>CM075338.1:29387324-30744905 GCA_037788925.1 Mytilus galloprovincialis | reverse complement strand
GTAACCTATGCTGTGTCAACTATTTAATTTTAGATTTAAATAAGTTTGAAGAAGAAATCTTTAATTGATTTGTAAAATCTTGACATTTGTTTTGTGTAAAAAAAAACATGTAATGTCAAAAATTTGATCACAATCCAAATTCAGAGCTGTATCACGTTTGAATGTTTTGTCTATACTTGCCCCAACTGTTCAGGGTTCGACTTCTGCTGTCGTATAAAGCTTCGCCCTGCGAGCACCTGGTTATATATATATAATAATAAGACATTGAAAAATGAGAGTCTGAAGTTTAAGTAAAATCACTATATATACCTGGTAATATCTTTCGTTGGGTGGTAACATTTTCATGGACACTGATGTTGTTAGGCTGTATAGTCCACTTTAAAACTGAAATTAAACATATATTTATTTGGAAACCTGTCAATACATATAACTAAATAGATTCCTTTAAAATTGTTATTAAATTTATGATATTATTAAGGCTATTTCATTAAATGCATGTAGGACTAGGAGGAAGATTATTATGCATAATGGTAATAGAGGCATTCTAAAAAAATAACCATGGCCCACATTCAATAATTAAACGTCTACCCTCCCACCATTTTAATGGAGTAGGCTTTATAGAAACTATACATGCTATATGATGTTGAGTTATGAAGTAATAAGAATCCAGGCAGTTTGAACATATATAAAATTATATGTCATTAGCAGCTGATTATTGTTTATATATTTGTATAAGAATATAAGAAAAATGTTTTATTAAAGGCGTCATGTAGGAACAATGTATGTATGTCAATGATACAGGAATAGATCCACCAATAAAAAAAAGCGCGGAAGAATTTTAGAAGTCATTTTATGCCACGCCTACACTATTATTAGGTAGGCATGTTCCTGGTGTGGGTGTCTGTATGAAACTGTTCTCTTGTGGTAAAATACAATTTTGTTCTAGGTTACTTAATGGGCATATCAACTTGAACATGTTGAATCTCTACTTGATTTGAATTATTTAATTACCTTTAATATGTGATTTGTACAAATGCTTAATGTTGTTGTTCTCAAGCAGTTTCCTCTCTCTTTCCTCTCTGGTCTCGAGTTCATTTTCTATGTCTGGAATTTGATATGGATCTAAAATAAATGTTAAGATGAAATAAAATTTATGTAGATTACTGAAATAACATTTATGCAGATTACTTAACATTTTATGAAAAGAATGTTAAAGTAAAGTGTTAACAAAAAAGGGCAAAATATGATATAACCTGTAGGCTGTACCTTTCTTGCCTGAAGAATCTAAGTATTTATAATCCTGTGTTTTTAATATGCTAAATGAACTTTATTGGTGATTGAATTTATATTAGTTAAACAATCAAAGGAAGTTAACACACACCTTTTAAGAATATAATCATCATATTAATACATTCTTTCCTTAGTAGTAATATACCTTATTCTAAATTCTTTTCAGGCGAAGTTGATTGTTGATCTTCGTTGGCAGGTTCTTTGGTGCCACTACTTTCTTGAAATTCTATGGAGAGAAAAAAAATGCAGGTAAAGAATTATAATTATGATGCTTAAGCATACTGAACAGACACAGTCTTTCTGTCCAAAATTGATTTTGTTGATCTTACTAAACTCAATAGACATAATTATATATATGCTATACAATTGACATGAAAGACGGTACACAAATTGGTCAAGTTTACTTTCTCCAGATCAAAATAAGAAGATAAAAAGACACATTCATAACTTATAATACAAAGAACTATGTCTATGTTTGTTTGTTTTCCAGATTCATAAAAATTGTCCATCAACTTAACATGAATGGAGAAAAACAAATTTAACTTAATTATAATCCATAGAATTTTTTAGTAATTTGCCAAAATGTTGTTTATATCATCCTTTAAAAAAAATCAATAAAAAGAATGGGTCACTGGGCTTATTTTCAAGCTACATGGTGTTCAAAATTGTTAAAGTACCTTAATCTGAATTATCTGCCCTTTATTGAAGTGGTAATGAGATTTTGTTTCCTTTATAATTTTCTATAACCTTTTCCCAGATGTCTTTCAGTTGTTGATGTTGTTCTTTGTAGGAGGATGACCTGAAGTGGTGCATGTCTGGACCTTCATTGCGAAAAGGTTCATCATCAGGACCATCATGGAAGATCATGTTGCCATCTTCCATATGCCACCAAACTCCTTCGCCAGGAAAGATGTAATCACTTATCCTCTCCAGATGGCTTTGTATTAAAATAGGTCTTTTATTGAGAATGGTTGAAGGAATTAAAGTTCTGGGTTTGGCCTGAATTTGTTTCGCGAGCTTTTGAATAATAGATTCTTGAATGTAAATACTGTCTTGCTTGCTGGATTGTTGACAAGTAAATCGAAGAACTGCGTTGTCGCATACGGTTTTTGGTTGACGGTTACTGGTGTTTTCTGAAATTCTTCGCAGATCGCCAAAACATCTTTCTTCTTGTTCTGTTACGAGGGACCTTAGATTAAATAGTCTTTGAACTTCTGCAAGATGGATGGATACACTGTGGAAATGACTACCAAAAAATTTCCTTGATGACATTTTAGACGGGATGCCGACAACGTTTCTGCAATTTATCGCGAGAAAAAAGCTTTGATTATATAGCCTTAGTATCTGTTGTTGTACTTAGAATACGAAATGTTGGTTATTTCAAGAAGCGAGTCAATCATCTGTCTTATGTTTGGATCAGTCTGTTGTGAAGAAGCTAAAAAATGCGATAATTTTACTAAGTATAGGCGTGCATCGGATCTCTTTATTTGATTTTTATCTCCGATGGTGTTTTGAAAATTCCTCTAATTCTTTTTGATGTTTTTGTCGCTTATATGGGATGGTAATTCGGTTATAATGTTCTGTATAAAATTGGAAAGATCATGTAATGGTTCCATGCCAAATACTTCATTAGTGATACCGATACCAATAGTATGTCATTAGAGCTGGTGGTCTGCAAATTCCATGAAGTAGGGCGGATAGATTTTCATGTAGTAGTTCAGGACGTAACATGTTGTGAATATCAATATCTCTGCTTTCTAGTTTTTCTATGAGGTCGTCTTTCTTTAAATTTTGGAATGGATTTAAATTTCCCTTTTTCAGTTCTCGAAACATCTTGTGGATTGTATTAAACCGACTCGTTCGTCTAGTGTAAGAGGTGAAATGCCATAACAAAGAACAAAATTTCCATGATCATTCGCGTGAACTCCACATACACAGGGATAATTTCCACCTCTCTGCTGTCCGATTTCAAATTGTCTTGCAGGACCGTCACCGCTGAATACGCGCATTACATCAACAATTTTAATATTACCATTGTCTGCTGTGATAGGTTCTGATAAAATTTGGAGGTCTTCAATTCTAACTGCAGTGTAACTGGATTGTTCTACGTCGCTGCTACCTGATTGGCCGAAAATATATAACTTTGGTTTTTCTACTATATCTTGAACATTAATTGGCTTACGGTCTTTATACTTCTCTTGGTACTCTAAATCAGTAAAATAGTTGGCAGGATCATATAGCCATGAGATGGTGAAACATACATAGGAATGGTTTAAGATGCTGCTGTGGTCGTGCCAAAGTTTAATTTTTCTTGTTCTTTCAGTGAGTTTTAGATGTTCGATTTTATCTGAAAAAGTTCCTGCTGGTGGTTTTTGTCCGATCCTGATATAACGAGATGTAAGTTGGTCCATGGTTAAGCTGTCATATTCCTGGTCACTAAAATACCGTAATACTCCACTGCTTACCTGTTCCTGCAAAGCTATTCTTCTAAGTCTAATGAGGGGGAATTTTCTACCATGTTGTTTTCTGCTGCAATTTTCCGTCTGTTATTGTCGTTGAAATGATGTCCTTTGGTGCTATTTCTTCTCCTAAATACAAGTCTCCGGAAGCTAGCTTTACCTTTATATCTTTCTTTAAGTGGGATGACTGCCTTGGAGTAGGGAGGGAAATTTTTCTTCTGCTGACTGTTACCACTTTTTTTGCCCTCCTTACCCTTCTAAAATATGCCCTTTGGTTTTTATAAACTTTTGATTTGAATTTGATGGTGTTAATTCCTTTGCTTCTTGCATATTCCTGTATAATTTGCCCCCCGTTTGCAGGAAATTTGTCGTTGCAGGTCATTTGATATTTACGGGCTAGAGCTGTCCAGTTGATTGTGTCCCCTTCATTTTTGGATTTAATCTCTGTCAAAAATTCTGTTCTGTTAAATCTGCAAGAATCAAATTGTCCATGGCGGTTTTTTTTGTTTCCTCTTACCAGTTTTCTCTTTCTCTAGGCTCTTATTTACTCTCTGTTGGGCGTTGTCTTTGGTTTCAAAAAAATTGCCGAGGCGAATCCTGTCGTGCTCACGGAAGGAAATTGATGAAGAAAGAAAATTGTTAACGTCATTTCCTCCGTCGGTGAAAGATTCATTGATTTTTTTCCTGCTTTCTTGCATAACTTTAATTTTTGTTGATTGCAATTCCTTTGGTGTTACTGGTGGGGAAAGCATGATGGAATCCGAAATGGGTCTTGGAAATTTCATATCTAAACGTTGCTCTACTATGGGTTGGATGATGTTGACGATAGATTTTATTACTTTCATTCCCTTGGTAGTGGTTTTGCTGTTCGGTGATGTTATCTTTAAAATGTTTTCCGTCCCTTGTTCGTAAAGCTGGTGTGCATTTTCAAAATTAGGTGCTATGGATTTATGAAGAGCTGAAAAGTTGTAGTGAACAGTTGAACAAGGTCTACAGTCGACTAGCTGGTGTTGAAGCCTTTCATTGGAGCTAAGTGAAAGCCAATTTTTAAGAGAAAAATGGCCAAGAAAAGAATGCTGCTGTCCAGATTTGTTAAGATTTTGCCAGTATTTCTTGTCTGAGAGATATGATTGTAGTTTTGTGGTTTTGCTTCTAAATTGATCGAAGTTCAAATACATTTTTGGGTACTTTTCCATAAAAATTGAATAATTGTAGTATCTATCTTTCATGTTGATATTATTTGTCAGTCTCTCCTTATTTTCTTTATCTTTTTGGGTATTCTACCAGTTTATTGTCTCTATATCTTTGGTGGATCTGCTGATGATTACTTTTGCAAAGTTACAGTAGTTCATCCTAAAATTAATTTAATTCATATTGTATTTATATATTTTAAATTTGACTTTTGTATTTTCAGTCTCTCATTTGCTTATTTAGAAATTGCATTTGTGACTTGGGATTGGCACTAGAAAAAAGGATGCAATAATTTCTTGTGAAGAAAAAATCAATTTACCAGCCTGTATTATTAATTCAATTTGTAGTTTTAAAGCAGGTTCAAAAGGAAATATATTAATGAATAAAAAAGAACCTGTGGGGTGATTGCTAATGAGACAACTATTCATTTGAAACCAAATCAAGTAAATGAAAGTAACTGGTCAATATGACAGTTCTCGACAATGAGCAAAAGCCATACTGTATTTTAAACTATAAAAAACCTGGACATATTATAAAAAGATTCAAACAGTTACTTCCAGGAAAAAGCCTTTTTTATCCAGAATTATGAATAACATGTTTCTGGGAAAACGTTAAATTACATGATAAAAACAATATTAATACTTTGTAAATGCCAAAATTTATTTTGAGAGTATGTTTTCCAATACAGTAGGAACACTGTTAATCATGTTAATTAGGAAATTAGAGTTTTATGTTGGCAAAGATGAAAACTTTCATTTAATAAATTTTGTTTGCTATCACATTAACTAGATTATTTGCGATTGATAATGCTACTCCATATTAGGAAAAACTTACTATTAGTTACATAGTGTGTTAGTGACCTAATACAATATTTATAGGGTCAGGAAATTTCATATGGGACGAGTGCAAAGCTGGAATCCCCATATGGAATTCACTGACCCCATATATATTGCATTAGGGTAGCACATTATGTAACAAATTTATCTTAACCCAGGGTTTCCGCTGGCGGTCGCCATTTTCGCAATTTGCGAAAAAAATATAATTGTGGCGATAAAAATTCGTCATTTGCGAAAGAATTTGGCGAAAGAAATATATATAACGATTTATTTTCCTCCATCTTTTTTATTTACTTTTTTTTCGAGTTTCTCGGACTTTAACCGATCAGACAATACTCGGAATTCACCTTGACCTCATTAAGATTTGGACAGAAAATCAATAATCAGCTGATTGCATTTCATAGCTATCGACAACAAAGGACTAATTAATAAAGGTGTTGATTGAATTGTTTGACAAAATGATATGGTTAAATGGCTTCCGCTAAATGTCACATATAGAATTTATTTCCCACTTTACGACGCACGTGTTTGAAGCAAACTTTGACGTCTCCTCTCCTTTTAAAGATAGTTTAGAAAAGAAAGCTGTTGTTGTGACGAAAATTATTCAAAAGAAAGAAAAATATCCGATTTAAAACTTTAATTATCCTTTGACTTTAATATAGGTAATTGATTAGGGAGACTACTTTAAGGTTCATGTGGACCCTATGGCTAAAATGGCCGTATTTTCACCTCAAAATTTACTCTGAGTACAGGCGAACCTATGCATCTGGAAAAGTTTTAAGGCATAGCATGCCCTAGATAAATAGAATTCAAATGCATTGTATGATTTAGGAAATTCATAACTTAACTGGATTTTGCCGTACACTTTTTTTCGTCCCTGCAGAAGATGATAAAATTAACAAACAGTTGAATTTACCTGATATGGTCCACTCAGGTACACAGTTTAAATAACCAATTATTGTCAGGTATCTATTGTCCATCTCATGTCCAAGTCAAGCAATACAGCTCACTTCAATTATTACCTGAGGTGAAAATACGGCTATATTAGCCAAAGGGTCCACATGAACCTTAAAGTCGTTTGAGTGACACACATGTTTCAAGCATAGTTTGACGTCTCAACTTTTTCATTTACGATGGTCAGGAAAAGAAAACTATCTTTATGAAGAAATCTATCCAAAAGGTTGTGAACAACCCCTCGAATGAGAATAACCCTTCAATGTAATGACTGCACATGCAATGAGGGATCAATTTCATGTGATAAAAGCTTTTGTTTTGTTGTAAAAACCACTTCTTAGTACAAAAGGGCACATCTGTATTTTTCTTTTAAAGAAACTTTCCCTACGAACTTTACTGGTATTTTATGATCAAAACATGTCCATGAATTTTGTTATATTCCAGGACTTATATCTTCTTTATTGTTAAAAGTATAGTGGCCCCCTCATTTAGAACAGTTGTTTAAGATACATTGAATATTTTTCCCTTTTAAGTTTAAAAAAAATCTGTTGTTTTTAAGCAAATGTTAAGTGTTTATTCATTAACATGTAGACTCTAAAATAAGTTTGAAGGAATAATCATAGACACAATGGGGCAAACTCATCTTATTTAAGGGAGGGGGAGGGGTAGACAAAGGTAACTTTTAAACGATAAATATATTTATGTTACTTGGCCAAAAAAATAATAAAGTGGCGAAAAATATATTGTTTTGGCGAAAGAGGTGGCGAAAAAAATAATTGACCCAGGGGAAACCCTGTGACTTAACCTACTATCTTAACATGTGGTAGCTAGAGTGCTCACTTTTATAAGCTAGTCTAAGAGTCTTAGACTAGCTTATTAAAGTGAGCAAGTCTTTAATATCGTTATTATTAGGGACCTACTTGTATTGGTCTATACAAAAAAAAATCAAACAATAACAATTTGTTAGCTTTAAATTTTTAATTATAGATTTATTTCAATTGTTCATTATCAATTTAATTGTCTGTTGTGGACCTTTAAGACTTTTCCTCAACACTGTGTTGTTTGTGTAAACCACGATTATAAGATGAATGGCATGCAATTTGACTGCACAAATAGCATAGAATGATGATGATAGATGCAGTTTATAAAATGTTATATTTACACTGCTATACTTTGTATTTTATGTATTATACAGTATAGCTTGAGGTATTATGTTATTCACTCAATTCTGTAATTATTTTATTTCAGACTTTCTCAAAACCAGAGCGTAGTATTTATGAGTTGCAGCCAACAGAGAAAAGTAACAAAAGGACCAAAAACTAACACTACAACTGAATTGTTTAAATCCGACATCAAAGTTTCCATTTGATGTACATGTATATTGCTTTATAGCTTTGTGTTACAAATTTGGTAATACAATTTCAGCGATATAGGAAATAATTTTGATACATGTAATACAATTTTAGTGAAATATAAAATGAATTTGGTATTAAAACAATTTTAGTTGACTTGTGATATAAAAATATGAATAAAAAATTGTATCTCAAAGGTTAAATTTTCCACAATTGCTATAATATTATGTAAGCAAATGACGGAGAAAAACAGTGTTTGTTTGTTTTCTTTAGAAAAATTGTGTTTATTTGTTTTCTTTAGAAAAATTGTGTTTGTTTGTTTTCTTTAGAAAAATTAAGACCAAAGTGAGGGATATGTCCTGGAATTGCAATCTCAGACTCAAGTTGTTAAGAAATAAAAATAACTTGTAAGGCATTTATAAAAATGTTAAATGATATAAATGCCAATGAACATGATAAACAACTTTTCTGTCAGTTCTATGGTTGGGTTGTTGTCTCTTTGACAGATTCCCCATTTCCATTCTCAATTTTATCTTCATTTATATGACACAGAAATTAGCTACTAAAGGTATGGCCTTCAAAAATGAGAAAAAACAAAACCGCATATTCTTCTATGCTAAAAAGCCCAGAAATGACAAATAATGAATGAATAACAAATATGATGTACAGCAACAAAAGACAACTGCTAAATTACAGGCTCCTGACTGAGAACAGTCACACAGAATATGGCAGGGTCAAACCTTCAACTCCCTTTATTGAAGGAATGACTGTTATATTTTTTCTGTCTATGAAGAAATAACATAAAAAATGTGGTGCACACTGAATAACACGTGTGATTTAAAGTGTGGACTTTTTAATAGCAGAAAATAATAGTCATTTCCTATAATTTAATTCTTAATTCAATTTAAACCAGAGTAAATCATGAAAAGACGTTGATGATGTCACAGTCACCTGACAAAATTATATCTATGGGCTGATTAACAGAACAACGTCCGCCAATCAGAAGACACGTTACATCCAAAATTAAATTATACAGAAATACAGTTGAAAATTTACAGCCACTTCTTTTTAGAGAAACCTTTTTCAGAAAATACTCTGTCACCCCGAAGGAAGGAAGGAAGGTTGGTTGTATTTTTTTTTTTAAAATGCAAACGGAGTATTCTTCTAATGTATTATTATTTCTGTGATGAAGGGGGGGGGGGGAGTTGTGCTGTCCCTGGAGGGGACATAGTATTTTCTGAAGCAACCCTTAATAGAAATTAAAAATCAAAACTTGTTTGTATTCTGTGATTCTGGAACACGCACACCCTGTTTTCCAAACAAACATTTCCCGTGTTTTAATTCCTGATTTTTTTATGAAATATTCCACACTTTATACTGTAGAGTGGATTGTTTGCTAAAGATTTTTTTCATTTGATTCATTTGAAATATGCAGAACATTACCTTTCTGTTGGTGATGCAGGTAAACTTGATGTTCAGGAATATATGAAGGTATGGTTGGAATAAGGTAGGTGTTTCTCCACAAATGATGGAAAACTAAGCCAAATATAAATATTTTTGTGAAATTAAGTCGATAGATTAAACTTTAAACACTGAAATTTGAACAAAATATGCTGGTGGAAAATTTCAAGGTGTCCTCTTCAAAAATGAATCTGGAAATAATATTCTATTCTACAAGGGGGGCCAAAGGTAGCAAGGGCCATATGAAGGAAAGTTTTAAAAGTGGGCAGTGAGAAATGAGGAATGAGAAATATTTTACAAAGTATTGAAAGATCGCACCCCTAAAAGCGTACTTGGACTAGACAGAAAAAATATTTGATCACAAAAATATGTATTTTTTCAATTCAGGCAGTAGTAAAAGTTTAATACATCAAATGAATAAACAGAATAATATATAAACAATGAAAATAAATACAAATAACACATTGTATTAAAGGCGCAAAACTGTCCATCAATTCAAGTTTTCGCGGTATTTACTTTTCTCCGGAAAATTGGATCTATCCGCACATGTTCAAGGAGTTCTCAAACAACGTCTTTAAAGCGTTTGATAATGGCCCTGAAATGATACAAAATAAAACTCGATTAATAATAATGAAAAGTCCAGCGTGTTCCTGGAGACAGAATTACTGGATTTTAACCATTCTGAAACAAGAAATGTCTCTTTTAACAGAAAATTGCTATCCAAACACGTAAATATCTTGATATTAATGAAAACGAGTGGTGTTAACGGGACAAATCGTAAAAACATCCCTTTTTTCATCAGATTTACACCAGTTTTTACCTTTTGTCAGTATAGCTTAAACTTTGGATAGCATTTTTCAGAAAATATACATTCAGACGATTTCATTGATGCTTTGTTTTTTGTTGAAAGGTTCCAGCAACACGCTGGACTTTTGAGTTGAAAATGAAATAAACACCTTCAGTAGCTGCTTGGGTCACGTGACTACTTTCACTTTTGAGGTAAACAAACCGTGAAAAATTAAATTTAGATTTTAATGATTAACACTACTACCACGGCTAAAAAATATTTTTCTGGCAATTTTAAGTTAAAATTGTTTAAAAACAGTATGTTTTTTAACGTATTTTTCTCGTAAAGTGCCTTAATATCACTGCGTTGTCAGTTCGTCTGTAACAGATTTCGTCATTGGGTGTGTCAATTGTGTAGCATTTGATGGAAAAATAATGTCCTGTAATATATCTGCTGTGCTTTCTGAAAATGAAAGAATTAATGATATATTACATTTTTTACCTTGTGTGATATATGTGGAAAACAAAATTAATTCTAAATCTTATTTATTTATAGATGCTGAAAGAAAACTTTTTTATACACAAAATTGTTGAAAACGGTTATAATGTTTGATTCACAAACAGGAATGTACAAGAAACATCATAAAATTACACAGCCCAATCATAACACTTATGAAGAGTGTTTTCCATACATACTTAGGTCAATTTTTCAGCAATGTAAACGGATCAGACTAGATCAGAGCTTATCAGAAAAGTTAATTTCGCTTTATAGATGTATGTTAAGGGAGCTACCATTTGATTTTTATGGGGGGGGGGGGGGGGGGGGGCTAGGATGAAAAATTTTGTCCTGCATTTTTTTTTAGCTGTAATCTCTGTCCTGCCTTTTTATTTTTCACTCTGTTCGGTCCTGCCTTCTTTTTTTTAGTTTATCCAGACTTTTTTTACCTAAATTGTCGTCCTGACTTTTTTTTTTGCAAGTGTCTCATCCTGCCTTTTTTTTTTACTCAAAACTCCTGTCCTGCCTATTTTTTTCAAATTTCATCCTAGCCCCCCCAACCCCCCCCCCCCCATAAAAATCAAATGGTAGCTCCCTAAAATATCAAAAGGTTAAAATATGATCATATAAGGTTAGTGTATATAGGTAAGTATCATCATTGGATAACTAAATGAACATAATTTTTGCCCAGAAACTCATTACATATATAACTTAAAGTCCTGCTATTTTTTGTTAACTTAAAAAAGAAACTGACCTTCTGTTAATCTAACAACAGTTTTATGAAGAAATAAATATATTTTTGTGGAAAATATATATATATTTTGGTACACATATAGCAATGAATGAAATTTGATAAAAACACCATTATGTAAAACTGGTTGGCAGATTTTTTTGTAAATTTTGAGTTGCTTCAATATTTTTAATGTTTACAGATGTTCAACATAAATTATTAACTAATCACGAAATAAAATAAAATTACTACCAATCAAGTTATCCTCTTCAACAGCCTTTTGCACCTTCACATTCAATTCTGTTTATATAGCTGAAAGATAATTGATAATAGACATAAACTAGAAGTTTTAATTCCAATTAAACTGCATGCACACAAATAATGCCCATGACAACCTGTCTTTATTGTTTCAATCAAATCTCTGACATTAACAATTAACAAGTGGTTGCATTTTCATCTGACAACATTTTGGAGGTTACTTAAATGAGAGAATGGAAACTCACATTTTTGTAATTTTTCCATTCATAAACGGTTAACAGCGTTGTTGTTAATAAATATAGAGTAACATCACAATATTAAATATAAAGTTTCAACGTCTATTGTTTGGCAATGTCTCTGAACTGTTCATTTCTCCATTTGTTTTCAGCTATTTGTCTCCTAATTTCTCTGTTTTTTGCTTCTAGTTTCCGTCTACTTTCTCTATCTTTTAGTCTGCTTCCTGACTCCTTGATATCCCCCAACTTGGGTTTCACCGACTCACGCAACCGTCCTATAGCATCAATTGAGTTACACAACCACCGTAGAAGGGATTCTACTTCTGGGCGGGTCTCTGGAATCAGTTGCAACACCAACGGAGGCAGATCTGTAATTGATGTCTGAGTTTCACTGCTTGTTGTCTTACAACCAGATTGGTTGTTTTGTTCTGTTGTCAGGTTTTCATTACTTGGAATTGTTGAGGTACAACCAGAGTGGTTCTTTGCAGGATGCCCAGAATAGGCATTTTCTGTTTCCGGCTGGTTTCTGTTTTTATACTCTGCAAGAGAAGTTCTTGATGTTAAGGAAAATGGGGTTCGATCAGGAAATATAGGAAGGTCTGGTAGTGGAAGTAATGGCGGTTTTCTTGGTGTTTCTGGAAATTTTGGCGGAAGATTTTCGACGAAAGATGGTGAAGTGGTGATAGATAGTGTAGTGAAATTGTACCAAAATGATTTCAATTTGCTGAAAATGGCAGACTAATGAATATTTACAGTCTGATAGTGTACCAATGATAATGAATATTCACTTGATAATAGTGATGAGTCATATGATGCATCCTCTATATTGTCAAATAATTCATACAAAGATAGTTTTGGTTGTAAAGATAATTCTAGTAGTGAATAAGGAAGCCTGAAGAGGAACAATTACTGGGATTACAATGAATGTGCCCGATATCTTATGTTATTCGACGTAATCTAACTGGGGTTGCTGCAGATGATATTCCAGAACCTTTAAATATATTTTTGTCCAACAATTGCAAGTTATCTCCACATACTAATTTTAAACTCACTAGTACTGACCTGCAGATATATTTGTTTCAGCCTGATGATTTTCTGGGTTCTTTGCGTTATAATATTAATCATTTATTACATACTCTATTTGGACAAACATAATTAGTATCCTTACCAGTAATCAATAATAATAACGTTTCGTCCCCGAGGGTATCACCAGCCAAGTAGTCAACACCGACGTGTTGACAGGAATATCAATAATGTGTTAATTTTTGGGATACGATTGCTTTCAAGCAATCTGTAGACTTATACCATTGACTCAGGGCTATTCCCTCACCGCAACCGTTTTATTCTTAATATTAAGGCACATCTCAGATTCTTATGATTGTCTTGCTTTAAAAGGTAAAAACAAACAAAAGGATTGAACTTAACACAACTTTCCTGTAATGTTCTTCTCATAATCTTCATGTTTGATTTTTCCCTTGGCTTATATGCGTGTTTTTAACAACACTGACAATGATAATTAACCAGTATTTATATTTACTTTTTTTATAGAATTTAGAAACACTTCAGAGGGAAATCCCCAGTTTTGATAAAATGCGAGAGTTCTCTGAATTTTGAAAGATCAACATCTCAACAAACAGCTGCAATTTTATCCCTAAACCGCTTGATGGTATGACTGCAACAAAGATGTATAATGCAAATGTCATTTCTTTCTATTTGTGAGTCGTCCTTCAATAATTGCCATGTCATCTTGATCTATTGTTTTACATCCATTCCACAATAAAACAGTAAGTGATGATTTAATAAATGGCCGAGACAAATCACATTCAATTCTATTAGGTACAACAGGCTCTCAAGAGCCTGTGTCGCTCACCTTGGTCTATGTGCATATTAAACAATGGACACAATTGTGCTTTGGTGATGGTGATGTGTTTGTAGATCTTACTTTACTGAACATTCTTGTTGCTACAATTATCTTTATCTATAATGAACTTGGCCCAGTAATTACAGTGGAAAATATTTTCAAAAAATTTACAAAAATTTATGAAAAATGCTAAAAATTAACTACATGTGACAAAAACCTTTTTTACAAAAAACTTAACTCTAAAATAAAATTTTGAATCATCACCAAAAAATATACTGATCTTTAGATTTTTATAACTAAGAAGTGTGTTAAGTTTTAAGCAATAACCATTAATGTTTTTGAGATGCGGGCGACATGTAAACCCCCCTTTTTTTTTACAAAAAGCGCAATAACCCTTAAATAAAATTTTAAATCATCACCAAAAGGTATACAGATCTTAAGATTAATATAACTAAGAAGTGTGTAAAGTTTTAAGAAATAATGATAAACCTTTTTGAGATACGTCGCGACATGTAAACCCCCCCCCCTTTTTTTTTACAAAAAACTCAATTACTCTTAAATAAAATTTTGAATCATCACTAAAAAATACACTGATCTTTAGATTTATATAACTAAGAAGTGTGTAAAGTTTTAAGCAATAACCATTTATGTTTTTTGAGATGCGGTACGACGTGTGAAAACTCCCCCCCCTTTTTTTACTACAAAAAACTCAATAACCCTTACATAAAATTTTAAATCATCACCAAAAAGTATACAGATCTTTAGATTAATATAACTAAGAAGTGTGTAAAGTTTTAAACAATAATGATAAACCTTTTTGAGATACGTCGCGACATGTAACACCCCCCCCCCCTTTATTTTTTTTCACAAAAAACTCGATAACTCTAAAATAAAATTTTGAATCATCACGAAAAAGTATACAGATCTTTGGATTAATATAACTAAGTTATAGAAATCCAAATTCTGCTTCGACGTCAATTGACATCGTAGACACCTGTCAATCATCATTGTGTTCAGCGTCAGTTCGTTTCAGATGCTGGTTGCAAATTTACACTGCATTTATATTCTGAAGAGGCAACATGTCTGCTGAAGGTTTTGTTTTGAAGCTTCTATTAATGAGTGATTAAGATGCTGTACTTGGCTCTATACAGCACATCAAAATACCTGATATAGACAGAGATGCGATGATGTTGACTATTATTTCTCACTTGGCTTTACGCGAGGACATACAATTTGCAGACATAATCCACAATAAGATGGATGTTTCCATAAAAAAGACATGGAAATGTTGAGTATATATGTTAGTAGATTTTGTTTAAAAGTTCTGGAGTTACCAGACTACAAACTAAGGGAGACTGGGGTGTCAGGCCAGAGAACACCCCAAGGACCTACACCGCCAAGGGAGTGCGACCTCCCCACCATACAGCAGTGCCCCATTCAGGGTTGCCCCATAAGGGCATTGGATATTCAGCCACATGTGATGCTTGAACATGTGGCTGAAGTATTTGGAGAACCACCAGATCAATCAAGGGCTTCCCTCGCCCCAATCAGGGTAGCAGTACTACAGGCACAGGCCTGGATGCTAGTGGGTGGGAACCTAGAAGATTTGGTGACCCATGTTAATATGCTGGCGATAACCCGGCCCCACATCATTGGGCAGGCAGTCCAGGGCCAGATGGAGGAAGTATGCCTGGAAGGGGGACGACCAGTTCCCCCATACTTTTCAACAGCGCCGGTCAACTCTCCTGGAGCTCTCATTGAATGGAGGGTCCAGGCAGCCATAATGGGAGAGTTCGGAGATAGGGCAGAGGCATTCAGGGGTATGTTTAGGTTGCAAGGACCCAGGGCAGCCTCAGGGTCCCAGCAGGCCAGATAGGACAGGCAGAGGAGGGAATATATCCTTTGAGGTCCCCCTCCGACTCCCCTCCAGGGGAAAAAATATTTGTGGAGAGTGCAGTTTGAGGCCCCACACCACCCGCATTCGACTCCCACTTCCATTTGGACCAGGGGTGGAGGCAATAGAGGATGAACGGAAGGATGGACTGGCAACGGTTCATCGAGATGTGCCTTCCCACCTCCCAAGAAACCCAGTGGACCTAGTAGGAGGGGTTATGGTCTTATGTGACCCAGTGACATTGTTGGTTGCTTAACATCCAGTTGCAAATATTTCATGCATATTCAGGACGAGAACTAGTTCACAATAAATACAATAGGTAGGTTGATACAATAGAGGCCATCTGGGATGATGGTCGGGTAAACTTGGACTGCCATTCGAAAATGAGGGAATAATGGATAGAGTCAGATTATACATGTATATGCCTTTATATATAATTAATTACAAAAAAACTTATCTGTTAACTTACTTTTTTTTGGCTTATATTTTTCATAAGTCTGAAATGCACTTATGAGAATAATATTAACTCAAAATTTAAATTATTTATTGAGTAAAAAAAAAATGCTCCCCAATCATGACACCTGCTAAGAAATTTGAATTCCCCTTCACTTTTCTTATTGGCTTCTATTTATACCCCAGACCGTAAAAATCCCGGTAACATTTGATTTGATTTATTAGAAATCGTTGTATATCACTCATTGTTAATAACTCTTAAAGAAGTTTAAAAATGGTGGTTCCCGAGAGAAATGTATATGATATACATAATTAAGCAAAAATATTAAACTAAGACGGGATTGTAATATACAGATCACATCAAAAATATTTTATGATAATAAGCTCTTTGTTTGCGGGTGAAATGAACGTAGTAAAACATGTTCTTCAAGATGTTCACTATCAAATTCAACTGCAGGCAATAGTCAACTGTTCTAATGTTACAACTATAATGAAAACGGAAACGGTTTTCAAATGAAATCAATGATATATAAACATTCATCACTTCCTACACTTCAAAAACGTGGATAGTGAGTTGTCTCATTGGCACTCACACAACATTTTCCTTTATCTATAATAGGTATGTACACAGCGAAAAGGACAGGGTGCACGTAATGACTCATACTCAACAAATATAAAAAAACGCATAAAAAAAAGAAAAAAGTAGTTACTTGATATGATTTAAGAAGCTTTTGTATGATAGTTGGTCTTAATTCTTATAATGACGGTCAAAACCCTGAGTTGACATAAATCTGGAAAGTGCATTTCAAATGGATAGTGGCTATATTTTAACCTCATCTACAACAGGACAGACAGACAAACACACTATAAAGTAATGCCCCTCCTCTGTTATATCGTTGCCATAAAAACACTATCAAAAATTAGCATTTGAGATATTTGTTATAATATACGAAATATTTTGCTTTTATATCATATTAGAAACAAAAATGACACCATGAATGAAATAACTCTGAGATATATACCAGTAGATGCAAGGCCATGAAACTGTAGAAGTGTTTAGAATTTGTTTCAGCACTTGATGGTACTATTGTGAAGTGAAATGGTCGTTCGCTTAAAAGAATGTATACGATGTACATAAAACAACAAAAATATTAATTAATGGCTCCTCTACATATTACATCAAAATTATTTTATGATAATGAGTTCTTTGTTTGCGGGCTGTGAGCCCAAACGTGTGGCTTTTGCTAATAACTGTAGTTTGGTGAAACAGAACCCAACTAAATATTTATCGGTCGTTTTATACATAAGAAAGAAACTGCCTAATTACAAGACACCTTCTAAGAGTAGGACATGATTTTGAAAACGTCACATTTCAAATCATTGAGAAAAATCAAAATTAGGATACACAAGGAAGTAAAAAAAAAAAGAGGGATATATTTGATGCACCAGTACGAACTCTGAATCTGATTGACTCAATGAGAAAGACGAATAAAGATTTGATAACAAATCAAAACCATAACTATCTTGAAATCATATAAATTAATCGAACATCTATAAATGTGTTGAAATTTTTCTTCATGTAGTTGTATCTACAAACATATTTTATGCAACATCAATCAATGTGTTACACTTTTCCTCCTATCTTGAATAGATTAAGCTACAAAAAATTTTTTTGTCATGCATCCGATTTCACCTTGAGAGATGCACACCCATAATAAAGCTAGTTTGTTTATTGAAATATTGCGTATTTCTTTTTATTATCTTATAGAATTTTAATGTATAAATACACGTGTTGAAGTTATATTCTTAGACATTTATATAATATTAATTAGGGTAATTATCTTGGGAACAATATTGTAGGAAGATCTTTCCTCTACATAATATGCTATTCGGTCAACAATTTTACGAAGAAAAAAAAAGGAACATATAATTCTTAAAATTGAAACCACTAAGATTGCAGACGAAAGGACTATTTTACCTTAGGTGCAGGCATGCTTTTTCTCTTTGTAGATCTGATGCATGAATGATCCAACTATATCATGTCGACCTACATAGTCAAAGTGTTCAGTTATTTCATTAATGCGCTAAATCTCAACATAGTGAGAACAAAAACTTTAACTCATGATACCATGGACTGTCATACTTCGTTAGAAAAGGCTATATATATACAAAAATATGAAATGTTTAAATTAATGTGTTATAATTATAGTTCATTCCTATAGTTATTTATGTATTTGTATATATGTTTTTTTTTATTTTTTTTATATGATACTGTTAAAATCATTAGCCTTTTTGTCTGCCCAAAGAATATGTGAAGGCGATATATTTACGAAATCGTCGCAATATAAATTAAGGGTATAACTTAAATATGATCAATAAACATGCAACTAGGATGGTTATAAGTTTGTTTCTAGCATTTGTAGAAATGGATTAGTTTCCTGCCATTTCATTTTTCTTCTCAACTCGCGATTTAATATTTCTTTAAGAAGGATTGTCTTCTGTACTTGTTCCATTATTAACCTAAAATATGGAATATTACGAATATGTATTAAATTAAAAAAAATCAGAAGAAAATACGGGGTTTGTTCTTTAAAACTTTGTAATTTTTACATATTATGCGCATATGTCTATAAAATTTACAAAGATTACACATACAGGTTAGCACGCGTTTGTTTTTATAATCGTACATATACATATGTTGTATGTGCACGTCTCTATTCGTGGAAAAAACATTTATAATCTTGTAAGACAAAATTTACGGCAATCCTACTTTGGATTATATAATATTTTATACTTGTGGCTAACTCTTGGTAACCTCTTAAATTAAAATGTTCAATAAGATCTATGTGATCTCTTGCATTTTCATAATTTATGTTAAATTTAAATTAAATTTATTAATTAGCCACATCACATCAATCATGTGCATTTATATTTAAAAATGAAGAAAAATGAATTAGATCAATTATCCCCTTGACAGAAAGCAATTTTGTCTGACCTGAATGACATATGTTATTCATATATATAAAAGCGTGAAAAGAAAACTCTGATAACTTTATTTTGTTTTCCCAAAACTGCAGTAGACCTTGGAATATCGGCGCTTTGTTGATTAGAGCTGGGGTTGTTTTATCTTGATAATTTTTAAATGAGCACGTTATTTCCATCTCTGAAAATAGATGATACATTATTAATGTTTGTGGTGAAATTGCAATTTATTTTATGAACTCTATATTATGTAAATAAAGAAATAATGAAAATATTTATTTAAATTTTTTAAAGAATTAATTTGTTATTTAACTTAAATAATAAAAACGAATTTGTCTCAAACATTTGCATCTAATACATCTACACGTCAGTTTTCTAATTCTATGGTTAAATTGATATGTAGATAAAGTATGTACTTTTCTACTCAATGTAAATATAATGTTTGAATAAAAAAATAAAAGATTTACACTTATCCTGGCATTTGTAATATCAAATAAAACGAAATCACTCATCTCTGAATAACTACTTGATTTCATATGCACAATCTTACGTATAAAATAAAATGCATTTTCATAGGTAATGTTAAACTTTCCAAAAATGTACATCAAATTTGAAGAATTGATATTCAAAAAGGCGGCTAATTTTATTGTATCTATGATTTCCTTAATATTTGGCCATCTAGCGTCCAAGGCGTTAACCCGTCTGTTGATGAAACAGAAGGCCTCTAAAGAAAAAATCTGTTAAATTTATATGTGTCCCCCCATAACGAAGTAATCCCTGCAAAGTTGGACAAATCTGTGCGCAAGCCGCCGTTGCACACCACTGTTCTCTCTCCGAATTTACATGTAATCTTCATTTCTGAAAATAAATGGCGTTCATAAAATTTGGTATGTCTTAAAAAAAATGAAAAATGAAAATTATTGTTATGATGTCACACGAAGCACATGCTATCAAGATATTTGAAATTGTGTACAAAAAATCTATGTTTGATAAAGCCTTGCAATTGTTTCAGGATGAATAGAATTTATGACTTGCATTAAACAGATATGTAATGTGTAATGTATTTATATACTTGTAATACTTGTTATCATAAATTATGTTTCTTTTATTAAAAAAACAACACTTTTAACAAGAATTTACTTAGGGACAACGGCTGTGTAGATTGCTGTTGTTTGAAATTCCTCCTTTCCTTTTTTTTTTACCTTTAAACTATACAAGGACCATAGAGAGTAATAGCCAAGGCGTCTCATCATTTTTCTTACACTGTCACCAATTGTGTTACCACCAAGGATACTTAACCCTTACATCAGAAAATTCCTTAAATGGAATGTTTTGCGCAAGAGATGTCGTAATAACATAATAAAATTTGAATCGTCTTTCACAAGTAGTTGAGAATATTTTTTTCTGCATGCTTTTCTATTATGCGAGTGCGAGATTGACGGTCACCCTTGATAACTGTAAATTTAACGTAAAAAACAAACGCGCCTATTATTTATCAAGAAATATGTTAACACAATACATTGTTCTGTATTTAAAAAAAAGGTTTTAAAATAAAAATCAACTCAATAAAATCAGTACAGCTTGAAAATGTCTTGAATTTGTCGGCAATGAAAAATCACTTGTGTTTCACATTCTGAATGGAATGTATATGATATACATTAAATTACAAAATTATTGAATAATGATGGAATTGTTCTGTTAAGATCATATCAACATTATTTTATGATAATGAGCTCTTTGTCAGCAGGCTGTGTAATGAAATCTATGATTATTTTGACTCAAGAAAAGTAGATGAACATGTACTTTTTGGGAAATATGTGAACTTGTAGGCAATAGGGAATAAGTTGTATTCAAAATGAGAAATAGTTGATTACGATGACAATATGAACGGAATCATTGATTTAGTTATGTTCCTCGTCACATCTCCTTATATGGACAGTCTCAAGCTAGTGATATCTAGAAGGTTCGGATCCCCTCCAAGTGTTGTGACATGATTATTGTAGTTATTGTGAAGGGTTATCATGGTCGATGTTGGTGTATACTTATCATGGGTATTTGTTGTTCTGTTGAGATGATTTTTATGACAAATTATGTAAACACACATATGCATCACTATTCGTTAATTCTCTTAAACATGTAAAATTTATGCTGGTAGAGTTGTCTTTTTTTAAACAGATGTCTTTATATAAGCCATAGCAATTATTTGGAAGACATGCAAGAAACTTGATATTTTTTCCATCGACTGCATTTTTCTAAAAAAAAACCATATACAAATCATTCAATACATTTCACAGTCATAATTAATATAGTTAACTTGATGAGCAGTATGGTTGAATTTTACGAATTGTAAAATTCAACCTACACTTTTTTTCAGAAAATATCTTGAAACATGCATATCAAGTTGTTTGCCCTTTTTTATTTGTCTTAAAAGTTTCTTTTTAGAAGGTAGATAATGCCGTTTGTTTTTAATCCATATTAATTTCTTTTTCACAGTTAATATTTATTATCAATGCAATAATTGGATCTCAGTCTGATGGTTACAAAATTAAATATGCTGCATTAAGTTAACTATAAAAAGACTATCTAGTTGCATAATATCAAGACTGTATGGTTGTCCTTCTCCAGACATCTTAATTGGTTACTGTGTGTGTGTTGGTTTGTATGTGTGCTTTATTAAATCAGCTTCATCAAAATGAATGTATTCCCCATACATGTGTTATTCATTCATGTTAAAGGACAATCAACTTTGATTAGTATCAATCTTTAATTATTTTACCTCTTTCAAGTTCAGCATACAGGCAAACATATTTTTTTAAACCTTTTGGGGTTTTAGGAGGCTCCTCTTTTTGACTAGTCCTTGTCATGGAATACCATTTTCTTCTGATTAAACCCACCTTCTGATTATCACTAAATTTGACAAATGAGCTGGTGTCCTCATTTCGGCTTATACCAAGAAACAATGCTTCATCTTCAGTCAGATCACAATATATATTTACGACTCTAAATCTAAATGTTGGGTCTTTTGTCTTTCTATAAGCTGCTTTTTGAGCCTTTGTGATATGGTTGTCATCAATGACATGGATTTTATATGTTAATAATTTGTCAATGCTAAAATTTTGTAAATTTACATCTACAAAGCCTACAATATTAGGGGCTTTTCAACAGCAACAGAATTCTTTTCTATCATTTTTGCCGTCAAAGCTTTAACAAAATTTGGATCAACTTATCTTACTCTGTATGAAGGAGGTGGTGGATGTAATAAAAATACAGCTAAAGACTAGTAGGCTATCATTTTTTCTGCTGAGGGAGGTCATTAAGTCATCCCTACTGACAGCATCTTGCTTATCCCCTGTCTCATCATAACTTGAAACAGGATACTAGTATTCATCAGATTTATAAGAGGTTCCAGAAGTTTCTTCTTCCCTTGCAGCTAGGTTTCCTAAAGTGTCATCTCCACTATTTGTATCAGGCGATTTCTTAGGATATGTTTTTAGGATATTTTCAGTAACTCAATTTTCTTCATTTAAACTACTATAAAAAAAATCTATAGGTGCGACCCTATAATAAGTAGTATACTGTGGATTCATTTATTTTCATGGTTTGAAGAAAAAATTGTGTTTTCATGGATACATAATTTCGTGGTTTTGCCAAAAAAAAATAATGCAATATTCTTTGTGGAAACGATATATATGCCAATGCTAAGACAACAACATACCAAATATCATTGACTTAACAGTATTGGTTTACACTTACAATAAACTTAAGTAACCTATGAAAAAATTCCAAAGTCAAAAAACCATGACTGAGGGGTTTGGGTAAAAAATCTCCACAGAAATGAGATTTGCAGACGCTTATACAATAACATGTCAAATACCATTGACTTACCATAGGTGGTTCCCCAAACACTGACCTTATCAGAAACTTTAACATGTAAGCTATGGAAAGATTTAAAAGTCAATAGAACATAACTGAAGGGGCAGGACCAAATTATCTCTATGGAAATGAGATGTGCCATTGCTTATACAACTGCACAAAAATATCATTGTCTAACTTTTTATGGTTCCCCTTAAACTGACCTAATCAGAAACTTTAACATGTAAGCTATGAAAAAGTTCAAAGTCAATAGACCATGACTGAAGGGGTGGGACCAAATTATCTGCATGGAAATGAGGTGTTCCAATACCAATACAAATGCACACCATATATCATTGACCTACCATTAGTGGTTCAACTTAAACTGACATAAATACAAACTTTAACATTGAAATAGTTATCCAAAGTACCAGGATTATAATAACGTACGCTAGACGCGAGTTTCGTCTACATAAGAATCCTCAGTGACGCTCATATCAAAATATTTATAAGGCCAAACAAGTACAAAGTTTAAGAGCATTGGGGATCCAAAATTCCAAAAAGTTGTGCCAAATACGGCTAAGGTAATTTATGAAAGTAATCAATTGTTGAAACAGAAACAAGGCGAGACAAAAAGTAAGTTTCCATTTAATATATCAGACCAAGAATATCTTATTTCATGCACATTCTCTGGTCATGTACTGGACCTGTATAAAGTTTCATTATACTATTGCTACAGTCATTTAGGAGGAGTTGTGCTCATGCCAAATATTGTGATATTTAAACTAAGTAATTTCAATTATCTTCATTGAAAAAATCTGACCAGAAATATCCTTCATGCATATCTAAAGGTTGTGTAAAACAACTGTGTAAAGTTCATCAATATGGATTGATCCATTTAGGAGTAGTTGCCCTTACAAGACTTTTGCCATTTATTGCTATATTTAACTTAGTAAATTCAATTAAGTTTCCCTTAAAATGATTCTGACTTAAAATGTCCCAAGAATAACTCACTCTTGTATACATTTTATATTTTTAATTCCATTTCAATTCCATTTCTATATAGAGAAATATCTTTTTTAATTTGTTAATAGGTGTGTATAGTTTCAGCTTAAGTTAACAACTGCCCACTCAAGTATTTCTTTCTCATTCCCACGATCGCAACTTTAACCTTTCAACTATAATATGTGTTTTCTACAATTCTCACTCCTATCTAGATCTGACCAACTTTACCCTTAAGTGCACTCGCCACACTATTGAGAAACTTTAAATAAATAACAATGTAAATTCATTGGTTCCAGGAAGCCTCAACTCTCGTATCTCGTCCTATATTTTAGATATTTGCTTCATTTTCCAGTTTCTCGGTACTTAGTGTAGACATGTTTCTTATAGCCCTCGGATATCGTTTATATCTCTTTTTTTCTGGGGTCCGTAGGTGGCCTGTTGTAAGGCAAAATTTCTGTCCCTATCCAATATACCCTCTTTTTCCAGTGGCAGTCCAAATTTCCCCGACCATCATCCTAGATGGCCTCTATTACGACAGCCTACCGCCTACCTATTGTATTTATTTATTGTGAACTTGTTCTCGTCCTGAATATGCATGAAATATTTGCCACTGGACGTTAAGCAACCAACAATCAATCAATCAATCTTTTTTTCTGTACTAGGTATGTCGACCTGTTCAGAAGTGCGCCTTCTTCGGAGTTTCCACGACCTAACTGCCACTATGTCATCCCAAAATGTGGACTTGGTCGGAAAAACGCCAGCACAAACTTCGACATATATTCTAAAGATATGATCTCTTTCTATTTTTGTGCTACAGCAGCTATCAAACTAAGTGATTTGCACACTATTGTAATCTAAACTGAGATTTAAAAAAAAAATAACACTGTCATTTATTAGGTTAAAGTATGATATTTATGTACCAATGGTACTTAAAGAAAATAGAGTGTAAATGCTTGAAAATGTGTAGGTTTCTTACTTACCAATGATATATTGTTTTAATATCGTGTTAATAGTTCTTAATATACAGTTTAAGTACAACTATCACACCTATTCAATGATGTACTTAGGTGAGGATAGGTAAAAGTTGAGCGATTAAAAAATTAAATGCATGCACTTCCAAATGTTTCCATTTAAATGAGAGACTTTCTGATTTTTTTTTTACGAAATACATCCAAGGAAATACGCCAGCCCAAACTTCGGTACTTGGTGTAGACATGTTTCTAATAGCCCTCTGATATCGTTCATATCTCTTTCTTTTCCTTTGCTAGGTATGTCAACCTGTTCAGAAGTGCGCCTTCTTCGGAGTTTCCACGACATAACTGCCACTCTGTTTCTTCAAGCATGTTGGATATACTAGGTAGCATACAGTTGCTCCTCGGCCATTTCAATTAGTCTTCTAAGAAATTGTTCCAAAAGTTCTTCTGTTTCAACTCCTGCAACAGAGTACACCATTTGTGTAGTAGGCTTGATTTTCTACATATTTTGATTGGTGTTTGCGTAATCTTGGTAATCTTTCGAATCTGTAATCACAGCTTTTCGGGAAGTAACAACACTTGAGGCTGAAAGTTTTACTACACTTAATTCGCCACCACAGGGACCTTTTCGCTGTATACCAGCGTCAATCATCCAACAATGTGGACTTGTTCGGAAAAACGCCAGCCCAAACTTCGACATATCTTCTAAAGATATGATCTCTTTCTATAGTCAAAGACTTTTAAAACCATTAATTTTGAAAAAAATTAAAGATTCTGTGTTTACATGCCACCTTCCTCAATGTTTCAGTACTCTGAAGAGCATGTAGCTTTCAGGTCCAAATAAACTGGATATGTTTCTCCCTGTGTGAAACAAGGCTGACAGTAGCTTGCATTGGTGAATGAATATTCACTTCAATGCACTTATAATTTCACATTGACATAGCTTTTTCGATTCTGAGGTTAAACTCTTTCGAATTATTAGTACTTGTCTTTCTTTTGGTATCGTACAAGCGTAATAGATTACACCTTACCAACAGAAAAAAAGCACAAAGAGTAGCAACATGAGTTCAAGAAGGTGTAAGAAAATTTCCCCTAACGACAAAATAATATATACACAAAGACATTAAAGTATTGGGTGATACTCAGTAAAGCTATGCATAAAAAATAAGTACAACTGTACCTGTTTCACTCACGTAGAATTATATAGACTAATCCTAAGTACATAAGTAGACTTGAGCCAAAAGCTTGTATATTGATTCCACTATCGGAATGAAAATAAACTAACAAATTCCTTGCCAACTTGTCCTTAAATCCACTTTATGCTGGTTTTCTTGTAATTTTTTTAGAGCGTCTGAGCTTCTCTTTATACTCCTTACTTAGCACCTCGACAACTAGAAGTACCGGGTATAATAATCATATTTACAAAATAATTGACCAAAATACAAACTTTCGTGTTTATATTTAGAATAAAATACGACTAATGGATTGTCGTAACCTTGCAACAAAAATAGACATAACTGAGGACAGACGAAATTGTTCATTTTGTAAAAGTTTTAAGGCATGACAGAAAGATTTAAGGACGAGCAGGACATTACGTCACGTGATGTTTTGATTTGTCACGTGATTGTCATGGTAAATATAGAACCGGAACCGCGTCTGTCGAACTCCGGAGGTAAACAAAAAACATGGCAGACGACAAGTATTCCAAACGTGTTCGTGGAAAGATGGCTAGTACAGGAAGAAGTAAAAAGGCGGACCGTATGAGAAAAATGAATAGAAAGGAAACATTACGAGGTGAAGACCATGATTACGGCGCTGTTTTTGTAGAAGGACCAATAAGTGTAAAGGCAATTGATTTGAAAGTTGGGGAAAATGTTGAACTGGGATCCTCCAAACCTTGGTTCCAAGGAAGACGGGTTGTTGAGCTAGATGTGCTGGCCAGGTCCATGAACTGTGAGAAATGCAGTTCGTGGCTCCGATTATCTGATATAAAAGATGAGGTGATTTATGGGATGGCTAGTTTTTTTTTATATATCTCGTGTCCAAGCAGTGCTTGTCAACACATCAGTCTGGTACCAACGGGGAAGAAGAGCAACGGCAAAGGCTTTGATATCAACTACAAAGTTTGTTTAGGTAATTTATATAGAAAAGGAATCCAAATGGTGATTGTTTTCAAGAGACAACTACATAACTATGATCATGGGGTAAATATAAAAATAATCAATATAAACACTTTTCATACAAATTTTTCAGGGTCCCAATTGCAACTATACCACAACTCATGAACTATCAACACCCTGTGTTGCTTTATTTGTACATGTTTCCAAGTTGAGCAATCAGTAAGGGAACGACCATTTGATATTCTGGGGGAGCCAGGAGGATTTTGAAAATAAATAACTCAACCTTGATAATCACAAAAATAAATGGTTTGTTCTGTGGTAGTTTGAAAATAAATAACCTGACTTGCAATGTATTGAAAAAAAAAAATAACTCAGCAGGTCTATAGCTTCTTGGGCTTCAGCGGTTTCAAAACCCTTCAAAAATTGTTTGCCGCTCGGCAAAATGTCTTTGACAATACTTCTCAGAGAGGCTAGGTAAAACCAAACTAAATTAACTTTAATACTATGTATGTATATGCAATACATGTATATTGCTTGGGAATATAAATGCTTTATTATTTCGTGAAGAAAATTATAAAATACTTAATCTAATTATACCAATTGTCTTTTATAATATAATTATTACTATGTAAAATTTGTGTTTTGTTTGTCCTGTATCTTAAATTGTTTGTATATTATACTGTCCCCTTGTACACAAGCATGTGTCTGAGGTTATGAATGAAATCTTGAATATTAAAATTTCTGCAGGGGATAATGATCTTTTCTGATTAAATGGTACATTATGACTTGACTCTACATGTATTATTCATAATTAAAAAATATTTAAAAAATTGTAGTTCAAGTTTACTTTAAATACAGTTGTCAATACATATTAGAAAATCCTTTTGATCAAATGATCGATTTTAGGTAGCATCAAATACAATTATCAAAAAAGTTTTCAAATTTACCGTAAAATGTTGAAAATTTATCAATAAAGGTAGAATCTGAATAGTTATCCAAAAAGTTGTAAAATTTATTGAGAAAATGGTGCAATTTTTAAATGAAGCTGTGGTTAGTTCAAGTTGACTTTAAATACAATTGTCAATACATATAAGTAAGTCATCTTGATCAAATGACCGATTCAAAGTAACATCATATACAATTATCAAAAAAGATTTAAAATTTACAGTAAAATGTTGAAAAATATTAATATTGGTAAAAATGGTTGAATATCCAAAAAGTAGTAAAATTTACTGAAAAAAGTGACTGAGAAAATGTTGAAATTTTTAAATAAAGCTGTGGTTAGTTCAAGTTTACTTTAAATACAATTGTCAATACATATTAGTAAGTCATCTTGATCAAATGACCGATTCAAAGTAACATCATATACAATTATCAAAAAAGATTTAAAATTTACAGTAAAATGTTGAAAAATATTAATATTGGTAAAAATGGTTGAATATCCAAAAAGTAGTAAAATTTACTGAAAAAATGTGACTGAGAAAATGTTGAAATTTTTAAATAAAGCTGTGGTTAGGTCAAGTTTACTTTAAATACAATTGTCAGTACATATCAGAAAATCATCTTGATCAACTGATCGATTTAAGGTAACATCATATAAATTATCAAAAAAGTTTTCAAATGTACAGTAAAATGTTGAAAAATTATCAGAAAAGGTAAAATCTGTTCCACGATTGCTGCCTGTGCCACATAATGGTGCTTCTTTTTTTTTTTAATTATTTCAGATCTTACTCTTGATGTTAAGCTATAATTAACAAGGTTGCATATAAAGCAGGGATGTCATTATGTTTAGAAGTTATAGGAGAATTTAGATAAGTTACATAAGTTCATTTCACTGAAGAGACATGTTTTGTCGAAATGCGCATCTGGTGCAACAAAATTGGTACCGTTAATTTTATTACTACCACTGGGTCGATGCATCTACTGGTGGACTATTAATCCCCGAGGGTATCACCAGCCCAGTAGCCCAGTAGCCAGTACTTCGGTACTGGCATGCAAATACGGATTATTTTGTGTTATTAAAATTTCCTGTTACAAAATATTAGAAATTATTATAAATTAAGGAATGTATCTCCCTCATGCAAAGCTCTGATTCCTTTCACGGGTTTGGCTATACTTTTTGGACCTTTTGGATTATAGCTCTTCATCTTTTATATAAGCTTTGGATTTCAAATATTTTGGCCACGAGCATCACTGAAGAGACATGTATTGTCGAAATGCGCATCTGGTGAAAGAAAATTGGTAAGGTTAATTTCAATACTACCCCTGGGTCGATGCCTCTGCTGGTGGACTATTAGTCCCAGAGGGTATCACCAGCCCAGTAGCCAATACTTCGGTACTGGTATGAAAATACGGATTCTTATTTTATAATATCTGATCTAGTATTTATAGATAGAGGTTTGAACCATGGTGACATCTCAGCCCAAACCTTTAAAATATTTATAATAATTACCATCCTAAAATTTTTTTTTGCTTTAAATAATACTCATTTTGTAAATACTTAACAGAAGTTATGCTGTTAAAAGTTATTATAACCAGTATAACTAAAGAAAAAAACATTGGAATTCAAAGTCTACATTAATATCCTATCTCATTTGAAGTTGCTCGTTCGCTTCTCTGTTGATACTGAATCAATATTTATCAGTCGGTTAACAATTTGAGGTTTTGAGATATGTAATGACTTTGACATCCCAATAGGCGGATCCAGGGGCCGGACCAACAAGTGTCGATGTCAACATTTTGCGAATAGAAACATCTCAGCCCAAACCTTTATAATATTTATATATTGATTGATTGTTGGTTGCTTTACGCCGCATAAGCACAAAAAGGCTATATCGCGGCGAGAGCTAATTCGAATATTTTTACAATTTAAAGCATATTTATAAAATAAGACAAGTCCTTCAATATACTAAAATTCTTGACTAAAGCAAATTGATTATATACAAATAAAAATCAACAGTAAAATAACATGACAAAAATTAAAAACGATTTAAATATAATAACATTTTTATATTCTATAATAAATTCCAATTTCTTTTAAAAATGCAACAATATTTGTAAATGAAACATTTTTAAATAAATCATACATATTATTGACATTGAAATGCTTCTTACGAATATCAGCAAAGTCAATACAATTAATTTAAACATGTTTAATAGTACACTTGCGGTTGCAATGTACACATTGTGGTTCATCTTCATTTTTAAAAAGATACTCTAGCATGACCAATACGACATCTAGTAATAACACACTGATCTTTTCTGCACATAATATTATTAAAAGGTTTGCCTAAATTAGGTTTAATTTCATGCAAGTTATTATCATCTTTTTTACTCCATTTATTTTTCAATATATTTAAAAAAAAACATATTCTCTAATATTAGATTTAAAATCAGTATATGGTATATCACAATAAGATAGATGGTCACCCAGGGCATTAAGCTCGGCTGTCCTCGCTCAATTCCTGGCAAATAGAGATAAAATGAACACAAATTTATTGTAAAATACCTTTAACTGAAACTTGAACAAGTAAATTCATCACATTTTCATGATAAATTCACTTTTAAATCTTGGTTAAAAGACAAACTTTGTATGTATTTCATAAGTTCAAATCATGACTTGCACAAAAAATGATTAAGTACTTAAAAGACAAAAAGCAGGGGAAGAGGGTTGGCGCCTCCAAACTTGTTAAACTGGGCCACCAAATTGTTGTCCCAAGTCAGGAACCTATGGTTCAGTGGTTGTAATCTGTTTTATATGTCATGTGGATATTGCCTCACTGACAAACCACATCTCCTTATTTTCATAATTCAGATTAGGGGAGGGATGTGTAACATCTTTGTTTTTCATTCATTATTTAATACATAAATTAGGCCATTACTTTGCTCCTTTGATTTGTTATACATTTGACAATATGGTGCCTTTTAAAGCAGACTATGTTGTATGAGATTTGCTCTTTGTTGTAGGCCCATAGTTTTTTATAAGACTGTAAAAATTGTAAATTTTTGGTCGCATATTGGTATCACGTTGGCGTCGTCGTCTGAATACTTTTAGTTTTCGCACTATAACTTTGGCCTGAGCCACAGCGCTAGCGACAGACGTCACCGCGACTAGCTTTCTAGTGTTTTGGAACACTAGAACCACCAAAGATTCACTGGAGTTGGTTGCCACTGCCACTGGCTCTTCCACTGGTGTAGTGACCCTCTTGTCCTTCTCCTGGGCTGCTGACTGCACTTATGGGGTTACCCTCTCTTCCTTTGCCTAGGGTGCTGACTGTACTTCTGGGGTTACTGGTAGGACAGCGACAAAGCTTGCCTGAACAGTAGGCTCCTGGACTGGAACACTGGTGGTGGACTGAGCCACGACGGGCTATTCTATTGAAAAAGAAAAAGTTTGTAATTTTAAGCCATTTTTGTTGAGCCTTCTACTAAGTCGAAAAAGCTAGACATAGCGTTGGTGTCCACAAATATTCACTCTGTGGTTAAAATTGTTCAAATTTAATTCCTTTCATAACCTATCCTGGATTTGTACCAATCTTGGACAGAAGCTTGTTTATGATCATAAGATAGTATCTAGAAGTAAGACGTAGGGGACCATGCATTAATTGTAATATACTAAGAATGCTTGACGAATGTTTGTTTTCAGAATTCTAGTGCTATATTGCAAAGTCTGCTGATTCAAGAAATGATGATGACTTTGTGTGCGGCCATCGAGTATTGTGAGTATGGTAATGGTAATTTTATTTGTAAGTTACATTATTATATTATTTCAAGGGAAATTATGTGTAAAAAAACAACAGAATTGTGGCATGTTTTAAGTTTTACTAATGGTTACAGTCTCTGTTGACACTCTGGTTTTAGGAAGACAAAACATTTTAGCTCACCTGGCCTTTACATGATCTTGTTATAACCATATATATTGTAAGATGAAAAAAATTCTCACGGCAGGCAGCGTTTTGCAACAGAGGGCAGTTATACTGTAAAGTTGTATAATTTTTTATTGATGGCCTAAATAAGTTGGCATGATAATACAACTGTTCAATGGAAATATTTTTTAAAAGCCTGTGATAAGTCGCCCCAAGCGCACAAGAGCAGTTGCTGTGGAAGTCAGAGAAAAGAGTAGGGGACGAGTTATTACGAAACATCATCACATCTTGACACCTACGTCAAACATGTTTACAAACTTGGCAAAAAGGAAGATGGTGGGGAAAATAACGTTTTCCTCAGTTGACACAGAAGATGCTGTGAGGAGTGAAATAAAGTCACTTTTCGGGGATTTCAGCTTTGCATATCCGCAGATAGTAATCTTAGATGCTGCTTGGTTTGATTGTTAAGTAGTTGTAAGACAAAAAAAAAAAAAAAAAAACATTTTATCTTGTGTTGGTAGATAAAATTTACTTCAGTTGGGTGCCATTAATGCTAAACCAATGACATTTTATTTAGTTTATTTAGTCCTAAAGGCTTCTGACAATACGTTGTATACAAACAACTCGTCTTTCACCATTATTTCAACTTGTATTTGTAATACTAACACGTTATCTTATATGAATAAAGAGATGTAGGTTAAAGGCTAATGAGACAGAAACCTAAAATACAAGAAAACTCAAAACACCATACATGGTAAGACCTTAAGTATTACCATAATTCTTTACTATGCAACACCGAACATAGTCACAGAACAAGTTTGTTATTGTGTCGCCTGCTCAAAATGTAGGGATCACTTTTTTGTCCTCTGTGTCACATTTGTTCAACTATGAACTCCTCCAACACCTGAATTTTAATGAGAGTTGCATTGAATGATCTTCATGAGGAACTGTAGTGCACCTTCTATTTTGTTGTCCCCTGCCAGAATGCAACGGGGGAATCTAGTAATGATCTTCGTCCATCCGTCTGTCCGTCAAAATGTTTATATAATGTATATAAAAAAATACATTTTAATTTAGATGTTTAAATAAACTTTAATGTAGATTGTAATGTAGTTGATTGATCTTAGTTCAGTTGAACAGAAATATGTCTAATTTTGGCCAATTTCATTCAGTCATAGCTGAACCATTGCACTCAGTAGTATATGATTACTGAACACCCACAACTGTGGGGTCATAAAACCTGGAAACTTACTTGGAGTCATAAAATAGGGGATAGTTACTGAACACCCACAACTGTGGGGTCATACAACCTGGAAACTTACTGGGGGTCATAAAATATGGGATAGTTACTGAACACCCACAACTGAGGGGTCTTAAAACATGGGAACTTACTTGGAGTCATAATGAACATCCACAGTCTTGGGTATATGTGTCGTTCACCTTGGTCTATGTGAATATTAAACAAAGGACACAGATGGATTCATGACAAAATTGTGTTTTTGTGATGGTGATGTGTTTTTAAATCTTACTTTACTAAACATGCTTGCTGCTTACAATTATTTCTATCTATAATGAACTTGGCCCAGTAGTTTCTGTGGAAAATTTTCTGAAAATTGTTAAAAATTGACTATGAAGGGCAATAACTCCTTAGGGGGTCAATTGACCATTTTGGTCATGCTGACTTATTTTTAGGTCTTACTTTGATGTACATCATTGCTATTACAGTTTATCTTTATCTATAATAATATTCAAGATAATAACAAAAAAACAGCAACATTTCCTTAAAATTAACATTCAGGGGCAGCAACCTAACAACAGGTTGTCCGATTCACCTTAAAATTTCGGGGCAGATAGATCTTGACCTGATAAACTATTTTACCTCATGTCAGATTTGCTCTAAATGCTTTTGTTTTTTAGTTGTAAGCCAAAAACGTAGTTTGAACAGATACTCCAATCAAATTGCTCACACCCTCAATATTATTGTCCAGCTCATCAGGATTATTTTTTCTCAAGTACTTTATATTTCTTGATGGTAGAAAAAAATCAGGAGTAGTTAAAAATCCTGGTACACTTCCCAACTGACATAAATCATCCACAATTTTAACTGCCTCCTCGTATGGCAAGTAATGAAATTCAGGCAGTCTGCCTATGTCTAATAAAGGTTGAATTTCATACTGACGGACAGGTTTTCCTCGCCATTCCTCATTTGGTCTTCTAGTGTAATGACATAAAGTCGATATTTCAGGATTAGTCATGTAATTGAAGATATGAAATGCAGATTTTGTGATGTCTTTTAAATTATACATTTGACAAAGTTTAATCCAAATTTCACCAGACGGCTTAATTGTGAAGTTATTTGACTTTCGATAATCTGAATTGTCCCTTAACAAAAACTTCTTTATTTTTTCCCCATAAGAAATGTCAAAAACCCATTTGGTATGACTTGGCGACTTCATGCCATTCATAGTATCGTTTGAGTAAGGAACACCTTGTAAACGTCTGACAGCTTCATCTTTTGCATACTCCATATTATCTCTAAACTTTGATTCATCAAAGATTAATTGATTGATTGTTGGTTGCTTAACGTCCAGTGGCAAATATTTCATGCATATTCAGGACGAGAACAAGTTCACAATAATCACAATAGGTAGGTGGATACAATAGAGGCAATCTGTGATGATGTTGCAAGGTAGAGCGTGGCACTCTCTTTACACGAGCCATCGGATTTAACGTCCCCCTTCTGACCGGACGTGACTGCGAACTTGATACATCCCGCACAGCCAAACGGACGCCCCACTTCGGCAAGCGTTTTACTGCCGGTCGGGAGAAGACCAAGTGACCATATTTCTATACCCCAGTCACCCTTGGGGTATATTCATCAAAGATGCCTATAGAATCACACTCATTTTTATGAATATGCCTCGACGAAATACTGCCCTCGTAGCTTAAGGTCCTGTTTTCAGCTGTATGCAATCTCTCAACAGAATGATATTTTGATGAACGTTCTGCCAGACTGTGAATCTTGTATTTGTCCAGATCAAGAATAAGACGTAAAATTAAAGCACAGAATTGTGTAAGTTTATTTCTTAGGCGCTCATCACCCCCTCCGTCAACTGTTACAAATAGTTGTGATATGAAATTTCCATCTGCATTCAGAAAGTTCTCTTTGTATTCATCCTTAGACATTAAATAAAGAAGTTCATTCATATGACTGAATGCAGTGGTTGGTTCATAGAAGTGAACTGTTTACAAGTGAAATTCCATTCCCATGAACACGGGTCTTTGACACACCACCCGATCCAATTCTCGCAACTTACTGCTCTTCAGAATTAAGTTTAAAAATTATAACAAATTGATATGTTGTGATAGCAAGTGTATGGTTTGAATCTTTTTCCAGACATGATCTGCATATCTTACTCTTATCCAAGATTTTGACGGGCGCTGAACTATTTAACATCGGTATGGACTAGAGCTTTGTCATCTCTTGCTAAAATTGAATAGTTTTCCATTTCTCGCAATGAATACTGAAGGTCTGCCAATGAGTAGTGTTCATTTACTGATGGGTGTTTATTTAGATCTCTTGTTGCCTTTCTTAGAGAGATGCCAGGGTTCAAATTCTTTCCCGAATGGTGACGTTTGGCTTGGTAAGAAAAATTTCTATAGTTTTCAGTGTAGGTATAGGCTGCCGAAAGTGATATTGGAATGCCATAAATCTCATTTAATATGCTTTTTTTTTGCACAAATAATGTTTCACATATCAGACGTGGATGACTCTGTAAGCCTGCACCGCAACTATCAAACAACGATAGCATTCATGTGGTTAATTCTTGATAATATTCTGCTATGGCTTTCTACCTGACCCTGGCATTCTACACTGAATCTCTAACTTACGCTTTTTTGCACTGTATGAAGTAATGGAAGTGCTTTTAACCTCTTCATATGTTTTCAGTATAACATAATTTGTATCGCACCCCTAAAATCTATATACAGATACAAATATATCACGTATATATGTATACCAAGGGCTTATCTCTTTCATTTAATCAAAGTAGCGTGTAAAGATGGCAGAGAAAACTTGAACTCATGTTAAGGTTTACATGGCTGAATAAAAATCTTTTACTGCAATCATATAGTGCAAACCGGTGCCCGGTGCAAATGGCCAGTGGTGTTAGCAAATGTAAAAAAGGGGATCGAACTGTTCCAAGAGGCTGCACAAACCTTATACAAAGAAGGGGCATTTCAGAAACTTAAACAAAAGGATGTCAGACCAAGTAAAAAAACTGACAAAAGAAGGAACGTGTGAAGGAAATGAGGAGCTGGTTGGCCTAAGACTAATGACACCAGATATTGACAAAAGTATCATCCTGTCTTGAAAAGACAATTAGCCAAGAACGTTTGTAACAGAAGCAGTTCTGTCGAAGGGAATTTAATATAAATATCAATATAGATCTGTTTATAAGTAAGTTGTTAAATCTAGTTCATACTTTATTACTAGCCCTTTACACTTTTGCATTGTAAATCGAACACACCGTTATATTTTTAATAACTTGCCCATACATATTATGGTTGTCCAAAGTGAACATGTTTTAAACTCTTGGTTTAGGCTCACTAAGTTTTGACATTTCAATGTCAACAACTGTATCAATTCTATCCTGATGAAATTCTGTCTTGGATTTAGTGTCAACATATATTATCCTATTCTCCACTAATAATACATTTAAAAAAATGACAAGATATCAAATCAACTCCAAACTGTACATATTTTATAATAGTAAATCAAATGCTTGTTTGTCACTTAGTCATTCTACTTTTAATTATTATGAGAAACATATATATGCATGTTTACGGGGAAAGAGTGAGGGGACTTCAATACTAAATTGATAGTGGGTGCCTATGGGGTTCTGTTACCCCATCCTTTTCCTATAATGCATAGGTCAAATGAAACCTTTTCCTATATAATTTTTTCGAGTTTCATGTGGTGTGTCACAGGCACTTGCAAATTACAAGAACAAATGAATCATTTGATTCATCAAGAAAAGACATATCATCAGTCAGTGAAACAGCAGTGTCACACCATCAGTTGATTACACATCATTTGTCAACAGTGACACACCATTGGTCAGCAGTGCCACACCGTCTGTTGGTAACACAACGTCAGTCAGTGACGCACCATTTGTCAGCTATGGTACATTATCAGACAGTGACACAGCAATATCCAATTCACCAGTTATCACTATGCATATATCAACAGATAAGGAAACACCATCAAAATCAATTATTGAAACCACATCAGTTAATGATGCAACAAAGGAATTAGCTGATGACAGTTTAAAACCAGTGGGTAGCAATACATTAAAGTCTCAAGGAATCATCACGTTTAGAAGTTGGGGAAATGCTTATATCACCAAACAAGACAACACCCTACAGAAAAAGTGCAAAGCCATCAATTAATGAATCAAAACATTCTCCAGTCCCCACAGATGAGGAAATTTCATTTTTTCAAACCTTTCCTTATGATGTAAGCGTACAGTTGTATTACCAGTTGGGGAGGTTAGCAGCGCTGAATGAAAGTAGAAATAATAATAGGAATTTTAATCCTGTTGCTCAAGATTCAACAAACCAAAATATAAGTGTAAATAAATCAAAGTTATATGACCGCTCATAAGTAGAAGCTCTAAAATTTGTAAAGAAACACATGCTTTGTGGAATAAAAAAGTCAAAGCGAGGTCAAATATCTTGAGTTGTCGCATTTGGCTCATATATAATAGAAAATTGGCCGCTATCTAAGACCCAGAATTTATGTGACACTTTGAAGATGTTTAAACAACAATACCAAGGTTCACAAGAAACAACACATAAACGGAAGCTATCAATTGAACTCTTTGAAACTCTTTCTAAATACTTACCTGTAATGCAAATTTACACAAATGGAACAGGGTACATCATGTAATCCAGAGAAGGTGATGTTCAGGAGTTTGTTGATACCATTGCTAATACCGTCAATCATAAGGAATTTGCAAACAGGAATTTAGACTAGACATTGGAAAATTTAAAAGACTGTCTCCAGTTTACAGAATCTGAACTAAACAAAGGCATTTTACGAGCAGTTCTTGTGCAGCTGTTTTTCTGTAAATTCGTTGAGTAAGATTGAGGGGGTCAAAGTTCAAGCAGACATTGAGAAGAGCTAGAGAGGAAATTCCCAGAAAAATGCATTCATTCAAAATTTTAAAACAGAGTTTACTTACAGATAGGAATGATTTAACAAACAAACAGCAGCAATGCCTTTACAATAGGAAGATATTAAACATGAAAGCAAATGCATTTAAAGCCAGAGCTCAAGATTGCCGATTTTCCGCAGCTGGCAGAAGTTTTGGAGCTTGCCTTAGGAGAGAGAAGTAAAATACACCCTAGGCTTGAAAATGATACAAGGTACAAAAATCCAAATATGTCTTTAACTATGTCTGACGCAAGAAAAATTGCTGACCGTTGCCACAGACAGTATACCAAATATAGCCTTATCAACATGCTATACCTACACCTAAAATTTCAAGAAAAACACCCTGCAAGCAAAGCGTCATCATGATGGACAGAATGTAAATGCAAAGATGTCTTTAAAAAAATTACCAAGTGTCGGTATGATGGAGGAAAGAATAAATGCACACTACTGTAAATCTAATGTAAACTTTCATTAGAAATGGCCGCAGCGGATAGAAAACACACATTAGTGGATGCAAAGGATGCCAAAGGCATAGTCTGTGCTGGTATTGATCCTGTACAAAATATTGGCAAAAGTTGGAGGGATAAAACTCGACAAGATCACCAGTTTGATCAGTTAAGAACCAATGCATGAGGGATAAAACTCGACAAGATCACCAGTTTAATCAGTTAAGAACCAATGCATGAGGGATAAAACTCGACAAGATCACCAGTTTGATCAGTTAAGAACCAATGCATGTACACCAATGACACATTTATTCCGGGAAACAGTCTCCTCTTCTACTGGCGTGCAGTCATCAAATTTAACGCTCATGAATGTGGTGAGTACTAGTTAACCTGTCACTCTGGTTAATATTTCTTTTTATGAGTCTGAAACAGTTTTTAAATGTTTCAATGAACTTTTTCACTTGCTTTCAATTTCTGCACTTGATGTTTTTTTTCATCGCAACTCAGTCACAGGACAATTAAAGAAGAAATGGTTATTTGTGGTGGATAATGGACCTTCCGAGGCACCAGCCAGTTCCGTTGTACGAATGCATTTAGTAAGACTTGTTAATTTTTTGGCATAAGATAGTGTTACACAAATCTCTTTTGAAAAATTAAATTCAAAAGACAATCCTGCTGGAAGACCGCATGCCTCGGAAAACCTTGTTTGAAGTAGACATGGTCCATTCAAGTCGCCTGAGATATTTGTCAACAAAATGATAAACCTGGAACTTCTGATCATTTAGAAAATATGGAATGCATGGCAAATGACTTCATATCATGTTTAAGATCTGCAAGATTTGGAAATAACCAATTTTTCAGTTTCCGAGGAGTAAAAGACAACAATATTTTTGATGATGAAGATCAACTAAAGCATTTTCTGAAACTTTCTGAACTTGGAAAAAATGACTGTCAGTCGGATTTTCTGGTAAAAGACTGTCCTTTACTTACAAACATCTGCCAAACCTGGAATTTACAACATAACTTTGCAGGATCCTATATTGAAGACTATAATCATTTAAGCAACTCTGTTTCGGATAATGTAAGAACCGCATGGTTAACAGAGTACTCTGCAACAATATTTTCCAAATGCCCAAGAACCCAAGTGAATCGCTATGTTAAAGAGCCAATGCCTGCTTTGTTACTTTGTTGCAGTGGATTGAAAGCGATAAATTACATGTGTTTTGAGTCTTGACAGCAAGTACCCTTCAGTGAATGGGATTTGGAAGAATTGTTTCTCCCATCCAACACATTAATTTGACTGAGTGAATTGTGTGTGAGTATACCTGAAACTGTCATGTCATCTGCTGCTTTACTGTCATGGTTGACTCCTATTCAAATTGAAAAAAAGAACTTTAAGAATAGACAAGGGGAAGTATTTTTGAGACGAAGAAATGATTATGATCAGTCAGACAGTGAAAATGAAGATCAAACTTTTGATTTGGAAAAATATGGAGTATGTCCAGGCTGTCTAGGCTGGATTAACTTGAGGTCTAAAACGACATGTGAAGAAATGTCCGGCATCTACAGGCACATACTTATCATCACAGTCGAAAGGAACATTAATATTACAGTCCAATGTCATATGTGGAAGAATACCAAGCAGTGCCTTTCAAGCACTGATTAAAGAAGTCTTTCCCATCATGAAAAATGAGGACACAGAAAATGTGGCTAAACAAGACAGATTAATAATAAACCTAGGTTACCAATGGATGCTACGCAATAAGGGAAATGAAATAATGAGGAAATACTACACCAGCTCAGTCATGAGGTTAGCAGCGCGACTGTTATTGGCCTTGAGGCATTTAGATAAATCCAAAAAATCATTAGATGAAACCAGGCAATTTTGAGTTAGTTGTAAAGGCTGCATTGATATGCTGTATACCTAAAATCTCCTAGCAACGCACTTAAGATAGGGTATGATTTCAAACGGATGGAATCCGCTAAGTTGGCTAAGGGAATTATTTCAGAAGATGAAAAAAAAACGAAAAGAGGCTGAAGATTTTTTTAAGGTTATGGACATTAGTTACTTACAGTCCTAAGTTAAACTTGCAAGAGTTATTTTGACTGAACGTTCATTCAATGTTGTTAAAAAATTACCACTTCCATTAGATGTGAAGAAGATATCTGGATACATACAGGAAGAAATAGGCAAACTGGATATTTCCAACTGCTCCCTGGTCAACTATAAATGACAGACGACGGTGTCATGAAGTGCAAGCTATGAAGTAAGTCCCTTTTAATCCTTTACGGTCTAGAGACAATTTAAACTATTTATCAGTATGTGGCCTTCAGTATTCAATCAAAAATTAACACATCAAATGAGAATAATAAGTTAGCACATAATTTGCAATTGTCTAGAATAATTCACAAAGATAAAAAAAAATAATTAAAAAAAACAAGTTTATTGAGGCAGCAACCATTTGATTTTCTGGGGGGCTATTGTTTTTTTTTGGAAAAAAAAGTTTCGTTTCCAGTTTTTGGAGAAAAATATTTTGTTTTTGATTCTGAGAAAAAAAAATTGTTTGCTTCACCCTCAGCTGCCACTATATGTAATGCTAAAATTGAAAGAAAAAAATTGTTTTCGACTTGTCGCGAAAAAAAAGTTTGGACAGGAAAATAGCCCATAACCCCCCCCCCCCCCCCCCCCCCCCCCAGAAAATCAAATGGTTGCTGCCTTAACAGTCTGTGTGCCTCACATATTTTTATAGCTTTAAGATAATTGTAGCGTTAACTGCCGTTATGAAGGCTATACAAAATGATCGAATACTAGTACTTTAACAGATTTGTTTCAAAGACATACATGCATGTTATAATTGTATCTTGAGATATGCTATAGGATTTACTATAAAAATGTACACCTTAGCACATGTTTGTTTTCATTGATATTTTTCTCTTTTTTTATTTAGAAAGGAAAAGGGGATCGAAATGGAAATTTGAGGTGAAAACATTTGGAACACCACAAAAAATTAAAAGAAGGGGGCGAGATAGAAAAAAGAAAAAAAATGGTAGAACCCTCCAGATTTTTAATGAATTGAACAAGGCATCATTTGCTGAGGAAGGCTTATTATATTTTTTTGTGTTGCAGAGGAAAACTAGAGAAGTTCGTTTTTAGCAACTGATGACCTTAAACAGAATTTCATCAGTAATAGGCCAATCTTAGAATTCAAAGACAACATGATCGAGATAAGGAGGCAATCAGTGTTGAATAAAATACATGTTGTTGAAATCAAAAGCAAATCTATTAAACCGTCCACATCGAAGGAGCCATCCCAGATGTCTTTTTTTGCCAGGTTTAGGAGCAGTACAAAAAGAAGTGCTATACAACCTAAGTGTTCAAGATGAAAACTGTATTGCTCCGAAAATAGACAAAACCCGGAGAAAAGGCTCTCTGAGCAAACTGAGGAAGACAGTTCTAAAAAAAATAATTATTGAACGTGTTGTTTTCCATTTTTTTGGTATCATAAACACGTTAGTCACAAGACAAAATTATGTCTATGAGCTATGACCAAAATCTGTCAGCGAATCAGAAGACGATTTACATCAAAAATTATTTATTTATAAATTATAAAGAAAATAATTTTTCATTTTATATATAAGTGTTTTATTGATTTGAATTTTCTGTAGATGACGGAATGTAAATGTGAGTTTTAATACAAAGATATTTTGGAAAATATGTTTGCTATTCAAAAGCATATCGGATATTATGTTTAATTGTTCTGGTTCATGTTTTGAAATATGTTTTAAATAAATGTTGTTTCTTTTTCCTAAAGAATTCCAGAGAAGGAGCTTATATCTCCTAGCTGAGATCAGGGACCATCTGAAGAAGGACAATATGAGGTCTTTACAAGACTACCGCTTCAAACAGTTGGATAATATTGAAGATGTTCTGGCAAAAGAGCAGGAGTTGGAACAGGATGCTGAGATTGTTTCTTGTCTATGTTTGTATTCATGCTTATTAAATGATTGAGGGATATTTTCAGAGTTTAGGCTTATAGATTTCTGATATTAAAGTTTAGAATGTTATACAAAAAGATGAATACCCCCCAAACTGTAATAAGTTGATGTTTTGGCAAGTAAAACAAAGCACATAAATATGTCTTTTGAAATGGCATTGTTTTTTAATTGTTTACTGTTTGTTTATGACGAAGTATGATTTTTAAAGTTTAAAGATAAGTAGGGATCATCATCATACATAGTCTGTGACGTCTGTTAACTCTAAAGATGTGATTTGTCAAGCAGTTTGTTTTCATCCGACCATAATTAACAAAAGTTGCCAGTTTTCCTGACACCAGTTGTAGTTCAATCAGGGCACTCTTACTTCTTGTACCAAGCTTTCAAAAATGGTATTCATTAATAATCAATGTATGTTTGTATGAAATCTCAAACCTGTAAACGTCTTTTATTCTATTTCAGAAAAGATATATCATGCAGATTGGTGGTAAAAAATGGACAGGTCATTTAAAAAAGCAATGCTTATGATTAAGAAAGAAAGGCGATTTAATATACACGAATCTGTTTCATATCAATCAGAAATAGCAACAAAAGAATTATCATATACTGAGGCCGTAACTATTCGATCGCCATTGAAATTGGACGGCACAGAATCATTTACATTTTTTTAAATCTTGAAACCACAGGTTTAAGTAGAGTAAGTGATATTACTCAGATAGCAGCTGTTCATGATTACAAATTACATCAATCTTACGTTTTACCTAGATGTGATATTTCAATAGAAACCTCCAAAGTAACAGGAATAACCTGTTGTCTGGCTAAAAATAAAATGTATATTCACGGAAAAGAAGTGGATACCAAATCCCAATATGAAGCATAATTAGATTTTATTGAATTTTTAAAAACAATTCAAAATCCAATCCTTGTTGGACATAACATCTGTAATTTCGACATAGCAATTCTGTCAAACATATTGAAGGAGTTAGGTTTATTTTCCTCATTTTGTAAGGTTACTTCCGGGTTTATTGACACACCTAAATTAGCCAAAAGGATTTTCTCCTGAAATGAAGTAGACAATTACGAAAAATCAACTCTTATTTTAAAGTATGTTGAGTGCATGCAGTGCACACAATGCCACAGAAAATGTACAGTCCCTCAACATCTTTTTCAACAAAAAATGAAGAATAACTGTAAATAGATGGATCTTCATAGTGTTTACTATTGTAGATGTTAATCTTCTTATGATAGATTAGTGCAAAACGAAACAATAAGCAGAGATACTTGTATTATACTTGCAAAAAATAGCATATCATTATCACACTCACTGCAGAAGAGATTCAAATGGAATTAAATTGTTGTTACAAAAGTCCAACATTCCTACCAAAACTGCTTTTGCAACTCAACATTCCTACCAAATCTGCCTCTATATTTGTTTCTGCTTTTGCAAATAAACTCATCATAGATACCAGAACTAAATTTTGTATATACGAAAGACGCGCGTTTCGTCTACAGAAGGCTCGAATCCAAAAAAGTTAAAAAGGCCAAATAAAGTACGAAATTGAAGAGCATTGAGGACCAAAATTCCTAAAAGTTTTACTAATCCAGCTAAGGTAATCTATGCCTGAGGAAGAAAACCTTAGTATTTCAAAAATTCAAAATTTTGTAATTACATTGCAACTGAACAGTAAATTTGTATAGTCATGACAAAAGTAGTTTTTGTTACAGGAGTGCTGTTATTAGATTAATATGCACAGAATATTTGAACTTGTCATAACGTACACCATCAGGTTTACAATGTATCAATGTAATTTTGTTGTGCACTTAAAACAAAATTACATATTTGTTGAACATTCGAATTAAACACCTTCAATACTTTCAGAAAGGAGCCATTCGCCATCCGCATCTTATATAAATAACATCCAAGGATAAAGGGATGATTTTCGATGCCGTTTTAAACTATATAAACATCGAATAGGTAAATTGACAAGGTTATAGCATCATGGACACCAGCAACGACAAAATCTACAATACTGTAACGTTTGTGGGTCATTTTATTTGGTTCATTTATTTATTTCATTATTACTATTTCTAATTATTTTCCCAGAAAGATTGCTTATTATTATTTTATTACTTTCTGATTTTTTTTTTTTTTTCATTCATTAAAAACCCCAAGGGTGACTGGGGTATAGAAATATGGTCACTTGGTCTTCTCCCGACCGGCAGTAAAACGCTTGCTGAAGTGGGGCGTCCGTTTGGCTGTGCGGGATGTATCAAGTTCGCAGTCACGTCCGTCAGAAGGGGACGTTAAATCCGATGCCTCGTGTAAAGAGAGTGCCACGCTCTTTGCACGTTAAGAACCCTTGTAACAACTCTTTGAGGGGTCCGTAGGTGGCCTGTTGCAAGGCAAAATTTCTGTCCCTATCCAATATACCCTCATTTTCCAGTGGCAGTCCAAATTTCCCCGACCATCATCCTAGATGGCCTCTCTTACAACAACCTACCTATTGTATTTATTGTGAACTTGTTTTCGTCCTGAATATGCATGAAATATTTGCCACTGGACGTTAAGCAACCAACAATCAACAATCAAATCATTCATTAAATTTTAGTGACGTAACGAACCTCGCAGTAGCATTAAAAATATTTTTTTCCCTTCTCAACCAATCAGAGAAGAGAGCTCGATTGAATTCCCTGGGAAAATTTAGCTCGTGCAGATATTGTCTGCTAGAAATCATACTCAGCCCAGACTTCCAGGTGTATAGATGTAAGGTAAAAAGGGGAATTTTCAACCATGTGCGCGATATTTTTGGAAGTGGTCTCGGTAGGAATCACGCGCTATTTTATATACTATAATTAGTGTATTGAAAAATGGGTTTTACAGTATTTTTTTAGGTAAGAAGTCACGGTTTGCATTGGAGATTTAGCGGAAAACTTTGAATATTTACGTGTTGAGACGTAAATTATTTAGAAAGCGGTTCGCTGGTTAAATTATGAGTTGAGTTTTTGAAAAGTTCTTTGAACTGAATAAAAGTTGCCAGTTGGCAAATAACGAGATTCGGTTAACTGTTCAGCTGATCATTTATTGAGGTTAAAGTTATTTATCTTTTGCGGGTTAAAGCAAGTTAAAGTTCGGAGTCATTATTTGTTGACATTCACGCGAGTGACTCAAATCTATGACTTGAACTTAAGGACGGTAAATTTAAATATTAAAGTGTTAACCAGCCAAATCCATATGCAAACCCTGATCAGAACGGCAGAGTGAGTCGTTAAAGAAAGTTAGATACTGAAAGAATTTATTTTTGGTCTAAGAAATCTTGTAATAGACTGCAGAAATAGACCATTGACTCGCAAAACTGTAACTTATTAAATGTGCAGCTGATTCATATGCGTGTTGTTTAATAAAAGTTGTATCTTACTCAATTATACAGAGAAACGCCTTGTCCCTTGCCTGAATTGATCCATCGATTAAAACTCATTTTGATTACTTCCCTTGGTATTGGTAACAACCTAGATTTTGAACCTCCCATGAGTCTGCGTTTCATGGTTTCATGATTACAGATTATTAAGTGAAAGCATAATCAGGACAGAGTGAGTCTTATGTTGTCTTAGCTTCCCTTTGGATATTTATTTTCTGGTTCTCATTGCTTGTGTATTTGGTATATAAATCCAACTACGGGTTTGGAAAGCCTGAAATAGTTTTGTTTTAAAAGTCTGTTATTTTTGTGGTGTCGTGCACTTGTTGGGTCGGGCTATTTTCATTTGGTCCGTCTGTCTGCCCCTTTATTTATTGTTTACCTTCATGTTTATTGGAAATGTTTTAGTTTTACTCCAACCCATACAGATCTATAATATAGAATGAGCGTGGGACGGTACTTCATACTTGAGCAATACAAATACCTAGACATATTTATAGAGGTGCTGTATATTACTGGACTACTACCCTAACTATAGTGTTAGGAATGTGATTTCTATGGTAAACTGGTATTGCCAGAGCCTATATTTGGTAACAGTCCAGATTATCATTTCAGTTGTTCATTTAGTTCTACACTAGGATAGCATGATTGCGGTCAAGGTCAAAGGTTAAAATCTCGTTGGACCTCGAAGTAGTCTAGATCTTTGTTTAACTTTGGTTATAGAATCAAGAAGTCACACTTAACTGAGACTTGGAGAGTACTGAACGTCAGAGACATCTTGTTCCAGAACACATACTTAAATGAATTATAAACTGGTGGCATAGACCGGTAAAAATTATACCTAATAAAACTCTTAATATATTCTAGTCGGGCATCACTATAATAGAAGTCCTAGAATGAAAGCATAGGCCGAACCTACCCTCGAGATAGATTAAATGAAAAGTTGGGTTGCTGTCTAGTTTATAGAAAATTTCGATTAAGGTCACATAGACAGTACCCCAGTTTCGTTTCACTGGCGTCCACATAGGGACCCTCTCATATATAATGTATACTTGATAAATTTATTTATAAAAACTAAATAAGTTAAAACACTAAAAAAAAATTAAAATTAAATAAAAGAATTTAAGGGATAGTTGGATACTCAAAAGATTAAAAAGGAGTTGCGGGAAATGAAACAAAAGATTGAAGAGAATGAATTGTATCTCGCTGAGGTTGAGCCTCGAGCTAAATTCCATGATTTGGGTACAGGCCCACCTAGTTCTCCTGCACAGAAGATGGACTATGCAGGTGCTATACCCCGGAGAAGGCTTATTCCTGAGATGGACGAGTATAAACCTGATCGGGTTGAGAAATATAACTCTACTCCGAAGCGGCTTCCATCACCACATAGTCCCATTAAGAAGGCCCCTAAACCTCTCCGAAGCGGCTTCCATCACCACATAGTCCCATTAAGAAGGCCCCTAAACCTAGGTACGATAGTACCTATCTGGGAGATCAGTATGACACACCAGAGGTAACAAGAGCTTGGGATGCTTTTGAGACAGTCCGGGATGAAAATAAAGGGAGTTCCCAAACACGCTTATCGTCACCACCGAGACCACTTCCGCGCGCGTTTAAACCCCGCGGACGACAAAGTCACACACTTATGCAAATGGCCAAATAAGCCGATTGCAACTCCTATTTGTTTTGATGGTAAACAAATGGAGATAAGAGATTGGTTAAGTCAATTTGAAAATTGTCGTACCATTAATTTGTGGACTGATGATCAGTGTGTAAAAATACTGCCGACATTTTTGAGAGCTCAAGCTTTGCAGTTATATATTGATATGACTATGATTGAAAAGGGAGACTATGGTTTACTTATTAAATTTCTTATTCAAAAATTTGATCCTATTCAGGATCCCGGAGTTTATTTAAGTCAATTACATAGTATGACTCAGAGTTCATATAAGAGCTTATTGCAGCTTTCATCTGCTGTATTTAGGTTAGTATGCAAAGCATATCCCAGTATAGTCTCGGACTCTAAACAAAAGATGTCGATTCGGTATTTTATTGATGTTTTGTCAGACAGTGGGGTACAGAAACAAGTACGTCGTTTAAGTCCTAAGACATTGGCCGAGGCTGTTGACTTAGCTTTACCTGAAGAGTCATATGTAACGTTGGAAAAGAAACGTCCAAAAGCTCAATCACTTAGCGAAGTTGAACCCTCTGATCAATTTTCCGTGTTAAGTAAGCAATTGGAGGAATTGCGTGAGTGTGTGGCAAAGTTGTCCGTGAGAAAATTTTCCGCTGATCGCGTGGAGGAGGCCGCCGTCGCGCCAGCGCCAATTCAGATACCTGCGTGGTAAATCATACGAAGCAATACTTTTGAGTAAAGGAGGGCCATCATCTCAGAAGATTTGTAACATCCTGCATTATCGGACCAGAAATGAAATGATAACCTGTCATAGTCTGGATGCAGTTGATGACATCTATGACTAATGCAGCTGTGGTCAAGCTGTCTGGAGCAATTTTACTCTGGAAAATTTGAACAAACCCTAAGCTTTCTATTACTTCATCTGATTTCCCGAAGGCCGTAGTAAAATGCCAGGGTAAGCTAACAAGTCACTCTGGTTCTAACGATACTTTCTTGGCAAATACTTCATTGGCTAGCAAGGAGTATATATAGTAGTGTCAATTGTGTTGATCTTTGCGAACAACTGCAGAATTTGTCCTGCATTTGCTGGAAATCAAAGTTTTCAAATAAGTCACTGAAATGAGGTCACTTAATATTTAACAAAGAAAACATTTTATGCAGATATTTAACATAATGCAATAAAAATATTGTATATCACAGATTAATTTACTGGTATATTAATACAATTTAAAATAAACTTTAAAAGTTGAACTGCAGATACATGAAATCTGCAGATACATGCTTTACTTAAAACTACTAAGAAATTCATATAAAGTTAATAAATAGAATCAAAGTAACTGTTAGAACATACTAATTGTCTATTTGTAATGACCTCTCCCTCTCTTTTGTCCTCTGTTGCATCAACAAGGTCCTGTGATTGACCTGCTTTCTAAGACTTTGTTCCGGACTTTCCTGTTGATTTTTTGCAATGCATTAATGTTTAAGTATAGAACAAACTAAAGGCTCTTAAGAGCCTGTGTCGCTCACTTTAAGCTTAATATTATGTTTTTTTTTAACCTTTAACAGAATAACAGTTTAAACTAAGCAATTTATAGATTTTGATTGATTGATTGTTGGTTGCTTAACGTCCAGTGGCAAATATTTCATGCATATTCAGGACGAGAACAAGTTCACAATAAATACTATAGGTAGGTCTTGAAATAAAAGAGGCCATCTGGGATGATGGTCGGAGAAATTTGGACTGCCACTGAAAAATGAGGGTTTATTGGATAAGGACAGAAATTTTGCCTTGCAACAGGCCACCTACGGACCCCTCAAAGAGTTGTTGCAAGGGTTCTTAACGTGCAAAGAGCGTGGCACTCTCTCTACACGAGACATCGGATTTAACGTCCCCATTCTGACCGGACGTGACTGCGAACTTAATACATCCCGCACAGCCAAACGGACGCCCAACTTCAGCAAGCGTTTTACTGCCGGTCGGGAGAAGACAAAGTGACCATATTTCTATTCCCCAGTCACCCTTGGGGGCATATAGATTTTGAAAAGAGAATAATCGATTGGTTAAAATTAGAGAAATAATGAAGTTATTTCTATTTCATGATTGAAACTGCATAGTAATCTTCATCTTCTACAATAACATCCATTTCCATCTTACAATTGAGGTGCCTAAACGTCCTTAATCTGGTTCCTAAGTCCTGAATTAGACCCGTACAACACATTACAGGAGTCCATTAAAACAGACATACAATTTGTCTATGGTGCACTGTGTTGGTCCACGAATGTTACCAATGTCAGCAATGCACTATTAACTTTAATACACGTCACTGATTTAAAGTGGAAATTGGTCACTTCATTTTTAACTGAACAGATATAGCTAACAGGAATTGTCAGCACTGTTTTTTTGAAAATTAAAACTTGTTGATTCATCCGTGTTTAGTGAAAACTGATTTGACCTAATTGTCTCTATCACAATATCTTGAAATGAGGGTGCCTGCCTTTCACCACGGCGATACAACTGCAACAATTCCATTGGTCAACTTGTAGGTTATTACTGCCGTCCCCTTGCTCTTGACTCTAACAAGAACTGCATTATTAACTAAACTTTCTGGTGCAGGCCTCTAGCTTCTTTACCTGTTTTTCCAACCCACTCTTGACGATTTCTGTTGATTTTACTGCTTGTTGTTAGAAAATTGAATACTTGGAGTGAACACATTAATTTTGATTATCGTCTCTGGTTAACTTTTGTTTAGCAAATTTACCTAGCATTGTTAATTACTATGCCCTGTTCTGTGTCCTTTAACTGCTAGTCTGGATAACACAATATTCAACTACATTTTATAGATAACTTTATTGGATGTAATCTTAAATAGGTCACTTTCTTTACTGATTATTGTACAACATTTTATCAGATTCTTGCCACACATTTGCAAATCAATAATCATTACAAAAAGGTGAAAATATCCAATTATCCATAACTGGTTTTAACTGATACAAGTCGCCTATAACTATTATGCTTACACCAACAAATATTCTTTCGGGTTCCCTTTTTTCTTGTAACCGACAGTTTAATGAAATTAAACATTTAACAACCAACCATATATATTTCATCTATTAATAGATATAGGAAGATGTGGTGTGAATGCCAATGAGACAACTCCTTATCCAAATAACAATTATAAAAGTTAACCATTATAGGTCAATGTACGGCCTTCAACACGGAGCCTTGGTCACACCGAACAAAAAGCTATAAAAAGCCCCAAAATTACTAGTGTAAAACCATTCAAACGGGAAAACCAACGGTCTAATCTATATAAAAAACGAGAAACACCTATAAATTGCATAAACAAACGACAACTACGAAGGTAGGTTAATGACATAGAGAGCGCCAAATCGTTAAATAAATGTCAAAGCACGAGTTATTTCCCTTTTTAGCTCAACTGTCCCGAAGGCCAGGTCAGCTTTTCCCATCACTTTGCGTCCGGCGTTCGTCGTCGTCATTAACTTTTACTAAAATCTTCTCCTCTGGGCCAAATTAAACCAAACTTGGCCAAAATCATCATTGGGGTATCTAGTTTAAAAATGTGTCCGGTGACCCGGCCAACCGGTAAGATCTATGCATACAAAAAATGAACAACAAGCACAAACCATCCTATTGCTACCGAGTTCTGACATGATTAACAATAAGGATATCACTAAAAATGTCTTGAATGGGTTTTTATTTCTTCATACCTTTTGTGTTTCTTGGAAATAAAACACAAACAAATCATTTGATAAATCGCTTAAAATATCATCCGTTTCATTAAACACCAAATTTATAAAATCAAAACTACTTAAGTACAGGTCCATGTAAGAATCAGGCAAACAGTGATAAGTCCATGTTGGCAAATTGATCAAATTTCATATTCAAGATATGGATTTACCTTAATAGAACTTGAATATGAAATTCTTTTTAAAAAAAAATAATTTTTGTGTTAAAAATATTCATTTTCAAATTTCCCCTTGATGGCCCCTAAAAATGAGCAAGGAAAACTACAAAAATGCACGTTTTTAAAGTAATTTATCTTGCTTTAATAATATAATTTTTGTTGCAAGTATATACTTTATATAGAGTTCATATGTATAGTGATATGAAAACAGATTAAAAATTGATTTCAAAAATTGTCTTCCCTAGCAACCGTAACCATGGAAATGTGATCAAAATGAAGTTCAGAAAAATGCAAATTTCATCTAATTTCATTTTTTTTTCTCAAGAAACAGCAACAGTATACACACTTTTATTATATATTCCCTTTTAGTAGAAGCCCTATAGAATAAATCGAAACAAAAAAAAGTTCGGAAATATTTCGCTGTTGTAGGTGGCAGCAGCATCAAAATCGTCAATTTTTCAGTTTTTTTGTTTATTATTTATGATTTTTACGCCCCATGTTGATCAAATTTAGGTGAAATATTCACTTATGACATGCCAATTCCTATACATATGATATACCAGGGTTTAAAGGGTTAATTTTTTGCATTTTGAGTGGAACAATATACAAAGCTTGTTTGTGTATGATTGAGGGGGAGGGTCGCTTGAACTATTTCCAAGGGAAAAAATGTTATGATTTACATTAGTAATTAGCCAAAGTCCACAATGATTGTGTTGTTATCTTGCAAGCATCAACAGGGTCTTAATTGATATTAACGAAGGATTTGATTTCTTAGAACCAAATAGTTTTCTCAATATATTGATCAAAATATCACACAGCCCTTTATTGTAGAAATTTTAGCAAATGATTACTATGTTTTGTGTCTCCCACATTGATTTTTTTTATTTAAGTTGTGATAATGTAAACAGGTACTCCTGCAAAATATTTGTTCAGTGGTACAAGCAGTTAAATAAAAAAATAAACAGGTGTCCCCATTTTCTTCCTCAATATGTAAATATGCAAGAGTCAATGGTCTTGCATACAGAATTTTTTTCCCCTTTAGAACAGAACGTTTAACATACATGACATATCTAGTGAAACCACCCTTATTTGCATATCGATAATATTGAACTTAAATTCAATGTTTACTACAAGGAAGAAAGTCAATTGGAGATAATGGAAGTAAAGAATAAAAAAAAAAGATAGATAATAAGTTGTTCAAATGTTTAATTTTCTAAAAACTAAATAATTATATGGTCATGATGGTACAAGCAAAATTATTTTAACATATATTCTAATAATACTTAATTTTCATTGATCAAATATGTATCTTAACCTTCTATTCAAAAGAGTGATTGCTAAGCATGCTTAGTACTTTAATAATACAATGTATGTGACAAATACTTTTATAAAAAAAAATAATAAGGAAATCTTGATATTCTTTAAAGCCCATCTCATTACTTGTAGAAAATTCATTTTCAGTCCCAACTGTTGATGTTGGTTTATTTTTGGTTGTAAATACCAACTCATTGCACAACCTGGCCCACTGGCGTCAGGTTGTTTCCTGTTGCAACTGTTAACCAGATGCTCCGCAGGGCGCAGCTTTATACGACCGCAGAGGTTGAACCCTGAACGGTTGGGGCAAGTATGGACACAACATTCAAGCTGGATTCAGCTCTAAATTTGGATTGTGATTAAATAGTTGACACAGCATAGGTTTCTGACACAGAATGAATGTGGTCTAATGAACTTAAAAAATTTTTTTGCCTTTGAGCAATTCACTATGCTGTTGAATATTAATCCTCTCAAAAAAATGTTTGAAGAAATTTTCTTATTATTTATGAAATCTGAAATGAAAAAAATTGACCCCCCAATTTTTTTTTCACATCCCCCTTTCCCTTATTTCAAAACTGATCTCAATTCAAATTTCTAATGAAGTTTGCAACAATAACTACTCATAAATACATCATAAAATATTAAAATGTAAAAAAGTGCTTGTTATCACTGAATGGTAAAGATTGTTTTAATCTATCAGTTGGTAGTAAAAGTGAATACACATTGTATATTGTATAAAACAATGATTTAAGTTGATTCAACTACTATTCTGGACAAAGAAAGATAACTCCAATTGAAATCCAATTGGAATTTCTTGCTATTGCACAATATTGTGCAATTAGATATTTCTTGCTATTGTGCAATACTGTGCAATTGAAAATATTTGCTATTGCACAATACTGTGCAATTCGAGATTTCTTGCTATTGCTGAATACTGTGCAATTGAAAATTTCTTGCTATTGCACAATACTTAATATAATAATTTTGGATCCTGATTTGGACCAACTTGAAAAACTTGGCCCATAATCAAAAATCTAAGTACATGTTTAGATTCAGCATATCAAAGAGGCCCAAGAATTCAATTTTTGTTAAAATCAAACTTAGTTTAATTTTGGACCCTTTGGACTTTAATGTAGACCAATTTTAAAACGGGACCAAAAATTAAGAATCTACATACACAGTTAGATTTGGCATATCAAAGAACCTCAATTATTCAATTTTTGATGAAATCAAACAAAGTTTAATTTTGGACCCCGATTTGGACCAACTTGAAAACTGGGCCAATAATAAAAAATCTAAGTACATTTTTAGATTCAGCATATCAAAGAACCCCAAGGATTCAATTTTTGTTAAAATCAAACTAAGTTTAATTTTGGACCCTTTGGACCTTAATGTAGACCAATTTGAAAACGGGACCAAAAATTAGGAATCTACATACACAGTTAGATTCGGCATATCAAAGAACCCCAATAATTCAATTTTTGATGAAATCAAACGAAGTTTAATTTTGGACCCTTTGGGCCCTTTATTCCTAAACTGTTGGGACCAAAACTCCCAAAATCAATACCAACCTCCCTTTTATGGTCATAAACCTTGTGTTTAAATTTCAAAGATTTCTATTTACTTATACTAAAGTTATGGTGCGAAAACCAAGAAAAATGCTTATTTGGGTCCCTTTTTGGCCCCTAATTCCTAAACTGTTGGGACCTAAACTCCCAAAATCGATACCAACCTTCCTTTTGTGGTCATAAACATTGTGTTTAAATTTCATTGATTTCTATTTACTTAAACTAAAGTTATTGTGCGAAAATCAAGAATAATGCTTATTTGGGCCCTTTTTTGGCCCCTAATTCCTAAACTGTTGGACCCAAAACTCCCAAAATCAATCCCAACCTTACTTTTGTGGTCATAAACCTTGTGTCAAAATTTCATAGATTTCTATTAACTTAAACTAAAGTTATAGTGCGAAAACCAAGAAAATGCTTATTTGGGCCCTTTTTGGCCCCTAATTCCTAAAATGTTGGGACCAAAACTCCCAAAATCAATCCCAACCTTCCTTTTGTGGTCATAAACCTTGTGTTAAAATTTCATAGATTTCTATTCACTTTTACTAAAGTTAGAGTGCGAAAACTATAGTATTCGGACGACGACGAAGACGACGACAACGTGATAGCAATATACGACGAAAATTTTTTCAAATTTTGCGGTCGTATAAAAATGCTTTCCTATATATATATATATATATATATATATATATATAGCTATCAATAGATGGTTTTCAAGTCCATTTAAGGTAGCAAATCTAATGACACATCCAACTTTTGAGCAAAAGAACAGCATTTGATCAGAACTTTCTGAGTGACGAGAGGATAATCTGGACGAGTCTTTACCATTTTCTGTTTTTATTTCTGGTCCTTCATGGAGATTAACTGCACCAACTGTTTTAGGTGTTTTGATTTTTCCAATTACATTAACAGGTAAATCAAATCCTGATATTAACACACACTATTCTGTTTTATTTTCCTGCCGTTTACCAAAACCCATTTGGTCTATGGATTTATTAGGAATAATATTACTTTGCCGATTTTGTAGGCTTTCCTCAGTAGTATACCATCTTCTTTATTCCTCTTAACTTGTGTGTTATCAGTTTGTGTTATGAGGCGTCGTAAGCACATTCAGAGACTTGACATCCAGCAACACCTGTGAAAAGAAATAATAATGAGGGGAATTATAAACCAATTCAAAGGTCATGTTTTTAACTTCAACAAAATGTGTGTAAATTACTACAAAGGTCAACATGATATTTTGAAGAAAAGAAAATAATTTTAAACTAGAGGCTCCAAGGAGCCTGTGTTGCTCACATGATATATTTATTTGCATGGAATAATGCAACCTGAACCTTTATACTTTTGCTCTAGTTTCAGAGATACATGTATGGACAAGTCAAACACTGCATTTTTTCCCTATGTTCTATTTCTAGCCATGTCTGCCATGTTTTAGGCAGACAGGGTCACTGGACACATTTAAAAAAAAACAAATACCCTAACGTTGTTTCAGGAAAGACTTTTGTAAAAGATTGCAAAAATCTACAAAAACTTGTAAAATTTGACTTTAAAGGGCAATAACTCCTTATGAAGTCAATTGACAATTTTGATCCTGTTCACTTATTTATAGCGCTTACTTTGCTGAACATTATTGCTGTTTGCAGTTTATCTCTATCTATAACATTATTCAAACTAGAGGCTCTAAAGAGACTGTGTCGCTCATCTTGGTCTATGTGAATATTAAACAAAGGAAGCAGATGGATTCATGACAAAATTGTGTTTTGGTGATGGTGATGTGTTGGTACATCTTACTTTACTGAAAATTCTTGTTGCTTACAATTATCTCTATCTATAATGAACTTGACCCAGTAGTTTCAGTGGAAAATGTTAGTACAAATTTAAAATTTTTATGAAATTTGTTAAAAGTTGACTATAAAGAACAATAACTCCTTAGGGGGTCAATTGACCATTACAGTCATGTTGACTTATTTGTAAATCTTACTTTGCTGAACACGATTGCTGTTTACAGTTTATCTGTATCTATAATAATATTCAAGATAAAATCCAATAAACAGCAAAATTTCCATAAATTACCAATTCAGGGGCAGCAACCCAACAACAGGTTGTCCAATTCATCTGAAAATTCCAGGGCAGATAGATCATGACCTAATAAACAATTTTACCCCCATTCTTTGGTTTTTGAGTTTTAGCCAAAAACTGCATTTTACCCCTATGATCTATTTTTAGCCATGGCGGCCATCTTGGTTGGTTAGCTTGGTCATTGGACACACTTTTTAAATTAATACCCCAATAATAATTGTGGCCAAGTTTGGTTAAATTTGGCTAATTAGTTTTGAATGAATGAATGAATGAATATTTTATTTGAGAAAGCATAAATAATATGCTATGGCAATACATAAACAAGTATATAAATGTGACAAAACAACAGATAGCAGAGAACAATACATAATATAATAAAGGTACAAATAAGTTTTAGTGGAGAAGATATTTGTAAAAGTTAAAAGACAATGAAAACAGACGCCAAGTGATGAGAAAAGCCTTAGGGCCATGTGAGCTAGAAAGTAAAATAAAAGTTGCAGTGCATGATGTGCTGTTTGCATTATCATTTCAAGGGTTCAGTTTAAAGTTTGATATTGAGACAGATAGTATTATAAGGAAATTATGCACTAAATTTCAAACTATTATGACTATATATACAAGAAAGGAATGATAAAAGTATCATTTGCTAGTGGTAGAGATGTGACTTTATGAGTTGCCAGAAACGTCATGATTTTATCTTTGATTTCCTTAGCTTTCTTTATCAAATCATCTATAAATATATAAAGGTAATTGCCACTCATGTTTTCAACACAAATCAGTTGATTATTTTTTTCTAAGTCTGTATTTCTACCTTAATGAAAGAACTTTTGTGAGGATGCTCACAATAACCATGATAACCCTTAATCCCACTGAGCAAAAAAAAAAAAAAAACTGCAAAAAGTCATACTCATAACTCCATCCGTCTTATCGATATGCATATATCATGGATATATATATATATTTACCTATAATGTCATCATTAACTTCAGAACTATCATGTTCTTGTTACTCAAACGTTCTGTACTATTCTATTGTAATTTTTTCTATAGATACTGTATTTATGATTGCTATGAAGAAGTACACACAAGAAAAACAGTGTTCAGGGAGATAACTCTTAAAAAGTAAAGTTATTACTTACTCTTTTCCTCCACATTTCCAACACTTTGAAGCTTTTGAGTTGTCTCAGCCTCATGTTCTTTGACAATGTGCTCATCACACCCTTTAAAAAAAAATAAAACAACCAAAATTCTTCATATGATAAGCCTTGTTCTGTACAAATAGCTAATGTCCAAACAAATTTTTGCTCTATTTGTTTAGCATGCAAATGTTATATTTTTTTCTTCTATTGTTTCTGTTTTAATCCATGTATACATCATTTGACAGGGAGATGGTACAGAAAATAATAATAGATTGTTAGATTTATATTCCTACATACATCATATTGTAATCTACAGAAATCTAATAGTAGGATATAAAATCTGGTACAGCAGTTATTATGATATAAATATTTTGGTAACACTTATTTTCCTTCACATGTGTACTCGCTTGTCAAATTATAAAACTACAAATCTTGATGTATATATGCATTGTTTAAAAATAATTTTTGAACTATTAAAATATTTTGATAGTACATGTACCGTTAACAGGTGGTATACATGGTAAAATTTTGAAAAAATAAACTTGTATATATCTAATTCGTATTTTATGTATATATGTTGAATGATATACGTATTCAGCATACCCATGAGTGCTTTGCATAATGAAACCAATGTGCTCACCTTTTCTTTTCAATTCACTTTCATGCACTTTCACTGTGTGGCAGATCTGAGCCGGAGGCTGATAATTTTTTCTGATATTTTCAGTAAATATTGATCTGATTAAAAAACAAAACCATTACATATGATACAATACAATACAAATACAAAGTTTTTTATTGTCAATTATGACGCCCAATAATTTGAGCAGTACAATTAAGTTCAATTTCATACAAGTGATTACATATTGATTACATTGATTATTTAACAATTAAACAAAGTCAAGTCTTTTTCAACCAAATAAATTCTGCAGAAAAGATATATATGTATATAGTTTTGCAATATAATATAGATGGACAAACTACCGGTGACTAAACTGTATCTAGAATTAATTTTCTCTCTTTGAATAAAGTACACAATAATAAACTTACTTTTTTAATTATAACATTATCCTCAGATGACATTAACCATATTTCAGTTTATTTATTACTGAAGATCCCCATATTTCACTCCCATATGACAACACAGGTTTCACAGTATGATCAAATATATGTGAAAGTGTGTTAATTTTAGGTTTATATAAGTTAAAACTTTTTTTATATTTAAATAAAGCTTTCAATCCCCTTTTATATAAATCATCTTTAGCCTCTGTAAAGCTTCCACTTGCACTCACATAAATTCATAAATATTTATAGCCCCTAGCCTTTTCAATACGTATATTATTAATATTAAATATTTTTTCATCTAGTTTTCCTGTTTTATTAAAAACTACTGATTTAGTTTTCTTTACATTTATTTGGAGTCCCTATTTATCACAGTAATTATATAGTTTATCAATACACCTCTGAAGACCATCAGCTCCTGACATTAATACTAAGTCATCTGCATACAATAAGCAATTAAGCTGTAAGGAATTTAAAATAGCAGGTTTACAGGTCTCATCAAAAGAGTCAAGAATATCATTTATAAAAATTTTAAATAAAGTGGGGCTTAAATTATCCCCTTGTTTGACTCCTATGTTAGATGTAAAGTTTTCAGTCATAGAATATTTGTCTACCTTTACACAAAGTTCAATATTATTATACATATTTTTTAGAGTGTTCTAAAATAAATCACTGACTCCAATATTTCTCAGTTTATAAAAAATTCCATCATGATTAACAGTATCAAAGGCTCTTCTTAGGTCAACAAAGCATGTAAAGAATTTTTTATTGCCTTGTTGAGTATACTTTTCTATAAGGGTTCTCAAAACTAAATGATGATCACTGGTGCGCTTGCCTTTACAGAAACCAATTTGTTCCGGTTTAATAATATTTCTATTTGCCAAAAATTTCTCTAAACGAATATTTAAAATTTTTACAAATAACTTGCCTAAACAACTCCCAATGGTAATTCCTCTATAATTTGAAGGATCATCTTTTGAACCACTTTTAAATAAAGGAACTATATATCCTTTTGCCCAAATTTTGGGAAAATTTCCTGAGTTTAAGATACTATTAAACAATTTTTGAAAACAAGAAACTTAATATATTTGACTGGACTTTAACATTTCATTTAAAATTGAGTCAAAACCACTGGCTTTTTTATTTTTAAGTGTACTTATCGCTTTTTCTATTTCTGCTTTTGAAATCAAATTATCAAGTTCAGTAAATATTTTTTCTCTTTCCATGTCTTTTATCTTATCTTTTAAATAATCACAGGATGCATTAGTGTCTTTTTCATTTAAATTTTTAAAATAAGAAAACCAAGCATCAGTTGACACATCAGATGTGGTATTCTCCCTATTTGTATCTGATAACTCATGAAGCAGTGCCCAATATTGACTTGGATTTTCGTCTTTTAAATTATCTAATTTATCTATTAAATCTTGTCGAAAATCCCTTATTTTTTTCTTTCTTGTTTTTCTGTAATGTTTTAAAAGACTGAAAAAAGATGACCTTATTACTGGATCAAAAGGATAATTTTGTAATAACTTTTCTTTATCATTTAAGTTATTTTTTAATTTAGATAATGAAGCATCTAACCAATTGGGTTTTTTCTTTACATTTTGTTTTAACTTGCTTGTTGATTTTTTAGTGGGCTTTTGTTTTAATGATAAATTTGCAGCTTCATAGAATATAGTATTAACATCTTTAATCATGTTATTTATATCAGAATGGTATTCAGTTTTATTAAAATTCAAAATTTTTTGTTGCATACTGCCTGAAGATAATGCTTCCTGAAATAATTCAGTAGAGTTCTCATTCCAATTATAACTTTTAAGAGACATCTGAGTTTGACATGTATCTCCTTTTATTTTACACTGTATGTTCAATAACACAGAAATTTGACAATGATCAGAGAGATCGCCCAATAAGTTATGGACTTTAAAAAAACATACCTTTGATAATAAATTTTCTGATACAATAAAATAATCTACAACACTACATCCATTTGGAGTATAGCACGTTAATTGGCCAATAGAGTCTCCAGTAGTTCGTCCATTTAAAATTCTAAGACCTGTTTCAATACAGATATCATTTAAATATTTACCCCTCGACGAGATAGTTTCGTCCATACTATAACGTACAGGTACATTTATATCTGGATCAAAGTTATTAAAAATCTGGTTTACACCATTTCTAATATCCCCCTCAATAAAATCTGGTTGTTTAGTACCTGTTCTATGATGAATACAATATTGTTAACTTTCAAAGGCAATGCTTATGCATTAGAAAGAACATTTAATGCGTTTCCCTCGGTTTTAGTTTGTTACCCCGATTTTGTTTTTGTCCATGGATTTATGAGTTTTGAATAGCGGTATACTACTGTTGCCTTTATTTGGATCATGGCAAAAAAAAACATACCTCAAACCAAAATACAGAGTTAAACATTGAAAATTTCTCCTTAAAATATGTGTAGTTCAGGAAATATAAGTCTTAAAGATAATGTTAACAATGATACCATTCTACATTTAGAACAGATGTTAGATTCTTGCACCTTGCACAAGTAATTTTCTTGATTAGTGTAACATCATTTTGTGCCTTGAATACATCTATAAAATTCTTAAAATGTTCATGAATATGATGTATACAATGTTACGATCATTGCACTATAGTTTGTTGTGTATCAAAAAAGGTAGTGATAAGCCTTACAATATTGAGATATCATGTCAGTTCCATAAATTTTAGATTGCATGTTATTACGTAAAAAGACATAGTCCCCTACCACTTTAACTTAAATACATAGTACTCGAACAAATTTCTAAGTTGATCTATAACTTGTCATAATGTAAACTATATAACAAATATGACACCAATATCTTCAAGCATTATGAAAAAAAAGGGTTGAAAACTAATTATTTTGTAGGATCAAGGACCATTTCTCTACACAAAATCATCAGACTGGAACAAAATTTAAACTATACCAATTATAAAATGATTATCTTCAAGAATAACCAAAAAAAAACCACAGAGTGCAAACTAAAAATCCGCTTCACCTTCTGTAGGGGACTAAAAAATAGAACTGACATGATTGAATTATCGTAATTTAAATTTTAAACAACCTCCTGCTTTGATGGCCTGTGCAGTTGACCGATCAACTGTTATATCTATTTCTGTATTATCAGGAAATGTCAGTATTAATCTTTCAAAATATCTGTAAAAACAAAACTATTTGTTAGACAAAATATCTCTTTGAAAAAAGTAGGGTAGGTATAATTGAAGTAACACTGGGAAGTAGGAATGTGTTAAATAGGAAAACAAATTTAATTACTTTAAGACTATTTATGTTACCATCTACATATTTCAAGATTTTTTTTTTAAATTAAAGGCTTAAAGGAAAAAAGACTACCATAATTTCCATACGGTTGGCTTGAAACAGGACGGGAGTTATCACTGTGCAGTATGCACTTTTAACCACTATGTCGATGCCCCCCACACACAGTCAGGGGTACAAAGACATGCACTATCTACTTTCAATTTGTATTATAGCATGTGAATAATCATGATGGTGTCCATTATTTAACTGACCTGGTTTAACATCAATGTAAACTTAAAGCAAAAATATTCTTTGAAATGCTAAACTTTATATGATTCTCTGAGTATATTTAAATGGTTTTTTTATTTGTTTTGCCAAAAAATGGTCGCCATTATCAAGTACATATTTTCAAAACTTAAGCATATATAATACAATGGTAACACTAGGTAAATGTATTCTCTATATCAATTTGAAATTTAGGTAATACTAAAAATTTTATCAGAAAAAAATCAACCCATGGAAATATATAAACTTATTTTAATTTTATTTCAGATTACCTCAATATTCTTAATGTCATAGAGCCAAGAAGAGAAAAAGTTCTCCCTATATTGAGATCAGTGCAGCAGGACATTACAAAATACAAATCAGCTGGCCGTCTTGGGGAAAATGACGCTCTTTGGTGGACAAGATATCTGGAAGGGATCGAATTGAACGAAAGAACAGTACCATATATTCCTCAGCTTAGTATTCTACCGAAATTCCGTGAAGATGCCAGACCAATACCATCAATCCTAGACAGTTCCTGAGAGATGCTTTAAACCAGCAAATTTTGAAACTGCAACATGTGTCCGTATTAACGAGGAGTCGCCAAAGAATATCTTTGTAGACACTGCATATAATATGCTTTCAAATCTATCTCATAAGGCAAAGATGAAATGTTTCCTATTACATTACATGCCTCAAATGACATTTAGTTAGTAGTAAGGAAAAACATTTTATTTTTTTTATTTTTATTTGTTCTTGTCCTGACTATGCATGATATATTTGCCACTGGACGTTTTGCAACCAACAATCAATCATCAGGACACATTTTTTGAAATATATAAATAGTTCCGTATTTAATATAGATAATGTTTTAAATTAATAAAGTTACGAGATGAATACCTTTTTTTTTATATAAAGTGTATTGGTATATTAGGTTATATGTTAGTTATACGGTATGTATAAAGAAAAGTAATGTATAATAAAAACTGACCTACACCTTATTATTCAAAACCGATCGAATATAAATGAATCAGACTTTGTAAAAAAAATAGCGAAAAATATTGAATGATAGCTAGGATAAAATGAAAAATATTCGAGACCAATTTATGCATATTTTTTTCCCTGTAGGTTTTCGGTCATAGAAAGGTTGTGCTCATAAAGGACCTATAGACATCCATTTATGCAAACCCATTTAGAATTCTTTTGAATAGGGTAAATTATGGTACATTGAATACATAAAACTTACTCAAATTGTCCAAAATGCTGCTCTTCAAGTCTTAGCAGAAACAAATCTCTCCATTACTTTGTCCATATTCATACTGAAATCCTGATAAATATGCATTAATGTTAGCAATGATGACCTATCGTTATTCATGGTTAATCGTACATATGTTTTCAACCGACATACCACACTGAACAATCTATCTGCGGTACTGCTTGTAACTATTGACAAAATAGTATCTATAGAAGGATACAGCACTGGGCATCGAGTGTCTCACACAGTCAAGTTGGCATCTGATCACAAGGAGTTGTACACCAGCAATTTGTTTGTTCTCTATTGAGAGACCCTCACAATTGATGTGAATCATACTTCTTTTATGATGCATGAAACTAAAGTTAGACAAACAAATAAGTCTTAAGGACAATGAAAGCCACTCTTAACCCAACTGGAAACCATATATTGGATCAGGGATCAAATCGAACGTCATCTTTGTTTTATGGTACTTAGCATTGTGTATAAGTTTAAAAACATTTGATTGAGGCAAACCAAAGTTAGAGAACAGAAACCGATTTCTGCAAATTTTCAGTAAAAAAGGGTGAACTATTACTCTTACCAAAATTTCAACTTGATCTTATAAGCACAAACTTTTTAATTATTAAACATGTATATATTTATTTGTATTATATTAACCCGTTAGTGTGTGAAGACCATTTTTTTTTTATAATTCTTTATTTGGTATTTCTTCATCTCATACAATATCTATATGCATTTTTTTTTATAAAGAAGAATACAATACAAGTTTATTCATTTTGACCTGTCAGTGTCAGTGCTTTTAAACATCCCCTTCCCTATACCAAATAAACCCCCAAAAAAAACCCAAAAAACAAAAAAACAAAAAACTAAACTAAAAACAAAACAAAAAAAAAAAAGAACAATACAAAAACAAAAAGTACAAAAAACAAACAAACAAAAAATAAATAAAATAAATATGAAGACCATTTTGAGAAAACTTGTTTCGAGGGAGATTTGATGGAAATTATATAAATAACAGAATAACCTTGTAGTTAGATATAGCTATAATGTTATAAAATCTTTATATGATGAGATCACGTTTATTGAAAAAAATGAAGTTGATAGGGAAATAAAGGTTCAGTTACAAGTAAGGCATTTTTGGTATTTTGTAACAGCCACTGACTCGGAAAAGATTCATTAGAACGTCTGTTTAATAAAAAGTGCGTTGGTGTATATAAGAATAGTTCCGTATTTAATATAGATAATGTTTTAAATTAATAAAGTTACAAGATGAATACCTTGTTTATATAAAGTGTATTGGTATATTAGGTTATTTGTTAGTTACAATTGTTTGCTTTTCTATAAATAATGGCCTACAGCTATGTTATACTGTAAAAACATGTTTTTAATAGTAAAGTTTCTGAGAATAAGTTGAAATCATAATTCTAGAGATGGTTGTTAAAATAGTAGAAATGAATAGTTTATAATTTGTTTAAGTGTTTACTGCCAATCACATGCTTGTCAGGCTGCACAGTTTAGAAACCATTCTAACCCTTTAGTATTCACACCGTTCATGGTGTAATAGCGAGAAACTTCAGAGTTCTTATCTATAGTATTAATAATCCATGATTATCATGATTATATTATCTGTTTATTGACTGCATTGTTATACTTTATATTTTATTATGTAATACTGTTATTATATATATGACTTTTCAAATTGAACGCTGTGAATAAAGACTATTTCTCAGAAATTAGATTTGACTATTTTCAGGCCTGTCAGAAGACTCTTGTCAACAAGATAATTTAATCTTGTCACAGAAGCTGAAAATCAAACAGTCATACCATCCTGCATCTGCCTGTCACACTTGCTTCAAAAAGCTCTAACACATATCAAGAATAACAACACACCAAAAATCAAATTTGACAATTGACGGCAGACCCAAAGTTTCCAGCACGAGACAGCAGACCGCAACCTCAAAACCAAGAATTTATGAGTTACTGGTTAATATCAGCAGACATGCAGCCCCAGAATGCAGTAATAATGTACCAAACCATAGTGTAAGAAATACATGTATAGCCAGAGAATCAACCACCTCAACAAGCACCTGTTCAGAAACAACCATCACAACCTCCACCTGTTGAGAATCAGCCACCTGTTTTACAGAACCAACCACTAGTTCCAGTGCAACCACCGCCAGTTCAGGCCGCAGCTTCATGGCAGGGTAACAATAGACCCGCGCCCCCAGGTTTTACTAATTCTAAGATAATGGTAAACTGAAAACATTTTAATGGCGATACTGATGCGGTTCAATGGTGGGCAAGTTTTCTTGCCTACATTACCCTTCAGAGAATGGCAGAATGGGAGGCAATTCTTGTCCTTCTCTTTTATTTGTGTGGAATTGCAGAAGAATGGTTCGAAAAAAGTAAAATCACAAAAATACTGAACTTAGAGGAAAATCAATTCAGAAAGTCCATAATCACATGGCAAAATCAAATAACAAAACGCATCAAAAACGAATGGACAAGAACTGTCATATTCCTGACTTGGTACAGGCATTTTCAAATGTAGAAAATGGTGGATTAAACCTGGTTCTATAGCGCTAACCCGAAATGATCGATACCACTACAAAAACTTCTTTAGCAAATATCAAACCATCATTTCTCAACCGCATAAACAGCACAAGCAGGAAGACATTGGTCTTACTTATCTTAGACAACAAGAAAACGAACCTGTCGATCAGTATCTACACCGAGCCTTGAACTATAATAATACAAACAGTGTGTCAGAACAATTTTTAGTTTAACTTGCATACAGAGGTTTAAAACCACAGATTCAACAAATAGTTGTACCACAAAATCCGGTGTCAATGTCTGACTTACTCAGCAAGTCCATTACAGCCGAAATGACCGTTAATATGGTACAACCTCAACAATCGAGTGTTGATGATTCTATTCTTAAAGCTGTTTCATCTATTGAAGACAAAATAATGGACAAAATTTCTCAAAGATGAGACTCTATACAGTTGGGTGCAGACCAAGCATTACATGTAGACGGGCCGAAAAAGTTAACGCGGCGTTTACTCGCGTGCACTTCATGTAAACGCCGCGTTAACTGTGCGTTAACTCCGAAATAGCAGTAGACATAAAAAGTAAACGGGCGTTTACTTTCGCGTTTACATCCGCGTTAACGCAAAAACGGCGCGTCTTCTAATTTTGTAAAGAGTAAACGGGCGTTTACTTTCCCGTTTACCTCCGCGTTAACGTGGAAAAATGTGCGTCTTCTATTTTCGTAATAAGTAAACGTGCGTTTACTGTTTATAGTAAACGCCCGTTAACGCAGATTGTCATCGTAACCTTGATACACTGACCTAAAATATGAAATTTTAAGGAACATCAAAATTAATTGACCAACTGGTCATTGCTGCTTGACATATTGACGATTAAAGTTGTTATCACACATTTGTATTTAAGTGAACAATAATTATACTAAATTTCTTGTTCTTCGCAAATAATAGTTTTAGTATATTTATTCAAATACATGTAATTTAATCCTCACCAAAATCAAACAGTTTTCTCATCGTAGACAGACTGACTCGTAAAACAAAATTATTTGATATCATTAACCAAAACTGACAATATTTACCTCTTAACAAGTTATCTTATTCTATATAGAAGTAATTCAGTTATATTTTTATGACATAATTGACCATATAATACAATTGACAGCAACTTTTGTATCAGCCTGACGGCCATGACCTCATGTTATTTAAAATATTGAATATAATTAACAAAATTCAGTAGTTTTCATACATCAGACTAACTTGTAATATATAATTATTTGTTCGCAACAACCAAAACTGACCATATAAGCAATTTATTATGTAAATCTATATAGCCCGCATAGTAATTGAGTTATATTTTGATATAAAGATTGATTGTATAATAAAAAAGGAAGCAATATTTGAATATTATGTCATAAAAAATTTTTGGCATCAATTTAGAGTGACAGCATGTCCTTTTTTTTCAAAATATTGAATCGCAAACAAAATTCAATAGTATTTTTTACCTCAGACTGACTAAAATAATAAAATTATTTGTCCGCAACAACCAAAACTGACCATATAAGCATTTTATTATGTAAATTTATATAGCCCGCAAAGTAAATGAGTTATATTTTCATGTAAGGATTGATTGTATAATAAAATAGGTAGCAATATTTGAATATTATGACTTAAAAATTTTGTTCGCATCAATTTAGAGTGCCAGCATGTGCCTTTTTTTATTCAATACATTGAATCTTAAACATATTTCAGTAGTTTTCATACCTCAGACTGACTCGTTTTATAAAATTATTTGTCCGCAACACTCAAAACTGACCATATAAGTATTTTTTTATGTAAATCTATATAGCCACATAGTAAATGAGTTATATTTTCATGTAAGGATTGATTGTATAAGAAAATAGGTAGCAATATTTGAATATTATGACTAAAATATTTTGTTCCCATCAATTTAGAGTGCCAGCATGTCCATTTTTTATTCAAAATATTGAATCATAAACATATTTCAGTAGTTTTCATACCTCAGACTGACTCATATAATAAAATTATTTGTCCGCAACAACCAAAACTGACCATATTAGCATTTTATTATGTAAATCTATATAGTCACATAGTAAATGAGTTACATTTTCATGTAAGGATTGATTGTATAAGAAAATAGGTAGCAATATTTGAATATTATGACTAAAAAATTTTGTTCGCATCAATTTAGTGTGTCAGCATGTCCTTTTTTATTCAAAATATTGAATCATAAACATATTTCAGTAGTTTTTATACCTCAGACTGACTCATATAATAAAATTATTTGTCCGCAACAACCAAAACTGACCATATTAGCATTTTATTATGTAAATCTATATAGTCACATAGTAAATGAGTTACATTTTCATTTAAGAATTGATTGTACAATATAAAAGGTAGCAATATTTGAATATTATGACTTAAAAAAATTGGTTCGCATCAATTGAGAGTACCAGCATGTACTTTTTATACAAATTATTGAATTGTAATCCAATTTAAGTAGTTTTCATATCTAAGACTGACTCGTATTATAAAATTATTTGTCCGCAAAAACCCAAACAGACCATATTAGCACTTTATTCTGTAAATCTGTATCACAGCATAGTAAAAGAGTTGTATTTTCATGTAAGGATTGATTGTATCAATAAAAAGGTAGCAATATTGGAACAGTATAACTAAAAAAATTGATTCGCATCAATCATGTCAATTTAGAGTGCCACGTCCTTTTTTTATTCAAAATTTTGAATTGAAACAAATTTCAGTAGTTTTCATACGATTGACTCGTATTATAAAATTATTTGTCCGCAACAACCAATACAGAACATAATAGCACTCTTTATAGCTGAATAGTAAATGAGTTATATATCCATGTACAGGCTAGCAATATTTGAACATTTAAATTGACGGGATGGTACAAATGTACATACTTATGTTTCACTTTATAAATGATATCCCTGTACAATTTACGTTTGATCATTTGTCAAAACAGAAGCTTAAATCATGTTAATCCAAGACAAACGAGGTGAACATCGATGAAAAATCATGTATTAAATGCACCGATCTATAGTTAGGAATTTGAAGAGACAATTAAAAATGGGGAAAGAAACAACGTTAACCATTATGTTTATATCCCATCATATAAAAATATTTCTCCGATGTCTCGGATAACCTTTCTTTCCGTATCGATATTTGTACATGTAACTTTTGAAAAGAAAATACAGAAAATCTGTTAATCAGTAAAAATAATGGACTTAATGGAACTGATCATGCTGATTGTGTGTTATTTAATAAAATTAATATTCGAATTAAAAGAGTTTTTTAATTGTTCTGGTTTAAAACACATATACGTAAAATATAAAGAATAAAAGTTCGTTTTTATGAAATAAATGTACAAATGAACATGAAGTTTATTTCTAAATTTAGCCAATCAGTTAACGCGAAAAGTAAACGCCGTTTACTTTCAAGTGCACATAAAAATACACTTTTAAAATTTGTAGTAAACGCCCGTTTACTTTGAAGTGCACGTAAAATTAAATTTAACGAATTCTGAAGTAAACGCCCGTTTACTACTGACTAAACGGACAGAAAGTAAACGCCCGTTTACTCGAGTAGACATTAGAAATTTCCATCTCGACCGCGTTAACGTAATTATAGTAAACGGGCGTTTACTTGTAAACGGAAAATTTGAAGTTAACTAACGAGATATGTGCACGCGGCGTTAACTTGCGTTTACTTTATGTAATGCTTGGTCTGCACCCAACTGTAGCAGCGATAAGTTCAAATTCCAACAAACAACAGTCCGATTATGTGCCTTATAATCCAAGAAATAATCATGCTAATAGTTAACAATCTTTTCAGGTGCCTACTTACAATGACCGCCAGCCAATGATGCCAGTTCAAAGACTAAGACCAGTAATGAATACCGGTCCACCTGGATCCTGTATTGGCTGTGGTCAGTCATGTAAATCCAGGTCAATCTGCCCTGCTTACAAAAAGTCATGTCATTTTAGCTATGTTTGTTTAAGTAAGGGAAATCAAAATGTGTCACAAGGAAATAGGGCATAGGGATTCGAGCCTTCCTTTAATAGGCAGCAGTCTAGAGGTAGGCACACGGATGATACAAATCAATTTCATGTAAATGACATTAATTTCTATTTTACTAATTGTACTTTAAGAAGATTAAGACATATGGATTTGTAAAAGTTTGTAACATAAAACAGTATTAAAAATTATGAAATAAAATCACAGAAATTTACACTATGACAACAAGACGCCCTGCACCAATGACTCATTTGCCACAAAATATGGGATGGTACAACAATCCACAACATGAACAACCAGCTATGGAAGTTAATATGTTGGCTGCGAACAACAACCATATCCAGACTTTCGATGTGTATTTGTTACGCACCGACCACGGGTTTAAGTTCTCAACAATAATCATATTTTGTACATATTTACCTCATAGGAACATTTGATAGATAATCGTCTTATCAGCAAAGAGTTGCCTAATTTTGTTCTATAAATGAAAAGACTTCTATAAGTTTTTTATAACAATTTAATGAACACAAAGCAATCTCTCTATGGACCCACAACTCCCAATATCGACCCTGAAGAAAGCCTGAGTTTCGTCGTAAGTTAAAATAAATTAATATACTAACTACAGCAGGTAACGGGAAATGGTAATGATTACCCTAAATGAATAAGATTTTCTATGAATACCAAGTTAGGAGAAAGCATAGTTATGTTGACTTCTTCCACAACCAGTGAAAGCCAAAAATGGAGAGGCACATCCCAGATACAGCAAAAAAACTCTACTCACACGTCTATCGATATTCAGTGTCTTTAAGCAGACAAGGGAACACACACAAGCTAATGAACTGTCCAAAAAATCATAAAAGCAGCCGGTTATACAACTTCTTCGCAGATAGATGGACAAATGGTTCGAGAACCAATCATGTTAAAACGGGTTTATGTTTTCTATGGCCGACAACGATAACATTGGCGAATGTCCCACTGCACGATAACAAGGTTATCAGCTACCGAGAAAAGACTCCGTTGCTCCAGTTTTACCTAAACATGAGCACCCACTAATGATACACATTTGGGCTGGTATAAGTCGTCAGTGGACCACAAGTATTCTGATAAAATCAAATATTATTTGAAAACATCACATCAGCATTCGACATAAACTCTATATTGGCGACAGACCTATATTGATTGATTGTTGGTTGCTTAACGTCCAGTGGCAAATATTTCATGCATATTCAGGACGAGAACAAGTTTACAATAAAAACAATAGGTAGGTTTTGTCATAAAAGAGGCTATTAGGGATGATAGTCGGGGAAATTTAGACTGCCACTAGAAAATGAGGGTAAATTGGATAGGGACCGAAATTTGGCCTTGCAACAGGCCACCTACGGACCGCTCAAAGAGTTGTTGCAAGGGTTCTTAACGTGCAGAGAGCGTGGCACTCTCTTTACACGAGGCATCGGATTTAACGTCCCCAATCTGACCGGACGTGACTGCGAACTTATACATCCCGCACAGCCAAACGGACACCCCACTTCGGCAAGCGTTTTACTGCCGGTCGGAAGAAGACCAAGTGACCATATTTCTATTCCCCAGTCACCCTTGGGGGCGCGACAGACCTATACGCATTCATCCTGACACTCATCGACTACAACAAGATAATGATCCTAAGCACACTGCAAATGCAACAAAAGACTTCATGAAACAGCTGAATATTAACTGCTGGGATGTCTAGCAGAAAGTCCCGATTTTAATCCAATCGATATGGAGAGTAGCGTAATGAAAGTTCTGCAAGTTTTGTATATCTAAAATCGATTTTTACATATATCCCTATTGGCAAATCAATTTTCCCCAAATTAAGTTAAGAGGGGGGTGTGGGGGTCAGCGAAAAAACTATGTGAATTAAGTTTTTTTATCCTACATTGAACTTTTGATGTCGTCCCTAAAGAAGTCCACTATTAAGGCCATATTATCAACAAAGAATGCATTGCAGTAGATCCAGAGAAAACGGTATCTGCACATTCCTTTGCACCGAAAAATCAAAAAGAAGTACGTATGTTCCTTGGACTATGCAATTATTACCGGAAGTTAATACACAACTATTCCAAAATAACTTCTATCCTAAATCAGCTTCTACATAAACACAAACTGGAGGAGCCGTAAAAACTGCTAAAGTTCTTTTCAACAAAATTATATGTCGATACGGACCTTGCAGTAACCTTCAATTCAAACCTGCAAAATTTTCCAGAGAACTAATAATTAGCGTAACACATCATCCTACCACCCAGAATGTAATGCAGCATCCGAACGACAAAATCCTACAACCAAACGACCTGGCCAGACTATTTACAAGGCGTTATGATGGCTTTCTGAAACACGATACAATATAGTCCATATTATTTGGTCTTTGGAAGAGAGCCTCGAAATCCGATAGACATTGCACTTATTCCAGAATCTACTAAAGGATTGATCAAGTTTTGCATAGAACCTAGTGTTTTACACAAGTAAAGGTTGTAACAAGGATCACTGAATGTAGTATACTGAAATAACCACAATTATTGTTGTAGTTATTGCCGTTGTTGTATCATTTCATACCACATTCTATATATATTTGAATTTTACACGTGTAAGCTTGCATATACATAGATTAATTATCAATGGTATACAAAATCATATTATAAAACAATTTTGGTCACAAATAGGAGTGCAATATGGACTCGTCACTGTTTTGTGGTTTTGTTTCCATTGAATGCACAGGAGTGACAACCTGTATACTAAATGTCACAAAAACGGATAACCATGTTTGATTTGATGAATAAAATTGAGAATGGAAATGGGGAATGTGTCAAAGAGACAACAACCCGCCCAAATAAAAAACAACAGCAGAGGGTCACCAACAGGTCTTCAAAATATAGCAAAGCCACTGATGATCTGATAATCAATTCAAATTCTTGATTGTTTTTTTTCGAGAACCCTTGCAGTATAGTGTAGTTTTTGTTAGGATCATAATAGTTATCAAAAGTACCAGGATTATAATTTAGTACGCCAGACGCGCGTTTCGTCTACATAAGACTCATCAGTGACGCTCAAATCGAAATATTTATTAAGCCAAACAAGTACAAAGTTGAAGAGCATTGAGGATCCAAAATTCCAAAAAGTTGTGCCAAATTTGGCTAAGGTAATCTTTGCCTGGAATAAGAAAATCTTATTTTTTCGAAAAATTCAAAGTTTTGTTAACAGAAAATTTATAAATATGACCACATGATTGATATTCATGTCAACACCAAAATGTTGACTACTGGACCAATGATCATCATTGCCCTCCCTTTTCCCCCTCCAATTCCTTAAATACGTAGTCTTACTTTTATGATTATTATAAAAGCATCCCTTTCGGTGTTTTATATATCTATTCATATAAAAGAGGGACGAAAGATACCAAATGGACAGTCAAACTCATAAATCTAAAACAAACTGACAACGCCATGGCTAAAAATGAAAAAGACAATCAGACAAACAATAGTACACATGACACAACATAGAAAACCAAAGAATAAACAACACGAACCCCATATAATGGAGTCATGTTCTTTTGAATTGTGGAGTTAGCATAGACATTTTAGTATATTTATGTCAGGAGTCCCTCTCCTCAGAATGTTTTAGTATATTTATGTTAGTCACCCCTCCTCATACACTTTGTATATTTATTATAGTCCAAAATTTGCATTTTCTATGTTCGTAATGTTTTCAGCATGTACACACTTTCAGCAACCAGCAAGATGAATTCCCAAAAGACGAATAACCACAGACTGAGTATTATTACCACCAAAATACGAAATGTAGCAATCTGTGCCCGGTACGACCACTTCGGGGAAGTAGTGGAGAATACAATCGGAAGACAAGTGTCTTTAGGAACTTTTATAATAATTCGCAAAGTGCTTTATATGATTTGAATATTTATATGAACTCTCGTTTTAAATTGAATTTTTCCCATTTTTGTTTTATGTTGAATAGTTCTTGTTTCACATGTTTCTTTATTCTTAATAATAATTTTTCTTTATTTCAAATACCAAAAAGATTATAGCTTTACTATTTTACAACTTAAATGAAGACAGTTGTTAGGCAAGAAGGTATGGCTTTAACTCGAAACAGGGATAATAGAGAAGAAAGACAGTTCCCACAAGTTCCATGCAGATGTTGCGGTAATTCATGTCGTACAAGAAGGCAATGTCCTGCATACAATGTGAGATGTTTTAGTTGTGATAATATAGGTCACGACAAAGGGGTGTGTGAGCAAACCGAAATAGGATAAAATCCGGTACCTAAACATTTGATGTCAGAAAGAACAAAATGCCGCTCAATAGACCGACAAACTATGTACTTAGATCTGCAGGGTTAACAGATTTAGAACCGATCACAGAAGAAAACAATCAACAAGAAGTTGCAGTCGAAATTAAAGTACATCAACAAAATCAACAACCCATTATGAATAATGCAGCAGAAGCTGTAGAGGTAAATAATCAGGTAAACTTGTCTTCAGTACATGTACAACCTAACAGATACAATGGGTGTACCAAACCAGACATCTGGCTCAAACAATTCAATATGTGAAAAAGATTACAAAACTAGAGCAATGAACAAGCGTGTAATGCCTTAAAGTTTTACTTAGAGGGATCATCAAAACTTTGGTACGAAGGTATAACAGATGAAATTCAAAATGATTTTGACGCCCTTCAAGCAGCCTTAATTGAAAGGTTTAAAAATGCTGATGAAGATGATGATATCTTACTTGCTCAACTACCTACTGAGAAAGCAGTAGAGTATCTAGATAGGATACAAATTAAGGCAAGACACTAAAACATCCCATGTCATTTACTTATTAGAATTGCAAAAAAGGGACTTAAGCCATCTTAAAGGTCAATCATTATGTAAAGGGATCCGAAAACATTGGAAGAACTCAAAACCGCTGCAATAATAGCAGAAAAGTGCTTACAAGAAAAAAGTCAAGAAGATTCACAATGTTCACAAGTCAATGCAATATCAAACAATGATTTCAAACGTTGAATGACACCATTAAGCCTTTATCAAAGAAGGTAGAAAATTTAGGGTTTGAAAATGAACAGTCAAGGGGGAAAAATAATTATAGGGAAAATAACTTAAGTGATAATTGGTCCAGAAATTGGGGTTCAGGTGGTCAAAAACAAACTGACAGGAAGTCATTTGGCAATCCACAATTTAGTAACAGACATAATTTCACCAGAAATTCTATACAAACTTCCTGTACATTATGTGGGAACCCGCGATGCTCAGGCAATCAAGAATCATGCCTTGCCAGTGACAAAAAAAAATGTGCAAAATGTTTGAGAATTGGTCATTACGCAAGGATGTGCAGAAGCATTGACGTGTCCGGTCAATCATGAACGGAGTTTTATCTTTGTCAGGTGTTGGCATAACTGAAGAGGCCTTGTCAATCACCGACTTGGCCTCCGATGCCTTATTCGGGATGACCGGTGTAATGTCAACTAAAACCGTTGATAGGGCTGGGCTTACTGGTGTGACAGATATTCTGAACAAATCGTAAAGATGGGTTCCCATACTTCGTAGAAGATAATCATTCATTGTGTCCATTTTCCTTTATCTTATAGTTGTTTGGGGTTGATATTATTCTTATTTTCTTTGGGACTTATGGTCCTCCACCAAAATTATCAGGATTTTATTGCCTCCATAACGAAAAGCTTGGCATTTGGTACGTTTATATAGTATTTTCGTTCGCAATAAATTGAGGCTCATTTAAGTTAATCGTTTATGATATCACCAAGGGTTTTACTATATATACTCGAATAGCATTGTATATTTTGATTTATTGCATGCGCATATTAATATTGTATTGTTATTCGGATCGGACTTCATCGGTATGGTTATTGAGTCCAATCAATTTTACCTTGAGTAAATAAAATATGTTTAAACTAAAAGGGTTTGACTGATGGTTAGTACTAATAATTATTGATAGACTTATGGTTGTTTGTATAAAGAAAATAAAAATAAAAAATGAATTTAAATATGTTTTAAGTTTAATTAGTCGTTTGATTGTAATATCAATCAATATAACAATATGTGATCTTATTTATGAAAGAAGTATGGAGAATACGTGTATGAAATGTGTGATTAGAAATCGATAACACATCAATTGGTAAACTGTTTGCTTTAGTGTGATATTTATACACCATACCGTCAACATTGCTATTAAGAACAGAGTCATATAATATGACGGTTGTTAAAGGATGTAAACTGAAGTGAAATTTATTAACCAGAATATAAAAGTGAATATTATGTTTCGTTGAGTTATATTTCAAATCTATTATGAAATCAATGCACATGTATACCGGCTCGTCTATGTAAATTGTTTCAACTGAAACTTGGGCAGAATTTATAGTTTAGAAAATGTGTGGTTGCCATTCGATGATGTAACGTTCAATTATTAACAAAATAGTTTTCGTAATTATGTAGGGGGATTAATTACATAGGTAACACCACAGGTAAATTCTCACCTTTGGTTCAAAAATGAAATCTTGAATATCATATTTGTATAGGAAATTTCTAATCAACTCATGTGGACAGTTGTCTCATTGGCTATCATACCAAATCTTTTTTTTTTATATATAATGTCGCAAAAAAATAAAAATCACTATTTCGATCTAAGACACATATTATAATTCATGGATAAAAACTATGTTCAAAATAATTCTCGTAAATACATAGGTAAAAACTCAGGTAAATTCTCACCTTTGGTTCAAAGCTGAAATCTTGAATATCATATTTGTACAGGAAATTCCTAAACAGCATTAAAATATAGACAAAGTATTTGGGTCATTTTGGTCTCTTGTGGACAATTGTTTCATTGGCTATCATACCACATCTTTTTTACCGACATAGTCGGTATAGTTTCGGTTTTTGCCCTTTGAACTTAAGGACGCTTAACTATGGCAACAGAATACGCATGCTCGAAAATCCTTTCTGTGATTGGACAAAATGTTCTTGTGGTGGATGGTTTGGTTGTGTTTGAAAAAACGTCCCGTTAATTATATCGTGATGGAAAGTAGTGAAAAACCATAAATATTTGAACTAGATCTTACAAAGATTTATAGTTTTATTAAAATAAGTGTTTCTCCAATAGCTCTTTGCATCCATGACAGCTGTTTATTCGGAACAATTATATAATTTTTAATGTAAACTTTGTTGTACGAACGTACATGACTTTTAGAACGCACCTACGCATGCGAGATTTCCGCGGGGTTTTGGTGAATGTAAACAGAAAGATACGAGGACCGAGAATACTGAACACAAATAAAATTGTTAGGTGTCATCACAATATTCTTGTATATTATTGCCTTACTATAACCAGACTTAGTAAAGAATTTCTTGTAGTTACATTCAGATGGAGATTTAATTAAAGTGGTCCTACATCATTAAGTCATTGTGCTTCTGAAGGTTATCGAAATGATATGTTTTTATATATAATGTCGCAAATTAAAACACTATTTCGATCTACGATTGATTGATTGTTGGTTGCTTAACATGGTTCGATCTATGACACATATATACAGTTTTTTCCATGAATTATCTCTTCAGATTGAATATCTGAAAACTAAGGATGGCGGGGGAATCCGAGCAACATGTCAAATGTCAAAATTCGACAAGTGGGCGTCAGTTTTACTTTGCGGGAAGGATAAGTACACAGACACGTCGTGTATGAATGACGACAACAAATCTGAAGTACAGTAGTAAAATGCCACGCTCTCAGTACGTTAAGACGATTGAAACAATTCTTTTAGGGGTTCAATTGAAAGGCTTACTTCTGTCTCCATCAAATATACCCTATTTTTTCCGTGGCCGTCAAAGTAATCGCCTTAAAATATATCTTGAGGTTAAACATATTTTATGAAAGTGGCTGATGAGAAAGAAAAAGTTTTTAGAGGAATTGTGAAAAATATACCATAAAAATGTGAAAGAATTTTATTGCCAAAAGGAGAAACTGAATATTATAATCAGCAGATTGAACATACTGCGTGAAATTGAAATAACAAAAAAGATAATTACAATCTGCTCTCAATGTTGGAATTTGTTTACATGCTATTTCTGTTGTATTTCAAATGAGTCAACTTATACAAGCTATTTAACAGTTCTTTTTAATGTCTACTGAAAGGGAGGGGGCATAGTTTAGCAGTTCTTTTTAAAGTATACAAAAACTGAGGTCGCGGGTGTAAACCATAAGTTAAGTCCCCTGCCTCTTAACACTAAATGAACATATACATGTGTTTAATCATTATGTGAACGACCATTTAATTTAAAAAGGGGTGTATATGTTTTCCCCCTGAAAAATATTCTTGCCAAATTTCCTTTAGATTATATCATAGATAGACAATGTTTACAGGATGCCAAAGAATTAAGATTAGATAGCAATAAAGTTGACAAACTTTACAAACATAAGCTTAACACTTTAAAGTGACAATGGACCGTAATTGAAAAACTGATTAATGTCATTGTTATCATACATGTCCTAGACAAGAACCGATAACACAGACATTGAAAAGAATTGTCTCTGTATAATTATGAAATGAAATAGTTGTGTAACATAAATTAACACAACCCCTTGCATAGTTTTTCTTACAGTTATAGATTAAAAAGTGACACACATGAAAGATCTTTAAAAATGCAAATTAAAGCACATTGTCTGTTGAAATAGAATAGAATTGTCTGAAAGATTAAACAGAAACTATAAATAATATCAGAAACAAGTCCAAATGTCCGAAATAAGAAATACATAAATTAGTCCCGACTTTTTCCACACATAGGATTCATAAATTCTCCTATCCATCCTGTGATAATATTCATCAGAACTGCTTCATTCTTAATCAAGTCATTTCACATCTGTCCGCATTGAAAGCAGACGTTGCATCAAATGTTAACATTACTGTTGAAACAATTCATAATCTTATTCCAAAAGAAAGATTTCAAAATTAATACAGCAAGTACACAAAGTAGGAGTAAAAGAGAATTGTTCAATTTCGTCGGATCCATTTCCAGATCTCTATTCGGCACAGCAACAGTGAAAGACGTTCAAAAGTTAGCCAGACATGTAAACATTCTAATAAACAGGAATAACAAATTTGCTAAAGCAATGACAGAACATGATCAGTTGCTGTCATCCTTCATGTAAAAAACTGATGAAAGATTTCAAAATATTGTATTAGGTGTTCAGCAAAATCATGACATTATGGTCAACCTTACTTCCCACGAGTTAAATTTTTCCTCAAATATATAATCAAGATTAAATATGCAATATCTTTGACAAATTTTATATTCCAACATTTTTCTAAAATTTGCGCACCTAGGAAATATTAATCATATCTGAACGCGTGCGACATTGGAACTCTGTTCTTTTATTCACATTGCGGTTGTCTATAACTACAATCACTTCATATTAACCGTGTTGAATATATATGTTTCATTCGCATCCTTACTTTTATATTTATAATACAATTTTGTTGCAGGTATGAAGAGCTGAAGATTGGAGGTCTTGGAAAAATAGAAGATTATCATATTCGGTCTCTCTTGAAAAAACATTTAAGGCACTCACATCCCGTATAACCCCGATACATATGAATCCCGACGTTGACGCGTTCGAGTCGAGCACACCGTGAACAAATGAGAGTAGAAAGAATAACAATAACACTCTTTAGGCAAATCCACTCCTGTAATATTTCCTATCATATTTTGCTTCAATATATTTTATGATATACCACTTATATTGTATTGCCATTTGTTTAAACGTTTTATTAACTTTGTTAATTTAAGGCTTAAATTAACAAAACACACGACCTTGGCAATAGTAAAAGCATTTTTTCTATTTCAATCGTTATAAGTTTAAAGTTTCCCGCAACTTTCATTTATGAAAATTCATCGATCAAACGAATCAAAACACTTGAAAGTTATAGGTATATATGATATATAGGAAACAAAATGTGCATCTGTTTAAGTGTCATTAATTAAAAAATAATTAAATAAATGTACTCTGTACTTAGTTATCAAAGGTACCAGGATTATAATTTAGTACGCCAGACGCGCGTTTCGTCTACATAAGACTTATCAGTGACGCTCATATCGAAATAGTTATATTAACCAAACAATTACAAAGTTGAAGAGCATTGAGGATCCAAAATTCCAAAAAATTGTGCCAAATACGGCTAAGGTAATCTATGCCTGGGATAAGAAAATCCTTAGTTTTTCGAAAAATTCAAAGTTTTGTAAACAGGAAATTTATAAAAATGACCACATATTGATATTCATGTCAACACCGAAGTGCTGACTACTGGGCTGGTGATACCCTCAGGGACGAAACGTCCACCAGCAGAGGCATCGACCCAGTGGTGTAAATAGTTATCAAAGGTACCAGGATTATAATTTAGTACGCCAGACGCGCGTTTCGTCTACATAAGACTCATCAGTGACGCTCATATCGAAATAGTTATATTAACCAAACAATTACAAAGTTGAAGAGCATTGAGGATCCAAAATTCCAAAAAGTTGTGCCAAATACGGCTAAGGTAATCTATGCCTGGGATAAGAAAATCCTTAGTTTTTCGAAAAATTCAAAGTTTTGTAAACAGGAAATTTATAAAAAATGACCACATAATTGATATTCATGTCAACACCGAAGTGCTGACTACTGGGCTGGTGATACCCTCAGGGACGAAACGTCCACCAGCAGAGGCATCGACCCAGTGGTGTAAATAGTTATCAAAGGTACCAGGATTATAATTTAGTACGCCAGACGCGCGTTTCGTCTACATAAGACTCATCAGTGACGCTCATATCCAAATAGTTATATTAACCAAACAATTACAAAGTTGAAGAGCATTGAGGATCCAAAATTCCAAAAAGTTGTGCCAAATACGGCTAAGGTAATCTATGCCTGGGATAAGAAAATCCTTAGTTTTTCGAAAAATTCAAAATTTTGTAAACAGGAAATTTATAAAAATGACCACATAATTGATATTCATGTCAACACCGAAGTGCTGACTACTGGGCTGGTGATACCCTCGGGGAGGAAACGTCCACCAGCAGAGGCATCGTGTCATTAATTAAATAAATGTACTCTGTACGTGTCATTAATTAAAAAAATAATTAAACAAGTTTACTCTGTGCGCTTCGTGTACTACATACATTGTTTAAACTGTACGATTCGTTGCAAACATATTGCATTTCTCAATCAAAATTATTATGTATTAAAACATATTTTTACATGTTGAAAATTTACCACAATAAGTCAATACAGTATCTCCATTGTATGATAAAATCCATTTTTATGAATTTAAATTCAAACTACAAATCTATATGCGATTATATTTTTACTTATGAAAGTAATGGAACAACAGTTCATGTGACCTGTGATTTAAAATCGTTGACACAGTAAGTTGACGCTGTTTGAAATTAACAACTGATAAAATGATTGTTGACAATGAAATGTATACCATCAGTCCTCATTGTTATTAAGACTAAACATTGTCAAACTCATAATTTCTTAAAATTGTAAAGGTTGCAACCTTAAGTGAAATTTAAAGTTTTAAATCTATTATGAAGTCATAGCGAAGTGAAATAGTGACAATTGAAATCGTTGCACATGTATACCGACTCGTCAGTATACCGATAATGTTGGTAGTCATTTGCAGTTATAACGCTCAATAAATAAGAAATGGATCTCATTTGAGAATGAAGACTTAATTAAAAAGGTAATTATTCGTGAAGTGTCTCGCCATTTGCTTGAAGATCATATTTTTTTTATAGGAAATATTAAATAATGGATTAGAAATCGAAAAATGTCGCTGAAAAACATTTAAATAGACAGGCAAAAACTCTGGATATAATGATGCAGAAGAATCACGACATTATATGTAAAGGCATGAATCTGCAATTGACATTAATGGACAAGCTATTTAACTTAGGCAAGGAAATAAGGGAATTGATCCAAGTAAAGTTGGAGATGTACTGAGTCTTGTTAAGGACTCCTTTGTATTCATGCATATTCATATTTAAAAGTCAAGTGAAGACAACTGATAAAAACTCATTTACTGCCATCTTATCGCTCTTATTGTCCAGATAATGCACCGATATCAGAACAATTATTTGATGACAGTTTAGTAAATGAAGTAGATATCGCAAACATAATGGGAAGAAAACGAGGGAAGGTGAAGTCTTTCCCATCAGCAAATTCGATAGGTAACAGGGAACATAGAGTGTACAACAACTTTAACAGCAAACAGGTTCTCTACACAATATACTATACCAGAAAATCGGTTCAGTGCGTATTTGGGTCATCGAAAGAGACGATTGTTTTCATGTGAAAGGGATACAAGTGTGATTTTCGATTGTTAGATAGTTCGTGGATATAAATATGTTGACCGTACTTTAAAATTGATTATGATACTAAGTTTATTGACAGCTCAAAGAATACAAACATTACATATGATGAATATTAATGTTTGTACTGTTAATAATTAGTTCGTTGGTTTTCCTGTTTGAATTGTGTAAACTAATAATTCCGGGGTCCTTTATAGCTTGTTGTTTCGTCTGTATCAAGGCCCTGTGTAAAAGGCCGTACTTTGACCTGTGTTTGTTATTATCAGGTTGAGAACAACCCTCCCTCAGACAAAGGGTCATTTTACTGAGTTGTTGCAAGGGTTCTTAACGTGCAAAGAGCGTGGCACTTTCTTTACACGAGGCATCGGATTTAACGTCCCCAATCTGACCGGACGTTACTGCGAACTTGATACATCCCGCACAGCCAAACGGACGCCCCACTTCGGCAAGCGTTTTACTGCCGGTCGGAAGAAGACCAAGTGACCGTATTTCTATTCCCCAGTCACCCTTGGGGGATGCTAGTTGGAAGATTGAGGCCAGATCTCGCAGCAATAGTAATGCCTCAAGTACCAAAGACCCATCAACAGTTTTTGACTTCAGCCTCGATTGCGGAGAAAACGGTCCAGATGACGACGGCAAAGCCTATTGAAAATCTTACTTTGCAGGTAGCCAACATAGTCAGTATGGAAGACAGACTGTCGGTCATGTTGACGGACAAACTTAGCAGTAGCGTCGGCGAAATGTCAGCCATACAGGCCCACAACAATAACCAGTCAAATGGACCGTACCAAAGACAAAACTATCAACAACGACCGAAAACCAATTTCCAGCAACGGAACTACCAACGTCCACCGAGTTCATCGTGTCAAGGGTGTGGTAGGTACTGTTTAAATAGACAATCATGCCCTAAGTTAAGGGTCATTTTGAACAAGTGTGTAGAAAAGCTCAGATACAATCAAAATAATTAGATAGTTTGAAATATAAAATTAAGTACCAAAATAATGTGTGACAGTAGTACTAGTAGCCACTACACGCCCAGAAAGGTAAGCCAAGTAATCCGATCGGTTACAGTTAATTACATAGGTAACAAACAACACAGGTAAATTATCACCCTTCAAAGCTGAAATCCTGAATATCATATTTTTACCTTGTTCTTTGCACACGCATCGGTTGCAACTATAACCGAATTGTATGCAACTGTCACATATGTGAGAGGTTTAGTGCTATAAAACCAGGTTCAGTCTGCCGTTTTCTACATTTGAAAATTCCTGTACCAAGTCAGGAATATGACAATTGTCTATTCGTTTGAGGTGTTTTATGATTTTATTTTGCCATTTGATTACGGACTTTCCTCGTAGTGTAGTATGTATGTATGTATGTATGTACTGAGATTCCGCCAATTAAGACGCACCCCTTGATTGACTGCAAGGGTACAGCGGATCCATGTACACTCCCTAAGGATTAATGGAGATGTGTCCTTTACAATATTATCCCACCACCAGAACAATCCCCACCCAACACCGCCCAAGGGAGCGTGTAGGACACCGGGAAGTCTGTTATTATGGTGGAGGAAGCCGAAGTACTCGGAGAGAACCACCGGGCCACTCGGTGGAAACAGACAAACCAGAGAGATATCAGAAGATTGATCTCCAGATCAAAGTAGGGGACAACTTTGACCAACCGAGGCCCCCAAAGTACCCATTCTAGTTTAAACTCCGGTCTGGGTACCAGAGATGTGTGTGAGAGGGTGAAAATTACCCTTCTGATGTACTGATATTTTTAGCACCCCGAGTGAGAATCGAACTCGGGACCTTCAGCACTGTAGCCATCGGTCTTAACCACTAGACCACGAACTCACATATTTTTGTGATTTTCTTTTAACTTGGGAGTACTTTTAAGATTAAAATCAGAAACGGCGCCACTATTAGGAAGTATGTTTTATCAAATTAATGTGCTAACGAAGGATAGAAATTATTTTGGGTTTTATTGGTGGTCAAATGGAAATTCGAGTTTAAACATAAAGTTAACAGAATGATTGTTCATTTGTTTGGTGCAACTAGTTCACCAAGTATTTACAATTTCTCACTGAGACGTACAACAGTGATACATGGAGATCAATATGACAAACAAATATCAGAACCAATAGAAAGGAACATGTATGTAGATGATTGCCTGGTGTTAGCAAAAACTAATTATAAAGCAGTATCATTAGTCGAAATTGTTACATCGATCTGTAAACAAGGTGGGTTAAATATAATTAAGTGGGCAAGCACAAGTCCAAATGTTGTTAATTCAATACCAGAAAAGGACTGTGCTAAGGAAGTTAAACAGTGGAATTTGCATACTGACAGTGTTAGACGAACAAAAAAATTGTTCTTGTTATTGATAGTGACACGTAAGGGTTATAAATTATTCTTCAAAGTTATGAGATAACAAAACGAGGAATATTGTCCACGTTCAGTCCAGTTTACGACCCGATATGCATCGTGTCACAATTTGTAATATAAGGAAGAACCATTTTGCAAAATATTTTCAAACAAGGAATTTGATGGGATTATGAGATAAAGGAAACTGATCAAAAGTACCAAATTACCTGGTTATATCAGTTGAGTGACTTGCCAAGCGTTAAAATCAATGGGTATTTAATGTATTAAATTAGAGTTAATACATTTTTATACGCCCGTCAAAATTTTGACGGGACGTATTATGGTATACAAATGTCCGGTGTCCGTCCGTCTGTCCGGCGTAAACATGTCGCACCTTAACTTGAGAACGACTTATCCAAATTTCATGAAACTTGATATAGTTGTTTCTTATGATGGTCAAATGATCTGTATACTTTTTGGTGAAAATAAGATTTCAACTTTTTGAGTTACGGCACTTTATTACTAAAACAGGGGGGTGTTTTTTTTTCAAATGTCGCACTGTATCTCAAAAAAGTTTCTTAATTATGACTTAAAACTTTTAACACATTTTAGTTATATTAATCTCAATATATGTATACTTTTTGGAACCCCAAGGGTGACTGGGGTATAGAAATATGGTCGCTTGGTCTTCTCCCGACCGGCAGTAAAACACTTGCTGAAGTGGGGCGTCCGTTTGGCTGTGCGGGATGTATCAAGTTCGCAGTCACGTCCGTCAGAAGGGGACGTTAAATCCGATGCCTCGTGTAAAGAGAGTACCACGCTCTTTGCACGTTAAGAACCCTTGCAACAACTCTTTGAGGGGTCCGTAGGTGGCCTGTTGCAAGGCATAAATTCTGTCCCTATCCAATATACCCTCATTTTCCAGTGGCAGTCCAAATTTCCCAGACCCTCATCCTAGATGGCCTCTATTACAATAACCTACCTATTGTATTCATTGTGAACTTGTTCTCGTCCTGAATATGCATGAAATATTTGCCACTGGACGTTAAGCAACCAACAATCAATCAATGTATACTTTTTGGTGATGATTCAAAATTTCATTTTTGAGTTTTTGAGTATTTTGTAAAAAAGGGGGAGGGTTTTTTTACATGTCGCGCCATATCTCAAAAACAATTTACGATTATTGCTTAAAACTTTACACATGTCTTTGTTATATTAAACTAAAGATCTGTATACTTTTTGATGATGATTCAAAATTTCATTTTTGAGTTATTAGTATATTATAAAAAAAACGGGGAGGTGTTTTTTTACATGTAATGCTGCATCTCAAGAACGATTTATGAGTATTGCTTAAAACATTACACACTTATTTGTTATATTAATCTAAAGTTCTGTATACTTTTTGGTGATGATTCAAAATTTTCTTTTTGAGTTATTGAGTATTTTGTTAAACAGGGGAGGGTTTTTTTACATGTCGCGCCGTATCTCAAAAAATAATTTATGATTTTTGCTTAAAACTTTACATACTTCCTTGTTATATTAATATAAAGATCTGTATATTTTTTGGTTTTGATTCAAAATTTTATTTTAGTAATATTTAGTTTTTTGTAAAAAAAAACAGGGTGGGGGTTTCACATGTCCCACTGTGTCCCAAAAACAATATATAGTTATTGCTTAAAACTTTCTCAGAAACTATTTATGATTATTGCATAAGACTTCCGCACAAGGCGTCGGGCGTATCATGCGCTCATGGCGCAGCTGTTTATTTGTCATGTCCTCTTTATCTTTTACCCTATCCAATCATGTGTTTAAAACGAGCAAGACCTTTGATAAGTTATTTTGTCTGCAGAGATAAGAGAAGGCTCCGACCAATCACTTTAAAGATATTGGTGGGATAGGTGGATATTTTATATAACTTGAAGCTTGTTGCAGTTTCAGTAGCCATATTTTGTTTCACTGAGATTTATTTTAATTTGAATTTTATTACATTTGCTATTTGGAGTTTGATTAAACTAACGGTATTTGATAAACTTATTATTTATAGTTTAAAAGAGCAAGTTGATATTATAAAGGAAAAATGTGAAATAAATGCACCTTGCTTGTCTATTTAACATTTGTTATAACAATTAAGATTGATTGATTGTTGGTTGCTTTACGCCGCATTAGCACAAAAAGGCTATATCGCGGCGAGAGCTAATTCGAATAATTTTTATAATTTAAAGCATATTTTTAAAATAAGACAAAAGGTCCTTCAATATACTAAAATTCTTAACTAAAGCAAATTTATTATATACAAATAAAAATCAAAAGTAAAATAACGTGATAAAAATTAAAATCGATTTAAATATAATAACATTCATATATTCTATAATAAATTCCAATTTCTTTTAAAAAAGCAACAATATTTGTAAATGGAACATTATTGAATACATCATACATATTATTGACATTGAAATGCTTCTTACGAATATCAGCAAAGTCAATACAATTCATTAAAACATGTTTAATAGTATACTTGCAGTTGCAAGGTACACATTGTGGTTCATCTTCATTTTTTAAAAGATACGCGTGTGTTATTCTAGTATGACCAATACGACATCTAGTAAAAACACACTGATCTTTTCTGCACATAATATTATTAAAAGGTTTGCCTAAATTAGGTTTAATTTCATGCAATTTATTATCATCTTTTTTACTCCATTTATTTTTCAATATATTAAAAACATATTCTCTAATATTAGATTTAAAATCAGTATATGGTATATCACAGTTAGATAGAGGGTCACCCCGGGCATTCTTTGCCTCAAGGTCTACAGCTGTGTTTCCAAGGATTCCAACAGGACTCGGAACCCATAGAAATATTATTTCTTTAAGAAGAATTTTTAAATTCCTCATTACATATAAAATTTTGAGAATTGTTGGGTTTTTAATTTTAGTATTTCGTATAGCTTGTAAGCATGAAAGTGAATCCGAACATATAATAAATTTGGATTTATCTGAAGAAGCAATAAATTTCAAAGCCAAAATTATTGCTTCTGCTTCAGCAGTAAAGATGGATGCATCAGATGGCAAACGGAGGGTTGCAGCTCTGTCCCTGAAGACAGCAGCAGATGCAACTCTTGTCACCATCTTTTGATCCATCAGTATAGACAGTTGAAAAATCTATATAATCGGCTTTAATTTCAGCATAGTGTTGCTGAGTTAAAAGAGGATTTTATTTATTTTTATTGTGTTCACGGAGATCAAATATCATTTTCGGTTTGGGAAGTTCCCATGGAGGGCATTTGCAAGTTTTAACTTGAGCAACAGATTTTAAATCAAAAGAAGCTAAATGTGGTTTTAAACGTATACCTAACGGAGGAATTTTATTTTCATGTTTTGCAAAAATATCTTCATAAATCGGATTAAAAACACAGCTGTAGGCAGGATACTCTGAATGGGCTTTTAGTTTGACAGCATATTGAAGTCCAAGCTTCAAACGTCTGTCAGAGTGTGAGTGCTCATCAGCCTCTACATACAGACTCTCAACTGGTGAGGTTTTAAATGCGCCTAGACAGAGACGCAAACCTTGGTGATGCACAGCATCGATAATCTGTATGTAGGACTTCCTTGCAGAGCCATACACTATAGAGCCATAATCTAGTTTAGATCTAACTAGCACTACAAAAGTCAAAAAGTCTGAAAAAGACCAGTTTTTGTCTGAATTTGCATGAATTTGTACTCGACATTCTTGATTTGTATGAATAATTTTTAAAAATTCTTGACATAGTATTGTTTTGTCTAATAAGGTTCTTGATTTTTCTTGACAAGTGTCTTGACAGTATGAATATTGTCTTAAAATTTCTCGACACTTCCTGTATCAACTGATAAGAGTCTGGATTAGTCTCGACCAATTCTTGACTGTCTTGAATTTGTCTCGATCTGGCTTGACATATTCTTGACATTCTTAATAATGTCTGAATGTGTCTTGACGTATTCTTATATATACAAGTTATATTATATCATTAATAAAATTTCAAAAAATACAACAATACATTAAAAATAATGTATCAAAAGATCACATTAATTGGATGGAATGTTGTTAAACGTGTAGCACAACACAACTATGCTATTATATGTTAAGTAACTGGTTTATAAGTTAGGATAAGGGTATAAATCACTTATCTTTTTAACAAGTTATGACTGATTTAACAACTCAACAAGTTATCATGCACCATTTACAAAACTTCATACTGTATAATAAAAATCATAATAAATGATACAATAAAAAGAGATCACATGAAAATGGAAGATTCACTACTAAACATGGTAAAAAATAATTTATATAATGAGATCATATAACATGGACGGGAGCTTTGCATACTAATTGCTTTATTGTATTTATTATAAATATCATCATACTTAAATGGAGACCTTGTACGAGATGAAATTTATCAAATTTTGTAATGAAAATGCCCTTCATAGACATGAACCATTAATTTTAAGAAGATGCACCCATTTCCAATTCACTGAATGATACTTATATATATACATTGCATAACCTATCACATTATGTACATCAAAAACTTGTATAACTTTTTGTTTACTTTTGTGAATGACACAAATGTCATGGAGTGTTCTCATTCAAATTGATATGAAACTATATCATGGTGAAAATGATGATATGCATTTTGAAATATCATATCAATAAATTTTGAATACATGAGTAGAATTAACATATATATAACTTTTCTTCCTGAGTATGAATGTAAACAATTCATGTGAAAATTCAGGCTTTTGATTTGAGGTAGCATTTTCATATCTTCATACATAACAATATCTTTTTGAACATTATGAATGCACATCATATCTTTATAACATATATATTTGGCAACACATGGATATATAGATTATATATCAAAACTTAACAATTGGCACGTAATTATTAACATCTACTTTCAACAAACTATACATCAATTCATATAATTTACATCAGAGAATATTTAACCAACAATCTGTAGATTATGTGCACTTAATATTTATGTATGCACTCAAATTGAGATAAAATATTAATTTGATTGAGATGAAATATTTAAGCAACAAATTGTGACGAGATAAAAATTTCTATAATGTAAAAAAGCAAATTTTCAAAAAGGTATTCTCTTTATTTATAATGATAAATTTGTCTTTATAGTGATTTGTGATACATATGATAATTGAAAATAAGTTTAGGTTAATGTTGATTTAAAGTTTAGCAACATTTTAATACAGTAATTTGGCAATAAAATTCATTTTGTTTGGAATTTCAAGTCTGTCTAAAAATTTAAAGTCATTTAAAATCTGATGTTATTTTCATTCAAGTTACATGTCAACGGATACAGATGAAACTGTATTGTTTGTGGATACAACTATGTTTGCAGTGAAAAGAATCATTCCTTCAATAACAGCTTCTATTTCTTCATCTTCTGCAACTATATCTTGTAGAGCTGCAAGAGGGCATTTATAGTCTGAGAAAATATCTCCTTCATGCTTGCAGACCAGAAAGAAAGTATCATCCTCTTTGTAAAAACCATCTACTGTTACACTGTGCTGTTCTGATACAAACTACAAAATAAATGATTTTAAATTAGATATTCATTTTATATCTTATGCATCTTTTGCTTGGCAAGTTATTTTATTAGACTTTTAATTTCACATGTTTCTACAGATGTAGTCAACATAAGATATGTTGTAATTTCAAAGGTATTGGTGTGTATGTATATATTATGACTTGGAAAAGGGACACATGTAAACATGTGTTCTGACAGGTAATACTGCACATCAATATTAATTTCAAAATCACTATCACTAGCATCTTTGTGCGACCTATATTGTGCATGTTAATCTATTGTTCAAAGAAAGGAAATATTCTAAATTATAGTTTTTTACATCAGACATCCCAGTATTATTTTATTTAAACTTTTGGGAACTTTAGTTATATGCAAATAATATGGTATGAAGTGCAGTAACTCCTTGACCGATATTTTTAACGCATCTCTATAATGGTATTTGAGTTTGGTTGAATTATTGATTTATCATCTATTTGTAATGTTAGATTGTTGTTTTGATTATGCAATATCAGTCCTTTTAAAATATATAAACATTGCATATTTTATCGTGCATTAATATTGGACTAAGTTTCTTTTGTGACCAATGTATGGTCCAAAGATACATGCAAGTGGGTCATATAGGTACTGTGGAGACATTCTTGTTTAAGTTTTTGATTGCATTTTAAATAATAAAACATTTACCTCAAGAGTGCTTTGTGGGATTGTTTGAAGGCTGATTTCTCCCTTGTGCAAATTTAATTTTAGAAATGTAACTGTTATGGTTTTCCCCACTTCGATAGTGTTTTCAGCCAAACTTCGCCATAAACTGATCTTCACTTCAGCTGTGCTGTCTTTTACACAAATCTGTCGAAGTTTTATCGTCTCTTGAGTCCTCTGTGTGACTCTTTCTACTATGGCATCAACCTAAATAAATTGATCATTGATAACATTATGTTTGGAAAATGACAAGCAGATGTATTTATAATTCTACATGGTAATTTTTTCATTTCATATCTCTTATCTTGATTAAGCATGTATAAAGATGACTTCAGATGTGTTTTCCATTCAATAATGGAGTCATAAGTATTTATGTCATATGAAACAAGCGACTGGCGAATAATAATGTTTAACCAATTATTGAACCAATGCACCAATATATACATGTATTATAAACTACAAAAATGTAAGTCTTCTTTGCACTATTTTATCATTTTTTATGCAGATATATTGTATAATCTTTTTATTATTTCTCTCTTTTTTTATGATTTAACAAATATGGCAGTTCATTGAATCCTGTGTTTTGACTTGGAAGTTTACGAATTGTCACCTTATAGTATAACTAATAGTTTAAATAAATTTGATTTCTTATATGTATATGGGAGTGCTGATGTTGTATGCAGCATAATGTTTATTTATTATCCAACAAATGCAAGTCTGACATTTGTCTCTTTCTTTGTGTAAGAGTAGCTGTACACTGAGGTATTCTTAGGTTCAATTTTATATAAATATATGCTTTATTGTTTTCTATGCTACATGTATAAACAAAAAATCTTATCATATGTTACAAGACATACTTACTCTCATTACTTTGCCTTTTATAGAGACACATTGATCTGGGGTGGTATTTTTTGCCAATTCAATAGGCATTACTGCTGGAGGTGCTGGTGGTTTAGCCAATTCAACAGCCAGAGTTTTGTATTCCTCTGCTACATCTCCAACTCCACCTGTGACTGATACCTTGGTTGCTGAAGTAATGATTATCATCTGATCTCTATAGATAAAGTTTCTAATCATTAGTGTTGAGTTTGGTTTGATGGTGTTCAATTGGCCATATCAAAACACTAGCCCTTGATAGCACCAGTCTGGTCAGCAAAGCCTATTGTGGTGTTTGATTTAGTTTGGCCATCTCTTATGTAAGTGTTGGTGGCTCCTACATGTACAGTCTGGACTTTTATAGGAACTCTATAGGGGGAATTTGATGATTGTTCCTTTAGTTTGGCAATTGTGAACATTTTCTGGAAAAGAAAAATTGATTTGTTAGCAAAAACAATGAACTATTATATGCAATAATATAATTATCAAGTAACATGAGAAGATAAGTCAATTTTGAATATACCAATACGGAAATGCATAAATGATGTCTTATATTTATCATCTACTTTCCATACACCCTTGACTACATATAGGGATATATAATTTGGATAAATAATGGTAACTTACCAAAATATACAGCCTAATTTAAATCAGGCAGGAACAGTTGCAGAACTGGCCATATTTGGCCAGTTATACCAAGAAAATTTTGTATATTGGATATAGTATTATGTTACTTATAATACCACTTAGAAATTATATACAAAATAAGTTTGTTTTATATATAGTTGCATCCTTGTGTGTTTTATTATCTTCTAGTCTTTTTCATAAACAATCTTTTCATCAGTAATTTCACAACGAGAAATGCACACTGGATCAATAATTACAAATTCTTGTCAGCAATGTTTATTTGGTGATGTTTTTAGAAACAAATCAGATAGGTTTTTGTTTTGTAATAATTGATTAAGTGCAAGGAATTTTGTTATATTATGGGAACTTAATTAATTACCAATGAACTAGGTTGCAATGTGTTATCGTTTTGTGTCAATTAAATAATTGAATTTGCATTATTTAAGACAATTTTGAAGTACATGTAAAAAGTTCTGATTTGATTGGGAACTGGAGATGAGATTGTATAGGATATAACAACTATTCATAAACTTTTTGAGTGATCCTTAGATGTGAAATGTTCCTAACAATTCAAGAATAGAAAGTAATATAAACAATTACATTTAACAACTTAGAAATAACAGTGTTTTAAATTGCTTGATGATTTCAAAAATTTGAGTACATTATGATTACATGTATATCATCAGCGAGCATGTGTTTTTGTCAACTTTGAATTCAATGAAGTAAATAAAACACTACACTTGGGAACACATTATTACATTGGTAAACATATGAAAATTGGTTTATGATCTGAATAATAACATTCCAAAACACCTGACTTAGAATTGTTTTCAATGAAGTTCACATTGATTAAATCCAATGCAGTATTGTAATCTGTAGTGACTTTTTCAATGAGCTGATTGAATCCATAGGTTTTCATGAAATTTATCAAGGAGCAGTTATTTTGAATGTCAACATTGAAGTCTCCCATTAGGATTGTTTTCTCTTCAATTAAGGAAGAAACAGACTGCATCATAATACTGAAGTTGTTCAGAGTTGAAACTTTTGGAGGAAAGTACAAGAATATTACTCGCACCCTTGTATTTTGTTTAACAATTACAGCAGATGTGATTTCAATGCCTCCAGGTCTTCCTTTATAAGTACTTGATAATTGATGCTTTGAATAAATAACACTGCCATGATGGGGTCTAATCAAGGAGTTACTAACAGAATCATGTCTGTATAGTGTGGCAAAACCTGTTATAGCAACACAAGAATCAGCCTCTTCTGGTTTTAACCGAGATTCAGTTATGCCAATTAAGTCACAGGAACTCAAGTAACCCTCCTCTTTTACATCTTTGATATGTAAGTGCAAAGATCGTACATTATGGCAAAGTATATTTAACCAAGTCTGTGGATCTGGAAGTTCAATTACAGAGTTTAACACCTTGGTTGTTGAACGCATTCTGTCTATTTCAACTGTTACATCAATGCTAACCGAAATCTTATCTTCTGAGAGATGCAGTATATGCAATCCTTCAAGACTTCGAACTCGGCTAAATGCTACATAGTGCATGTGATCATTTTTCCTTCTTCCCAAATGGGCGACTAAATTGTTTACAGTTGATCCTTGTGATTTATGAATGGTTTTGGCAGCAACCAAGCGTATAGGAAACTGACGACGAAGTATTTGATATGACTGATTGTTGTTTATAAGGAATTTCCTTGTAACTTCAAATATAGGTGTCCATGTTTTGTCAATTTGGTCATTTCTCAAGTATTGAAACTGACGTCTCTGTTCTTTTCCTATGCCCATGTCATCAAACAACACCCATATAATACTACATCTATTTGATTTTAAAATTCTATAGTCCAATAACATAACCTTTCCTGCAGCTCCATTGGTTAAACCATCTTCAGTAGTTTAAAGAAAAGATGGAAGACTCATTTATTCTGATAATTTTTTTTTAGAGAGAAACTACATTTCTTGAAGTATGAAAACAAAGTCAGTTTTATTCATCGATATAATTGAAAAATATATTGATTGATTGTTGGTTCCTTAACGTCCAGTGGCAAATATTTCATGCATATTCAGGACGAGAACAAGTTCACAATAAATACAATAGGTAGGTTGTTGTAATAGAGGCCATCTAGGATGATGGTCGGGGAATTTTGGACTGCCACTGGAAAATGAGGGTATATTGGATAGGGACAGAAATTTTCCCTTGCAACAGGCCACCTACGGACCCCTCAAAGAGTTGTTGCAAGGGTTCTTAACGTGCAAAGAGCGTGGCACTCTTTTTACACGATGCATCGGATTTAACGTCCCCTTCTGACGGACGTGACTGCGAACTTGATACATCCCGCACAGCCAAACGGACGCCCCACTTCAGCAAGCGTTTTACTGCCGGTCGGGAGAAGACCAAGTGACCATATCTCTATACCCCAGGCACCCTTGGGGTGTTGAAAAATATAAGAAATATTTACATGTACATACTTTCAAGTCTAGTTGGTACACCTGCATGCACTGGTCGTCTTATATCCTAGCATCTGTACCCATGCTGTAGGCCTCAGTGGCAAACAATGGTTTGGTAAGTCCATTGTGATCTGAAATACTAGTCAAAACTTTATATAACGCATCAGAAAGTTAACAAAATAATTTAATATAAATCTTAAAAATACTATAACAGCAATCAAGACATTGAATTTAAGACAACAATATAGAAATAAGGAGATGTGGTATTATGTATGATTGACCATTATCCTCTTTAAGTTCAAATGACAAAGACTACATGTGCATGTTCAAGCAATTATAGGTGACCATATACATGGACAACCTTTAACGATTAGAAATACCCTAATGTACAGTACATGAAATAAACTAAACCCAGTTATTTCTTATTGAAATGATCCAGAAGTATATTTCTTAGTATTGTTACATTGCTGCCGTAACGCAAATACCCCATACATGTATATATAAATTAAAAAAAAAATGTTTTCATACCTCAGTGGTACATAGACTATGATACTGTGCTATAAACTGCTTCACATCCTTGTCATTTGTACTTAGTCTGTGTCCCTTTTCGTAGTTATAACCACACCACTTCAACAGTCTTTGGAAAGTTTTCTCTCTGTGAAGAAAGTTCATCAATCAGAGGATCAAATACAAAATCATATAATTCTTCAACATTGCTTTTCCCAGCATATCCTGCTGGTCTCCTTTTCACTTGGAGTTTTATGTTGGACCTGTCAATATTTCCTTGTATGACCTTAAATGTCTTCATACCAAGTATATCTGAAATATCCTTCTGCATTTGAATAGTGGCTGTAGCAGTGAGAGGAAACATTTTAGCCCTTGGAAAAAGTGATCTCAACTTTACAATTTCAAGGAACACCATGTTAAGCACCTGAATCCATCATCCCACTGAGAAACACAATGTTTGATATTTTCAATTGCCTTTGTGCACTCCTAAAAAAATGGAAGGCCTTTTTGCTTACGAAGTTCTCAGGATGTCCAATCCAATGATGTATTTGATATTGTCTCTGGTGTTACAATAACCACTATGCACAAATGTTTCATCAAACTTGACCGAATCCTCTCCGTAGCTCCGTTATGATGGGGTTGAGCGGTGTGATAACAAGCACATCACTTGACTGCATCAACAGTAATGCCTCGAAAAATTAGTGACTTGCCATAACCAGTCGGGAGTATTCCAAGAGTGTCATTTGACAGTGCACTTTTTAAACATTGAATCTGAGCTGGTTTGAAGTGGTTGTATTGTGTTTTCCTCTTCAGATTAGTCAAACTAATGCCGTTTTTTTTTACTGTAATGTAAATTGAAAATCGACGGTCACCATTGTTTGTTTTGAATTTAGTGGGAATCCTGGTTGGTCAATTTTTGGATTTTTAAGACTCGTCCAATCAAAGCCGACGTGACAATAGAACCAACCCGTTCCTTCGGTGCAAGGCTTTAGATGGAATGGCAAAAATGACCAGTTTACCAATTACATCGACATAAGAATAATTATTTTTCACACATAAAATCTTCATTGCCGTATAAATCAATTTGGACCGATCCGTAATTATAATTTAACAGTTTTAAGTCCACTGTCTATTTTGTATACTTAAATTTCGATGTGGTTGTTGTCGAGCCTGCAACTTTTGTTGCAGAAATCTCGACATAGGGATAGTGATCCGGCGGCGGCGGCGGCGGTGTTAGCTCACTTCTTAAAAGCTTTATATTTTAGAAGGTGGAAGACCTGGATGCTTCATACTTTGTATATAGATGCTTCATGTTACGAAGTTTCTGTCAGTCACATGTCCAATAACCTTGACCTCATGTTGAACCATACTTTCGTTTTTTGAATTTGTTTTTTTTATTTTATCTGACAACTGGAAACACCTTGATCACCGATTGAAAAAAAAAGGAATCAGAAAAAAGAAACCATATCAGACATTTATGATGGAAAGATGTATAAGAAATATTTTGGTAAGTGTTTTATATAATTAAAAAATAATCAGCTAAACACACAATTTTTATTCCTAGGACAAAGAAGAGAATTGAAGAAAAAAACAATTATTAAAAGACCAACAAATTTTTTCAAAAAATCTAAAAACCGGTGCTCCCCAGGACACAGCCTTATAGGACCGCTGAGGTTGACCTCATATTCATTCTCATATTTTTCTATTTCAAGGACATTGCTGTCTGTTTCAATAGTAGGTTCTACATTTTTTTTTTTTTTTATCTTTTTCTATTTCAAGGACTTTGCTGTCTGTTTCAATTGTAGGTTCTTTATTCTCATTTTCTTCTATTTCAAGGACTTTGCTGTCTGTTTCAATAGTAGGTTCTACACTTTTATCTTTTTTTTATTTCAAGGACTTTGCTGACTGTTTCAATTGTAGGTTCTTTGTGAGCTTTTCCCATCACTTTGCGTCCGTCGTCGTTAACTTTTACAAAATTATGTACTTTAATATAAATATATTCATTTTGTAGATGGGATATTTGTTAAATTTAAAACAGATAACAGAATTTGGTATTTATTGTTGAAGTTAACCATCTTTTCTAACTTAACTTTGGAATGTAAAATTGAGTTTAGATTGGAAAAAAAAAGGAAAAACCTTTTTTTCTGCTATTACTGCAGCTCCATCTGTTGCTATTCCACTCATATTTGACAATTTTGCATTTATATCATTTAAGGAATCGAATATCACTTATGTTATCATCAGTGGCTCCATCTAGTAATTTTCTAACACCAAGTAAGCACGACCTTGGTTTTAATTAATCTAGAAATAGATTTAGGAATCGTATATAAATTAACAAGTTTTGATCAACACTTATATCAGTTGATTCATCAATCATGATGCTATGAGGTTTATTGTCTGGAATTTTACTAATGTCTTTAAAAATAACTGTAGATATGGCCTGTTGCAAGTCATGGATACTGTTGCTGAGTTCATTAGTTGTATGTTGTCTTAAGAGGTAGGAGTTTAAAGAAGAACAGAGTTGCAAAAACAAACAGAATCAATACGCGGTAAATATATCATAGCCTAACAATTCGTCATCGGTAAATATATCATAGCCTAACAATTCGTCATTATGTCTCTTATTAAAATTAAATGGTTAAATGTAAATTCATAATCACCGAAGCTACTTCAAACAAGAGGCTCTCAAGAGCCTGAATCGCTCACCTGTCTTTCAGAAAAGATTTTTAAATGTTAGCAAACTTTATGAACAAATTGTCTTTGGGATGATGTTTTTCATGTGATTACTGTCGGACAGCTTTATTATGTCTTTATCAACGTTAGATCATATTCTAGCAATTGTAGTTGAGTTCTCCTCACCAACAAAAGTACAGATATTAGTACCTTTTAATTTTGCTTCTCTGACTAGGTCTATTACCATATCTGGTTCCATGACTTTTGCACTTTAACCAACATTTTTCCTGCACTGATGTATCTTTTGGTGTTTTCCCTTTCTTTTGGCTGCCTCATTAATCCTGCAGGTTTTTGACCTCCATTTCTAACTAATTGTTTTTGCGGGACTTTGGTTCAATTATTGAACAATGTCCTGTTAAACAAAGATATTCAAGCTTGATATTCATAATAAAGCCTCAAAAGCATATTATATTGATTGATTGATTGTTGGTTGCTTAACGCCGCATTAGCACAAAAAGGCTATATAGCGGCGAGAACTAATTCGAATATTTTTACAATTTAAAGCATATTTTTAAAATAAGACAAAAAGTCCTTCAATATACTAAAATTCTAGAATACCCTTATGTTTCAGCGGACATGTGTAGTGAATATAATGGTGTGACATCAAGAATGCAGAACTTTTAGTAAGGGAATAATAGAACAATTATTGGTATGAATAAAACAGTTTACATAGGGTTGTTTTTTCATCAGTCAATTTTTCAACCTTTACATCTGTAAAAATAAGTATTTTATGTACGGTTTTTATATTGAGAAAATTGTAGTCACATTTTTGTAAAGTTTAAAGCATTTTGATCATTACACTTGTATAACTTGCTTACCATTATGTTTCTTCGGTGGTATTATTACTTTTTCTGTGCTAATGGTTTCAACGGATTTTACTGTTGCTGAAAAAAAAATGAGAATTCATGATTTTAAAAATCTTCTTTCAATAGAAAGATGTTCTGTTTTTCCAAAATATCCCTAGTAACCACCCAATTATTTAGCATGATTTTCAAAGATTTATTTAACTTTGAAAGTGATAATTTTCTTCGAGTATATGTTAAAACTTTTATGTTTTCCGGTCTCTTCTCTATTTGCCTCACAATCCTGTATTAGTTTGAATTATTTGGTTATGGTAAATAGTTGAGTTTAAGCAATACGATATCAGCTTGAAGCCTTTTAGTACATATGTTCAGTAGGATGTGATCTTTCTTAATTATATGTCAGATTACAATACTCATATCTCATGGTTTTCTGGACATCAGAAATGATGATGTGATCATCGGTCAACTGTGGACACACTTTCTAGTTATTTTTAACTTTTGACAATTATGTAGCAAGTGTTACTATTTATGTTACCATTTTTTATTTACTTTATAAATAATTGATGCTAAAGCACTTTATATTTTATAAAAGAATTAAACACACCTGATCTGATCTGAATGTCAAGGAAAACAAGCTTTCCATTCTCCCTAGTTTTGAGTCTAAGTGTTGGTACAACGAGTTTCTGTAATTTGACTGAAGAAATACAGCTTATCCAGATTCTATTTACATTAGTGATTTTTTTTTCAGTGACGTTGAACGGTAATTTGACAGTGGAGGACGTTCCAGTCTGAAGTTTGGTCCATCAATGCTGTCATGGAATACAACATTTTCACCATCATAATGCCACCAGATCCGATCACCAGGGATAATGAAATCTGCTATTCTTGCCAAATGAGATTGAACAACTGATGATTTTCCTGATAACAGTTTATTTGTGAAGATTGTATTTTTCCTGTGTGGTAGACGCTTAGCTTGACGACTGATGGTTGAGTCTTGAGTAACATCTATCATCACTTTTCTTTTGAGCATTGTATCGTATGATTGTGCTGTCTATTATCCAACCTGGTTTCCTAGTTGTTGTAGTTTTTGCGATTCTCCTTAAGCTTCCAAATGATCGTTCTTCTTGTTACCCATTTTATGGATTTTTTTCTTGAGTCACATACTGAAAGGGCAGACACGAAAATTGCTGAACTAATAGATTAATATGTTTTGCATCCGTGGTAAAAAACAAATCGGAGGTTATGCATTTTCTACATCCAACTTGAAAGATACCCATGTTGTCGACTTGAAGTCTAATTCTTCTGCTAAACTATGTACTAGATAAATTGAAAACTTATGCAAATGGTGTTTTTAAAATAAAACACTTCATAATTGAGAAGAAATTTGTCATTTTATTTGTTTCTATTAGCTTTTAAAATTTTGGTCACTGAAGTAAACATTACAGTAAGCATTGATCGCCTACTCTAACACAGAGCTTCGATTCTTTTGTTCTATTTTAACCGGGTTTCCGCTTGAATGCAAATTTAATGTGAAAGTATGAGGTAACTTTTCCAGCCATACTTTGTAATAGTACGGTGACAAATAAGGTAAATTTGAAAATTTAATGGACCGAAATACCTCATGGCTAATTTTGGTCTTATTTTCTAGATAAATATAATATCCTTTGATTAAGGCATGTCGTATAGTGCCAAAGTGGTGCAGATTTTTGAAAACTGCGTTCAAAGGTCAAAAGGGGAGATTTAAAAAAATTGCAAATTTGAGACATTTTGGACAATTTCTCGGTAGTCTCTCGTGTTAACTGAGATTTTTTTTCGATGGAAGCATGCGCTACGAATGCTCCACAATTACAGCTAGTCATATTTATGTCTGATTACCAGATATTAGTGATACGTACCCTCGCTTGCAACATGTACGAAAATGAAACACGTATCTTCATTTACGGAAATTATCGACAAAAAATATTCATAATTAAGATTTAGCTATGCAATAATATATGGCCACATATTATGGCCACATATAAAGATATTTTTGGGAAAGTTTTGTTAAAATGCCATAAAGAACAGAGGAGAAATAAGAACTGTAAAGTTTACACTCTGTCCATTGTGTTATGGAAAAAAAATGATGAAATTCGTTTCTGATTATTTAAACTTAAAAGGATGCAAGAACTATAAAAATGAGTCCTCATGTTCATGAAACTATAGTACATGAAGTTTGTTTTTATTTTAATAAATAAATCGGTACTAGACGAATTGCACATTAAGAAGATGTGTCCCCCGTTTTTTTTTAAATTTTATAGTTGTCGTTTGTTGATGTGGTTCATAAATGTTTCTCGTTTCTCGTTTTTATATAGATTATACCATTGCATTTGTTTAACACTAGTCAATTTTTGAAGCCCTTACTGTTCGGTGCGAGCCAAGGCTACGTTTTGAAGACCGAACTTTGACCTTTAATGGTTAAATGACCTTGATGTCTTATTCGACTCATACCATATCTTCTTATATCTATAAACAATGGAATATATCACAGACTTGAAAGCCTGATATATATGTAAATACATATTCACATGGATATTACGCTTCAAAAGGTGCTGTCAATGTTTAATTATAATACAGTATCACTAGACATCAATATGCACATCAATTTGAAAAGGTAACGGAATACTAGAGAAAAATAGTAGATGTCATTGTATGGCGCCGACAATCAGATCACCATGTACTGATTGACCATTGCTTCTGGGATCATTTGATCCGCGGTGAAGTGATTTTCACTGCAAAATATGTGTCAATATAAGAACCAGCTAGAATGAGAAATTTTGATACATGCATGTTTTTCCCGACCCCTTGTTATTGTCTTCTTTTGCCAATTTCGATTGTAGAAGACGTATCGCATCCTGATTTTAACATGATGCAACCCCTGGAATAACTTTTCAATATCTGTTCATTGGCAAAAAGAGGCGGCAGAATAATTTTTATATCTGCCGCTTCAGTCACTTACAAATCCTACACAAAATTGCTACAGAGTCTATAGATTTTAGATTTTGAAAATATCCCGATATATATTTTGTCATGTTCTTCCAAATCAAAATCATTGTAGAGCGATAGTGCATAGTTACAGTGTACCTTCAAATCTTATCAACCCATGTTTATTTTCAGGTGCACAAAGAAATTTCATACAATCCCTTATTGATCTGCATTCAATGGCTTGAATAACAATTTCGATCTACCACCATTTGAAATAAACCTTATTGTCTCTTTGACTATGTGGTATGGGATTTGCTCATTGTTGAAGGTCGTGCGGTAACTTATAGTTGTAAATATCTGTGTCATTTTGGTCTCTTGTGAAGAGTTATTCCATTGGCAATCATACCACATCTTCTTTTTATATACAACAATGTCCGATGTAAGGGGAGGGGTGGGCTCCCGCTGACATGTTGAACCTCGCCACATTCTCGTTTGAACTGTTTTATATTTGTCAATTCGGGCCCTTTATTGCCGACTATGCGGTAAGGGCTTTGCTTATTGTTGACGGATGTACGGTGACCAATAGTTGTAAATGTATGTGTATTTTTTGTCTTTTGTGGCGATTTTTCGAATTGGCAGTCATACCACAATTGTTTTTTATGGTTTTAAAGCAGTCATTGGCCAAATCTCAATAACTGTTGTACCATTTTACATAAAGACTTTGGACAATACCAATACCATATTTTAATCAGGGGTGTACTGGTTCTTCATAAAGGAATATCACACACTCAGCCTAAGTATACGTTTCCGTTCAGTATCAAATGAGAGTGCATTGTAATCACGTTATCCATTTGAAAAAAAATGTCATCTACTAACCAGGCAAAATATTTACCAGTCTGAGAGAGGTTGGAATTCATTGTAAAGATAGAAATGATTTGAAATCTCGAACGATCATAAACAGCTTTTTAGATTTTTTTTTTTCACAAAATGCAATATCTGTAAACAAATGTAAATGGCACAAACTATACGACAACGAACATGTTTTTTTCTTTCTTTCGCTAACAAATCATCCTGTAGACTTAATGAATGAAGACATGCTGCACTGTAGTATTTGAAAAGCAACATCATGTCCCGATTAATTTAAAACATCAGAAGCAAATGATTTTTAATTTCATCAAATAGTTAACAATGCATGCTGAATGTTGAAGCGGCTTGTACTTGAAGTTATTTATTACGAGTAAACTCACCACTAGATGGCCTGCCTGATAATTTGCGTCACTGATTTAAAACAATATTGGCACTCTCAAATGACTCAACATACCTTTAATTGCTTAGCTTGTTGTATGACTTTTGTGTCCAGAATAGACATTGTATACCAGTCATTGTAATGCCATGAAGCGTGTTTTAACGAAAGTTGATTCATCGTTACACGCATGTTTTCTCTCTCTCACGAATTCAAATGCATGGTCATGTTTTCTTCTTGGACACAGTGGCGGATTCAGAAATTTTCATAATTGGGGGCCCACTGACAGACCTAAGAGGGGGCCCGCTCCAGTCACGCTTCAGTGATTCCCTATATAAGCAACCAATTTTTTCCCAAAAAGGGGGGCCCGGGCCCCCTGCCCCCCCTAAATCCGCCTCTATGAATGTAAAGGCTTAATACCATGATCTAAGCTACTCTACTAGTTCTTATTAAGGGGGTGTCATTGGGGGGTTCTGATCCCGGATCCCGCTTACTGTTTTGTCAGATTCCTGTATCCCTCTTTAATTACACTATATATACGTATTCTAAGCAATTTTTTTTTTTTTGTAAATTCCCATGTCCCGCTAGACTTTCCCGTTTTCACGGCACAATAATTTGACTTTCACGTTTCACGCTTACTTAAAATCGGCAATCCCGCGTCACGCTTAGACCCCAATGAGACCCACTATTGAATGGAATTAGCACCGACAATAATTTCCGGAATTTTTTGGATGTGTTCCAATGTGGTTTAAAATTAGTATTTTCGAAAAGCAAGAATAAAAGCACCTCAAAAGTTATTGAACCTTAGCATCTGTACTTATTCAATCACATCGACACAACTATTGACACAAATATACATTCTTATTTTTTATAAAACTTAAGAAAATGCATAAATTCATTGCATTTCATATGATAGGGGTAAATAGGAAAGGGGAAAGTTACATGAATCATTGTGTTGAAAATTGAGTAGTAATACTGCTATGTGATGAGTTTTATAAAAATGCTCGTAAAAGTTGATTTTTATGTTCTATCAAACTTTTATATATCAAAACTTCTTAAGTATTGGTTGTTCCACTATATTTTGTGAAAATATACTATTGGTGATATATATAAGAAATGTAATAGACTTTGGTAGACGGTAAGATTGACAAAAATGTTACATACATTTGAAAATCGTCCAATTCACTCAATTTATATGTTCATCTAAAAATATATTAAAGCTTGATGTCAAATAAAAGCTGATACATCACTCTTTCATATGATACCAAATTTGTTTATGATATCTTCATTCGGGAATTTATTATAAGCGTTCTCGTGTTTGAAAATGAAAAAGAAAAAAAATCAGAATATCTCACTTTTACACGATTTTACAAAAAACTGCACCGTGGGAAAACTCTGCGACAGGGCTAAAATGAAAGTATAATGTTTACTCTATCTTCATGTGAATTTTCAGCCGTGAGGTATTTCGGTCCATTAAACTCTTTAACTAAGCGACTTTTCCCGATTTGTCACTCCACTATAAATCATAAAACTCGGAAAGGAGTTCCATGACCTATCAATATTTTTTGCAAATTTAAATTTGTATTCCCTTACTTATGCTCTTCTGACTTATAGTATCAATTCTAAATTCTTGATTTTTTTTTTAATTCATCAAACCCTCACCTTAGTACATAATTATGATTGCCAGTGAGACAACTGTACACAAGAAACCAAATATAAAACAATTCAAACGATAACAAACAACAGCCTAATAATTAGTGTACGAAAAGTAAATGAAAAACAAATACTTGAAATTACAAATTGTCCGCACAACATGGCATCACTTAAGAACTTACTTGTCTACTAGCAGAGGCATTGACCAAGTGGTGACATTAAAACTTGAAAGGTACCAATTTTTTGGCACCGGATGCGCATTTCAAACATTAAATAATTGTAAATGATGCTTTATATCAATAAATTAGATTAAGCATAATGATTCATGTTTTATATGTATTTAGTTGACTGCCAATATTTTGATAACTACCCACAATTCCCTTGGTTTAATTACTCTCTGAAGAACTGTTAAAACCGTAAGAAACAGAACAGAACCAAAAACCCATACATATCAAGTCATGCACACATACAATTATAACTTTTAAATTCACTTGAAAATGAAGCCTTGTGTATTTAAAATACCGAACTCTATGTTTTTCACAAATGAGTCGTAACTGGTACATAGTGTTGGCAGAACAAGAGTGTTGGTACATAGTGTTGTTTTCGGAAATCGTTCCTTTCAGAAGGTGACTGATGGGCTAGGATCAAACCCCAAAGGTGTCGTGAACATAATAATAGTTTCAAAAGTTACATCAGTTACTTCATCTGGAGAAAAAAAAACAAGAAATTACAACTATTTTCAATTCATTACTCCCAGAATGACGTATAAATGTACTAACATACAATTATAATATACCCTGCACATTTTATCAAATTTGTTTTTTGCTTATTTTAAAAGACACAAGAGAAATTTTCATTCGTTATTGATTTTGTATTTCATTTATTAACACCTTTAATTGTATCGATGAAGATATACAGTCCTGAAGACTAATACTTTATACTTTCAGAAAAAAGTAAGCCCCGTTCATGTCAGCTACTGTTTTCTATTTTGATCGAGTCTGTCTGAAAGTAGCTTTTACCAATGTGACGCAATTACTTGTTAGTAATGCTCAATTGTTTTGAGGGATTTGAACTTTTCACTTGTCTTCAATTAGTATGGAAAATATGCCGTTGAAGGAAAAAAAAATTCGAAAAAAACTACTACGATTTGTAACACAAACTAGTTTGTAACACAAACTAGAGACTCAAGAAAGCACGTCTCCTTCAACTGTCACTTATGCTCTATAGAATCAAAGTCTAAATAGTTCCGGATTGAATGCACTTATTTGAAATCTCTACAAACTTGCCTTCAATGTCGTCCAAAAAGTCACGCCACAAAGACACCATTGCAGTCTCAGTTTGGTGGTCGTTGCTCCCTCCCTCGGATACACAATAACTGAACAAACTCTTAAACGTGTCCCTTTTTAGCTCACCTGGCCCGCAGGGCCAAGTGAGCTTTTCCCATCACTTGGCGGCCGTCGTCGTCGTCCGTCGTCGTTAACTTTTACAAAAATCTTCTCTGAAACTACTGGGCCAAATTAAAACAAACTTGGCCACAATCATCATTGGGGTATCTAGTTTAAAAAATGTGTGGCGTGACCCCGCCAACCAACCAAGATGGCCGCCATGGCTAAAAATAGAACATAGGGGTAAAATGCAGTTTTTGGCTTATAAATCAAAAACCAAAGCATTTAGAGCAAATCTGACATGGGGTAAAATTGTTTATCAGGTCAAGATCTATCTGCCCACAAATTTTCAGATGAATCCAACAACCCGTTGTTATGTTGCTGCCCCTGAATTGGTAATTTTAGGGATTTTTTGCTGTTTTTGGTTATTATCTTGAATATTATTATAGATAAAGATAAACTGTAAACAGCAATAATGTTCAGCAAAGTAAGATTAACAAATAAGTCAACATGACCGAAATGGTCAGTTGACCCCTTTAGGAGTTATTGCCCTTTATAGTCAATTTTTAACCATTTTTCATAAATCTTAGTAATCTTTTACAAAAATCTTCTCCTCTGAAACTACTGGGCCAAATTAAACCAAACTTGGCCACAATCATCATTGGGATAGATAGTTTAAAAAATGTGTGGCGTGACCCGGCCAACAAACCAAGATGGCCGCCACAGCTAAAAATAGAACATAGGGGTAAAATTCAGTTTTTGGCTTATAACTCAAAAACCAAAGCATTTAGAGCAAATCTGACACTGGGTAAAATTGTTTATCAGGTCAAGATCTATCTGCCCTGAAATTTTCAGATGAATCGGACAACCTGTTGTTGGGTTGCTGCCCCTGAATCGGTAATTTTAAGGACATTTTGCTGTTTTTGATTATTATCTTGAATATTATTATAGATAGAGATAAACTGTAAACAGCAATAATGTTCAGCAAAGTAAGATTTACTGGGGTAAAATTCAGTTTTTGGCATATAACTCAAAAACCAAAGCATTTAAAGTAAATCTTACATGAAGTAAAATTGTTTATCAGGTCAAGATCTATCTGCCCTGAAATTTTCAGATGAATCCGACAACCCGTTGTTTGGTTGCTGCCCCTGAATTGGTAATTTTAAGGAAATTTTGCTGTTTTTGGTTATTATCTTGAATATTTTTATAGATAGAGATAAACTGTAAAAAGCAAAGTAAGATCTACAAATAAGTCAACATGACCGACATGGTCAGTTAGGAACTATTGCCCTTTTATAGTCAATTTTTAACCATTTTTCGTAAATCTTAGTTATCTTTTACAAAAATCTTCTCCTCTGAAACTATTGGGCCAAGTTCATTATAGATAGAGATAATTGTAAGTAGCAAGAATGTTCAGTAAAGTAAGATGTACAAACACATCACCATCACCAAAACACAATTTTGTCATGAATCCATCTGCTTCCTTTGTTTAATATTCACATAGACCAAGGTGAGCGACACAGGCTCTTTAGAGCCTATAGTTTGTTATTATCTTGAATATTATTATAGATAGAGATAAACTGTATACAGCAATAACGTTCAGCAAAATAAGATCTACAAATAAGTTTACATGACCAAAATAGTCAATTGACCCCTTAAGGAGTTATTGCCCTTTATAGTTAATTTTTAATATTTTTCATAAATTTTTGTAAATTTTTTGAAAATATTTTCCACTGTAATTACTGGGCCAAGTTCATTATTGATAGAGATAATTGTAGCAACAAGAATGCTCAGTAAAGTAAGATCTACAAACACATCACTATCACCAAAACACAATTATGTCATGAATTTATCCGTGTCCATTGTTTAATATGCACAAGACCAAGGTGAGCGACACAGGCTCTTTAGGGCCTCTAGTTAATATTTTGTTCTCGTATAGAAACAACTTCCTGAGACTCCCAAGATTCTCCAGCACACCCAATGTTCTGGTACCAATAGAAGCAGAATTGACACAGGTTTATTTGGTTTTATTGTTTTGTGGATCATTTTCATTTTTTCACAAGATAAACACAAATAGTATTTTCTGTTCAGAAATTCGCTATACATTCAAATAAATTAAATTGTAAAAAATTATTGTATGTGTTCACATTTACATTGTATTTCTACAAATTTATGAAATTATGTTTTTTTCTGCAAATATTTCTGGACAGAGTGAACCTTTTCTGTGATTTCTTTAGTTGAAGACCTAAATTTTTCCTTAAGTAAAACTCCATATAGTCTGGAATCAAACTGTGGCTTTGCCACAATTTTGGTGTTGGCAGCCTTTCCAGAAACTGAATGTGATAAAATGTAAGGTTCTGGGAACAATTTTAGTACTAGTACAAATTACTTGCCCTAATAATCCCAATAAATAGTGACTAATGGTCATTTCAAAAGAAATCGGAAAATCCAATGTTATTAAAAGTATTGAATAATTGAAAACAATAAAATGTTTATCGTTCAATAAAACATTGATCCAGTTTTTATCTTGTCATTCGGTATGCTTAAAATTTTTTTCTTTCTAATTAGGCCTGCCTCTCCTAAAATTCTTCCTGCTGGCACCCTTTTTCCATTTAGACTGTACTATTCCGAGATCTAATGTTAGTTTTGAACTCTAGGAGTGTTTATTCTTGGTTTGCCTTCATGTCCAGATTTTTTTTATTTCGCTTCTCACGCGCTTCACCTGCACATTTGTTCACTATACATTTGTTTAGACAATGATTTTTGACACTAACCAATTTGCCGTCAAAGAACTCATTTTTCATTCAGCAGGTAAATGTGATGCCGCAATTTGTAAAATGTCACAATCTAAGGCTAACTAAGATGTCTCTAAGCCGAAGACAACGATATCTTCACAGCTAGCAATTTCTGATCAATCTGGTCTATACTTGTCCACATGTATACTTGCATCACAAGTTACAGATGTGAATGACATATTCGACGAATACGTTATTCCTTTTTTCTCCGAAAGGGACGTTCAATAAGAACCCTAGCAACAACTTTGTGAATATGTAAATATACGAAGATGTACGCATGATTGTGTTCCAATGTCAAGGTTTTATTTACAGTAGCACCTCATCCTGTATCACAAAACCCTTCATAGCCTGTGTAAAACTCCGTCGTCAAGATTGGTGATGGTCAGGTTTTGAACTATAACTGCTGAACCAAAGGCATCTTTCCTGTTTGTTTTTTATTCTTTGGTCATTAACACCAACAGTCCAATTGATGTTGTCACCAATAATTCTGTAACGAATGTTGTTTTTGTTTCATGACAAAATTGTGTTTTGGTGATGGTGATGAGTTTGTACATCTTAATTTACTGAACATTCTTGCTGCTTACAATTATCTCTATCTATAATTAACTTGGCCCAGTAGTTTCAGAGGAAAAGATTTTTGTAAAAGATTACTAAGATTTACGAAAAAATGGTTAAAAATTGACTATAAAGGGCAATAACTCCTAAGGGGGGTCAACTGACAATTTCGGTCATGTTTACTTACTTGTAGATCTTACTTTGCCGACATTTATTGATTTTACAGTTTATCTTTGTCTATAATAATATTCAAGATAATAACCAAAAAAGCAAAATTGCCGTAAAATTACAAATTCAGGGGCAGCAACCCAACAACGGGTTGTCTGATTCATCTGAAAATTTCAGGGCAGGTAGATTTTGACCTGTTAAACAATTTTACTTCATGTCAGATTTGCTTTAAATGCTTTGGTTTTTGAGTTATAAGCCAAAAACTGAATGTTACCCCTCTGTTCTATTTTTAGCCATATTGGTTGGTTGACCGGGTCACGTCACACATTTTTTAAACTAGATACCCAAATGAAGATTCAGGCCAAGTTTGGTTTAATTCAACCATGTAGTTTCAGAGGAGAAGATTTTTGTAAAAGATTACTAAGATTTACGAAAAATTGTTAAAAATTGACTATAAAGGGCAACAACTCATAAAGGGGTTAACTGACCATTTCGGTCATGTTGACTTATTTTTAAGTCTTACTTTGTTGAACATTATTGCTGTTTACAGTTTATCTCTATCTATGATAATATTTAAGATAATAACCAAAAACAGCAAAATTTCCTTAAAATTACCAATTCATGGGCAGCAGCCCTGCAACGGGTTGTCCAATTCATCTGAAAATTTCAGGGCAGATAGATCTCCTGCTAAACAGTATTACCTCATGTCGGATTTGCTCTAAATGCTTTGGTTTTTGAGTTATAAGCCAAAAACTGCATTTTACCCCTATGTTCATTTTTAGCCATGGCGGCCATCTTGGTTGGTTGACCGGATCACCGGACACAATTTTTAAACTAGATACCCCAATGATGATTGTGGCCAAGTTTAAACAACACTTTGCGCGTTACGGAATTCAACAATTCGTTAATTCGGACAACGTAAAGCTATTGTATACACTATTTTGTTTGGTAGATAGATTAAGACAACAGTAGTTTACCGCTGTTCAAAACCTGTAAATCGATGGACAAAAAAAAAAATTCGGGGTAACAAACTTGAACTGAGGGAAACGCATTAAATATAAGAACAACGACACAACATTAAAATTTAACACACACAGAATCGGACTTACAAATGGGTGCAGTCCTAACCTGTATAGCAAAATAGCAGTCCTTTGGAATGGCCAAAGTTAACCTGTGACCGGATTAAGGACTGCTCCGACCAGTCCTAGGACCAAAATCGGGTTAACTTAAAAAGCGGACTTTGTCCTAGAACTGTTTTTATGTCTGCCAAAACGTTAACTTGGAAACAGGTCCGCTATTGATATAAGTAAACTTCGAACCAGTCCTGACACAAGTTTACAGAAGTTAACTTCGAAACCAGTCCTGCCGTAAAGTTAACATAAGTTAACTTCGAAACCAGTCCTGTCACAAAATTAACATTAGTTAACTTTTACTTTGACAAATCCGATCGAAACCAGACTTATTCCAAGATTAACTTTTGGCTGGTCTGCTCAACACTAAGTTAACGTGTAACCAGGACCGCTTTATGTCGATTTTTTTAAAAATGTTTTTAATATCTTTGTTTCGTAGTCTACACATCTGCATGAGCTTCAGAATGAATCTTACATTTCTACTACTGAAGATCTAAACAATTGTAACTGTGACAATGACTATTTCATAAATTGTGAAGGTGGTAGAGTAGAGACGTAAAAATTGCAGAACTAAAACAAGAGATTTATAGATAAAAAAAAACACCTTTACAACTGAAACCGTGCTGAATTTTACACTGGTATACCAACTGTAGCAGTTTTTGTAACGCTATTTTCTTTCATTGAGCCAGTGGTAAAGAAATGACGTGTTGGCGTGGACTTAGGCGTGTTGCAAATCCTTTGAAATATTAAGCAAATTTTAAAACTTTTAAGCGAACATTATCGTTGCGTCAAGATGTTTTCTTAACCCTAATGAAATTAAGATTAAGCTTGTTGTCGGAAGATCCAGCTGATCGATTTGGTGTCTCCACAGCAACAGTTTCTAGTGTCTTTACGACATGGATAAGAGTGCTTTCCAGTATACTTGGACAATTTGTTTCTAACCCTTCAAAGGAGGTTGTAAGGGCAGTTTTACCACCATCATTTAAAAACAAAAGGTACCAGGATGTTCGCCATATTATAGATTGTACAGGTTTTTATTGAAAGGTCAAATTATTTAGCAATATCAGGCACTTGGAGTGATTACATACACCACCAAACAGCAAAGTTTCTTGTTAATATCCCTCCATCAGGAATGATAAATTATGTTGCCCTATGGAGGAAGGGCAAGCGATAAATTCAAGCAACAATAGTGGGTTTCTTTAAATCATAGAGCCTTATAAGGTTATGGCCGATAGGATTTTTCAGATTCGAGAAGAACTTGCACTACTTTAGACTGAATTGTTAGTGCCCCCTGTGAGAGATGGTGTTTCTCAAATGTCCATGGCAAGACTGAGGTACAATTTACGAAAGATATTGCAAACAGGCGCATTCATGTAGACCAAGCAATAAGGAGAATGAAATGATTCAGAATTCTTAAATTTGAGTTTCCTTTAACAATTTTGCAGCATTTATATGATATTATTCGGTCAATAGCAGGTCTTTGTAATTTGTACCCCTCTTTACAACGATATAAACAAAACAAGACTGTGTTATTTACTGTTTCAAATTCATCATCAGTCATTACTCTCTTTTATTGTATTTCTTCTTCTGCTGTTTACATAAATTTAAATTTAGATTTTTATTAAATTGCATACCCATAACTCCTAAATGTTCATACTCATCTGGATAAAATGTATAATACTAGATGTATTTCTTTCTTTTTTTTTTATGCAGAACGTAGAAAATAATACAAGCATGCAAAGAATACAAAGCAAAATCCAGATGCATATCTATTAATTATCATAGATGCTATGGACCAATCCAAAACCAAACTGCCACATTTCCTACATGCCAGCAAATTTACTGGTGCAATGTGAAAATTGAAGGTCCACTTAGTGGGATTGATAGTTCACGGTATAGGAATATATGTGTACTACTGACGGGTGATATACCACTGACAGGTGCTGAACAACAGTCAGGTGCTGTATCGCAAGTTGGCGCTGTACCACAGGCAGGTGCCGTACAACTGGCAGTTGCTGTACCACTGACAGGTACTGTACCACAGGCAGGTGCTGTACAACAGACAGGTGCTATACAACAGGCATAAACAAAATGCAATGACAATTGAATTTCACATATAATATAAATAATAATATTAATACACACTTTATTTAAATACACACGGGATTCCAAGCCATTCTTATTTCTCTAATTTCCTCTGTCCAGTGGAGCTATTACTATGTAAAGGAATCATGATATAAATTAAGATTAATTTCAGCAGGCCTGGGGTAATGGTAATTTGTAATTGTAATGCATTGTAATATTACTTTTTTTGGATGTAATGCAAAGTAATTTGTAATGCACATTTTCTGCATTACAATTACATGTAATGTAATGATTACTTTAGTTAAAAATTGATGTAATGCCTCCATTACAGTACATTACTTTTTATTACAAATTGGTAAAACAGATAAAATTGAAGAATATTGTATAATAAAAATTAAATATTAACAAAAACAAAAGAAAGTATGGAATAAAATTTTTGTCACAGTTAATTACTGTATTAAATAAATTACATCAATCTTTAAAACACACATTAAGGTAAGAAATATAAAATCGTAAAAAATATCAAGTCTTTGATCTTGGTTTCTGATATTTGTTTAATATGATATGGGAATATTATGTAAAACTTATAAAAAAAATTATCAAACAAAACTATATAGATCAATGAAAAAAATATGAAGATGAAAATTTCATAATTCTATACACACCTTACATGTATTTCAATGAAATATTGAATATATCAAACAACATTTTTAAACCAAACTGTGGTTTGGGTCCTGTCTGTGTTGTTATTTCACCTAATTAATATCACAATGTTTTTATTGCAATCAAATCTTCTCAACTTATGTTTGTCCTCACAAAACCATTAGCATTTCACAAGATAATCCTTTAATGACACATTTATTATATCCCTTTGAAATCCTTAATGATGTCTTAATGATTAAGTGATCAATGTTAGAAACAAAATTATATGATAATTTATTTATTTTTTACCACCACCTAAGAAACTTAAAAGTGACTTTTTCAGTTTCATGCCTCCTACTACTCAATCAAAGGGTATAGACACAGGTAGGGTGCAGTACATGATGTTGACATCTACTTGTCTGAGCCACGTGAAGAAATTTCAATCAATGCACTGGAATAATGGAAGTCAAATTCAGTGTGCCTTTCTTCTTTGGTTAATACAGCTATCAAGTATTTAGCCATTTCCCACACATAAGCTCCTGTAGAAAGGCTTTTAAGTATTGCCGGAAAGGTGTACCGAACTGATCGCTGTTCTCTTAATGGCATCACATTTAAACCACTTATGATGATAAAGTGCAATGGATATATTAATTAACCAGTATTTGAAGTCTATGTCCCTAACACTGTATACATATGTACATATACCTCTGTTTTTGAAATGCTTTTTGTTTTAATATTGAAAAAGTAATGTGTAATGTAATGCATTACACAGGCAAAGTAATTGTAATGTAATGCATTACATGTGAGAAAAAATGTAATTGTAATTGTAATTGTAATGGAAGAATCACAAAGTAATTGTAATGTAATGCATTACATTGCAATGTAATGGCCCCAGGCCTGAATTTCAGACATGGCAACAGGACCATCTAAAATATCATCCAGATCCAAACCCTATGCCAGGGTTAATTTTAGGCCAGAGTGAACAATGGATACTAGAATTAAGAGAGAGGGAAAGGCAAGAGCTGATGCATGTTAATCGCGCAAAACCAGCTTGGTAAAGGGCAGCAGAGATTTATACATTACTGGGGTTTAATTGAGGACCATCATCATTCAAACCTGGCATGGTGGTAAATCAAGGGTATATATTTGTTTTGCTGATGTAAAAACCGAGGATGACATGCATATACATTTATATGCTTTTTTGGTTTATAAGCTATATCTATTTGCCAGGATTTGTTTTACTGGACTGGCAACATTTAATAGAACTTTGAACTCTCCGAGTGTAGTAGAAAGTGTTACAGTTGGTGGGTACATTGCTAATGTTAACATATAAATAATCCTGCAAATGCAACCGGCTATAACCCAATGTCCAACACTCTTACCTGGAGGGCTAGGGCATTTGTAGTCCAGGTTTCCATCCTCTAGAAGAACTGCTGTCCTGAGCTTTTGAATCCATTCTATCCAGGTTTGTTTTCGAAGTTTACCATCTCCTAGATGAGTTGCCTTATTGGGCTACGACTCTCATCTAGCCGCATATTTACCTATAGCTTGGACAAGGTTGATGAGTGCTAGGGTATGTCCACACACCGGTTGGTCTACACACTACATCTTTAGGGCCCTTGCTGCTCCGAGATCTCCTGCAGTTTAGCCTTAGGTACACAGACCCCAGTTTACGTGCACTGTCACGGGGAGGCACTGCAGGAGTCTTGATAGTGTAGAGGCTATGTACTGGCAGGGAAGACTTACACACTCGGCTTTCTTTTCACACATCAAGTATGCAAGCCAGCGGTAGTTGACAAATTGATGAATTTTAACCACAATTGACGCATATCACTTCCCTGTGGAATTAACACCTAGCGCACATCATGCGAAAAAGTAATAACCACCAGATGGTTTTGTTAAAGAAAGCAAAACTGGTGCCATCCAAATCAACATTTCAACATCTGACCACTGAAGCTGTTATTGATGTAACAACTGTATCAAGAGTTCTTCTGTTAGTGCATCTTACACTTGACTGTGAGGTTGGCACATGTTCTTTAGACGAAGGCTCAGTATCAAGCAAAGTTGAACAGGACCAACACAATGTGAAATGATAGTTCATCAAACACTCAACTGTTCACCATATTTTCATTGTCAATATGGGGCATTCATGTACTTTTAAACTCAAAGTTATTTAGGCCACTTTAGATTGAAGCAAATTTTTTAGGTGTATCAACATTAATCGTTGATCGGTCAAAAAAACAAGAGGAGTTGTCCGTCATGCAATAAGATGTCATCAATGTAGAATCTGTGACAGTGCAACAAAAATGGGATTTAGCCCAAAGAGCATAACTGTAAGAAAAATTGGACCAGCTCAGCAAAGGCTATGGAGCAAGATATGCAATGCAGATGGTAATGGATGTGAAGAACAAAGGGATCAACATAGATGAAATTGCAGGTGATGATTATACGACCGGATTCAGTTTAGTCATGTTCTGTATTGATGGACTCCTGTAATATGATGCATGGGTCCAACTTAGGACTTGTAACCAGAATAAGGAAGTTAAGGCCTTTCATATGTTGATGGGGATATGTCATGTGCACAATACATCATTCTGTAAACCATTTAAAGCATTTAGTAAACTGTTTAACCAAAGTTCATTTAGCAACTTTAAATGATCACCAGACCATATAGATGTTCAATAAGATAATGCTGAACGTTAAGTATACGATGCCACAGAGATATGTTAGTCAATGCTAATAACCATTCTAGAATGCAAAGGACATTCTCGTTGCGATCAAAGTAGACTCCAATTGTTGATCTGACAACAGAAAAATATAGCCACTTGTCATTATTTTACTATATATCAAGTTTCTCATACAGCCACTGTTTGTTCATACCAATAACCATGAGAAATTGTTCAGCATTTATTATTGTTAATGTCTGTGAGTCAGTATATGACCATATGCCCAGTTTCTCATATAGCCACTTGTTTGTTCATACCAATAACCATGAGAAATTGTTCAGCATTTATTACTATTAATGTCTGCGAGTCAGTAAATGACCTGATGCCTAACTTCTCATATAGCCACTTGTTTGTTCATACTAATAACCATGAGAAATTATTCAGCTTTCATTACTGTTAATGTCTGTGAGTCAGTATATGACCCTATGTCCAGTTTCTAATATTGCCACTTTTTTGGTCATACCAATAACCATAAGGAATTGTTCAACATTTATTACTGTTAATGTCTCTGAGTGAGTATATGACCATATGTCCAGTTTTTGATACATCCTCTTGTTTGTCCATGCCAATAACTATGAGAAATGTTCAGCATGTATTACTATTAATGTCTGTGAGTCAGTATATGACCTAATTCCCAACTTCTCATATAGCCACTTGTTTGTTCATACCAATAACCTATGAGGAATTGTTCAGCATTTATTACTGTTAATGTCTGCGAGCCATTATTTTACTATATATCAAGTTTCTCATATAGCCACTGTTTGTTCATACCAATAACCATGAAAAATTGTTCAGCATTTATTATTGTTAATGTCTGTGAGTCAGTATATGACCATATGCCCAGTTTCTCATATAGCCACTTGTTTGTTCTTACCAAAAATCATGAGTAATTGTTCAGCATTCATTACTGTTAATGTATTTGAGAGAGAATTCAACAATACATTGTATGTCCATTTTCTCATATAGCCACTTCTTTGTCCATACAAATAAAACATGATGCATTGTTCAGCATTTATTACTGTTAATGTCTGTGAGTTGGTAGATGACCTTATGTCCTGTTTATCATATAGCCACTTGTTTGTTCATACCAACATGACCAATAACTACAGTATGAGGAATTGGTCAGCATTTATAACTGTAAATGTCTCCGAGTCAATATATGACCCTATGTTCAGTTTCTCATATAGCCACTTGTTTGTTCATACCAATAACCATGAGAAATTGTTCAGCATTCATAACTGTTAATGTCGTTGAGTCAGTGTTTAACCATATGTCTAGTTACTGATATAGCGACTTGTTTGTCCAAACCTTTAAACATGAGAAATTGTTCATCATTTATTACTGTTAATGTCTGTGAGTCAGTATATGACATTATGCAAAGCTTCTCATATAGTCACTTGTTTGTTTATAACAATAACCATGTGGATTTGTTCAGCATTTATTACTGTAAATGTCTCCGAGTCAGTATATGACCGTATGTCCAGTTTCTCATATAGCCACTTGTTTTTTCATACCAATAACCATGCGAAATTGTTCAGCATTTATTACTTTTAATTTCTGTGAGTCAGTATATGACCTGATGCCCAACTTCTCATATAGCCACTTGTTCATACCAATGATCATGAGGAATTGTTCAGCATTTATTACCGTTAATGTCTTTGAGTTGTTATTTAACCATATGTCCAGTTTCTGTTGTAGTCACTTGTGTGTTCATACAAATAAACATGATAAATTGTTCTTTGGTGGGGTTCATGTTGCTTAGTCTTTAGTTTTCTATGTTGTGGTTTGTGTACTATTGTTTGTCTGTTTGTCTTTTTCTTTTTAAGCCATGGCGTTGTCAGTTTATTTTTCGATTTATGAGTTTGAATGTCCCTCTGGTATCTTTTGCCCCTCTTGCTGTTAATGTCTTTGAGTCAGTATATGACCATGTGCCTAGTTTCTCATATAGCCACATGTTTGTTCCTACCAATAACTATGAGGAATTAGTCAGCATTTATTACTGTAAATGTCTTTGAGTCAGTATATGACCTTATGTTCATTTGCTCGTCTAGCCACTTGGTTGTTTATACCAATAATCATGAGGAATTGTTGGTTGTGCGTGATCATGGTGATATACTATAAATTTGTTGTGGCATCTGGTTGGAATTATGACATTTCATTTGAAGCCTCATGTAGAGAGAGTGCCATGCTCTCTGTACCTGAAGAACCCACAACTTCTTGAATGGTTCATAAGTGGCTTTTGGAAAGGTCAAATTTCTGACCCTATCAAATACTAATTTATCCGCCAGTGGTAGTCCAAATTTCATCCCTGTCAAGTCCTTTCACCATAATTACAGGACCTACTTTTTGTCTGTTAATTTGTTCATGTCCTGAAAATGCATGAACTATTTGCCACTGAACATTAAGCTACCAACAATCAATTAAGATGAAGATTAAGAGCCTTAATATCGTCCTCAATGTTATAATACGTGTAACTGTATGCTAAAATTTTATCTTTCTTTAAAATAATATGTTTTGTCAATAATGCTAAAATTTCATCTTTTTATGTTTGCTAAAATTTTATCAATTTTCTGCAAAGCTAAAATTTTATCTTTTTGGAAGCTTAAATTTTAGCTTTTGGTCTGAAAATGAACCAGCTAAAATTTTAGCTCTCCTTTAAGTTACTTATTGATTCAAGCTAAAATTGTATGTATAACTTCAGGACTGATAAAGATTGTACAGCAGAATAAAAATGATTGCTCATTTGGGATTATCTCTTGTCCTTGGTATATATATTTAAACAAGTGCAGAGATATTTTTGCCTGAGCTTTTGTTCTATAGCATCAATGATCAGAAAGAAGAAATAAAGAATAAAGAAAAACTTGGTAAGTTTTTAAATACTGATAAAATTTTATCGTTTTGGGCTAAAATTTTTGTTTTTTGCAAAATTCTTTAAAAAAAACTTTATTGAGAAAATCAGTCATTCTCAAAATATAAAATCCTCCCTTTATGGTAATATTTACTAAAGAGGACCACAGGGAGAAGTATTCAATGGTGCTTTTCGACAATTGTGTTGGCGACAATGAGTTCTGTTTTTTGTTTGCACAACAATGAGCTGGCTTGGCTGAAATTGATTGAATTTATACAACAAGATTGGGAGTCCAAGTGCTGTTACGTCCAGTTGTAAACCTTGCCAACGTATTTTCGCCTTTATTCATTTCATGGACCAAGGACAATTGTGGATACAAAAACTGCCTGTGTAGTAAAATATTTATAAGATTCATCTAAATTGTTAACATAAATGTGAACATATCTGCAGGAATGCTAAAATTAGTATCAAGTTGTTAGTAGTTTTGGAATATTTATTTGTCATCTACTATAAATCCTGAACAGTGAAATGTTGCTATCATATAGCCCTTTAGTGGTGAGGCAGAGAAAAGCAAACACCAATTTATAATCATTCTCATTTTTACCTGAAAAGTGAAAAAAATCAAATTGGATAAAGAGATTTACCTAATTCAAGTAACACGCTGATACCTGAATACTTTTTAACAGGTTGTTATTGTAGAAGGGCCTATCCTTGAAAGCAATACATGTTCTTGTGATAAAGAAAATTTGGGACTTGTTGACATGTCACTGACCTGCCTTACAGCCTGGCTCACATGAAATCGTGACCACGAAGTCGATGCCACTGCTGGTGGACGTTTCGTCCCCGAGGGTACCACCAGCCCAGTAGTCAACTCTTCAGTATTGACATGAATATCAATTATAGGGTCATTTATATAAATTTCCAGTTACAAAACATTGCATTTTTAGAAAAACGAAGGATTTTCTTATCCCAGGAATAGATTACCTTAGCCGTATCTGGCACAACATTCTAGCAGCACCTGCATACGGGATATATATCTCTCAATTGATACGATATTCCCGTGCATGCATTTCCTATCATGATTTTCTTGATAGAGGGTTACTGCTCACAAGGAAGCTATTAAATCAAGAGTTCCAAATGGTGAAGTTGAAATCATACCTTCGTAAATTTTACGGACGCCATCACGAGTTGGTTGACCGTTATGGAATAACCGTTTCACAAATGATATCGGATATGTTCCTTACGTCGTAACTACAATCCCCTTCCCTTTCACGAATGTGACATACCGAATTAAGACTATTTACCGGATTTGTAATCACATAAGCAACACGACGGGTGTCACGTGTGGAGCAGGATCTGCTTACCCTTCCGGAGCACCTGAGATCACCCTTAGTTTTTGGTGGGGTTCGTGTTGTTTATTCTTTAGTTTTCTATGTTGTGTCATGTATACCATTGTTTTTCTGTTTGTCTTTTTTCATTTTTAGCCATGGCGTTGTCAGTTTGTTTTAGATTTATGAGTTTGACTGTCCCTTTGTATATGAGCGTCACTGATGAGCCTTATATGACGAAACGTGCGTCTGGCGTATTAAATTATAATCCTGGTACCTATTGCAACATAAAAACCATTCCATGTGATATTTTCAGAACATATTTGACCCAGACTTGGCACATGCCCCGTGGTGAAAAAATGGTGGAAGTATACACTTTTGTTGTTATATAATGGTATTTAGATATTTTAAGGTCAACACTTCTACAGATTCAAAATACATGTTGCCAAGTTATGTTAACTAGCTGTGCATGCTGATTATTAATTTCGGTTTTCGCCGCTGATTCTTCTCGTTTTATTTGAAATATTGATTAAAAACCTGTTACTGCAGTATTGTTAATTCAAATATGCAATATTGTTAATTCAAATATGAAAATAAAGATCAACGTTAGAATACACAATGGCAACCGTAAACCATATAAAATGGACTCTTAATCCTGTTAATTGTTACCTAGTAATTTTGTCCAAAACTCGTGACAATTACATGGAAACTGTAATGGGTGGCATATTTGCTGGACTAATAATATATTACCTTTTTAGCTCACCTGTCCAGAAGGGACAAGTGAGCTTATGCCATCACTTGGCGTCCGTCGTCTGTCGTCGTAAACTATTTCAAGAATCCTCTCCTCTGAAACTACTGGGCCAAATACTTTCAAACTTTAACTGAATGTTCCTTAGGGTATCTTATTTATAAATTGTATCCGAAGTTTTGATCTATCAACAAACATGGTCGCCATTGCTAAAAATAGAACATAGGGGTCAAATGCAGTTTTTGGCTTATAACTCAAAAACCAAAGCATTTAGAGCAAATCTGACATGGGGTAATATTGTTTATCAGGTCAAGATCTATCTGCCCTGAAATTTTCAGATGAATCAGACAACCCGTTGTTGGGTTGCTACCCCTGAATTGTAATTTTAAGGAAATTTTGCTGTTTTTGGTTATTATCTTGAATATTATTATAGATAGAGATAAACTGTAAACAGGAATAATGTTCAGCAAAGTAAGATTTACAAATAAGTCAACATGACGGAAATGGTCAGTTGACCCCTTTAGGAGTTATTGCCCTTTATAGTCAATTTTTAACCATTTTTCGTAAATCTTAGTAATCTTTTACAAAAATTTTCTCCTCTGAAACTACTGGGCCAAATACTTCCAAACTTTAATTGTATGTTCCTTAGGGTATCTAGTTTGTAAATTGTATCCGAAGTTATGATCTATCAACAAACATGGTCGCCATTGCTAAAAATAGAACATAGGGGTCAAATGCAGTTTTTGGCTTATAACTCAAAAACCAAAGCATTTAGAGTTTCAGAGTATCTAGTATAAATTTTATATTTTATTTCCTTGTATGTCAAGAAACATAGCTCCTATGGCTAAAATAGAACATAGAAGAAAATGATTATTTTTTTTGGCTTTTGAAGAAAATAGGATGATCCAAAAAACATTTAAATAAATTGAAAAGCCAAAATAATCATTGATGAGAGATTTAACCAAAAGAATTAAGGTGAGCGATTCAGGCTCTTGAGAGCCTCTTGTTAAAAGTTATATACTAATAAAATACATTAACAAACAGGACATTCTTAAACAAATTAATCATTTAAAACAATTATGTGTCACAAAATATGTTTTGAATTCTTTTATTTTACTAGGATCAAATACCTGTAAATGAGGCTGTTGAACCTCACGATACGAATGACTTTTCTCTTATGCGGCCGAAAAGAAATTATGCACTGGACAACATCCCTATGTCTCTTTCTCAACCCTAGTGTGAGCGAATTTTCACGTTTTCTATTTAAGAAAGATCTTTTGATGTCAAGATTTAACCGTTTCAATGACCGTCCAGAATCGTATTCTCTTTGGAAATCAGGAGTTAAAGCTATTACAAAGGAATTTGAACTGACTGGAATAAAGGAAAGCGAACTTTTCATTAAGTAGCTTTGTCCCGAATCATCCAAGTTTGGTCAAAGCTTTCGGACATCAAACATAAATGATCCATATACAGGATTATGCAAGATACGGCAAAGGCATTTTTTATATTGATTGATCGATTGTTGGTTGCTTTACGCCGCATTAGCACAAAAAGGCTATATCGCGGCGAGAGCTAATTCGATTAGTTTAACAATTAAAAGCATATTTTAAAAATAAGACAAAACGTCCTTCAATATGCTAAAATTCTTGACTAAAGCAAATTGATTATATACAAATAAAAATCAACAGTAAAATAACGTGATAAAAATTTAAAACGATTTAAATATAATAACAGTTTTATATTCTATAATAAATTCCAATTTCTTTTAAAAATGCAACAATATTGGTAAATGGAACATTGTTGAATAAATCATACATATTATTGACATTGAAATGCTTCTTACGAATATCAGCCAAGTCAATACAATTAATTAAAACATGTATAATAGTATACTTGCAGTTGCAAGGAAAACATTGTGGTTCATCTTCTTTTTTTAAAAGAAACTCGTGTGTTATTCTAGTATGACCAATACGACATCTAGTAATAACACACTGATCTTTTCTGCACATAATATTATTAAAAGGTTTGCCTAAATTAGGTTTAATTTCATGCAATTTATTATCATCTTTTTACTCCATTTATTTTTCGCTTCCCTTTGCCAAATGAAACGGAGAAGGACGACTTGAGGATTGTGATTGATTGATTGTTGGTTGCTTAACGTCCAGTGGCAAATATTTCATGCATATTCAGGACGAGAATAGTTAACAATAAATACAATAGGTAGGTTGTTGTAATAGAGGCCATCTAGGATGATGGTCGGGGATTTGGATTGATTGATTGTTGGTTGCTTAACGTCCAGTGGCAAATATTTCATGCATATTCAGGACGAGAACAAGTTCACAATAAATACAATAGGTAGGTTGTTGTAATGGAGGCCATCTAGGATGATGGTCGGGGAAATTTGGACTGCCACTGGAAAATGAGGGTATATTGGATAGGGACAGAAATTTTGCCTTGCAACAGGCCACCTACGGACCCCTCAAAGAGTTGTTGCAAGGGTTCTTAACGTGCAAAGAGCGTGGCACGCTCTTTACACGATTGATTGATTGTTGGTTGCTTAACGTCCAGTGGCAAATATTGCATGCATATTCAGGACGAGAACAAGTTCACAATAAATACAATAAGTAGGTCTTGTCACAATACAGGCCATATAGGATGATGGTCGGAGAAATTTTGACTGTCACTGGAAAATGAGGGTATATTGGATAGGGGCAGAAATTTTGCCTTGCAACAGGCCACCTACGGACCCCCCAAAGAGTTGTTGCAAGGGTTCTTAACGTGCAAAGAGCGTGACACTCTCTTTACACGAGGCATCGGATTTAACGTCCCCTTCTGACGGGACGTGACTGCGAACTTGATACATCCCGCACAGCCAAACGGACGCCCCCTTTCGGCAAGCGTTTTACTGCCGGTCGGGAGAAGACCAAATGACCATCTTTCTATACCCCAGTCACCCTTGGGGTTATATATGGATGAAGATGATTAGTATGAAACATCAAAAAATGTTTCAGGCAAATGCATAAAATTGATATATTGTTTCATATTCTTACTATTAAACGAGAAGACCTCATTTTGTGTGTCGCTTCTCTTCTTTCCACAATAAATTAATCATCATGCCTCCGTGTCATATAGGAACAGTGCATAATCGCATTTGTCATTCATTTATATGATTATTCAGATTGAGTTATTTTGGGGAAAAAACGAGATAAAAGGAATCCAGATATTATTACGGTCCTTGGGCGAAATTGTTAGTCATATTAGACTTCCGGTTTGCGTTTTTCTGTATTCGTACGAAATCATACGAGCAACATGAAGCTAACTGAGTGATTTTTCAAACACATAATTACAGTTTTAAAAGACTGAACTTGAAGATTGATTGATTGTTGGTTGCTTAACGTCCAGTGGCAAATATTTCAAGCATATTCAGGACGAGAACAAGTTCACAATAAATACAATAGGTAGGTTGATACAATTGAGGCCATCTGGGATGTTGGTCGGGGAAATTTGGACTGCTACTGGAAAATGAGGGTATATTGGATAGGGACAGAAATTTTGCCTTGCAACAGGCCACCTACGGACCCCTCAAAGAGTTGTTGCAAGGGTTCTTAACGTGCAATGAGCGTGGCACTCTCTTTACACGAGGCATCGGATTTAACGTCCCCCTTCTGACCGGACGTGACTGCGAACTTGATACATCCCGCACAGCCAAACGGACGCCCCACTTTGGCAAGCGTTTTACTGCCGGTCGGGAGAAGACCAAGTGACCATATTTCTATTCCCCAGTTGGGATGACTGAACTTGAAGTATTGTATACTTTAACTTGCAAGGAACTATAGGGATAGATCTAGAAGTTCATGTAGCTCCTTCTCCAAAGGTGACGGGAGGTTAGAACTATAGTAACCTGGTCTTCTTCCGACCGGCAGTAACACGAAAAGGAAGAACGGGAATGAGTTTAATCGAGTTCAATATAAGAAAGCAGAATAAGGTATTAATAATATAGAATTAATATCAGCCAAATAATTTAAGCACAATTTATTTACAATGAATACTATAACTGCAAATATTTAAGAATGCCGAAATGGGACGGTGGGTTTCTTGATATTGTCATATTTATAAATTAACTGTTTAAAAAACTTTTGATTTTTTTTTTTAAAATACTAAGGTTTTTCTACATCAAGAATAGATTACCTTAGCTGTATTTTGCAAAATATTTAGGAATTTAGGTCCACATTGTTTTCAACTTCGTACTTTATTTGGCCTTTTTTGGATTCGAGCGTCACTGATAAGTCTTTTAAAGACTAAACGCGCGGCTAGCGTAATCCTGGTTGCTATGATGAATTTATTGAAACGTAGTATTAACAAGAATGTGTCCATAGTTTGGACCAGAAAATTGGGGTAAAATCTCTCAAGTTTGAAGCTAATTTGACTTCAACTTCATCAAAAACTATCTTGACCAAACAGTTTAACCTGACTTAAACTATGGTCTTCTTTTCCACCAAGGGTGACTGGGGAATAGAAATATGGTCACTTGGTCTTCTCCCAACCGGCAGTAAAACGCTTGCCGAAGTTGGGTGTTCGTTTGGCTGTACGGGATGTATGCAGTTCGCAGTCACGTCCGGTCAGAATGGGGACGTTAAATCCGATGTCTCGTGTAAAGAGAAAGCCACGCTCTTTGCACGTTAAGAACCCTTGCAACAACTCATTGAAGGGTCCGTAGATAGCCTGTTGCAAGGCAAAATTTCTGTCCCTATTAAAAAAAAACCTCTCCCTAACCCCTAGTGGCAAATTTCCCTGACCATCCTTCCAAAATGGCCTCTTATATGACAAGACCTACACATTGTATTTATTGTGAACTTGTTCTCGTCCTGAATATGCATGAAATATTTGCCACTGGACGATACGCAACCAACAATCAATCAATCGTCTTCTTTGTTATTGGACCGTGAAATTGAGGTAAAATCTCTAATTTGGCATTATAATTAGAAAGAGCATATCGCAGGATACATGAGTACTAAGTTTCAATCTGATTCAAGTTCAAATTCATCAAAAACTATCTTGACCAAAACTTTAACCTGAAACGGGCACAGACTAGAAACCCAAATGCCCCTCTACTATCGTAGGTGGGGCATAATAAAAATATCAACATGAAAAAGACACAGACATGAAGAGACCCCTTTCACGTGTTTATCGTGTAAATATACATGACGAAATAGCGATGGACAGCAAGTCACAGGAAATAGAATTACAACTTCTACGTCACAGTAGGAATTGAAAATAAATGTGTAATTTGTTTTAGCCATGGCGTTGTCAGTTTATTTTCTGTTAATGAGTTTGTCGGTCCATCTTTTAATAGTATGCAGATGTGCAGATGGAAAATAAAGATTAACCAAACTGTTCAAAGTTGTTTCTTACCGGCTAACGAATATAATATAAAGACGCGGCAATACGAATGATAGGGTAGGCATTCTAGCGGTTCAAAAGGCAACAAAGCTATATGTATAAACCTCATCATTGATAAGCAACTTCTTTACAAGATAACATTATTTATCACAACAGATGTGTTACAAGTTCAAGAGCTTAGTAAAGGGTTATCAAAGGTACCAGCATTATAACTTAGTACGCCAGACGCGCGTTTCTTCTACTAAAGACCCATCAGTGATGCTCATATCAAAATATTTATAAAGCCAAACACGTACAAAGTGTTAAGTTGAAGAGCATTAGGATCCAAAATTCTAAAAAATTATGCCAAATTATGCACAGGTTATCTCTGCCTCGAACCTCTTCACAACGAAGGACTTCCCCACACTGATAACAATAGTTAATTATGTGTGTGCAAACAATCCTAAATCAGTCGACGATATGATTCTAAATGTAAATCTTCAGTGACAGACAGCATGAACTTAATCAAAGAATCTACAAGAAATATTAAATACATCATTGACTCAGTACTGAACAATAAATTAATTAATGGCAATAACAACACACAGTCAGACGTTCCAACTTCTATTATTACAGACACTACAATGGCCACACAGGCTAAGATTTCAATTTGATATGATGGCTTATTTAGGCCTCAGTCTAGATTTGTTGATACTTTAGCAGGTATAAGAAACAGGTACAGTATACTTGATTGTACATGTTTAAAATACAGGTGTCGTCTGACTTGACCTTATGTTCGTGCTTCAGTTGTTATAGACAAGTCTCTTTGTTCAATTAAAGTCGAAACTGAAGACTTAATACTGTAGTCTGACCTAAAAAAAAATATACTACAAACCCCGCATTATGTGATCTAGATCGTTAATCATAAGCCTCAGAAACACTGGAATATCTCGAATACATGTGGAAACGACTCTGTTACAATTTTAAACCCCTTCCCCCCTTTTTTTCAAAGAAGTAAAAACATCGCATTATACACGAATTTAATTTTTTTAGTTATATTTGGTTTAATTCATAAAGTAAAATCTCTTTATTCTATGAAGATTCACAAATCTAGTAGCCAGGTGGTCAGGCAGTGCCCACGACAGCCATATGTTAAGGACTAGCAACATAAGAACCGTTTTAGAGAGTGATAACGACGGTTTACAAAATGGTATTCGTCTTGGTAACAGTGGTTATGCCTGTAAATCATATTTAATCACACTATACTTAGACCATCTGACCAAAGCAAAGAAAGATACAATGGTTCACACTGCAGAACAAGAGTTACCATAGAAAGGGCTTTTTGTTGGTTGAAAAGACGTTTCCACTGTCTTCATGGAGAAATTAGGATGCACCATAAGAGAGCTTTCACAATAATTGGTATGATATACTTTAGTATTTTTATGTTATTTCGAATAGACAGATAACATATTTCAGATATTTGTTATAATTTAATTCTAAATTACAAGTTAAACCAGAGTAAACTATAAAAACCGTCGATGACGTTACGGTCAAATGACTAAATTATGTCTATGAGCTGTTAAACTGAACAATGTCAGCCAATCAGAAGACACGTTTCATCCAAAATTTAATCATTTGAAGTTAACAATTATAGATTGTATTAATTTAAAATTTCTCAAATGGAACTAAATAACATGATTTTAACAATAACAACTTAAAATAAACAAGCGTGATCCCCAATGAAATATGATTACAATAATAAGAAGCAGGTACCTATAAAACATACAAGTTATATGCTAAAATAATCATATATCATTGTGTTGTACCTCTATCAAGTTCTTGTTGAAATTATTTTGGAAGTTTTGATGCGTTTTCTGCTTTTCAATTTGAGAACTTCATGCAACGAATAAAACAAATAGTTCGGTCAGGGAAAAATCCAGTTGTACAAATAGCGGAGCTTTTGGATGAAATTGAAAATGTAAAGCAAGCTGCTATATTTGCCAAAGAAGCCATTATAAACCGAAAAACTTCTACGCTAATTCCGATTCGTCGTGTTGTGAAGTAGTAAGCACTACAAACATTGACGATGGAAATAACCGTAAACAACTAATGTGTTGATTTTATGAACAACTTGGTGATAAGCACTGTAATCTTGGCATAATTGGTTCTATATGTCTAAGATGTTTTTTCCCTTTCAATTATTTGTTATCTACCTTGTAAGAAGAGTTTTTTTTTTTTCAAAATGTATGAAAATTAACTTCTTTGAATCATTTTTTTGTGTCTATAAATCAATTAAACCGTTATTTATGATTTGTTGCTTCCGTGGATGAGATCATCGGTTAAGTACCAATGATTGTTTAACTAGTTAACGTAATAGATAAGCTTGCGACTTTATTAATCTGGGAAATTACATAATTCGTTTTTATATTCATTTTTTTTTATTTATAAAATAGAGGATTATGGAACAGCAGCAAGACGGTGCAAACTAGCAGAGGATATCTCACACATAGAAACAGAGGAAAGAGAAAGAAAAGACGATACCAGGAAGGAAAATCAGCCAACCGTGTCGATATGATGAATATGATTATGGTATATTTGTTTCTGTATCTATATGGACACATTCAATTACATACAGTTTTTTTCTTTATCTATATGGACACATTCAATTACATAAACAATACATCTGTCGATCTAAACCAACATTTACAATGGAGCTTCTCTAATTATTCATTACTCCTTGTGGTCTACTAAGAGTTATGTTTGAATATTCATGTGCACAATATTATTTTTGTATTCTTGATCACTTACAATATCCATGGTTCTTCACACAAGAAAATTCAGTAATCAACCATTTTGGTGAATTGTTTATATAATATTTCCTTACATTTCCAGAAGAAGAGCAGGGTTGTTCAACAAGTAGAAGGAAAGTGAAGTGCATCGAGTAACAAGTAAGCGTTGTTTTCTTCAATTCAGCAGGCCTTTAAATAATTCAGATTATTAATGTGTTAACTTGCTAAAAAATATGTCTGTGCTGTTAAAATAACATACATGATATAAACTGATAGGAAGTAAGCATTGCACATATGTGTTTTGAATATAGTATTTACTAATTATGGCCCTTTGACGAGATCCGTAAGTTATATATGGTGAACCTTTTCAGATAAAATTGACCGAGTACAAATCCGGGTGTCAATGTAATCTAACAAGTCCATATAAATAAAGGCAACAGTAGTATACCGCTGTTCAAAACTCATAAATCCATGGACAAAAAACAAAATCGGGGTAACAAACTAAAACCGAGGGAAACGCATTAAATATAAGAGGAGAACAATTAATTAATATAATATATAACATACTATGTAAATAATGTATTAGCAAAAGTAGAATTCAATGATGTTTTTGAATACTTACTTTCTCATGTTTTTTCACCTTGTCCCTAAGTTGGGACACGATGAGTTCCTCCCTTTTGACATCATTGTTCTCAAGGAAAGTTTTGTTTAGTGTCCAATTCACCATGACAGCGAAGTATCTCACAATTTAGTATGTTCGTTTTAAAAAAAAACCTGCAATAAAGTACAAATAAAAAGGTTTAAAATTCACCGATATATATTTTTTTCATTATTCTGAACTACTGTGCTTAATGTTCACATGTTGTTACATCTTCCATAAATTATTTACGAATGTTGAATGTTGAAAAAAGAATTGTGGATGTTGAAATCGAAAGCTGGTAATTTAAAACAAATGTTGAATTTTTTTTTTTACCAAAATCAGTAAAGACCTGTCTCAATTGCAATTAATTGATATTTTTTCGTTAAATAATCAAGAACTTTCGCAATATACTGCCAAGAACAAATAAGTTATTTTCTGAGCCCACTTTACCAATTTGAAACAAACTAACAGTAAAATCCTGGTCAGGCTTTCAACATTATCCTAAAATGATAAGTATTAAGCCAGTTTGATATTATGAAAATGTTTAAAATGTAAATTGAAAAGTTTTTCGTAAAGACTGTTGCATGATGGACGTACAAGTATTTATGATATTTTTAACAGATGCATGTTGATCATATCTGCTGGAACAATGTCTGTTTTCACAAAAACTGATTGGTGTAAATTACTATTGAAAATCATCTACATGATATATAGGCATTTTTGTTTTATTTTATTATATACATTGTATAAATTCTTTTTAACTTATGGTTTTAATATATTAAGAGTATAGAATTATTAATTACAGATCAAGAATTGTAAAAAGGTCATATATTGGGCCATAGTAAGAAATAATGGAAATTTATATCCATCTGATACTGTGCATGCTGTGGGTGAAAGCCAAGCAGTTCTACCTGTGAACCAGGCAATTGTACTTGAAAACCATCCAGGTCAGCCGTTTTCTGATTCGGTAATCATTTTTTTAAATCTCTAATAAGAAAGAAAAGAAAAAAAAGATAAAGAAAAAGACCAAGAAATTCATTAAAGGTCTTTCAAAATAACAACTTATGGATAGAAACTTGAACGCAAACATTGGTTCAGATGAAAAAAGTATATTTATATAGACAAAAAGTTATCCATGATACCTCTGACTAGTCGCCCGATTTCAGTCTGAAACGGTCATTTTGTTCTGATCATATCTTAATTCAACTTTTAATACCATTCAAAAAATTGTCAAGTCCCCTCTTCCAAACTCGCACTTCCAATTTCAAATAGTTGGTCTTGCTTTGCTTCATAAAAAAGAATGACCAACGTAGATACAAGTATCTTGCCTTAGGGAGGTAAAAGTAAAATCACAAAAAATACTGAACTTAGAGAAAAATCAATTCGGAAAGTCCATAATCACATGGCAAAATCAAATAATAAAACGCATCACAAACGAATGGACAAGAATTGTCAATTCCCGACTTGGTACAGGCATTTTCAAATGTAGAAAATGGTAGATTAAACCTGGTTTTATAGCGCTAACCCTCTCACTTTGATGACAGTCTCCTCAAATTCCGTTATACTTACACTAATGCGCGTTAAATAAACAGACACAATAAATAAAATAGTCAAAATATGGGTACATTAGTCATCATCGTATAACAATGTTAAAAGGAACAATTTGACAGAACACAAAAACATCTACTATCTACGAACACATTCATTGAATTGAGTGTCTGACGTCAAAAAAATTGTATATTCAATATTTTTTCAATTCAATATTTTTATTGTCAATTAAAGACGCCCATTACAAGCAGAATAATCAAGATAAATTTAAATGTACATTTGATTACAATGTATACGTCACATAAATTTGTCGTTCAATGTGCATACAAACAATTTTTAAATTTACATACTAGGCAATGTTATCATACAGGGTTAAAAAAAATCAAGTGTGTAAGAATAAATTTACATTCGAAATTGAATGGTCCGTTTTTCTTCATATATTGGTTGTAGGTATCTATTATTGATGCTTCTTTTTCCAGTCCCCATTTGATGGCTCCTCTTTTACTTAAATCATACGAGTTGTATCCTGAAATTCTCATTATCAATTTATTCGGATTTGTAGTTGGTCTTAATGTTAAAACCTCATGAGCTTTAAATGCTGTAATTTGACCTTTTCTATTCCATGTTCAAACAAATGAGACCTATGTTTTGTGCTTCAGTAATGTTGAATAGATTTGCAGATTGAGAAATTGAGCAATAATAGTTTTTTAAAGATGATCCAATTTGTCGTATAATTCCTGTAAATTTAGTTCTTTGTTAATGACATCATAATAACTTGTAAGAGGTCAAGACCATTTTTCGTCTTTTGTGTGTTTCACCTTGATATTGGTAACTTCATCATTCATAGGAGGAATTTTACTGTTCATAAGGTGCTGTATGTCCATAACTGTTGATGCAAGACAAAAAATTTATTTTATTTTAAGGGCCATTTCTATGCTTAAATATCCAACATATCTGTCATGCATTTATTTTTTCTTCAATTATTGACTGGAATTACAACATGTACAATAAGAATATATTCACCTTGTTGTCTTTGATTTTACTGATATTTTCTTCCTCAAGCCCTCTATCCCGAAGAAATCTGTAAATTTCTTGTATTTCGTCCTCCATGATTTACCCTACAAAAGTATCCTTCTTATTATATTCACATATAAAAAATATCATAAGACGATTCTTATTTATCTGATTGATCTAAAACAATGTAACTGCAGTGACGTTACGCACGATACTGGTGTCATCAAACGTAACGTCGAATTACGACGTTTTCTACATGGAAAAATGAAACGTTGAAAAACGACGGCATTGAAAGACTGAATTTGATTTTTTTTAATTCGATTGTATGTTTGTTTTGTTTATTTCCCTTTCAGTTTACGTTAATTGTTTCTTTAGTTTGTCTGATCTATGTTGTCTATGAATCTAAAAACATGCCCCATGTACGATAGTAGAGGGGAATGATGTTTTCTGGTCTGAGGGTCCGTTCGGTCGTTCGTCCGTCTGTTCGTTCGTTCCGCTTCAGGTCAAAGTTTTTGGTCAAGGAAGTTTTTGATGAAGTTGAAGTCCAATCCACTTGAAATTTAGTAAACATGTTCCCTTTGATGTGCCATCCTAGTCCTTAGTGGCATTGTGTAGTCCTTAGTGCACTAAAGAATCCTTAGCAGTGTTTAGACGTACTGCTTTAATAGTCGGTGAAAGTTCTGGTGCCATCTCATACTACAAGTAACAACATTTTTGTCGATGGTATTACAAGTTACTAATAATCATATGTCCTCCTGCAGAGAATAATATGTAAACTTGTTCGTGTTATGTTAGGGAGCTACCATTTGATTTTTAGGGGGGGGGGGGGGGGGGGCTAGGATGAAATTTGAAAAAAAATAGGCAGGACAGGAGTTTTGAGTAAAAAAAAAAGGCAGGATGAGACGCTTGCAAAAAAAAAGTCAGGACGACAATTTAGGTAAAAAAAAGTCAGGATAAACTTTAAAAAAACAAAGGCAGGACCGAACAGAGTGAAAAATAAAAATGCAGGACAGATTATAGCTAAAAAAAATGCAGGACAAACATTTTCATCCTATATATATATATATATTATATATAGTGTTTAAAAATAGGAACAATCAACATTCAATCTATCTAGGTGTGGATCAATTTGTAAATAAACTGATACACTTTATATATATTTTGATATGAGCGTCACTGATGAGTCTTATGTAGACGAAACGCGCGTCTGGCGTACTAAATTACAATCCCGATAGCTTTGATAACTAATAAAATTATATAAGTGTCTAAGAATGTAGCTTTAACACACTAATGAGTGTTATAAAATTAGGTGATATATTTTAAATATTATTCACGCATTATCTCGCTAAACATATGAGCTTCATCGGGCGTGTTAATCTATCTTGGTGAAATCGGATGCATGACAAAATATCTTTGTAGCTTGAGCTACACAAAAGTTTAACATCTGTATAAAACAAATTATTGCCGTTTATTGTACTTAAACATTTTTTAAAAATTAAAACAAATAGTTGTTTAAGTTAAATAGAATCAAAATTCATGATTTATTCCTTTGGTTTCGGCTAGATCTGTTTTCATCCCTTTCATTAAGTCCATAAGTTTCAAGAGTACGTAGCTGATGCATCCAGAACCTTTCTCTCTGTTTTCTTTTTTCGGTGTCCCAATTTTTGTTTACCTCAATTATTTGAAAAGTGATATTATCAAAAGTATGTCCTGTTCTCAAGAGGTGTCTCGTAATTGAACAGTTTCTTCCTTTTGTATAGAACGACCGGTGATTGTTAAGTCTGATGTTGAATGTAGGTTCTGTTTCACCAAGTGTGTTTTGGGTTTTACTACCATCAAGAACAACCAGAGAAAACACAAGAACAAACTAAAACACCAGAACAACCAGAGGACATTTTAAGTACTTTGCTACTGTCTTTCATGTTGCAAGTTCATAGATTTACAAAATATTCACACATAAATAGGGAACTGCTGAAAGATGATCTTTATAAATCACATTTAAATAAAACAGTTAGTATGTACAGAAAGGAAATGGTTCAACTTCTTTACTTTCAACATTGACAGAAGTAATAATACACTTTATCAGGAATCTTTGGGGGACAAAGTTAGTTGTGGGACATACGGATTAATTTTTTTTTTGCTTTCAGATGATTTGTCCTGCTGGAACTTCCAATAGAAAAAAATGGCACTATGTTGTTTTAAAATGGGGGCATATCAAATTTTTGGCTGCCTCCAGTCTAGTCCAAATAATTATGATGTCTTGAAACATGTGTTTCTTTGACGGCTTATATCAACAGAAAGTTGTCAACGCAAAAATATGTTGCAACTCAAAATAATTTATTATATATGCATACTAATACATAATAACAGTGTGAGCACTATGCAATATAAGTATTTAAAAGGAAAGTGAATGGAAATGGGGAATGTGTAAAAGAAACCACACCCCTATCAGCAAGTAAAAGTATGTCTTAGAACGACCCACCAATCTTTTCTGAACAGAGAAACCACCTAACCGTGGGAACCGATGTGAAAATGTATTTCACCAATTCATCTGTGGCGTCTACAGATGCTTGAAATAAATATGCTAAAGATGCTTAAAAGTTAAAAGACCTGGCAGTTGTGTGAAGTCTTCAAATAAACAACTTCTGCTTCTGTAGACGATACATCTGTCGAACCATCAGATATAACAGAAATGTATGGAGCGCTGTTGATGGTGACCTGCTCCTCCCTTCGACATCTGCCAGTTGTTGTTACAAATTTTTGACAATATTTGTCATTCAGGTAGGTTTTCCCTATATCCAACCCTTTGGTTTTATTCAATTGACAAAGGGAAACATAGTCTGTATATGGTGTTCGTGACTATACAGTGTGCATTTTTAAATAACACATTTAGCCAAGATATTGCTGCCCTGTCCAAAAGCATTACAGCTTTAGCACCCTCTGATTCTTTGGCCCACTATTAGCCTTGTGCTTGGAAAGGTTTTTTTTTATATGGCCATTAGCTTCGTCATGAGATAAAAGGGTGTCAAAACAAAGATTTGTTCACTCCTTCACAAATGGGCCACTTTTCTGACCATCAAATTCAGAACAATTTTACAAAACATCTTAATTTGACTCTTCATAATTCATCCAAGGAAATTTGGCTAACCAACTCTGCTGAAAAACTCTTGTTTCTTTTTGTGGTTTCATATTCCGAAACGGTTTTTTTTTAATGGAGGGGGGAGACCGAGAAACTTGTGCAGGTTTACTTTTGGTTGTCGACATAGATTTTAACCTTGGTCAATGTCATTCTACTTACCGTAATTGTTGGACACTTTCAAAGCGCACAAAAGACCGACTTATATAATCTGAATTGTAGAGCAACTCGTCCCGAGGCATTTATTTTATACTTGTCACAGTATCTTTGCGAAATGATGGTGATATGATTAATAATAAAATTCAAGAAAACACAAAAGTTATTGCCGTCTAATTAAGGTGGTACCTAACATTACAGGGAGATAACTCTGTAAAGTCAGCTAAACGTTTTTATTACATTGTGTTGTAAAGGGAATATTAAGCTTCTCAATGATCAAAATTAGTGTTTGTCAAACTGCTATATAACCAGTGTAATTTTTCATATAAAACGGATCTCATTTTTCAGTTTGATGTGCTCTTTTTTAAACAATTCATCTGGTAGTCCTCGACAACTTTTCTTTTTTCATATCTGGTCATATTCACTAGTGCATCATCTTCAACCCGAGTTTTAGATTCTGTCAACTTCTCAGAAGTCTTTGCAATACCTGTTAAAAGATGATGTAAATCATGTTAGGGAGCTACCATTTGATTTTTATGGGGGGGGGGGGGGGGGGGCTAGGATGAAATTTGAAAAAAATAAGCAGGACAGTAGTTTTGAGGACCGTACAGAGTGAAAAATAAAAAGACAGGACAGAGATTACAGCTAAAAAAAATGCAGGACAAAATTTTTCATCCCCCCCCCCTAAAAATCAAATGGTAGCTCCCTTAACCAAACCATACTATTAAAGGCCGAACGCGAGTTTTGTCTACAAAAGAGTCATCAGTGACGCCCAAATCCAAACAGGTAAATAAAGTACAAAATTGAAGAGGATTGGGGTCCAAATTTCCTGCAAGTTTTGCCAAATACAGATTAAATTTTATTGATGTAGAAAAGCTTAGTATTTAAAAAATGTCAGAAAATCAAGATGAGATTAAATTTGATTCTGACTTTACTGCACTAAGCAAGTTAGGAGACGAGAGGCATAACCGCCAGAGCCTGAAAAAGGGTAAAGGCGAGATAATCTTGGCAAGACGACCTAAAGATAATTTTGATATAACTCAGTATAACCCTTGATGAACAGGAATGAGATGAAAGTGATTTAACACACTCTTTAGGAACATATAATATAGCAGAAGCAATGCTATCTATCCTCGGGGGTAGCTGATTTTGATGGTGGAGATTATGTGATAACATTCCCGACATTTTTTTGGCGTGTAGCATTTTTAGAACTAGAGAACATAGATGTTTCTGGTGATTTTAGTTTGCCAGTATAAGAACCATTTAGTTTGAACGAGGCTACAACCTCGGGTAACTTTCGACCTTTTTAGCTCACCTGGCCCGAAGGGCCAAGTGAGCTTTTCCCATCACTTTGCGTCCGGCGTCGTCGTCATCCGTCGTCGTCCGTCGTCCGTCGTCGTTAACTTTTACAAAAATCTTCTCCTCTGAAACTACTAGGCCAAATTGAACCAAACTTGGCCACAATCATCATTGGGGTATCCAGTTTAAAAAATGTGTGGCGTGACCCGGTCAACCAACCAAGATGGCCGCCACGGCTAAAAATAGAACATAAGGGTAAAATGCAGTTTTTGGCTTATAACTCAAAAACCAAAGCATTTAGAGGAAATCTGACATGGGGTAAATATGTTTATCAGGTCAAGATCTATCTGCCCTGAAATTTTCAGATGAATCGGTCAACCCGTTGTTGGGTTGCTGCCCCTGAATTGGTCATTTTGAGGAAATTTTGCTGTTTTTGGTTATTATCTTGAATATTATTATAGATAGAGATAAACTGTAAACAGCAATAATGTTCGGCAAAGTTAAATTTACAAATAAGTCAACATGACCGAAATGGTCAGTTGACCCCTTTAGGAGTTATTGCCCTTTATAGTCAATTTTTAACCATTTTTCATAAATCTAAGTAATCTTTTACAAAAATCTTCTCCTCTGAAACTACTGGGCCAAACTAATCCAAACTTGGCCACAATCATCTTTGGGGTATTTAGTTTAAAAAATGTGTGGCGTGACCCGGTCAACCAACTAAGATGGCCGCCACGGCTAAAAATAGAACATAGGGGTAAAATGCAGTTTTTGGCTTATAACTCAAAAACCAAAGCATTTAGAGGAAATCTGATGTGGGGTAAAAATGTTTATCAGGTCAAGATCTATCTGCCCTGAAATTTTCAGATGAATCGGTCAACCTGTTGTTGGGTTGCTGACCCTGAATTGGTAATTTTGAGGAAATTTTGCCGTTTTTGGTTATTATCTTGAATATTATTATAGATAGAGATAAACTGTAAACAGCAATAATGTTCAGCAAAGTTAGATTTACAAATAAGTCAACATGACCGAAATAGTCAGTTGACCCCTTAAGGAGTTATTGCCCTTTATAGTCAATTTTTAACCATTTTTCATAAATCTAAGTAATCTTTTACAAAAATCTTCTCTACTGGGCCAAATTAATTCAAACTTAATCACAATCATCTTTGAGGTACCTTGTTTGAAAAATGTGTGGCGTGACCTGGCCATCCAACCAAGATGGCCACCACGGCTAAAAATAGAACAGGGGTAAAATGTAGTTTTTTGCTTATAACTCTGAAACCAAATCATTTAGAGGAAATCTGACAAGGAGTTAAATTGTTAAGCAAGTCAATATATATTTTTCTGAAATATTCAAATGAATTGGACAACCGGTTGTTGGGTTGCTGCCCTCCAATTGGTAATTTTTAAAGAAATTTTGCTGTTTTTGGTTATTATCTTGAATACTATTATAGATAGTTATAAACTGTAAACAGCGATAATGTTCATCAAAGTAAGATCTACAAATAAGTCCACATGACCTAAATGGTCAATTGACCCCTTAAGGAGTTATTGCCCTTTATAGTCAATTTTTAACAGTTTTCATTAATTTGGTAAATTTATGTAAATTTTTACCAAATATTTTTCTCTGTTACTAATGGGCAAAGTTCATTATAGATATAATTGTAAGAAGCAAGAATGTTCAGTAAAGTAAGAACTTCAAACACATCACCATCACCAAAATACAATTTTGTCATGAATCCATTTGTGTCCTTTGTTTAATATGCACATAGACCAAGGTGAGCGACACAGTTTCTTTAGAGCCTCTAGTTTTTCTTATCTCAAACATCAAGGTTATCTAGTATTAAAACATCTCTAAGATGTCGGATTACCCTTCTAGCTACCTTTGTTGTCCCCCTCGATTCAGGTAATCACACATAAAATTGAGAATGGAAATGGGGAATGTGTCAACGAGACAACAACCCGACCATAGAAAAAACAATAGCAGAAGGTCACCAACAAGTCTTCAATGTAGCAAGAAATTCCCGCACCCTGAGGCGTCCTTCAGCATGTATTCTAACCAGTTTTGGTTTTTGTCGCGATTCTTCAATGTAAACACATCTAGACATGTATTTAGGGATGGTGGTGGCATATTTACTGATATTACCAGTTTAACTACTACTTACATCGTAATTCACCAAGGGACAAGGAGAATGATCATGTTCTTCGTAATTATGTTCAAAATTTATCAAGCCATGCTGTAGGAAATGTAAAAACAATGTGTAAAACAAAAAGTAAAAACAATGTGTAAAACAAAAACAAAGTCGGATTAACCAGAATTTTCTAAAACGCAGGTTGCGTATAAAGAGGGATAGCTCTAATAATATTCTTGACATTACAATATACACAACAACTTAATTTCGTCATTCACTACATTCATAGTACTGAACAGTTAATGGCGACTACAGAATATTGATTACTAATGAATGTGGACATTGTTGGGTTCCAACATACAACGTAAGATTGACAGTTGAATATTACACAATCACACGCATGTTAATAAATTAGAGCAAAAGACTAAACTGGTCTATTATTATTTTTTGTTCCATTTTTTTTTTTGGTGTCTCTATCCATCTAAATAACAATTTATTAAAGTACATCATTAAATGTCAAGGTACGGCTCACACCGAACAGCAAGCCATAAAGGGTCACCAAAATAATTAATGTAAAACCATTCAAACGGAGCTTATTTTCATAAAACAGGTATACGTTTGAACTTTGAAAACCATACAATCGTTTGAATACAGAGGTATCAGCAAGACAACCAAGGGATTGCATTAGTAGCAGTGATGAGGGTCACCGCTTTCCGTCTTCTGTACAAGCTAAACATGTGAAAGAAGAATCTGAATGGGAAAGGAAATTTTTCCAGCTTAGCAAGTAGTGTAGAGGCTTCACAGAGACTTCACTGTCTCTTTTTTACTTATACAACCTACTCCACTTCAAAACACAATTTTACAGACAACGATGGCTTCTTGGATCACTTTTGGTTTTTCGTTTCAAAACCAGTAATGCACCAATCAAGTTTCATGAGGGAAAGCATGATTATCTTAGAAGAATTTCCTGTAAAAGATTTTGTAAAAAATCCGCCAGATGAAATTTGAGAACCATATTTCCGAAAAGTAAAATACATGTAACATATACACTATCAACAGATGGACAGGAGGAATACGATAAAATTGTAGACAACTATGCAGATCAAATTAGAGTTTATGTTTATGATTAGTACTTTAATCCTTCACTATGTGTTTTGAGATAGTATCGGTATATATTTTTTTTTATTATCAATAGAAATAACTGTTAGGTGTTACAAGTACTTAACACGCATTTCCATAACTGTTGCTTAATTATTTTAAATGTATATCTTTCCTGGTTGGTGTATTAACGGGCCTAGTTGGTAGAACATACGAGTAAGTTTAGAGTGAAAATGAAATGTGCAAGTTAATAAACAAAACTAGATTTAAATATAAAATTTTATCAATCGATGTTTAAGTCAGATATGTAATTTCATTTTTTGCTTAACATAACTGCGTCAAATGTTCAATTTGTGGTAGAAAATAATGTAACAAAGAGAGATACTTACATAATATAAAAATAGTCGAAGAATTATTTTTTTTCTAATTTTAATGATGTTTCTTTGTTTATATTATAGGAATTACAATATATCATAAACCAATAGTTTTGCAGTATGAATTCAATACTTTTTTTTTTATCTTTTTAATTGTAAAAGAAATATATTTCCTTCAGACATATTTACCATTCGCAGTGCTCAGTATTTTGGGATGTATTTTGCGTACTAAAAAGAACAAATGAACTTGCATGAAGCAAATGAAACGAACATTGATAGTAAATAAAAATATTTCCAAAGGATATTTAAGCAGTATAAATATTAGTGATACTGAAAGCCAAGCAACCGCTGAATCCCCTTTTCATAATTTAAGTGATCAGAATTCAGCAACTTCGTCTTACTTTTCTGTTAGGTCCAGACCATCATTTTCATGGGAATGTGCTCATGCAACAGATCGACTTCTCTTAAAATGGGAAGAATATACACTATTACAAACATGAATCCAGAAAATCAAGCCACATATGTCTAAGCTTACAATGTGTTGCTATGAATTCAAACACAAATTATGATATTAAAAAGGAGAGATATCAAATTTATTTTTTTATTAATAGAAATGTTCGGTTTTAAATGGACATTGAGTTAACCAGACATAGTAACGCATGCATATATGATACATTGTCATATATTACCATTCTTGATTGGCAAGATTAAATTTGAAAATCTGATCAACTGGTTGATATTTTCCTTTTTGACACAATTACTTGTAGCTGACCATTTATACTAATCTTGGTATTTTAATTTTAGTTACAAGTGATGCGTTTTCAAATCTTGGCAACTTCAAATGAAATCACGTGAACTACTCCTGTTCTGAATTCATGTAATTATAAAAAAAAGAAGATGTGGTATGAGTGCCTAGAAAATAACTCTCCATTCAGGACTTAAACGTTGTTAAAGTATGAAAATATATATATATGAATTATGTGTAAATTAAATATTATTTCTGCACTTTTCAGTATCAGTGAATATATTGCTTTACTTTGGTTAGTAGCAGCTGGTTTTCGTCTAGTATGGTGTGATTATAATGACATTCGCTATGCTAGTTGTTGTATTTCTTTGTTTGAGCTTCCTCGACGTTCTGAACGTAGCGTTCCGTAACAATTGTAAGTCAATTTAATCGATTCTTCATTGTTTATACATATCGCAATGCTTTGGCAAGTTTTGATCAATGAAATGCAGATGAACTAGTGATGTGAACATCAACGTTATTTTCTGCAAGCATTCTCTTCAAGCAGTACACTATTGATTAAAGTAAACTTCTAAACTTTCCAAACACTGATTTCCTGAAATTCACGAGTACTGGAGGTTGTAAAATGTACACAACTGTGGATCCTCATGTTATCAATCAATATTACAAAGGACTTTCCATCTTTTTGTTATTTGAAAACTTTACATATGAACCCTTTCCTACCATTACAAGATCAGTGTAGTCTTTCTTACTGAATGTTGGAAGTCCAAGGCTTGTATCTTCGGCCATGTTGATAGCTGTATTAAGTTCCTTTAATATTGGTAGATTCACCTTGAAGGAGGCCATTATAAAACCTGAAAATGGCTAAAAGCGAAAGTATAGTACGAAAATATTTATGAACTCTGAACGCTAAACAAGTTAATTTCATTGTGTGCGTGTAACATATATGACAACCAGTCCTTCCACTGGTTCAAAAACCTGTTCCTTTGGACATCATTGATTTGTTTAAAGCTGTGAATTCAATAAGACACAACATGTATGTGATTATTGCACGGACTTAGTAATGCTATACATAAAATTAAACTAACAAAAAGCCATAACAAAACTTTCACCAGAGATTGCTATCAATTGCTTGTTTCCATCAAATTTTAACTTTTGCAAATACCAAATGTTTCAAGGTGATTACGAAATAAAGAATATGTAAGCACTAGAAGCATTTTCACATTGACCAAACGAACGATGGATGGTATTGAAGAACTATGAGCTATCATTTTCTATTCTGTGAAGCAAATACAACCTTATTACTGCATGTATATATTTATCAAAATTGCTTATTAATTATTAATAGTTTGGAAAGGCAAAACCGTTTCCAGTGCAAGATCCTCCAGGTCACTTTTCCATAGTTCGTCCCCTTCTCCGTTTACCTTGTAATTTTTTTATCACAGATATATATGTATATATATTTTTTGTACCTCAGTTAGCGTTTTCTATATAACATAAGTACACACTATTTTGACTGCTGTTTTTTGTTAAGTTCAAGCGTTAAACTATTTGCCCGGTCATTAGTTTCCAACTTTCGGAACTACCTTGCCATTTCTTTCACTTTCAAGTTCTCACAGAATGTGTACGTTTTGATTATCAATAATGTCGTCTTCGTCGTTGACCTCGTAAAGTTTTCCAATGGAATTTCTGAAATAGATGGTGACATTCTTGAAAGGCAGTTTTTACAAATTTAGTAAAACGGCTGTGTAAGAATTTTGGAAGGAAATTTGCATATGTCCTGTAGCCTTCCACACTTTTTACGTTGTTTTCTGTATACCTAAAGAAAAGCATTAGAGTTAATTACAACCTTCAATATAAACTATTTTTCAAGTATAATTTTATTGCACTATAAAAAAAACCATATTAAGCCTTCATAATTCATAAATTTAACATACACCCATGAAGTTGTATCTATTTTACAATAAAGATATTATAGTTAATCAAAATTATAACCTTCATAATTTAGGCTGGTGTCATTCAGAAATTGAACCTTATTCTGTAGAAAAAGCACAATTTAATATAGTGGTTTAGCAACTGTTGAATGAAAATAAAGTTAAAGTTCACCTCACAATGAACATTTGTTCCAAGTTTACAGGAATTTTTGTTTGACATAAGAATTTTCACAAAATATATATCAAGTTTAAACAGCGTAATTAACGGGGTGAACTCAAACCGTTTTATTGTTTATGCATCTTTTTATATCCAAAATCGCCATGGAGGTCAAGTAACATAAAACTTTCCGGTTAGGCCGGGTTCATCAAAATAACAGATAATTTAAAACAAATAATCCAATAATGTGTAGTCTTGTTGTCCAAGAAATATAAAAGTAAATTCACTAATCTATTATTTATTAACATTCCATTCCAGGGAACTATTTACATTATATATAATTTACAAAATGCATAGTTCAAATATTCATTGGCACGTTTATTTCACACGGTATCACAAACGGATTTAATTATAACGAAACGAGAGTCACGGTTACTTCTATCTTTTCAGATATTGCATTTGCAGTGTGTTGCAGACTAAAGAAAAATGGAGGAGGAATAGTTGATGCTATACAGAGTTTACGGTTACTTGCTGTACAAATGGGAGTATAATGTAGACCAACTTGTAAGCCAAGATTAATTTGTACAGCCCGTCGACCCCATTTTATCCTTGCAATCCCTTTGTACAAGTTCAGCATGTTAGATCTGCATGTACATTTTTTACATTTTGCACACTCTCCCGAAGCTCATCCCAACTTCTCTTCCATTGACAAGTCCCATTCAAGGATGCCATTACAATGTGGTGATGTATTCTGATGCTCTCTAAACACCTCATTCCACATTTCTGTGTTTTTGTTTATTGTTACTGTTCTTATATTCTTGTACTGTATATTCCTTTGCACGATGCCAAGTGTCATAGGAATCAATAACATCTGGTTGGTTTTGGCTCAAATATTTACTGACAGATGCATTCCTATCAGGTGAATGAACTTTCACCTGAATTCTTTTCCTTTCAACATCTTCATATTGCTTTTCTGTTCCTTATGTTTCATGCTTCTGAGATTAAAATGAACGTAACGAATTTGAACAATCAAATCTTTCTACTCCTCCAATACCGAAGTCAAACGATGAAAAATTAATATCAGAGATGCATTTTCAACGTAGAAGATAATTTTACAAGAACCAACATATCGAATACAATCGTCTCAACGTAGATTAAGTGATACCAATATGTGTTTGCCAGAACATATTTATGACAATTCTTCTAAAGTTTTCCAGAAATATGCAGTATCCAACCTTACAAGTGAAAGAGCAGAAAAGTGCGATAAAAAGACGAAAAAGTGCAGAAAGAGGAAAACAATTACCTAGTGACTACTGCGACTTAGGGAAAACAAAATTGATGTATCTGAATTTTTGCAACAACAGTCATTATGTTTCGTTTAAATGGTTTATATTGTTGTGTATATTCATTTTCTGCCCCGGCAACCTGTCTATCACTTAAATTAGAATTAAAACAGACATTTTTTCAAAATTCCCTATCCTTTTAATGTAATTTCCGTGACCCGTATCCGATTTCTTTAGTATAATATTCATATAAGCAAAGTGGCGTTGATTTCTGGATATGCTTCTTTGAATGATGGAGGTGCAATATGTGTGGGTAAATTGTAATTACTGGTCTATTTTCTTTTACACAAAATTAAATGAATGTGTTGGCCTCATAGTAATTTCTGAAATATAAATCAACAATATAACAATGAATTTAATACATTTAATACATAGAGGCAAGTGCCTGTGAGAGTGTAACTGGCTCTGAACTGCTACCCACTAATTTCTGTAACAGCTCTATTTGAAGTTCAAGCTTGTTCTTTTCTAGGTCCATTTGAATCTTCTACTTCTCTTGGATCTCTATTTTACCTTGCAGTGCACGATACTGCATGTCGTGTATATCTTGCACTGTTACCTTTTTCGAAGGTGTTCTCACTGTCCTACAAATAATAAAAACATAATGAATTCTGTAAAAGAAAAAAACTCTTTTATTGATCGATTCAAAGTCATAGTTCCATCAAATAGCCTGCTACTCACAACTCAGGGTCCATTTCCTATATCTGAGTATATACAAAATGATTGGACGTGCCAGTCACAATATGTCACGTTTTCCGGCTTGAAATATGCGAATAGGTGGGGGAAACTGTCAGAAATATATGAAAAGTAAAAAAAAGTTCCAATTACTTATAAACTAAGAAGCGTAGTCTGACTATGTGTGATCGCAGGTGTTCCGGAAGGATAAGCAGATCCTGCTCTACATGTGGCAGCCGTCATGTTGCTTATGTAATAACGAATCCGGTAAACAGTCTCAGTCGATAGGTCACATTCATGAAAGGGAAATTGAAAGTTGTGTTAAAGAGAGGCAACAGTAGTATACCGCTGCTAGAAACTCATAGATCGATAGAAAAAACAAATCCGGGTTACAAACTAAAACTGAGGGAAACCCATTAAATGTAAGAGAACAACGACACAACATTAAAATGTAACACACACAGAAACCAACTAAGTATTAGACAAAATCCGACGAGAGTAACAAATATAACATCAAAAATAAATACATGAATTTGGGATAGAAAAGTACCATGACACGTCTTATAGTAATGTAAATTCACTCAAATATAAGAGGAAATGTAACACACACAGAAACCAACTAAGTATTAGACAAAATCCGATGAGAGTAACAAATATAACATCAAAAATAAATACATGAATTTGGGATAGAAAAGTACCATGACACGTCTTATAGTAATGTAAATTCACTCAAATATAAGAGGAAACAAACGACACAAAGTGAAAATGTAACACACACAGAAGCAAACTATACTTTAACTATGGCCATATTCCTAACTTGGTATATTGTACAGGACATTTTTTGAAGAAAAAAAAAACATCAAATGAATTTTCATTAATGGTTTTGTGCAATATTCACTAAACCCTCAAAGAGAACTGTTCATTTTCAATCCTGATTTGTTACACGTTTTTGTAGCCAGTTTCTGTGACCTACATTTTACACTTTATTGACTTAGGTTATCCTATATTTTACTGAATTGTGATAACATACTACACGACTTTCACTGGTTCCTATGTGCTACAAATTATCTGTGTTATTGTGATCGCCGATAGTTTTGTTTTTGTTTTTCAGACTCAGCTGTTTAAGTTATAGTAAATGGATAGTAATATAAATTAGAAAGTTATTAGCCAGATAATAAGGCATCTACATCATCATGTAATACAGACACACCATGTACTAGTAGCACCATTCATCTTTGGACAGACAGACAGACGAGAAGATATTTTAGTGCATATAAGACATGATGAGTTTCGAAAAACAAGAAATCAGAATGCATTTCGGAAATAATTGCAAGAGAAATAAGTAGCACTTTGAAATGTAACATTTCAGGATCTCAGGCTATGAACAAGTACTTCAATCTGAAAATAAACTCCTCATAGAAACCAGGATTAAGTTTTCATTGTCATACCGATGCTTAAGTTTAATATCAAACACACCAGGTCCATACCTATCAGTAGACTAACTCTAGAAAAAAAATGAGTATAGATTTATTAATTACATGTGGATTCCTACACTAAAAAGAAGGCATTCTGATTATTACTTGGGCGTGTATTTTTATGCGAGGAGATTTATACAACGTACTGATTCTGGTATAGCAGGCCTGAAACGCCGTCATTTGGAAACAGAAATTTATATGTCTCAGGTAAGCAACTTACCTACCGTGTGACAAAATATAGAATTAAATGTGATTAAACAAATTGTAATCTAGTATTTGTTGGTTACGCACATTTGTGTATGTACTTTTGAATGTTATAGTAAAGTTATTTGAAATTTTTAAACTAAAAAATAATAAAAAAAAAATGTTCTTTTATTAAGGATTTTGCTTAATTCATAATCACGTCTTGAACTCTTTGAATTTGTTACATTTGTTACTTTCATTACTTGGTTTGATTTTATTTTAACTTTATTTTTACGCTTTTCAGAATCGTAAAGAATGGGACAGTAGCTTTTATCCGGAGGAGTTGTTCCCCAAAAAAGTATCCAACTTTACAGAAATGCAAACGTTTCGTCCCGCAGTTTCATGAAGTTATAGACCTTAAACCAAATTCAGCTTTATTCGCGGATACAAACGTTTTTCTGTCCGGGTATTGGAAGGAAGGACTTGTAATAAATATTGAATCAAAGCACCAAAGGCGCTGTAGGCAGTTAAGTAAAAAAAGCAGAGGCAAACTTGGCAGAAGTTAAGACGAATATTGTTGAAATATTGGTGAAAATATTATCTCAGCTATTTCTCAAGTATTGACTAATGTTTGTACCCTAAAATTTTCACTATCCAATCCCGCCACTTTCAAAAGTTATGTCCAATTATTTATTTTAACATTTACTATCCAATCCCGCCACTTTCAAAAGTTATGTCCAATTATTTATTTTAACATTTTTATTAGTTTTTATTGTTTTACGTTTGTAATTCCTGGTCTTTTAAAGCTGCATGGAGGAATATACAACTGCTTACCAAATACCATTGACTTTTCATAAGTTGTCCTTTTTTAACAAACCTTTGGTTTTCTATTTTGAATAGTTTTACACTAGTAATTTCTGGGCCCTTTATAGCTTGTTGTTCGGTGTGAGCCAAGAAATTAAAAGTGACAAAGTTTATCCAACTGCACACCAAATATCATTGACCATTCACTAGTGGTTCCTCAATAACTGACCTAATCAAAAACTAATGCATGTTAGTCAATAGACTATGACAAAGGGGTGGGCTAAATATTCTGGTAATGAGATATACCTACATTATTTATGTATGTTCCTGTCCCAAGTCAGGAGCCTGTAATTCAGTAGCTGTCGTTTGTTTATGTGTTACATACAGTTGAAAGGGGTGTATAGTCCGCGTTTTTAGCTCACCTGGCCCGAAGGGCCAAGTGAGCTTTTCCCATCACTTTGCGTCCGGCGTCCGTCGTCGTTAACTTTTACAAAAATCTTCTCCTCTGAAACTACTAGGCCAAATTAAACCAAACTTGGCCACAATCATCATTGGGGTATCTAGTTTAAAAAATGTGTCCGGTGACCCGGCCAACCAACCAAGATGGCCGCCATGGCTAAAAATAGAACATAGGGGTAAAATGCAGTTTTTGGGTTATAACTAAAAAACCAAAGCATTTAGAGCAAATCTGACGGGGTAAAATTGTTTATCAGGTCAAGATCTATCTGCCCTGAAATTTTCAGATGAATTGGACAACCCGTTGTTGGGTTGCTGCCCCTGAATTGATAATTTTAAGGAAATTTTGCTGTTTTTGGTTATTATCTTGAATATTATTATAGATAGAGATAAACTGTAAACAGCAATAATGTTCATCAAAGTAAGATTTACAAATAAGTCAACGTGACCGAAATGGTCAGTTGACCCCTTTAGGAGTTGTTGCCCTTTTTAGTCCATTTTTAACCATTTTTCGTAAATCTTAGTTATCTTTTACAAAAATCTTCTCCTCTGAAACTACTGGGCCAAATTAAACCAAACTTGGCCACAATCATCATTGGGGTATCTAGTTTAAAAAATGTGTGGCGTGACCCGGCCAACAAACAAAGATGGCCACCATGGCTAAAAATAGAACAGAGGGGTAAAATGCAGTTTTTGGCTTATAACTCAAAAACCAAAGCATTTAGAGCAAATCTGACATGGGGTAAAATTGTTTATCAGGTCGAGATCTATCTGCCCTGAAATTTTCAGATGAATCGGACAACCCGTTGTTGGGTTGCTGCCCCTGAATTGATAATTTTAAGGAAATTTTGCTGGTTTTGGTTATTATCTTGAATATTATTATAGTTAGAGATAAACTGTAAACAGCAATAATGTTCATCGAAGTAAAATTTACAAATAAGTCAACTTGACCGAAATGGTCAGTTGACCCCTTTAGGAGTTATTGCCCTTTTTAGTCCATTTTAACCATTTTTCGTAAATCTTAGTTATCTTTTACAAAAATCTTCTCCTCTGAAACTACTGGGCCAAATTAAACCAAACTTGGCCACAATCATCATTGGGGTATCAATTTTAAAAAATGTGTGGCGTGACCCGGCAAACCAACCAAGATGGCCGCCATGGCTAATATAGAACATAGGGGTAAAATGCAGTTTTTGGGTTATAACTCAAAAACCAAAGCATTTAGAGCAAATCTGACATCGGGTAAAATTGTTTATCAGGTCAAGATCTATCTGCCCTGAAATTTTCATATGAATCGGACAACCCGTTGTTGGGTTGCTGCCCCTGAATTGATAATTTTAAGGAAATTTTGCTGTTTTTGGTTATTATCTTGAATATTATTATAGATAGAGATAAACTGTAAACAGCAATAATGTTCATCAAAGTAAAATTTACAAATAAGTCAACTTGACCGAAATGGTCAGTTGACCCCTTTAGGAGTTATTGCCCTTTTTAGTCCATTTTTAACCATTTTTCGTAAATCTTAGTTATCTTTTACAAAAATCTTCTCCTCTGAAACTACTGGGCCAAATTAAACCAAACTTGGCCACAATCATCATTGGGGTATCAATTTTAAAAAATGTGTGGCGTGACCCGGCAAACCAACCAAGATGGCCGCCATGGCTAATATAGAACATAGGGGTAAAATGCAGTTTTTGGGTTATAACTCAAAAACCAAAGCATTTAGAGCAAATCTGACATCGGGTAAAATTGTTTATCAGGTCAAGATCTATCTGCCCTGAAATTTTCATATGAATCGGACAACCCGTTGTTGGGTTGCTGCCCCTGAATTGATAATTTTAAGGAAATTTTGCTGTTTTTGGTTATTATCTTGAATATTATTATAGATAGAGATAAACTGTAAACAGCAATAATGTTCATCAAAGTAAAATTTACAAATAAGTCAACTTGACCGAAATGGTCAGTTGACCCCTTTAGGAGTTATTGCCCTTTTTAGTCCATTTTTAACCATTTTTCGTAAATCTTAGTTATCTTTTACAAAAATCTTCTCCTCTGAAACTACTGGGCCAAATTAAACCAAACTTGGCCACAATCATCATTGGGGTATCTAGTTTAAAAAATGTGTCCGGTGACCCGGCCAACCAACCAAGATGGCCGCCATGGCTAAAAATAGAACATAGGGGTAAAATGCAGTTTTTGGGTTATAACTCAAAAACCAAAGCATTTAGAGCAAATCTGACATGGGGTAAGTTGTTAATCAGGTCAAGATCTATCTGCCCTGAAATTTTCAGATGAATTGGACAACCCGTTGTTGGGTTGCTGCCCCTGAATTGATAATTTTAAGGAAATTTTGCTGTTTTTGGTTATTTTCTTGAATATTATTATAGATAGAGATAAACTGTAAACAGCAATAATGTTCATCAAAGTAAGATTTACAAATAAGTCAACGTGACCGAAATGGTCAGTTGACCCCTTTAGGAGTTATTACCCTTTATAGTCAATTTTTAACCATTTTTCGTAAATCTTAGTAATCTTTTAGAAAAATCTTCTTCTCTGAAACTACTGGGCCAAATTTAACTAAACTTGGCCATAAACATCATTGGGGTATCTAGTTTGAAAAATGTGTCCGGTAACCCGGCCAACCAACCAAGATGGCCGCCATGGCTAAAAATAGAACATAGGGGTAAAATGCAGTTTTTGGCTTATAACTCAAAAACCAAAGCATTAAGAGCAAATCTGACAGGAAATAAAATTGTTGATCAGGTCACGATCTATCTGTCCTGGAATTTTCAGATGAATCGGATAATCGGTTGTTAGGTTGCTGCCCCTGAATTGGTAATTTTGAGGAAATTTTGCTGTTTTTTTTTGTTATCTTGAATATTATTATAGATAGAGATAAACTGTAAACAGCAATAATGTACAGCAAAGTAAGAACTAAAAATAAGTCACTATGACCAAAATAGTCAATTGACCCCCCTAAGGAGTTATTGCCCTTCATAGTCAATTTTTAACAATTTTTCTTAAAATTTGAAGATTTTCAATAACATTTTCCACAGAAAGTACTGTTAGAGATAATTGTAAGCAGCAAGAATGTTTAGTAAAGTAAGATCTACAAACAAATCACCATCACCAAAACACAATTTTGTCATGAATCCATCTGTGTCCATTGTTTAATATTTACATAGACCAAGGTGAGCGACACAGGCTCTTTAGAGCCTCTAGTTTTTTTACCCGGGAATGAAATTGATGGAAGGGGTGCGGAATTAGTCCTATAATATATGCCTTCCCATTATATATTCACTATTTAACGTTTTCATGCTGATATTTTCATTTTTTATTTAGTGTCTCGGGTGGCACATTGATAGTACTTTTTTTTTTATCAGAACAGCAAATAGAAATAGTGAATAAAACCCCCGAGGTCATATGTTATAGGACTAGGTGCGGACTATGCAGTACTATAGGATTTCATGACATTTTTTTTTCCAGAGTTGGGATACGATGTTGAACGAGGTTTGGCCAAGTAAACAGAAACATCATGTGTTGTCAATGTTATAATGTATTCTTGACAACTCTTTGTATTATTTAGAAATAAAAGTATTCTTGACTACTCTTTGTTATTATTTTTAAATAAAATAAACAATCTAAGAGGGTGGTAAAAGGGGTGTGCTTGCACACAAAAAAACGTGAAATAAGACATAATTTCACGTTGAACATGAAATAATTTCTGTCATGAACGTTGCACGAAAAATAAAGACTTTGATGTGAACCTTTTGTGACTGAGTCACTGTCTTCTTGTAATTATAAACTCCGTTTTACTTGATATTTCCGATTTAGTTTACACATTTATGATATAAATGGTTTACAGCTTTTAAAAAGGTATTTCTTGACGATTCCTGCCAACAGGCCAAGTGTTTGAATTTTATTTGAAAAATACCGAGCACGGAAAATAAGCATTTGAAAATCACGATGCACGTAAAATTAAATTATTAGCAAAACACGTTGAACGAGGCATATGTCTTGCACGACTGAACGTGAAATAAAAAAGTAAAAACATGTTGAACGTGAAATAAAAAACGGCGATCACGTTGCACGAAAATAACCCTTTACCACCCTCATCTAACAGTGTTGACTTAGTAATTTGCATAAAAATCAGCCTTTGATCGAATGTCCGCTTTGTTTCGGATTTGGTAAAATTTGTGTCATTGCATCTTAACAGTGTACATGAATCCTGAATATCAATAAAAGATGAACCCTGCAATGGCAAAACCATTATAGTCAAGATAAAACCTAGTGAAATCTTCCCAAGATCGATTTCGTTTAATATTAATCACGTGTGTACAGTACAAGTAAACCACGATGCGCCATTTTGAATATGTGTGATTAAAGTATAAAAATTTTCGTATTCCGACTTTTTGTGTTTAACTCTTACTTATCGACTTAAATAAATCAAGACCTAACATTTTTTAATTGTTTATTGTAACCATTAATACTGAAAGTGTAAACCTGAAAGAAGTGGAATTTTGTATACGAAACTATATTTCCAGGTGAAAGGTCACATTGTACAGGTGTATCGTCTTACATGAATGAGTTTACAGGTTTGTGTGTAAAGCAATTAATTATCCATGTCAACTTTAGATTTTCGTCTAAGTTCAGTATTTTTGTGATTTTACTTTTAACTAAAACACGATAAAGGAAACCATCTTGAAATGACCTTAATTGACATCGACAAAATCTATAAATACGTATTCAAATGAGGTCCCGATTGACATTGCAATGGCCCTGATCGAGTATGTTTGAGGGTTTACACGATACATAGCAAGTACGGAGACACGATGACAAATAATAACATCAGCTTGCATTAAATAATTAAATAAAATACATATCTTCATACAATGTAGAAATAAAATAATCAAGTATTCTTACAAATTCAAGACTTATACAGAGAGGAAGTAAGACAATGCTTTTAAATATTTACCTTTAGTAGGATGGAATCCACCAAATTCAACGGCGTAATAGCCGCAAAATAATATCCATGCGCCATTCATGCCATTTGGCAAATTATAATGCCTTCATTACAAACATTTTCGGCGATGAAATTATTCTTACAATAGTTCACTTACATCTTCATCAAAAGCACAGACGATAAAAAGCTATGCTTAACTTTTTAGTTCGCACTTTTTCAAATGGGGAACATCAATTGTTTTGGGAAAATCGACGATCATTTAAGGTAATCTTCCTTATATTTATTGTTTTTTATAACAAAAAGTGTGAAAAAAATGTCTAATACATTATAAGGAATCTACCAGACCTGCCAGATCAGAGCAATGACACTTTTTCAAAAATTCCCAGAGGGGATCCCAAATCCAGGGTGCTCGCATAAGGCAGCTTAACTGCCTAAAAATGACGACAGTAAAGGGAAGGTGTATACCATAAAAGAGCTTGAAAATGGCAAAATTCATCAAGTTTCTAAATATCTTAATCGTCCAAATTTGATTTAGACAATTACTTCATGAATTCCATGTCACTGAGTTGTGCAAAATAAAGTCTACTTTTCACTTTGTAATTGATGAATTATATTTTTAACCGGTTTTTTGTGACAAAAATGTCGGTTATTGATTTGGGGATGTATGGCGGGCAGTCGGTCCGGCGGGCGGCAACCAAATGTTGTCCGTGCATTAACTCATGAACTGTTCAACCAAAGCTTTAAAATGTTTATTATGTTGTTACTGATGACAAAATGGAGGTCAAGTTCAATAATGGCGATTTCGATTTTTACCGTTCAGCAGTTATGGTTCTTGAAAGATTGAAAAATGGCGTTTCCAGTCTTGTCCATGCATTAACGCATGAACTTTTCAAACACAGCTTTCCAAATGTTAATATGTTGTTACTGATGACAAAATGGAGGTCAAGTTCAGTAATGACGATTTTGACTTTTACCGATCATGAGTTATGGTTCTTGAAAAGATTGAAAAATGACGTTTACAGTCGTGTCCCTGCATTAACGCATGAACTGTTCATTCAAAGCTTTTCAAATTTTAATATGTTGTTACTGATGACAAAATGTTGGTCAAGTTCAATAATGGCGATTTCGATTTTTACCTTTGAGGAGTAATGGTTCTTGAAAGATAGAAAAATGGTGTTTCCATTCATGTTGTTGCATTTACTCATGAACCATTCAACCTAAGCTTTTCAAATTTTAATATGTTGATACTGATTACAAAATGGAGGTCAAATTTGATACTGACAATTTTCACTTTCACCGTTCATCAGTTATGGTTCTTGTGATATTGCCATGTTAATAAATCCGGTTTGCTGTCGTTGTGACAGCCTCTTGTATTATATAGAGTTAATAAAATTGGTTCGAGTACCAATGAGATAACTTTACATCAAAGTCACAGGTTTTAAAAGTTAAACAAGACAGTAACTTATCAACATTACTTGTAATATTATCATATAATTGCGAATGAGACATTTATGTGATACAGATGAATACTCGACATCCAGACAGTAAAAAATAACAACCACAGGTGTAGTATCCTACTATAAATGCTAATGCGACCATATGGCTCTATCCAAGGTTAAACGTAATTATTTTTTATCAACTATAGGTTACTGTATAGATAATAGTAATCTATAATAACCGAGAGGTATCAAACAACCAGCGGACGATAATGGAAACAGTCTAGTCATGGAAAATTGGTGGCTGAATATTGTCTCAATTATTTCTGAATAATCGTCTGAATATGTCTGAATGTTGTATTTGTGTCTATTTCTGAATATTGACTGAATTTCGGACTATTCAGCCAGTATTTAGAAACTAAGAAATATTCAGAAAATTTATGGTTCAAATGATGCTGTTTTTAAGAAATATTCAGCCATTTTTTAAGACATATTCAGCAATATTCAGAAATCTTCAGCCAATATTCTTCCAATCTTCAGCCATACTAAGAAATATTCAGAAATATTCAACCATATTAAGAACTATTCAGACAAATTCATCCAATCTTCAGCCTTATTAAGACATATTCAGATATATATTAAGAAATATTCAGACATATTAAGAAATATTCAGATATATTAAGAAATATTCAACCATATTAAGAACTATTCAGACAAATTCATCCAATCTTCAGCCTTATTAAGACATATTCAGCCATATCAAAAACCATTCAGCAAAATTGCATCCTTGTTCAGTCAGTTTTTAGTACTACAACTTCCAAGAATAGTATTTCTGTGCAACTATTATTTACTTAATTACCTTATACTATCCAACCTTCCCTGTTTTCCACTTATAAGTTTCTTGTTTAATCAAAAAAATCACCTGTCTGTGTCTATTCAGTTTTTTGACTATACATGAAAGAAAAAGTGACACAATATTAAATATGAATTTAAAATTTATTAATTTAAGAACTTTGAGTTAGAACTTTCTTCACTTTCTGCTTTTTGACCATTTCTTTCTTGTCCCCGTCAAATAAAACAAAAGTGGTAATTTAGTTCTTTGTAATACATTTAGTTTTTACGTTCGAAAAGGGTTTATATAATTTCAACAAATATTAACATGCAACGTCTGCCCTAGCATACATGATTTCATACCATCAAACATTAATTGTTACACTGAGATTTGTGAGATTGTCCAATCAAGTTGAAGTTTCAAACAATGTTGCAATATTATAATTGGGTTTTTACTATTACATCTAAGAATTGAGCATCATTGATGAGTGTGTTGAGACATAATGCGGGTCTGTCATATGAAATTATAAGTCTTGTCTTTGATCAAATTAAGCCATGTTCAACTAATATTTCCTAGTCCTTTTATGTTGTTATGTAATACTGCTGATTAGGGTTAGGATGAAGGTTGGCATGGCTTTAAAATGTTTAAATCCTGCTGCATATTTCATATGAAACTGTCCCAAGTTTTTCTTTCTTGTTTTGTATAAAGATTAGTTCTTTGATCTGTAGTATCTATACTACTAATGGAAGAGACTGATTTTATTGAGCTGAAACTCCTCTGAAACCATTCATGTCTGGAAATATTAATGTGACATGACATATAAATATAGGTTGTTGTACTTCCTAAATTTTTCTTTGAAACAATTCAGAGAAAATGCCAATTTTTGAGAAAATATCTAAATTCCAGACAGTTATCTATATGTAAGTTTAACAAGATCCTTACATGATGTAAATTATTGCATTTCATAAGAATATTTTACATATATATAAGCATAATGGTACATACCTATTAGCATATGCAACTGCATTATGTAATGCTTTTTTTATTTTGATGGTTTTCATTTCTGGAAGATTTTCCTTATTATACCTTGTGATTGCCAATGAGACAACTATCCAAAATGACACAAACAGCTATAGGTCACCGTAAGGCCTTCAACAATGAGCAAAGCCCATACGGCATAGTCACCTATAAAAGGCCCTGATAAGACAATGAATTTTAGCATAAATTGTTTCAGATTTGTGATTTCAAGTCAAAATTATTATCTTATGTAAATTTAGCATCAACAAAAGTATACAAGGACCCTAACCTAAGTTGCTCTAGTGGATAGCTTACCTATTATGGCACTAATAATGACAGCACCATTTCTAAGGTTACCAAGGGATTTTGCATCCCTCAGTTCCTCTTCAGTGTAGAAGGCCCTCAACAGCCGGGCTGCCAACTCTCCCCTGGAGCTAACAGCCCCAAATATCATTGCTTTTGTTTTAATAGGTATAAAACAAAATGTTTTGGGGCATATTTCTATCATCTAAAACATAAAAAAAATCTATTAATAAGAATATTAATTAGTATATGAATGTAGAGTGATAAAACGTATTGCATGAAACTTAACATTATACATGTATGCATCATTTTACATCAGTATCTATCTATCAGTAACATCAGGCATCTCAAAAGCTCCTTTACCAAATACTTTTTGATATGCCTACATGAGGTGCATACTTCAAGATCTGGTTGAAGTTTTGTTCAACGTAGTTTATGTGTAATTTGTACTCAATTATGGGTTTACCACAGTTATGGGGGTTGGAAGTCTTCCATCCATTTTTTTTTCTGGAATAGCCCACAGTGCTGAGTTATTTTTTTTTAATCCGATGCCTCGTGTAAAGAGAGTGCCACGCTCTTTGCACGGTAAGAACCCTTGCAACAACTCTTTGAGGGGTCTGTAGGTGGCCTGTTGCAAGGAAAAATTTCTGTCCCTATCAAATATACCCTCATTTTCCAGTGGCAGTCCAAATTTCCCCGACCATCATCCTAGATGGCCTCTATTACAACAACCTACCTATTGTATTTATTGTGAACTTGTTCTCGTCCTGAATATGCATGAAATATTTGCCACTGGACGTTAAGCAACCAACAATCATTTTATATACATATATATATATATTTACCAACCCTTCTCTGTACTAAACTGACACTGAGCTGGATTTTTAACATTATTTGACCATGATTCAACATGCAGTCTTTACTTGACACCTAATTTACAAAATCCAATTTTGAAGTCTTAAAATTCATTATAACTATAGGGGTTTCGAACCATGACCTCCTGTCCGTAAGGAAAGCATGCTTACTTGTTACAACACTAAGGCAATGTTAATTTTTTAAATGTGTACAAATTATTCAACAGTATGTAGTTGCAATCAATTGAACAAATTTGGTATACCTTCAGATTTGCAGCTTGAGCCTCTGTGAATATACCATCTTTCTGGCTATGTCCTTGATCTTAAAGAGAAACACAAACATTAGAACAGGCTAGAATGCATTTGATTAGTCGACAATGGTTCTGAAAATTGTTGTATGGTGTCTAGGAAGAATAGTAAATACCTTACAGATTTTCTATCAACCTTATTTTCATTATTTATATATAGTTTATTCTATTGAATTTCTAAAATACAGTTCTGTAAAACCATTATTAGCAGCATTTTCAATCTTTCTCTGCAGTCAATATATGAATTTATCATGTTTAGTAAATGTAGTAAATACAGTGGTTTTGCATAATTTTTTATTTGATTTAAAAAATAGTCTGCTGTTTAATCCATATCGTGCAACTCTGACGATTTAAAAATAGTTTGCTGTTTAATCCATATCTTGCAACTCTGAAGCTCATCCTTTATCCCACTCCTATTTTTTTTATACATAAAGTCAGCTTTTATATATGTAAGCTAAAACAAAATAAATCCTCAAAATAGGTCCAATAGAACGGTCAATCGGGCTTGACACAATTTTTTCAATGACATAATTGTTTGTTATGTGACGTCACGAACGTCAAGGTTTCATATTATTTGGTACACTTAATGCAACTATTAAATAAAAAAACACAAAAAATACTTACAAAATATTTAACCTTAATATTATAAAGTTTTAAATGAGGTCACTTTAAAAAAAAGTAACCAATATTTGCTAATTTTTGGACGAAGTTGAAGGCCAATAAATAGCCATATATTCTTAGCATGAACAATGATACTTTTTAATTCCAAAAAAATGTAGAGCATTAAAACCAAATTTAATGATAGGAAACCACATAAAACAATAGAATTACAGTATATACATAGAGACAAACATATATTTCTAAAATTTATAAATTTGAGGTATTCTATATTTATAAATTTAATTTCAGTGGATTTATTTTTGTTTGTTTCCAGCTGTATTTTGATTAAAGTAGTCTTTCTTTTTTAAAATGCACTTAGATATTTAATTTCATAGATTAGATATCCTTAAAATAATAAAGAAAGAAAATTAAAGAAATAAAAATCTGAAAGATAATCCAACATCCTCTTGTTTTAACAGTACATTGATTAATCTTGTGATTTGATTAATTTTTAACATCCAACTAAAGAGCTTGCGAATTAAATGTATAAACTATCGGTTTTCTTTTTTTGAAGGGAAATGGACATGGTATTAGTGCCTGTACAGAAACTTTTGAGAAAAGTGATATTTATGGACACAGAGAACCTTCTTGTTGTTGGACAATTTCCAAATGACATAGAAAAAGATTTAAAAAAAAAAAACAACATGTATATTTTAAAATCTTATTATGAAATAAGTTGTAGAAAAAAAAGTTGAACATCATGACTTAATAGAAAGTTTATTGTATAAAACTTTTATTCATATACTTAATTTAGTGAGAACTATTATGTTTTAATGTAAAACTTCATGAAATGTACGTCTTCTGAATTCCAGCAAGTAATTGTTCTGAAATTCACCAAATGCTTTTCTGTATACATGATTTCCCGTGTAAACAATGTGAAACCAGTTACTGCGCAAATAAAATTCAGACATTATTCAGATTTATGAGATTATAATTTACTTATTTTCAGTTTTCTTAATTTTGTCTGACGTAACTTCTGAATGATTTTGAAAAATTCAGACAATATTCAGATCTATGAGATTATAATTTACCTATTTCCAGTTTTCTGAATTTTGTCTGACATAATATCTGAATGATTAAGAATAATTCAGACAATATTCAGATATTTAGGGGTGTATTTAATTTAATTTTTGGTTTCTGAATTGATCTTACTTGTATTTCTTAATAATTCAGACAAATAAGACAGTATTCAGAAGTTCTGAATATTTCTGAAACTTTTTCTGACTAAATAAGAAGTATTCAGACAAAATTCAGAACTATAAGACAATATTCAGACACCATCAATAAACAGGTCAGACAGGATTCAGACACCTAATTTGTTCTAAGACACATTTCAGCCAAAATTCAGAAAATTTCAGCCACATTCAGCTAATATTCAGAAATTATGGTTCAAAACAACTATTCAACAAAGACCCAATTTCGATGGTGTATGATTTTTATCGAATCTTTCATTAAGTTTTGCAATTTTGTTACTATAGTTTGCACGAGCTTTTGCTCTGATGAATGGTGGGTATGAGTCCATCAACATTATAAGTTAGTACAGGTCTGACTAATGAATCAAATAAGCAAAATGTTACTTTGATTGGCACATTAACAAAAAAGCTGAAAATCTGGAATATAAAGCAAAAATAATCTTCCTAGCGTTCTTAGCTAGATCATTAATGCCCGAGTTAAGGTTACCATTTCTGCTAAGAACAGACCCAAGAAATTTATATTCCTTAACATTGTCAAATATTTGAGTTTTATATTTAATAAATGGTTTTTCTAATTTACAGTTTTGTTTCTGAAATAACATGGATTTTGTCTTCTTTATGTTTACTGTTAAGTGCCATTTATCACAGTATTGAGATAATTTATTCATACTATTTTGAAGTCCATCTTTAGTTTCTGAGAGTAAAATTATGTCATCTGCAAAGCAAAGACTATTTATATCTGAATCTACTAGTTTAAGTGGTCTGCATTCTTCAGTATTTAAAAATATATCATTTATATCATTAATAAAAATGTTAAACAATGTAGGACTGATTGTGTCGCCTTGGCGTACTCCTCTCTGTATTTAAAAAAAATGGAGATGAGGCATTATCAAATGTAATTGAAGATTCTGTACCTGAAAACTTGTTTTATTACTTGGTATATATTTTTGCCAACCCCTAATTGAGCCAATTTGTACAGAAGACCATCTCTCCAAACAGAGTCAAATGCTCCTTTTAAGTCCACAAAACATGTATATATCTTTTTATTACACCCTCACCTTTACACTCGAATCCGACAACATTGTTAATATTTTTCCTCCGCTCCTCGCTTAGTTTTAACTTTCTATCGAAATATTTATGTTCAACATCTATTCCGTTGGCTTCCTTTACTTTCTGAATTTGAACTAGCTCACCCCTTGCTTTTCAAGCGAACAACGCTTTTCTCAAACATTTGTGTTTCCATTGTTCCTTCATCTGGAATTAAAAAGTCAATAGATATGTGATTTAGAAGCTCGATAGTCATAACCGGTACATATAAGTGGCTCACAAATTTATCATAAAGCCTAGATAATTGTCCTGGTTCATGAAGTCTTGACGCGGCGTCAGCAATCACATTATTACAACCACTGAAAAATGTTGCTCTGATTTCGAAATTGTGTGTAGCCGACAACCAGAAAAGTTCTCTCAAATGAGTCATTAAGGTTTTATTTTTGTTAATGATGCATTTTGTAGTCAAGTTTTCTGTAGATACGACAACACGTTTATTAGTCCACATCGCGGACAACACAATAGCCATAGTCTCTTTAATATTTATGTGATAGTTCTTAAAATTCGGTAAATCTGTGTCCCAATTCACATAACAAAAATCACCTTCATAATACTGTAAACAGGGAAATGTTCGCGGCAGTTTTCTTTTCGCTATTTTCGCGGTTATGAGTGAAACGCGAAAATAAAACGACCGCGAAAGGTCAAGGGAAACTCTATTTATAAAAGGTCACAGAGAAATCGTGAAATCAAAACGGCGCGAATTTAGATTGTGTTAATAAATCGCGAAATAAAGACAGCGCGAAAATTTCCCGGTTTACAGTATCCAGCACCATCATGTAAACAAGCATCAGTTTGGAAGCAAGTAACTGGTTCAGAATCTAAAAATGTTACTGTTCCATTGACCACATTCATAAAATTAACCCACCATTTCAAATTGACTTAACCAATCTGTTATCTACCATCAAAGCAAACAGGAGTTACAATCGGCTTATTTGACAACTTGCCACAGTGTGTGACCTTGTCGTCCGCGGTTTTAAACGCGCGGAAGTGGTCTCGGTGTTGACGATAAGCGTGTTTGTGAAGTCCCTTATTTTTATCCCGTACTGTCACAAAAGCATCCCAAGCTCTTGTTACCTCTGGTGTGTCATACTGATCTCCCAGATAGGTACTTTCGTAACTAGGACTAAGGGCCTTCTTAATTGGACTATGTGGTGATGGAAGCCGCTTCCGAGTAGAGTTATACTTCTCAACCCGATAAGGTTTAGGCGATAAGGTAACTCTCTTGTACTCATCCATATCCGGAATAAGCCTTCTCCGGGGTATTGTTCCTGCATAGTCCTATCTTGTGAACAGGAGAACTAGGTGTGCCTGTACCCAAGTCATGGAATTTAGCCCTAAGCTCAACCTCAGAGAGATACAATTCATTCTCTTCAATCTTTTGTTTCATTTCCCGCAACTCTTTTCTAATCTTTTGACTATTCATAACTAACCCTAAAATTTCTTTTATTTATTTTTTTTTTATTTTTATTTTTTTTTAAAGTGCTTTAACTTATTTAGTTTTTATAAACAAATAAAACTTTTCTTGTCAGATTTTATCAAAGGGAGATAATTGCTCTTGTGTGTTTCTTAAAAGTTTAAATCTTAAAGCAATAAGTTTATTTTTGTAATGTCTCCTAATAAATCTAATCAAAATAATTTTCAACATCATTACCAATTTCAAAGTCACTATCATCGTTAGCTTCATTCTTTTCTATTGGTGATTCTTCTAAATTTCTGATCTCTGTAAGGATTGAATGGAGTTCAACCGATGTTATGTCTTCGGAACCATTTACATGTTGCGATTTGTTCAAAAGCTCAATAGATAATAAACCATGAACTGTTTGAGGAATGCTAAATTCAATATTATTTCTTAACAAGTCCTTACAGTTATTTCCAATTAATCCAAGATTGAAATGTTTGTTATATAGTTATTGATGCTTTCATACTGCTATACGGCTTTGATCAGCCTTAACAGTTGACAAACATTCAATTATTTCAGTGCTTTGCTTTAGTAAGTACTGGAAATAAATTACGCCTTCTGCATAAGTAGGCTTTGATTTCTTCTCTTCCTTTGCACGAAGAAGATCAAAGATTTGGCTTCAGCAGCTTTTTGTTGGAAATCTTGACACAATCAAGCTCATCAACTATTGGTGAGGAATGTGACAAAACTGAATTTAAATCCAGTGGTTCACTGCCCAGGCATTGGTTTTAATTCACTAGCTCTTTCTCAATTTTATTAGCATTTTGAGAGAACTGAACACATTTTGCCAATCCATCTGCTACATACATAGTATGTCTTAGTGGTTGAACCTTTTGGACCATCGTATACTCCATAATCGTCCAAAAAATTACTGATGGCTCCCCTTTTTCCTCGATGTTGTCTAATTTTTTTAAAGCGAAGAACACGTTGGTCTTTTTTTTTTTTTTTTTTTTTAAATATTAAACATATTTTATCAAATTCAAATTCAAATATTTATTGCCATGTAAACTTTAAACATTAAGTTTGTGACATACAAAATAATAAACAATATAACTATATTTCACACACATATATATATATATATATATATACACACAATCATTCATTTACAGTTTATCAACAATCACCTGTTACATCAACCCTCAGTTGTCCAGGAGAGCAACTAATGGGGCCCCAATTTTTACAGTCTCATTTGTCTGGGAAAAAGCAAATGAGACAAAAAAACTCCAACTATAAATTATTAACATCAACCTTTATAAATATTATCTATCCTTGTACATGTACCTGCAATCATTATCGATCTATATATCTATACCTCTCATCATATATAATTATTTGAATAAAATATTCAATTTTATCGTACATCAAGTCTTTTGTTATGTTAACTTCAATTACATTTGTTTTATGGTCGAGTGATCATTTACCACGTGCGATTTGTTACAATTTTATCGTACATCAAGTTTTTTGTTATGTTAATTTCAATTACATGTAATTTATGGTCAAGTGATCATTTACCACGTGCGATTTGTTAAAGAGATGTGTCATCACTACCTACCTTCAACCTCTGATCGGTAAATGAAACATGCGATTCCGAATCCGAGACGCAAATACAACTCTCTGCTTTCAACTTTACCTCTTCTGGTTCTTGTTTCATTTTCACATCATCGTCATCAGAGTTAATGACTAGTACGGTTTCTACTTCCTCCCTGACTTTTGTCTCATACATTTTTTTCTTTTCTTAATGGTTCAGCTTTGTTTATCAGTTTTAACAGTTGTTTTGAACCATTAGGAATCTTATGTGCCCTTACCAAGTGATCCCTCAATATCTACTAGTTTTGACTCTGTCTGCGATTTGTCTACTTCTCTCTTACTTATATATTCGAAAATACGTCTTCAATTAGTTGTTTTATACTAAAAGTTGATTTTATAGTAAATGAAATGTATCTCTAATTTTCTGTAACCAAATTCTGGAAAACTTATATATATTTGCTTGTTGTATCACAATTTTTCCTTTTTATTCTCTATTATCTATTTTCACCAATAGCAATCACACCAAGAGAAGCATTACCCGTTCAATCATTGAAATATGATTTAGTACTGGTATAGTTAACACTTTGATTTCTAGTGAAAATAATTGTCGACAATTGCATTACTTCTTACTTTGCTGATGTCTGTTTGTTGAATATTTATTTTCTCCAAAAGACATGTTCTTACTCATTGTATTGAATGATTGATTGATTCTTGCTTTTTTAAATAATTTCTTGTTTACATTTCTTTTGTCAGAATCAGAAACGACAGCATTTTCATCTTCTACTGCAACATATAATCCAGCAAGTACAACGGAGAGCACTACCGGTAAGATAAGACCTCGTTTAAAATAACGGAAGTGAAAATTATATACTCATGAAAAAGGAAACGCATAATAAAAATTACCAAAAATAAACGTTTATCAAAAATATAGTCAATATATACAGCCTAATTCTGGAGAAACTTAAAACGTTGTTTTAATATACTGCAAGGTAAAGGAATCTGATGTACAGTAGTTGTAGTTTGTTTATGTAATTTATACGTGTTTCTCGTGGTTTTTTTTTATAGATTAGACTATTGGTTTTCCCGGTTGGCTCCGTGTTGAGGGCCCTAACTTGACCTATAATGGTTTTAAGAATTGTTATTTGGATGGAGAGTTGTGTAATTGGCACTCATCTTCCTTTACATAAGTACACAGTAGTAAAAAAATCTCATTGTGAAAAACTTGCAGGAGTTATATTTGGTAGATTTTGTTTTGCTGCTTTGAAAATTTCGACATGTAGGCATTTCCTGCTAGTAGTTCATTTTCGGTAGCCTGCCCTTAACCACTAAAACTTTTATCAGAAGATCTGTAATTATGAGTGACAATGCTCTAAACTTTTTATTGTTGAGTGCACTCTCGTTTCCTACTACTACGGCATTAATTCGTTTCCTACTACTACGGCATTAATTTACTATTGTGGGTCCTTGGCCAAGAAAAAGATTGACTTTCAGAACTTTCACAATTTTAGTCAATGGAAGCATGCATATGTTTATTATTCAATGTATCTGTACATACATTACTTGCATTAAAGCATTGTGCCGGTAGCAACAACTTTTTCAATTGCTTTTGTTCCTGATGAGATATAAATTGACTAACCTCAACTGTTTTGTAATGTACTCCGGAATCTTCCTCATCTGACATTGTCAAATCTATGATTGTCTCTTCAATAACACAGATATTTGGCTTATTATCTTTAGTTGGAAACTGATAAGAATAGATCGGAAGTGTCTACACACTTTTCACCAATGGACCAGGCATTATAGAATTGAGGGGTATTCACCTCCTTGTCGCTGACTCCTACTTTTTCTGTCGACGTCTGCAATCCTGCTTCCTGTAGCATTGCCAGTGTTGGGTCGGATACCCAGGAAGCAGTCAGGGAGTACACCGTCCCGTCAGGAAAGACAACCTTCTCTTTTTCCTGACACAACCGTATCCATATGGTAAAACAGAACCAACATACGTCGGACTACTTACAGCTACTTTTCTTACACTTCTAATGGTTTCGGCAACCTTGTCCTTACTAAAAATCCTTAGATGTTTTAGATGTTACCTTAAATCGGTAATTTGATGAGGATGATATTATATGTATTGACAATTGTATCTGAAGTCAACTTTATCATTGTCGTTTGTTTATGTGTTACATATTTGTTTTTCGTTGATTTTTTTTACTTAAATAAGGCTGTTAGTTTTCTCGTTTGAATTGTTTTACATTGTCTTATCGGGGCCTTTTAAAGCTGATTATGCGGTATGGGCTTTGCTCATTGTTGAAGGCCGTACGGTGACCTATAGTTGTTAATGTTTGTGTCATTTTGGTCTTTTGTGGATAGTTGTCTCATTGGCAATCATACCACATCTTCTTTTTATATTTAACCAACTTAATAGTTGTATAGACTGTAACAGAAAACCTGTCAACAGTTTTATTACTAGTAAGGGATTTTCTACATTTTACTGTAAAATTGACATCTTTTTTGATAATTGTATTATATTTTACCTTAAATCGGTCATTTGATCAAGATCATATTATAATATGTATTGACAATTGTATCTGAAGTAAACTTGAACCAACTTAATTTTTATCAAAAATATAATATTTTTCAGTAAATTTCACCACTTGAATGATAATTCATTCTGATGTTACTGTAAATCGACCACATTCCAATGATAGTTGTATAGACTGTAACACAAAACCTGCCAACGGTTTGATTACTAGTCATGGATTTTTCTACATTTTACTATAAAATTGACAACTTTTTTGATAATTGTATTAGATGTTACCTTAAATCGGTCATTTGATCAATATAATTTTATGATGTGTATTAATTTGAGAACTTTTTTGGTAATTGTTTTAGATGTTACCTTAAATCGGTAATTTGATCAAGATGATATTATATGTATTGACAATTGTATCTGAAGTAAACTTTATCATTGTCGTTTGTTTCTGTGTTACATATTTGTTTTTCGTTGATTTTTTTTACTTAAATAAGGCCGTTAGTTTTCTCGTTTGAATTGTTTAACATTGTCTTATTGGGGCCTTTTAAAGCTGACTATGCGGTATGGGCTTTGATCATTGTTGAAGGCCGTACGGTGGCCTATAATTGTTCATGTTTGTGTCATTTTGGTCTTTTGTGGATAGTTGTCTCATTGGCAATCATACCACATCTTCTTCTTTATATTATAGAATGTTACAAAAAATCTGCCAACGATTTAAATAATGATTTTTGTACACTTTACTGTAAATTTGACATTTTTTTTTAAAATTGTAGTAGATGTTACTTTAAATCGGTCATTTGATCAATATAATTTTATGATGTCTATAAGTATGAGTTCTTTTTTACTTATTTATCAAATCGACCATATTCTAAGGATAGATGTATAGAATGTTACACCAAACCTGCCAACGATTTTAATAATGATTTTTGTACATTTTACTGTAAATTTGACATTTTTTTTATGATTGAAATAGATGTTACTTTAAATCGATCATTTGATCAATATAATTTTATGATGTGTATTAATATGAGAACTTTTTTGATAATTGTATTTGATGTTACCCTAAATCGGTCATTTGATCAAGATAATATTTTATGTATTGACAATTTTATCTGAAGTAAACTTGAACCAACTTAATTTTTATCAAAAATATTATATTTTTCGGTAATTTTTACCCCTTTTATGATAATTCGTCTGATGTTATCTTACATCGACCACATTCCAAGGATAGTTGTATAGACTGTAACACAACTCCTTGCAATGGTTTTATTACTAGTAATGGATTTTCTACATTTTACTGAAAAATTGACTATGTTTTTGATAATTGTATTAATTGTTATCTTAAATCGGTCATTTGATCAAGCTAATTTTCTAATGTGTATTGACATTTGTATCTGAAGTAAACTTGAACCAGCTGAAATTGTTTTTAAATATTTAATTTTCTAGTAAAATTTACTCATTTTTGATATTTCTTAAAGATGTTACATCAAATCGACCATATTCTAAGGATAGATGTATAGAATGTTACAAAAAACCTGCCAACGATTTTAATAATGATTTTTGTACATTTTACTGTAAATTTGACAATTTTTTTGATAATTGTATTAGATGTTACTTTAAATCGGTCATTTGATCAATATAATTTTATGATGTGTATTAATATGATAACTTTTTTGATAATTGTATTAGATGTTACCTTAAATCGGTCAGTTGATCAAGATAATATTATATGTATAGACCATTGTATCTGAAGTAAACTTGAACCAACTTAATTTTTATCAAAAATATTATATTTTTCGGTAAATTTTACCCCTTTTATGATAATTCGTCTGATGTTATCTTAAATCGACCACATTCCAAGGATAGTTGTATAGACTGTAACACAACTCCTTGCAATGGTTTTATTACTAGTAACGGATTTTCTACATTTTACTGAAAAATTGACTATATGTATTGACAATTGTATCTGAAGTAAACTTTATCATTGTCGTTTGTTTATGTGTTACATATTTGTTTTTCGTTGATTTTTTTTACTTAAATAAGGCCGTTTGTTTTCTCGTTTGAATTGTTTTACATTGTCTTATTGGGGCCTTTTAAAGCTGACTATGCGGTATGGGCTTTGATCATTGTTGAAGGCCGTACGGTGGCCTATAATTGTTAATGTTTGTGTCATTTTGGTCTTTTGTGGATAGTTGTCTCATTGGCAATCATACCACATCTTCTTCTTTATATTATAGAATGTAACAAAAAATCTGCCAACGATTTAAATAATGATTTTTGTACATTTTACTGTAAATTTGACATTTTTTTTTAAATTGTAGTAGATGTTACTTTAAATCGGTCATTTGATCAATATAATTTTATGATGTCTATAAGTATGAGTTCTTTTTTGATAATTGTATTAGATGTTACCTTAAATCGGTCAGTTGATCAAGATAATATTATATGTATAGACCATTGTATCTGAAGTAAACTTGAATCAACTTAATTTTTGTCAAAAATATTATATTTTTTAGTAAATTTTACCACTTTTATGAGAATTCATTCTGATGTTACTTCAATTCGACCACATTCCAATGATAGTTGTGTAGACTGTAACACAAAACCTGCCAACAGTTTTATTGCTAGTAATGGATTTTCTACATTTAACTGTAAAATTGACAACTTTTTTGATAATTGTATTAGATTTTACCTAAATCGGTCATTTGATCAAGATAATATTATAATATGTATTGACAATTGTACCTCAAGTACACTGGAACCAACTTAATTTTTATAAAAAATATAATATTTTTTAGTAAATTTTACCACTTTTATGATAATTCATTCTGATGTTACATTAAATTGACCACATTCCAATGATAGTGATATAGAATGTAACACAAAAACTTCCAACAGTTTTATTACTAGTAATGGATTTCCTACATTTTACTGAAAAGTTGACAACTTTTTTGATAATTGTATTAGATTTTACCCAAACCGGTCATTTGATCAAGATAATATTATAATATGTATTGACAATTGTACCTCAAGTACACTTGAACCAACTTAATTTTTATCAAAAATATAATATTTTTCAGTAAATTTTACCACTTTAATGATAATTCATTCTGATGTTACTGTAAATCGACCACATTCCAATGATAGTTGTAAAGACTGTAACAAAAAACCTGCCAACGGTTTTATTACTAGTCATGGATTTTCTACATTTTACTGTAAAATTGACAACTTTTTTGATAATTGTATTAATTGTTATCTTAAATCGGTCATTTGATATAGATCATTTTCTAATATGTATTGACATTTATATCTGAAGTACACTTGAACCAGTTTAATTTTATTAAAAATATTTAATTTTCTAGTAACATTTACTTATTTTTGATAATTCATAAAGATGTTACATCAAATCGACCATATTCTAAGGATAGATGTATAGAATGTTACACCAAACCTGCCAACGATTTTAATAATTATTTTTGTACATTTTACTGTAAATTTAACATTTTTTTTATAATTGTATTAGATGTTACTTTAAATCGGTCATTTGATCAAGGAGATATTATATGTATTGACCATAAGATCTGAAGTAAACTTGAACCAACTTAATATTTTTTAGTAAATTTTACCACTTTTATGATAATTCATTCTGATGTTACTTTAAATCGACCACATTCCAATGATAGTTGTATAGACTGTCACACAAAACCTGTTTTATTACTAGTCATGGATTTTCTACATTTTATTGTAAAATTGACAACTTTTCTGATAATTGTATTAGATGTTACCTTAAATCGGTCATTTGACCAATATAATTTAATGTGTATTATTTTATTACCAGTCATGGATTTTCTACATTTTACTGTAAAATTGACAACTTTTTTGATAATTGTATTAGATGTTACCTTAAATCGGTCATTTGGTCCGAGTACACAGTTATCGTCCTTTGATTTTCGTTGTCCACGAATATAGTCCTTAGTGTGGACAGAGTGTTACTTGCCAATTTTTGTTATACCCCTTCCAAATTGCCAATTTTTGTTATACCCCTTCCAAATTTATTTCTCCGTGTTTTATGCCTCATATAGCAAGTTGGGGGTTGAAATGACACTGTAAAAAAAATTGGATCATAAATATTAATGTAAAGTAGTGATTAGGTCTAGCTGAAAAAGGTCAAAAATTAGCACTTCGGAAGCTGTCAAAAGATTTCAAGACCCCCTTAACATAAAATTGTCCATATTTTGAGTTAGAGCTGATGAAGTTTTCTATAATTTTGATATAATTTGTCCCAAAAGTAGTACAACACACTGTAAAAATATTATTGAGAAAGCGCAGGTGGGATTTTTTTAATTTTCATTTATTGTCTAAAAGAAATGCACTACGAAATAACTGTGTACTCGGACCTAAGAGGTGAAATCAGGAAATATAGAATCTGTACTTTGGCAACTTCCCTGAATGATTTGATTGTGTCAATTTGTCAAATAGCATAAAACTAAAGGATTTAAACTTTTATTTGATAGAATTTCTGCAAAAATGACCAATTTTGGCATTATATGGTCAAAATAAGCATTTCATAGCTTTTTCAATGTTGATGCATAAGTGGCATTTTGACTTTCTATCTGACATGTTTTCATGTGTCAATTTTTGTGTTTCTATGCTTTAATCCAGTTTTATTACTCATTTGTGAACTCTGAATCTACAGAGAAGAAGATTATCTCAGACAATATGAGCAAAATGTGTTGTATAAATGACCCTCGTCTAACGCCCTGTTTGGATCAAGTTAAATGTGAGGAGCATGGCACATAAAAGTTGAAGTCCATAATAAAGCCCTCACTAAATTTGTATAAAAAGCACTTAACAATGTCTTTTGTACCTGTTTCATTTCACATAATATCTTTCTTTACTTCTGTAGGATAGCATGTGGTTCAAATTTAATCCTGTTGAGACTAAAATTGCATGCAAGTTTTTCACTAAAAAGTGAAAAATCATTGTATCAGACCATACTGTCTGGTAAAAAAGTTGAATGTAAGAGCCTTTTTGTGCTCAGATTTATTGTATCATGTCACCTGAGTATAGAAATGATAGAAAAGACACAAATTTGTATTTCCTATAGCTTCAATATGCATTTTTAAATGTAAATATGTGCTACGGCCTAAATTGACCCTAAATTATTTTTAGTCTTACTTGGCCTAAGACCCTTTTAAACTAATATGATATGTTATTTGTAAGTTTTCTTTCCATTTAAAGTACATTAAATACATATGTAAGGATTATTTATAATCAAAAAGCTTCACAAATTTAAAATTGCTGGAAAATATTACATCTTTATGTAAGGCCCCCCTTCATTGGAAAACCTCCATTTTTAGGCACAGGCTCATATAAATTTGACTTTTGAATAATTATGCTAAGTCTGATATATCAAATGAGTACTCTATTGCTTTAAATACATGATATATTATATATTAAGGCATTTTAAAAGTATTTTTTTGCAATATTTAAATTTTAAAAGCCCCAAATGTTGATAGTTGAAATTTCTCAATTTTAACGTCTAAATTTAACACGCAAAGTTGAATATAGAATTAATCATATTGTCTATAATATATATCCTATTGCTATGAAACTTTGTAAGCAGTCTTATAATATATTAAGCTATAGTCATACCAAGTTTTATTAAGATTGGTCAACTTTTTCTATCCTATTAGGTCCGAGTACACAGTTATCGTCCTTTGATTTTCGTTGTCCACGAATATAGTCCTCAGTGTGGACAGTGTGTTTCTTGCCAAATTTTGTTATACCCCTTCCAAATTTATTTCTCCATGTTTTATGCCTCATATAGCAAGTTGGGGGTTGAAATGACACTGTAAAAAAAATTGGATCATAAATATTAATGTAAAGTAGTGATTAGGTCTAGCTGAAAAAGGTCAAAAATTAGCACTTCGGAAGCTGTCAAAAGATTTCAAGACCCCCTTAACATAAAATTGTCCATATTTTGAGTTAGAGCTGATGAAGTTTTCTATAATTTTGATATAATTTGTCCCAAAAGTAGTACAACACACTGTAAAAATATTATTGAGAAAGCGCAGGTGGGATTTTTTTAATTTTCATTTATTGTCTAAAAGAAATGCACTACGAAATAACTGTGTACTCGGACCATTTGATCAATATAATTTTATGTGTATTATTTTATTATTAGTCATGGATTTTCTACATTTAACTGTAAAATTGACAACTTTTTTGATAATTGTATTAGATGTTACCTCAAATCGGTCATTTGATCAAGATAATATGATATGTATTGACAATTGTATCTGAAGTAAACTTTAACCAACTTAATTTTTATCAAAATATTATATTTTCAGTAAATTTACCCCTTTTATGATAATTCATTCTGATGTTATCTTAAATCGACCACATTCCAAGGATAGTTGTGAAGAATGTAACACAACAACTGCCAATGGTTTTATTACTAGTAATGCATTTTCTACATTTTACTGTAAAATTGACAACTTTTTTGATAATTGTATTAATTGTTATCTTAAATCGGTCATTTGATCAAGATAATTTTCTAATATGTATTGATATTTGTATCTGAAGTAAACTTGAACCAGCTAAATTTTATTAAAAATACTTAATTTTCTAGTAAAATTTACTTATTTTTGATAATTCTTAAAGTTGTTACATCAAATCGACCATATTCTAAGGATATTAATTTTATTTGTTCTACCTGTCAAAGTCTTATGTAGCTTCTTACAAAGACACCTGGTCTTAGTCTTTTTTTTTGTTTTTAAAGAGTATCATTATTTTGTTTCAACTTTTCTTATAATGATATGTTCTTTTGTGTATCGATTGATATCTCCATTTAAAATACCTGCCCTTAAAAGTATTAAGTACAAGTAGTTAGTTATTTATATAAAGTCGTAAGCTCTCGGACTGTAATCCACTTATCATATAAAGCAACATTTCTCTCATTTGCCTTTTTGTAGAATGGAGACGAGTACCGCATTGGTCTTTCGTCTGTAACAATACATCAACCTACCTCTTTAGTGTTTAATTCATCTTCTATGATTTCAATTTCTATGTTGTCTATCTTTTCCATCTCTTTCTGTAGAAATAAAAGGTGCTAATCAATCTCAATGCACACTGTTAGATCAGCATAACACATTCTTATATTGTATTTTTAAAAATACAGTATTCTTGTAAAATTGGAGTGTACACGCAGTATTGAAAAAAAATGGATATCAAATGAGGTACACTAGACAAGACTCTTTTAAAAAGAAAACATAAACATGACAGAATATAAGCTTTTAATTTTTCAAAATTGTCTATTTCTGAATTTACACGCGTATTTTAGATTTAGCTCCTCTGTAACCCTTCTTTTATGCTCTTATAAAGGGCTGTTGTGGATTTTTCATTACCAAGTCCAAGTAGCTTTAGTTTTTTTTCTGCTTGGCAAATTCTCTCTTCGCTTATTCAAAAGAAACAGCATTATTTCTACTTTGTCCGAGGGTTTCCCTCTTAGTCTTTTTCTCTTTCTTGATTCTGTAAGGAAATAGAATTATTCATTACGCCAGTACTTGGCTTGACTGCCACTTAAAAAGAAGTCGTTTAATTGAAGAAATTTTTCCAAAAAATTATCTTTAATATTTGAAAATTTTCTTGATATAACCACCTCAGAATCTCTTATAAAAGATATTACTGGTTTATTTTTTTATTAAAAAAAATGACGAAGACTTTAAATCAAAGTGTACTTATGTAAAACTAATACCACCACATTATGGTAGTCACGTTGGGTTGCATATGAAGTATAGACCAAAGAAATATTCCCTTGAATTTGACTGTTGTAGGAAATTAGCCCTACATGTTGTTGCAGTCAAAAAATCATGAGTTATAAACATACATCTTTGGTGTTTCAAATCACCTTTCTTTTTTATTTTATGTTTCTCTACAATATTTTGGAAACTAAAGGGTGTGTTTGTCAATGTTTGTAGACACAAGACCAGGAAAAAGGGAGTTACTGACTATCCTTTTGGGTATAACTATGCCAACACTGAGCACTTGCCAAATCATACCCTGTTCGACCCAAAAAAACATTGGAAAACACCCTCTTCTAAACAGAAATATTGAATAACACCCTGTTCTAGACACGTAAAAAAATGTAGACCCTGTTCTAGACCTTATAAAATAGATGCTTTTCTAGACCCTGATTCAAGACTAGCTAGTCCAAATAATTATAACGTCTTGGAAGCAGGGTTTCCCCTGGGTCAATTATTTTTTTCGCCACCTCTTTCGCCAAAACAATATATTTTTCGCCACTTTATTTTTTTTTTCGCCAAGTAACATAATTATATTTTTCGTTTAAAATTTACCTTTTTTGCTACCCCCCCCCCCTTTTTCCCTTAAATAAGATGATTTTGCCCCATTGTGTCTATGATTACTCTCTCAAACTTATTTTAGAGTCTACCTTTTAATGAATAAAAACTAAACATTTACTTTAAAACAACATAATTTTTTTTAACTTAGTAAAAGGGAAAAATATTCATTGTATTTTTAACAACTTTTCTAAATGAGGGGGCCACTATACTTTTAATAATAAAGAAGATATAAGTCCTGGAATATAACACAATTAATGGACATATTCTTATCATATAATACCAGTATAGTTCGTAGTAGGGAAAGATTTTTTTTAAAGAAAAATACTGATGTGCCCTTTTGTACTAAGAAGTGGTTTTTACAACAAAACAAAAGCCTGTATCACATGAAATTGATCCCTTATTTCATGTGTAGTCATTACATTGAAGGGTTACTCTCATTCGAGGGGTTGTTCTTAACCTTTTGGATATATTTCTTCATAACGACAGTTTTCTTTTCTTGACCATCGTAAATGAAAAAGTTGAGACGTAAAACTATGCTTGAAACACGTACGTGTGTCACTAAAACGACTTTAAAGCAGTCTCCCTAATCAATAACCTATATTAAAGTCAACGGATAATTTAAGTTTTAAATCAGAGATTTTTCTTGCTTTTGAACATTTTTCGTCACAACAGCTTTCTTTTCTAAACTATTTTAACAGGAGAGGAAACGTCAAAAGTTTGCTTCAAACACGTGCGTCGCTAAGTGGTAAATAAATTATGTATGTGACATTCAGCGGAAGCTATTTAACCATATCATTTTGTCAAACAATTCAATCAACACCTTTATTAATTAGTCCTTTGTTGTCGATAGGTATGACATGTTTCTGTACAAATCTTAATGAGGTCAAGATGAATTCCGAGTATTTTCTGATCGGGTATAGTCCGAGAAACTCGAAAAAAGTAAATAAACAAGATGGAGGAAAATAAATCGTTATATATATTTCTGTCGCCAAATTCTTTCGCCAATGACGAATTTTAATCGCCACAATTATAATTTTTGCTATGACACCTTCCTGCGTCAATGAAAGGGTTAAAGAAAAAAAAATTGCCTTTCAAGATGTCATAAATATTTGGACTACAGCAGAGCATGAAAAAGCAACCCTGTTTTAACCTGGAGAACATGATAAAGACACCCTGTTCTAACCATTACGACATAAAAAAGGGACCCTGTTCTAACCATCAGGGCATACTATCGACCCAGTTTTGCGGCACACTCGTACCACTCCACTTAAAGTATAGGTACTCCCTTCCCCCAGTTTTCCAGGAGGGCCGACTGTGCAGTATGTGCTTTGCTAATTGTTGAAAGACATGCAGTGACTTTTAATACTTCTTCATTCCTGTGTCATTTTGGTTTCTTTTGCGTTTATTAAATACAAAGTTAGGATACTTAATTTTTTTTATAGTCGTTATGACCGTACAAAACATAAAACATCATTACCCGTTCTTCTTGGTTTAAAGATAGTCATTGTATTTTTATACAATGACTCTTGTTGGTAGTCGCCACAATCACTGCTAAAATCTGCTTTAAGTTTGTCTTTCTCGTCATTAATTACCGACAGAGAGGCACTCACCATGCTTGAAAGTGCCGCCATTTCTGTCAGTAACAGTCCCGTACTGAAGTTAATGTACGCATGTAAGGGGAGCCGTCATTATTTTGTCTTATGTTCAGATATCAAAAAATGAAGCATATTTCTTGATATCAAGAAATCGAAAATTTGATATCAAAAAATCCTTTTTTTTTTATATCAGAAAATAATCTTCATTTTTTAAATCAAAAAATAAAATTTTTTATATCAGGAATTCGATTTTTTGATATCAGAAATTAGTGAATAAATAGTAAAACGGCGCCTCATAGAAATGCTAATACAACTGCATACAGAATATCAGTGATCTCCTACTAATGGTTCCTAATAAACCTACCTAATCACAAACTTGAGAATTGAAAAAAAATATTCTTGGCCATCTTGAGAAATGCTCGACCCCTCCAGTCTTCCTGCTAGCCTGTATTAAAAATCTTCCAGTAATTGAAGATTATGTGAAAAGAAATTAAAATCTCCCTCCCCTTCAAACAAGGAAGATTTTAACAGTCCTAGTGTTGCTAAAAATATAAATACATCTTAAATAATCAAAATACTATCTCACTTTTTAAATAATGTGACAATGTGTCAATACAATATTAAGATCCATTCAGTAATAAATTGAATGTACAAAACACCAAGACTAAAACAATCCCTGAACATTCTAGCGTGTTTTATTTGTGCAATTCTATTTTCCAATTTCTAACCTTTGTATACATCTTTTAACCAAGATAACTACTCGCATACCAAATATAGTTATCGTATTACTTATATTAAGAGAGAATTTAACATTACAAAAAATCTGAAATTTGTATGCAGTTAAGCTGTTTTACCTGATGGTACGAGTAACAGGCTGACTAATTTCACATTATTTTTCTTAGAGAAAATGAAAACAAAACATCCGTTTCAAACATTTCAATTTGACTAGATCAATTAGGTTTTTTTATTTATTTTTCAATCTGACGTTATTGTAATCGATTATACCAAATTCGTTAAAATTCCTCCCAATCAATGCCTGAAGGGAAGATTATAAATTTCATTATTATAAAAGTCTTTCGAATGACAGCCCTCACCAACACATTATAGCGGACAATTTCCCCCGTCATCTTATGGATCTCTTTGTATGTATTTTGTTGTATGTCCTTGTTCATGCATGGAACCATAGACGTTAAATCCGATGCCACGCTCTTTGCACGTTAAGAACCCTTGTAACAACCCTTTTAGGGTCTGTTGCAAGGAAAGAAATCTGTCCCTATCCAATCTACCCTCATTTTCCAGTGGATGTCAACATTTCCCTGACCATCATCCCGAATGGCCTTGATTATGACAAGACCTACCTAATGTAGTTGTTAACTTGCTCTCGTCTTGAATATGCATGCAATAATTGCCATTCGAAATAGCAAACAACAATCAATCAACCAATTCAAACATGCAGCGATCTTTTATTTGAATTTTTATTTAGCACTCCGACACATATTGCGATATCTGCTTTTTCACTTCCGTTTCACTTCTCGTGCGGACACCCAATACAGAAGCCTCCTCTGTTATGGTTTTCCACAACTCATTTTTCTTTTGATTTGTCTGATTTGAATACAGTAGTGGCTAATTACTTTCTAAGGGCACTGAAAGATGAAGCCTGTAAGCAGTATTAACTGACCCAAAGTTTTTCCTTGAATATCATAAGTATCTTCTAGGTAAGTGAAGCCTTTTATCTAGTTGTTCTCTTATAGTGACAGAGAGATCTTGGTCTTTATCTGATTTCACTTTTATTGGATATTTAAGTTTTGAAGCCTCTTGCTTATGGAGGTTAATCATATGAATCAGTTGGTACCTTGAAACCAATGTCCTGAATACACAACTCATCCAAGATGAACATTGAATTGTCTCTATAAAGTAAATCAATCCAGCTCGATTCATGAAACTGTATAGTCACAGCAAACAGATGGTCGCATGGCCAGTGTGAACGAAGCAAGTCCTCAGACTGGAATGATGACACCGCCAACAGATGTGGTGTTCTGATTTGTAAAACTACTGACAGTAAACAAACAACCCTCCCCTTTCACAATTTTCTCTTTTCAACTTTTTCTGCTGGTGAAACACGTTTTCTACAACGGCCAATTAACTCATTTTTGTCGATTGTGGAGGAATGCAGGTTTGTGCTGGTTATACTGTTTGAAAAAGGCAGATAGTTAAATGTTTACATCTAGATTTTTCAAATAAAAAAAAGAAAATGTTTAGAGTACAGGAATGCCCCACTAACACTATCATTTCCTATGCGCAGTGGATCATTCAATTGGGGTCTCTAATTTGGCATTAAAACTCAAAATCATATCATATGGAGCATGTGTATTTAGTTTCAAGCTGATTAGACTTCGACTGCATCAAAAACTGCTAAACCTATAGAAACACAAACGACGTACCAAACGATCGCCCACAGACTCAAAAATATAATGCCCCGAGGTGTGGCATAAAAACTATTTCTTCCTTCCGCTATTTTTTTGTTGCCATGATTTATCAAGTAATAGTTCAATTTTAAGATGCGATCGATATTTTATCAGATCCAATGCAAATTTGAAAGATTAAAGCTCAAAACTTCACCCTGAGGCAGTAGTAAAACTTAAAAGCATGACACATTATTTCAGAATGGTTTAACTCCGTATAAATAAACAAGATTGATCAAAAACCTGAGTCATTATCTTCATTTCACCATTGAAAAGAAACCAATAAATAAATTGGTTAAAGCTTATATATTTAGGCAATAATAAAGATATGACTTTAATCTACAAATAATGTGTGATACAGGTTACGAGTGTGGAAAAGTAAATGACTTCTTTTCAAATTTAAAGAATTATAGAAAACTAAACGACTTTTTAAAAGAAATTGATTGGTGTATTGATTGATTGATTGATTGTTTAACGTCCAGTGGCAAATATTTCATGCATATTCAGGACGAAAATAAGTTCACAATAAATACAATAGGTAGATTGATATGATAGAGGCCATCTGGGTTGATGATAGGGGAAATTTGGACTGCAACTGGAAAATGAGGGTATCTTGGATACGGACCCCTTAAAAGAGTTGTTGCAAGGGTTCTTAACGTGCAAAGGGCGTGGCACCCTCTTTACAGGAGTCATCGGATTTAACGTCCCCTTCTGACCGGACGTGACTGCGAACTTGATACATCCCGTGTTCTCCTGAATCGTTCACTTTCCACGTAAGCGTGAGGCCATAACGGAGTTATTTTGCGGTGGTAAAAACTCATGTTATCTGCAAAAATTCCGAACTCTTCTTAATTAAACGGCTGTCCGTTGTATGTTTTCAGTTCTTTCGTTATTCTAAATATTGAGAAAGTTTTGTCTTATAGCGGTATGACGGATTTTGCGTTTAAACTGTTAAGGTTTCTATTACATACCTTCAGTATTCATCAATGACTGCCATTGCGTAATACCCATTTGTAAACGGTCCACACAAAGCCATGCTGAGATTCTCCCAAACATTCTTCGGTGTCTCGGACATATGTAGCGGTTCAAAAACAATTTTCGGGGTTGACGATAAACATGATCTACATGATTCACATGTTTGTTCAACAAGTTTGTCTGTTCCAGTGAAGTATACCTTTTCACGTAACAACTGACTATTCCCTGGTGCCCTTCATGTGCAAGGTCGATTACACCCATCTGTAAATCTTTCGGAATGACGATTTTTTTATCATGAAGTATGATCGCCATATCATTAAGGGGGCTGTAAATTCGTATCGTAATCTTGAGAATGTATCAAGCGTAGTACTCTCATGCTTGTCCCACATGTTTGATTTTAATGCAGTTATAACAGTTTGTTGATCATTATCCTTTTGTGCACTGTCAGCTGTCTCATTAAGGGTCATTGCCTTCGACACAGCTTTGTCAGTTTAGTATCGGACATATTCTTCAGCTAATTGTAAATTTTAACATGCGATTGATGTATTCAGGATCGGATGTCTAGATAGTCTGCCGCGTTCACCTTTCCTGGTTTGTACTGTACTTTGAAATTGTATTCTTGTAATCTTTAGCTCCATCTGGTGTCTTTGCCTTTGGACTGTTGAATCTAGTTTCAAGCGGTTGGTGATCGGATACCAATGTAAATGGTTGTCCGTACAAATAAAGTTGAATATGTTCAAATACCCATACAATTGCCAATGCTTCCTTTTCTGTTTGCGAATAGCGTGTTTCAACGTCTGTCAATGATCGGCTTGCATATGCGATTATTTTCCCATTGTGTGTTAATAATCCTGCTAATCCAACGGGACTTGTGAATTATGATGGTTCTCTTCATATTATTGGAGCTCCATTAGATAATGTGGCAAAAAATGAAACTTTTATGTTTACAACAAAATTAAAAAGGAGGGGCTACGATAACCGCTACATCTTACCAGACAAATAGGCCGGATTTACTTGGGATGTACAAGGAGAAGATGATTATTAACTAGAAGCTTATTTTAGAACAACTGAGAGCAATTAACCCTCTGACCAAATCTGTTTCGGAGATTAGAAACGCATGTATTCAACCATACAATAACAAACAGTAGCCTTCATCAGCTTTCAGTACGTGTCACCAAACTTAAACACACCTGCTAGTTTTTATGACAGGTTATCAGAAGGAGAATCCGAAAAATATTTCGAATCATCAAACGTGTCAATGTGGCATTAGTGAACCATCGTCATGTGAACATTCATCTTGGCCCAACTACCGATGACGGTGAAACGGGCGAAATAGATCCTTTTCATGGGCAAGAAATAGCTGCAGAGCACGTTGTGAGCCAACCTGTAAATGCTAACACCTATAATTTTGGAACGTACATTACCAGATGCGCTCATTAAAAAAGACATACAGAACTAACTCTGAGACATTATTTGAAGAAATCGTAGTGGACCTACAGGCTTTGTACACCAAGACTATATAAGTGCTGCCACTGGAGGAGGTACTTCCTGTTAGAAAGGAATTGGGACCAACATATGTGAAGAGAAAGTGAAATTGAGAAATAGGGAAATCGAGAAAGCTAAAACGAGAAAACACGAAAGAGGAAACGCGAAATGAATATCGCAATTTCGCTTTTTCTCGAATTCCAGATTAACCAATTTCTCGATTTCTCGATTTTCCGTATTTCCCGATTTCTCGTTTTCCCAATATCGCGTTGGAAAAGTGAGAGGAGAAAACGCGAAAACACGAAAAGGGGAAATGGCCGCATCCGGCCACCATAGCATGTGGCACACTTTTTGGTATGTTTTCGTTTTTTTCCTCATTTTATGTTCGACACGTGTAATAATTATCATCCAATCAGCAACAGGTCAGGTTTATTGTGGGATGCTTAAAGCGCCAAACAAGAAATCAGTGGGGATGGCGTTCAGGCAGTTTAAGTCAAAAGCCGGCAAAAGGCACAATATTGATCTCTCTTGCATCAAACATTCCAAAGGCATGGAAGTAGAGGACTATGTAAGAATTTTAGTAATATATATATTTTCTTGCATTGTGACTTATGATAATGAAGAATAAAGACACTTTAAAACATTACACTAATTGACTAAGCATGTGCTATTGAACATTATTGTGCATTACAATAAGTGCGCTCTTGTAACCATATATGGGTCATTTTAAAAAACTCAAGCTGCTGAACAATTTTTCAACTCTTTAAAACGTGACCTATATTTTATAAATCAGATGTCACCGTAAGTTCACGTATTCATTTTTCGCTTATTGTTCCATGTCAACGATCACTTATTGTCACAGCAAAAAAATAATGACACCAGAAACACTAAGTGTGAATGAATATGGTCAGGTTCAACATAAAAAAATGCAACGACAAACGCAATCAAATCTAGCTATTTTAGAAGAAGTTCGAAAAAGATGCAACAATGTTCGTACCAACATCGAACAGGAACAGGAGGTAATATATACAGCAGAATCTGTGTCTGTTACAATACAAACGCAAGATGAAAGCAATGAAGTGCCAACATATAACAGCTTGTTAGAATTATTCAACAGAAAAATAATAGATTGTTTAGCGGCGTCTGAAAATTTAAGTGTAAATGAACAAGAAGCACTCAATCGGAACATGAAATATGCCAATGAAACCATAGGAACATAGGGACTATATATTAATTATACCAATGAAATCATTTTTCAGATTTTAGTGCAAGATATTGTTGTCAATATAAGGGAATTTGATGTGACTGTCATACAAGTGAGAGCTTAGACTAGCTATAAAACCAGGTTTAATCCACCATTTTCTATACAAGTTTATGTCTGTACAGAGTCAGGAATATGACAGTTGTTATTAATATTATTCATTTAATGTTTTTTACCTTTGATTTTGACATTTAATTACGGACTTGACTTATTTTTTTAAGATACGACTTGTGCAGCTTATTACTTCACACCACATGCCATCTGTGGGCGTGTCATTTATATTTATTTGTTCTGTCAACTAATAAATTGAGACTTGCTCGTCCAGGCAAATCTGAAAACCCATACAGAGGCAATGTCTGTTTAATGTTATTTGCCACAGAGAGTGGAACAAAAAACCAACAACTCATTTAACATTAACAAGACTAAGGAAACAACTTGCAACATTAGCACAGGTTCTAAATTTGAAGGAAAACTAGCATGAGATATTAGCGACATAGGTGGCCTATATTTAATTATAGTGAAGCTGTCACTATGATTCAACTATACCTGATGCCAATAGACAAATTGAAATGCTGTATAAATGACTGTAAAAAATTTCCTATCAGCAGTACCATTCTTGCCTGTCCAGACTGCAATGAAAGTTTGGTGTTTTCAAACAACAGGAACAAAAAATCATTTCAATACATGCCTATAGTAACCCGCATAGTTCGTTGGTATGGGACTAAGAACCTGGCAAAAGATTTTTTATGCCAACAAGCTTAACACAACTGGCAGGCTAAGCAGCTTCACAGATGGCAATATATTTCGACAACAGATGACAGATGGAGTCTTCAATGATCAGCAACAGCAGAACTGTGTGCCATTGATTGCTTGTTGCGAGAAATATGCGAATTGTTCAAATAGAAAACACAATTATCATTTTTTTTATATACTTTAAATATATACCTACAGTACTGTCATTACTGTATTGTAACTTGGTGACTTAAGTTACTGTTATTTTACAGAAATGAAATATCAACAGGTGTCTATTGCTGTAAGGGTCCGTCCAATATTTCATAAGGACTATCATTGCCCCATCGTCAGCTGTGATGGTAAAATTTTTTCGAAATTCCATCAATACATGAGGCATTGGCGGAAGTTCCATACCAGAACATCTTCAGTTTTACCATGTACAGCCTGTGTGGATTATTCCAGCAAAACAAGAATGGAACTGAGGGAACATCTGTGCCATCATCACCATTTCACCGTGTTCGCAGCAAAAAGAATTGCTGATGGTACTACTAGAAGGACTCTCATGAACCCAAGATACATGTCGCCAGGACTACTTATTCCACCCATTAAGGAGGAAATTTATACAACCGCGGAAACATTTGGTATTGTGGAAGCTGGTGATAACATACGTAGCGACATGGACACAGATATGGTGGAACAGGACGGGAAACTTGTGATAGTTGTAGAGAACCAACACTAAGATTAACAGTTAGTTGTGACATGTGTTTAATTTGATATATTTTATAGTTGTGTACAGTTTAATATTGTTGATCTGATTAATTCATTTCTTGATTATTTTATATATGTGTTTGGTATATTGGTTTAGGGGGGGGGGGGGGGGGGGGGGGGTAGCGGAAACGCATATTTTTTATATAATTATCTCGACGTATTTGCCGGGAATTTCAAACCATATATTTGTCAAAATAGACCGAGGTTACTTACTCTGTGTCCTGTCAATTTCCCGTTTCACTTTTATTAAAATTAATGTACCCGGACATTGCTTGTCACTTTGTAATACTTTTTAAATATCTTATTAGCCATAATTTACTGTATTTTTTTGAAATTATTTAGAAATTTTTCTCGTGTGTAAATGGCTGCTATTTAGAGAGGTTCCGAATGTCGTATCTCGGAATTTTACATAGGCTAAGCTTGATTCGACTTTTGTCTGTTAAAGAGACTAACAAGGTAGGTGCATTTAAATGTAAGGGAGATAATTTTGTCCCATTTACTTAATTTTTACCTTTTTGGCTTCGCCACACCTCTGAAATAAAACCTGTTTATTTAATATGTAGGATTTAATATACAGATAGGAATAGGATTTAACTTTACAATTAAATAAGGGTTTAGATTAGAATTTTGCAAATATAACATGGGGGAATTTATTTAAGGGAATAATTTATTGTGAATATTGTAGAACATATAATTTGATACTTGTGTAGTATTAATTTTAGTTAAGATTGTTTAAATGTTATTCTTAGTTGTATCATAATGCTATTATGATTATGTTCATAATTGAGCTTTCTTTAATAAAATATTTCGTATATGTACAAACAGGGTGGATGACTTAATATACTGACTTTGGATCAGTATTTTAACTGACCTAAAGAGTTTATGATGTTGTGTGGTTGTGAATTCCAAAGTACAACTGTGTATGGAAAAAAGCTGTACTTAAAGTAAACTGTTCTGGTGCTGAAAGTGTGATATTGTAGCGAATTGGTGAATACGTCGTTCTGGTTAATAAGGGTCACCCGAGCCGTGCAGAATAAATCATATTTACCGATCGACTTGCTTGTTCAATAACTATAACATACAAACAAGAATGTGTCCATAGTACACGGATGCCCCATCAACTCTATCATTTTCTATGTTTAGTGGACCAAGAAAATGGGGTAAAAAGTCTAATTTGAAGGACGGACGGACAGACGGACGGTACGACGGACGCACAGACCAGAAAACATAATGTTCCACAGTTTTTAGTACAGTATTCACGAAAAAATTTCAGACGGTATGTGTTAATTTCGGGCTAAAGATATAATTTTGACAGAGACAGAGAATGCTTCGTATGAATGCCTCGAAAATATGATGTGTAAAAATATTTTTTGTTATACAAAATAATCTGAATTTTTAAACCAAAATATATCACGTGAAAAAATGAAAAAGCAGACATATGTAAAAATAATACACATAACAGCACTCCGCCTAGTCCTTAGTGGCATTGTATAGTCCTTACTCCTTAGCAGTGTTATAGATAATGTGTCCGACCATGCACCTGAAAATAACGACAAAGAACGCTACGAAGTATTAGATTCAATTTTCGATTCTACCGGAATTATTACAGCCCAAGATCAAGATGAGTTTAATGAAAAAGCAACAAACACCTCTTCCGGTTATCCAAACTTCAACACGTACTTTCAAAAAATATATATACAAATAAAGGCAACAGTAGTATACCGCTGTTCAAAACTCATAAATCCAGGGACAAAAAACAAAATCGGGGTAACAAACTAAAACTGAGGGAAACGCATTAAATATAAGAGGAGAACAACGACACAACACCGAAACGTAACACATACAGAAACGGACCAAGCATCAGACAAAACACCACGAGAATAACAAATATAACATGAAAACCAAATACATTAATTTGGGATAGACAAGTACCGTGCCACGTCTGATCTCAATATCTCAAAAATAAGAGAAAACAGAAACGACTCAACGTTAAAATGCAACACACACAGAAACGAACAATAATATAACAATGGCAATCTTCCCGACTTGGTACAGGACACTTTTAAAGGGGAATAAAAGTGGTGGGTTGAACCTGGTTTTGTGGCATGCCAAACCTCGCACTTTAATGGCAAAGTTAAATATAACATTGAAATGACAACATAATATTACAGGACTACAATACAAATAAATAGGAGAACATATTAGACAAAGAAAAACATGATTAATAGATAACAAAACGCATCAGGTTTAAAATTCAATACGCCAAAAACGCGCCTTGTCCACACAGGACTTACAAGTGACGCCCAGATATAAAAGATCGAAAGTGAAAAAAGTACAAAGTTGTACAGCACTGGAGATAAAAAGTTGAAAAGGTTTCACCAAATACGGCATTGTTTTTATGCCCGGGATAAGAACATTCTTATTATATAGAACAATTCATGCTATTGCAAACAGTAAATTTTATCAAATGAATATGAAAGAGATATACATAAAGAAACTGAAGTTTTAACTAATTACAGAAAACTAAACCCGAATACATAACACCCAGATATAAAAGATCGAAAGTGAAAAAGGTACAAAGTTGTACAGCACTGAAGATCAAAAGTTGAAAAGGTTTTGCCAAATACGGCATTGTTTTTATGCCCGGGATAAGAACATCCTTATTATACAGAACAATTCATGCTATTGCAAACAGTAAATTTTAATATTAAATATATAACATTTAAATGACAACATAACATGACAGGACTACAATACTTGTATATTTGGAAACATATAGGACAGCGTAACACACGAATAATAAGTAACAAAATGTACCAGGTTTAAAATTTGAACATTATCTAATGTTTTCTATAATTAGTACAATTGAAAATCAATTCTCTCAGTACTTAACACAGACCGAAATCCTCAAATAAACTTTAAATGTTATTGAAAGGTCGGCTACAGGACAACTATGTTGAACATCATTGTGTGACTCATGTTCACTAACAGTAGCCAACATGGAGACCATCATCAATCATTTCAAAATGTTGTAGGTCAGGGTTGGCCATTGATCATATTCTGTATCTGACTGCAAAAGCCATCCGTCCAAACTGTTCAGAGTTTCGCAAAACTAACATGAAGTGCTTACATATCAAACGACTATTATTCGCATCAACTTATACTTGGATTATTTTGGGTTAAAATAGTAATACCTTCTTTTGAAACAAAATATATTGATGGATGGAATTCACCATTCCCAATCCCCTGCAATACATTTAAATTTAATACGCATGCAACTACCATATTCATTTAATATTTCTCTCCTCACAACTTTTGTACATTTAATATTTGCCAATAAAAAAAAACGTTCACTTGTGCGCTTTGGAATATGGGCGATTTCTAAAATTGTCTAAAAAGTTATCAAATTTATAGGCAAATGTAGGAAAAATATTATTAAACCAATGACAGGTCTGTTTTTACTGTCAATAAATTTCTCTATAGAATATGGTCGATTTCTAAAATCATCAAAAAAGTTATCAAATTTATAGGTAAATTTAGAAAACATTTTATTAAACCGGTAACCGGTCTGTTTTTTACTGTCCATATAATTCTCTATAGAATATGGTCGATTTCTAATATTATCAGAAAAGTTATCAAATTTTTAGGCAACTGTAGAAAAAATATTATTAAACCAATGATAGGTCTGTTTTTACTGTCAATATAATTCTCTATAGAATATGGTCCATTTCTAAAATTGTCAAAAAAGTTATCAAATTTATACTCTATAGAATATGGTCGATTTTTAAAATTATCAACAAAATATCAAATTTATAGGCATATGTAGAAAAAATATTATGAAACCAATGACAGGTCTGTTTTTACTGTCAATATAATTCTATATAGAATATGGTCGATTTCTATAATTATCAAAAAAGTTGCAAAATTTATAGGCAAATGTTGATAAAATATAATGAAACCAATGACAGGTCTGTTTTCATTGTCAATATAATTCTCTATAGAATATGGTCGATTTCTAAAATTGTCAAAAAAGTTATCAAATTTATAGGCAAATGTAGGAAAAATATTATTAAACCAATGACAGGTCTGTTTTTACTGTCAATGTAATTCTCTATAGAATATGGTCGTTTCTATAATTATCAAAAAAAGTTGCAAAATGTATAGGCAAATGTAGATAAAATATAATGAAACCAATGACAGGTCTGTTTTCATTGTCAATATAATTCTCTATAGAATACGGTCGATTTCTAAAATTATCAATAAAATATCAAATTTATAGGCATATGTAGAAAAAATATTATGAAACCAATGACAGGTCTGTTTTAACTGTCAATATAATTCTCTATAGAATATGGTCGATTTCTAAAATTATCAAAAAAGTTAACAAAATTATAGGCAAATGTAGAAAAAATATTATGAAACCAATGACAGGTTTGTTTTTATTGTCAATATAATTCTCTATAGAATATGGTCGATTTCTAAAACTATCAAAAAAATTGTCAAATTAAGAGGCAAATGTAGAAAAAATAATATTTAATCAATGACAGGTCTGTTTTTACTGTCAATATAATCATCTATAGAATACGGTCGATTTCTAAAATTATCAATAAAATATCAAATTTATAGGCATATGTAGAAAAAATATTATGATACCAATGACAGGTCTGTTTTTACTGTCAATATAATTCTCAATAGAATATGGTCGATTTCTATAATTATCAAAAAAGTTGCAAAATTTATAAACAAATGTAGATAAAATATCATGAAACCAATGACAGGTCTGTTTTCATTGTCAATATAATTCTCTATAAAATATGGTCGATTTCTAAAATTGTCTAAAAAGTTAACAAAAATATAGGCAAATGTAGAAACAATATTATGAAACCAATGACAGGTTTGTTTTTATTGTCAATATAATTCTCTATAGAATATGGTCGATTTCTAAAATTATCAAAAAAATTGTCAAATTAAGAGGCAAATGTAGAAAAAATAATATTTAATCAATGACAGTTCTGTTTTTACTGTCAATATAATCATCTATAGAATACGGTCGATTTCTAAAATTATCAATAAAATATCAAATTTATAGGCATATGTAGAAAAAATATTATGATACCAATGACAGGTCTGTTTTTACTGTCAATATAATTCTCAATAGAATATGGTCGATTTTTATAATTATCAAAAAAGTTGCAAAATTTATAAACAAATGTAGGAAAAATATTATGAAACCAATGACAGGTCTGTTTTTACTGACAATATAATTCTCTATAGAATATGGTCGATTTCTAAAATTATCAAAAAAGATATAAAATTTATAGGCAAATGTAGAAATTTTTTTATTAAACCAACGACAGGTCTGTTTTTACTATCAATATAATTATCTACAGAATATGGCCGATTTCTAAAATTATCAAAAAAAATGTCAAATTTATAGGCAAATGAAGAAAAAATATTATTTAACCAATGATAGGTCTGTTTTTACTGTCAATATAGTTATCAATAGAATATGGCCGATTTCTAAAATTATCAAAAAAGATATAAAATTTATAGGCAAATGTAGAATTTTTTTTATTAAACCAACGACAGGTCTGTTTTTACTATCAATATAATTCTCTATAGAATATGGTCGATTTCTAAAATTATCAAAAAAATAATGTCAAATTTATAGACAAATGAAAAAATAATATCATTTAATCAATGACAGGTCTGTTTTTACTGTCAATATAAATGCCTATAAAATGCGGTCGATTTCTAATACTATCAAAAAACAATTATCAAATTTAGAGGCAAATGTAGAAAAAATATCATTAAACCAATGACAGGTCTGTTTTTACTGTCAATATAATTCTCTATAGAATATGGTCGATTTTCTAAAATTATCAAACTTATAGGCAAATGTAGAAATAATATCATTTAATCAATGACAGGTCTGTTTTTCTGTCCATATAATTGTCTATAAAATGCGGTCGATTTGTAAAACTATCAAAACAATTATCAAATTTAGAGGCAAATGTAGAAAAAATATTATTAAACCAATGACAGGTCTGTTTTTACTGTCAATATAATTCTCTATAGAATATTGTCGATTTTCTAAAATTATCAAAGGAGTAGGTCCGGTAAGGACCGATTTTGGCCTCAAATTACAGTTTCATCTGACGAAAGATTTTGACCACTTTTTAAACACTTAAGTGTCTATTTCATATGATGCAATTAATTTATGTGAAAGATTTTAAATTATTTAGTCATTAAAAACGATCCGATTCAGGCTCAAATATGAGAAATCTACCATACATGCGAAAAAATGTCACTTTTCAGAAATATTGATGCCATCTAGGTCGTCATATGAAGAAATTTCATCATTTATGGCATTGTCAACTGAATGAACACTTTCATTTTCAGCATATTCTTTATATGTTCTCTAAAGAATTTTGATCTTCTTTCTTTAGTGATGCAGCTAATTCCTGCCCCATTAACAAATCTAGTGTAATGTACTGGGAAAAATTCATAGATTTAAAATTCATGACAAATCCTATGATTGACCAAGAGCTCATCATTCGGAAGCTACGATGATGACGACCATAATTAGAAATGTGATTTTCCTTGGTACACATTAGTCTAACAGATGCGACATGCCCCTTCTTGTTTTTTTCAAACTTAACTTTCCATTACAAAAACGGGTATGTGCTTCAAACAATTCTCCGTATGTATCCAAAAAATTTTCTGCAGAGACGAACAGTCCTTGGTTTACATCTTCACGTCTTGTTTGGGAATAGGTGGATGAAAAAGGATGATTATCTTTCGAATTGTCACAAGTTGTTTTTTAATCCAAAAGTCTAAAAGTTCCTTTATAATTAAGCCTCTGTTAACTGGCTTATTCAAAGTTGAACGACTCTTTACCTTTGAAGTTTTTTTTTTCAAAATTCTACTTTTGACAGTCTCATCACCAGGAATTTCTATTCTAAAATTGGGTACACGTTTTCGTGAAGAATCTTTTTCAGTAGCCATGATGCATGTGATATAACTGACCATGGAAGAAATTGAAGGAATGAACAGAAATTGCCTCTAGACTTGTTTACATCTAATGTACACACTTTATGAGGTCAACTGCTGAGTCAGCAACTTTCTGTACACAAAAGTCTGGTGATAAAATTCAGACCAGATTGTCATTGAATTCAGTACAAATATTTGTTTGTGTTCTTTCTAAAAAATCCTGAAAATGAGTGACAAGAAAGTTACTATGGAATTAAGTGATCTTCAATTAGAAACTATAACACATTTGTTTGGGCATAATTATTTGGAAATTAAAAATCTTGATGACTCTGCCGTTACAGTCTTATTATTGTTTATTGATACAAATTTGCATATAATGCTAACGGTCGCATCATGCATATAGTCCTAATAAATATAGACAATAATGAATAAATAAAAGAAACTGACCAGCAGATCTATATTTGTCTTTATCATACATTATACGAAAACTATGTACAATCTATTAATTACCATAGAGTTAAATCTGCATCCTGAAACTCTGGATATGGTTCACCACCTAGATCTGTAATGTCGTCATCAGCTTCAATTTCAATATCAGATTCTGATTGTGGCCTTTTTTGTGGGACTGGATGTTTGAATAATTATCTCCGAGGAGTTATAAGTTAGACCAGTCAAAGATTGAAGGGACACTGTCTCTTTTATTAATCTTTCTTACAGGGGTCCATTTGAAGTCTGGATTTTAAATGTGTAGAGCATACCACTGTTTGGTCGCTGATCTGAAATTGAACAGTTTTTTGATAGCTATTTGTTATTTCTATATATGAGACAATATCTGAAAAAGTCTAATTTCCATGTCCCATCTTTCACCAGCAATTATTTTTTCATTCCGGCATCTTTTTCAAAAGTTTTAAGTTTTAGTATTAACTAGAGTAAAAAATGCACCAACTGCACCCAATTAAACATTCCTTTTAATATTTCTTCTAATAAAATATTATAATTTAAATGGTCACCCCCCCCCAAAAAAAAAATAAAGAAATAAATCATAGTGTCTCCTGTTTATTACTGAAAATTAAATCATTCAAAGAATACCTAAATTAAATAAACAGCCTTACGAATTTTTCATAAATCTGATAGATTATTTATAAAACTTTTCCATTACTGGTCTGATTTTGTTATAACTAAAGCATGTAAGAAAATTTGGCATTTTTAAGGTCTTTTTAATGTTGTCCCCAGGGGTAATTTCCATCCTGTTATCGATGTTTTTTTCCCACCTGTGGACACGTTTGAAAGACCAACAATTTTGTTCTTGTAATGCAACGTGAAGAGCATCATTTCCTGAATGTATGATTCCATATGTTTAGGTGAATAGCAGCCAGTTTGAAAAATCTGAACTCCCCAAAGATCAGAAATTTAACTATTAAAACAAACAGCCTAGTCCTTGAAGAGTGCACACGCTGAAATGTCTCGCCTTCTATACTAATCATTGATATTATGTTGATAGTCCAAGGTATAAAGCTAAGCTTTATTACAACTGTCACATAAACTTAACATTAACCAAGATAACTAAACAAAGACCAATGAACCTTGAAAATGAGGTCAAGGTCAGATGAAACATGCCAGGCAGACATGTACAGCTAACAATGCTTCTATACAACATATATAGTTGATCCATTACTTATAGTTTAAGAAAAATAGACCAAAACACAAAAACTTAACACTGTGCAATGAACCGTGAAAATGAGGTCACGGTCAAATAAAACCTGCGCGACTGACATAAAGATCATAAAATATTTCCATACACCAAATATAATTGACCTATGGCATATAGTATTAGATAAGAAGCCCAAAACTCTGAAAAAAAAAACTTTGACCACTGAACCATGAAAATGAGGTCAGGGTCACATGACATCTGCCCGCTAGATATGTTCACCTTACAATCATTCCATACAACAAATATAGTAGACCTATTGCATATAGTATGAGAAAAACAGACCAAAACACAAAAATTTAACTATAACCACTGAACCATGAAAACGAGGTCAAGGTCAGATGACACCTGCCAGTTGGACATGTACACCTTACAGTCCTTCCATACACCGAATATACTAGCCCTATTGCTTATAGTATCTGAGATATGGACTTGACCACCAAAACTTAACCTTGTTCACTGATCCATGAAATGAGGTCGAGGTCAAGTGAAAACTGTCTGACAGACATGAGGACCTTGCAAGGTACGCACATATCAAATATAGTTATCCTATTACTTATAATAAGAGAGAATTCAACATTACAAAAAATCTGAACTTTTTTTTCAAGTGGTCACTGAACCATGAAAATGAGGTCAAGGACATTGGACATGTGACTCACGGAAACTTCGTAACATGAAGCATCTATATACAAAGTATGAAGCATCCAGGTCTTCCACCTTCTAAAATATAAAGCTTTTAAGAAGTGAGCTAACGCCGCCGCCGCCGTAGCCGCCGCCGGATCACTATCCCTATGTCGAGCTTTCTGCAACAAAAGTTGCAGGCTCGACAAAAACGATGAAATTGAAGAACCTAAAATTGAAACAATACAGCTAAGTCTTTGGATAAGAAACAGATGAGAATTAAGAACTTACAATAACAGACAGCAAAGTCCTTGAAATAGAAAAAGATGAGTATGAAAAACATACAAACACCGACAGCTAGTCCATAAAATAGAAAAAGATGAAAATCTTCGTCGAAAGTACGCTATGTTCAATGTACGCTCCTTGTGCAAGGTCACAGATGTTACCAGTGCAGACATCTGAGACGTATTTTTGTACGCAGGAATAACAGACAAGAAGAAAAGCAACTCAAAACTCAGGAAACCTCAGGCCCAAGAGACTATCTTCACAGTACGATGCAGCACAGCAATATATGAAAGCTACAGCTGAAGAGATTAAAATAAAAAAAGTTTTTTATTAACCCTTTGTCCCTTGGGGTTCTTTGTTTCATAGATTGACTTTGTATAAAGAAGGTGCTTTTTTACAACAGACAGGACCATCATGTCTCGGAAAGTTTACATAAAATCGGAGCCACTTGTACGTTTTACATCATTCAAATATGCTATTCAATCAATCGCCTGAATGATCAAGATTGTCAATGGTAAAAGCAAGAGAGACATCGAAATAAAAACTACGTTATCAATGGATAACTCATGAGAAACCAAAATAGAAGTTTTTGGAGGTAATTTTTGGAATGTAAAATGAAATGAAATGAACAAAGATAAACGATTTCTTCATTAGTAAAAAGTCAAAATCAGTGGAATCATTTACAGGTAAAACTTTTTAAATTATTTAAATTCAAAGAAGGTATGTACAGTCTCATGTTTACATAAATGAGGCCTGCCCAAGCTTGCCTTCTATGCCCTCTATATAATGTAACTAGTAATTTATTAATTATTGCCACCCTTTAACTCTTGGGGAGGGAAAAAGTGCCTCGGCTAGGAGTGGTACTGCCCAAATTTTTTGTATGTTTGGAGTCGCAGGGGTTTACTATCCATACGAACCCCGAAAAAATAACCTATGATAGGAGGAATGCTTTTCATTTTTTAATTATAATTGGACCTTTCTCCTAAAGTTTTACAGTACTGAGGAAGAAGGGTAAATGTCCAGGCTAAGGAAAAGGCTCTCTTATTTCCCCCCAGTTGTATTTTCCCCCTTGCTGATCATTAGCCCACTCGGTGAAAAAAGTACCAACGTTAGAATGGATCCTGCCTTATATTTTTTTTACATAGACTGATCTCAATCGGAAGCCTTGGTTAAAGATGCTGGCTAAGAATAGGGTGGAAATTTTCCCACTTCAGCAACTATGTCCTTTCCCGGCCAGGTATGCATGTTTTTATTGAAATATAACACGTGAAAATAATATTCCTATTAAAGAGGTAGAGGACATTGCCGAAAGTTTATCGGATCCAGGTAAAACTAGAAATTTGAAAAATCAAATTTTCAATAAAGATCCTCTGTCAGAAAAATTATCAAAACTGCAGGAGAAATGCCTTCATCAATACAATGACCCTTTTCTTCTTGATGAATATCAGATCAAGGAAGAACATGGAGACAAGTGGTTTATTTATCATTCCACAGTGGAAGGCAACACCATTGTAAAAAAAATAACAAACAAAAACTCAAAAAGACTTCCAAACTTTTATAATAAAGTCATCAAAAAAAAAAAATTGGAGACATTAGGAAACATGACAAACAAAGACCATTTTTTAGGAGAAGAGTGGGCTATCATGGATTTTAAAGTAAATAGGGTCATAATCAAAAAGGCGAAAAACTTGAAATGTTTTGGATTAAGTGTTTATCATACCCTACTTAAAAATGTCACATGGCTTGTTCGTATGGACTGTGAAAATGAGAATAAAAAGACTGTAGACCTTGCCATGTCTGTAGTTGATAAAATCAATCATTCAGTGAAAATGAAATCCCAGAATTCTGACCATATTCAGGCATAATGTTAGATGAAGGAGGGGGATGCACGCGTCACTTGAGAAACGATATGGCAAACAATATTATGATGAAAAAATTGTGACCTGTCCGTTTCATTTACGAACCTGTGGAAACCGTCATGCAGCAAGTGCATTTATTGGGGATAGGTTTAAAGATACAGCTGTTACTGCTTTTAAAAAGCACATGAATAAATTAATAAATGCTGAAACACCACTGATGTACAATGATGCGTACTCGCAGATGGAAAAATTTATCGAAACATCAGGAAAACAACAGTTGGAAAGGTGGTTGATATGGTGGGATAATCGGAGAAACCATGTAATTGAGGCATTCAGAGATATATATGCACCATCTACCAATTGGCAGAGGCATCCCATGCGTCTATGTCGCTTACAGGTGGTACAGGATTAAACATTTTACAAACTGCAATATTCGATATTTCCGAATGTTTTAAATTTGAGAAAAGTGTTGAAGGATACTGTTTTGGGTTTACCAAATCGGGCGGAGGTCCATCAAAGCATTCACGACAAGGCAAATGTAGAGAAAAGGAAGCAAAAAATGATGAACAATTAATGAAAGAGTTAGACCAACAGTACAAAGCAGGCACTGCTCCATGTCAACCATCCACGTCTTCCTTTAAATCAAATGAAAGAGATGCACATGTCAGTATATAACGTTGAACCAATAGAAGAACATTTGATACCTTGCAGCAGTTAAGCATATGCTGTTTTGCTTCACAATGGTTGAAATGAGATTGGACTTATTAACTGTGTACAACTTTTATTTGATATTAAATGGGTATATTTGGGGGTATAATGCATGGAGATAAATTATTTTTTTCAGCATTTTACCAAGGTAGAAATGGGGGTATTCAAAAGATTTCAAAGCAACGTTTTATAGGTACTTTATTTTCAAATATTTGTATTTAATTGGTTATCAAAAGTACCGGGATTATAATTTTATACGCCAGACGCGCGTTTCGTCTACATAAGACTCTGTTTATATAAACTTATTAATTTCTACGTTTATACGACGAAACAAAGATATATTTGTATATGTAATATGCGGCTATTTTCAGCTGTTTTAATGCCCCCGCTGTAGTTGAAGGACATTAAGTTTTACCCTAGTCCGTCTGTACTTTCGTTCGTCAGTACATTCCAAAAGTGGTTTCAGTTCTCAGTCTGCCATATATCAACCTGCCATGACAGATTTATTGAATAACTTTTTTATTGGTATTATCTAGCAATTAACCAGTTTGTCGTTTCTTGCATTAAACTACAGAAATTTCGAAATCTTTTCCGATTGGGTTAAAAAAAATCAAAATGATAACTGTTACAGTGCTTTTGGACGAACAAGTTCCTTTACTTAATAGTATCTTTAGTTCAAGCCATTGTAAAAGTTTTCCAGAGGCAACTCATATATTATGTACCCGGTATTTGAAACTAAACTATTCAGAAAAGATGAAACGTGTAGTTTGGATGCTTAGAAAGGACAGAATAGATATAGAGCAACACATTTTTGGAAGAAATGGTAAATCTAATGCCGACTATAGTGCCGTTTTTTGAAGAAAAATGAGAAGTTGAAGAATCTGTAAAGACAATTTCCATCATTGAAAGGATACATTTTAACGGTTTTGAGGCCATTACTCAGAGGGAAAATATATGAGCCGCAAAATGCGTGAAGAATTGAAAGAGAGTGGACTAACAACAATAGTGAATCTTACATACAGATTCTCGGAGGGGGTCACAGCTGATAAAGAAAAAGAGGTTGTGAAATAAAAAGAAGTTAACATTAAAACACGTCCAGCATCATCACAGGATAGAATTGTTGCATTTTAAAAGAAAATGGTTATCAAAGGTACCATGATTATAATATATTACGCCAGACGCCCAATTCGTCTACACAAGACTCATCAGTGACGCTCATATCGAAACATTATTGAAAAGCCAAACAAAGTTGAAGAGCATTGAGGATCAATACGAGGAGTTCAAGGAAATGTTACTAGAACAGAGAAAGAAAATTGAAAAAAATTGACAAACATCTATGAAAGAAATCAAATAACTGAACAGGTTGCGTACAATTAATGACACACTTAGAGCTTATTTCGTAATGCTTGTTGAGTAAGACTTTGGACTTATAGAGCCTTTGATACAATCGCTGTAAGTCCTGCTTTAATGACAGTTGTTAATTAATTGGAAAAAGCTAACTAGTATTGGAGTTGATCCACAAAGTGGCACTGAGTGACGCAGCATCGTACATAATAATTTGAGGGTCTCATTTTATCATTCTATTATTGACATCATACCAAGTTATCAGTTGCAATTTCTATTTTTGTGCATTATCTTGAGGATTTGATAATGACAGTTTATTTTAGGTGGACAAGTTGTTGCTCTATAGTATACCAGGACTTTATTGTAGATAAACGTTTCATAGTTTCTCGTATTTGTTTGTTAGTTTGTCCGAATCTCCTTTATTATACCGATAAACGAAGAGTCGGCCTTTGAATGTAAGAAGTTAAGCGAATAAATTCCCCTGACATCTCATCGATCTCTTTGTCTACATTTTGTTTAATGTCTTTATTAAGTTATTGCAAGGAACCATAGACGTTAAATCCGATGCCTCGTATAAAGAGAGTGGCACACTCTTTGCACGTTAAGAACCCTTGCAACAACATTTTGAGGCATGTTGCAAGGCAAACATTCTGTCCCTATCCAGAATATACTAGCGGCATATTGCTTGTAGTGAAATTTGGTGATCATTTTTCTCATTTCCATGGATGTTCTTTGGCCCTGAAATTTTAATCATGATTCATTGACTTTTAATGTTTTGGATTTCTTATATGTTAAAGCTGACCCTTTTTATTTTAACATTTGCATTACACTATCTAAATACATAAAGGTGAGACATATATCTTTATCACAGTTTATTTTTTGATTCAGTAATGTCTAATTAAATTTGAAGTAACAAAATTTTCAGCGGTAAAATATATTGTATGTTTTTTTTGTAGATTTATTATTGGAAGAGATTAGAAAAGATTGTGATGAAAGTGATGTAAACCAAGATGAACTACCTGTATATGAGATTTCAGATAGAGTATGTGGGAAGGACATAGAAATTGCTAGATTATCTGATCTTGCTGATATTGATGATGTAGAAGATGTTGATGACCAACCTGCAGCTAAAACAAAAAGTGTTCGCTGGCAAAAAAATGAAATTATAGAGACTGAAGAATACTTCTCAGAAAACCTAAGGACAAAAACATGCCCATCCAAAAAAGAAGTTATGAAAGCAATTAACACAAGTAAAAAGAAAAAAAGAACATTGGCACACTATCATAAAAAAAATCTCAAAATCTTTTGGTGTTGTTGATTAATTGTATATTTTATGTTAATTGTAGTTATACTAACTATTACAGTAGTAAAATAGTTAATTGTATCCTTATATAGAGGCACTATATATATGTGGGATTTTTGACAAGAGTCAAATTATATATGGTCATGTACATCCTTCCCAGATTTAGGATTATAGCCCTGTAGCATTTAGTCGGTTGTAAGTTATGCTTAAGGATATACATGTTAGTTAGTTTCATTCTGAAATTCAGGGCGGTATTATTGTCATTTAGACATTGAGATAGTTTTCTATTTTGAAGTGTTATATTGTCAGTTAAGGTCTGAACAATTTATACATGTACATGCATGTGAACATTACACAGTCAGGGTTTGAAGCAGTTTATCGTCTTGTAGTGAGACCCAAATCCAAGACTTTTATAAGTTGGAATAGCAACGGCTATGGTCCGACTGTTATTTGTCCTGAATAACCTGTTGAGGTTGGCACCCTGTGGCAACTCTGGTGTGTAAATTGTTAGGAGTTTGGTGCTCCATAGATAAGATAGCTGTTCAGAGCTCGATTTTCATATGTTTATTTTACATGGGTTATTAAAAAAAATTTCTATGTCAATTTTCCCCTTATCCTGGATTTAGGTGGTTGGATACTTAAGATACTCCGTGTCAGAGTTTAGATAGTAATAGACGTTGCCCGTCTTCCCCTTGTGAGTTTTTGTAAGATTATATAGTCGTTCCTCCTTTTTAAGATAGATGGAGGTGTAGTGTAATTGCCCCGTAGCTCTAGGGGGTTTCCTAACCTTTCACAAGGGTACTGGTACATCACCGAGGGATCCGAAGTGACATATGACATGACGCAACAGTTGGGTACTTCCAGCCTCTTCCTCGAGTACATCTCTCTCTTACCACGGAACGAACAAGGCAATGCGCCTGATCATTGGGGCTAGACGAGGTTAGCGGGGACTGACACCTTATAGGAAGGTACGGGCACTCTCACACTAAGCATAGCTTGTATCAACCCCTCGGGTTACCATAGAGCTCAGCGAGACAGGCCAAATAACACTTAAGTCTATTCACGGAAAAGTAGAAAGACCTAATAATAATCAGAACATATACAATAGGTCTTTCCACATACCAGTGGAAAGACCTTAATATATATATGTATCGCTAGATACGATGCAAGAGTAGAAACTTAACAAATATATGTATCGCTAGATACTATGCAAAGGCAGAAACTTAACAAGAGATTTAAATTCGTTACCACTTAAAATTGTATGTGATTCAAGATTCCGAATCATAAAACCGTTTTTTTTATTTCGAAAAACGACGGTATTGTAGTTGTTGAAAGGCTATAAACTTGAAATAGGAGCAAGTTCATTAATTTGATGTGCCTCTAGAATTCTATGAAAACCACTGTTTAAATTCGTTATTGGTTCCACATGGTCAGCCTGTTAGTTGTATTGTTTCTCAATTGTGAACTAGCCTATTTTATGTAATCTTGAGATTATTCAATGCCAGACATGGTAACTTTATTGAAAACCCAAACCTTTCGCCTTGGACTCTCATGTTAGGTAATGCAGTGCGCCATACATATAGAATTATTGCATACTGTGTTCGCAATAATTTCCTTAAAACAAATTTATAAATTTAGATATTGAATTAAGGTTCATGTGGACCCTATGGCTAAAATGGCCGTAGTTTCACCTCAAAATTTTCTCTCGAGTACAGGCAAACCTATGCATCTGGAAAAGTTATAAGGCATAGCATGCCCTAGATAAATAGAATTCAAATGCATTGTATGATTCATAATTTAACTGGATTTTGCCGTACATTTTTTTCGTCTCTGCAGACGATGATAAAATTAACAAAGAGTTGAGTTTACCTTGATATGGTCCACTAAGGTCCACAGTTTAAATGACCAATTATTGTCAGGTATCTATTGTTCATCTAATGTCCATGTCAATTAAAACTGCTCACTCATTTTTTTCTCTCTGGGGAAGTTCACAAACCTGTTTCCGAATTAGTTTATTTTGGCACCTTCTGGAGGAATGAATAAAAGTGCACGGCAAAATCCCGGTAAGTTTTTTTATTTTTCTATAGCGTAAAGCATACTTAAAATTTATTTATCTAGGGCAGTCTATGCCTGAAATGATTTTACAGATGCGCATGTTTGTCTGTACTCAGAGTAAATTTTGTGGTGAAAATACAGCCATTTTAGCCATAGGGTCCACATGAACCTTAAACAAATGTATATCTGGACGTACTCAAAAGTCATTTTGTCTAATCAGAACCCTAACCTTTGCACTGCATGATTTAATACTTTTACAGTTCAATGATACTATTTGCAGTGTAGTAATTGAGGCTTCTGTCGGTTGTGCTACCTGATCTGCCATTGGAGGCTTTGCTGACCTAGAAAATGCTGTTGGTGATTTGGAATTAACGGGTTGGCAACTAAGACTTGTTGATTGTAATTAGTTAACTCTATGTCAGCGACATCGGTTCTAGCAATATTGTTTCTGCTTTGCTCGTTAGGTCTCAGATCTTGTACCGTAACATCTTTCTCTTATTCGGTTGTATGTGCTGAGGCCTGTTGATTGATGTTAATGTTTGTGGTAATGATGGTATAGAGGGTCTTTCCTGTGGGGTAGTATTATGTACGAATGGCATCTGGGTTATGATGATAGGTGTTATTTGTCCTGTATTCTGGTGAGCATTATATATAGGCGGTGGAAAGTTGTACCGAGCAGTATCGTTGTTGTTGATAACATCAGGGCCTAAAACTTGTCCTCTATGGCCTTCATTTACATTACATCCTGATGTCATTATGTTGCACTCTGGTTTTAAGCTTGTGGACTATATTCTTTGCGGGTAGTTCATATTTACTTGTGCTACGCCGTTGCAAATTTTGTTCTTAAGGGGGTTCTGGATGACCTCAGGGTGTGTAGGTACGCTTGGGCTTACTGTTGAGGCTATATTCATTGCAGCTCTACTATTTTCTTGCTTACTTTCAAAACTGGAGTTATTGACCCTATTTTCATGATGTATATCTAGTCTTGCATCAGTGATGTTAAGGCTCTTCGCTACTTTCTGTAGCTGATTTTCTACCTGGTCCTTGACGCGATTTGTTAATTTTTCATGGAAGGCCAGTATTCTGTTGTTAATTTTTCCTTGCATTTGTTCATTTAATGGTGTTGAGTGCCCCATACCTTGCGGATTATTGATATTAGTACTAGTGTGCATGTCAAGTCTACGTTTCATTGTATTGACTAATGATTCCAATTCACAATTCTTGGATTCTAGGTATTGGCAACGAGTTTCTAGGAGCACTATTTTAGACTGTTCTTTGAATACTGTTTCTTTCATTTTCAGATGTTCTTCAGCCTGGTTCGCCAAATAGCACAAGAAACCGAAAAGCTGCTTAGGTGGTGTTGTTTTCTCAACCACGCCACCTTAAGTTCTTATCTGATCGTGGATTATACGTTCTTATATTTCGATTCGCGACTAATACGGTAATAAGTAGCGAAATATTCTTCTACACTGTGCCAAATTGTGGGATAATGTTATCAACATATCAAAATTTTTTTCGGGCAATGTTCTCCGTTCTGTGCTGAAAAGCGACACAATAAGCATTTGTAATGAAATTTTATCGTGCGATACAACAATATTGTTTTCAGAATCATCAAATAAATTGATTACTTACATATAAAAATCAACTCTAAGAAACGTGATAAAAATTAAAATCGTGTTAAATATAACAAAATTAGTTATACTCATAATATATTCCAATTTCTTACGAATGCAACACTATTTGTAAATGGAACTTCAATGGAATCAATCAATCAATAACAATGGTGAGAAACATGGTCAACCATGGTTATCGATGGGCCAACCATGGTCGGCCAATTAACAATTTTTTCAAGCTATGGTCCGGACCATCTCCATTAAACCATGTTTGGCTGACTAAACATGTTTGTCAAACGCATGGTTAACCATGTTTGACCTATTTAATATTGTCAAACCATCATGTCAGTCATCTCCATTTAATCATGATAGGCCATTTAACAATTTTGTTAACCATGTTTTCTTCCCGATTGTCTTCAATGGATGCTTAATATCCATCAACAAAATTAAAAGGCATAATAAAAATCGGGACAAGGGATATTTACTCTGTTTTGTGACCTTACTGGGGCATGTCATGTATACTCTGATCCCTCTAGTCTTTGCTCATACTCAGAAGTGGAACATATTGGTTTAACCAGGCCATCGCCACTCAAGGAGAACTGGCTAGTCTGTCACTATCTCAATTGGTTATAGCATTGATAAATCTGAAACATGATTCTAACAGTCAAAATACAGTTGTCTCAGAGACCTAAAAGAACAGAAGAAAAAAAGAAGAAACAATTATTTTTTTATTTCTCTAACTTTTTCTCTTTTAGCAAGTACTTTTTTTAAACAGCTTGCACTCCCTTTGTAATTTCACATTTAGTTGCTTTTTGGTATATTTTTTAGAACTATTGACACCAAGCAAACAGGCTGTCAGAATGACACACTGAGTCCTCTAACTGATTGTAAGATTTCGCGTTAGATAAGTGACCAGTTGATGTTGTGTGTCGTGACACTGACTCTACTTCAGCTACGCGTTCAGATGTAGGTTCTGGAGTTTCTTTAAGTATGATGATGCGTTCCCTGAAACTTTTGTACTCTTTATGTAACTCCTTGAATTCTTCTCTTGTAATATACTCTCTGAAATAAAATATACGTTTCTATAAACATTTTGTTCCCATTTATTATGATCACCAGCAAAAGGAAAGGACTTTGAAAAAATACATAGATCATAGAAACTAAACTGCAGGTATGAACTTTTTTCCGAGTACACATGGTTTGGTTTTCTCCTTACACGAGGCATCGGATTTAACGTCCCCAATCTGACCGGACATGACTGCAAACTTAATACATCCCGCACAGCCAAACGGGCGCCCCACTTCGGCAAGCGTTTTACTGCCTGTCGGAAATAGACCAAGTGACCATATTTCTATTCCCCAGTCACCCTCGGGGGAACAAGCATTTAAAAAGATAATTATTCTGAAGAAAATCATGGGAAAGCTTGTACGGTTTCTTTGGTCTCGCATACATTTGGGAAGATAATTATTCTAAATCTATTACAAGTATTATTTACTGCAAAGATGACAAAACAAACAGATTGAGATTTAGGCATCAGGCCCCGGCGCCATAAAACTTTTTTTTGCTGAGTAAAAAAATATTCTCAGAATGAATTATTTTACTCAGCTAAGAATGAAACCTTTTTTATCCGCCATAAAAAAATATTCTCAACGTTGAGAATATTCTCAGCTGAGAATTTTTTTTCTCAGCTGAGTATTTTTTTCTCAGTGATGTAAGTGGTAAAATAGTTGTTTGAAAACTAAATCGTATACAAAACTTCTCTAAAACGCAGTTTTATCTCTTAAGAAATAATGTAAAACATAAAAAGAATCTATGATAGATAAGATGACAAGTAGCATTTAGTAAGCATCTGTAACCACAGTCCTGACAAAAAGTCACAGAATAAAAAGTCGGCAAATAATTTGTGTTATTGTAAGAAATATAGAACTTAATAGATATTATAAGAGAAAGATCTTGAAATACTTGAGTTATTTACCCGTAGCTTCTTATAAATATGTTTATATATTTTTATATATTTCTTTATTTAGATCTATATTTTGTATTTTTTCAAAATGCAATCTTCGTTGACGTTTACGTGAAGAGTGCTTTCTTTCACGTCCGCACTTTTATCGAGTATGGCGTGCCAAATAAACATTTTAAATATATAATTATTACGGATCAATAACATACATTATGTATTCAGACGACATAAGACACCATGTGACAATTTTAAGAGAAACAGAGCTGCTTTTTTCTCACATCTACAATGGAAAAAAAAAACAAAAAAAAAACGACAAACCAAATATTTTTAAATCAATATGAAAGCCAGTAAATAATTTGAATCCGTTTTCAATATTCAAGATACATGTAACTTTAATATTAATATAAATCTGATACAGAATTTAACATGTTTAATACGATTTAACAATTATGCAAGTAGCGGCATAAAAATTGCTCTGCATAATGAGTTTAATATCATATTGCACAGGAAGAGAAAATAAAAGTACGACGTCGTGTGAGAAGGCATGGCATTTATATTTAATGTCCATTACAGTTATTAACAACACCTTGTACAAATATTATTTTTGAAAACAAAAACAGTTTGATAAAACAAACAAAACTATCCCATTTATTAGGGTCATGAAAAGGCGAGTATAATAGGGGAAGATGTTCTATTTTTCTCTATTCAGTAAAAAATATTTTCTGTACTGAAAATTCTGATCGTGCATATGGAAATTTCCTTCTGTATCATGATTTTGACCTAATAAATGATTTGCCTGGATCAACGACATATGTATGACAACAATCCCACCCCCCCCCCCCCCCCCCCCCCGAATCTGTCACTGTACTACTGTACTGCACAAATGATACATTCATGAATATCAATATTTTAACTAATATCTGTTTAAAACCAAACAGAGGGGGGATTTTTTTTAACTTTCTTTGTAAAACTTTTGATATCTAAGATAATGAATAGTAGATAGGATGACATAACATGTGGGTATATTTGATTTATACATGTATTTGGTTTAGTAGATATGTGGTACCGGTACTGCAATCTAATTGATGTACCAGTAGTAAATTGTAAAAATAGATTTAAGAGAGAAAAGAAATTGATAAGCCCAATTCTAATGCAACAACGTTTGTGACGTTCATTTTGATTGGATAACGTCACTTTTTTACATGGCGACAATTGATGTTATGGGACGTACGCGCAAGCGCAGACGACATATTGCAGATTTTAATTACATGTTTTAACGTTGTTTTCTGTCAGTTTCATTAGAATGGAGATAACAATAATGTATTTTAAGCTCCGACGGCATCAATTGGGGATTTGATGGTCGCAAATACCCGTTTACTGTCTCCGCTAACGCGTCGCCAGTAAACTTAATTTGCGACCATCAAATCCCCAATTGATGCCGTCGGAGCTTAAAATACAATACAGTTATCTCCTAACTGTCCAACAAAATATAAAAAATTGCCTATCTATCATCTATTTTGGAGCATATATTTAAAATTTATTGGAAGAGAACAGAAAAAAAAACCAAATAATCGAAAACAATGTAATTATCCGTCCTCGAGTATTAGTCAAACAGCCCTTACCAAAAAATGTTGTATTAAATTGCAATGAATTATGGATCTTACAAAACTGGAACATAAGACGTAGTAAGCATGCTGGCAAACGTGAGCTCAGACTTTTTTGATTCTGTAATTCTATTTAAAGTCATAATAAACAAGTGACCGTTGAAAAATAATGTTATTCCAATTCTTGAACCAATGCATACAAACATCAAAAAACTAAGTCTTCTGTGCACGATTTTATCAATTTTTTTTTGCATAACTTTCGTATAATCGTCATTTTTTTTTCAATCGGTCAGTGTTGTGAAAATATAGCAGGTAATTAAAGTTCGTGTTTTGAGGTCGAAGTTTAACGATTGTCACCTGTTTGTCAACAATCAACCAAAAAAGCATGGATATTGAGCACGTGTTTAACATGTACAATCAGATAATAGTTTATTTTAAGGACATCCATACGTATTGCGATCACCGGATTTTTACGAGATGGGTCACACGGAGGTCACTTTGCATACGGAAAATATGTCGGGGAATTGCTTCCTCGAAGGAAACAATTAGAATAATGTAAACTTCTTCTTAATATGAACAAATTAAAGAATTTTCTTCAGAAAAAAAGTATATCGTACATAAGTTTTATAATGAAAACTATCCATTGAGTTATAAAAAACATATGCATTATTTTTTTTTTAATTTCTGACACAATGCTGGAGAAGGATGTTAGGTTGACTTTGTCTGTAATAGTGGACGAAATGATACCTCAAGATTTGTTAACTCCTGATGTAAGATCGTGATTTTTGAGCAAAATACTGATGGTTATGGATGTACAGAAATTGCAATGCTTACGTACATCAATTGACCAATTCCGATTACGACCAGTTCAATATTTCACTCGTTTTAAAATTGAGAATGGAAATGGGGAATGTGTCAAAGAGACAACAACCCGACCATAGAAAAAACAACAGCAGAAGGTCATTAACAGGTCTTCAATGTAGCGAGAATTACCTTATTCTTAATTTTTATATAAGAAAATTGTACATTTTAGCACCCCATTTTTCAGTCTTTTTTCTTTATTTTTTTTTGCACATTTTTTCTTTTTTTTTTTTTGGGGGGGGGGTATTTTCTTTTCTGTTAATCGCCTCGTTTATTTGGGTAATTTCTAAGAAAGATCAGATATTCAAGCGTCAGGCGGGATATGTTAAAAGTGAAGAATTATCTACAATGAGAAGCTGTTTAATTGGCCGCTTTTTTGTAGTATCTTTTAAAATTTGGTAAGATTAATATGGTACAACCGACTTACAAAGATGGGGTTATCAACTTACATTTTTAATTTTCATATGCTTTTACAGAATTATGAGACATATTTCAGTCGTTTTACCTTACTCTTATTTTTTATGTAAAAAAATGCACATTTAAGCACCCCATCAATCAGCTTTTTTAGACAACATTGTTTTTGAGTATTCATCCTAAAAAAATGTATGAAAAAAAATATGTTAAGAAATAAAGATGTGTATGTTCCTTTGGATAGAATTTTATTTGAGGTGATACGTGAAGTTCTTCATTGCAAATTTTAACAAAAACACTATCAACATTTGTAATTTTATATCAAATTACCTTAAAAAAAAACATTTAAGATTTTTTTTATATACTTAAGTATGGTTTTGGCTATACTCAAATATTTAAGAATATTCTTAACTTTGAGTAAGAAAATATCTGAGAATTTTTTTATGGCGGTGCATTTTGCTGAGAATAAAAAAATTGAGAAAATTCTCAGGCTGAGTAAAAAAACTTTACTAAAATAGTTTTATGGCGCCGGGGCCAGATACATTGCAACTTTTACCACAAATCTTGTATATTTGACCGTAACAAAATGATCACTCTCAGTTGAGATGAGAAAGAAATATATGGAAAATAATGATTCAAAGGCAGAACTTTTACTTTTATTCAGTAGTTTTATGAAGTGTCACATTTAATGCATTATCTATGTAGGGAAGACATTCTATGTATATCCTTGGATTCGAGGCAGTATTGGTCGTCTTGTCAGCATCAAAAGGAACATAATTACAATCATGCTTTTGTTTGTTACAAACAGGGTTTTGAGTGTATTATCTTTGTCTTCATCAAATAATACGTAACCGACCACTAACTTGTTTACCAGGGTGAATTCCCTTTACTATAAGACGTGTCACTGTACTTTTCTATTCCAAATTCATGTATTTGGTTTTGATGTTATATTTGTTATTCTCATCGGATTTTGTCTATTGCTTAATCCGTTTCTGTGTGTGTTACATTTTAATGTTGAGTCGTTGTTCTTTTCTATTTAATGCGTTTCCCTCAGTTTTAGTTTGTTATCCCGATTTTGTTTTTGTTCATTTTGTTCATAGATTTGCAAGTTCTGAATTATTTCGAATGACTATCTTTGTTTCAAATCGTCAGAACGTTTTCACCAAGTCCACGTATATATTCAGTCGTGAATCGAATTACGGTCATCATCTTTACCCCAGTGATTAATATAGATTTAGATAATTTTAAACGACAATAATGGTAAGCAAAGCAAGATATACAAATATAGATTTAAAAGGTAGGACCATAATGGTCAATTGACCCCATAAGGAAATATTGCCCTTTAAAGTAAAATTTATCAAGTTTTCGTATTTTTTGTATTTTTTCAAAAATATTCCATCGGAAACTACGAAGACTTAAATCAAACTTGACCACAATCAGCCTAAGGGTGTCTAAGAATGTGTATGATGATCATGCCTAGCAACAAACATGGCAGAAGGGCTAATAATACAACAGGTGGGAAAGTACAGTTTTTTACCTGTATTTCTAAATTCTAAAGCAAATGTGTAACGGTTGCATTATTTCATGCATCGTTAAGAACCCTTGCAACAACTCTTTGAGGGCCCGTAGGTGGCCTGTTGCAAGGCAAAATTTCTGTCCCTATCCAACATACTCCTCATTTTCCATTTTTCATGAATCAGTTTCAATTTAATGTGTTTAGCATTCATAATTATTCATTATACAGGTATATCACAAGAAGAACAGATGAAATGTATTTTGTCAAAAAACTCATATGGTCTGAATCAATAACTCTTATTTATAAATCATCACACACTATATACTCATCACCAATACAGCCATGGACTATATATGTGAACATATTGTGTTTATATTCTACCATGCTTAACCTATTTGTCGTCCAAATATATTTACCTGTATATTACCATTTTACAGGAAGTCACATAAACTGTTAGTGGCATGTTCCTCATTCTGAAAGTCTTGCATTAGGCAGCAACCATTTGATTAGGCACAAGTGAAATATGTTTTTTTTGTTATTCTCAATGCACAATAGTTTTGCAATTACCCTATTACTGTACAAAAAAAAACAGTAAAATGCATGTATTATTTTACTGAAATGTTGTAAATTTACAAGTTATTGCCATGTTTTTTTTATGACGAAAAATGCAATAATATAAATATCATTGCAATAATTAATACCTACAATTTGAATATGTTTTATATGAATCGAACAGGATTGTTCTCCATATCACAAAAATAAGAAACACATGTTTGTCTTTTATGGCAAAATCAAATAATAATTGCATGTAATAATTTCACAATATATACAGTGTATTGGTGAATTAAAACAATATCAGCCCACAAAGAACACTGTCGGATTGTGATTATCATGGAAAATAATTCACAATATGTCAAGTCTGCATAATATTCACAGACATATAAATAGAATAATAGGTAGTTTCGTTTTTGATACTGACTATATCATGTGGAATATCTAGACGAGCCAGTAAGGAAAATGTAACGACTGAAAGGCAAGTACATAAAACATTACATCCATGGCTTCTTTCTGGTTCATTGTTTCAACCTTTTCACCTCACACAGTTGGTATTAATTGTTCACCGTTTCAATGCTTTCTATGTAATTGAAATAGTAAATTACTACATAGATAGGCAGAATAACTTAAGGATAAAAAACAAGTTACCTTTATTGGTCAAGGACTCTTAAAAGGGATATCTGTGGGCCAGAAATCTGGTTACATGCTTTCATCCCCCCAATATCCCCTACTGACTTTCTTCTTCTTTGTCAATGAAAATCAGGAAATTGGTTATACACCATAAAAATAGTTCTTAAAATAAACCCAACATTACATGAAAGTGTGCGTCTTGTTATTAATTGTAGTGACTAATCAGAAAGTTATGAATAACAGTTAGTGTAATGTTTTCATTTTCATGCTTAAAATAACCGCTGATCATGTTGGTTTCATGATAGTTTAATTGACTTCTTCAGGATAACATTTTGATTACATCTCTGCATAAAATTACAATCTGAACTCTCTCATATATTGTTATTAAAGAGTAGATAAAATATATTTTCAAAAGAATGTTGAAATTTATTGATTTACATTTTGAAACTATAGAAATCAAAGATAATGTAACTATGGAAGTTGTATCAATCACATGGAGCTAGTTTTCATTTCATAAATGACAAATGCTACAGTGAAAAGAATGATAAGGAAAATATTGGCCCCTCTTATGTGTAAGTTCAATGTTGCATTAGAAAAGAAATAGTTTAAGGTGATTTGTAGACATGATAAAAAGTGAGAAATAGAATTATTTTTCATAATTTTATTTTTTTAATTAGAAATTGTTTGGGATCAGAGGAAATTAAAACCATAAAGTGATTGCATTTATAATGCATTTGATTTCATACCAATATACTTACTGTATTTTTGAGTGATATCCGATGAAATATGTCTTTTGATAGTGATGTTAGTCTGAACAACATCTGTGGTGATAGCTGGTAATACTTATCAATATATAAAAGAAGACATCATTAAGAAAACAAAAACTAAACATTTTTATTTAATTACAAAAAAACTAATAGGCAGCATTAGTGTTCATTCTTAATATCTAAATGTAAGTTGTATTTGATAATAATACAAAACATATATAAAAGTTGAGGGTGAACACAGATGAGGCTGCTTTCTGATCTTATAGATGTTTTTTTATATACAATTATAATTTGAAATAAACAATATACTGACATCTTTGCCTCTCTATAATGGCAAGATTTATGTTTTTGTATATGAACTGTTACACTACAGGTCATTCCCTGGTATTCAGGTGCAGAATATCTGAACACAGCCCTTTGGAATTTGAAGCATCAATCACCTTGTGTAAATCATATAAACACTGCATGTCATCATTGAGTGTATATAAAGTACATTTATTATTAATATGGAAATGTTTTGTCATGAGAAATATATAAATCAGTAACAAATCATGCATATTGAAAATTCATCTTAAGGCATGCAAACGAATCAATTTGCTATATTTATAAATCTTATTCAAATACTTTTAGGAGGCTTACCAAAAAACAACCGCAGAAAACAAGAAAATTATACCACTACAATATAACAATTAAAAAAAAAATCTAATGCTAGATGATGTATACCTTCTCTTATTGTTGGGATATATGGAGCCTTTCTGTAAGTTGTTTCTGTAAATTTTTCAATGAAGTCAGGTGTTATGACATCCATCAACCTTAGAGATCCTTCAATATTTTAAACATATGTCCTGTTCAATTCAGTGTTCAATAAATGAAATATGATTTGACCATTAAATAAACAGTTGTATAAAATTGTATACATTACATGTTATATCTGTTTTCAAATTGCAATAACAATTTCAAATAACACTTTAACATTCATCATATACCAAAGAACACTAAGATTTTTTTTAAATGAAAGAACAGTTGTATTTTTGACCCAAATGAGGACAAATATTTCTGTTTTTACATGACACCAAATGACAAAGAAATGCATTAATGGTTTCGGTTCTAAAGGAAATAAATCAAATTCATGTACATGCAATTAAAAAAAAAAACATTTGCCACTGTTACTGAAAAGTAAGAACTACTAAAATTGTGGAAATTGAACTTATTATTCAGTCACCGGAAACAACAGATAGAAATTTAAAAAAAGAAAATCTTCTGAACAGGCCACCTTCAAAAATATTTCAACACATTCTTTAAAACACCATTTTATTCAGATGATTTGTTTAAAACATTGACATGATTAATGAAGCAGCAATTTCAAAAGCATTCATCTATGAATTTGTGTAGCTGACACTTGAATTCTTCCATTACCACATTCCGTTATTACTGTATATAATAAAATTCATTGAACATGGACAATTGAAATAAAAATAAAAGTATAAAATATAGAGTTTTTAAAATCTATGTATATTATAACAGGCTTGGATATACAATAATGTTATGAAAACCTATGAAATGAAACAAGCAATTGGTAGTTTACATTTAAAAATTAAGGCTGTCATTCCGTAAATTGTAAATAATAGAGCATCAAGATGATCATACAATGGATTCTTACATAAGAAGTGATACATTTTCAACTCTAATCAGTCATTCCAGTACATTTCTGACAGCTGGGGATGGATGGGGAGATTTTTTTTAAAAGAACCAGAAAAAAAAATCATGAAAAACTACCTATCAGATGTAGTTTCATTTTACATTTACCGTGAAAACTTTACTGCTGCAAAACTCTTTTTGCCTATAATTGTACGTGTCAGATGATTTTTGTACACACCTCACAAGGACCATCCATCCCCTTGGTATTTCTGCACGCTACACGTTGTTGGGTTTAATTTCAATTGGATATTTTATTATCATAGTAAAGTATATTTTTTGATAATCAAGTTCTTGATTTTTTTATTGGTTTAATCAATACATATTTTATCATGAAAAAAGGCTAGTACATACAGTCGTCTACCGAGGTCCACAAGTTTGCCCTCTCCAACTGTTTAACTGACGTTCCTTGAAATTTTTCACCAGGTCAATATTGTATCCTTTCAACTCTTCTGTTGTTTCAATAACCTGAAAAAATATATGAACTACAGTGGCTGGCTTTATATAGCTAGGAGATTAATATTGATGAGCTCCAGTGGGAAATAAGCTTGTTTTTAAGGGGACGACCATTTGATATTCTGGGGGGGGGGGGGGGGGGGGCGGGCAGGAGGATTTTGAAAATAACGCCTTGATAATCACAAAAATAAATGGTTTGTTCTTCGGTAGTATGAAAATAAATTAATAAATTACCTGACTTGTATTCAAAATATATAACTCAGCAGGTATATAGCTTATTTGGCCTTCAGCGGTTCCAAAACCCTTCAAATTTTGTTTTGCCTCGATCCGCTCGGCCAATTATGTTTGACAAATCTTTTGAAAGAGGCTAGGTAAAACAAACTTTTAATAGTACTATGTATGTATACAATACGTGTACAAATGTGTACATAAGGCTGTCAGACGTCACAGCAATCTCGGACTAATGTAAACATAAATCGAGAAAAAAATGTATTTTTAAGAATATTTTTCGACACATTTATAGCAGTGAAAAGGACTATAACCTAATATATACAATTAATCAACAACACCAAAAGCTATTACTTTTTTTCGTTCATGTTTGAATTTTTTTTTATGATAGTGTGCCAATATCTATTGGCCAATGTTCCTTTTTTTTTTACTTGTGTTAATTGCTTTCATTTGGATGGGCATGTTTTTGTCCTGAAGTTTTCTGAGAAGTATTCCTCAATCTCTATAATTTCATTTTTTTGCCAGCGAACTCTTTTTGTTTTAGCTGCAGGTTGATCATCAACATCTTCTACATCATCAATTTCATCTAGATCAGACAATCTGTCAATTTCTACGTCCTTCCCACATACTCTATTTGAAATCTCATATACAAGTAGTTCATCTTGGTTTACATCATTTTCATCACAATCTTTTCTAATGTCTACCAATAATAAATCTACAAAAAACATACAATATATTTTACCGGTGAAAGTTTTCAGTTTTTTACTTCAAATTTAATCAGACATTACTGAATCAAAAAATAAACTGTGATAAAGAGATATGTCTCACCTTTATATATTTAGATAGTTTAATGCAAATATTAAAATCAAAAGGGTCAACTTTAACATATAAGCAATCCAAAACATTCAAAGTCAATGAATCATGATTGAAGTTTCAGGGCAAAAAACCCGTAGTTTTTGGCATGACAATCGTAGTCCGTATTTTTTCACTGAAATCCGTAGAAACTACGGCAAAATCGTAGATGTAAACACCTCTGATTAGTCTGTGAGTGAGTGAGTAAAGCAGAGTCAACAGAATCTGACAAAATAGAAAATAATATTCAACGAACTAATTTGCCGAAATAGCCTAGTGACACTATACGAAATTAATTTCAATCAATAGACAAATTGATACTGTCAAAAATATCAAAAATCCAATTTTGGCAAATAATTGCAAGATATGGAATTTTACATCTAATTTCCCTTTATTTTGATAAATTTCTGATTTTTTTTAATTCTAATTAAAACCCGGTAACCCTCAACTATTGATTCACCCAAGACCTGAATCATATAAAATTGTTGTATGATGAACTTTACATACATTTTGTCATTTGTTTAATATGTATGATTGCCAATAAATCCTTTAAATAGGGGAAAACAGTCACATATGTTGTTTGAGTTAACTCCCCTTATTTACACTCTCCGTATTGAAAACAGAAAGTTATCACAACTTGTCTGTCATGGAGAATGAGAATGTGAAATGTGACTTCTCACATTTTACTGGTATTTCTTGTTGAAAATCTCCAAATTATCACGATAACACACTAACAATACCTATTTCACAATGTAATAAGAAAACACAAATACATTTATGTGGACTGCAGAGTCTGGAAAGAAGCCAAAGTGAACCTAACTCTATCTTCAACAAGGGCAAAGGTCTTGACTTGACTTTTACAATTATCCAGACGGTTTAATAATTTTATATCGTACCAGATATTTTAATAATGATGCAAGATTGCCCAATTTAAACATATGCCAGCAACACAGAGACTACTTTGGAATTTATTGGAGGAGTAAGCTGAAAAAAAAAATGAAAAACATCACGTTTTAAAATTTATTGCGTTTGAAGCGCTTTTCTGGATTTACCTTCATCAGGAACGCTCAAAGCCAAACATTTGAAATCCGAAGATGTATAAGTACCGAAAATCGTTGAAGAGCTATATGTCAAAAATACCTAAAATAAATAGCCAAATTCGTCTAAAGCCAACTTTGCCTGAGGGAGTTGAAACCTTAGTTTCATAATAATTCCAAAAATGTATAAACAGACAATTTAAGTAAGCTGAAATGTTGCTACCCAGAACATCCAGCAAGGCAAAAGTAGACAGAGGTGCCTCACCAAGAGTTTGCAAGGAATATTGGTTGAAGACGAGAGAGGTCATCAACAAAGGAACATGTAAAACCACAAGTCCACAACTCCTTTTCATACATACACACATAGATAAGATTTATGGAGCAAAACAGACTAAAATTTGATTGATATAATAAAAGAAATAATCTTACTTAATTCAGGTCTGTGCGTAAAAAGAGGGCGACTGACATGTATAGAATAATTAATATTAGAAAAAAAGACATTATGGGAGCTACCATTTATTTTTAAGGGGACAAGGCCGCAAGGGGAGGGCTATGATGAAATTACAAAAAAAACAAGAAAAGAGTGTTGAGTTAATAAAAAGCAGTATGTGCAACTTTGCCAATTAAGGTTAATAATAAATTAATGTCACACGGTGGCTCACTATTTGAGTACCAGCATATACAAAATTTACAACAGTGGGTATAACAACAAGAGTTTAAGGAACAAATTTGAAATTTTTGATATACGATCAACTGTGGATCCCTCATTCAGTAAATCATTTAATCTTACCAGCATCCACTCCGTGGATAATAATTACAAAGAATAAATAAAAATAGGTAAAACACATTCAATCGCAAACGTGCTCAAACTACGGGCAGCTTACATGTAGACTTTTAAAAAAGTGAAAATGATTGTTGAGAAATAAAAAGGGGGGTTTATCCCAGAACTGTGCATCCGGCAAGCGCCTGAGATGGTAACTTGCAAGTGTTTTGTTCATCAAAAATATTTGATCGGCCCTAAATTTCCGTGTTTGATAAAAGCATAATTTTATCAAACTTGTGCATTGCCGGATGACGATTTCTTTCTTACGTTGTAGTTACTTGTGTAGTTCCGTACTGCATGGTGTTAAAATACATGTATGTGAATTATGATTGTTCTGGTTAGTTTTTGAAAAAGTGGATAGTCTGGATTCAAAAACAAATATTTTATAGTTCAGTGTCCCACAGGATTCAAAGATGAAGTATGTGTAAAAGTTATGTTAAATAATTTGTAGAACCCGTAGTATGGAATAAGTTTTTTATTGGCACATTTTTTTTTTAATTAATAGTGTATATGAATAATTTCTCTGTAGGACCACGTGATCCTAAGAAGTTGGATAAGTATAATGAGGTCATCGTAAACGATTGGTGCAACATAAGGAGAGATTAGCAACCTACAATGCAGACAGCAAACAACGAGAGGTGGTCAAAGTGGGACTTCTTTTTATGGTTGGTGATGTACCTGGCATTGCGAAAGAGCAGAATAGAGTCCAGCAAAATGTTAAAACATCATGCAGCCATTGTACAGTCAATGGTAATTATTCCTGAAACCTTTCTTATTTTTATTTAGCCATGCTGTTTCCTTTGGGTGACTTCAATACTTTTGTTGTTGCTAGGATTCTGTTACCCCTCCGTTTTCATAGAAATATATTGCATAGACATGCAGAAACAGTTCTGTGTCCCATATATAACATATAAGGCAGAACCTTTTTTCCCAAGCATCGGATATCAGGTTATCTAAGTTCTGAATATCAGGATTGATTATTTGGGGATCTTTTTTTTTTACAGGATGACTGGATTTAAATTTCTTTAGATTTGGGATCTCAGGATTTCTGCATCAGAACCCCTCAAACGCCTCCCCCTCAATATCACCTGATCACAAGAAGTAACATATTGTTCAGCAAAAATACTTTCATCCTTTATTTTGATCACACAATGATGTAGGCACATGACAGAATGCACTAACTCTACCATATTCTTAAATTACTTATAGGGGTGGGGATTTCCATGAGTGCAAGAACAAAGAAAATGTTAGGAGTGAAACATAAATTTATGAATGTCACCGCTCATTGAATAATCACATTCCACATCAAGATATTCTGTTAAAGAGTTATTCTTCTTTCTTCACATGTATCCATAGCAGTATCTTAGACAAGACTATTTATCCTGGTGGTCGCCGCTTTTTAGATATTAACCATCCTCTTCGCCAAGATACTACATTTCCATCAGGGGCCACTGAAGATGAAGTTGTCATCAAAAGAAGTACTGAAGATGAGAAAGCTGAGGCCAGATATTTAGACAGATTACTACTGGAAAAAAAACAGCAAGGTAAGAACATTTATTTTTACAGGGGGAAAGGGCCTTTAACTTGACCCCAGGACCGGGTGTTTTTAAAGATCAGTATCGCCTGTCCTCCAATGGTCAAGAAAAGCATTGCATTCGAACGCTAATGGCTTCAGTGCGATGCTTTGTTGGAAATAATCAAAAGTCCTGGGATCTATTCCTTCCGCAATTGGCTGGTGCGTTCCGTGCGTCAGTCAGTAAAAGCACCGGGTTTACTCCTAATCATCTCATGTTGGGCAGAGAAGTCAAACAGCCGGCTGAGTTGATGTTCAAGTGGCCACAGGGGGAGGGAATTCAGGATTCAGTCTGCCTATAAGCCTATAGAAAATTTGTTATTCGTAGAATATTTAATTTCGTGGTTCACGTGTACCTAGTAGGCTACGAAAATTGAATCCACAGTACATTACAGACAAATATAACAGCTGGTCTTTCACCTGGTGTTCACACATCACACTGAGAGATCTCCAGTACAAAATGAGAAAGGCAATAGCAATTACGAAGAAGGCTTAACTGAGAAGATTAGATTTGATTGTTGGTTGCGTAACGTCCAGTGGCAAATATTTCATGCATATTCAGGACGAGAACAAGTTCACAATAAATACAATAGGTAGGTTGATACAATAGAGAAATTTGAACTGCCACCGGAAAATCAGGGTATATTGGATAGGGACAGAAACCTTGCCTTGCGACAGGCCACCTACGGACCCCTCAAAGAGTTGTTGCAAGGGTTCTTAACGTGCAAAGAGCGTGGTACTGGTAGATGATCTCGGACGTAGTTCTAAAGATGGCAGGAAGCGTTATCAGGACCAAAGTCGTGAGGCAGTGAAATGAAGGTCGTATCACCCAACAGCCTAGGATACAGCCCTCGGAGGTTAATCGGCATAACACTCTCCATGATACAATGGTTTTGAAGTGCATGTTAACGCGGGTACGCCAACTACGACGTCTATCTGTACGGCATGGGTTGGTTTCTGTCATCTTAAGTAGTAAGTCGTTGATATCGAACTATAAACCCTCATCGGAGATAGCGGGTAAAGGAGAGCTGGCCCAGCACGTCCGTTCAGCTGTTATGACTGAGACGTGACTGATAATGGAATGATTGTGATGAATGAAAGATGCATGTACATGCAAGATTAAAATATATAGAGCCTGTTCAATGTTTCTTTTAAAAGGTATTGATATAGATGTTTATATATAAAAAGGAGTCCAACTCAGCCATTCAATACACTTTTGCCGTGAGCGTTAAATGGTCATTCTAACGTTAGCGGTCTGTTATAAATCTTTTTTTTCTGTTGGAGCTGTTGTCATGTCAGTTTGCACTATATTGTGACAAACAACTTTTTCGCCTTTAAATATTTTTGGAACTTTTTCAAATCAGCTTGGATTTCAATCAAACTTTTCAGGTATCTTTATTACATATGTATAAAGATTTTTGTTAGAACGTTAGGTTGTTTTGTTTTTTTGGTGTATTGCTGTCAAATTTAAGAATCGTAAGTTGTTGTATAAAAAGCTAAAACAAATCAGTTTGTGACTTAATTCAGATAGATAACGTTAATTTTGATAAGACTGCAATAAACCAAATTACCCCCTAAAGGGTATTTTGAAGATAGCTGTTAATTTTTATAACTAGAGGCTCTCAAGAGCCTGTGCCGCTCAATTGTTACTGTATTTACTGATGTCGGTCATCTTGGTTGGTAGGTGGGGTCATTAGACACTTTTTTATAAATAGATACCCTAGTAATGATTGTGGCCAAGTTTGTTTAAATTTGGTCCATAGTTTCAGAAAAGAAGATTTTTGTACAAGTTACAAAAATGATGAAAAGTTGTTCAATATTGACTGTTAAGGGCAATAACTCCTAAAGAGGTCCTCTAATAAGTTTGATCATGTTGACTTATTTGTAGATCTTACTTTGCTGAACAGTATTGCTGTTTACAGTTTATCTCTATCTATAATAGTTTTCAAGATAATAACCAAAAACTGCAAAATTTCCTTAAAATTAACAATTTTAGGGCAGCAACCCAACAACAAGTTGTCGGATTCATCTGAAAATTTGTGAGGGGAAAGATCTTATTCTGATGGACATTTAAATCTTGAAAGATTTGCCCTAAATGTCTTAGTTTCAAAGATATAATTCAAAAACTGCATTTTACCGCCATGTTCTAATTTTAGCCATGTCGGCAATTTTGTTTGGTAGGCGGGGTCGTCGGACACATTTTTTCAACTATAAACCACAATGATAATTATGGCCAAGTTTGGTTAAATTTGGCCATGTAGTTTCAGAGTAGAAGATTTTTGTACAAGTTACAAAAAATGACGAAAAGTTGTTAAAAATTGACTATAAAAGAGGGACGAAAGATACCAAAGGGACAGTCAAACTCGTAAATCTAAAACAAACTGACAACGCCATGGCAATAACTCCTTAAGAGGTTGACTGACAATTTTGGTCATGTAAACGTATTTGTAGGTCTTACTTTGCTGAACATTATTGCTGTTTACAGTTTATCTCTATCTATAATAGTATTCAAGATAATAGCCAAAAACTGCAAAATTTCCTTAAAACAACCAATTCAGGGGCAGCAACCCAACAACAAGTTGTCCCATTCGTCTGAAAATTTCAGGGCAGATCAGACCTGATCAACAATTTTACCCCATGTAAGATTTGCTCTAAATGTTTTGGTTTCAAAGATATAAGCCAAAATATACATTTCACCCCTGTGTTCTATTTTTAGCCATGGCGGCCATCTTGGTTGGATGGCCAGGTCACCGGACACATTTTTAAAACTAGATACCCCAAGGATAATTGTGGCCAAGTTTGGTTAAATTTGGCCCAGTAGTTTCAGAGGAGAAGATTTTTGTAAAAGTTTACGGACGACGGACGACGGACGCCAAGTGATGAGAAAAGCTCACTTGACCTTCCAGGTCAGGTGAGCTAAAAAATCAAGTTGCTTTGAAATAGTTATAATTTTTTTTAAAGATTACTATCCGACTTTTGTTGTAACTGCACATTCTTTTTTTTTTCATTACAAGCTTGGATTTAGTAAGATTCATATATAACCGAAATAACATTATAATTTTATGAAAATACGAGTAAATTTGAAAGAATAGTAAACAAATTTAAAGTTGACTTTACTTGTTTAAATTGTTATTTTGATGGAGAGTTGTCTCATTGGCACCCACATCACATCTTCCTATATTTATCTGAATTCAATCTGACAGAAATTTCTCACATTCTATACTACCTATTTATTGAATCCTCAAATTGTACTGCAATAAATCAAACTACCAAACAGTTTACCTGGCATTCTTTAAGATCAATGTATAATTGAGAAAAATGTAGAGTTTCATATTCATCTTTGAAAATATGTTTTCATTAATCAAGATATACCAAACTGTGAAGTGAGGGAAGTAACCAGTTACATATTAGAAAAATGTCTTGATCAAATGACCGATTAAAGGTAACATTATATAAAATTGAAATTGCAACGTCAGATGAATTCGGAACAACGTCAGAGATCAAAGTGTACATTTTTTATGGTGTGTTCGCTAGAAAATAAAATAAAAAAATTCTAAAAGTAAGTTTAAATGTTTTAATTTGTTCTTTTTTGATTGATAAACTATTGATTTTTCTATAACGTTTTTGTTCATCAAATCAAATGGTGACATTTCGTGCGTCTACTATAGGTCCGCTTCGAAGAACAAAAGTTCAAAATGTAAATATAATTGAAATAATTCCATCATGCTATCTATGCTAATTTTAACATAGGTAGGCATTATGTTTGTAAACATTTGATACCTCGCTAACGCTCGGTATTAAGATATTAACAAATGCAATGCCTACCGATGTTAAAATGAGAATTGATCATGGCATGAAAGAATAAAACGTTCGATGTTTGATATGAAGCCGATTGAGGTAACAAAAAGCCGTTCTTTCAAGCGTTATTTCGGGAAGGCCACGTTTAAAAATAGTTTGATTTGCCCTAACGTTACCCAAGGTTGAGACATTTTTTTAAAGCATCGATGGTTTATTAGTCTTCATGCCTATCTGATTAAAAAAAAACTCCTTCAAATCAGGACAATACATGAGTAGGCACCTTTTTTTCTAGGTAGGCAGGATTGGGCAAACAAACCTATTCTTTTGTATGACCTTAGTACATCTGATAGGGCTATCATGTCTATGAGGAATCACATTATAATCAAATGACAATCTCAAATTTTGTGGACTACCCAAAGAGAGACTTGAATCTGGAAGGATCTCTATTATGCTTCATAATTTTTTTATCAGAGCAATGAAGACTCAAGTCATTCAAAGAAAAACAGCTGAGAAACCAAAACCTCATTGACAAAAGTGGAGAAGGCTATCTTGAAGAAGACACCTTTGATGAAAAGCTGGATGAGTTATTGTCAAACCATCCTGATGAAAATCCTGTACCTGTTCTCCATGCTTTGTACTTCCGGTGCAGGAATCAATGCATGAACTGAAATGTGCTGCAAGGTAAAAAATTCGATGATCATCGACCGGTTTAAGCGGATGATTCCATAATTTACTATGAAGATTCACGTTTCCATATAACTTTAAAGATTATGTTACTGAAGATCGACAATTCCATATAACTTTAAATATTTACCGGAACTGAAAATGCCGCCAAAAACTACGAAATCCGGCAAACACTTTTCCGAGCTTAGCTCGTTAATTAAGTTCACATTAAATGATATTAAATCTGATTACGCATCAATTGACGATACATTAACTGCTGACAGATCTGTCAACGTTTTTATTAATGTATATGTTTTTATTAAATCGGTCATCTGTTCCAGATCATTTTCTAAAATGTACTGACAGTTTTATCAGATGTACAATAAACCAACCACAGCTTTGTTGAAAATTTTACATTGTTTACATAATTCAACATCTTTTAGGATAATTGTATTTGATGACACCTTAAACCGACCATTCTTTTTTTTTTATAGATATTCGTATATAATGTACACTTAACCTGTAATAATTCTTTACTAAAAATTTAATTGGGATTCCATTTTTAGATTTTAGAGGAATTCAGTGGAATTCCACTGGCATTCATTGGAATCATGAATTACAATGGAATTCCACTATAAAAATATACATCTTCTGAAATCTCAACAGGATTCCAATGAAATTCCGAAACAATGAAATTCCGAAACAATGAAATTCCAATGGAAGAAGTAAATTTCTGCCGTAGCTCACAAATTCACTCGATTTAGTCGACTTAACTGCTATTCATGAATATGTAAAAGTAAATAATGTTTTCTAAATAACGAAAAGCAATATTTAATTGATATTTATTTATTTTTTCTTTCTAGAAACAACATTTCTGGGACCAAGAAAAAATGGGGTGAAAATACCCTCTGAAATTCTGGAGCGCTCAAAAAATGTTTCAAAAACACCTGAGAAGTTGGTGCTGAACATTATAATAAAATTAATGGTACCAATTTTCTTGCACCAGATGCGCATTTCGACAATACATATATATACATATTAATAACACACACACAAACATTCAATGTAATTCCACATGATTATAAGTGCAATAAAGCAAGGCACAAGAAGCATAGATTATAGTTCTGAATTGCATAATATTTTATATTTATATTTCCTTCTTTCAGGCCAGACACAGGTGTTTGATAGCATCTGTATACATGTATATTGTGGTGACCATGAAGTAGTTGGGGGTGACAATCATGAGATAAGTAGGCTGAAGAACCGCTATTGTGAGACCTATTTGTGCATGAACTCTGGACTGAAGATCACAAATTTGAATAAACTATATTGCATGAAATTCATTCGATACATTTAAATAATAAGATATATATAAACCTATAGTGTTAAAATTTGAAAAATGTAATTGGTTTGACCACATTGAAATATAAAAAAAAAATTCCGACTTTGACCTAAAAACGTAACCCCCCCCCCCTTAATGGTTGATCCCTAACACGCTCATTCTACATGTTTTTTTTTTCTCTTATCTCTTTTCAGCTTTCAACAACAGCCAAGGTAATGAAAATTGAAATCCCTAAAGTACAAATGCTCTATAGCAAATCTCCAAGACATAATTGTGGTGGACAACACCAACCAAATAAGAATTACGCTATGAGATGCATTATTTTCAAGTGTGCAATTAGATAATACATATAATTTTGAAAATTTGTCAGTGAGGAACTTCAAAAATGAAACATATCTCACAACAATATGATGCATATTGCTGATGATGTTTCTGAGCTGGGACATTAAGATAAATTTAGTGCCTTTCCATATGAAAATTTTATGCAAAAACTGAAGAAAATAGTGCATTCTGGAAAGAGTCCACTAACTCAAATTGTCAAAAGGGTCTATGAGATGGAAAACACTACAAAAACTTGTCAACTTAATAATTTTGCCAGAAAAGTGACACCTAGGAAACAAAATAATGCCTTCATATTAAATGATAATTCTTGCTGTGAAATAGTTGGAGAAAACAAATGAACAAGATTCTGACAGCAATGACATATTTCTTTGTCGAATATTTAGACGCCCATCATCTTTATTTCAAGACCCTTGTGACTCCAGATTAATTGGTGCAATGAAATGTAATCTTCAAGATGCTGTTATAAAGAAAATTTCTGTACAGAATGTTGAAAAACAGGCTATAATGATACGAAATGAGCATGCTCACCAGCATGGAGTTGTTTTTTTAGCAGTGTTGCATGATTTTTAACAGGTATGTCATTTTAATAACAATAACATGTCAAATCAAATAATATGTGCTATTCCTAAGCCGTGAGCATGTGAAATGAATGACAAAAACAGTTCAAATACTTATAAAAGTATGGGTAGATACCAGTGCTATTGTTTGCCTTAAATTATTGGAGAATAAAGGCTTTTTCCCCTGGAGAAGAATCTCAATTTGAAAAAAAAAATATTCCCAGAAAGACAACTTTTTCCCCAAACAGTGCAGTCTCAGTAGTAAGTGTGCATGAATACAAACTGAAAAACACTTATCATGCTTATCTAAACAATTTTCTTGCTTAAAATGACTACATTTTGTTGTATGGGCACATTTGAGGGTCTATTTTTGTATCATGAGTACATGTATCATTACTGACAAAATGGGGTCTTATTTTAAAGCAGGGTTTGACTCTGTAAATTGAAGTGTCAGTCAAATTCATGGTTTATTTTAAATTTCCCATTTTGATGAAAGTGACACATATTTTCCCAATAAAAAAGGGTGAACAGGTAGAGGGAGTTTTGATGATTGATTGATTGTTGGTTGCTTAACGTCCAGTGGCAAATATTTCATGCATATTCAGGACGAGAACAAGTTCACAATAAATACAATAGGTAGGTTGATACAATAGAGGCCATGGGATGATGGTAGGAGAAATTTGGACTGCCACCGGAAAAGGAGGGAACATTGGATAGGGACTGAAATTTTGCCTTGCAACAGGCCACCTACGGACCCCTCAAAGAGTTGTTGCAAGGGTTCTTAACGTGCATTGAGCGTGGCGCTCTCTTTACACGAGGCATCGGATTTAACGCCCCCTTCTGACCGGACGTGACTGCGAACTTGATACATCCCGCACAGCCAAACGGACGCCCCACTTCGGCAAGCGTTTTACTGCCGGTCGGGAGAAGACCAAGTGACCATTTTTCTATACCCGAGTTACCCTTGGGGTTTGAGGGAGTTTTGAAAAAAAAGACCAACAATATCACTGGATCAAACATTTGTTGCTATAGGAAAACAGAAACCTTAAATGTATTATTTTATTTGGCCGTATAATTACATGCAGCTCTGACATTTGTAAACTTTATATTTCTGTCATATTTTGCAACATGTATTATATATACATGTACATGTCCTAATCTGATGATGACAAAACACATTTGGTCGAGATTCTCATAATTTCCAGACCTTATATACAATTATACATGCAATTATCTTCATCAATAATAGCAAATTACTATATATTTCAGATGACATTTGAATACGTACTTGTGGAGTTTACAGAGGAATTGTCTGTTGAGATTGTCCACAAGAGCTGTATAACGAGTGAAGATGAGGTAAAATATGTTCTTGTATGTTAATTAGTTGATATACTGAAATAGATCGTCGATTGATAATTATAGTTGGTATAATGTAATATCTCTTGTCATTAAATTGGTTAATGGAGAACTGTTGTCAATATCTCTTGCAATGCCATTAATAGAGAACAGTTGTCAATGCATTTTTAAAGTTTCTGATTAATTACATGTAAATAGACTTTGATAGATTGTATATATTTTCAATTAAGTAAAAACATTTAAAATATTAGAAACACAAGTCAGTGATGTCAGATATTTAGAAAAAACTAATAAAATGTAGAATATACTAATGGGCTGATACCTTTTTTAAAGGCATGTTTTGTTATTGGCCAAAGTCAAAGAAGAACCAAGTCCAGAAGGCAAAGAAGGGAGAAATTCCTGTTAAAGAATTATGGACCATACATCCAATCAGGATATTTAGTTATACTGGTATTCATGAATTATTAAGTCACAGATATTGAGATTTGGTTTGAAAATATAACTGTTTAAATCATGATCTAATCATAATTGTTTCTTTAAATCAATGTAGGTGAAATATTTAAATAAATCATGCGGCCTTAAAATCATTTATTTAACTGTGACCCCATTACGGATACTGAAAAAAACTAGATATCATTGAGATGGAAGCCATCTCTGTGGGCCCCGCTGTCAATAACGTTGGGTGAATAAATATAGTGTGAATCAAAATTGTAAGCGATGGACAGACCAACAGACAGACAAACCTTTGACCTACGAAGTTGTACATACATCATGACACACCCTCTGGTGTTGGTGAAATTGGATGTCAAGTATAATATTTGAAATCATAACGGTTCCCAAGATATAGAGCGGACACAATCTTCAACTCAGGACACAGGGTTGTCAACTAAAACCAAAGGTTTTTTTAACTTGACCTTTGACCTAGGAAGTTGTACATACATCATGACATGCCCTCTGATGGTGGTTAAAATGGATGTCAAGTATCAACTTTGAAATCATAAAGGTTATCCAGATATGGAGCGGACATGATCTTCACCACAGGACACAGGGTTGTCAACTGAAACCAAAGTTTTTGACCTTGACCTTTGACCTAGACAGTTGTACATACATCATGACACACCCTCTGGTGTTGGTTAATAAACATGTTAAGTATTAAGTATAAAATCATAAAGGTTATCTAGATATGTAGCGGACACGATCTTCATCACAGAACACGGGGTTGTCAACTGAAACCAAAGTTTTTGACCTTGACCTTTGACCTAGGAAGTTGTACATACATCATGACACACCCTCTGGTGTTGGTTTAAATGGATGTCAAGTATAAACTTTGAAATCATAAGGGTTCTCAAGATATAGAGCGGACACGATCATCACCACAGGACAAAGGGTTGTCAACTGAAACCAAAGTTTTTTTACCTTGACCTTTGACCTAGAAAGTTGTACATACATCATGACACGCCCTTTGGTGGTGGTTAATAAACATGTAAAGTATAAAGTATGAAATCATAATGCTTTTCTAGATATGGAGCGGACTCAAAGTTAAAGTGTTACGGACGGACGGACAGACTGATCACTATAGGGCAACCCGACTAAAGTCGGGGCCCTAATAATGTGAAATGGGAATTTGTTAGCCCTGCTATAGTAATAGCTTTGAATGAAAATCAGATATTAAAGCTTGCAAATTTTCGGCCTAGCGGCAATTTTCATAGAAGTTGAAAAAGTATATTTGTATATTTACCGTGGTTGATGGATTTTATAGTGAACTGTGATAAGTTTATTATTTAAAGCATTTAATGTAAATATATATTAATTTCAATAGATGATTTTGACAATGCCCTTGAAAGAAGGGCTAGATCCATAAATACATCGAATGTGGACACAAATAAAGAGGATGGGGTGGAACAGCCAAGAGAAGTGAGGCCTCCTTTGAGATTGCTAAATGACCACAGTGATTCTGAAGGTAAAATATAAAGTTAATGTATCATAAAAGAAAGTTTCATAAAAAATTGTCCTTTTGTTTGAACATGTTAAAATCAAATATGCCGCCAATTGAGATAGGTTGAAAATCAAAAACAAAATATCTTTTCTACTTTATTTTTGGGTAGGTTTGCTATAGCAATATTTTCCTAAGCCCTCAAACTTCTGGTAACAGACTATCACAAATGTTCTGCTCCGAGATAATGTAGTAATAGTGTTTAAATACTGATTCTAGGATAATGCTTTTGAGTCCTTATGAAAAAATTACAGCTTGATTGATTGATTGATTGTTGGTTGCTTAACGTCCAGTGGCAAATATTTCATGCATATTCAGGACGAGAACAAGTTAACAAGTTGTTGTAATAGAGGCCATCTAGGATGATGGTCGGGGAAATTTGGACTGCCACTAGAAAATGAGGGTATATTGGATAGGGACAGACATTTTGCCTTGCAACAGGCCACCTACGGACCCCTCAAAGAGTTGTCGCAAGGGTTCTTAACGTGCAAAGAGCGTGGCACTCTCCTTACACGAGGCATCGGATTTAACGTCCCCCTTCTCACCGGACGTGACTGCGAACTTGATACATCCCGCACAGCCAAACGGAACCCCCACTCGGCAAGCGTTTTACTGCCGGTCGGAAGAAGACCAAGTGACCATATTTCTATTCCCCAGTCACCCTTGGGAGGAATTACAGCTTGAAAAAAAAGGAAAGAATGATCGCTGACAATTCAGGTGAATTTTACTACATTTTGATTAAGATTTCAAGATTTATTGAATATTTCATAAAGGAACATTTTCCTGCGCAGTTTTTACCAAGTACAATATTAACAAATGTTTATTATTAAATATAAAGTAAAAGCCCTAGTGTATCGAAATAATCCCATATGACTGACATTACTGAATTATGCAACATTAACATGTTTATATTTTGTGTAAGCTGTCTTAAAATTGACAAGTAATCAAAGTTTTATTGAAAAATTGTATACAAGTGACAGAAACACTGGATAATTTGTGATTGCTTTATTGTAGAGGAAAACTTTAGACCTCCAAGAAAGTCAACCCCACAACCAAAGAGTGCAAGGCCACAATTTTCTGTTTTTTTCTGTTGAACTAATAGGAGAAAAAGAGGAAATATCGAAATAAAAAAAAACCTTATATAAGAAATCGCTTAAATTTTACAATTATTTAATTTATGTACAGCTTATTTGAAAACAATAATAAAAAATGTAGGTCACCGATGAGTTAAAAAAGATTTTTCAAATTTAAGGCCAAAAAATGGCATTTTTGCATCAAAGGGAGATAATTTGGAGCGTTTTCAATTTTGAAAGTCATCTGGGGCCAAACCAAATCATTTTTTGGGTTGTTTTTTGTACCATATCATAAAGTAACAACTATCAGAGTAATAAATATGATATGTAATGAAAAAATAAAGGTTTAAGTTTTTGCTAAAATTTTTGTCCCCACGAGCCACCTTAAGGAAGATATTCCGTGAAGAATTAGTCAAGGAATGCAATAGTTTCATAACAGAACTAAATACGGAAAGTAAAAGAAAGAAATTAGCTATGCAACCAAACAAAGTGCTATAGGAAGAGCCATGCTTAAAAGAAAAACGCGGATGACAAAATAATATTTTATTGATATATACATTGGCATATAAAATACTTGTTCTTATCCAGACCAATAACAAAGAAACCCAGGAAGCAGTTGTTTATTAATGAATTGTTAGTATGACATTTTAATCTTGGGAATATAAAGCTTCCATTCTTTAATTACAAAAAAATAACATTGTTTGATTTCATCAAAAACTCATTATTTGGGTTCTACAATATGCTGAATCTAACTGTTCATTTAGATTTTTTTTATTAAAGGCTCTGTTTCCAAATTAGTTCATATCGAATTCCTAAGGGTAAAAAGTTATTATTATGCCTGCACTCTATAGAGTGGGGACTATATTGCAATCACCTTATTCGTTCGTTTGTTAGCTTGTTCGCTCTACAAATATTGCTGTCAAACACTTCTCCAAATTGAATGCGAGGAATGACTTCATACTTGACAACATGGCATGAATGTTCCTTATGCGGTGCTGACCAAGTGTTGTTACTTTGTAGCCGATCCATCATCAAAGATGGCCGCCAGCGTGGGACTTAGTTTAACATAGGACCTTATGGGATATGCATACAAATGACTTCTTATAGAGAACCACTGAATGGAATGAAATCAAACATGACAATAATGTTCCTAATGTGGTGCTGACCAAGTGTTGTTACTTTGTCCAAGATGGCCGCCAGCGGGGGACTTAGTTTAGCATAGGACCCTATGGGAAATTCATAAATGACTTCTTTTAGAGAACCACTGAATGGAATAAACCAAACATGGCATGAATGTTCCTTATGAGGTGCTGACCAAGTGTTGTTACTTTGTAGCCGATCCGTCATCCAAGATTGCCGCCAGTGGGGGACTTTTGAATGAAATTAAACATGTTCCTTTCCTTATAAATGAGGTTGTGTTGTCACTTTTAGCCAAATTTTATATGATTTCAAAAACCCAAGTAGAATCAGGTGAACGATACAGGCTCTTGAGAGCCTTTAGTTGAAATACCAACTTCATGTTTCCGAATACTTTGAAAATTTACTTTTTTTTTAAATTGAACAGGAAGATAATTTATCAACCTTTTTTTTTTTTAGTTCAAGTGTATCCTGTAAACATACCTCTACAGTCAGTGTGCCAACTGAAAGGTACTTTTTTTTTATTGTCAGACAAATTGTCATGATTGTCATCATCGAAATTAATTTATCAAAATACTAAAAAAACTTTATTAAAATAGAGATTTTGTTAAAATTTGAAGTATTCAATGAAACGTTTTAAAGTCCACAAGAAAGTATTACAATGCACATAGGCATAGAAATACATCAAGATTATGTCTGCGTTTACGACTAGACACCATGTTATTAAATTTCTGAAGATATTCGATGGTCATATGGCCTGACATAAGCATATATACTAATAAACAATATATGTGCAACCACGAGCAATGGTAAATAAGTACATGAAGCCGATTTTCAAATATTCTTATAGGAGTTAATTATTAAGATGATGCGTTTGTAAAATTATTTGTGGCAGTTACATACATAACATATTAGTTGTGAAATTCAAATGTTACCAGTACATCATATTATAAGAATGGATATTGTAATTTTGATATACTTATATCTTTCACCTCTTACAGAATTGAAGACAGTCATGATGAAGATGACTTAAGTCCTCTTCTTCCACTAGACTCGTCTTTGTTTAGGTAAGCAGATAAAAAATATGAGTATTGTAAAAGAACGTTTGTTATTGGTGTTAAAATTTTTGGTTTTCATAGGTGATCAAATCACAAATTCAGGTTTATAAGTAGGTTTCCAAAATGTGTAACCGCTGGAATTAACAGAATTTGGGTAAACCATGGAAATTGACTATACAAAATTACATGTATGTTTATTCCAGAAACAGAATTCTAGAATGCAAATAATATGCGTAATGAAAATTATCTTTTATTCCCCGACTACATGTAGTAACATTTTCATACAATTATATACATATTAATATAAACATCATAAAATTGTCAATGTGTCAATTGCTCTCTTGACACAATTACTATGGCGAATATATATCTCTTGGTTTAACTGTTCTCCCTATGCGAGTTGCCTTAGATTTAAGAGTAGCTGAAATCCTCTGCAATAGTTTTAAATTTTCACTTGCATTGCATCTTTCCTTTGTTATTTTCAGTAAGTTTCATATTCTTTATCTTTCTTTTTTCAGCAGCTGCTTAGTGGGTATAGGCAAACTATTAACAGACGTTTCTCCCATGTCCCCTTAACTTCAAATGGTGACCTAGACAGTATTATCATCTGTTGTTGAATGATCCGCTTCAGAGTTTCCACATCAAAACAAATATATGGAGTTTCTCTGTAGACTGATGGTAGAGCATTCCTGTTCTAAAGAATTCTACCCTGCAAGCTTTACGTACGGAGAAAAAAGATAGCATGACGACTCGTCATTCAAAATATAATACCATCGTTTTCCGTCGGTGATCAATGTGTACTTACTTAAAATTTTTATTATACGGCCTACCTTATATTTCATCAACTGGCAATATTGGCGGTTGGATATCTCGATAATTCGGTAATATGATAATTTGAGATTTAAACCTGATTAAAATAGATGATTCGCTGTGCAACTAGTTAAAACAAAAGTCGGATAGCTTCATAGACCATCGCATTCAGCGTAGAGATGAAAACGTCACCGTTACAATGTTACCATCGCACTTCAGCGTGTTAACCAACGCAGTTTAGCGTAGAGCATCGCACTTCAGCGTGACCATCGCGGTTCCGAGTCTTACACATTTACTAACAACAACCATGATAGAAATTGCCCTATATTTAGATAACTAATATGACCTTAGCTGTATTTCGCAAAACTTTTAGGAATTTTGGCCCTCAATGCTCTTCAACTTCGTTCTTAATTTGGCCTTTTTAACTTTTTTGGATTCGAACGTCACAGATGAGTCTTTTGTAAACGAAACGCGCGTCTGGCGTATATACTAAATTTAGTCCTGGTATCTGTGATGAGTTTATTTATACTTTTACTTACAGACTGTTTAACTCAATACAGAAGCTGCAATTATCACATGACAATGAAAGGGATACCGGTTCAAGAACTTGCATTTAATCTTCAAAGGGAACGAGCAAGGCTGTTTAGACTTGAATCTAGTCGTTCAAGTGGAAGGATGCCTAGCTCCATGTCAGCAGCTGGACCAGACAACAAAAGACAAAAGAGTAAGAGAGGATGGACATTTACATTTTTTGCTTAAGTTGTGTAAATAAAGGCAACAGTAGTATACCGCTGTTCAAAACTCATAAATCCATGGACAAAAAACAAAATCGGGATAACAAACTAAAACCGAGGGAAACGCATTAAATATAAGAGGAGAACAACGACATAACACTAAAATGTAACACATATAGACAAAATCCCACGAGAATAACAAATATAACATATATATATAACATCAAAACCAAATACATGAATTTGGGATAGACAAGTACCGTGACACGTCTTATCGCAATGTGAATTTACACTCAAAAATAAGAGAAAACAAACGTCACAACGTTATAATGTAATACACACAGAAACGAACTATAATATAACAATGACCATATTCCTGACTTGGTACAGGGCATTTTTAAAGGAAAAAATGGTGGGTTGAACCTGGTTTTGTGGCATGCCAAACCTCGCACTTTTATGGCCATGTGAAATATAACATCAAAATGACAACACAGGACTACAATATAAATAAATTGGAGAACACAATTGACAAAGAATCACACGAACAACAGCCAACAAAAGGCAACAAGTTCAAAATTTTAATACGCCAGAAGTGTATTTTGTCCACACAAGACCTATGTGTGACGCACAGATACAAAAGTTTGAAAGCCGAAACGAGTACAAAGTTGAACAGCATCGAGGACCAAAAGATCAAAAAGGTTGTGCCAAAAACGGCAAGGGTTTTCTGTTAAGTTACCAGAAAATCCCTAAAATTTCAGAAAAGGAGGTACTAAACAAGGAAGACTCGGGATCGAGAAACCGAGGGTGAAGTGACTAACAAGTTGATGTCAGAAGATTTATCCCCTAAGCTCAAGGAAGCAGGTGGGTTTGAGTTATTAAGATGCCATCTAAACCCCCTGTTATGTATCAGTATGTATGGTCAGATTATGTTTCTGTATGCGAGAGAGAATTGTTCCCCTTTTGTCAGTATTTTGTATTTATGTTTGTGACGTCATCTTTGTCTGATTAAAATGTAGAAATGGAAGCTGATGTGTTTTTATGTGTCCGTATGTAATCGTCTCCATCCATGCTACCAGAGCTATTCCCTTAGTCTGTAATATGGTGGAGTGACCTAAAAGATCGGTGGATAATGATTTATACATATTTTGGATATAATTTTTCATTGAATTTTGGATATTTTTACATATAAAATTGACCTAATGTTCCTGATGTATTCCGTCATGCCGCCATGATGGTGAACACTTTTCATTGTGTTTTAAAAAAAATATACCTGAACTTTTAATATAATACCAACATTTAAATTGATTTATTGGAATGTTTTCAACCAGAAAGTACGTGAGATTTATCTCATTGCATCATCATGATCATGCATTTTATTTCTGTAACATTTGGATCCTGTTTATATATATGCTGTTTTGACTTTACATATGTCAACTTGTATCAATGATAACTGTATCGCCATGCATACGAAACTTTCCGATTTCACCAAAAGAGCCATTTTAACTGTTTATTGATGCTGACCGAGTTTATCCGTTGGACTACACGTGTAATGTGTATTGCGTAATTTTGCTGTTGTGTTTCATTCCGCCGTAACCTTTATTTGACTCCGTATTTTAAAAACGTAATTATATTAACTGTACTGTTTGGTGATAACTGTATCGCCATGGTTTTGCAGATTTCCGAGAAGACCTATTTTATAGAAACCCTGATGAATTTATTTTGTACGAGAAAATTTTATTTTTAACTATGTTGATTTTATGAATCCAGATACTTTTCATGTTTATTTTGAACTACGTTATTTGTTTACTTCGAGTTTAAGCTGATGTGAACGTGTTTATCATTTAGCGGTGTGATATTTATCATAAACAAAACCTGATCAAATTTAAGAGTTTAAGGTCTCTGATGATATTATCAAATGTGTATTCAGCTATTTATAATGATATCAGTTTGTCTAGTAGGAAATGCCATTAATATGTGTGTATCACTGTAATTGTTTGTGTGAGAGTAATGCGTGCATAAGGTCGTCCGAGATGCCAGACTTTCGGTTTTGCAGCGTTGATACGTTAGTTTTAAAATGGTTACTAGAGTCTCGAGAGATAACTTTATTCATGTAAACTTTCAATTTTGGAAATTATTATCAATTGAATTTTTTTATAACACATAAACATATTGACCATTGTAAAAATTTAGTATTTTTTTGTTTTGGGGGGCGGGATGTTATATATCAGTATATATGGTCAGATTATGTTTCTGTATGCGAGAGAGAGTTGTTCCCCTTTTGTCAGTACTTTGTATTTATGTTTGTGACGTCATCTTTGTCTGATTAAAATGTAGAAATGGAAGCTGATGTGTTTTTATGTGTCCGTATGTAATCGTCTCCATCCATGCTACCAGAGCTATTCCCCTAGTCTGTAATACCCCACACACTTATTCTAATTTCTTGCAAATGGAATGCAGATGACCTGAAGATAAATGTAAACCCACAAGCAAATGTGTATATAAGACCAATACTAAAATTTGTTTTAATAAATATAATCGAATGTGTTGTTCTACTGTCATGACTGTGATACATAATCATGTCCAATCTTACCCCTATTTTATATGTGCCTATCCCTAACGTTAAAATATAACAAACACAGATACGAACTATAATTTAACAATGACCATATTCCTGACTTGGTACAAGACATTTGTAAGGAAAAATGGTGGGTATAACCTGGTTTTGTGACATGCCAAACCTCCCTTTTTTATGGCCATGTGAAATATAGCATTAAAATGACAACACAACATTACAGGACTACAATATAAATAAATAGGAGAACACAATTAACAAAGAAACAATTATATAGGCCTGATGACTGCCTAAGAGGAGGCCAGCTTCAGTGATTCCCTATATAATCAACCATTTTTTTCGAGGTAAGTGCCCCCTCTAACTCGCCTCTGATTATGAATAAGTGGAAGAAAACAACAGTACAAAGCTTGAAGCGGATAACGTATAATTGATGTTATTTGCCATTGAAATACCACTCTTGCAAGTATAAGAAAGAAGAAGTGGTATGACTGCCAATGAGACATTTTTCCACAAAGAGACAATAGGTTTTTTTTTGTCTTCGAGATATCGACCTTTCCTGTGCAGTTGTAATTTGTCGATATCTGTTTGTTAGTCTCTAAACTGGTGCCTTGTGCACATTAAATTGAGCCATGATTTCAACAACCCTCATTCCGGCATCAACCCTTTTCAATACCTTTCTGACTGTCATTTTCAGAGAGGCTTGGATGACGTCCCATGCAATTTTGTCAAAGATGTTTGTGTTTTTCTTACCAATGATGTGTTTCTGAACGTTAGTGAAAAAGAAATTTTTAATATCGTTTCAAAAGTACAGGTACAGAAGGTAAAACATCAATTACACGTGCAATTCTGAAATGGCGCGAAGTCAATCAGCAGGAAAAAAGTATATTAAAATACAGGTAAAACTAAGGATTGTATCAATGATATTTAAATTTTTTTTTTCGAGAAACAACCAAAAAAAAAAAATAATAAAAAAGAAGTGTTGCTGAACTTTTTTGGCTTAGTATAGTATAAAAAAATCCCTTTTTTTAACCCTTTATAATAATAAAGGCAGTTTTTGTTTGCATAATTTAATATATTTCTAGAAATCAGTCATCATAAAACCACCACACAAGCTATATGTTAAAACTTTGCTTAAACACAGTTCTGTTATAAATTAACATGATCATAAAACATAATATAACGACCTAAAAGAAAGCACGTTTCAATTTGTAATTAAGGGAAATTTCATTGCAAATTTCGAATTTGGAGAAAAAAAATACAAAATATACTGTATCCTAAGCAATCTATTAGACATTAAAGAGTGATTTCGAATAAAATCTTGCAAAATAAATATTCTTGCAACAGGTAGGGGTAAAGTATGACTATCGGGAACAAAAAGGTGGAAGGGTGAGAAAAAGAGCGGGGGGTAAAAATTGATAGAAAAAAATAAGAAACAATACATATTTGAATACAGATAAAGATTTATAATAAGTCTTACCCCTGATCTGACATCCTGCCGTTGTAATAACATGCCCCTGCTCTACTCTTAGCCTGGTAAACTGAGAAGAGCAGGTCACATGACTGATGGGGGGGATTAATCTCAACGCACTGCACCTCCTTTCCACATCTCAATACGGATCGTGAACTACTTACGCATGTTAATGACCCTCTGGGGCAAACGGTTTGCCCGGAAAGATTTATACACAAATAACGGAGCAGATGAAAACTTTTAGAATGGCCATTTTCTGTGTTTTCTGTAAAATAGAAATTTATAATAAAAATTGATTTAATAGGATATGCAATTTTGTCTATAAAACAAAGTTGAAATAATTTGGCATCAATTTGAAAAGTTTGCCTTACATGAACATACTAACTGGTGGGGTCACATTTTTCATGGTAAATTAAAAAAAAAATTGAAGCGGGAAATGTACTAATTTCACCATAACCTTTTTTCTGGTATAAAGAGTCAAATCCATATGATTACACCGTCGCAGGTCAAGTTGATGTGCATACAACATGTGTACAGTTACCCTAAACAAAAACATTTATCTGATATGGATAGGAAATCAAATGACATGCAAATATGAAAACACTCTCAGGAAGTATGTCCTTAAAAGTACACTTTCTATATATTATTTATAATATTAACTTATTTTTCAACATGTTTTAAACTAAAAAAACTTCTGAAGGAAATCATGTCTACAGGTAGCCACAAACACTGCTGTTTCCGACAATTTCTTGTTGTTTGATTTGAATGTTATATCATAATTTCTATATACATATCTCTCAAACGTACTAAAACTGAAAACCTAGAATATATTGTTCCTAAGGTGGCTCCTGGGTACAAAAGTTTCAGCAAAAAATTAAACATTTTTTTTCCATTACAAGTTTTATTTTTTACACTATTAGTTATTACTCTATGATATGTTACAATAATATATGCATTATAGGATTTCATAACATGGAGAGAAAAAAATATAAACATGAACTTGTCTCCACCCAATAATCTGTTACAACATGTCTATTTCCTCTTCATTAATGGGTCTGCTTGGTTTGGTCGGTTTCCTTTGTCTTGTTTGCGTACATATTTCCTTTCAGAAGTCAGCGCATCCCTTGAGTGCTGGAGTTCCTTGTCGGTTATCAACTTTGTTGTTTTCTTAAACAAGTGATGACTGTATTAATATCGTAAATTTCTTTTGTCTGTTGACCTAAATTAATTTTTGGTGTTGAAATTGTTTTCAAATTTCTCTTCTTTCTTTAAATTGTATTTGTATTTTGATTTAGAATAAATGTACTGCCTGTAATTCAATAAGTACTAAATAAAGTTGATCTTGTGCATTCAGACACAACTTTCAGTCGATCACCATAATGTAATAACTGAGCATCCTCTTTTAATCCTGCATCATAATAATTTTTTATAAGAACTGGTTGGACATGCTTTAACAGATGCCAGTCTTCGGGATAAATTAGCAACCAGTCTCATGCTTCTCCATACTCAAATTTCAGTTTCATCAGTGTATCAAAGCATTTTCCATCTCCGACTAAAACTATATGTTTTGTTAAAGTATTAACTTGAAACCTGTTGTATAATACATTAATCACCTTCAATACAGTGTCCCTGTCTTCTGAATGTTCATCTGATACGGCAACAAAATGAGTTCTTGATTTCTCATTTTTATCTGGTATAGAAAAGAAGTATTTAATGCCTTTAAAATTAAAATTTGCATCAGTTAAATCTGTAAACTGCTGGCTACAAATATAGTTTAACATGTTTTTAGAAAGTAAATTTCATTCTGAATTTTCAGAATCTGTCAATTTATAAATTGATTCATTTGAGATATTTGATGTTTTTATCACTTTTAAAGTAGCTCCAATATTGGTTCCTAAATGCATTACTAGTATGTCATTTGTTCAGGTATTTTCCTGCTGTCCTTTGTAATTGTTTGATGACATTCAAAAATTTGATAAGAACTCTGTTCAAATCAGAAGTGTTTTTTGTTGTATCAAATTTTAAAGTATTTAACTATCTAAATTGAGGTTCCATGAAAGCCACTGCTACTATTCCCAGCTGAAACAGAGGAATATGTCTGATTTTTGTCAATGTTGTCAAAGGAACAGATGGCAAAAGATTATAATAGTTTTGAATTTGAATTTGATCTATGTTTTACTATATTGCAAACAAATCTTTTATAGCTATCCTTAGAAACACAAATACCAAGTCGGGAAAGAATTCTCAAAATTCAGTTGGTGAATTTGAAAACTTATCCGCTAATTCAGTTATTAACATTTGTACTTGTGTTGCAGACCGATATTGTGTGTGTAGAATAGTACTAGAAATAAATAAATATATAATAATTTAGATCTGTGAAAAATGTCATTATTTGATGGAATGTAATGAATAGTCCAGTCAAAAAATGTTTTGAACAACTCTAGATCTTTATCCTCAGGAGGTAAGTCTAAAAATGAAATTGCACAAGAAGGGTTGCATCTTCTAAACATATTGAATTTTTGCCTTTAGACACTAAAAATTAATCTCTTATCATATTTAATAAATGTGAAAAAGGGAATGTTGTCATGTGCTGATCATGTTAAACAATTAAAATTGAAAGGAACAAAATTTCTAAGGAGCTATAGAGAAAATTACATTGTACCAACAAATTGGCTTTACTACATCCATTTCAGTATTTTCAGTTTAGAAGTGGAGGTAACTAATTCGTCAATGCAGTGCATCTTGTTCTGATAAATGGGCTTCAGTTAATGGAATACCAGAACTCAAAATGTCAAAGTTCTTTATTTGTTCCATGTTCATTTCAACAACTATCTTTGCGGATGCATTATTTGTAGTTTTTGGAAAGTCTTTGGTACCCCTAAGGGTGACTGGGGTATAGAAATATGGTCATTTGGTCTTCTCCCGACCGGCAGTAAAACGCTTGCCGAAGTGGGGCGTCCGTTTGGCTGTGCGGGATGTATCAAGTTTGCAGTCTTGTCCGGTCAGAAGGGGGACGTTAAATCTGATGCCTCGTGTAAAGAGAGTGCCACGCTTTTTGCACGCTAAGAACCCTTGCAACAACTCTTTGAGGGGTCCGTAGGTGGCCTGTTGCAAGGCAAAATGTCTGTCCCTATCCAATATACCCTCCTTTTCCGGTGGCAGTCTAAATTCCCCCGACCATCATCCCAGATGGCCTCTATTGTAGCAACCTACCTATTGTTTTTCTTGTGAACTTGTTCTCGTCCTGAATATGCATGAAATATTTGCCACTGGACGTTAAGCAACCAACAATCAATCAATCAATGGGAAGTCTTTGGAGGCAGTTCACACTAGGTTGATACTCTAGGTGGCACATTTAAACCAATATCAGCTGGTAACAAATACTCTTTTGTGAAACCTTAGTCTGCCATGACACCATCTCAAGGTGATAACTTCGGTAAAAATCCTTTAAGGAGGCTCGAAGGTATAAAAATTTCAGAAAAAAATTAAACATTTGTTTTTCATTACAAATTTTATTTGTAACCTTTTGTAGTTGTTACTTTATCATATGGTACAAAAATCATTCAAAACAATCAATTCGTGTTGGCCCAAGATGACCTTTAAAATGTATACATCATTGAAAAAGTTCCAAATTATCTCCCTTTGGTGGAAAAATGCCATTTTTTGGCTTTAAAATTGAAATATCTTTTTCAACTCACCGGTGACCTATATTTTTTAATACAATTTCCATATAAGCTGTACTTCAACTAAATCATTGTAAAATTTGAGCGATTTCTGTAATAAATTTCTTTTTTTATTTCGATATTAACTTTATTTTTCCTATTACTTCAACAGAAAAAAAAACACTTTTACAAAAATGTATGCTTCTTTCGAAGGCAGATTGTGAGCGCAAATGAACGGTGACACAACTTTTTTATTTTATTTTTCTATTAACTATAGTTCATTTATAGAAAATTATAGAGAAATCCTATATAAATGATTTAGACCCGCGAACCCCCTTATGTTGAAAAAATGTCGATCTGACACATCTCCACCCCATAGTCTAGACACAAATGTCACCATTGCATTTGTTGCAACACTAATGAGTACTTTTAAAGTGTTTGAATGTTTATACTCAGACCAAGTTAATCACTGTGCTTTCAATGAAGTTGGTTTGTCAATATACAATTTTGTGCAGACATCAAGATGTCCTGTAAAAATGTTTGGCAAATTGCACATACGTGTTGTCCAAGCAATGATCATATGAAAAAAGTATGACAAAATGAAGGTCAAGTTCAATAATGACGATTTTGACTTTTACTGTTCAGGAGTTATGATTTTTGAAAGATCGTAAAATGGCGTTTACATTCAAGTTGTTGCATTTACTCATGATTCACCATTCAATCTAAGCTTTTCAAATTTTCAATGATAATGGACGTCATACTACCCTCCGAATTATACACAAGAAACAGAATTTAAAATCAAACAAAACCAACAAAGGCCAGGCCTTGCGGTCATAAAACTTTCGAGCACGAGTTTTGTACTCAGACTCGAGAATCAACCAATCAGAATGCTGGATTTCATAATTTGAGCATGATGTGTGTGCTCCAAGCACTGAGCAAAGTTTTATGACTTTAACCCAAAAGGCTCCTGACTTGGGACAGGCGCAAAATTGCGGCGGGGTTAATCATGTTTATGAGATCTCAATCCTCGCCCTATTGACATTTTGACACTACAAAAGTAATTAATTCCACTATTTTCAAAGGCCTTATTATCAACTATCATTTTGCAAATGATGGCCAAGTTGAGCATTGTCGTCACATTTTTCTCCAGAACCACATTACAAGGATTTCTGAGATCTGAGCATTGATTGGCATTAGGTAAAATTCACAACATATAGTTTGAAAGTCATATTATAGTGCAATTATAATTGTTTACTACAAAACATAATTTTTTAAAAATTTTTTTTTTATTAAGAAGCATGTGTTTGATAACTGGAAAGATGGTGGAATATCCAATAGATGAATGTAAATTGATAGATCTGACAATAATTGATAACATTTCATTCATGAAAAGAATTAATGGAGATTACATAAACTGCCCTCAACAGGTAATTAGCAGTCCCTATTTTAATTAGGGCCCCGCCGACGGCGGGTCGCCCTATAGTGATCAGTCTGTCCGTCTGTCCGTCCGTAACACTTTCGTGTCCGCTCCATATCTAGAGAACCGTTATGATTTCATACTTAATACTTAACATGATTATTAACCAACACCAGAGGGTGTGTCATGTTGTATGTACAACTTCCTAGGTCAAAGGTCAAGGTCAAAAACTTTGGTTTCAGTTGACAACCCCGTGTCCTGTGGTGAAGATCGTGTCCGCTCCATATCTAGATAACCATTATGATTTCAAAGTTTATACTTGACATCCATTTTAACAACCACCAGAGGGTGTGTCATGATGTATGTACAACTTCCTAGGTCAAAGGTCAAGGTCAAAAACTTTGGTTTCGAGTTGACAATCCTGTGTCCTGTGGTGAAGATCGTGTCCGCTCCATATCTAGATAATCGTTATGATTTCAAAGTATATACTTGTCATACATTTTAACCACCACCAGAGGGCGTGTCATGATGTATGTACAACTTCCTAGGTCAAAGGTCAACGTCAAAAAAACTTTGGTTTCAGTTGACAACCCTGTGTCCTGTGGTGAAGATTGTGTCCGCTCTATATCTTGAAAACCGTTATGATTTCAAATATTATACTTGACATCTATTTTAACCAACACCAGAGGGTGTGTCATGATATATGTACCACTTCCTAGGTCAAAGGTCTGTCTGTCTGTTGGTCTGTCCATCGCTAACAAATTTGATCCACATTATATTTTGAGAGGACAGCTGTTATTATTTCATACTTTATACCTGACAAACATTTTCAACTCAACATATATATTAACCAACACAAGAGAATGTGTCATAATGTATGCATCCTAGGTCTAAGATCAGTCTGTCGGTCTGTCCATCTGTTCGTTCTTAACAAATTGTGTCCGCTCTACCTCTCGAGAACCATTAATATTTCATACTTTATACTTGGGTGGGTCATAATATATTGAAGGCATAATTCTAAAAATATGTGACAAATATCAATTGGGCAGCACCTTTAAACATATTGTTCAAACATCAATCCATATATCCAGAAGTCACCTTAGAGTAGTAATCAATGAGTTCACATCATGCAGTCATATCACTATTATACTATGAAAGTAAGATGAGAATATTTATCAGTTTTAACTTAAAATCTTAGATCAAAATCACACATGAGACTATGTAATAACTTCAAATAATGCTTCATATCAGATTATCCATACAACTTATTTACCCCACGTTATTGACAGCGGGGCCCACAGAGATGGCTCCCATCTCAATGATATCTAGTTATTTGATATTATAATAAAAGGCTGTAAGAGAGTTGCTGCCTTATTATTTCTATGTTGGGGCTTGAAAATATTATTATAATATGAAAACACCCATTATGGTAATTTAAAAAAAAAATTACGATTATAGGAAAGAGATTTAATGCTAAAGGTTTCGCCATATAAAATAAATAATCTTCCAGTTGTTATAGTACCAAACAATATATTTATTGATGACACACCTGCCAACAAGTCCAGAAGATGCATTCAATCACAATTAGCAGGAGTACCACTAAAAGATAAGCAAAGAAATAGGAATGTTATGGTACTAGGTACCTCTGACCAGGTTGCTATTCTGGATATCACTAAACCTATTTGTGAAGATGTCCTGTGTCTAAAGAGGTATAGAATTTCCAACATCTGGTTTGTATCTAAATGCTATCTAGGTTACCAGATAAATATCAATATATTTATAGTGATCATGTAAGGCAAACAATATCAATGGACAATAAAGGTAAAACACTTCTTGATAGCAATGTGGAAACAAATCATAACTTGTTATCTAAGAGGCATCACATATCAAACCTAGTTCGAGACTTAAAAGATTTCTTGATGATGAACTGCCAGTATATGCAGTACTAAAGGATGCATCCTTTTCACCATTATTTGGTTCGGACGAGGCAAACTTATTTCAGCAAAAAAATAAAACAATTCAACACAGAAATGAGAAGATCATACAGGGAATTCATAACAACTAAATCAAAGATATATGTAGATAGTGCCACAGAAGTTGGCAAGTAACAACAGAGGTGTTTACTTGTACGGATTGTCCGTATTTTACACGGATTTTTTCATAAAATTACTCAATACGGATTTGTCATGAAAAAGTACGGATTTTCTACCAACCCGGAAAAAAATCATAATTGCTTCCGTTTACGGCGATCGGTATCTAAAAGGCGCTTTACTGACTGGGAATCGCTGCTCTTTTAAGCGCAAAATGATAGCGATCAAGTTTATTTCATGGTCGGCATGGATCAGCCTCAGGATGCCGGCGTTTCTCAAAAACGCAAAAAAGTCAATGAAAGTTTTGAACAAGACCAAGCGCGTAAGAAAAGGAAATGCCTTCAAAAGTACAAAGACTTGTACACTATTGAACTGAACCGGCAACGTTCCACCACTAAAGTAGAGGTTATGATGTGCGAGTTGATAGCAGAACTAAACCTACCCCTGTCATCTGCCGATACATATTCAACAAAGCATTTAAACTAATGTTTCCCGATTCTAAAATCGCAGGAGGTCAGTTTTTATTCTATTTTCTATGTGTAGGCAGGAGATGTGAATGATCCATATCTTATATATGGATCTCTCCCACATGTCTCTTATTTTCTTTCTTACGTAACCCAACTTTATTGGCCTGGGCATATAGGGAGGGGTAATGAAATGTTAAAATCCTAGGAGGGGTGCTGCCGAAATTTTTTTTAGGGTTGGACTTAGTTTTTGTGGGGGAGGGAGGTAGAAGGAGTTCATGAACTGTAGTGTTTTGAAATGAAATATTCCAGACCTGCAAACTTCAGCTCAACTTTTTTTCAAATTATGCAAATTTTAGGTTATAATCTTTGTTGCAAAAAATATCTGAATAAGACTGCAGATACTGTCAGAATGCAGGAAATTGCATCTAATTTTTCCAAATATTTTTTTTTTGGGGGGGGGGGGCATGCCTCCAAACCCCCCTAGATGGTTCGTGCCACTCAGCGAGAGTATTACTGACAACATTGCAAAACTACTGACAATTCTACTGATAGACATCATGGTGGGTAAACAGGTCTGTAACAACAAAAGAGATACAAAGCCGACAGTTCCAGGACATTAGGAAAACTTATATTGATCATAAGCTCACTTATTCATGATATGGGATCAATATTTCTGACCCGACACTACGTACTTTTGTTGCTTAATTCTTAATATTAATATGCAATGTTTCAGGTTCTTTCGGTAGTATACCCAGGTAAACCCTCATCAGAAGCCGACATTCGGTATTCATTACGTATATAGTATCATAGATAGATGTGTGTCTGTTTCATAACAGTTTTTTCTTATTAGCTCACCTGGCCTAAAAGGTTTTGCCAAAATAGAGCAAGAAAACTAAAAGCTGCTTAGTTAAGGTTGTTTGCTCAACACCGCCACAATATCAGATCTGTGGTTATGGCATTTCCCAGCAATTGCTGCACCAACCCCAAGTTACAATACCTACTGTAGGTTCTGGCTTTGGTGGCGTTTCACTTGCAATAATCTGTCACCACGAGAGAGTGTCACCAAAACCTTTTTTAGCCGCAGCCTCGTTCAGTCCACACGTCTTGCGTATCATTTTAATCATATGATTAAGCGGTTGGCCAAGGTCAACCTCTACCCGTTGCCTTTCTTTCCCTAACGGCGCTTCACTACTATCATTACTATTATAAAAATAAATAAGGCATTCAACAATGACAATCTGTTTTGAATTTTCCGCCATTTCAACTTATTTATACTGTTATTTTAGTACTAGTAGACTATAGATGAAGAGAGCAATAAATATCCAAGGAACCAGTTCATTAATACATAATTTAAAACAATATCCGGGCAGACTTTGAATTAGTTCCGGTTTACTTTTTAATCAAATGCAGGACAAGCACGAGAAATTAAGAGTGCTGACACGAAACACTGAAAATAAATCAGGGGAAACAAGAAGCACGCATGTCGTCCCAAACACGAGAAATAAAACTTCAAAACACGAAAACACGTGAAATAAAAAGGCCGAAAACGTTGCACGAAATAACCCTTACCACCCTCTTTTAACATTTTCTATGCTCAGTGGACCATGAAATTTGGATAAAAATGTAATTTGGCACTTTACTTCTAATCAGTATATTTATGTAAAGAACAAAAGCATATTCCTTCTTAAATAAGAGATATAAAGTTAGACTTGTTTGTGAAAATACAAGTTTGGAAGTCACAGCCTAATCCTAACAAAGCTTCTTTATATATTACCTTTTGCTTTGTAAAAGCATACAGATGTGGCTGGTCCTTTTTAAAAATGCCGTTATTGGTCGAATTGCACAACTTCTCCCTTAAAGTTACCCAAGTAATTGTCCATACTATTCAATCTGCAGTTCTTTCCATTTGGGAAAGAGATTTGTTTCATTTCTGTCTAAACCTGTATGGGGTTATAACATTTGTTCATGCGTACTGGCCTGGGTCCAGTATTCTCATGTTTTGTCGTGGATATTTGCAGCCAATATTTTTTTTATTGAAAAGACATAGTGCTGCCAACCAACAATAACGGTTTTAAAAAAGTAAATCTTGATGGGAAGGTATCTGTTTTTCAGTTTGGTTTTGGTCCCTTCAAATGGGCATTGCTGAGCAGAAATCTGCTAATGTCATAATTTTCTGTATGGTTTTTTATCCGACAAGTATTACAAAATACCACTCACTCTCCTTAACCCCTTCACGTTCCCATCGGTACTCTCGTACCGATAGCTCCTTTTTTGGCATACTTTTTATTTAAAATGTTCACAGTCTGCGTAAAAATGTACCCCCAATTTTCGGGGGTACACCAAATTAAAGCTGAGATCTTTATTTTTTTCATGGTGTAGTTTTTATTTCGTTTCTTCAGCAATTTTGGGGAATAAAATGGCTTCAAAGTGCATGTGACAGTTACGAAAAACATAGTTTTATCTTGCGACATTACGTTTTCGTTTTTATGCAACCAACTTGCTCTATTTCATTTATAAATTCATATTAACTATAAAAAAATATAATTTAATTAAAGATTGAATGTAAAGCTTTTTGAATATATAATTTGTTTTTAATTTTTTTGACAAAAATATAACATTCAAATCGATTCTTTCTGACTGCTCGTTTAAAAAAAAAATGAAAATGTAACAAAAGCCGTATTTTTTAAATAGGCAAATAATTGAAGAATTATAAAGGGAAATAGGTAAAACAAAAACCAGCGAAAAAATATGTTTCTCTTCTAGTTTTCATAACACAAAGAATTTTGAAGAAAGAATGAGAAATGAATAAGTTACGCCGATTTCAAAAAGGGTTGACATCGGCCAAAAAACACCCAAAAAACGTTTGCGTAAATGTGAAAAAAGTAAAGATATTGCGCATGTCTAAATTATCATTTATTTCTCCACGCACCTGTTCTAATTTTACAACGAAAGTTTTCTTGATTTTTTGTTGAAATATTTTAAACCGGATAGCCCTCATGCTTGTTTCCGGAAATAATATATTTTAGTAATGTGACCTTAAATTTGACCGACAAGATCTGAAGATGGAAGACGAGAACGATTGTATTTCCTCAGGTGAGGAGGACCAGTTAGATTTCCTGTTAGGAGAGGAATTTGGAGAAGATGATGATGCCGAACTATACTCTCCGCCAAATGTAGATACCCTGTAAGTTGATAAATCGATAGTATATTATTAAAATCCGGAAAAGAAATAATCTTTGTCGCATTCCTTGCAATTGTCGTTCTGTAACTTCTGTAACGCTGTCTGGTTATTGTCAAAAGTGTTTATTTGATTTGGCCGCCTACTCATAATTCATATCATTCAGAAGTTCAGTTTGTGGCCAAACAAGAAATCTCTCCAGACAAGTAAACCCGAATGGGATTTTAAGTGTACCAGTAGATGTCATGTTTTACTCTCTATCATGTCCATAGTGTTGTTAGATTGCTGTCCTGGGCATTATATATATATGCTCCATATTATTGTGTAATATATATAGTATTGATACATGTGATAATAAACATGTGATTTGTATTAGAATTTCTTTTTTGCTAATCTATTTGATAAATAAAATGTTTATAATGTACAAATATTGTCCAATAGTCCATTATGGTTATGATGGATCTGTAGTAGTGTATAACTTGAATAAGTACACTTTTATCCAACCTGGTAGTGCGATACTAATAACAATGAAATTTGATGCAAAAATGTAAAAGAAATTTCAAATTGCAAGTGAAATAATTTTCAGATTGAAAAATACAATTACTTTTTATAGATCATCTCAAGATACATGTAGTTCCCAGTCATCTCAGTCCATATCAGATCCCTTAGAAAGGCACATTTATTGGAAGGATGATAATACAGAGGATAATGGAAATGTAGACTTGCGGACAACTCCATTTAAACCAACGCGTCAACCTGGGTTTCAGACAACAAACTTCACTAGGTATAATTACAGTTTAATGAATGAATAATTTTTAGAAAGAAAGTGTTTATAGTTACATGTACATATGATCTAATAAAATATGTAAAATAATAATACTATTTTGTCGACAGATATTATTATTCCTTGGTATCATTTTGCTTTAAATGGATTAGTCCAAATAATTATGACGTCTTGAAATGCAATTATATTTTTTAACTTTGACACCTTACTTCGACATTTATTTTAGAATGCTTGGACGATAGTGTAAAATTAGTTTCATTAATATTTTTATTGTTTTATGAAAATCACATTTTGGATTGTATTGTTCTCAAATGTATGGCAAATTATTTGTCAGTTCAATATTTGATAAAAGATTAAAGACAATTTATATATGAACAGTTGTCCTTGGTCTTAGCATCTGTTTTATTTATATTATTTCATTTCCTCCTTTCTCTATTGCAGAAGGCAGCTTCAACATTTAAAAACACCATTACACTTCTTGAACCTTTTCATGACAGTAGAATTTTTAACAACTTTATGTATTGCTACAAACCATCAAGCAAACTATCTTATAAACACTGGAAAATATTCATCCTATACAGACAATGGAGTTTGGGAAGCTGTTACAACTGATGAGCTTTTGAGGTATTTAAACATGTTTTTCAAAATGACCTCAATGTAAAGATTACTTTTATTGTGTAAGCTACATTGAAGTGGATAAAGTACCACTCTATGTTTTATATTTAAAAAAAAAAGTACAACTCTATTAATTTGCATTAATCACAAGCTAAATAAAAAAGGAGATGTGGTATGATTGCCTTTTAAATTACTACCCACCAATGTTCAAATGAAGTGAAATAAGAATGTATGGGCAATTGTACAGCCTTCAGCAATGAGAAAACCACATACTGCATAATCAGCTTCAAAATATCAAAGATATGTAATAATTAAATTCTGAAATTTGTTGGTATTTGTATGTCTACAAGGAATCAGTTGTTTTTATGTACTGCATGTATAAATGTGTGCAGTTGCTATACAATGCTATTCAGTTAAAATGAATTCATAGAGAAGGAAAAAAATTACAGTATATGTGACTCAACGACCTTATTAGCAATGTGTTTTCAATGATAGATACTTGTAAAATATGTACAAACTTATTAAACATTATATTTTTTGTAGGTTCTTTGGAATTATAATTTATATGTCGGTTGTCAAATTAAGTGCACTAGAGAAATATTGGTCAACCAATGTGTTATATGATCATTGCCCAGTGAATGATGTGATGACTAAAAAAAGATTTCAGGCCATCTTATGCTTCATACAAGTCACTTCACCTGGAGATATTGATAAAGGTCAGGATTGCTTAGAATTTAAGTAAAATAAAATTGTTATAATTGAAAGAGTTGTCTGCCTTTTCAAGAGTTGTCTTTCTTTATGTGATATTTGTTGAAAAGCTTCTAATTTTGGAAATACTTCAATATTTAAAACATGGAAAATTAACATTAAGTAAATAATGAATAGAAACAAGCAATTACAAATTTATTGTGAATCAGTAATGATTAATTAAATATCACATACAATAAAAAGAAATATAGTTAAAACCTTAGTTATATATCTTAACATATTACAAGACCATATAATGATTTCAATATGAAGTAAGGAAATATAGTTGTTTGGATTTGTTGATAAAAAATTGTTTAAATTTATCTAGTATATATGTTATTGACACTGCATTTTAAATAGCACACACACACACATTATATTGAATTTATTTGAATAATTTAAATTGCTTGTTGTTGTTGTTGACATGTTGGTTCTGTTGTGTTTTTTTGGTTTTTTTCAGCATCAAAGGTCACCCATTACTGGTTTGATGGATGACTATTTTACCAACAGGAATTAACTATAGATTGCATCAGATTGCTTTACAATAAGTGATGATAATGTGACTCGATAAAGGAAATTGTTCAAACTTAATTTAATTGAAAGTTTGAATTTAAATAAATTAATTTTTGGTTAATATACCAGAGCTTTTATGTTTAAAAATAAATATTTTTAAATTAAATTGTGTTTATTATCTTTCCTTTTAGATGACAAACTCACAAGAATAAGGTATCTACTGGAACATGTTAAGCAGAAGTCTAAGGAGTTTTTTCATCCACATAGAGAAATTTCTGCTGATGAAAGAATGGTGGCGTCAAAGCACAAATTTTCAGGAATTAGACAATTCATTAAGGAAAAACCAATTAGATTTGGAATCAAACTTTGGGTTCTTGCTTGTTCTATTACTGGTTATACCTTTGATTTTTAGTTTACTTGGGTAAGAAAAGAACTGAGATCTTAGATAAAAAGAAAGGCTTAGCTTATAGTGTTGTAATGTCATTGTGTCGGTCTATACAAGGGCAAGGCTACAAGTTATTTGTTGACTCGTTTTATACAACACAACATTTAGCAGAAGATCTACTCCGGGATAAGATATATATAATAGGAGCAGTTCGTAGCAATAGTTCAGCAATGCCATCTGTTTTTAAGCAGAGCAAAGATTGGGAAAAAGTTGTAGGTAGAGGTGATTTTAGGTGGCACAGAAATGGAAGCTTTGTTTATGTGCAATGGAAGGACTGTAAATGTGTAACTCTTATTTCACCTCTTCATAAAGGATCAGATGTAACAACCTGCTATAGAACAATACAGTCACGTAAAACTTGGAAGAAATCGATTACGAAGCAGCCATTAATAACTAGTGATTACAATGCATACATGGGTGGTGTCGACAAATCAAACCAATATCTAAATAAGTACACCTCGTACATACGAACACAAAATCATTGGTGGAAGGTCTTATTTTTTCATTGTTTAGATATCATGATTGTAAATGCTTACATATTATTTACAGATTTCGTCTCTAAATCTCCTGAGCTGTTTGGTGATTCTGAGTTTTCTTCATCTCTCGGACAATTGGAATTCAGAGAAAATCTTGCTATTTCTTTGATGAAAGTCAAATCATTTAATTGTAAGCCTGAGCCTATGCTCCATCTTCCTTTATTTTTATCTAAACGTGCAGAATGTCTTTATTGTAATGCAGAGGCTCACATGAATAAGAAGAAACTACCAAGTCGTAAAGTTATGTCATATTGTTCAGTTTGTAAGGTGCCATTGTGCTGTTCAGTAGGCCGTAATTGTTTTTATGTATGGCATTCTGATACTACAGTAAAAGAGTATGTGTCAACAAATGAAAGATTAAAGAAGAGAAAGATTGAAGACATATCTTAAGGTCAATTCATTATTTAAATGAATTTCGAAAAGTCTGTATTGAGAATTGAGTTAATATTAATTCTGTATCTGAAATTAGAATTTTCACATTAAAATAAGTTTCTCTCATATCTGGATGTTGAGTACATTAATAGTTTTCTATAGCAAGGTATCATGCTTATAATTTAATACATCAAATGCATGCAATTTACATATAACTGTCAATGCTTTAGGTATATTGACAATTCAGAATACACTGATTTCGCACCATCCTTTGCACAATTCTGAACTGACCTTCAACTGTCAGAAATTGTCTTACTATGGAGACTTTGTCATTCATGAAATGACTTATGCAATATATAATTTGACGCTAAAAGAAGTTTCATAACCTTTTCAGATTATTTTGATAAGAAGAAAGTGCAACAATATTTCTTAAAAAATTTCCATAACTAATTCGCTGACTTAAAATGCAATTGGCCCATGCATTATTACTTTTTTCATAATTTTCAAAATTTCCAAAAGTCGTTACCATGGAAACCATATGATGCACTTTGGAAAGGAGTATGCCTTAATTGCTGTTGTTACTTGTGGAGGTAGAAAAAACGTTTTGCTCATAGAAAATATAACTCTTAAGCGTATCATTGTCAATTTAAAGCAAAAATTAAGTATTTCTCATAAAATACAGTTGTTGCTAAGCAACAGAAAAAATGTATTTTTAGAGATAATTTATAAAAAAAAATTGCACCAATCAAAAAGGTAGTATACAAGGCTACTTCTGCTGAAAAAAAACAATATCTATTTGTACCTGGTTTTCGAGTAGTATCAATGGATTGACGACTATTACGGTAAAACAAGGAAATAAATTATCGATTTTTTAATATTTGAACTGTGGTCACGTGACCTGTTGTCATGGTAACCATTATCTCAATGGTTGATTTTGAAGCCCTGAGTTTTTTCTTTCTAACAATACCAACATTTAGTTGATGTCTATACATATAAGGGAGTATCGAACAAAACATTTAGTACACTTTTTTATAAAGAAAATTGCACTAAAAAAGCAGGAACAGGAAAGGGTTAAACTGTAACCGCCAAAATGCTTTGTTTATCTTCCGTCCGAACCCTAAATGAAAGTGGCAAAACTTCTATGTACCGGAAGTAGTCCAAACTCCGAACTCCCTTATTGCACATTTTTGTGAGATATGAGTAATATCGTCACTATCATCTTCAACATAATGTGTTTTAGTCGGACGCTGCTTAGGGTAGATTTTCCCTTCCTGTGTTTGTTGCTTTAAATTCGGTTTTTCTTCAGCATTTCGCTTCCTTTTATTTCGGCATTTTTTCGCTAAATGTCCCTTCTTATCGCACACATAACACTTTGAGTCTTCCCATTCATTATCCGTTGCACGAGATTCTCCACATCGATAAATAAACTCGTTTATCCTCATCTCCATACATAATGTCAACCATTGGTTAAAATTAAAACATCAACATTATGTTGAAACCATTTAGTCTTATTTTCAGAAATATGCCAAACTACAGATTATTATTGATTACTACAGATTTAATGATCATGTCTAAAATAATATTTTTTGTTATAAAGTTTATGCTAAAATACGAGAGCATAATATGGTTATAAATTTACCAGCCATTGTTCCACTGACTCCTCAGCTTTGAAGTTTGATATGCCAGATGATGTCAGCTTCACTGTTAAAAGACTGTTTAAAGTCTTTGTTGTCATGCTTGACCTTCATGTGGTTTTGATCAGCTTCATTTGACTGAATGATGTTTCACAAAACACACTTGTTGGGGTTAGCCATAGCTGACTAATGGTGTGTCACTGACTAAAGGTGTGTCACCAACAGTGTGACACTGCTGAATAATGGTGTCGCGACTGACGATGTGTCACCAACTGATAGTGTCTGTCTGTCTCACTGTTGAATAATGATGTGTCATCAACTGATGGTGTGAAACTGTTTACTATTGGTGTGTCACTAACTTCTGGTATATTACTGACCAAGGATGTGTCACCAATTTAGCCATCAAACGCTCAACAGAAATGTTATTCGATGGAAAATCTGGTCTATAAAATAGTTTAATTCCATATTTCTATTAAAACAAGCTCTGGATTTGCAATACATATCTCTTAATATTCCACCAATCTGTTGTAAATGTTACCCATTCCTAAGGCTGTTTCTATTTCACCACCAACATTCCTATTCTTATTTCTACTTTCATTCAGCGCTACTAACCTTCCTAACATGTACTACAACTGTTCGCTTACATTTTAAAGTAAGGTTGATGAAATTTCCACATCTGTGAGGTTTGATTTTGGTGGTGTTTCCTTGTCTGATATATATATGGTGATAACTGGTGAATTGGATATTGATGTGTCACTGTCTGATAATGTACCATAGCTGCCTAATGGTTTGTCACTGACTGATACTGATGTGTTACCAACATACGGTGTGACACTGCTGATTTAATTTTAGTAATTGACATTTTAAGGGGTGGAAACGCGGACATCTTCTGAAGGAATTTCCACACGTTTTTTTTTGTATTTTATCTGATAAAAACTAACGGCGAAACAATTTTCTGTTAATATTTTTGATATCTGGTGACAGATTCCTCAAGAATATAAGAGAACATTAAGCCAAGTTTTGGTAAAGAAAGTTCCAATTCATTTTATTTGAACATAAATACAACCTGAAGTACAATTTGTAGATTAACTTTACTGTAGTTTATATTTATACTACATGTTACTTACTCTGCAAAATCTACTCCCTCTATTGTTAACCCATCTACTTGAAGGTCTTCTTGTAATTTCTAAAATTAATAAACATGAATAAGATGAATTGAATGTTATACCTAACGAAAAGAGGTATTTAACAACAAAGATTCGTTAAGTAAAAAAAAACAAAATTGAGCATGCATACACTTAATTTTTGTTTTATTTTTTCATTTAAAAAGATCTTAATTGGAATTTTAAAATATTTTACAATCAAATGTTGCAAAGAGGGCGATACATTTCCAGTAGGTGATGATTTTGAATGCGAATATATAGTATGCAGAGAGTACATGGACATTATACGACTAACATCAGCGCGTATTTAATATTACACCAGCCTGTTGACTATATACTATATCCATTGGAACCTTACTTTTGTCAAAAGTATTTTAAAGTTCATGTTAAATACGTACCTTTGTGTAGGTGTCCAGAGTGGCATTGAATTGAACCACCCCCTGCCACAGTTCCACCACCATTGAACTGACGGGATACGTTGTAAACCGTTACATGATGGTGACCACATCTTCCTGGTAACCGGCCCAGAGTTTGACTTTAAAATTCTGACCGGCAACCCTTTTTTCGTCGGCCATGGTTAAAATTTGCATCAATGTTTGATCCGTCGTTGTTCTTGGAGCAGTCTGAAAGTATATCAATATCCGACATTAGATTATTTTATGTTGAATAACTTACGATTCTGTTCAGGTTGGCCCTAAACCAGATTGAATCACATATTGTTATGCGTTTACTTTTCTACATTGGCTAGACATATAGGGGGAGGTTTGAGATCTCATAAACATGTTTAACCCCGACGCAATTTCGTTTTTAATTTTCATTTTTAGGATGACGTTCTATGTATTGGTAATAGGCAACATAAGCTCTTCAACTTTGTACTTTTTTGGCCTTTTAGACTTTTTTTTGGATTCGAGCGTCACTGGAGGTTATAGTTATAGCAAATTTTGCCTTGCAACAGGCCACCTACGGACCCCTCAAAGAGCTGTTGCAAGGGTTCTGAACGTGCAAAGAGCGTGGCACTCTCTTTACACGAGGCATCGGATTTAACGTCCCCAATCTGACCGGACGTGACTGCGAACTTGATACATCCCGCACAGCCAAACGGACGCCCCACTTCGGCAAGCGTTTTACTGCCGGTCGGGAGAAGACCAAGTGACCATATTTCTATTCCCCAGTCACCCTTGGGGGAGTTTAAATGCAGGAAAAAATGAATCATCAATTTCAGTGAATTTATCAATCTGCGCCTTGAATATCATGATTTTCATGGTACAAACAAACTGTTTAAGTTTACAACTGATTGTTGATTTTTAAAAAGGTCAGTAGATGATAGATGTGGAGCAAATTATACTATTGTGATCATAGTAATAATTTTTACACACTGACCTTTCCAACAATACAAACATGTAGTTTATAGGTGTTTTTCTTTACATTGTTTGTATATAGATTATACTGTTGGTTTTCTTGATTGCAATGTTTTACACTGGTCATTTTGGGAACCTTAACAGATAGTTGTTCGATGTGAGCCAAGGCTCCTTGTTGAATGTCGTACTTTGACCTGTACTATTTAACTTAATTACATTGTGACTTAGATGGAGAGTAAATATTGTCTCTTTAGCACTCGTAACTCATCTTCCTTTTTATATTGTCAAACTTTTTGAGTTCCTTATAACATGTTCAATAATGATGATAACAGAACTGCATGCGCATCCAAATGTTTAAGCCCAGCCCACCATAGTAGTAGAAGCATTATATTTTCTGGTCTGTGCTTTTGTCCATATGTTTGTCCGTATGTATGTCTAATGTCAGGTTAAATATTTTGGTCGATATAGTTTATGACAAAGTTATTTGTGCATCAGCTTATAGTCTTTATGATTGGGATTTTCTAAAATGTACTGAAAGTTTTGGTTCTTGTCCAAATTTCATGGTTCATTGAAAGTGGAAATGGGATTGTGTGAAACAGCTTTTTTTTTCAGGTTTTAAGTTATTGGTCAGGGTAGTTTATGTAAGTTTTATTGCATCAACTTGAAACTATGCAGATCAAACATAGTCAACTTGATGGGGAATTTCTAACAAGAATATTAAATTTGGGTTTTTGTCTGAATTTTTTGGTTCATTGAACACAGGTTCCATTGATAATTACCTTCAACAATGCATCACGAATCTGACAAAGAGATTGAACATCTGAGCATGGTTTCTTTTGGACAGATATTCTTGATTATTTTTAATACAATGCCATTGACTGAAGATAGTGATACAGGTAAATTGAATTATTGGTTAGGGTTTAGGTTTAGGCTGATATAACAGTTATTGACCAAGAGGTATATGTATGCTTCGTTTTAAATAAGAAAATTAGACAGCAGGCTAATCATCTTTAATCTCAATATAAACTGTTTTTTGAGTCCTCTAAATATATATATACACTTCACAAGATTTCTTTTAACTTGATAAACATAATAATATTATTCTGTAATAAGTGTTATTATATGGTTTAATTTTATTTTCAGGATGATATACTAAAATTTGGTGAAGCAAATAGCATGAGTAATGACATAAGTGAAAAGTATGACATAAGGGTAAGTTAAATTCAGAAGCAACATATTTAATTTGGCATTACAAAATTTAAACAAAGACATATTCCTTTATATGGAAAAATGTAATATTGCCTTGTTTATAGGCGGTCGTTTGACCATATTGCAAAGTATATAGCCAACAATTGTAAATCGCTATGGCACAATCTAGGGGGAGGCTCACGGTAGGAGGCCTGAACCAGCAACGAGAAAGAATACCAAACTAGAATATCAAGAATCGCTATTAGTTTAATAAAGAAAACATTAAGATAAATACAATATAATTTCAAAGTACACATTTTGAAGTCAAAGTAAGTTAAAAACAATGATAAAATAGTACAACAATTCAGGTTTCATATTAAATAATAACATTAATAATTACTGTTTAAATAAACCTCTGAATTAAAATATTAGTTACTTAAAAACTTTATTTTTTGTTTTCAAAATAAAATTAAAAGAAAAATAGTTTTAAATCTAAATTATTTTCAAAACCAAGAGACTCACCTAGAATATCAAGAAACTCGCTATTAATATCATAGCGGCTTGATCAGTTTATATACTAAGTTCTGAATGTCCTAGTAACGCTTAACCGACTGTTACAAACAAAAGATTTGCTGACGAAGGCTGACCTTTGTCAGAACTTTTAAGATGTTCTATATAACTCTACTAGACATATAGGCCCAAAATATTATTAGTGTAAAACCATTCAAACGTGAAAACCAACAGACTAATGCACATCTGATTTTTTTTTCTCAAGAAAAGTGAAAATTTATTTGAAATGAATGTTTGTTTATCTGTCTCAATTTAAGGACATAAATTATGTGTATAACTGCTTTTACATGATAATACTTGCAATTTAAACATTTACATTTATATTTAAGACTTTCTATTACCATCTATTACACCACTTGCCCCAATATATTAGAATGTATGGTCCACTAAAGAACTTTTGGATGTTCCCATATGAGAAGTTTAATCATAAATTGATAGAATCAATATCCAACAACCAACACCCAGAAGACAGTGCTGTGAAAAAATTATGGTATGTTTGGGTTGTAACACAATTTCTCTTTGATTGAATGTGTAATGTGTAGCCAGCGCCGTATAGAGAAAAGAACTACAGCAGAATCTTAAGACAACAGGGCTATGCATAGAGCAGTACACTGACACACAGTAGAAACGAAAACATTTTAATAATTGATGGAGATTTTTTTGGTTAAATGGCATACAAATTTATAATAAAAATAATTAACTTCTAATAATTCAGCAACCTCTTATAAAACGACTTAAAGTACAGAGTTAGTATAAGTCGAAGAGGAACCGTATAAAAGAAAAAAGTAAAATAAAAAAAAAACTGGACAAATCAATTCGGAAAGTCCATAATCACATGGCAACATCAAATAACAAAACGCATCAAAAACGAGCGGACAAGAACTGTCATACAATGTATTCCTGACTTGGTACAGGCATTTTCAAATGTGTACCTTAATTTCTAGGTACAATGGTTACTCTCCAGTTTGAGGCACAGTGGTCTCTTTGAACTATTGAAGAAGTCAGTCAAATGTGTGGAGAACAGTCTGAATCCCGGTCGACACAACCCAGTGACAAGTCATGCCTCTCCAGAGGAACTATTCGGCATACATGCCTACTTCAAGGAGAGACCTGTTTCCCAATTATCACAACATTCCACCATGCAAGAACACCAAAAGGTTTGTCCATTGAAGTTTTGGACAACCAGTGACAGTTGCAGCTGAACATTTCTATGTGATGTTCAGTATGAATCTGTAAAATTGATTACAGGTTAAGAAAGAACTGCATTATTTTCAAGTTGTCCCAACAAAGTACTTTGCATTCGGTGAAAAATCTAAAAAAAAAATGTTTCCTCAACAGACACCAGCTGAAAGTAAACTTCAAATTTAAGAATGTATTGAATTCCTTTCAAAAACTATCAGCGACGTCAAAGCTCTCCACTATAAAGAAAGAAACACCAATGGTGCTGATGGTACTATATCACAGCAGACGATATATACTTAGTTTACTTAGTCACTCCAACAACAAACCTTTCATATAAGCTTTATATAAAATCTTGTTTAACAACAATTTACATTCTTCAAGTCATGTCAAACAAGATCTGCCTTCAAATCTGCAATATTGCCGGGTTTCTGGTTATATTTTCACAGAAAGTGTAAAAAGAATTATTAACTGGTCTGCTCACTTCTGATCGGGGGATCACCCAGAAAGCATGATTTTGCAACATATGTTCTATAGCTTCTCGGGCCTTCAGCAGTTCCAAGACCCTTTAAAAAAAATTGGCCTCGCTGCGCTCGGTGAGAGATGTTTGCTAATATTTGTAAAATAGAAAATCACAAATTAATGTTCTATCATGAATTTATCATATTTAAACCAATACTTACATCTCGTGAACTTGAAATTATGTCCTCGTCTTTATGTAGTAAGTTGCATATCGGAGATATATAGATTGTATTCCATCGACTGATTGATTTCCCATGATGCAACACGGGACCGCCATCTTGTAGGGCAAGTAGAGCGAAGCGGTCATTGAATGATTCATCATGTCAACAAAACAAATCAGCAAATCAACAGACGACAAGGTGAAGAAGATTTATCGTGATGGCCTAGATACAATCACCAAAGCCAGATACCTTGATAAATAGTTATCAAAGGTACCAAGATTATAATTTAGTACGCCAGACGCGCGTTTCGTCTACATAAGACTCATCAATGATGATCATATCAAAATAAGTTGTACCAAAGACGGCTAAGGTAATCTATGCCTTGGATAAGAAAATCCTTATTTTTTCGAAAATGAAAAGTTTGGTAAACAGAGAATTAATCAACATGACCACATTATTGATATTCATATCAACACCGAATTGTTGACTACTGGGCTGGTGGTCCCCCTCGGGGACGAAACTTCCACCACCAGTCGCATCGACCCAGTGGTGTAAACAGTTATCAAAGGTACCAGGATTATAATTTATAAATTATTAAAAAGCATTGATAAACTGAAGGGATTGGCGATAAAGACCCATATGAGATGCAAAAAAGTGAGTTTTCTGCAGAAATGGCGCGCACTAGCCAGAAGTTACCTATCAAGACATCGTTAATAACCTGGTTTACACTCAAAGTGCATACACACTTAATGAACTGATAGCATATAAATCAATACAGGGATACATTTATTTTACAAGTGGTTTTGTTCAGCACATAGGACATATAGCAACGGGAGATTGATTGATAATTGGTTGCTTAACGTCCAGTGGCATATATGTCATGCATATTCAGGACGAGAACAAGTTCACAATAAATACAATAGGTAGGTATTGTCATAATAGAGGCCATTTGGGATGATGGTCGGGGAAATTTGGACTGCCTCTGGAAAATGAGGGTATATTGAATAGGGACAGAAATTTTGCCTTGCAACAGGCCACTTAGGGACCCCTCAAAGAGTTGTTGTAAGGGTTTTTAACGTGCAAAAAGCGTGGAACTCTCTTTACACGAGGCATTGGCTTTAACGTCCCCAATCTGACCGGACGTGACTGCGAACTTGATACATCCCGCACAGCCAAACGGACGCCCCACTTCGGCAAGCCATTTACTACCGGTTGGGAGAAGACCAAGTGACAATATTTGTATTCCCCTGTCACACTAGGGGGTACGGGAAATTGATGACAACGTCACATAACTATTAGAGAAAATAAAACAGCTAGAACACATACGTAGCGCAATCAGTGGTCTATATACACAAATACAATCCAGTAAAAAATATGCTGTTCCGACAGGGAATGTTGAAGGTTGCTACTATTTTAACAATCAGTCTTCTTCCATATCAGCAAAATCAAATGTCTTATTATTAAGAAATCCTGAGGCTATCATCTCAACAATTATTTGAAATAGATGAGTGTACATTTATCAAAAGCAGCTATGTTCATTAAATTTAAGGTATATTTTTTCAACGAGACAGTAACCGAACGACACACATGATATAATCATGCAAATAATGTCTGTGGAAATGATATACTGCTTTAATCTGTTTGTCAATACGTCCATTACCATGATCGTATAATGTTTCCCCATGAATCAAATTGAATAGTAAAGGGGCAGTAGCTGCCAAATTCGTGTTCACATATTTGACTCAAATTCTCGTATTTTATTTATAACAATATAAAAAAAATTTAGTAACTATTTTCAGTATAAAATAATCAATTTACAGGACATGGTCTCAATAAGATGTAGCTTCGTTTCGTGTGAATTTTAGCCAAGACGCCATCTAACTAACTATCAAGTTGACCTTCTATGACCATATAAGCGTTTTGACTTTTAAAAGAATTTTTTTGGTGGATCGAATCAGTCAATCAAATTATATACCATTGTTTCAATTTCAATGTTGACATTATTTTCCTTTTAAATAACCGGACACGGACAATGCATGCGTTATTCTATCTCTTTCTACGGGGTAGAGTATGGAGTCAATACGGATTTGATGACTTCGAATTATCCACTTGCAAGTGATTAATTCATTATCAATGTTTATTAGCTTTACTTGACTAAACCATTTTAGCTGACAAAAGCCAATTATTATTTCACTATTTCACTTTCATTGATGATTGAACAAAAAAAAAATCATACTTTAGATTTTTAATATATCTCGTAGCTAGTGTCCCTTTACGCCGATTATATTTATAATTATTATTTATTGTCTAGTTTGGCACAATGTCTTTTAAAAAATTGAGAAAAAAACATTGTGAAGTCAGCGTAATCGTTAACAAGGTGTGGTTTAGGAACGACTTTAACACAATATACATTTGATTATGAACTGTATATGTTAATCTAGACAGACACGATTAGACAAGGATCAATTGACTTTATTTTGGTCTTTTTTAGAAAAAAAATAAATTCCCAAAATTTTTTTCTACATTGAACAATGAAAACAATAATCTATCCCGGTCCACAAGAAAAGACCAGACCCCCCCCCCCCCAAAAAAAAAACAAAACAAAAGTCAAATGGTCCGTGCCTTAGTCGGTTTTAAACTTTATGCTCCAGTGTACCAGGAAACAGCTAGGATGACAATTGAAGGAACGTTAATTCGAGAGGCCAGTCGGTGTTGCCTGACCCACACGAAAAACCACACAATAGCGAAGAAGCAGCAGATAAAAAAATTTCAAACTACGAATTTTTATAAGCACCATGACTGAGACCACTCTTGAAAGCAGATATAATCCGATTGATGACAAATTATTATTGTCATCAATAGAGAGGTAGCTAGGCGATATTAAAAGAACGTTGGAACTTACAAATCACGAAAGAAACTTATCGCCATGGGTATGCAAAACTTAAGATTGAAGACAAGCAACGCATAAATTTGTGAATGGAAATTAGAATGCATCAACGAGACAACAACCCAACCAACAAGGTGATGTAAAATTTCATGTTCGTAAATTAATATCTAACTTTTCCCCAGCTGTTTACAGCACTTCTATAACAGCATGCAAAACAAATCATTGATTAACTTGCTTGCTATATTTGTTTGGATGTTTGTTTACTATTCACTATTTACTGGAATTTGATTGGACAATAAACAATAAATTCATTTCATGTCAATTCTTATTGTCCAATCAAATCCCAGTATATGTAAAAACTGACTGAAACTCTGCCTACCTATTGTTTGTAAACAATAGCAAGAAAGTTGATCAATGATTTGTTTTGCATGATTTTATAATTACATTAATTTAGATATATTTTCATTATAATACGTTATTCTTATTGGCTACACTGCAATCTCGCGTTATTCCATAATCAATTCAATATACAATATAGTATACCATTCATGATGACACGAGGTCACACAATAAAGTGCGCAGGTAATTTAAAAAAAAATGATAAAAATCGTGTTTTCATGATTCTAGCTAAAAAATGTAATTATAAGTATTGAATGCTTCTTTTTGTAACTTCATAGGGTTGTAAAAGAGTTGACCGTGAGCACATTTTTAGAAATTTACTTCGGTCAACGCTTTTACACCCCAATGAAGTTGCAAAAGGAAGCATTCAATTCTTAATTAGAAACATAAAACTTAACAGGATTTTGTCGCGTGCAATTTTTTTCATTCCACCAGAAAATGTAAAAATAAACTATGTTGGGAAAGGGGTTTGAGGTAAAAATTTCTCGAAATGACTACTGATGATAGGTTGAATACCGAAATTTATGACAAACGTGATGATTTTAATTTTCCTTAGTCAATTTTCCATTTCTGTGTAGCTACATTCCAGCGGCATTAGCATATGGAGTATATGTGTCTCAATTGATATGTTACTTTAGAGCTAGCTCAAAGTACGTTGAGCGGGGGGATTTGTTTAACATAGGACCCTAGAGGAAATGCATATACAAGTCTGCTTCTAGAGAACCACTGAATGAATGAAAGTCAATATCAAATTCAACTGTAAATTAGCAAACTCGTATCTCCTTCAGCAATTACCGCAGCAGAACATCGCCAGGAAATTAAGAAAGCCGTCACCGTTAGCAAAAAGAAATTTGAGGAAGAAATGGAGGATGCTGAAAATGATGTCACCCAATACCATACAATTCAACCAATACCATCGGGACAGAATGATTGGATTTTTCAAATCAACAGTAAGAGCAGAAGAGAGGACAGAGAAGTTAGGTAGGTAAAAAGAAATCGAAACAGCAACATGGAAATTTTGATTGATTGATTGTTGGTTGCTTAACGTTCAGTGGCAAATATTTCATGCATATTCAGGACGAGAACAAGTTTACAATAAATACAATAGGTAGGTTGATACAATAGAGGCCATATGGGATGATGGTCGGTGAAATTTGGACTGCCACTGAAAAATAAGGGTATATTGGATAGGGACAAAAAATTTGCCTTGCAACAGGCCACCTACGGACCCCCTTCTGACCGGACGTGACTGCGAACTTGATACATCCCGCACAGACAAACGGACGCCCCACTTCGGCAAGCGTTTTACTGCCGTTCGGGAGAAGACCAAGTGACCATATTTCTATTCCCCAGTCACCCTTGGGGGGGGGGGGGAATTTTGAAAACTACTCCTTCGATAGAACTGGTTTTCTTAATGAAATGACATCCAAACCATCAGAATCTGATATTAACTGGACTCTAATGTCCAAAACATACAATTTGCAAATCAACGGCAAGTTTCCTGCCAATGCTGGTCAGGTCATTTTAGAATACGCAAGGAAGCCGGGCATCAACACTCGGACTTACAATAAAGAAAAAAAGGGTTAGCTCGCGAGACTACGTACGAAGGATTAGAAGGGCCAAGAACACAATATATATGAGAAATAAACAGCACAGTCTACCAACACCAAGGACATGTAAAGCCATAAAAGAGGATCTTAAAAGAAAGTTACGTTCTGGAGAACTCTACATCGGTGTCAAGATAGCAGAGAACACGAAAATAACAACAGTAATTTCTCTAGAAGGTAAGCTGATATAAAAAAAAAACATCCAACTATTTGCCAGAAAAATGCCATTAACCTACATCCGAGAACAATCCCTTAAAGACCAGTTACATTAGTTCTATTTAAGTACACAAGTGATGAGGAATATGACAAAATGGATCTTCAATTAGTTAAGGACAAACTGTTTAAACTCGGATTCCATCATCTGAAACTGCAGACCTGTCAAGATCCCTTTTGAAATCTTCCGAGAGAACAAGAAAATTGAAAATTTGGCGTGACCACAGCTACATTTGCTTTACCGTTTATTTTCTATGTGATGAGGCTAACGTCTATACCGACCAAGTGTTTAGGCTTAAACATCCTGACAAAAAGCCCATTAACGTCAAGTATTCAGCTCGTGCAGGCAAATCCATAGTTCCAACTAAATATATGTCTGCCTTCAATGTGAAATAATTAATATTCGAACATGACGTCCTTCAAACGCTTTTACACACCCGTGGTAAAATGTGAATATATTGTCGGGGCTGTTCCATTTGTACTGCCACGTCATATGCTTTTTTCATGAATGAGCTTACCGACGTAATAGAACGATGACGGAAGAATATAAGCATTTTACGGGAAAATTTACGCTTGCCAATCCAAAAATCAACAACAAGGAAACGTAAACAAACGATGCTAAAATGTGTTATAACAACATTATAAGTAAATAATCATTTAAATCCATCCAAAACTATCTAAATATGTTATTGCAAATACTTTAAGCATGTTACTCATTCCGGTTACTCTGTTCTTTTTATGCCAAATTTATAGTGCATTTATTTATAGTAACGGCAAATATTTGCTCTACCTAGAGCGCTTCGATCCAAAGGAATAGCCGTATTTGACCTATTAGAATCGAATTAATTCATGGGGGTTTGAATATATCGTGATTTTACCACTTTATGCCGATATTTCACCTCAATGATTCACTAACAATAACAGGACGTGTTTCAGTACACTGTAGCTGTCTTTACCGGAAATGCGTCGGTGGCAGGTACACGTTCTTAGTCTTGTGTCATTGATCCACGCAAGAAAATAAGTATTAAAAAACTTTGGCTAGCTTTGTCACTTCACTTGGCAGTGATAAATAACAAGATTTAAAATTCTAAGTTTGCATTTCATAATGATACCTTTCTTGTTTACATTTATCTACAACTTTCATGGTTTTATCCTTGCTCGACATGAAAATGTAGTCTCATATACATATAATTCGAAGACTAGCTATACATTTTTATCATGTTTTCTATTGGTCAAAACAGGGGGTTATTTAAGGACACTGCAAAGTGTCATACTTTGATGATAAGGATAGGTTCAGCTGTTTATTCGAACTGCAAGTGATTAAATCAGAAAATTTTGAATGATTTTTTTGTCAGTAATTATCCGGTTTGATGCACTGGAATAAGGTTAATAAATTAAAAAAAAACACCTGATTGTGTCCGTTAACTTGAAAAAGAAGGTAATGCAGGATTCAGAAACAAGATAAAAAACATTGACCAGAAGTCAATTTTTATCAATTCTTATCACCAAAAATTAGCTTCATATAATCCTAATTAGTCTATATCTTCGAATTAGTTGTTGCTTCTATCCTAAAGCTTCATTTGCTCCAAAAAACCACTATATGCTGCATTTACCAAAACAAATGCTCAAGTATGGACCTATCAAACATCATAGCTGCATGCGCTTTGAAGAAAAACACGGATTTAAAAGCTTAAAAAATTCGCAACTTTAAAAATCTTTCATACTCTTGAGGTAAGCATCACCAGCTATATATGTGTATGAAACAGTAGAGGACAAACGGTGAACGTTCTTGTAATTTGTTGTACATGTATGATGATACTGTAGTAGTCAACGGAAGTGAAATACATTTAATTGCAGAATATCCGGATCTTACAATTGAAATAACAACTGTTAGCCAAACAAATGTTTAGGATGAGTGGCCAATGTATAAAAACGAGTCTGTTACTATACATGGCTTACATTACAAAGTAGGATGCGCTGTTGTTCATCGATATGAATTTGGATTGATAAAGGATATCTTTATATATGATAAATATTCCATTATCCAAAATACAACTGGTCCAGCGTTGTTCGACCCGCATATTTTGAACTACATCTTAAAGCCACAAATGTCATGTCACTTAAAAGTTTTCACTCGCTTGAGTCTTAGTGGACTTTCAGTGTCTACAACTATGAAGGAAAATTAGTGACAATGAATGTTGACATTCATGTATGTGAATTTTTTAAACTTTAAACAACGAAATAAAACAATTACATTTCATTCCTATACAGAAAACAGAAAAAAAATCTGATTGAGGTGACTTGCAATATTTGGATTGGAACTATCTACAACTATACATTTCAACAGTCTGAGATTATATAAATTTGAAGAGAAAATCAAAAAAAATAGGACTAATAATTGGTTTAGCAATTAATATAGACTAGCATGCAAACAGTTCCTTTTCTCATAAGTAATTTCCTTTTTTCAAAACTGAAATTGTATACATGAATAATGTATTATGCAAGTTTAAAAAAATAGAGATTCATATAAAATCATTATTATTTGTTTAATCAATTTATAACAAAATGAAGAAAGAAAAAAAAAGAGTTCACAGACATGCACAACGTCAATGGCAAAAGCCTACCAGTTGCTTGACAGCAATCGTATCCCAAAAAAATCATTCTAATTTAGAAGAGCCAAGTTTATTCCAATTGCTTTGAAAACAGTAAAATTTGTAACAGACAATGTGGTGATAAATAGTTCTGTTTAAAGGTTAGTGCTTGTATTTAATATGTTTTTAGACATCCTTAAAGTTATTATAAGTTTTTATCGACACATAAGGGAATTTTTTAACGGTATATGCGTCAGTTCCAATATTAGTCTGTCCCGCTTTAGGTTACAGTTTTTGGTTAAGGTAGTTTATAAACGCCTGTTTATGGGACGTAGCTGTATTTGGCACAACTTTTTGGAATTTTGGATCCTCAATGCTCTTCAACTTTGTACTTGTTTGGGTTTATAAATATTTTTGATTTGAGCGTCACTGATGAGTCTTATGTAGACGAAACGCGCGACTGCCGTACTAAATTATAACCCTGGTACCTTTGATAACTATTATGTTGACATTAACGTCTTTAAAAATTGATCATTTCAAGGGATTTATTTCTCAACCACACTTCCTTCAATTTGCATATGGCACAAAAACTATATAACTGTTTATTGAAGTTATATTGACCAGTTCAAACGTTGTAAGGGCCGTTATCCACAGTCGACACCTATACTTATTCTGTTCAAATATTCCATTGAGTGAAAGAACATTATTTAGAATACTGAACATTTGTGCTGGTTCTAAAAGAAATAATTCGGCTTGATTGGATATTAGGATTCAAGCTGGAACTGATGGATTTTTGAAGCTTGCGGAGATAAGTTCAGATTGGGGATGTTTTGTAGATAGTAAAGAGAAAAGAAAAAAAGACTACCTAGAAATGTCGGACAACTGTTCATTCCACAGCTCTCCATTTGCACTAATTGATCCAAAGGAGAAAAGTTACAGCCAATGTTAAAAGTAAAATCACAAAAATGCTTTGATTGCGTTGGTTAAAAACGGCCGTTGTTGTACGTGAGGTTTACTTTCGAGTTTGACTGTCCTTTTTTTTTAGGAACATCAGTTGTTCGACCTGTTAGTCAGATGCGTTTTATGAAGTTATACTTTATTCACTTTGTTTGGCTTTTTTGGAAATGTTGTTTGTTCTGTATTTAGACCCATCTACAACTAAATTTGTTCTAGTCTCACGTTTAAAGATTGAGGTTTTTATCCACTGCAACGATAGGTTTGATATTTTCCCTCCGGTTTTATAATCTGTTCATCATCCTATCTCGACTCTTTAAAGTTCAAGAGTCTATCCTAAATTGAGGTAAATTATGTCTGCCTCGGACATTTGTATGCAAGTTATTTACGTATTCCATATCATTTTGCAAAACTTTTACATCATTTATGATTTGACATTTTTGGTCAAGTGTTATTTTCCATTTTGTACATCACTGGATAAGCTTGGCCACTGAATAACTGTATAACTGTTTATCCAGTGGATTACTATCCAGTGGTGAAATTCTGTTGTTCAAAGCCTGATTAGGGATTGGTTAGTTATCCACTGGACACAATATTATCCAGTGGACAAGTCCAATAAAACTAAGTACTTTCTGTCACATTTGCAAAATGGAACCAGAAAAGGGAAAAAGGGCTGCAAATTTTACGGATGCAGAAAAGGTCTTCCTAACAAAGTTAGTTGAAAAGAATATCAACATCATAAATGCTAATTTCAATAGCTCTATTACCAACCAAAAAGAAATCAGGTCTAAGTAGATATTGCCAAACAGTTGAATGCAAGGGGTTGGGCACAGATCACTGCCACCCAAATCAAAGAAGAGTTGAGGAAATCGTGAGGGGCAGCAAAGGAGAAGGTCCAAGCAAGGACGACTGGTGGTGGACCTCCGGCTAGTATGTGAAAAGGGGTTATTATCATGCTACTATAATAATATTTGGTACAAACCTTTCTTATGTTCTACTTTTGGATATATTATATAGATAAGATGTCTTAAAAAACCATACTTCCGGAAAATTCCAACATGACGGACATTGTACTAAAATAAGCTTATTTGTTAGGGAGGGTATTGAAATGTGAATTAACGTATTGCTTATATCATTTCATTGTGCAGAAACTTTTCTTTGTTGCTTCCCATGGCTACAATGTATTAGACATATGTCTTTAAAAACCCTTACTTCCGGTAATATCCAAAATTGCGGACATAGAAATATCAATTTATTATTTAAATATTCGACCAGTAATCGCATCGAACCCAGTGGTTGTAAATAAACTCATCATATATACCTGTATTAAAATTGTATAACGCCAGACGCGTATTTCGTCTACATAAGATCCCCCCGAGGGTGACTGGGAAATAGAAATATGGGCACTTGGTCTTCCGACCGGCAGTAAAACGCTTGCCGACGTGGGGCGTCCGTTTGGCTGTGCAGGATGTATCAAGTTCGCAGTCACGTTGCCTCGTGTAAAGAGAGTGCCACGCTCTTTGCACGTTAAGAACCCTTGCAACAACTCTTTCGAGGGGTCCGTAGGTGGCCTGTTGTAAGGCAAAATTTCTGTCCCTATCAAAATACCCTCATTTTCCAGTGGTAGTCCAAATTTATTGTATTTATTGTGAACTTGTTCTCGTCCTGAATATGCATGAAATATTTGCCACTGGACGTTAAGCAACCAACAATCAATCAATCTACACAAGACTCATCGGTGACGCTCAAATTTAAAAATGTTAATTGTACGAAAGTCATTTATACAATTTATCATGCCAAATAAAGGCAACAGTATACCGCTGTTCAAAACTCGTAAATCGATGGACAAAAAACAAACAAACAATCGGGGTAACAAACTTAAACTGATGGAAACACATTAAATATAAGTGGAGAACAACGATACCACTTTAAATGTAACATACACGAAAACGGATAAGTATTAGACAAAATCCGATGAGAATAACAAATATAACATCAAAACCAAATACATGAGTTTGGGATAGAAACGTACCGTGACACGTCTTATAGTTATGTGAATTCACAGTCAAATATAAGAGAAAACAAACGACACAACGGAAACACAACATTGAAATGTAACACACACAGAAACGAACTATAATATAACAATGGCCATATTCCCGACTTGGTAGAGGACATTTTAAAGTAAAAAATGGTGGGTTGAACCTGATTTTGTGGCATGCCAAACCTCGCACTTTAAAAGATATTCTAACTGGCGGATCAAATATTTATCATGGGGAATATGTCAAAGAGACTAACAACCCGCCCAAAGAATGAAAAACAGACTAAGACCCCAATGGACCTTAAAGCAGCACAAAAATCAAGCAGATGGAGGTGAGCCTCAGCTGGTCCCTAAAAGATATCTAAAACGTTTTTTTTTTTTTTTTAAATATACGCCATATACAACAGCAAGGGTGGATCCAAATTTTGTCTACGGATGTATATACAAGTGCGAGTGAGTTTTTTTTAAATTTTTTTTTTAGGGGAGGGGAGTTCAGATCATCATTTCTATATCTTTTTTTTTTTTTACTATTTATTAAAAAAGATGTGGTATGATTGCCAATGAGACAACTGTCCACAAGAGACCAAAATGACACAGACATTAACAATGATACGTCACCGTTTACTGACTATTTGCCTGCCTTAAATGTGTCAAATGTTTCCACTGGATGTAAACAACGAAACAATCAATAAATATGATCTTTATAGTTCATCATCTCTATATATTCTTTTATCCATTTTGTTTAACCTCGCTTCCAGACATGTACATGGTAATTGAGACAAGAACATACACAAAATTTAGAACTGTATGTTTGAGCTTTTAGAGAAATATACAAGTCCGAGATTCTGCTCCAAAGTAGATATTATGAAAAAAAAATAGCATTTTTATTAATGTCAATTCATTTTCCTGAACCGGAGGATGTAAGAGGGGAAGGAAATACGACATTCTGTTTAAAAAAACCCACATATCTTGTACATATTCAAAAATAAATAGCCAGTTCAATATGTTGCTGAATAAAGATAAGAAAATACATCCACAAGACATGTTCTTGTGAGTACTAAATTTTGGAATGAAGAGATATTCAATTATGTGCCCACCCGGTTAATCCGCCACTGGTGCTATATATATCATGGGGAATATGTCAAAGAGACTAACAACCCGCCCAAAGAATGAAAAACAGACTAAGACCCCAATGGATCTTAACGCAGCATATATACATTATGTACACAGCCATGTATCACCATCATTGATGGCGATCCGATGGATACATCTGTTGTAGGGTTGTCACTGACTCAGACGTACTTAAATATATATATATATATAGGTTGAAGGTTTTTATTTCTTGATGTCTTGTATTATTAAATCTATGACAAAACGATAATGCTACATTCATTGGTTTCTGTAATTAACATGCATCCTTCAGTTTAAAGCATTTTTACTGATGCCTAATGAATATTTGTTATATAAACTTCTTTGTGCTTGTTTTTAATTTATTGGAAGACACTTGCTGCAGGAAGACACCAACAGTCTAGTGAATGTCAACTCAAAAAAAAGTTGACATAGGAAAAAACCTCATTCTGTCTTTGCGTAAGTGTTTATATTTGAGATATTATTTTTAAATTCTGCTGCTTTGCACTGCAACACTCAGTCTTTGAAAACAAGGGAAACATGGAAATCTAACATGCATGATTCCTCTGTTGAACAATCAAAATAAATGCAGAAAAATAGAACTAGAAATAATTTTACTGTGACTGCAATATTATTCTGTTGTTACCATTTTTATGAAATTGATGGTTGTAGCTGCTTTTATATTTAAAGTAAAGATGATTGTTTACATGTTGATTACTGATGAATGACGGAAATTAAAAAAAAGAAATAACCTGTTGTGTGTGGTATGACAAAATTGTATAAAGTTAAACTTTCGTCATTTTCGTGTATATTGTATTGACAACTCTAAAGTGTTATGTAGAAAACATCAATAAAAGAACGTACACAGATCTTGAAAAAGAAGGACTTCTAATGAAACGTATTCTTGACTCTAACTGCGAAAGTGTGAGAGCATTTATTCACTTAAAAAGGACAACTATACTGATATTGAACAAATATCAAGGACATTCTGTTATGGACTACATGTGAGGAGAAATTATCTCCTAAAAGATGAATCAAAAGACGTAATATTATAGACAGTGTGTAAATAGACTTAAAGTAGCCAAATGAACAATGCTTTTAGTATACGCAATAACCAAGGGTGGTGGGATTCAGCTTTGACTTTCACAATTTTCCTTAGGGTTTAAATTTGTATTGCCAATTTTCATTATCTATTGATACCAATGCATACTATAAGGACAGAACACCGTGAACATCCCTTGAAGAAGAGATGGATGCCTGCTTCTCTCATTTGTGCACACATTTTCACTCATTGTATTGTCCATTACATTTATTCCTGTTTTGTTTTAAATCTGGGATGATGGACAGATAACTTTGTGATCTTTTACATGACATAAAATTTGATTGTAACCTCAACTACTGCGCGGAGTATGGTTTAGAGAAATTTGGGATTTAAAGATAAAGCAGTGATCAACTGGAACAGAAGAAGAAATGAACTCTGTATGAGCTTCGTTACATTATGTTAATCGGTGTGATAAGTGATGTACTTTAACATTGGCAATTTCGTCATATTGAAATGCTGCACACACTGGTGAATTGCTTCCAAGCATTATGATAAATTCTCTGTGCGCTGTACACTCCATTTATAATGACAATACCACTTTCTATGTCAATTCCTATACCTATATTAAGTGAAAATAAGTAAAAACAATAAAACAAACCAAGAATTGCATGTGTCTCAAAGTTTGTTATTTCTAGTATAATCATATATTTAACAGTAATATAAACCGTAAAGATCTAGTGCAATTGCTGGCTCTAAACTTCCTTCTACAATTGCAATTCTTATCATTAATGAAGTTTCATTATTCTATCTGAAAAAGATATTGATGTTTCATATCTTAATAAACTTTTTTTTCTCCGGGTTTATTAAAAGATAATGCATATATAAAATAAATAGCACTGACGATGTACTAATTTCAAAGGTCCAATTAAAATTAAAAAAAAATCATAAACCAATTTACAATTACCTGTACCAACCTCCGTTGTGTGAAGATAATGTTCGCAGCTACTTGATAAAATTGAGAATGGAAATGGGGAATGTGTCAAAGAGACAACAACCCGACCAAAATAAAAAACAACAGCAGAGGGTCACCAACAGGTCTTCAATGTAACGAAAAAGTCCCGCACCCGGAGGCGTCTTTCAGCTGGCCCCTAAACAAATATATACTAGTCCAGTGATAATGAACGCCATACTTATTTCCAAATTGTACACAACAGTAATATAACCCGTAAAGATCTAGTGCAATTGCAACTTGTTTAGTATTGGCTGTGACGAAAATGTAGCGATATGTGCTCCTATCAATTATTACAATTTTGTGTCATAACAGGTATAACCAGATGCTCCGCAGGGCGTAGCTTTATACGACCGCAGAGGTTGAACCCTGAACGGTTAGGGCAAGTATGGACACAACATTCAAGCTGGATTCAGCTCTAAATTTGGATTGTGATTAAATAGTTGACACAGCATAGGTTTCTGACACAGAATGAATGTGTTCTAATGAACTTAAAATTTTTTGTTTCTCTTAGAGCAATTCACTATGCTTTTGAATATTAATCCTCTCAAAAAAATGTTTGAAGAAATTTTCTTTTTTATTTATGAAATTTCAAATGAGAAAAATTGAACCTAATTTTTTTAATCACATCCCCCTTTCCCTTATTCCAAAACTAATCTCAATTAAAATTTCTAATGGAGTTTGCAACAATAACTACTCATTTAAATACATCATAAAATATTAAGATGTAAAAAAACTGCTTGTTATCACTGAATGGTAAAGATTATTTTAATTTATAAGTTGGTAGTAAAAAGTGAATATACATTGTATATTGTATATAACAAAGATTTAAGTTGATTCTGGACAAAGAAAGATAACTCCAATTAAAAAAAAATCTTGCTATTGCACAATATTTTGCAATTAGATATTTCTTGCTTACTATTCTGGACAAAGAAAGATAACTCTAATTTAAAAAAAATTTGATATTTCACAATATTGTGCAATTAGATATTTCTTGCCATTGCGCAATACTGTGCAATTGAAAAGACTTGCTATTGCACAATACTTAATATAATAATTTTAGATCCTGATTTGGACCAACTTGAAAACTGGGCCCATAATAAAAAATCTAAGTACATTTTTGGATTCAGCATATCAAAGAACTTCAAGATTTCAATTTTTGTTAAAATCAGACTAAGTTTAATTTTGGACCCTTTGGACTTTAGTGTAGACCAATTTGAAAACAGGACCAAAAATGAAGAATCTACATACACAGTTAGATTTGGTATATCAAAGAACCCCATTTATTCAATTTTTGATGAAATCAAACAAAGTTTAATTTTGGACCCCGATTTGGACCAACTTGAAAACTGGGCCAATAATCAAGAATCTAAGTACATTTTTAGATTCAGCATATCAAAGAACCTAACTGATTCATTTTTTGTCAAAATCAAACTAAGTTTAATTTTGGACCCTTTGGACCTTAATGTAGACCAATTTGAAAACGGGACCAAAAGTTAAGAATCTACATACACAGTCATGACAGTTAGATTCAGCATATCAAAGAACCCCAATTATTCAATTTTGATGAAATCAAACAAAAGTTTAATTTTGGACCCTTTGGGCCCCTTATTATGTTGGGACCAAAACACCAAAAATCAAACCCAACCTTTCTTTTATGGTCATAAACCTTGTGTTTAAATTTCATAGATTTCTATTTACTTATACTAACGTTATGGTGCGAAAACCAAGAAAAATGCTTATTTGGGTCCCTTTTTGGCCCCTAATTCCTAAACTGTTGGGACCTAAACTCCCAAAATCAATACCAACCTTCCTTTTGTAGTCATTAACATTGTGTTTAAATTTCATTGATTTCTATTTACTTAAACTAATGTTATTGTGCGAAAACCAAGAATAATGCTTATTTGGGCCCCTTTTTGGCCCCTAATTCCTAAACTGTTGAGACCAAAACTCCCAAAATCAATCCCAACCGTTCTTTTGTGGTCATAAACCTTGTGTCAAAATTTCATAGATTTCTATTAACTTAAACTAAAGTTATAGTGCGAAAACCAAGAAAATGCTTATTTGGGCCCTTTTTGGCCCCTAATTCCTAAAATGTTGGGACCAAAACTCCCAAAATCAATACCAACCTTCCTTTTGTGGTCATAAACCTTGTGTTAAAATTTCATAGATTTCCATTCACTTTTACTAAAGTTAGAGTGCGAAAACTAAAAGTATTCGGACGCCGGACGACGACGACGACGACGACGACGACGACGACGACGCTGACGCCAACGTGATAGCAATATACGACGAAAATTTTTTCAAAATTTGCGGTCGTATAAAAATAGGTTCATATTGGACAGTTATTAATCTTCGCTTACTACCAACGACAAAATTACTTTATAACTACCTCCGTAACAGGGCTTAGTTAGCGAAGCTTTATTTCATGAACATGCTCAGTAAGAAATTCCCACACAACGGATCAGGTAATTTTGTCGTTGGCAGTAAACGGAAAAATTGTATTTATTGATGAGAGCACATACCGTTACATTTTCGTCACTGCCAATAGACCTTTTCAACATCTCTCGACACCGACTAATGACACCTACAGTTTACAGGTAAAATGGATGGGTCGTCTCAAAGACAAAAACCATCATGATTATCAATACGTAACATATCATAAGTTGGATTGACGGTTATATACTGTCTTGACTATATAGCTTCAGAATATATGTCAACCAAATAAATAAATAAATATATGTCTCTGTCATATAATATTCTTATTTTGTATGTATTTACATGACATTTCATGTTGAATTGATTAAAAGCAAATACAGCACCCATTCTGCATCCTGATCCGCATTCTCTTCAATTTTATAATTACGAGTCTTTTACCAAATATTTGCCGCATGTAAGGGAGCCACCATTTGATTTTTATGGGGGGGGGGCTAGGATGAAAAATTTTGTCCTGCCTTTTTTTTTAGTTGTAATCTCTGTCCTGCCTTTTTATTTTTCACTCTATTCGGTCCTGCCTTTTTTTTTATTAGTTTATCCTGACTTTTTTTACCTAAATTGTCATCCTGCCTTTTTTTTTTGCAAAGTGTCTCATCCTGCCTTTTTTTTTACTCAAAACTCCTGTCCTGCCTATTTTTTTCAAATTTCATCCTAGCCCCCCCATAAAAATCAAATGGTAGCTCCCTAAATAACGATTAATTTGTTGGTGTAAAAGCTTTTATGAAATTTTCCAAAATTTATGAAAAATAATTACTGGACTGTCCGTACGTCCGTATCACACTTGTGAACACGACCACATTGGTATTTTTCAACCGATCTTCACCTTAGTTGATGTACATATTCAATTTCTGGAGGGATAATTACACATGTTGATTTTGAAGGTCTAAGGAAAATATCACATCTAATTTTTTTTTATCAATGGCGGACTTCTTCGCTTCAAGATATTTTGTTAGAGTTGATGTTTTTCCTGATAAATTTTGAAGAAAAAAAAATATAATTGACTTCTCGTTTTAATGTTACAACATCTTAAGCAGTGCATTTTTGTTTACATACCTTCGTATGGCATTTATATTTCAAGTTGTTAGTTTATACTATAGAGCTTATTGACATTGCAAAATCAATATGGACAGTGCTAAGCAGGGGTTTGGAGACCAACGACTGATGTCCCGAAAATAACATACCTTGTCCCTTCGTCATAGTGTCCTTCCCCTGTTTCTGAAAATGACCTTTGGGTTTCTTACTAGAAGTTGATCAAATTTCGTTGATTTTATTTATACACTGTCACTGCTATTATATTTTGTTTTCATATGGTCAGAATTTATTTCTCTATATCCAATTTCTGGAACAAAGTTTTGTACCTTTTTCAAGTTTTTTCGTACTTAGGATTTTTTTGTATCTCATCTATGACCATGCATAAGGGAGGTTTTCAATCAAAATAGGGAGAAATAATAATCCGCTGCGTTTCCCTGAGGACTGTGTTCTCCTTAGAGACAAAGTTTATTTAAATCGTCATTTTTTAGTTACACCTCAAAATAATTGTAAGCCATAACATTTGAGAGAAAGAGCAGAAAATTTGATCGCGTGATTGGTGAATACAGAATTCAAGTGGAACAACAAATTGGTGAATTGAAAATATGCAAAGTATTCAGTAGATTATGAACAATGATGAAGGCACACAAGGCCAAAACTAACAGACATTTTGTAAACAAGTGCCGCCCTTGTCAACAGACAAAACATTGTTTAATTAAATATTAACTACAATTAAACATTCTTAAGTTTGTTTTTTTCATTTTCCAAATTCCACCAGGACAGCTAGAAGCTCAAAGTCCAAAAAGATGAAATGTGACTTAAAGTCCATAGTTTTTCTTAAAATAAATAATAAAAAATAAAACATGTTATTTTGACTCAATAATGATTTAATTTTTTTTTCATTTTTGAGACGACCCCAGACATTTTACCTGTCGTAGTCGTTCTCAACTGTAGGTGTCGAGAGATGTTGAAAAGGTCTAGTACTAAACAAGTTCAAATGACAATTGAGGATGAGTATTATATCACGACCATTACATTTTAAAATATTACACCTGCTTTAATTGGCACAGTACAGCTTTTGCATTTTTTCTGAGAATTCAGACACCAATGTCAGGTCAACTCTGTCTGATAACAGGTAACAAACAGGTTCATATTGGACAGTTATAAATCTTCGCTTACTACCAACGACAAAATTACTTTAAAACTACCTGCGAACGATATTTCCACAACGAGGCTTAGTCAGCTAAGCTCTATTTCTTGAACATGCTCAGTAAGATGTTTCACACACCGGACCAAACGTGCAATGACTTTTTAGCCAGGTCGTTTAAACTTCAATTTTGTTGCACTCATAGGGAATTTTATGCTATGCTAACAGCATAGAAAGCTTCGTGTTTGAGATAACTTTTACGAATAATCCGGCCGACCAACCGTCGATTTCCAAATCCATGATGTAATTAATTAACAGTTATATAAATGGTTTCATTTCAATTTCGAAATTAAATGGTTAGCAGTACTTAACTTACTCTCCTATCTTACTTGAATAATAGTTGTAATACTAAAATTTGCTCCTGCTATCTAATGATGAATTTATTTATAACTTGAAATAGACGCAACGACAAACTTATTTTCAAAAACGATTTTCATCGTACTAAGTCCAATTTAGTGACCAATACGAGCTCGTCACAGTACAGTTACAAAGTAGGACAGAACAACACAGATTAAAAGTCACATTTCAGGTTTGAGAATATTTTTCTCTGAACAAGAGAAAACAATTTAAAGATTTGATGTCTGTTGACCGTATAGTTATAGAGATGACAAAGAGAAGAGGACTAGCATATCATAATGTTGCGAATTAAATTTATCTGGTTTCAGACTGGCTGGCGTTATTTCTTACACAAATTATTTTTAAGTCTTCAGAAAGTAAAACATCTATTTTGTAACTATGTTGTGTCATAATATTTAAAATAGCTCTTTTGTGCTGATGTTTAATATGGCCTTACGATTTATACGGAACACTTGGTTGGCTGAAGAGGAAACACAAGTTGGATACTTTCCAAGAGGAGTTGCTAACTCATTATCGAGAACTGACTGAGAATATGACAATCATTTTAACGAACAGAAAGAGAGGAGTTATTGCCCTTTATAGTCAATTTTTAACAATTTTCATAAATTTTTGTAAATTGTTTCACTATAGATAGAGATAATTGTAGCAACAAGAATGTTCATTATAGAGAGATCTACAAACACATCACCATCACCAAAAACACAATTTTGTCATAAATTTATGTGTCCATTGTTTAATATGCACATAGACCAAGGTGAGCGACACAGGCCCTTGAGAGCCTCTTGTTGGAACATGTTAATTAAAGTAGGCAAACTTGGCAAAAAAAAAACCAACCTCGGGGTGAATTAAGATATAACCAATTTACCATTCATCTATTATATAAAATATAAATAACTTACTTCCTTGTGACTATATATAGTCATAGTCACAAGGAATTTATAAAGCTTAGTTATCTAGCCTTCAGTGCTTCAAAATCAATTATGGATAAATAATAGAATGAGATATAATATAATCATAAACGAAGCTGTATACAAGTTTTCGTTCTTAAAAAAAAAAGTTCGCAATCTTTTTGCTAACAATCAATTCACACATCTCATATGACAGTCTTGGCAAATAAATTATTTCCTGCAACATTGGCGCATAATTTTCCCGCTAACTTTGCAGATAGCAGCAACTTTCATGCAAACATTACTTGGCAGCAAACGTTTCATTTCTTTTTATATCATGCAAATCTGTAATGTTATTCTACTGACCTAAAATTGAAATTTCTTACCTGTGTTTCTGCAGTGTTATGATCACCAGAAGGAACATTAAATTGACGAACCTGTCCATTAAAATGTTGAAGTTATAAGATGTATGTTACATGGACACACTAGTAATCATATGGACCTATGCTAAAGTAAGGCTCATATACAAAATCAATTATAGATAAATAATAGAATGAGATATAATATAATTATAAACGAAGCTGTATACAAGTTTTCGTAAATAAGATGTCTAAAATTAACAGCAACATTACCTGCATCTTGATCGTCGTAGCTGTACTCTTGATGGCGTTTATGCTGAAGAAGCTGGCTATTTTACTATTTGAGACTCCGTTAATGATTTGAATTCTCTCTTTAATTTTAGAGCTCAACCTTTAAGAAGTTTTAAGGTATCACATGTATCAGTTGAATAAACAGTTTAGAGTAATTTTGAGCTTAATCTAAGAAGATTCAATTTCCGTTAGTATGTCCGAAAGATCATTTAGTTCTGCACGGTCTTTATTTGTAATAGTTCGAAATGCGTTTAACTTACGTTTCATTGCACTTTCAACCATTTCAGGTCTACGTATCTTTCTTGTAGACAATCATTTATATTCTTTGTAGACCTTTAGATTCTGTTTCCAACCATTTGACCAATTTATCCATTTCCTCGAAGGGTATTACGCAAAGCTCTCGGGTTACGCTTTGGAACGATGCTCTCCATGATTCAAACGATTCTGGCTTATCGTCAGAGCAACGAATCTCGAAAGAATAAAGTCTTATCTGTACATGAACTAAGTACTGTCATCCTGTAGAAGAGAATTTGTAGAATTAGCATTTGTTTGTACAAGATTCTGCGATAAAGATGGTGGGGTGATTAATTGATGCTCGACTAGAAAGTGATGTGCAAACTGAATTAACTACACTCGGATTTTGAGGAACACTTGCAGGTGCAGTGAATGCCTGTAAAGAAGATCGAGCAACCACAGGAATGTTTGGTTATTCATTCAACTATGCCTTTTGTTTCATTAGCTCGCTTTACTTACGAACAAATTGCAGTTGCACTTTCTCAGTTTCTGCCTTTGCTTACTACTTGCTCTATGAAAGATGTTTGTCGATTCCATGGACTTCATACTTATCTCCTCACCTTTGGCTTCTAAACAAATAATATCGTGTCCAAAATGAAAATGTATGTTTTTTCAAATTTTAAAACCTGTTTTTGACTTTGAGAAAATAATAAATTGAAATGGATGAGAAACTAATGTATTGAAATGGATAAAAAAAAAGGTATTATTTTTTCTCTCTGATTTACACGAAACCGGACCAAGTGAATGCTTATATTGCTCCAACACTGTTCATAGTTATATCACTTTATCAGCCTATTGATTGCACTGAGTAGTGACTTGTGTACACGCAATGGTTATTTGATTTTTTCTCAATCTTTAAGATCATGTACCTTTGTGTTGCGTAAATGCTAAACATATGCAAATTTCATAGTAAATCCATGGCCTTTCCCCTTGTACTCTTATAATTGGCAATTCGTTACTTGATATATAGAGGATAATTACATGCAGTGCTAGCAATGATTTCCTTTCAACAAGTTTATAAATTTAGATATTGATTAAATTAAATAAAAATATGGACCAATTCAAGAACACCTTCTAGGGTACCCCCAAGAGTAACTTGGGAAACGAAATGTGGTCACTTGGTCGTCTCCGGACCTGAATGAAAAGCTTGCCTAAGTGGGTCGTCCGTTTTGCTGTGCTGAAAATTTGTGAAACCAAACCAACACTGATTAAAAACCTGATTGCTAAATTTTCAACCAATAAGCCAACTTTCAGACGCACGATAGTTAAAAAGAATTCGTCAATAATTCAAAGCTTCCTCTCTGGACCTCTTTTCCGATCAGAAAATGTATCAGACATGCCTGCATCACCTTTCCAATATCTCATGTTTGTAGCACTATGTTCAGAATATTAAAATAAAGCATAACAAAAATTCTCATAATTTGAGAAAACTGTCCAAAAAAACATGTGTTATGGATTGTGCTTCATGTTTTGTAAGCTCAAAATCTGCTTAGCTTGGCTTTCATTTTTTTAGACGATCAAGTTCATTCATTTTCTTTAATTTTAGGTAGATATTCTTTGATTAACCAATAATTTCCTTTCTCTGTTTCTGTATTTATATAATAATGATTATTAATCGGTTCATATGGCTTCTTATCTACTTGATTATTGGCAACAGTGACATCTTGAAATAATCTTTTTTGTTCTCTGTCTGGTCTTGTTTTCTAACTGCCCTGTAGGACGAGATGTATGTGTATTTGTTAAAGTTATATTATAGTATAGAATAAGTATGTGGATTACTCGGTTTTCTGCACATCTTTATTTGAATATATCATCTATGATCCAAAATGTGAACTTTTGTAACGATAAAGTACCAAAAAAGAAGCCTTTTTATCACCATTATTTATGACTGTTTTTTAATTTTCCATAAGTATTACATTGTTTCTGGAAAAAAATACTTTATCTTAATTTTCGAAGAACTGGTTTAAAATCTGAGTTTTTGATATTTAACCTCAAATAAACATCTGGAATTTTCCATAAGTATTACATTGTTTCTGGAAAAAAAAATACTTTATCTTACTTGTTTAAAAATCTGAGTTTTTGCTTTTTAACCTCAAATATTGAATTATTTCTTTAAATTGGAGATAAACATCTGAAAATATTGGAATTTTTCTACTGTAACTTAATATTTATTAAGTTTATTAAGTGTAACATTTTTGCTCACCTGACCCAAAAATTGAAAACAACACTATAAATAATTTCTTGCGTCCTTAGCGCTGTTCTGGATTAACTTTCATCAGAAACGCGCAAAGCCATACATTTAAAATTCGAAGATGTATAAGTACCGAAACCGTCAAAATACCTCAGATAAATAGCCAAATTCATCTGAAGCCAACTTTGCCTTAGGGAGTTGAAACTTGAGTTTCTTAATAATTTCAAAATTTATAAACGGACAGTTCTAGTAAAGTTTGTTAAAGACTGAAGTACTGACTACTGATCTGATGGTACCCTCTGGGACTGAGAGTCCACCATCAGAGGAGAAACAACTCACAGCCAAGTAAGCTGCAGATGTAAGAAGAAAATACGATGTTATTCATGTCATGTCACAAAATTCAATTTTGAGACTTTTGTCTTTAAAGCAGTCTTTCGAAAAAACATCCGTTTAATTGATAAAATAGTTTAGACTTGCCTTCCTTTGGTGTGGTTTGTGAAATAAAATATTTCTGTGTACTCTGTCACAACAACTTGAACAATAATATGCCTGAGGTCAACAATCTTGACAAATAATAATGTCGAGTTGTACATCACTACTTGCTACTAACTTTAATCTATCTAAAATGAACTTGGCCCATAAGTTACAGAGGAAAATATTATGTTAAAATTTAAAAATATTTATTAAATTTATGAACGACTGGCAAACCTGGAAGTAGCCACATCTTTGTTCTGATGTTTCGTGCTTCTAGAATAAAATCACTCCTCACCTTTCCTGGGTTGGCCAGACATTGAAAAGGATTTATGATTCAACAAATGATGTTACATCTTGATGCATGGCTAAACAGATAAGGAGAGCTCTCGGATTCAGTTCCATATAATTTGTCATATTGTTGACATAAAATAGATAAGTAAATTTTATTCGACACGCCAGTATTAACTCGCAGAAATGCTCCTTTTAACGAAGGTCTAAAAATGTATATCGACAGCAAATAAGTAAAGCATATTTCGGGCAAAAATATAAAGTTCTCATTTTCAACGGATGTGCGACTTAATAAAAAAAAGTCGTCGACTGTTGGTGTTTCACTTTGTTCTACTCTAAAAACTGATGTAAGCAATAACCAAAAACTGTATTTGAGATACAGCACGACATGTGACCCCCCTATTTTTACAAACTACTCAATAACTCAAAAATAAAATTTTGAATCATCACCAAAAAGTGTAGAGATTTAAAGATTAATATAAATATGAAGTGTGTAAAGTTTTAAGCAATTCATAAATATCCAAGTTGGTCTCTCCCTTACCAAATGTTTTGTATTTGGTATTACAAGTAAATTTAAATCTACTTACCTTTTCTTTAGACAGAAGATAAATATGAAGTTTAGGCATAGACAACACATCTGAAATATCTGCTATCTCTATTCCTTAGGTCATGTTTGAGGCCATGCCTTTCACGCTTTTTCCTCGGGTAAAAAAGGTTTTTCTTAGTAAAGTCATAAGTTGCTCGTCTCCTATGTTCCGTTCCTACTCAAAACTACTGGGCGGGGCCCTACATTTTGTTGTTTTTTGGTGTTCTTCACCATGATATATTTTGCATTTAAATGGCAGTAGTGTAACCAACCTATATGAGTCATTTTCAAAAAATGTCGAATTTGCAGTACACCCATGCTAATTTTTTTTTAATTTCTAATGGAAATTTCAGTTGTAATGGTTTAAATGAAAGCTTGTCGGATTTGTGATTCAGAACATTAATAATTAAAACACCTTACATCTATTTTGATGAGATTAAACTGCATTTAAGTCCGATTTTGGGGGTATTTGTGTGCGTACATTGTCAGAAAAAGACATTTCAAATGATTTTTGTCCGATTTTCTGATCGCCTTGATATCTGCAAAAGGGACTTTTTAAGAATGTAAATTATAATTTTAACGTAAAATCGTAGCTTCTTTATCATTGTATGTAACAGATTAACTACAAACTAAATTCAATCAGCGTACAGGCGGTTCGTGTCTATCCTGTTACAGCTACTTAAATCAGTCGTTAAATTATTCTCCCTATGAATATTGAATCAGTCAGTGTTGATTTCAAAAATGCAAAGTAATCTTTACATTTAAAACGCATTCTTTCAGTGTAAAGAAAAGAAATTTCAAGACATTTAGTGAAAAAAAATAGAGCGTGCTTTTTTTCATGTCTATGCTGTTACCAACCATTTTGGTTAATTCCACTAACAGTATGGTTGTAAAAAGTGCAATAACGTGTTAGAAACCAAATTCACAATAGAAAACCATAATCACTTCACCAAAGGAAGTAGTTATTTCACAGCAATCAAAAACGAAAAAAATTGTCTATCCTGTTACTATGGTTGCTATGTTACAGTAACAGGATAGACAATTATAGACAAAACATGAAGGTGTAAAACGAATGAAATATTTCATTGTTTGAACTCATCTTAAGGTTATAACGTCTTAATCTTCCCAATTAAGCATTTGGAGGTGCAATACTGATATCGGTAAGCCAAGCATAAGACAGAGACTGGTTCGTGTGGATGTTGGGTTACCGTTTGTACCAGAAAACCTGCAGCATTTACATTTACTAGATGTAAATGTATATATAAATATACTTCATATTTGTGCGAGGTCCCCAATAATTCATCTATCTTGACTGTGGTCTTCATCAGTAACTTAATTGTCTGTGATTTTATTGGAAATAATGTATACATGTATGTTTTCAATTCAAGAATAGTTACATGGTCTTATTTTTATATTGATGCATTATTTATGAACAGATGAAAATATATCATCCCTTTTATGTTTAATAAAGTTATTATTCATGAAAATGTAATCCTTTGGTTGAACAATGTCTTCCAGCAGTGAGTTGTATGTTATATACATGTATGTTCTCCATATTTGTTAAATGATAGCTGGCTATTTGTAGTGTCTGTTTAATTTTATAGCAGAGAAAATACACACCCTCAAATTTAAAACACTTTGTTTCTGTAGTCAAGTGTAATTTAATATTTATATTTCACATTCCTAAACAGTTAATTAAGTGGAAGATTTTTTGAACTGTGATGTCATGAATGTATATTTCTATGAAGTTTGTGATCTATTTTTGTCGGTGTATTTTTTCTTCTTCTGTATACTGCTAATACATGGAGTTATTGTTATCCTATTTGACTGTTCATATACATGTAAATGTATATATATATATATATATATATACATATTGTTTTAAAGCAATACATTTTATCTCTTCATATGGCATATATTTTTTAAAAGTTCAATTTGATATGAAAAAACTAGAGGCTCTAAAGAGCCTGTGTCGCTCACCTTGGTCTATGTGCACATTAAACAAAGGACACAAATGGATTCATTACAAAATTGTATTTTGGTGATGGTGATGTGTTTGAGGTTCTTACTTTACTGAACGATTTTGCTTCTTACAATTATATCTATAATGAACTTTGCCCATTAGTTACAGAGAACTATATTTGGTAAAAATTTACATAAATTTACCAAATTAATGAAAATTGTTAAAAATTGACTATAAAGGGCATAACTCCTTAAGGGGTCAATTGACCATTTAGGTCATGTTGACTTATTTGTAGATCTTACTTTGCTGAACATTATTGCTGTTTACAGTTTATCGCTATCTATAATAGTATTCAAGATAACCAAAAACGGCAAAATTTCTTTAAAAATTACCAATTGGAGGGCAGCAACCCAACAACCAGTTGTCCAATTCATCTGAAAAATTCAGGGCAGATAGATATTGACTTGATTAACAATTTAACTTCTTGTCAGATTTGCTCTAGATGCTTTGGTTTCATAGTTATAAGCCAAAAACTGCATTTTACCCCTATGTTCTATTTCTAGCCGTGGCGGCCATCTTGGTTGAATGGCCAGGTCATCGGACACATTTTTCAAACTATATACCCCAAAGATGATTGTGGCCTAGTAGTTTCAGTGGAGATTTTGTAAAAGATTACTTAGATTTATGAAAAATGGTTAAAGATTGACTATAAAGGGCAATAACTCCTAAAGGGGTCAACTGACCATTTTGGTCATGTTGACTTATTTGTAGATCTTACTTTGCTGAACATTATTGCTGTTTACAATTTATCTCTATCTATAATAATATTCAAGATAATAACCAAAAACAGCAAAATTTCCTCAAAATTACCAATTCAGGGGCAGCAACCCAACAACCGATTGACCGATTCATCTGAAAATTTCAGGGCAGATAGATCTTGACCTGATAAACATTTTTACGCCATGTCAGATTTCCTCAAAATGCTTTTGTTTTTGAGTTATAAGCCAAAAACTGCATTTTACCCCTTTGTTCTATTTTTAGCTGTGGCGGCCATCTTGGTTGGTTGACCAGGTCACGCCACACATTTTTTAAACTAGATACCCCAAAGATGATTGTGGCCAAGTTTGGATTAATTTGGCCCAGTAGTTTCAGAGGAGAAGATTTTTGTAAAAGATTACTTTAATTAACGAAAAATGGTTAAAAATTGACTATAAAGGGCAATAACTCCTAAACGGGTCAACTGACCATTTTCGTCATGTAGACTTATTTGTTAATCTTACTTTGCTTAACATTATTGCTGTTTACAGTTTATCTCTATCTATAATAATGTTCAAGATAATAACCAAGAACAGCAAAATTTCCTTAAAATTACCAATTCAGGGGCAGCAACCCAACATCAGGTTGTCCGATTCATCTGAAAATTTCAGGGCAGATAGATCTTGACCCTATAAACAATTTTACCCCCATGTCAGATTTGCTCTAAATGCTTTAGTTTTTGAGTTATAAGCCAAAAACTGCATTTTACCCCTATGTTCTATTTTTAGCCGTGGTGGCCATCTTGGTTAGTTGGCCGGGTCACCGGACACATTTTTTAAACTAGATACCCCAATGATGATTGTGGCCAAGTTTGGTTTAATTTGGCCCAGTAGTTTCAGAGGAGAAGATTTTTGTAAAAGTTAACGACGCCAGACGACGACGGACGACAGACGACGGACGCCGGACGCCAAGTGCTGAGAAAATACATTTGGTACATAATAACATTATAATAACTGTGGACTATTTATCGACACTGTTCTAAGATTAGTCCTATGAGACATTATGAAATAGTTAAGATCGAATTACAACATTTCTCAGCATGATGCATATCGAAGCTATCTGAGGATTGTATTAGCTGGGATGTCCCAAGTATTGGCGTAAAAGAAAAAAGCAAATAATAAAAAAAAAGTATTGTATCAAATTCAACCAAAAATTTTAATTATTAGATTTAAATAAAAAGTTATAAATAATGTTTATATTATAATTGTAGATCTAAACTCTTTAAAACAAAATATAAGTAAAAACATATGACTACGTTAGAATTGAACAAAATAATTGTAAATAGTTAAAATGAAATATATAATCGGTAAAATCATTTTATGTTTTGAGGGACCTGAATTCGAAACGTCACGGTTTCGTACTTAAAAGATCATAGAAAAATCTCGTGCATCTTTCATATACATACTGAATACTTTAACTATTTTAGTGAGGCAGAGATCAACATTTTACGTATAATTTAAAAGTAGTAGGTATGTTGATCTTATTTCACTGCGAACATTTTTTTTTCGACGCTATCTATCGAACTTATAATTACCAATTTAATGTAATGAGAAAATTGTTATTCAGAATATTTGTTTTTTCATCTGTTGACCATATTTTTTTTCCACAAGCTGGAGGTAAGAATACTAGTTTTGTTTAAATCAAAAACATAACCTCTATTGGACTTGAATGAATGGGTCATTGGAGGTATTTGTGGTATACTTAAAGTAACTAAAGTATTAAATAGTGATGAAATTGCTTCTGTACAGATCACACCAAAAACATTTTATGATGATGAGCTCTTTGTTATCGAGCTGCAATGAAAACAGAAGAAATGAACGAGTAAATCATTGGATTCAACATGAACATGAGCAAGACCAATTTAAAATGCAGGCAACGGTCAATTCCTCAAAAATAAAATAAGAAAGAGTCCGAATAGTCGTTTAAAAGCAAGCGTTGAATTGGTTATGTTCGTCATCGAATATCCTTATATGGACATTCGTTTTGCTAGACGTGCATCAATGAGATGAAATTTGAAAAACAATAGGCAGGACAGGAGTTTTGAGTAAAAAAAAAAGGCAGGATGAGACACTTTGCAAAAAAAAAGGCAGGATGACAATTTAGGTAAAAAAAAGTCAGGATAAACTAATAAAAGAAAAAGGCAGGACCGAATAGAGTGAAAAATAAAAAGACAGGACATAGATTACAACTAAAAAAAAAATGCAGGACAAATTTTTTCATCCTAGCCCCCCGTCATAAAAATCAAATGGTAGCTCCCTAATGATAGAATTGTTACTGTACAGAAACCAGCAAAACTATATAATGATCATAAGCTCTTTGTTAACAGTAATTAAAGCAGCAGACATCTATAAATCTTTCTGATTGAATTTAGGAAGTAACCGATTTAATAAAAATGCAGGCAATAGTAAATTATTCTAGTTCAAAAATTAGCATTATCGCAAACGACGCCAATATGAAAGGAATCTGACATTGAATTAGTTATGTTCATCGAATCTCCTCAAAAGGACACTCGCTATGCAAGTTGTTGTATATCTTTCGTTTGAGTTATCATTGACTCTCTTAATTCATTGACCCCCAAGGGTGACTAGGGAATAAAAATATGGTCACTTGGTCTTCTTCCGACCGGCAGTAACACGCTTGCCGAAGTGGGGCGTCCGTTTGGCTGTGCGGGATGTATCAAGTCGGTCTCTATTTGAGAGATTATTTAGTTTTTGCTATTCTATTAATAGCAGTATCTATCCGAGAGATTATTATATGTTGTTCTATTTGGTTTTATCAATCTATTTGAAAGATGATTATTACTGGGTTTTTTTACAAAAACAAGACACACCGGTCCTTTACTTCCTATGTTATAGCGTTGAAATAGATCCTGTACTGTGTGATAAATAATTAAGTATTGGTTTTTTATCCGTCACATATTTGTATCAAATCGCTTGCACGTGCTTACAGGATCTCGTATGCTGATTTGTTGATTCTATATACATAACAGATACATGCACGCATATTTTTTACCTCACCTAACTCTTAAAATAGTCCAGGAGTGCCCGTTGTTTTCTTCTTCTGTCTCATTGGCAATTACATCACATCTTTTTTTATATGTAACATACCACTTTCACATTCTATTTTTCTAGGGTATAGTATTCCATCTATCCATGGGATATCCACCTGATCTCCTACTGCAAATCTCATCTTCTCCAGTCTCCACTTTTACCATCCTCTTCCTGATTAGGTTGTAATGGAGAACTTAACTCCTGGTCAGAATTAAATCGGACAACAAACCATTTGATGAAAATAAATATAGTATATATATTGTCAAAACACACACATCCAAGAGTGACTACAATTAAAAAACGTGGATGATAACTTTGTAAAATAAAACTAAGAATAGAAATGGGGAATGTGTCAAAGAGACAACAACCCGACCATAGAAAAAAAAAAACAGCAGAAGGCCTCTAACAGGTCTTCAATGTAGCGAGAAATTCCCGCACCCGGAGGCGTCCTTCAGCTGGCCCTTAAACTTCTCTACATCTCCTGTATCGTTTTTCAATTCTTCTTTACTGCTTGGTTTTAGCGCTGCCTCTTCATATTTTTCAACCCACTTTTCTTTGATTTCTTGCACTTGGTTATTGAGTTTAGCAATGTTTTTTCCCGTTTTTAATCTTTGTGCAGGCTTCCTTTCATATCTGCTCGCTATTAGTTGGCATTTTTTTGGAATGCTCCGTTGCTGCTTGTAACATAGTTTCCCGGAAACTGGTTCTGATGCTTTTATTGAAGTCTTGAATTTTGTCTCGAAAGTAAAGTTCAGTATCACTAGATCCTAGTTGTGGAATGAATGATGCTTTTTGGGATTCTTGCATAGTCTGGCATTTCGTCTCCTGTAAAGCGTGTGAAGTCCCTTATCAATGTGACGGTGTTGTGTCTTCTCGATAGCTGTTGTCAGCATTCATTTCAAAGTGTGCAACCCAAAAACGGTTGGCGCTGTGGCGCACCCAAATATGGTCAAGCCCCGCCCCCTTATCTAAACGTACTCTCCGGCTGACCTAATATGGTCAGCATTTAAACTTCAGATAAGACTAGGACGACACAACATGACTCATAAGTCCATTCATATTGACCAAAAGAAAGAATTATATATTTCAAAATACAATAGCAAAGCAGTCAAAACATAAGTCTCCTTACAAACAACGGTATATTGCTGGGTCTTCCAAGTGCTCCACGAAACCTCTTTCTAAATTATTAACATCTATTTTATCAGCAATCAAAGACGGGCTTCAAAGTTATTGTGAAACTGCCTATTCTAGAGGTGGCGTGAATCAGATGTGGATACTTAAAAATTCCAAAAATCTTTTAGAGTACATACAATCTAACTCTCTTTCATATTGTAACAGTATTAAAACATTCGACTTTTCTACTCTTTATACAAGTATTCTTCATTCCAAACTAAAAGACAAATTGAAAGAGTTGGTATTACTTTGTTTCATAAAAAAGAATGGCCAACGTAGATACAAGTATCTTGTCTTAGGGAGTGATAAATCATACTTTGTAAAGAATCACTCCGATTCAAACAAAAAATTCTCTGAAACAGATATTATCAAGATGCTTGATTTCTTGATTGACAACATATTTGTAACGTTCGAAGGACGTTTTTTTTCAACAGACTGTCGGCATCCCAATGGGAACAAACTGTGCCCCTCTACTTGCCGACTTGTTTCTTTATTATTATGAGGCTGACTTCATGCAGAAACTTCTTAGGAAGAAAGATAAGAAGTTAGCAATATCCTTTAACTCTACTTTCCACTATATAGATGACGTTCTTTCACTAAACAATTCAAAATTCGGTGACTATGTGGAACGCATCTATCCCATCGAATTGGAGATAAAGGATACTACAGATACAGTTAAGTCGGCTTCATATCTTGACTTACATTTAGAAATTGACAATGAGGGTCGGTTGAAAACAAAACTTTACGACAAAAGAGATGATTTCAGCTTTCCAATTGTGAACTTTCCATTTCTAAGTAGCAACATTCCAGCAGCACCTGCATACAGGGTATATATCTCCCAATTGATACGATATTCCCGTGCTTGCGTTTCCTATCATGATTTTCTTGATAGAGGGTTACTGCTCACAAGGAAGCTATTAAACCAAGAGTTCCAAATGGTGAAGTTGAAATCATCCCTTCGTAAATTTTACGGACGCCATCACGAGTTGGTTGACCGTTATGGAATAACCGTTTCACAAATAATATCGGATATGTTCCTTACGTCGTAACTACAATCCCCTTCCCTTTCATGAATGTGACCTACCGAATTAGACTATTTACCGGATTTGTAATCACATAAGCAACACGACGGGTGCCACATGTGGAGCAGGATCTGCTTACCCTTCCGGAGCACCTGATATCACCCCTACCCTAGTTTTTGGTGGGGTTCGTGTTGTTTATTCTTTAGTTTTCTATGTTGTGTCATGTGTACTTTTGTTTTTCTGTTTGTCTTTTTCATTTTTATCCATGGCGTTGTCAGTTTGTTTTAGATTTATGAGTTTGACTGTCCCTTTGGTATCTTTCGCCCCTCTTTTCTGATTCCTTTCTTTGAGTTTGCAAATAAAAAGCATTTTTTTCTTCGAAATTGAGTGATACATTCGCAAACTGAGATTTAAGATCACTAGAAAAAGTGTTTTTTATTTTTGCTTTTGTCTTGTTGAGTTTTGAAGCTTTGATAACATTATTGCCAATTTCAATTTTCCCTGTCTGTGTTCAAACCCACTCAACAAATCTGTTATTTCTGTATTAAAATTGGTTTCACTTAACTTGTTAACTTGAGCGATTTCTAGCTGTATATTTTCTTATTTGTCCTCCGATCCCCAAGGGTGATTGGGGAATAGAAAAAAGTAAAATCACAAAATTACTGGTCACTTGGTCTTCTCCCGACCGGCAGTAAAACGCTTGCCGAAGGGGGGCGTCCGTTTGGCTGTGCGGGATGTATCAAGTGGCAGTCACGTCCGGTCAGAATGGGGACGTTAAATCCAATGTCTCGTGTAGAGAGAGTGCCACGCTCTTTGCACATTAAGAACCCTTGCAACAACTCTTTGAGGGATCCGTAGGTGGTCTGTTGCAAGGCAAAATTTCTGTCCCTATCCAATAATCCCTTATTTTTCAGTGGCATTCCAAATTTCCCCGACCATCATCCCAGATGGCCTCTATTGTGACAAGACCTACCTATTGTATTTCTTGTAAACTTGTTCTCATCCTGAATATGCATGAAATATTTCACATGGACGTTAAGCAACCAACAATCAATCAATCTTATTTGTCCTCGAGATTTTGAACTATATATTCGACATCTTTTTTGTCATATTCTTCTTTTGTACCGGTAAGTTTGGACGAATAATCTTCTAACATGGATGTCTGAATTTTTTCTTCCTCTCTATGAACCATGTCCAGAACACCATCAGAAAAGGTAGATTCGATATCATCATTAATGTAAGCGTTTAACTTCTTATTCATTAACGTTATGTCAAGTTCGGCTACAAGAGGGACTTGTAGGTTGTTTGATATCAATGGCATTCCCATTTGTTTGCATTCAGAAGCAGACTTCGTACAGGGTTTACAATCAATAATAGTGACTATCGTCAACAAAATAATTATCAACACGAAAAACAAAAACTTTCCCGTCACCTTAATTGTTATATACTTTCTTTGAATATCAACTTTGTGGTGTACGTCCTAATATAAAACAGTTCTGCTGAAAAAAAATGGAATAATTTCGCAATTTATATAGAAATTGATTTATGTCCTGATAACGTTATGAAATACTTCCACAATAACATTTATGGTTGCTATATTAACAAAATCATCACAATATGACATGTACGACGCAAGCAGACATTCTTTATACGATATACTAGGGTTTTTTTTGACGCGCGTGGCACTGTGATGTGTAAACATAGTATAAGATTGCGTCATTGCACTTGTTATTTTGAAATTGTTGCTATATGTATTTGTCTTATGTAGACGAAACGCGCGTCTGGCGTATAAAATTAGAATCCTGGTACTTTTGATAATTATTTACACCACTGGGTCGATGCCACTGCTGGTGGACGTTTCGTCCCCGAGGGTATCACCAGCCCAGTAGTCAGCACTTCGGTGTTGACATGAATATCAATTATATGGTCATTTTTATAAATTTTCTGTTTACAAAACTTTGGAATTTTTCGAAAAACTAAGGATTTTCTTACCCCAGGAGTAGATTACCTTAGCCGTATTTGGCACAACTTTTAGGAATTTTGGGTCTTCAATGATGTTCAACTTTGTATTTGTTTGGCTTTTTAACTATTCTGATCTGAGCGTCACTGATGAGTCTAATGTAGACGAAACGCGCGTCTGACGTATAAAATTAGAATCCTGATACTTTTGATAACTATTTACACCACTGTGTCGATGCCACTGCTGGTGGACGTTTCGTCCCCGAGGGTATCACCAGCCCAGTAGTCAGCACTTCGGTGTTGACATGAATATCAATTATATGGTCATTTTCATAAATTTTCTGTTTACAAAACTTTTGAATTTTTCGAAAGACTAAGGATTTTCGGTAAGAAGCAGATTACCTAAGCCGTATTTGGCACAACTTTAGGGAATTTTGGGTCCTCAATGCTCTTCAACTTTGTATTTGTTTGGCTTTTTAACTATTTTGATCTGAGCGATCATATGCGAAATGACGTAATTTAAAGACATTTTAAGATTGTTCATACAAATATATAAGTTGCTTAAATTTGGATCCATTTTAAATTTTGATGAATTTTTGCTATGATCCCTATCAACCAAATTTTCTTCCTAGTAACTACCAGGTAGTTAAATATTTTAAATGATGTACAATCCGTTAATCTACCAAATATTATTAACAATTACACATGTCAGCACAAATATTCTTGTGAATATGAAATAACAATTCAAGAGTCTTTTTTTAATACTCCCTAATAACATTAACGGTACCAATTTTTCTGCACTAGACCTAACATCTGTTTCCCTTCCTAGCAACAACATCTCAAAAATATGTGAAATGCACATATACACTAATTTACATTTTGTCATTCAAATGTGACTTTGAAGAAATCGTAACATGAACATGTAACAATATCATTTATGAGTAATATTTTGAACATCAACTTATCAATTTAACAACAACAAAAGGCATTCCTAAGCAACCAATGCTGGATCAAATTCATTTTGAAAGGAAGACAAAAATCTAGTCTTGTCTTAAATGATCTTGTTCAACATGTTAAACGTGACATCGAATATACGTTTGACAAATTTGTTCTGCAACATGCAAGGTTTATATATATATATATATATATATATATATATATATATCTTGATATAAAATAGAACTAGACGAAATAAGAACAAGTGAAACTGCGAGCTACTGCTCACTGATGATACCCCCGCCGCAAGTGGATAATATTAATAGTGTAAAAATATGCAAGTGTTCGGTAAACAGGAAGTTGTCGAGTGATGAATCTGAAAACGCATCACACGGTATAGCTGACTTATAAAAATCCTGAAACCAAATTTCAGAAATCCTTGTATTGTAGTTCCTGAGAAAAATGTGACGAAAATTTTCAACTTGGCTATCATGTGTAAAATCATACAAGTGTTCGGTAAACAGGAAGTTGTCGAGTGATGAATCTGAAAACGCATCACACGGTATAGCTGACTTATATAAATCCTGAAACAAATTTTAGAAATCCTTGTATTGAAGTTCCTGAGAAAAATGTGACGAAAATTTTCAACTTGGCTATCATGTGTAAAATCAGACATGTGTTCGTTAAACAGGAAGTTGTCGAGTGATGAATCTGAAAACGCATCACACGGTATGGCTGACATATATAAATGTTGATACCAAATTACAGAAAGGGTGGATGTGTAGGTCCTGAGAAAAATGTGACGAAAGTTTCATGGGACGGACTGACAGACAGAGGTAAAACAGTATACCCCCCCCCCCTTTTTTAAAGCGGGGGTATAATAAATTTTTAAACCCTTATGTTGGGTCCTTAGTTCTCAGATTCCTTGACATACAGTATTCTGTATATATGATTATGATGTTGTCATGTTTGATTAAAGGCAGTGCTTTAAGGCCTGACTTTCAAGTCATGAGGTTCATCTTTCCTTACGCAAATCTTTGCTGGGGGTCATTTTGCAAGAAATAGATCCGGAAATGTTTAAATTTCTCCTCTACTTTTTGTGGTATGTATTGGTTTTTGTTCCTTTCATTTACATTGGGAAATAAAGAAACGATCAGTGTGTATTGTTCGTTTTAAAAATCTGTTTATTAATGTGTCTGTTGCATTATAAGCAGTCAATCTGATTACAAACTATCATTATTCGAATTCCGTGTGGAAAGAGGTCCGTTCAATTTCGAGTACTATTTGCGATCTAAAGATATTTTAAAATCATTTCACTCGTTGATATAACATGATATTATAATTAAAAGTCGACTGACCGTGAATTATATTGCATAATATACAATTTAAAGTATATCTGTACGTGAAGCCGTATGACGTTATAGTTATTTCGGTCTCAGTTATGTAAAATATGAAATTATCGTTCCTGAATAGGGTTCCACTAATTAAAGACAAGAAGCGTCAAAAAGTGATAAGAAGCGACAATAAAATTAAAATAGCGATAAGAAGCGACAATATAATTAATTTAGCGAGAAGAAGCGTCAAGAAGACTATATAGCGACTATACATAAATAAAAAAAATGTCATTGCAACAACTTATTCCCCATAGATATTAAAAAAACATGCATTATTTTTTATTATAGGGGCGGTTATAAAACATTTTTTATATTACTGTACATTGATAGATAAAAATATGTTTTTATTAAGAAGAAAGGGATTAGTTTTTATTAGATATAAAAAAAAATTTATTTTATGCACACGCTAAAAATTGGCCATCAAAACAAAAAAATTTCAATTTCCTTTTAAAGAATTTATTGAATCAAAACCATGCAATATCATTTCCTTTGAAATTTCTAACAGTGAAATTCTTCTTTTTCATAGGGATATATTTGATAGGTGTAGCTTCACCCTATCACATCAAATGAGAATAGCCTCGTGAGAGAATTACGATTCGCTTGTCCCTTGTTAGTTATTGTCGCTTCGTCACTAAATTAAACTTCTTGTCGCTGTTTGTTCTAAAATTCTTCTTGTCTCTTATTAGTGAGACCAGTCAGTTCCGTCCTTAACTTCCGTTTTTGCACTGCAAAACAATCACACAATATTAACGATGCCTAGTCCTTGTTGGTGTGTACCTGAGTGTCATTTAAGAGGAGGACTTGCATTTCTAAATGACTAAATAAGAAGGAAAAGTTGGATCAACGCCATGGCTCAAACGTAGATTGTCATGTGCGATGCAATCGTAGAACCCATATCAATCAGCTGTTGTTTGCGAGGCACATTTTACTGAAAACGACTACGTTCAGGAAACTATTCATGGTAAAACTTTATTTTCTTTAAGAAATATATACTGTTATTTATATAATCGCCATGCAAGTAAACCAAAGTCTGTTTGCAACCGCAATTATCGTTTTACAATAAAAAGGGGGGTGAATTCAAGACGTCATAACTTTTGGGATTGCGATTCAATATCATCTGTTTGACATTTTTTGGTTAATACTACAATTGTATGGTTTTTCTACAAGAGATTTATTATACTGATAATTATTTTAGCAGTAATTATGTAAATTTCGGTTGTAATGACAAGAATTCATGAGCTATGCCTCGGGCTTTCTTGAAAAATATCAATGACAATGTAAACAGGTAAACAGGAACAAAACATTGACATGAATGATGCTCTCCACCTATGTTATAGTTATTTAGGTATGTGTGTTGCACAAGTCTTTCACAAGTTTCAAAAAAGCTAATGTTATAAAACTTTTTTCAGGGCACATACATTTTTGTACCCACTTTATAGAGACTTGTCTACTGCCATGCATTCCCGTCCTATTTTCATGCACCATTTGTAAGCAAGAGACTGAATGGTTTACAAAATTAAAAATCAGGACGGTGTCCCGTCAAACCAAAAGAACTAAACTGGATGAATATTGTAGGAGAAATCTAGAGGAAAGTTTTGATTTGTGAAATTGGTTTTCCTGAACAGATGTACGTTCATCCTGCAGGAAAGATTTATAACTGTCCACCACCAACTGACGAGCTAATGTTGAGCTTCACAGATGGAATTACTCAAACACCATAAATGCCTATGTTTTCAGCACAGATTTCACAAATCATGACACAGCTATGCATTTTTATGCCCCACCTACGATAGTAGGGGGCATTATGTTTTCTGGTCTGTGCGTCCGTTCGTCTGTTCGTCCGTCCGTCTGTCCCTCTTCAGGTTAAAGTTTTTTGTCAAGGTAGTTTTTGATGAAGTTGAAGTCCAATCGACTTCAAACTTGGTACACATGTTCCCTATGATATGATCTTTTTAATTTTAATGCCAAATTAGAGTTTTTACCCCAATGTCACGGTCCACTGAACATGGAAAATGATAGTGCGAGTGGGGCATTCGTGTACTGGGGACACATTCTTGTTTATACCTGTTAAGAGTCGAAAACTAAATATTATTTTTATATAAATAAACATATATTGTGTCATTTTAGAACTTATATTTTTCCAAAGGATGCATGAATGAAAGTAGTGAAATTCATTTTGCTTTGATATATAGATTTGAATTACAATTGTTCATGTTATTGTAATGCTGCTTGTGCATATAAAAATAAGGAGATGTGGCACAATGTAAATATATGATATTCTGTGAGTTTATCAAACTAAAGGGGATAAGAAATGGGTATAAGCAGTTACAGGACTGTACTACTGTACAATCTCCAACAATGAGAAAAACTCATATTGTAAAGAGAATTTCATATTTACAAGTAAGTTTTGTTTTTGCATTGAATAATTTTCTTCTATTGTCTTAAAAGCAAATATGGGAAGTGGTTAAAATGCTAATGAGACAGCTTTTATGGCCACCAGATGTCATTGTTACCTTGATTAAAAACTCCTTTTTAGCTCACCTGACCTGACTCATCACTTGGTTTCGTCGTCCATAAACTTTTACAAAAAATCTTCTCTGAAACTACTGTGCCAAATTTAACCAAACTTAGCCAAAATCATCATTGCGGTATCTAATTTAAAAAATGTGTGGTTAGACCCGGTCAACCAACCGAGATGGCCACTATGGCCAAAAATAGAACATACAGGTAAAATGTAGATTTTGGCTTATAACTCTGAAACCAAAGCATTTAGAGCAAATCTGACATAGGGTGAAATTGTCTCTTCAGTGAAGATCTATCTGCCCAGGAATTTTCAGACAAATCTGACAACCCGTTGATGGATTGCTGCCCCCAAATTAGTAATTTGAAGGAAATTTTGCAGAGTTTGGTTATTATCTTAAATATTATTATAGATAGAGATAAACTGTAAACAGCAATAATGTTCTGCAAAGTAAGATCTACAAATAAGTCAATATGACCAAAATTTTAAGTTGACCCCTTAAAGAGTTATTGCCCTTTATAGTCAATTTTTAACAATTTTCATAATTTTTTTTATTTTTTGTTAATTTTTAAAAAATATTTTCAACTGTAAATACTGGGCCATGTTTATTATAGATAGAGATAATTGTAGCACCAAGAATGTTCAGTAAAGAAAGATCTACAAACACATCCCCATCATCAAAAACACAATTTTGTCATTTTATATGTGTCCGTTGTTTAATATGCACATAGACCGTCCAAGGTGAGCGACACAGGCTCTTGAGCGTCTCTAGGTCATTAATACAGGTAGATAACTTTATCATGTTTATACTGAAAAATAATTTTGCTTGGAGGGAGAATTTTAAAAAAGTTCTGTCTTCAAAAGAGTTGACATGTTACTATGTACATTAACCATTATGTTACTTGATGTTCTAGCAATACACACAGAACGGAGACTAGTCAATTTTTGTGAATTATTTTTCATAGGATAGGAGTAATTGAATATGTGTATATAATCAATAATTAAAAATAGTTTTATTTACATTAAAAAGGAAAAGTTCTTATGTCTTAAAAATGCATTTCATGGCGAGGTACAGAAAATATACTGTAAACAGTAGACTATAGATATAGGTGAACTAGGTACAAGAGAACTCTAAATCTTAAATACTACAAACCACCTCTGTTTTATGGAAGATAATGATATAACTGGACTAGAAATACACACAACCTGTAATTAACTGCCTTTACAGCGCTTTCGCGCTTCGATTTTAGTAATAGCACAAACAACAGTTTCAGAACATGTGCCTCATTATGAACTAAACACAAGAGGCTGTCACAACGACAGCAAACCGGATTTATTAACATTTACTTGTGTCCTGGCAATATCACCAGAACCATTACTGATGAATGTGAAAGTTAAAATCGTCAATATCAAATTTGACCTCCATTTTGTCATCAGTATCAACATATTAAAATTTGAAAAGCTTAGATTGAATGGTTCATGAGTAAATGCAACAACGTGAATGGAAACGCCATTTTACGATCTTTCAAGAACCATAACTCCTGAACGGTAAAAGTCAAAATCGTCATTTTTGAACTTGACCTCTATTTTGTCATCAGTAACAACATATAAAAATTTCAAAAGCTTTGGTTGAATGGTTCATGAGAAAATGCACGGACACGACTCGAAACACCATTTTTCAATCTTTCAAGAACCATAACTCCTGAACGGTAACAATCAAAATCGCCATTATTGAACTTGACCTTCATTTAGTTGTCAGTAACAACATATTAAAATTTTAAAAGCTTTGGTTGAACGGTTCCTGAGTTAATGCACGGACACGACTGGAAACTCCATTTTTCAATCTTTCAAGAACCATAACTCCTGAACGGTAAAAGTCAAACTCGCCATTATTGAACTTGACCTTCATTTAGTTGTCAGTAACAACATATTAAAATTTTAAAAGCTTTGGTTGAACGGTTCATGAGTTAATGCACGAACACGACTGGAAACTCCATTTTTCAATCTTTCAAGAACCATAACTCCTGAACGGTAAAAGTCAAAATCGCCATTATTGAACTTGACCTTCATTTAGTTGTCAGTAACAACATATTAAAATTTTAAAAGCTTCGGTTGAACGGTTCATGAGTTAATGCACGGACAACATTTGATTCCCGACCGACCGCCCACCCGACCACCCGCCCGCCGTACATCCCCAAATCAATAACCGACATTTTTGTCACAAAAATCCGGTTAAAAATGCAAAATCTGTCATATATATACAAGTTAACTAATTTGCTGTCTGACATGGTCCATCTCAATATCATTTAAAATGTCAACTAAATTGTCATCATCAATATAAGCATCGTCAATTCTTACAGTTCGATCAACCTCCTTTCCTGTTCCTGCCAATCTTGAAAAATAAGACATTATCTGACTTGGCTGTAAACACTGTTCTAGAGCAAATATTCTCTCACCATCTTTATTCATGGCAGTCTTCATTTTTTTAGCAACATCATTCGGATTTCAGATCAGCAGTACAACCTTTACCATCATTAATCTGACCATCGTCTGTTCTAGAGCTCAAATCAGCAGTACAACCTTCACCATCATTAATCTGACCATCGTCCTTTCCAGATCTCATGAGCAGCAGAATAATGAAGAAGAAAAAACAATACCTCAAAACATGACTAAGTCTAGAGTCCTAATCTAAAATGTAGGTCATCACTTGTGAATGCTCAGTACTATCCAAGGCACATCCATTGATGACGTTTCTCACATTTTGCGGTTTACCATTGACGGTTTATATCTAGACTGGACGTTTGCATAAGACGGCTGCTGCAGTTAAAAATCATTAGTATTTTGCTTCAACTGAATTTCTGTGGCTTCACGTGCGGCTGTTTAGGATTTGAGTAAATCACGTAGTTTGTCGACTGTCCATCTATCAGATCCTTTCTGGATTTCTAGTTTAACCAACACCGTTTTAGGAAGTTTGGTTGTTATCTTTGAAATAAAAACATCTTGATCTATATTCTGATTAAGCGCTTCAAGGCTTCTCAAATTACTTTCAATCTTATCGTAGGGAAATCTGAGTTCTGATGTACGGTTTGACGCGCACAACACATTTATAAGTTCAACGTAATGTGCATTCACTGCGTTCTGTATATCACCAAATCTTTCTTTTAGAATGTCTATCGCAACATCATCATTTTCATTTGATAGCTGTAACCCAGATATTGCACTTTGAGCTGTGCCATGTAATTTACTCTTTAAGTATGAAAATTTTTCAACATTTGACAGTTTAGTGATTTTGTGAACAGTTACTTTAAATTGGTCCCAAAATTCTTTAAACTTTTGTTTATCTCCATTATAACCAGAGGAGGTGTTTCATGATGGTGCCGTGTGCAAAAAAACAAGTCACCTGATAATAATAACCACCTACGTCCGCCATTGAACGAATCAGATTTAACAGAAAATCGATATTTTGATAAGCCAATGACAACGCTATAACTTGTAACAGGTGAGTGATTTTTGTGTGGCTCTATAGTGTATGGCTCTGCAAGGAAGTCCTACATACAGATTCTTGATGCTGTGCATCATCAGGGTTTGCGTCTCTGTCTTGGCACATTTAAAACCTCACCAGTTGAGAGTCTGTATGTAGAGGCTGATGAGCACTCACTCTCTAACAGACGTTTGAAGCTTGGACTTCAATATACTGTCAAACTAAAAGCCTATTCAGATAATCCTGCCTACAGCTGTGTTTTTAATCCGATTTATGAAGATATTGCAAAACATGAAAATAAAATTCCTCCGTTAGGTATACGTTTAAAACCACATTTAGCTTCTTTTGATTTAAAATCTGTTGCTCAAGTTAAAACTTGCAAATGTCCTCCATGGGAACTTCCCAAACCAAAAATGATATTTGATCTCCGTGAACACAATAAAAATAAAACAAATCCTCTTTTAATTCAGCAACACTATGCTGAAATTAAAGCCAATTATCCAGATTTTTCAACTGTCTATACTGATGGATCAAAAGATGGCGACAGAGTTGCATCTGCTGCTGTCTTCAGGGACAGAGCTGCAACTCTCCGTTTGCCATCTGATGCATCCATCTTTACTGCTGAAGCAGAAGCAATAATTTTGGCTTTGAAATTTATTGTTTCTTCAGATAAATCCAAATTTATTATATGTTCTGATTCACTTTCATGCTTACAAGCTATACAAAATACTAAAATTAAAAACCCAACAATTCTCAAAATTTTATATGTAATGAGGAATTTAAAAATTCTTCTGAAAGAAATACTATTTCTATGGGTTCCGAGTCATGTTGGAATCCTTGGAAACACAGCTGTAGACCTTGAGGCAAAGCATGCCCTGGGTGACCCTTTATCTAACTGTGATATACCATATACTGATTTTAAATCTAATATGAGAAAATATGTGTTTAATATTTTAAAAAATGAATGAAGTAAAAAAGATGATAATAAATTACATGAAATTAAACCTAATATAGGTAAACCTTTTAATTATTTTATGTGCAGAAAAGATCAGTGTATTATTTCTAGATGTCGTATTGGTCATACTAGAATAACACACGAGTATCTTTTAAAAAATGAAGATGAACTACAATGTGTACCTTGCAACTGCAAGTATACTATTAAACATGTTTTAATTAATTGTATTGACTTTGCTGATATTCGTAAGAAGCATTTCAATGTCAATAATATGTATGATTTATTTAATAATGTTCCATTTACAAATATTGTTGCATTTTTAAAAGAAATTGGAATTTATTATAGAATATAAAAATGTTATTATATTTGAGTCGTTTTTAATTTTTATCACGATATTTTACTCATATTAATTTTTATTTGTAAATAATCAATTTGCTTTAGTCTAGAATTTTAGTATATTGAAGGACTTTTTGTTTTATTTTAAAAATATGCTTTAAATTGTAAAAATATTCGAATTAGCTCTCGCCGCGATATAGCCTTTTTGTGCTAATGCGGCGTAAAGCAACCAACTATCAATCAATCAATGTAAACATAAACACATAGATCAACAAATCGTGTTTACACTGATTGAAGCGCATTAAAACTGAGGGAAATGGTTATACAGAATTCAAGAAAAAGAGTGAATTTATGGCGTCTATTGTTCCGACATTTTTTGAAAAAAATGCCCTTTCTTTCCGGAATAATACACGTAAACAAGAAGCGACTTTCATGCGAAATTTTAACATGCCTTTCTATGGTAAACAAGAAATTTAAAATTATAAAAAGTCGTCTTAAGTCGTCTCTAAATTTTCCAGAATATTTCAATGAAAAAGTCTAAATTTCACCCCCTTTTAGATTTTGCCTTTCTGAAAACCGTCAAGTATCTATAATACTAAAATTACGAGGTCGAATTTGTCAGCCGTCATCGGGTAAAAACGACAAATCAAAGCATTCAACTCTATATAGAACTAATATAGGACAATGGTGTAGATTAAAAATTACACCACTCCAGACCCTTTTGTTTTCCACATAATTAATATTGCCAATAATTAACAAGTTCCGGGTCGAATCCGATACCGATACCAATAGTATATTCACCTGTTAGCTATTACCTTATCTGTACGTTCCGCATTTGACAGGCACACCACCAAACGGTGTATTAAGAATTTTGCTATATACACGGGTCATAATCAAAGGGCTGAAAATACTCTATTCCTGGATAGCCAGGACCTTTTGTTTTCCAAATAATTAATATTACCAATAATTGATAAGTTCCAGGTCGACGGGTTCAAATAGAAAGATTTGAAAGCTAAAAAACCTGTGTATCTCATAATCGACATGACTTTATCAGATGACAATACAGATTACTAAAATAAGGCTTAGGCATAGTTATATATTTTAAGTCAGTCACAGACCCGCAATATCACGGGTGTGTACTTGTAAACATTAAACGGCCATGTCATGAGTAAAAAAATCGATTGTTTCTTAACCTGATGGACTGTAACATTATAAAAGTTACTTGAACTAATTATAAACACGATTAACAACTCAACAAATATAAAAACGAAGATAATTATAATCCTGACAATCAAGATATTGCATGGCCTTCTTTTATTTTAGGGGTCCCAACCCATAAAGAGCCATACTAAACTATTCTTAACCCCAAACCTTACCCTAACCCATTAGTGACACATTGATACATGTACATAAAAAAAGTAGTCTAAGTGGTACATGTATGTTACTTCTAAATGGTTCAGTGTATCCCAAAATCTGTCAGACAAAAATTCATTCGGATAGACATAAATATTTCTTTTTCAGTCAGACAAACCCTAAAACATTATTTTTCACAGACTGACGGTTACCCTACATGTACATGTATAGATAAACTGTGATATGATATCATCAGTATTCAGTGTTTGAATAGCTGGTTTATGATTTGTTTAAATTAGTGTCAAATTAATGTCCTAATTTTAGTCAATGTGCCACATTTACAATTTCTACAGTGACAGATGCAAACAGGACACCCAGGTGGATCCTTTTAAGATTATTTGTATAGACACGATGACTTTTATAACACTATTTATGACTGTATTATTACAAAAGTGCATATCAAAATAATGGCTAATTGCATTTAACTTTTTCCATAGGAACACTGATAAAGTTCTCAAAGTATATATATTAAGCCTATCATGAACACTACAGACCACACTCATCTGACCAGTGGCCGCCTTTGCAGTAAATGCATAATTTCTTCACTTCAGTTCGGGTCGGTGTAAACGGCCTATCATTTGTTGCGGAACATAATGCTTGACTGGAGCTTCTCACATTTTTCGGTTAACCATTGACGGTTTTTATCTAGACTGCACGTTTGCATAAGACGGCTGCTGCAGTTAAAAATCATTAGTTTTTTCCTTCGACTGAATTTCTGCGGCTTCACGTGCGGCTATGTACGATTATGATTTGTTTAAATTAGTGTCAAATTAATGTCCTAATTTTAGTCAATGTGCCACATTTACAATTTCTACAGTGACAGATGCAAACAGGACACCCAGGTGGATCCTTTTAAGATTATTCGTATAGACACGATGACTTTTATAACACTATTTATGACTGTAAACAGCAATAATGTACAGCAAAGTAAGAACTAAAAATAAGTCAGTATGACCAAAATAGTCAATTGACCCCCTAGGGAGTTACTGCCCTTCATAGTCAATTTTTAACAATTTCTTAAAATTTGAAGATTTTCAATAACATTTTCCACAGAAAGTACTGTTATAGTTAGAGATAATTGTAAGCAGCAAGAATGTTTAGTAAAGTAAGATCTACAAACACATCACCATCACCAAAACACAATTTTGTCATGAATCCATCTGTGTCCATTGTTTAATATTCACATAGACCAAGGTGAGCGACACAGGCTCTTTAGAGCCTCTAGTTTCATCTCCTCAACATTTAAGTTATTTTTTTTCTAACAACTGGTATAATGTTTTTTTGTTTTGTTTAATTTTTACCTACATTGCCACACCAATAGTAACACCAGGGGGGAAGAAGACAGCATGACATGGTCGGGGACGAACCTCAACCGAAGAGACAGATTGTTTCAACAGCGGGAAATTTTAACCCCCTAGAATTTTTTCAACATCTTAGCAGTTTGAGGGAAAATAGTTGTTTAAATGTGCAGTATATAGACAATACAAGACGAATAGACAATAAACTTCTTTATTTATAAATGTTTTAACAATAGATCGAACAACATTTTTTTACATTTGATATTCTAATGTCCATATAAATAACTGTTAATTGAGTTTTTCCAAAATCTTTTATCGTCAAAGTTACATAAACCAACATTTCGAACATTGTTAATGTATAAAGTATGATTTTCACTTCGTATTAAATCCATATCATGTATTGTCATCTTGTTATCAACTGTTTATAATGAATATGTCGTATTTGTTTATCAATAGCGCATTTGGCAACCCCCTTTGCAGTCCGCTTTCCTTTTCTAATAACTCTTCACCATTCTTTATGTCATATATTAGACTATACATCTTTGGACGCAAACCTATAAATTCTTTGATTGGAACTCCTAAAAATACCAAAACGTTCATATTAATAAGAGTAACAAGTAATACACTGTTCTTAGAATTTTTTATATGAAATCAAAGGAGTTGCAAATGTTTAAGGAAATGATTAATATGGATTTATTGTACAATAGCAATATTCTAGAAATAAACATTTGATACTTAAAAATAAATATTTACCAGCCCTTTCATCTTTCCGGGTACTTTTTGTATTTAGTGGAATACAATTGGTCACTAGGTTGATAATTTGATGTATCAAAGTAGTTCAAGAAACTATTCATATCATCATACACGTCATCTGTATATATCTCATAGCACAGACTTTCCATCCGTATCCGTGAAAAGAAGATTTAGGTTCCCACCATATTTCTCTAGCATAACATTCTAATGAAAATCATACATGATCAGGGTTCATGAGTTAATGCACGGACAACATTTGATCCGCCCGCCGTACATCCCCAAATCAATAACCGACATTTTTGTCACAAAAATCCGGTTAAAAATTAAATAATTGGGGTTCCTTGATATGCCGAATCTAACTGTGTAAGTAGATTCTTAATTTTTTGTCCCATTTTCAAATTGGTCTACATTAAGGTCCAAAAGGTCCAAAATTAAACTCAGTTTGATTTAAACAAAAATTGAATCCTTGGGGTTCTTTGATATGCTGAATCAATAACATCAACTTATACTTGGATTATTTTGGATCAAACTAACAGTACCTTTTATTGAAACAAAATATAGTGTTAAAGGAATGTAAACAAATGTTTTGGATACCTTCATGAAAACTACGTCCGATGGTATGTTTCTTTCATTCTTGCACCATTCCATCATGGACTTAGTGCAGTTTCATGAGCTAAGTGCACCAAGGCGGCCTAGGTGGTGTTTAGACGCTCCCCTTAAATGTGTTCATACTTGCCCCAACTGTTCAGGGTTCGACATCTGCGGGCGTATAAATTTGGGCCCTGCGGAGCATCTGGTTAGACTCTATCAAAGTACCTTCTTCATAAGTTATTATTATATAAGAAATCGAAATCGTGATTGTGTCGTCATATGTTTCACCAGATTATTTTATATCAACAAAGAGATCAGAAGTTAAATGGCAGTTCCCTGCGAGAAATGTATGTGAAATACATTAAATTACAAAAATATTACATAGCGACTGAATTGCTACCATACAGATCACATCAAAAATATTTTTTAAAATGTTCTGTTTGTGCGTTGAAATGAATGCAGAAGTAATGTAGGAAACATGGGAATCAAGACAGTACGTCTAAACACCACCTAGGCCGCCTTAGTGCACTAAGTTCTAGGAAGTGCACTAAGCCCATGATGGATCAGTCAAATAAGCACCAAGATCATTTAGTACGATACAGATTTGAATAAAGAGCATATATTTAAATGTTGGTGTAAATGTATTCAGAAATAAAAGAGTTTTTAACATTTTATATGGCACGCGCCGATTTTGTGTAATGTGTCCAGTTGTCACATTGTTGATTGAATCCAATGAAGCTTGACGAATTTATAAATACTGCGCTAAGGATATGAAGCAAAAGTTAAATATGCACCGAGATCATTAAGATAAATCATTATTTTTAGAAAAATATGTTAAAAGTTGGTTCGATGAGATTTAAAAGTAATTAACATTTTTAACGTGACACGCGCTAATGTCTGATCACCTTGTTAATTGATCCAATCAATTGTGATGGATTATCTTTTAACTAGTAAATTATATTCTTTGTTCTAAAAGGGCTGTTGATCTTTTCTTTGATGCTTTGTTGGGAAAAAAATATTTGGAAAAAGTGTTTATTTTTCGCTTTTGGAAATAAAAGATTTGCGGAAATAATAGTAAAAACAAAAGAAATTGGCTTTTACTCAAAGCGGAGTATGTTGTTGTCTATTTCTTTCTTTTTATTCTTTCCCATTTACTGTTTCAATATTTACACGAATAGACACAAATCATAATACAGACTTACTTCAAATATAAGAGTTAAAATGGGGCGTCCTTGGGGTATAATGCAACCCTTTTTCAACAAGCCGCTTGAAATTCTGCAAGAGGTAATTATTATTAAATTTATATTTCATATAAATAGATAGTTAGTGTTTAATTGCAATTGAGACAAATATCCACCACTGTCCATAGATCATAGTGGAACGGCGAAGATGAAGGCAAATAAAGGTCGCGCAATACCACCTTAAACGATGAGAAAACGCATACCGTTTAGTGAACTTACTTTTTCAGATTTAGCCAAAAAGTTTAAATTAAAATTAAATAGTTTAAGAAATTGTTTTTATATGCTGGATTAATAGTTATGTTTTTAACAGAACTGAAATAATTTAAGTCATGTAGTTATATGGTTTTACAGAACGGAAATGTTTTAGAGACATGATTATTATATAGTGATAATTCAGTTTGATTTCTATAGTCTCTCATAAATCTTTTAAAAGATATATTGTCATACAAAGCTCTACGTAATTTCTGTATATGTTAAAAATCATATATATCATATATATCATAAATAAAAAGCATAAACTCTTTGGTGGTGAGTCGTTCGAGCAGTGAATACTAATTTTGAAATCCCAATCCCGCAAAGACTAGTATAAAAACCAAATCAGACCAAAATTGACCAAAAGACCAAGAGTGTGTCGTACAAAACCAAGATATAAAATCTTTGATGTGTATATAGACAAATCATGACTTATATTTGCTTGTGACTCTTTGTTATATTTATTTATTTATTTATTTATTTATTGATTGATAATGTCATCCATACTTACTTACTTACATATGTTTATAAACTATATGTTTCATATATGTTGATAAAATAAAATATTTTGTCTTTTTCTTGTCTTGTTGATAGTTATCAAAATGAAATATTAATAAATGAATTTATGATAATAATCGTTTATTGTGCACTTTCGAATTACAACGAAGTATTGATTACATATGGAACTTTTGATTTGATTTTTATTTTTTGTCATTCTATAAGGTCACATTTAATAATATAACTTCCTTTCTGATCCTAAATAAAAACAGTCTAGTTTCCTTTTTACTCAAAACGGAAATAAACTCATCATAGATACCAGGACCAAAATATTATATTTAGGCCAGACGCGCGTTTCGTTTACAAAAGACTCATCAGTGACGCTCGAATCAAAAACTGTTTAAAAGGCCACCCAGTATCTATACAAAAACTCGTAGATATGACAGAAGAATCAATACATACAAATTAATGAAACACATCTTCCATTTCTATTTCAGTGGCACTATCAACAGGGAATAGATCGTTAAAGGTGGTATAACTTATCAGAAGTGGTTTCAGAAGTATAGACCCTCAATGATAATGATATCGCAAGGACACATTGGTGTTTCTATCTTCAAGTCCTGTCAATTTTAATAGATAAACAAATAAGACATATACATTAACAATTATAATTGAATATAAGATACTGATTTTGCAGGTTCAAACAAAGTATGTAATCTATGATTATTTTTTTAAGGTGGATGCTGTTTTAAAAAGAGTAACCCAGAGAACACAAGAAACAATAAAACTAAAGCAGATTTATATACAGGACAGCACTGGGGAAGTTAAAGTCAGCATGTGGAGACAACTGGCTGAAACATCTATTGAAGTTTGGAAAACTGAAAATCACTTTCTTAAAACTAAATATACACAAAGAAAAGATCAGCCTACAGACCTTCCCTCAAAGTACACTTGAGGTATGTCTTAAATAAATTTAAATGTAAATGTAAATCTGTAACTCCGCAGACCATTACAAATCAGTCGCTTTGAAACAAGACTATATCAAAATAACAAGACTATACATTAATTACCAAAATAGATATCCAAAATTCAATGAATTTCACAGGTCCATAACACTATCAATTACATGAAATTGAAACACAACTTGCCAGTACATTATTTTTTTTAAATTTTTTATCACAACAGAAAATCATATATCAACAGATTTGCTATAAAATTCACTTGGTTTATATTGATTAGCAGCATATCATGAAGTTACAATAATAAACAACACGTTTGTTCTTAAAAGTTAAAAGTTAGCTTTATATATCTCATAACAATATCTGCCGAAATAGTTTGTACGTGTTGATCAGGATAATCTGACTAGTTTTGCCTGTTTTCAAAGCAATCTAATATCTAAAGTATTTCTTAGAAATCACATATAAAATAATTATATGTATATTTGACGTCCTGCTAATGTTATATTGTATTCCTAATTTTTTTATTTTGCAGTTTGTGTCAAAACAACACGATGTAGTTGTAGATGGATTCTACAAAGAAGATGATATTGTCCCTGTCTGTAAACAAGAGGATGTTTATTCTGACTATAAATGCCCTCAGAGAATTAGTTAGTGACGAAGAACAAGCAGATACAGTTATTGAAGGAATGATTCCCTTTAATGCTGTGATTGTTGTATCAGGAAACAACACTATTTCATCAGTGACAATGGATTAAAACTACTATATAAAACTGTAAATCAAAAATTATAGTCCGTCAAAACCCACACGTCATTAGAATTTTCAATATACTGAAAAGTCGAGTGCAGTTATAGTTCTTCAATTTTTCACTGCCAAATTGGGTGCAGTTCATAATGAAAGTTTAATACAAAATCTGTCTTAAAAATTTATATTCTGAACAAAGTTATGTATCTTATAATCTGTACATTAAAACCACTCTTTTTCAGAATTTGTAATATACAGCGCATTTTGAAAACATTATTCTATATTTTGAAAAATAATAATATTTCTTAGCACTTTTTATACGACCGCAAAATTTTTTAATTTTTCGTCGTATATTGCTATCACGTTGGCGTCGTCGTCGTCCTCCGAATACTTTTAGTTTTCGCACTCTAACTTTAGTAAAAGTGAATAGAAATCAATGAAATTTTAACACAAGGTTTAAGACCGCAAAAGGAAGGTTGGGATTGATTTTGGGAGTTAAGACTCATCAGTGACGCTCATATCAAAATATTTTTAAAGCCAAACAAGTACAAAGTTGAAGAGCATTGAGTATCCAAAATTCCAAAAAGTTGTGCCAAATACATCTAAGGTAATTTATGCCTGGGATAAGAACATTCTTATTTTTTGAAAAATTCAAAGTTTTGTGCACAGGAAATTTATAAAAATGACAACATTATTGATATTCATGTCAACACCGAAGTGTTGACTACCGGGCTGGTAATGCCCTTGGGGACGAAACGTCCACCAGCAGTGGCAATTGTGGCATCGACCCAGTGGTGTAAATAGTTATCAAAGGTACCATATGTCTGAAAAAATACGTTAGAAAAGTTTAAAAGTAAAATGAAAGTTATCTAATCGACAATTTACAAAAAATAATAGTATGATGATTTTTAAAATATCCCCCTATGTATTTGTAGATTATTTAAGACAACAGAAAAAAATATATCTGATAAACACATTCTGGATTTCTAGGTCACAACAATGGCGCATTTACCAACCAGCAAATGAAACCTATAGGACCGGGCATGGAATTTGATTTTCCAATTAAAATTTTTGCGGTCGTATAAAAACAAGATAATAACCAATAAAAACATCATATGTCCTTAAAATGTATAACAATTCAGGGACAGCAACCTAACAACTTAATGTCAGATTCATCTGAAAATTTCAGGACAGATAGATGTTGATCCGATAATTAATTTTATACAGTCAGCTCTGTTCTAAATTTTTGCTTTGAAAGATATTAGCCACCAAGTGATGAGAAAAACTCACTCGGCCTGTGAGCTAAAAGTAGAAAAGGAAGAAAACATTCTACTTGAAACATTTATATATTTATTGAATAATCAAACTGCAATACTTTGTTAAATCATTTCACCTTATCATATTTCTTTCAGATGCAAGTCTACAGAAGACTTTTAAAGGTGAAAAAGATCGAATTAGATTAGTGATATTGACCTCATCTTTTGCTAAGGCAAAAGATGAGGCCGAACAAGAGGGAATTTCAACAAATGTAAGTATTGGTGGATAGAAGTTAGCATTACTACATTCCTTTGTTGGTGGCGGCACCAGTTGTTGCGGCGGCCATAAATATTCATTCTGTGTGGTTTAAGTTTTTGAATGTTCAATGACTTTCTTATAACTATCCTGGATTTCTACCAAACTTTGACAGAAGCTTGTTTATTTTCATAAGATAGTATTTAAAAGTAATTTTTTTATATATTTAGGAGTATAATCATATATATAGTATACATGAAGAATATTGCAAAAATAATTATCCTGTCCCTGAGTTATAATGATTATGTTAACAATGTTTAAAACGGGAAGTCTTGTATATGTTTTAAAAGTCGGTCCAATGACAGAAACAATATCCAAGTGTCAGACCACCAATTTAATATCCCTAATTATAATATTCAACCAATTTTCACAGCTTTCTAAATATTTTACCTTAAGTGTAACTTTATAGAAACCAGGTATATCCTGAATTATACATCAGCTTTCTACATGCCAATTTTCAACATACATTTTAAGCCTTCTATGAAAAATCTGACCTTCAAAATGAGGTACTCCAAATATAACCCCTGATTTTCTGGAAATCTTAAATTAGTACTAGAACACACGTGTGAAATCGCCGGCTCATACAGCTTGTGAACTGTTGTTGAGGATTATTTTTGTAAAAGATATTATGTATGGAGAATTTCATAAAAGGTATCAAAAGCCCTCTCCCTTTTTCCAAAGTCTGATATATGTTTCCTTTCTGTTATATTCAATTATTTTTGTGTTTCTGGACTCTGACCACAATTATTCTTCTCCTTTGCCACAATGCATCTTTTGGTAAAAGTCAAATTAAAACTTCAAACATAAAATAAATGTAACTGCTCATATATAGACCATAATTATTATAATAAAATATGCTTCTAGGACAATCTATCAGCACTTTTTCTTTTGAGAGCCTTATTAACATGTCAATGGTAGGATATGAATCTTGCATAAATGACTAAGACGGACTAAGGCTAACTTGAGGGATGATTGGAGGGAGTCCTGATTCCAGAATCCCGGCTATAAAACAGGAAATCCCGAGATGCAGAATTTAAAGAAATTCATATCCCGAAATCCTGAAATCGAAAAATATATTCCTGGATCCTGTAAGGATGAATCTCCAAATCCAGAGCTTATAAACACCTGATCCCGACAACCCTAAAAAGGTCCTGCCTCCCTCTAATCTCTACTTTCATTTTAGCCAAATCACTGAAAAAATAGTCACTTGAGGACTTCTGATGTACTAATCTGTTGTATGGTAATACATACTTTTCTATACAATTAGTGTAAAAATAGTCACTTGAGGACTTCTCAAGCTTATTTCAGTTGACTTTTTTCATTGTCATAGGTGGCTTTAAACCTTATGCAAAATATCTTCAGGCAATGTTTTGACAAGTTTAATAGTAGGGTTAATATCAACACTGCGGATTCATTATTATTAGTTGGATACCAATTTTTTGTGGATTTCGTGGGTACAAGTGAACCAGGAAATTAAATATTCAATGATTGATATATTCTATGTAGGCTTGTACACGAAAATAAATGAATCCACAGTATTGCATTAAATTGTTCTCATCCTTAATAAGCATTTTATTTGGAACTGGAGAGTCATTATTCCAAAAAGCATAGAGATAATTTTTTGTCCTTTTTTAGGTGCTGGAAAGAAAGGACTTTGGCAGTGACGAGGATTTTTCCTCCTCAGTCATTAAGTGCCTGAATGAGGCAGGAATTAACTTCCTGATATGTTATGAATCATCCTTATCAGGTAAGACTAGTTTTTATTATCAATGTCAATTTTAAAGTTCTTCCATTATAAGGTAATTAAAAGTAGTGCTTGTGAGCTTTTAAAGGTAAATATTACATTCATTTTGCATTAGGATCTTAATATTTGAATAGCACAATCTGGATTAATTGATTGAGACAATGTTGGCTAAATCTTGGTGGAGGAAGTTGGGATACCACAGGGAACCTATAACCTTCAGTAAGAAAACTGGCAATCCTAATATAAAATTAAGATCAGGATCAAAAGCACCTGCCAACAACAGGGTTAACACAGCACTGGAAGGCAAAATTATAAATTTACGATATCTTACTGTCTCCATATCTGAAATTGGTATACCTAAAATTTTGAACAAAGATGAAGTTTAACTCACAGAATTGAAGTTCCTTCATAATATAAGTTCCAATTGGAAACAATATTCTGGAATATTATTTCCACCGTAATAAATATTACAGTAAATGTTCCCAACGGAATAAATGGTATAGAATATTTGTTCCAACATGAACATATATTATGACATTGTTTATAACCAAGTTTCCAGTGGAACTTCTGTTAGGACGGAACAAATATACATTGACATAACAAGTTTACTTAAACACTGACGTCTTTGATACAAAGACAGATTTTTCTTCACTCTCGATGCACACTTCATGTCATTTCTTCAGTAGTATTTTATATTCAAGTACGATTCATAGATTCTATAAATGTGAAAAAATAATTTAAATATTAAAGTTATAAATGTGAAAACATAATTTAAATATTAAAGTTAAAAGTCCTAATACTCAGCATACTAAACCAGAAATTTTTCATATCAAAAATTTCCTTTCAGTAATCCTCGTAACAAAGTGAATTTTAAACAAGATCAATCAAAATATGTTCAAAACTGGAAGTGAGCAAATTGTGGAAAATTGTATGTTATATGAACCATAATATGTCCAGAAAAACTTATAAAAATGTAGTATATAATTCAACATGTTTAGTATGATCAAACTAATAAAACACGTAACCACAATCTTACTCTAGAAGCAAAGAAATAAAAAGAATGCAGAATATAACCGACAACAACAGTGCTTGATACTAGTTTAGGTATAAAATATAATGAGTGGTTGATTGATGATATTCAAAATTCTCCAACCAAATGATAAATGTCAGTTGTATGTTATGTTGTCATAATCAATTATCTAGATTAAACAGTCAAACTTGTCCATTAACAACTACTTCACCAAAACATAATCTGTATGGTAGAGAATTTAATCTTGAGATTTGAAAATCAAAGATTCTTTAATATTTTTTTATTTCATTCAAAGACGATTGTATCCAAGAATTTGGTCGCCATAGGTGTCTCATGACATCCGTTGGATTAATCCAAAAAAGAGAAGAAAAGAAAACATGTACAGTTGAACAGGTACACACATTGCTGTGTACACAGTCTAAAGTCACTGGTGTGACTGTGTACTTTTCAAATGTAAGTAATTTCTTCTTTCTTGTCAGTTCATATTTTATTGCCTGCTATTTACTGACAGTGAGACTTAGGCATGCTGTTTGAGGCTGCAGCAGGTTTGATTTCAGCTTTAAAAATTGTGAAAGTGATTGGTAAGGTCGGTTTAAGTCAACAAGATTTCTACAACTTGCTAGTGAAGATGAAATTACTCTAGATTCAAATAATTCATATTCATAGCCGATTATTCTGCTGCATACAGTTTCTGCCTTTTTATTATGCGACCACAAAAATTAAATCAAAGTGCTGGATAGCATTTGCAACTGTAGATTGTAATGTTTCAAATAGATTGTAAATGTGTAGATTGCATGGTTAATTTTTTTTTCCTACTTAAAAAATAATTTTTTTTTATCAAGAAATAGTTGTAACAGGATGCTGCTACGAAGTCTCCAAAACAAAGCTCTCCAAATTAGTCATTTCCACGCCTGACATTATTAAGCAAAGTCCAATACAAATTGGTCTGGTCTAATAAAGTGATATGCACAAGTGTCGTCTAGGTATTACACCTGTATGTCATTCAAATCTTCTTGAAATCATGTACAGTAATATTCATGATTTAGGAGTGGGGATCAAGACAGTTTACAAGTTCTCAAACAGGCAGCAGGTAGGGTAAGAGTGACCCTAGGGGACTAGCCTTTTATTTCATCTGATTTGTTTTATCATTCCGAACAAGAATATATATTGTTTTAGTGTGGGGATTTCGACAGTTTTCAAGTTTTCGAAAAAAGAAGGGGGTGGATCTTGACTGTTTACAAGTTCTCAAAACAGGATGGGGTGGGGTTACACCGAGGGACTCTCCTTATATTTCTTTTATTTGTTTTATTGTCCAATACAAGAATATTTATAGTTAAGGGTTGGGGATCTCAACCGTTTACAAGTTCTCAAACATGAGGGGTTGGGGATGACCCAGAGGGACTCCCACTATATTTCATTTGTTTTGTTGCCCCATAAAAGAATACATATGGTTTAGGGGTGGGGATCTCGACTATTTACAAGTTTTCAACCAGATGCTCCGCAGGGCGCAGCTTTATACGACCGCAGAGGTTGAACCCTGAACGGTTGGGGCAAGTATGGACACAACATTCAAGCTGGATTCAGCTCTAAATTTGGATTGTGATTAAATAGTTGACACAGCATAGGTTTCTGACACAGAATGAATGTGGTCTAATGAACTTAAAATATATTTTTTGCCTTTGAGCAATTCACTATGCTGTTGAATATTAATCCTCTCAAAAAAATGTTTGAAGAAATTTTCTTATTATTTATGAAATCTAAAATGAGAAAAATTTAACCCCCCACCCCCATTTGTTTTTACATCCACATTTCCCTTTTTCCAAAACTGATCTCAATTCAAAGGAGTAGGTCCGGTAAGGGCCGATTTCGGCCTCAATTTTCAAGTTCATCTAACGAAAGATTTTAGACACTTTCTAAACACTTCAGTGTCTATTTCAATTGATTCAATTCGTTAATGGGGAAGATTTTAACTAAATAAGTCAATTAAAACGCCCCGATTCAAGCTTAAATATGAAAAATCTATCAAATATGCCAAAAATCGTCACTTTTCAAATGATTTTTGTCAAAAATGAAAGAGGCCACATCCGTGTTCATCCTCAACCTTTATATATATTATGTATTATCATCAAATACAACTTAAATTTCAATATTATGAATGAACACGAATACGGCCACTTTCATTTCAGACGAAAACCGTCTAAAATTTAACTAAAATGCTACAATTGTGAAGATTTCAGTAATTTAGCATGACTTAATGATGCTAGTACCCGATATATGTGCATTGTTTTGTCAAAAAACAGCCCATATTTATGTATTCATAACAAATATGTGATAAATTATAATTATTGTACATCACCCACCAGCAAATGACTAGTGGCTATATAAATAGGTACATCATCATTGTAACATACATGTGAAGATTGGTTGGTTATGAGTTATAAAAAATCCAGTGACAAATATTTCATGCAAATTTTAGGATGTGACAGTTGTCAATACATTATAAACATACAATAAATATGAATATGTAGGGTTACTCCATCAGGGGGTTAGGTCTGGTGATAGGCCACCCCCACAACCAAACCATTGTACAAGCCCAAATTCTTACTTTGCCTTTGAACAAGTTACTGTTTAAGAATGTTGTGTATTAGAACGTCGATTCATACCTGTATGCACAAATGTAACAAATGTAAACATTTTTCCTTCAAACTCTTGGCCGGATCAATGATTATTCTCATTTCTGATAGGCATGTTTTAAAATATTATTCATTTCTACTCGCCAATTGTAATTTCCAGCTCAGCTTATATTGTGCAGAAGTGTCCATCTACCATGTCAACGATTTTGTGTAAAATAAATTTGCCATTTGAAGATGCCGACATACGACAAGTAAAGAGGGTACGGTAACGTTAAATCGTTTACGGGCGTATTTTCCGTTTTTAATCAAACTTGTCAGATTTGATTAATTATCGTCGGAAAATCTCCCTAATAGATATATAGTAATCTAAATTAAACCAGCTTTACTATGCTGTATGCATGTAATATATATAACCTGGTCTTTAAATGTACTTCAGGTACACTGGCCTTTTTCTGCTATAATATTCAAACTTTATCTTTTAACGAAGTCTTCTGGTATGTAATATATTTTTTTTATAAAAGGCTCTCAAATTATAGACTAATTAAAAAATAAAGATGGAAAGTCAAACGCATGAGTCTGGCAAAAATGCACGGACAATGTCATGACAGTAAACGGAAAACGAGAAAAGACATAGATTCTAGTTATATATATATATATATATATTTTCCCTGCCTCAAATTTACTCAAATGCAATTTATATAGCCAACATCAAAAGTTAAATGATAATGCATTCATTTACAATATTAAAAAATGTTACATCTTAAATTTAATTTAACATAATTAGTAAATTTCACCACTTTTTGAATATTCATAAATATAATACATTTATTGAGAATTTTTCGACATTTTACTGTAAATTTTACCACTTTTTTTATATTCATTCAGATAATACATGTATTGATAATTTCCCCACATTTTACTGTAAATTTGTCTATTTTTTAGATAATTTTATTTGATGTTATTTTAAATCGGTCATTTGATCATAATTTTCTCATATGTACTGACAATTGAATTAGAAGTAAAAATGAACTAACCACAGCTTTTTTCAAACAAATAACAAATTTAACAGTTAATTTTACCACTTTTTGAATATTCATTCATATAATACATTTATTGATAATTTTTCGACATTTTACTGTAATTTTTCCACTTTTTGAAATTCATTCAGATAATACATATATTGATAATTTTTCGACATTTTACTGTAAATTTTACCACTTTTTGGATATTCATTCAGATAATACATTTATTGATAATTTTTCCACATTTTACTGTAAATTTCTCGATGATTTTAGATAATTGTATTTGATGTTATTTTAAATCGGTCATTTGATCATGATAATTTTCTCACATGTACTGACAATTGTATTAGAAGTAAAATTGAACCAACCACTGCTTTATTCAAAAAGTGCAACATTTTTTAATAAATTTTACTTCTTTTTTTATATTTATTCAGATGTAACCTATATTGATATTTTTTCGACATTTTACTGTAAATTTTCCACTTTTTTGAAATTCGATCAGATAATACATATATTGATAATTTTTCGACATTTTACTGTAAATGTTACCACTTTTTGGATATTCATTTAGATAATACATTGATCGATTATTTTTCCACATTTTACTGTAAATTTTTCTATATTTAGATAATTGTATTTGATGTCATTTTAAATCGGTCATTTGATCATGATAATTTTCTCATATGCACTGACAGTTGTATAAGAAGTAAAATTGAACCAACTACTGCTTTATTTAAAAAGTGCAACATTTTTTAATAAATTTAACTATCGATATATAACCAAAATATATATGCCAATATGATATAAAAGGATTTGTTAACAGAAAGACAGAGAGATTTAACCAAAAGAATATATAACACTTTCATACCAAGGGGCACTTACTTTTTTTTACATCATTCACAAAAAAAGAAATTGCAGATATTCTAAATGCATATTGGTAAATGACGAGGATTGTATTTTTTTTTTAAATTGAAATATTTATCTGCAAGAAAAAATGTTTGGTATTACATTTTGAAGACTAAATATGGATATTGTTTGTAGTTATGGAGCTCCAGCAACTGCCACTGCAATTCTTTTCTGATATTTTCCCCCTTTTCTCTCATTCCATTCATGTCAAACAAAAATGTTCCTGAGTCATTTGCCGTGCTAGGATAAAAAGCCATTTCCAGCAACATTTATATTACTGCCACTAATGTGGTCTAATAACTCAGTTAGATCAGTTAAGTAAGAATATGGAATTAAACTGAAAACTGGTGCAGTAGTGCAAAGCAGCAATGTGAGGGCATAATATATCTTTTCCAAATCTGGCAAGTCATTAAGAAAGCGTTCGAACGAAGGCCTTACATAGTTGTCCAATATTTCTAGTAGTATGTTGTTTCTCTGCTGAGTTTCTTCATCAGACAATATGGATTGAGGTGAAATTTAATCAAGATTTAACTTCGTAGTTCAAATGGTGCGTTTCGGTTTGGAATCCACTGTTACAAACCCTCATTCAAACCTATACAAACTTGAAGCTATAATTTCGGATATTGCAAGTCACAGACTTTTCAAGCCAGTTCGCATTGGAAAAGATGAAAAAGAGAAAAGATCTTTTCTTAAAATTGAGAATGGAAATGGGGAATGTGTCAAAGAGACAACAACCCGACCAAATAAAAAACAACAGCAGAGGGTCACCAACAGGTCTTCAATGTAGCGAGAAATTCCCGCACCCGGAGGCGTCCTTCAGCTGGCCCCTAAACAAATATATACTAGTCCAGTGATAATGACCGCCATACTAATTTCCAAATTGTACACAAACTAAAATTAAAATAATACAAGACTAACAAAGGCATTAATCTTTCCTTCGCCAACAAAGGTCTCAACCTAGGCAATATCCTTCATCATAAATTAATGCAATCGAAAATACCTCCTTATTTCAAAGACCAGTCTGTACCAATAATTTCTTATACCTATACCAAACCTATTGCAACTAAAATTTTCAATTACAAACGCGTTTTGCAGGATCTCGATATTGACGACTTCAAGTCTAAACCTCCTGATTGCACTTGTGCTAGTTCCAAATTCACATCTAACCATGCTGGCCACGTTATTACCGGTGACCTTAACATTGTTAATAACACTTCTCTACGAAATGTGTTATCGAAAGGTCCGAAATATCGTGAGCCTAAATCCATCAATTGGAAATACAACTTTAAAATTTTGATGGACTCAGTCGAGGATTATGCCAGGCAATGAGCTAAACGTGAAAAGGAAGACGTAGACACTCTATCCGAATTGATTAAGGCAGTGAGGTCGTTAATACAAATCAGAATCAAGAAACTGAATGAGTCCATCAATGCCCATGCTACGTCAATCTTTAAAGACCCAAATGTTGCTAAACACTTATCCGACCTCCATGATAAATATGTTGTTGTCCCCGCAAACAAAGCCCCAAATAACATCGTTTTTGTCTGTAAAAGTCACTACATCAACTGCTTGATAAACGAATTAGGTATAGACAATTCACTTGGAAACTCAACATATACCCTCACGACACTTACCAAAGAGGAAATCCTGGATAATCATAGGTCAGTTCTTTGTTCCTTTGGTATTTCAACCAAAGATGAAGAACTGGATCTTCCATCACTGTATTGGATACCTAAACGGCATAAGTGTCCTTACAAACAACGGTATATTGCTGGGTCTTCCAAGTGCTCCACGAAACCTCTTTCTAAATAATAAACATCTATTTTATCAGCAATCAAAGACGGGCTTCAAAGTTATTGTGAAACTGCATATTCTAGGGGTGGCGTGAATCAGATTGATTGATTGATTGATGGTTGCTTAACGTCCAGTGGCAAATATTTCATGCATATTCAGGACGAGAACAAGTTCACAATAAATACAATAAGTAGGTTGTTATAATAGAGGCCATCTAGGATGATGATCGGGGAAATTTGGACTGCCACTGAAAAATGAGGGTATATTGGATAGGGACAGAAATTTGTGTTTCTCCAATCTGAGATGTAAAAAAGATGATCTGAACATCTTACTGTCTAGGTAAGTTGTACAGTAAAATTACCAGTGAGTGACTACAGGCCTCTAATAAGTTTTTTTAATATCTGCTATCAGATCGATATAAATTTAGCTTTCAGTACATTGTTAGTGTGCATCATTTTCGCAAATTGTGGTTCTTATCATGTTAACTTCAAAGTTGGACAAATTTATGTTAAATTGTGCTATTCGCTCCCACACCAAGGGCAGATAGTTGTTCACTAAATAGTCAAGGTAATCTCTCCTTCAAAGGAAAGGCAATTCAAAGATTCTTAACTAAGGATCAATTCCATATATCTTCGCAAGGTGTAAATGTGTTAGCATCAAATATAAGAGATGCAATTGATGAGGCCCTAAATCTCTCAAAACGTATACCAGTACAACAGAGAAATTCTGATTACAGGAATTACAATCACACAAACACAGATTACAGAGATTATTATGATTATGGTCAATCAAATACAGACTACAGGAATTACGATGAACACTATAATAACAGTTCTAGAGGAGGTTACTACAGAGGCCGGGGACGTGGAAGAAAATGGTGACGATAATGCTCATGATGAAAATTCTGATAAATTACTTTATAAATAAACTTTTGGTTGTAAAGACTATAAGCTCTCAGTAAAATTTTGTTCAATATTGTCAGCTTGTTAGTTGTTTTAACATTGGTAAATTTAGAATATTTTTTCTTTCTCTCTCTTCTTTTTTCTTTTTTTTTATAACTAAAAAATATTCTTCATATTTTTGAGACGGCCATTACTTTTTTTTACCCACTTTTTTATTTCAAACTTTTCACTCACTGATGCATAGTTTTAGGAATGAGAACACGAAGGTAATAACTTATTATTTTATTGCATTTAAAATAGATTGCCATGTTATTTTGATTGAAAATTAGGGTGTCAAACTTGGCAATGTAACATCCGTCACAAAAGCTGTGCCTATGTTTGAACATCTTTTTACAGGTATTGAACCAAAGAACTATCTTTATAATCACAAAAATCAACTCTGAAAGGGTAAAGTATCCTCTGGTATATTTAAAAATGTCATATATTAAATTAAATGTGATGGACGTTATGTCACACATATGTTACACTTTATCTGATCCTTGCCGATATGTAACACATAAACAAACGACAACCACTGAATTACAGGCTTCTGACTTGGGACAGGCACATACATAAATAATATGGCGAGGTTAAACATGTTAGCGAGATCCCAACCCTCCCCTAACCTGGGACAGTGGTATAACAGTACAACATAAGAACGAACTATAAAAATCAGTTGAAAAAGGCTTAAATTATCAGATGGACAAAAATACAAGTGGACGCAAAATGAAGCCTTTTTGCTACATTGTATATGTATATGAATATTATACCTATTTGTATTTGTTTTTATTTTAGCTTGATTCCAATCTTTGGCAATGGCTAATACAAGAAGAGGCAAGGCATACATGTACATGCATATGTACAATACGTGATTCTCTGTAGCAATTGGATTGTCTATTCACCCCTTTAGTTCAACAACAACAATGAAACTCTAGACTACTACATGTATGATGTTATGAAGATATTTACATATATCTACATGTACATATTTGATCAGTTTTGAAGATTATTTATACCAGGTCTAATCATGTCCACTAGTACAACAAGTTTTGATTCAGCTTTCTGACAGGAATTATTTATAAACTTGCCAGCAGTTATAACAAATGAATATTATTAATTGAGTTAAAAATTAAGCTCAATTGGTGAAATTGGACAGTGAAGTGATTTTGACGCGTATTGAAGTAGACATTTCGAAATTGATATTGACTTATGTGTAAATGCAGCAATGATTTATTTAAGAAATTAAGAAATATAGAAATATTAAAAAAAGATGGACAAAATATTTGTATTCAATTTGTTGGAATTTTTGTCTTGCCAAAGATGACAGAGTCAAAAAGAGAGGCATACTAAGTATTCATGTATATACAGTTGTGTTGTTTTGTCAGCATCAGCAATGTATTACAAAAATGCAGTTTTTGATTGTGTGATTAGGTCTAGTTTATGGGAGGGCCATGATATTTGGTAAGCAGTTGTGTTAGCATAGGTATATCTCATTACCAGAATATTTAGCCCCGCCCCCTATGTCATGGTCTATTGACCTGCCCCCTCAATTATTCTCTTTTTACTTGGAAATTCATAAAGCTTTTGATTATTTTACTATGAGGAAAACCTGTCGTCGTAAGTCAATGATGATTACCATGCAGGTGAAGAAGCATTAGCACATCTCAGTTCCATAGAGGATATTTGGTTTTTACCCCTCGGTCATATGCATGATCTATTGACTTTGAACTTTTAACTAGTTTACTTGAATTAGTTTGTGATTATTATAATTATGTTAGTTTAAGATACCAGTAATCTTAAGTTAAAGCTATTTGATACACAAATCAAAAAATCAATGTTGGTATTTAAAAGTTTCATTTCCATGGATATTATATAACCCCACCCTCTCATTATTGTTCATTGAATGACGTCTGACATGAATTTGAAATTTGGATTGGAAACTTTTGATAGCCACAAATAAAAACCTTCCACAGTTGGTGTTCTACAAGACAACACTTCAGGTCTGCAGTAAGGCTGCAAAAGTTCCTGTGCCATAGCAAACATGAAAATCTGTAGAATTTGCCATGTTTTGTGATGGTCTGAAAAAGAAAAAAATACAATTAACACAAATTCCTAATTCACAAAATATACCATCTTCAAACGTAATGAAATTATTGGTCATGCCTTTTGTGAGTTTTGTGTATTTTTAATAATAATATACGTGTATTAATCATGTCATGGTTTTTATTATAATAATATGCAATGCGATATTGGGATTTGTAACTGTTGATAAAGTCTTGGATTTGTAACTGTTGATAAAGTCTTCATAAATATTAATTTCGAATACTGTATTACATGGTAACATTTCAAATACTTGTTTACCTGAAGCACCCTGACAAGCTTGCAACGCCTTAATACATAGATACACATCAAACTTGTGAGTGTTTTGAGAAGAGATGAGAACATCCTCAATGCAAGGGCCCTCTTCTTGGTCAAGTGTAATGTCTGTAACATATCATGGTCAAGTTTAATGTCTGTATCATATCATGGTCAAGTGTAATGTCTGTAACATATCATGGTCAAGTTTAATGTCAGTATAATATCTTGGTCAAGTGTAATGTCTGTAACATATGATGGACAAGTGTAATGTCTGGTTACATATCATGGTAAAGTTAAATGTCTGTAACATATCATGGTCAAGTTTAATGTTTGTATCATATCTTGGTCAAGTGTAATGTCTGTAACATATGATGGTCAAGTGTTATGTCAGTATCATATCTTGGTCAAGTGTAATGTCTGTAACATATGATGTCAAGTTTAATGTCTGTAACATACCACGGTCAAGTTTAATGTCTGTAACATATCATGATCAAGTGTAATGTCAGAAACATATGATGGTCAATTGTTATATCAGAATCATATCTTGGTCAAGTGTAATGTCAGTAACATATGATGGTCAAGTGTAATGTCAGTATCATATGATGTCAAGTTTAATGTCTGTAACATATCTTGGTCCAGTGTAATGTCTGTAACATATGATGTCAAGTTTAATGTCTGTAACATATCTTGGTCAAGTGTAATGTCAGTATCATATCTTGGTCAAGTTTAATGTCTGTAACATATCATGGTCAAGTGTAATGTCAGTATCATATGATGGTCAAGTTTAATGTCTGTAAAATATCTTGGTCCAGTGTAATGTCTGTAACATATCATGGTCAAGTTTAATGTCTGTATCATATCTTGGTCAAGTGTAATGTCTGTAACATATGATGGTCAAGTGTAATGTCTGTAACATATGATGGTCAAGTGTTATGTCAGTATCATATCTTGGTCAAGTGTAATGTCTATAACATATCATGGTCAAGTTTAATGTCTGTAACATATCATGGTCAAGTGTAATGTCAGTAACATATGATGGTCAAGTGTTATGTCAGAATCATATCTTGGTCAAGTGTAATGTCTGTAACATATGATGGTCAAGTGTAATGTCTGTATCATATCATGGTCAAGTGTAATGTCATTATCATATGATGGTCAAGTTTAATGTCTGCAACATACCTTGTCCTATCTTTTCTTCCATTTAATTGTATTGCAGTCCTGTCATGTAATGTTATGATTTTGATGTTATAATTTACATTGCCATTAATGCGGGAGGTTTGGCATGCCACAAAACCAGGTTTAACTCCCCATTTTTAGCTCACCTGGCCCGAAGGGCCAAGTGAGCTTTTCTCACCACTTGGCGTCCGTCGTCCGTCGTCGTCGTCCGTCGTCGTCGTTAACAATTTACATTTTGAACTTCTTCTAGAGAACCACTGAATGGAATGGAACCAAACATGGCATGAATGTTCCTTATGAGGTGCTGACCAAGTGTTGTTACTTTGTAGCCGATCCATCATCCAAGATGGCCGCCAGCGGGGGACTTAGTTTAACATAGGACGCTATGGGAAATGCATACAAATGACTTCTTTTAGAGAACCACTGAATGGAATGAAACCAAACATGGCATGAATGTTCCTTATGAGGTGCTGACCAAGTGTTGTTACTTTGTTGCCGATCCATCATCCAAGATGGCCGCCAGCCGGGGACTTAGTTTAACATAGGACCCTATGGGAAATGCATACAAATGACTTCTTTTAGAGAACCACTGAATGGAATAAAACCAAACATAGCATGAATTATCCTTATGGGGTGCTGACCAAGTGTTGTTACTTTGTTGCTGATCCATCATCCAAGATGGCCACCAGCGGGAAACTTAGTTTAACATAGGACCCTATGGGAAATGCATACAAATGACTTCTTCTAGAGAACCACTAAATGGAATGAAACCAAACATTGTATGAATGTTCCTTATGGAGTGCTGACCAATTGTTGTTACTTTGTAGCCGATCCATTATCCAAGATGGCCGCCAGCGGGGACTTAGTTTAACATAGGACCCTATTGGAAATGCATACAAATGGCTTCTTCTAGTGAACCACTGAATGGAATGAAACCAAACATGGCATGAATGTTCCTTATGTGGTGCTGACCAAGTGTTGTTACTTTGTAGCCGATCCATCATCAAAGATGGCCCCCAGCAGGGGACTTAGTTTAACATAGGACCCTATGGGAAATGCATACAAATGACTTCTTTTAGAGAACCACTGAATGGAATAAAACCAAACATAGCATGAATGTTCCTTATGGGGTGCTGACCAAGTGTTGTTACTTTGTAGCCGATCCATCATCCAAGATGGCCGTCAGCGGGGAACTTAGTTTAACATAGGACCCTATGGGAAATGCATACAAATGACTTCTTTTAGAGAACCACTGAATGGAATGAAACCAAACATGGCATGAATGTTCCTTATGAGGTGCTGACCAAGTGTTGTTACTTTGTTGCTGATCCATCATCCAAGATGGCCACCAGCCGGGGACTTAGTTTAACATAGGACCCTATGGGAAATGCATACAAATGACTTCTTTTAGAGAACCACTGAATGGAATAAAACCAAACATAGCATGAATGTTCCTTATGGGGTGCTGACCAAGTGTTGTTACTTTGTAGCCGATCCATCATCCAAGATGGCCGCCAGCCGGGGACTTAGTTTAACATAAAACCCTATGGGAAATGCATACAAATGACTTCTTCTAGAGAACCACTAAATGGAATTAAACCAAACATAGCATGAATGTTCCTTATGGAGTGCTGACCAAGTGTTGTTACTTTGTAGCTGATCCATTATCCAAGATGGCCGCCAGCGGGGGACTTAGTTTAACATAGGACCCTATTGGAAATGCATACAAATAACTTCTTCTAGTGAACCACTGAATGGAATGAAATCAAACATGGCATGAATGTTCCTAATGTGGTGCTGACCAAGTGTTGTTACTTTGTAGCCGATCCATTATCCAAGATTGCCGCCAGCGGGGGACTTAGTTTAACATAGGACCCTATAGGAAATGCATACAAATGACTTCTTTTAGAGAACCACTGAATGGAATGAAATCAAACATGGCATGAATGTTCCTAATGTGGTGCTGACCAAGTGTTGTTACTTTGTAGCCGATCCATTATCCAAGATTGCCGCCAGCGGGGGACTTAGTTTAACATAGGACCCTATAGGAAATGCATACAAATGACTTCTTTTAGAGAACCACTGAATGGAATAAAACCAAACATTGCATGAATGTTCCTTATGAGGTGCTGACAAAGTGTTGTTACTTTGTAGCCGATCCATCATCCAAGATGGCCGCTAGCAGGGGACTTAGTTTAACATAGGACCCTATGGGAAATGCATACAAATGACTTCTTTTAGAGAACCACTAAATGGAATAAAACCAAACATGGCATGAATGTTCCTTATGAGGTGCTGACCAAGTGTTGTTACTTTGTAGCCGATCCGTCATCCAAGATGGCAGCCAGTTGGGGACTTTTGAATGAAATTAAACATGTTCCTTTCCTTATAAATGAGGTTGTGTTGTCACTTTTAGCCAAATTTTATATTTTTTTATATGATTTCAAAAACCCAAGTAGAATCAGGTGAGCGATACAGGCTCTTGAGAGCCTCTAGTTATCTTAAACTGCCCTGTACCAAGTCAGGGAAAAGGCCATTGTTATATTATACATCGTTTCTGTTTGATGTGTTTCCCTCAGTTTTAGTTTGTAACCCGGATTTGTTTTTTTCTCTATCGATTTATGAATTTCGAACAGCGGTATACTACTGTTGTCTTTATTTTAAAATCATCATATACCTACTCACTGCCAAACTATAATATTGATTGATTGTTGGTTGCTTAACGTCCAGTGGCAAATATTTCATGCATATTCAGGACGAGAACAAGTTCACAATAAATACAATAGGTAGGTTGTTGTAATAGAGGCCATCTAGGGTGATGGTCGGGGAAATTTGGACTGCCACTGGAAAATGAGGGAATATTGGATAGAGACAGAAATTTTGCCTTGCAACAGGCCACCTACGGACCCCTCAAAGAGTTGTTGCAAGGGTTCTTAACGTGCAAAGAGCGTGGCACTCTTTTTACACTAGGCATCGGATTTAACGTCCCCTTCTGACGGACGTGACTGCGAACTTGATACATCCCGCACAGCCAAACGGACGCCCCACTTCAGCAAGCGTTTTACTGCCGGTCGGGAGAAGACCAAGTGACCATATTTCTATACCCCAGTCACCCTTGGGGTCCAAACTATAATAACACTGTCTCATGTCAACGATAAATATTTAAACATTATCTAAAATACTAATCCTCAAATTTACCCCAAGAGTTATTAAAACACCGTCTTTCATACTGATCCTCAGATTTAACTTGTTACTACAGTATATGGGTCATTTTTAAAAAATGTCGGATTTTCAGTAAACCCATGCCAACATTTTTATTTCTAATGGAAATTTCAGTTGTAATGGTTTAAATGAAAGCTTGTCGGATTTGTGATTCAGAACATTAATAAAAAAACACACCTTTCAACTACTTTGATAAGATTAAACTGCATTTAAGGTCGATTTTGGGGGTATTTGTGTGCGTACAGTGTCGGATTGATTAATTGTTAGTTGCTTAACGTCCAGTGGCAAATACTGTATGCATATTCAGGATGAGAACAAGTTCACAATAAATACAATAGGTAGGTTGTTGTAATAGAGGCCATCTAGGATGATGGTCGGGGAAATTTGGACTGTCACTGGAAAATGAGGGTGTATTGGATAGGGACAGAAATTTTGCCTTGCAACAGGCCACCTACGGACCCCTCAAAGAGTTGTTGCAAGGGTTCAAATGATTTTTTTCCGATTTTCTGATCGCCTCGACATCTGCAAAAGGGTAATCGTAGCTTCTTTATCACTGTATGTAACATATTATCTACAAACTAAATTCAATCAGCGTACGGGAGGTTCAAGTCCATACTGTTACCGCTACTTAAAACAGCCGTTAAATTATTCTCCCTATGAACATTGAATCAGTCAGTGTTGATTTCAAAAGTGCAAAGTAATCTTTACATTTAAAACGCCTCGTTTCTTGAACGACAGTGTAGAGGAAATAAATTTCAAGACAGTTAGTGAAACAAATAGAGCGTACTTTTTTTAATGTCTATGCTGTTACCAACAATTTTGATTAACTGCACCAACAGTATGCTTGTAAAAAGTGCAATACCGTGTTGGAAACCAAATTCACAATAGAAAACCATAATCATTTCACCAAAAGGAGTAGTTATTTCACAACAGCAATCAAAAACGAAGAAATTTGTCTATCCTGTTATGTCTATCCTGTCACTATGGTTGCTATGGTTACAGTAATAGGATAGACAATTGTAGACAAAAACGTCTATAAATTTTTTATCTTAACATAAAGGTGCAAAACTAATGAAATATTTCGTTGTTTGAACTCATCTTAAGGTTATAACGTCTTTATCTTCCCAATTAAGCATTTGCAGGTGCAATACTGATATCGGTAACAGGATAGACAAAAAGGTAACAGGATAGACTTTTATATAGTGATATATCAGAAACGTACGTTCCTGTTACCAATGAAATAAAGAGAAAAGTAAACTAACTTATGAGGGATTTACTTGATGTTGGGTTTATTTGAAAGGGTAAAAAAATGCCGAACAATATTAATTGCTATGTTAGACTTGCATTACTGGTGGTAATTTTTACAACCTTTGAAAACCAATTTTTAGAGGCATTTTTCAGTACAACCTGGAAAACAATCTATTATTTTACAGAATGAATATATATAGAAGTTTATTCTCTTGAAAACCATCAAATTGGCTACGTAAAACATGCTGAACATTTTATCTAAACCTTTTCTTAACCCAAAATTTCTTTTGAAAATGGTAACAGGATAGACAAAATATTGTACCACCGATCAAAAAAAAATTCAAGATATTCTTGTTTGACATCATTAAGATTGCATCTTTTAATATGTTGTTCTTAAAAGTACTGTTTGTTTTGATTTGCTAATGTAGAGGGTTGTTTGAATAAATAACTTTTAATTTTTTTTTCAATTTCAAAATTCGACATTTTTTGAAAATGACCCATATATCAAGTATAAATATCATCAAGAATTAAATAATGTTAAATACCTTATATGTATATGTAAATGTATAAATTATTTCCAAGAAGTCAAATGTAAACAGCAATAGTCAATAAAGAGTCCAAAAAATAGTAAATGCAAACCAAGCTAAATATAAAAAAAAGAAGATGTGGTATGAATGCTAGTGAGACAACTATCCACAAAAGACCAAAATGACACAGACATTACCAACTATAGGTCACCGTACGGCCTTCAACAATAAGCAAAGCCCATACCGCATAGTCAGCTATAAAAGGCCCCTATAAGACAATGTAAAACAATTCAAACGAGATACTTATGTAAAAAAAATGAACGAAAAACAAATATGTAACACATAAACAAACGACAACCACTGAATTTAAATGCTCCCAACTTGGGACAGGCACATACATAAAAATGTGGCGGGGTTTAACATGTTACCGGGATCCCAACCCTCCCCCTTACCTGGGACAGTGGTGTAACAGTACAACATAAAAACAAACTATAAAAATCAGTTGAAAAAGGCTTAACTCATCAGATGGACAAAAATACAAGTGGACGTGGTCAGAAACTAAATAAAATAGCAGTCATAATTTGAATTAATGAGGTTCTTTGATATGTATAATATAAGGTACATTTTAAGGGACCCTTTTCAGTGTATATTTGGGGTTTAATGTTATAGATTAGAACTAACTCTATTTCTGTTGCAATTAGTTGGGACTTAATCCAAGATTTACCGACTAACAGCTAGTCACAGGCAATAGGTAACAAATATTTTTTAGTACGTCACACAGGTAAATGGAAATAAATTTGTCGTTTACAGTATAAAGATAACAATTAAACGACTTGTAACACTGGTTTTCTATTTAAAGATCAGAACGAGACGGATTTTGACAAAAATATGTTCTATATGCACTAATTTAAGTATGTTAGAATTTATCAGTTTATAAGCACAAGCTGAAGATGTGATATATATCAAAATATGGTAATGCATGTAGGCAAATAGTATTGCAACAGTATGTATACATACATACAATAAGTATTGACCCCAAGGGTGACTGGGGAAACAAAATATTGTCACTTGATCTTTTCCCGACCGACAAAAACCGCTTGCCGAATTGGGGCGTTCGTTTATCTGTGCGGGATGTATAGAGTTCACAGTCACGTCAGGTCAGAATTGGGACGTAAAATCCGATGCCTCGTGTAATGAGAGTGCTACACTCTCTGAACGCAAAGAACCCTTGCAACAATTCTTTGAGAGGTCCGTATGTGGCCGGTTGCAAGGTATAATTTCTGTCCTATCCAATATACCCTCATTTTCCAGTGGCAGTCCTAGTTTCCCTGACCATCACCCCGGATGTCCTCTTTGATGGCAAGACCTACCTATTGTATTTATCGTTAACTTGTTTTCGTCCTGAACATGCATGAAATATTTGCCACTGGACGTTAAGCAACCAACAATCAATCAAAGTATTTAAATACGGCAATGTTTGTAGAACAAGTAAAAAAACATTTATATTCAAACAAAGATAAAATTTCAAAAGACAAAAATTTGACGCTACGTTACAGTACCCGAAAATAACTACCCTGTTACAAAGATAATATGAGGCAGGCATTACCTGTAAATGGGGACGAAGTCTGTATGAATTATTTTTTTGTAACTTAATTATTTGTCAAAAAAAAAAGAAACGGAAATACCGTAACGTTTCCGAGTTCGGTTCTGTTGTTAGGGATTTTAGTTGTGACGTTATTTAAATTATGACGTCATATGCAATGTAAACAAAGAAACGCTATCATTAGGTAACGTTTTTTCATATCAAGGAATTATTAAAAATGAAATTGGTATTGCGCGTTTCTTCCTATTTTATACTAGACTGATAAATATATATTTTACTCAAAGTTTCATACAAACGAGACCGGAAAAAGGAAGTATATTGTACATTTCTGCGCAGGTCCGGGATTTCAAAACATGACATGAAAAAAATTGAACGATTTTGAGTTCATTAGTACAATGAAAAATTCGGGAAATTTTCCCGAATTTTTTTTTTATTGAATTTTCTACTGTTATTGGGGACTTCGTCCCCATATTATTTGTTCGTATTTACATGTAATATATTATTGATTATGTCAAACACAAACCTAAGGTTTCAATTGAAGACCTATTGCAAACAGTTGTTATGCTACACTTAAAAAAAGTCGTTCCTATATTCTGCAGACAAACTAATATCACATTGTTCTAGTGCAATGTTTGACTCTATATAAATGTATTTTCTAATAAATCTTCCGACTCGACCAGATAAGTCAAAGTCTTTATTTTTTATAAAACTTCTTACTCTTTTTGATGATTTCTCTAACTCTTGTGTTTTAGGTTCCAGGTCCTCAGTTTGGCTGTTTTCTGTATCATTTGCCTCTTCCTCAGTTATAATATTATCCATGTAAGTTGTTGTTGGCGCTGTGATCAGATCTTCCTCTTACGTGTGAAGAGAGGAGAGATCAACTGTGAGCATGGGATTTGATGTGAAAAACTTCGATCTCATCAAAATTATCAAATACTGCAGCAAAATGTTTGCACGGCAAGTGTGATCGTCGACATTGCAAACAGGCTTGATAGCCATTTTATAATCATCTCCAAGGTAAACATTATGCAGTTCCGATGACTTTGTTTTGGATTTTACTTTTTAGGCAGTTAAGCTGCCTTATGCGAGCACCCTAGATTTGTGTTCTACCCAATAAATGCTAAAATATGTGCCATTGTTATTATCGAGCTGGATGTTATGTTATTTATAACTAATTGGACAGTTTTTTCATACTTTTAATTCTTGATTACAAAAAATATGACCAGATAAATCTTAAATGATCGTCGAATTATCCAAAAGTTTTAAAGTTGCGCATAGGAAGTAAGGCACATAAGGAATCTTTATGTAGTTTATCACCAGCCCAGTAGTCAACACTTCGGTGTTGACATGGATATCAATAATATGGTCATTCCAGTTTACAAAACTTTGAATTATTCGTAAAACTAAGGATTTTCTTATCCCAGGCATAGATTACCTTAGCCGTATTTGGCACAACTTTTTGGAATTTTGGATTCTCAATGCTCTTCAACTTTGTACTTGTTTGCCTATATAAATATTTTAATATGAGCGTCACTGATGAGTCTTATGTAGACGAAACGCGCGTCTGGCGTACTAAATTACAATCCTGGTACTTTTGATAACTATTATTATTTACCGTTTTTTTGGCTAAGCTGTCAATGAACAAATGTATGAAATGTTTAATCGCCGAAAATCTCTAAAGACAAGTAGTTCAGATTTCCCAAATGGCAAAAGTCGTAGAAATATTGTTTGTCGTCAATACGTAGTCACTACGTCAGTAGTCTTAAAATAAGTTCCACTGTTCATGCTGTTGGCGGCAATTTTAAATTATAAGACGAAATTTGTGTATCTTTTCAATTTGGAGGCAGGGGTTCAAATTAGCGGATGTCCGAGGTCTGCGACCTTCCCATTTTGCAGTCGGACTTTCGACTTTGTTACTAGCTACGCTCCAGAGGAAATAAATAAATAACTTTGTAAACCTTTTTACCAAAATCTCCTAATTAACGATCTCAAAACTTGTTGTTACTTAGCATTATTATTCATGACAGCGATTTTCATTTTGTTCAACCGCTAGCTTTATACAGAAAATAGCCGACAAATAATGTGTAAATTCGAGTAAAATCGTATCTGACAAAAACAACATTGAAAACAAAATGGCTGACATGAGAAGAAAATTACAATATCGGATCCGATTCCAGAAGCGGATATGGGTAATTCCGGGTTTTGGCAATCAACTATTAAAAAAATCAGACAGATGACAAAATACATCTTTGCATGGTAAATAAATATAAACACTAAAATTGAAAACCAAAAGATATATGTAAAAGAATGAAAAAAAAAAACAGAAATATTTTGTACTGCAACTCAAAATTACTTTTTGACAAATTTTAATGTCAAAATCCAATACAATGCGAGTCTTATTGACAGCTGGGAACAGTATATCTAACAATATATATGGTCCTGGTGAGAGTATAAATTTTCTTTATCAGTAATAAATGTTGGTAAAGCAAGTTAGATGCTTTTAAAGTGTAAACATATTACTGCAATTTCAATGGGTATTTTTTTCTCAATTTTGATGGGTCAGTTAAAATATTAAAATTATTTTACACATATAGTGCAACTAGATTATATGATACCTGAATGTAAGCAAATCATATGATATGTATGCGGAGTCCTTTGGGGCACTCTATCCCCTCCTGTTTGAAAACTTTGAAACGGATGAGATCCCCACCTCTCAACCATATACATTCCTGTATGGGACAATATAATAAATCAAATGAATTATAGGGGGAGTCCCTGTGGGTCATCCCACCCCTCCTGTTTGAGAACGGAAACGGTCGAGATCTCCACCCCTAAACCATATTCACCCCAAGGGTGACTGGGGTATAGAAATATGGTCACTTGGTCTTCTCCCGACCGGCAGTACAACGCTTGCTGAAGTGGGGCGTCCGTTTGGCTGTGCGGGATGTATTAAGTTCGCAGTCACGTCCGGTCAGAAGGGGGACGTTAAATCCGATGCCTCGTGTAAATAGAGTGCCACGCTCTTTGCACGTTAAGAACCCTTGCAACAACTCTTTGAGGGGTCCGTAGGTGGCCTGTTGCAAGGCAAAATTTCTGTCCCTATCCAATATACCCTCATTTTCCAGTGGCAGTCCAAATTTCCCCGACCATCATCTTAGATGGCCTCTATTACAACAACCTACCTATTGTATTTTTGTGAACTTGTTCTCGTCCTGAATATGCATGAAATATTTGCCACTGGACGTTAAGCAACCAACAATCAATCAATCAATCTAAACCATATTTATTCATGTATTGGACAATATATCAAATCAAATGAATTATAGGGGGAGTCCCTAGGGTCACTGCACCCTTCTGTTTGAAAACTTTGAAACAGTCAAGATCCTCACCCCTTAACCATATATGGGACTAAATAACAAATCAAATAAATTATAGGGGAGTCCCCACGGTCACCCAACCCCTCCTGTTGTTTGAGAATTTGGAAACAGTGGAGATCCCCACCTGTAAATTAAACAATATATTTTCATGTATGGGACTACAGAACTAATCAAATGAAATATAGGGAGAGTCCTAAGGGTCACCCTACCCAATCCTGTTTGAAAACATGATAACGGTAGAGATCCCCACCCGTAAACCATATATATTTTCTTGTATGGGACAATATCAAAAATCAAATGGAAAATAAGGGGTAGTTCCTAGGGTCGCCCCACACCCCCGTGTGTGTTTTGAGAACTTGTAAAAGATTGAGATACCAACTCCTAAAGCATATTCATTCCTGTTTGTCATTTCAAAAAGTTTGAATGACATACAAGGTAAATCTCGTAGGCGTCACATATGCATATAAGGCCAGCTGAAGGACGTCTCCGGGTGCGGGAATTTCTCGCTACATTGAAGACCTTTTGGTGACCCTCTGCTGTTGTTTTTTTATTTGGGCGGGTTGTTGTCTCTTTGACACATTCCCCATTTCCATTCTCAATTTTATATAACTTTGGTAGACCTAACACCTGTCATTGTATTCCAAACTTAGACATCATGGACTTAAGGTGAAGGTGGGAGTCATTTACATTTACTATGGACAGGTCAGTTAGACCTCACCATTGATCCCTGTAGTAATAAACATTTGTCTGATTTGTGTCTCATATCTTTTGTACTGTAGAACACAAACTCAGTTTTCTGTCCTGGGAAGCAAGTCCATTCATACTTCTACAAGCTCGTACTAAAGCCAACTTGAACTAATAACAGTCAACTAAAACGACCAATTACGATTAACTAGAAGAACTGCAATCATTGCAAATTTGTACAACTGCTGACTCAAGACTTTCTTATCCCAGGTATAGATTACCTTAGCCGTATTTGGCACCACTTTTTGGAATTTTGGATACTCAATCCTCTTCAACTTTGTACTTGTTTAGGCTTTATAAATATTTTGATTTTGATATGAGCGTAACTGATGAGTCTGATGTAGACGAAACGCGCGTCTGGCGTACTAAATTATAATCCTGGTACCTTATTTTGTATACATAATCGCAATTTAAGTGAAGGAACATTATGTTTGAGAGCACATCTTATAATATTAAGAATACTCACTATGTCTTTCAACAAGGTCATGATGATGGCCGTAGAAATATTCATATCTAGCAACACAAAGATAATACTTGAGGAAAATTAACTTCGAAATTTTTTTTTATTGAAATTACACAAATCTCACAAAAATATTCTTATCGATAGTATCTATTCATTACAATCGATTATGAAACACGCATGCTGTTTTATTTTGTAAATGAGATTGCACTTATAAAACTATCGTTATCTGGAACCGCTGTTCCTGTTTTCTATAATAAAAAATAGTAAAGGCGCAAGCCCAGGATTCATTTCCGAAAACAACGTACTCAAAATACTTCATACTTGCATGTGAAAGAAAAAGGTGATAAAATTGGTCCATTTCATTCTATTTTGCTTGACCAATTGGTCATACGAAAATGTGTTGTTGTGACTACGAAAACGTAAAGAGGGGCAGTGGAAATGACAAATGTTTTGTATAAAAAAAAGCCCCAAAACATCCAAAGACATATGTTGTTGTTACTAACGAAACAATTTTTTTTGCTTTTTTATATATTTAGAATTGCAATTTAATTGAAGAATATTATGTTAGAGAGTAAAACTAATATTATTAGTATATCACTGTTCTTGGGTTCCTGATGATCTTGAGACATATGTACTAGTATATCACTGTTCTTGGGTCCCTGATTATCATTGGACTCAGCATCTGAAGGAATCATGATATATCTATCAAAACAATCAAAGTCAATAAGGGTGTTAATGACCCAAGGACTCATTGATTGAATGGCGTCATGTCCTTGGGCATTTAACCTCTCTACAACTTGATCGAAGACTTTGTCGCAGTATATAGATGCCTCATGTTACGAAGTTTCCGTCAGTCACATGTCAATTTTCCAGATTCCTTGACCTCATTTTCATGGTTCAGTTACCACTTGAAAAAAAAGTTCAGATTTTTTGTATCAAATATTGAATTCTCTCTTACTATAAGTAATAGGATAACTATATTTGGTATGTGCGTACTTTGCAAGGTCCTCATGCCCGTCAGATAGATTTCACTTGACCTCGACCTCATTTCATGGATCAGTAAACAAGGTTAAGTTTTTGTGCTCTCCACATCTCAGATACTATAAGCAATAGGTCTAATATATTCGGTGTATGGTAGAACTGTAAGGTGTACATGTCCAACTAGCAGGTGTCATCTGACCTTGACCTCATTTTCATGGTTTAGTGGTTATAGTTGAGTTTTTTTTCTCAAACTTTATGCAATAGGTGTACTATATTTGTTGTATTGAATGATTGTAAAGTGAACATGTCTAGCGGGTAGATGTAATCTGACCTTGACCTCATTTTCATGGTTCAGTGGTCAAAGTTAAGTTTTTGAGTTTTGGTCTTTTTATCTAATACTATATATCATAGGTCAACTATATTTGGTGTATGGAAATCTTTTATGATCAATACGTCAGTCGTGCAGGTTTTATTTGACCTTGACCTGGTTTTCACGGTTCATTGCTCAGTGTTTCGTTTTTGTGTTTTGGACTATTTTTCTTAAACTATAAGCAAAAGGTCAACTATATTTGTTGTATGGAAGCATTGTTAGCTGTACATGCCTGCCTGGCATGGTTTATCTGACCTTGACCTCATTTCATGGTTCATTGATCAATGTTTAGTTTTCTTGGTTAATGTTAAGTTTATGTGACAGTCGTAATAAAGCTTTATATTTAGGAGTATCAACATAATATCAATGATTAGCAAAGAAGGCGACACATTTCAGTGAGTGCACTCGTGTTTTCCTTTCTGTAGAAGGTGTAAGAATAAACAAACACCTGAAATACTTTTTAAATCACCTATAAATATGAGGATACCTATTGTCCATGTCAATTAAGGACAAGCATAACAATACACACCGGTTTTTACCTGAGGGAGCATCTCAAAGTTGTACAACACCACTTAGTTAATTTTCACACCTTATGCATGAAGAAAAAAAAAAACGCCCATCAAAATCGAAAAGAGATTTTATCTTTCTGAAACACAAAATGCATTTAACTTTTATAAATCTAATGGATGCCAGGCATTAAAACTTGTCCGTTTGACTTTGTTATGATGAACCTTAAGGTTGATGACCCTTTTTGTTGCCTGTCAATTTCTAAATTTTCAACGTTTGAAACTGCAATAGTATCAAAACAGCAAAGATAATGAATAATAGAGATGAACCATTTTGAATATATACCGAGGGAAAACAATATGCAGTTTAACTGCATTTAGTAGAATGGAGAATTTGGTGAAAATAAAACCAAGATTTTTGTAGAGAATCAATAGAATTTAAGACAGAGATTTTGTTTTATTATTCCAAACATAGATTACTCACTTGATTTCAATGACAAGCTAGCGTTTAAAGTTTACTAACCTTTAAATTCTAAAACACCTCGTGCTGAGCCACTTAACCCTTTAACGTTCCTACCGGTCAATTTGACCGATAAGCAAAATTTGTGGCGGAGTAGATTGCATGAAGTTTTGTATCGTTGACAATTTTTAACGTACATATGTGGTTGTGGGCTCAAATTGAAGATCAGTATACCACCAACTTGATTTTTGGTGTCTGAAACCAACAAAATGCAATGCATCATGTCAATTTGCCCTATATTGACAAGATTTTTTGGGGGGAAAACTGTTTTATTTCTATTTTTAAATAGAATATTTTCACAAAATGTCACAAGACAAATTGTTGCTGTTTTTTGTTTTAAAATGACAATTTTGATAACTGTGCCGTGATCATTTACAAGAATACTATCAAAACTGTAAGTAAAACTCATACACATACAAAAAATCTGATTCATAGAGTATCAACACTGAAACAAACTCAAATTACAAGGAATTTTCATGTTTTGTTTTGTCAGTTTTTATAGCAAAAGAGATGAGAACATCCAAAATGTGTTAAAAATTGTTAGCCAAGTCGAAATAGCAATAACAAATCTTTGTTTCTTTAGTGTCTGGTTATGAGGGTGTTGGATATCGTATCGCTAAGGTATAGAAATAGTGACCTATAGACGAAAAAACGAACATTTCTGAATAACTTTCTTACAAATTTGCTTCAAAAAATAATAATTTTTTAAAAAATAGCTTCTTAAGAAAACGAAGTTTGATTATGTTCTCCCAACATTAATTTCTAGTCTTACAGAGAAGGTGACTTATATGCTTAAATTTCATCAGTTTTCCAATGGTTTCTGTGGCTCAGTGGAAAGATGCACAGTCTAACACCCGGATGATCGCGGGTTCAAACCTCACTGCCGGAGGATGAAAAAATTAATTCCTATATTAAATGTAACTTAACTTAACTTTACTTTCAATTTCAATTAAGACAACTGAAATACATGATTTACATCAAAAAGAGAAATCCCCCCCCCTTTTTTCTCCCCTCTCTCTGTTTTTGTTACATTCTTAGCCTGGGCACTCAAAAATACCAGATTTTCATTCAATATTTACTCAAAATTATATCCTAAAGGCTTATTCTGTAAGCAGTTATGAATAGAACATCTTTTACATAAACTTGGGCCATTTATTTGACTATGACAAAAATTCTCAAAAAAATCCACTATTTTTCGGTGTTTCGAGTCTTGATATTTCTACCAATCAGACAAGTTTTGCATCTTTCTGTATAAAGTTTTCACCGATAACGTTTCCGAAAAGTCTTCTTGCATTAATTTAACACTAAAACTATGTTCTATTTTTGTCACTAAATGTCTGTAAAACCGCTTTTCCGCTTGAATTGTACATTTTTGTCACTTTAATTCAGCATGTCACGTGACTTTTGAGGGATATCACGTGACCAACGTAAGAAATTATTTTCCTTAAATCGAGTTTTCCTGAAACCTTGGTCAATTATCTATCAGATGAGTCTAACTTGTCCTTTGAGTGAGCTTTTTATCGAAATGTGCAATTGATTGAAAACAGATATCCTTTATTCGGGAAGAAAAGGTAAAAAATCCTTGAATGTTAAAGGGTTAAGGTTTATGTACCCTTCTGTAGCCATTTTGGTACGAATTTTTCAAACCTCAATTGTATCAAAACTAAAGATATAATAAATAATAGAGATAGGCCATTTAGTACATGTTCCAAGGGGAAACCTGATGCAAAGCATTATTTTTTACTGTTTCATTGCATTTGAGAGAAAGAGGACTTTGTGGCAAATAAATCACGATTTTTATAGAAAATCCACAGCCTTTAATACAGAGATTTTTGTTATAAAATTTGAAACATAAATTACTCACTTGATTTTCTATGATGTGCTAGTGTTTATTTTTTTACAAAAAGTTCTAAGTAACCTGTAAATTCCAAAACACCTCGTGCTGAGTCACTAAAGTCGAGCGCACCCTTAAAGGTGTACTTGATTTTGGCCATATTTATACTTGTTTTAACCAATAACTACATTTATAAACTTGTTTTAAGGAAATCAATGCTAGCACTGCATGCATTAATCCTATATCTATCAGTCATCAAATTGCCAAATATGAGAGAACAAGGATAAAGGCTGTGGATTTTCTATAAAAATCTTGATTTATTTGCCACAAAGTCCTCTTTTTCTATTAAATGCAATGGAACAGTAAAAAATAATGCTTTGCGTTAAGTTTCCCCTTGGAATATGTACAAAATGGCCTATCTCTATTATTCATTATATCTGCAGTTTTGATACAATTGAAGTTTGAAAAGTTCGTACAAAAATGGCTATAGAAGGTTACATAAACCTAAAGTCGAGCGCACCTTGAAGGTGTACTTGACTTGGTCCATATTTATATTTGTTTTAACCAATGTCTGAATTGATAATTTTTTTTAAGGAAATCATTGCAAGCACTGCATGCAATAATTATTTATCAATGAAGCATCTAATTGTCAAATTTGAGAGTACAAGGGGAAGGGCTGTGGATTTTCAATAGAATTTTTTAATGTTAAGCATTAAATCAACACAAGGGTTTCACATCTATAACAAAACATGATACTTTGTGTTATAAAACTCGTGTGAATGCGATTTATTTTTGTGCAAAACTGTTGACTTCCTACCTTCCAACCCTTCTACCTCCTCATTTGATAGGTACAAGGTGAAATTACCTCTCTTTCCCGTTAACTCTACTGCATCTAGTTTCTTCTCCGCCATTTTGAAAATATCTAAAACATGCTTTTCACTCCGGTTGAGATGTTCTAAAACCATTTTACCGCATGGTTAAGACCGACTAGTAAAAAAAACTGTTAACCATAAAAATGTTTAAAACCAGGTTAATGGTTCAGAATAAAACAAATCAGGCCTCTAGTCATATACGACACAATGATATGTTTAAAAGAAATAGTTTATGGTTTGAAATAGATTAATTTCACTTTGTTTTACATAAAATATATATATTTATTTTACAGTTCAGAAAATTGTTCATGTAAGTCAATTTCAAGTAGATGTATATTAATTTTTTTTCTCTAAGAAAGATGCCTTGAACTTGAAGCAAAATTGTTTTTTGTTAAAAAATCGTGATAAAAAAAAATGTTTACCTCGCCAAATAAAGTTTTTTAAGTCTTTCGTTTCAGCTTTTAGGGTCACATTTTCTGCGTTCAGTGAGTTGCTTTCCTCCCCTTGCTGCTGAATAATCTGAAAGAACCCAAAATTAATAAAATTATGTATTTTAACCTGAATTCAAACACATAGCTGTTATCTGCCTAAACGTATAAGGTATCAATCCACTAGATCATGGCTACATTGCTAACTATATAAAGTCACCAATTTAAGGCATTCAATGCTATTCTGTCTTTTGTGTTTAGTAGTAAAAATTTAATATTTTTTGAAATTACCATATATTCAAAGATGTGTTTTAACAAGATTTAGAATTGGAGCTCACAAACTTGAAATAGAAAAAGGTCGTTTCTTAATATTAAACTAGAAAATAGAATATGCAAACTCTGTAATGAAGAAATAGAAGATGAGATGCATGTTCTGTTAACATGTAAAACTTTGGATAATGTTAGAAATTCCTTTCTGAGCAAAATATATAGTAAAAATAAAAAGACTTAGTTTAAATTCGCCATAAATGAGGCGGATTTACAGAAACAGAAGGCCTACATAGAAGAGCAAGAAAAAGTTCTAAAACATTTACTAAAAGGTTGAGTTTGGAGCTGAATTAGAACTGCTTTCCTATTAAAAGGACGCTACTGCAGAGGCTGATGCGCTTGAATATGACCAAAATGTTTGTGGTAGTAAAAAGACTGATTATTGGAGAGAAAGAAGGCGGGTTGGCGAGCTCTCTGTTCCTTCAGATGGTCTGGCTGGATGCAAGATGTGCGACAACCCGTTATCGCTATCACATACAACCCGTGTATTGAACTATGGTCGGGTGCACTTTTGAAGATGCAATGTATGAATACGGTTTGCCAGTACATAAACTGTACTACCAACAGGAAAGAGGCACCAGCAGGTGTTTGACATGAACACAAAGTTAGCCACTGGTAAGAAATTAAGTTCAACTGGTGAAAATGAAGGACTGATTAATAAAAGAGTAATATAAACTCTAGTTGATAGGTCATCTGCAGATCAGCTCAAATATTTTCCGGTCTTATCAGAGCTCACACAGTTTGTGAAGATGGAGTTGCTGCTGGCAATGACAGAGCTCATTATCACTGTGAGGAAATGGGCAACATTAGTATGCTAGTACTATAAAAATAGTAATGGAAAATACTCTTTGAAAGAAAAAAAACCACAAAAAGTCCTCTTACATATTTCCCTTAAAAAAAGAAGAGACAAGTAGATGACGTGTAACATAGGGGAGTCTGATCATATGCTATTATAATATCACGGTAAACAACAATCTTATAAGGGGAACAAAGTACAGATAAAATGGTAATTTATAACTATAATGTCCACAAAAAAGTAATGTAGAAAATCAAAGTGGAAGATCTTTCATTTAGTATGCAAATGTTATTAATGACAGACCTAACAAACAATGTATGTAGATATCTATACAGTAACTAACTATTATATAATCTAAGTGTACTTCTCAAATTAATATGTAACTCGCAATCATGCTTATCACCAATTCACCAACATTCCAACTGACTCCATTTTCAGAAAACGAAATCTGTAACAAACATAAACTTTTAGACACCGCTTTACAAGCAGAGCCAAATACAATGAAAGTCCCAACTATGTATTGGCTTCCGAAGCTACACAAAACCCCTTACAAATATAGATTTATTTCGTCTTCAAGCCATTGTTCAACTACTAAATTGTCTATTCTTCTTACCAGCACACTTGGTACAATTAAAAACCTGATAATAAATTGTTCAAATAAGGCCTTCGAAAATAGTGGAATAAATTACTTTTGGAGTGTCAAGAACTCGTTGGAAGTACTTGATAAATTGCATGCTTATATTGGTGATTTTGAATCTGTTCAAAGTTTTGATTTTTCTACCCTGTATACCACATTACCTCACATTCTCATTAAGAAAAAATTCACACACCTAATTAAATGGGCATTCAAAAAATCAGAATGTGAATATATATGTTCAAACTCTTTTAGGTCATTTTTTAGTAGCAATAAACAAAAAAACTATGTTAATTGGATATGCTTTGATACTATATATGCCCTTGAATTTTTACTAGATAACATTTTTGTTCGCTTTGGGGATTCCGTATATCGTCAGATTATCGGAATTCCAATGGGGACTAACTGTGCACCACTTATTGCGGACCTGTTTTTGTATTGTTACGAGTTACAATTTATGACAAAAATAAGCAAAGACCCATCGAAAGAATATCTGATAAACAAATTTAATAATACTTTTAGATATTTGGATGATATTTTGGCTCTCAATAATGACGACTTCAGTACATGTATGTATATTAATGAAATTTATCCTGTTGAACTTACTTTAAATAAAGCTTATACTAACAATGACCACTGCCCTTTTCTCGATCTTGATATCTATATCACTAATGGAAAGCTGAATACTAAAATTTATGATAAAAGGGATGATTTTTCATTTCCTATCGTTAATTATCCGTTTTTAGATGGTGACGTTCCCTTGTCACCATCTTACGGTGTTTATATATCTCAACTTGTACGATTCGCTCGTGTATGTAACAATGTTTGAGATTTTAACGAGAGAAATTTATGTATTACTGAAAAATTATTACACCAGGGTTTTCGATATCACAAACTAGTCAAAACATTTACTAAATTTTATCATCGGTATAAAGACATTATTCGTAAATATAGCTCAACATGCAGACTTTTAATACGTTCAGGTATTTCACATCCAATTTTTTATGGTAATATTCTTTATAAAGCACAAAGGTGTCAGTATTCACCTCAGAAACTTACAAAACCTTTGAATAGACTTATTAAGAAGGGATATAATTACGATACTGTTGTCAAGTCATTAAAGATTGCATATTTTGGCGTTAATATTGAGTCACTGAAAAGTAAAGGCAACAGTAGTATACCGCTGTTCAAAACTCATAAATCCATGGACAAAAAACAAAATCGGGATAACAAACTAAAACCGAGGGAAACGCATTAAATATAAGAGGAGAACAACGACATAACACTAAAATGTAACACACATAGACAAAATCCCACGAGAATAACAAATATAACATATATATATAACATCAAAACCAAATACATGAATTTGGGATAGACAAGTACCGTGACACGTCTTATCGCAATGTGAATTTACACTCAAAAATAAGAGAAAACAAACGACACAACGTTATAATGTAATACACACAGAAACGAACTATAATATAACAATGACCATATTCCTGACTTGGTACAGGGCATTTTTAAAGGAAAAAATGGTGGGTTGAACCTGGTTTTGTGGCATGCCAAACCTCGCACTTTTATGGCCATATGAAATATAACATCAAAATGACAACACAGGACTACCATATAAATAAATTGGAGAACACAATTGACAAAGAATTACACGAACAACAGCCAACAAAAGGCAACAAGTTCAAAATTTTAATATATTTGTATATATGTGTATTTTGTCCACACAAGCAAGACCTATGTGTGACGCACAGATACAAAAGTTTGAAAGCCGAAACGAGTACAAAGTTGAACAGCATCGAGGACCAAAAGATCAAAAAGGTTGTGCCAAAAACGGCAAGGGTTTTCTGTTAAGTTACCAGAAAATCCCTATAATTTAGAGTAATTTATACTTTTGCAAACAGTAAATTTAATAAAATGAATATACAAAAGATGTACATGATAAAGCTGAAGTATTAACTAATTACAGGAAACAACTGAAATACATTTACATAACCAGACATTTGAAACACAAAAGGTCTTTGCATCGGAACTAAACACATTTATTCTAAAAACAGTTGTTGGCATGACACGGGTTATGTTCTTCTCATATATGTTATGATGGTATGATACTAAATCCCTAACGGGAAGGATTGTGCCTGATGTTCATATAATGAAATCATAATCTTTCAGTCAGTTTAGTTGAAGTCTGGAGCTGGCATGTCAGTTAACTGCTAGTAGTCTGTTGTTATTTATGTATTATTGTCATTTTGTTTATTTTCTTTGGTTACATCTTCTGACATCAGACTCGGATTTCTCTTGAACTGAATTTTAATGTGCGTATTGTTATGCGTTTACTTTACTACATTGGTTAGAGGTATAGGGGGAGGGTTGAGATATCACAAACATGTTTAACCCCGCCGCATTTTTGCGCCTGTCCCAAGTCAGGAGCCTCTGGCCTTTGTTAGTCTTGTATTATTTTAATTTTAGTTTCTTGTGTACAATTTGGAAATTAGTATGGCGTTCATTATCACTGGACTAGTATATATTTGTTTAGGGGCCAGCTGAAGGACGCCTCCGGGTGCGGGAATTTCTCGCTACATTGAAGACCTGTTGGTGACCCTCTGCTGTTGTTTTTTATTTGGGCGGGTTGTTGTCTCTTTGACACATTCCCCATTTCCATTCTCAATTTTATTTTGATCAGCAAATGGACCATCGCACATCCAAGTCATACATACACCTCGAATACTGCTGTATTTTCCATGTAGATCAAAATTTAACTTTCATGTAAAATTAAGTATTAATACATGAGTAGCCCACAGCTGTTCTTCTAAAAACAGGAGGATTTTGAAAATAATTAACTCAGCCTTGATAATCATAAAAATAAATGGTTTGTTCTGTGGTAGTTTGAAAATAAATTACCCGACTTGCAACATATTGAAAATAAATAACTCAACAGGTTTAATCGAAGTATGAGATGGTACTAGATTCGTCATATTTTTTTATTAAATTTATCTTTTTCCCCAAAAAAAATCGGGAACACTTCCCATTTTTTAGCTCACCTGGCCCGAAGGGCCAAGTGAGCTTTTCCCATCAATTGGCGTCCGTCGTCGTCTGTCGTCCGTCGTCGTTAACTTTTACAAAAATCTTCTCCTCTGAAACTACTGGGTCAAATTAAACCAAACTTGGTCACAATCATCATTGGGGTATCTAGTTTAAAAAATGTGTGGCGTGACCTGGCCAACCAACCAAGATGGCTGCCATGGCTAAAAATAGAACATAGGGGTAAAATGCAGTTTTTGGCTTATAACTCAAAAACCAAAGCATTTAGAGCAAATCTGACATGCTATAAAAGTGTTTATCAGGTGAAGATCTATCTGTCCTGAAATTTTCAGATGAATCGGGCAACCTGTTGTTGTGTTGCTGCCCCTGAATTGGTAATTTTAAGGAAATTTGCTGTTTTTGGTTATTATCTTGAATATTATTATAGATAGAGATAAACTTTATACAGCAATAACGTTCAGCAAAATAAGATCTACAAATAAGTTTCATGACCAAAATAGTCAATTGACCCCTTAAGGAGTTATTGCCCTTTATAGTTGATTTTTAACATTTTTCATAAATTTTTGTAAATTTGTAGAAAATATTTTCCACTGTAATTACTGGGCCAAGTTCATTATAGACAGAGATAATTGTAGCAACAAGAATGTTCAGTAAAGTAAGATCTACAAACACATCACTATCACCAAAACACAATTATGTCATGAATTTATCCGTGTCCATTATTAAATATGCACAAGACCAAGGTGAGCGACACAGGCTCTTTAGAGCCTCTAGTAGTAATAATAAAAGTATATTATTTAAATATACTTGAAATGTCTGAAAATTGGTTTCATTTAACTTGAGGTATATTGTCTCAGGAAACCTTACCTTAATTTTATTTTAACAGGGACATAACTACATTGAGACAAATGCCTAATGTAGGAAATTTCAAAACCAAACGCTTGTCTCCATACCAAATTGTGTTCATGGTGAGTGCCTTGCAAGAAGCAAGTTCTGTTTCCCTCAGACGTAGCCCTGATTTTTCGGGATCAATGTCTCTTATTTATTTGTCTTTTGTAAAATTAATAATCGCGTATGTTTGGCTGAAGAATCATAAGGATTAAACACATTTGTTCTAGAGGTTAAATTACCATTTTATCTGTACTTTGTTCCCCTTATAAGTGCACAATCCGTTTTATCATTTTACTACGACATGCTGCTTGAATATGTCCTTTCTTCTTACATTTATGACACGTTTGATCTTTAAAACGACATGTATCGGCTTTATGTCCTTGTTTGTTGCAACGGTAACACGTTATGAGTTTCTGTTGATATGAGTTAACCTTCGGTTTTTGACTTTTAACCTTGTGTACAGCTGACTCTTGTTGTTTTCCTTGTAGCTCCAATGCGTCTTTCGTAGCTGTTTCCATTGCCACGGAAATCTGCATAGCTTTTTCTAATGTTTCTTCTGAGTTTGTTCAGATTTTAACCCACAAACCAATCTGTCTCTTAATGTATCGTTTAGATCCCGGAAATTACAATATTCCGAAAATTTTCGAATTTGTGCTACATACTCATTAATAGACTCTCCACTCTTTTGGTCCCTCTTGTGAAAACGGAAACGTTCTGCTATCACCAATGGGGCGGGTGATAAATGTTCTTTCAAAACTTTCACAAAATCATCGTATGATTTATCTTTCGGTTTGTCTGGTGTCATTAAATTTCTTAACAAAGCATAAGTTTTTCCACCGATTAAACCAAGTAAAGCAGGTACACGCTTTTCGTTGCTAATTTCATTCACAGCGAAATATTGTTCTAGTCTTTCTGTATAAGAAGTCCACTGTTCAATTCCATCATCAAAATTTTCGATATATCCAGCCATTTTTCTTTTTAACTCGTCGCCAATTTGTTATGTATTACTAAGTATAACATTATTGAGGTAGAAGGCATCTGTTTAGATTAGCATTTTATTCTACACTAAAATAATCAAGCAAGTTACATATTATATATCGCGACAACTGTGGTAGGTAACGGTATAGACGCAATAGGACTTTCAATTACAAACTTGGTGACAGTCGTTAACTCCCTAGATGAATCGACAGGCGGACAATAAGGTGAAGCTGTCTGTGCCACAGAATAATTAGAGAAAGTTGGCATACTAAGGCAAGTCATATTTGATTGTAACAGTCTACTATAACTATCGATAGATGCTGCTGAAGAAATAATTGTGGATGTCTCCAACGGAGCTAAAGGTTTTGGAGCTATCGGAATAGGAGTACCTGTATAGATAGGTATAATTGGCTTTATAGGCTTAAGGAACGACTTTATACGGATGTCTGACCTAAAAGCCTAATGCTTTTGTGATTCTGAGTGTGACTGCTTCACGATATCACGTCCATCTTCAAATAAGTACGGTATTGACGCCTTCTTCAAGTAGTTTCTTTCATTATAAATTTGTCCATTTTTTTTTGTAGGGTTTTGACCTCCCTAACATGCTTCCCATACCCACGGGTATGGCTATTAAGGTGATACTCATTCCTTCAGCTAAACATACACAAGGTGCAATAATAATCAGTGTTCCAATGGTACATGATATTTGTAGAAATGGTCTGTCACTCGTTTTTTCTCTCCTCTATAGGGACACCTCCCGCAGACATACAAGTAGCCTCTTGTTCGAACTAAATCTGGATCTCTATCTATTTACAACAATTATTATCATTGATAAGCCTTGGTATTCATGTCAATGTTTAACTTGTACACTGTAATGTCATATTATATAATACATGTAGTATAACTATGTTAACAATTATTTGTGCAAATGAAATGCATGCATATATATACATGATGCATTTATTCATAGTATTCAGCTGCATTTTACACCTCTGCTGAAATGTAATTTTATTTTATTATTTTGTACATATCTCTATATCATAACATGTTATATATGTCTTGATTTTTTTTTTGATTGTCACATTTAAATATAAATATAATTCTTAAATTTTGTCATTTAAGAAACTTTTTATAATTCCATTTCGGAACTTCCTGCCCTTTATATGGTTTTAACTTGTTATGGTTTACCACTTTAGATTTTCCCAATTTATCCACTAAAAGTAAATACAGCAAGTAATGATACCTTTTCAAAATTAAAAAGAGGGATCAAGTAACAAGCCTGCATAACTAAACGTTGCTGTAATTCAAATATTTACCTTTTCTCCAGCAGCATCCTCATCTGTGTAAACACCTGTCCTCGTTGTATCTGCTAGTAACACTTAAATAAAGATATAAATAGACTTGTATAGAAGGGTTATAGTGACGATACTGTTGTCAGTACATTAAATAAAAATTGCATATTTTGGCTATAATATTGATTCTGTTAAAAGGGTCTTTGCATCGGAACTGAACACATTTATTAATTTTCTGTAATATATTTCTGTGTTGTTGTTTTTTTTTGCAAACTTAGAAACTTTGACTTAATGGCGTTTTGTTAGTAGATGCCGAGAACGTCGTACCCGTCTTCCACTCAGTCGTTCTTCACTATTGTAAATGACTTGTGACTTGGCGAATTCTACAAGGACCTGTACACCATTTGCAGGTTGAATACCCTGTTAATTTTTCACTCTATATTTTCTGGACCATTCATTCCAGTTAATTGGCACAGTTGTAGGATGATCTTTTAATTCTTGAATGATTTCCTCAATATTAGTCGTATATCTTGTTAGGTTTCCAACTAGATCTTCTTTTGTGTTTCCTTTCCAACTTATCCAGGGGTTAAAAAATCCACTAGCCCGACGCCCGGGACTATAGCCGTTAGGCCTCGGGCAACCAAAACTTGTAACCCAATATGCCCGACGGACTAGTAACAAAAAATCTTGGCGCTTCCAAAATAGAAAGTGAAAAATCCCCTCATCACTATTATATCTTAGCCAATCAGATTCGACTACGTCATCTGGGATTCCCAGAATTTGAACTGATTTTGTATAAGGATCCCGTACTTTCAATATCGATTTTTCAGTACAGGGGGTATTGTACATTGTTTATGCAACCACAGAAATATAATGTAACCAGAAAGTTCCTAATTGGAAAGCTGAAATCAACTCTTTTGTCGTAAAGTTTTGGTTTCAACCGACCCTCATTGTCAATTTCTAGATGCAAGTCAAGATATGAAGCAGTCTTAACTGTATCTGTAGTATCCTTTATCTCTAGCTCGATGGGATAGATGCGTTCCACATAGTCACCACATTTTGAATTATTTAGTGAAAGAACATCATCTATATAGCGGAATGATTGATTGATTGTTGATTGCTTAACGTCCAGTGGCAAATATTTCATGCATATTCAGGACGAGAACAAGGTCACAATAAATACAATAGGTAGGTTGATACGATAGAGGCCATCTGGGATGATGGTCGAAGAAATTTTGACTGCCACTGGAAAATGAGAATATCTTGGATAGGGACAGCAATTTTGCCTTGCAACAGGCCACCTACGGACCCCTCAAAAGAGTTATTGCAAGGGTTCTTAACGTGCAAAGAGCGTGGCACTCTCTTTACACGAGGCATCGGATTTAACGTCCCCCTTCTGACCGGACGTGACTGCGAACTTGATACATCCCGCACAGCCAAACGGACGCCCCACTTCGGCAAGCGTTTTACTGTCGGTCGGGAGAAGACCAAGTGACCATTTTTCTATTCCCCAGTCACCCTTGGGGGTCTATATAGCGGAAAGTAGAGTTATAGAGGATATTGCTAACTTCTTATCTTTCTTCCTTAGAAGTTCCTGCATGAGAGCAGCCTCATAATAATAAAGAAACAAGTAGAGGGGCACAGTTTGTTCCCATTGGAATGCCGACATTCTGTTGAAAAACACGTCCTCCGAACGTAACAAATATGTTGTCAATAAAGAAATGAAGCATCTTGATAATATCAGTTTCAGGGAATTTTTTGATTGAATCAGAGTGATCCTTTACAAAGTAGGATTTATCCCTCCCTAAGACAAGATACTTGTATCTACGTTGGCCATTCTTTTTTATGAAGCAAAGCAATACCAACTCTTTCAATTGGTCTTTTAGTTGGAATGTACTAATATGATACATCCTGCTGTTGTAAATAAATGATGTTGGTGAATTTGTTGTTACTTTTGTTATATTTGCTCTTAATATTTCTACTCATGTTTCATCTTCTTAATTCGTACAATTACAAATCTTGGATTTGAGGATCGGGTATCATTGAGAAAGAAAAGAAATAATTAGAAGCCGAGTTACGCATGATACAGAATGTAAATCTATTTGTCAAATACAAGCAATTGTATTAAAATGATTGAGTTTAGAATACTTTGAACTTCAAAATTATTGTATACCAATGTATTGCATGTTTTAGGAAATACAGATGAACTGTATTTTATCCAATGTTCTCCTAAAATCAACATCAGTCCAGTGATTTCTTTGGTCGGGTTTCCCCATTTCCATTCTAAATTTTATGTACTAAAAGTCATTTTTCTTTATTCATCCACCTTGCGTAGAACTTTTTGAATGTGTGATATGATGAAGTTCACCAATTATTTCCTTTAATTTGAAAAAAAAAAATACATGAGAGTCCATATTCCTAAAAAAAATTTGGGCACCACTTCCCCTAAAAATTACACTTTTTCATCCCTAACCCCTGACCAGAACAGAGGGGGATTCAAAAGAAAAAAGGAGAGGTGTGGGGCAGGTTCATTAAAAGCATACACCCAGTAAAATTAGTATACAGAATCTAGAGAGAATCTTGTAAATTCTTACTTAATTCAATACAAATGCACCGGTCTCACTTCTTTTTTTCCATTTCCACACTGTTACAAGCACTGCAACTACTACAGGGTAAGAACAAAATGCTACCAAAGCCGTTCTGCCGTTCGCCTAAGTGTTACAATTAACTACAAGGGAAAATTACACAATTTGCAGAAGAGATCCTGTGCGAGGTGGAGCAATTCGACTACTTCCGACGAGCTTCTTTTTATGTTTCGTCAAACGAAGGATCACGGTGAACGGACACCGATTGTGCAATGTCCAACTCACAAAAACTTGCATCTTGCGAATTATTAGTGAGAGTATAAGTGTTGTCTTCCCGACTGCGGCTTTTTAAATTATTCATTCTTAAAGAGCGCTAGTAGATCAATAATACAACAGTCACTTCACTCTAAGACATAAGCCCGAATTTCCAGCTACAAAGTAGCTGTGGTCTTATCAGACATCATGTCAATGCCAATTACCCCAGACCATGCATCATGCTGTGTTTGTTGATCTTAATCCCCTGAATAACTGGCCACTTGCATATCATATTACTTAATACAATTATCTTCAGCATTTATTGTAAAGTACAGTTATAAATGTGTGTATAAATGATTTGTAGTGAATATTGATATTGATATAGAAAAAGATTTTTAAATCCTAAAATTTCAAATTTAATGTGAAAGCTGCAGACAGATGTTGACATGAAAAAAGAAATCTATTAAGGTAATTATATTATATTAAATATTAATGTTTATATTGCAATATTGCAAATGGGATTAACTTTTTAAATATAATTTAAATATTTAATGCCAGGTCCATTACTAGAGTAAATGTTTTGGTTTTTGTTTTCACAGTAGCAAATATTACACATTTTTTTTAATATTGATTATGTAATTATGGTTGTCAAGAATAAGCAGGAGATGTTTAAAACTCATGTTTAATTTTTGAGGAAAAAAGGGGGATGGTAATTTGGAGGTATAATTAATATTGTCATTTTATTATCCTATAGATTTTTTTAAAAATTAATTATGGACAAATGACATTAAAATGACACCAAACGCTACCCGTTGTAACATGTCAAATGACATATATCTGACTTCTGCTTTTTGTAGATATGGAATCTTGCAGTATCCCTTCATTGAGTTCACTACCAATTCACCATGATGAAAATGACATAGAAAACAAATGGGTTTTACTAGAAGATTTTCTTTTGTTTTTACGTAACCAACACCGCCCCACAGATAAAATTAAGGACATAAAAAAATCAAATGTGCAAAAGGAGTTCAAGGGACATTTTAATGGTTTAAAAGAAGTTGATGGTTATTTCCGTATAAGCGTAAGATCTGTATTAAGATATTGTTTCCACCACACCGAACACCTCTATATCTGTCAGAAAGTTGTGCACCAAATTGAAAAGAAATGCTTTGGAAAAAATACATCAAGTGAACTTACAATAAAAGATATCTACGTCAGAGTTGTAAAAACCTTTTACCGAAGTGAAGATATAGAAAACCATATTCTACAAACACTAGAAATAGACGACTCTCAAATAGACACTTTATTTAACAACTATAAAGATGACTTTGATAATTTGGAATGGAAGAAAATCTGTTTATTTGAACACCATTTTGGGAAGAGCAATTACTACCATGATTCAGATAATTATGAAAAACTGGTTGAACAAAAATCAAAATTCTTAGACAGTTTGAAGGAAGCTTGTGAAGTGCAGTCTTTTCTTTTAAAATCTTCAAAATTAAGCATTGTTGAAAGAATTCAGAGAAGGAAAAAAAGTCAATGCGAAGAAGCCGTCTCAGTAGTGGGAAACAAAAGCATTTTCCAGAGGTTCTAGATGCACAACTTCATAATTTGATACCGGAAAATTTTGAAATAGACAAAGTAATCTCTGTTGACTGTACACGTACTTGTAAGCATCCTCCTGCACTTCATCTTTTTGTAGAATCTGGAGATTTAAGTGAAGAACAACTTTCAGATATTTGTCTCCTTTTTGATGCGCATATAAGAAAAAAACACAACGATAACTGTGCTGAAATTATTTTTCTCAGGAAAGGTGCATTTGAATTGTATACTGACAAATTTGGCAGAACTGTACGATTTGAATTGCGGGACAACATAATGATGAAAACACTAAATGAACAAATATTTCATGTATGGCAAGTAGCTGATACAGATTTTGAAAATGATTTTTCTTCATCAAACTGTCTGTCCTGTTATGGTACAAGCACAATAGAGCCATTGGACTGGACATCTTTTGATATATTGAAAGAATGGACGATGGGTGTACCCGTTATTGGTCAGATTATATTAGAGAGCTACATCAACAAAGAAAGTTTAAGAAAATCAGAAAATGTAGGCCAATTTTTGAATTTAAAGCTAAGGAAGTTATATAGTTTGTTTGACTCCCTTTTAAATTTGACAAACAAAAATTATATTGGACTTCTTCAAGATGTCAACTCACAAGAACTTGCAATGAACTATCAGTCAATCAACACAGTGTTTTCTGTAACATCTTTCTCTGGAGCAACATTAAGTCTACATGAGAGTGAGCAGAGGATGAAAGAAAAAGCAAATAGCGATTTCTGCTACTTCAATACCTACCTGAGGAAATATGAAATGTTGTATGAAACTGCAGCAGGAATGGAAAAAGTCAAAGTCAGTCTCCGAGATTGTATAATTATTGTTATGATGGACAATTTGGTACGACTAAAATATCACAAGGACCCAGAACCAGGGGAGTCTAGATCTATGCAGATATGTACCTTACCAATTACAATCAAAGGGATTCCAAAAGATGCAAAAGAAATAGAAAAATGGCATGATCACACCATCTGCGATGGGACTAATACATGCAAATGTAAAGAAGACCTACAGTTGCAGAAAACTGATTTTGAGAACGAAGTATTATGTTTAAATGCTGAGGAGAAGAGTGTGCTTACAAGGTGTCATCAATTATTTAGACACGAGTATATTTTCGACGATGTACGTAAAGGAGCTAAGTCAGATACAAGTCTTTTAAAAAGTGATGCCAGCTACAACAAAACCAAACGGCCGCCCCACTTCTGCAAGCGTTCTGCTGACAGTCGGGAGAAAAACCAAGTGCCCATATTTCTATACCCCAGCCACCCTTGGGGTACATAGGATAACATGATTGGAATTTTTCATTTAATTTATTTTATTATATGGTAGTTTGTATATGTTATAACATGACAAATTCATTATATATTCGCCAAGTGTAAGTTGTGTCAAGTGCTATGTTGTAAAAGGTATGTAATAACAAATCTTACTGTCAAATTACCAAATGCAATTCCTAGATATTTACTGTTAAAATCTTAACTTTTATTTACTGTTTAAAACCTTAATTACACACTACATGCGCATCAGTTTGCACGGAAACACGATTCTTATCATAACCTTAGACAAACATGAACTATTGAACCAGGGATGACCATTAAACTATTTATACTTCAGTCTTACAATTGTATAACCATGGACAATTTTAAACTTTTGAACAAGAGATGACCAATAACCTATTTTTACTTTACAGTATTAAATTACATACCATTTAATTGTTGCTGTCTTTTTCTTTTGTGTAAATATTGCGTATCATTAAAAGTCATCTCATATTTTAATACATTTGAGTACGGTCGATTGTGTATGGTGAGATATACATTATACACAAAGAATGGTGCACAGCTTGAAGAGCATGCGGGCATAGTAATACATCAATATGCATATCACGAATTAGCTGCATAACATTAAACAACTATTACAATTAAATTAAAATCGTTTCCGACTAACTCTTCTTTTTAACATTATAATAATTGGCTATTGACTGCAGTTGAATTTGATCGTGAACATCTTGAATCCCATGTTTCATACATTTCTACTCTCATTTCAACCCGCAATCAAAGAACTTTTTATCATAAAATATTTTTGATGTGATCTGTATAGTAGCAATTCAGTCACTGTAATATGTTTGTTATTTAATGAATAGCAAATACATTTCTCGCAGGGAAACTGCTGAAATAATATCTATGCATTACTGTGTTTGGAAAGTACAGTATAAACTATTTTCTTCAGATTAATATATTAGGATCTATGGATTCTGAGTCTCGATGATTGGCACAAGAGTACAATAAGAATCCCCACTTTTGTGGTACAAATTTCGCGAACTCTATATCCAATGATTCTGGCACAAATGCCATGACAAGCCTGTTGGAGACAAATTTGCTCCGTGATGACAAATTGAAGGGAAGCATTAGCGTTATGAATTCGTATACACTGTACAACCTCAACTGCACCATAATTTAAGGAAATCAGTGTTTGGTATGTTCCGGAGTTTACATTTTAAAAAAAATGTAGTGCTTGGAGAGAATGCTAACAGAAAATAACTTTGATGTTCATCTGCATTTCATCAATCGTACTCGCGAAAACATTACGAGATGTTGTAACAATGGTGATTAAATTAAATTCACTTCAAATGTCAACAGAACACTACATTCAAAAAGTCGAGGAAGATCAAACACAGAAATACAACAACTATCAAAGCGAATGTCCATTTCAGGAGATTCGATGACGAACATGACTATTTCATTTCAAAATCGTTTCCGACACATTCTTTCTTTCAAATTATATAAATCGTCTATTGCCTGCATCAGATCGTGAACATCTTGAATCCCATGTTTCATACATTTCTACTGCTTTCATTTCAACCCGCTAACACATACCTATTTATCATAAAATATTTTTGATGTTATCTGTATAATAGCAATTCAGTCACTATGTAATATTTTTGTTATCTAATGTATATCACATACATTTCTCGCAGGGACTGCCATGTAAATTCTGATTCCGTATGCAAAACAGTATAAACTATTTTCTTATAAAAAATTTCTTCAGATTAATATCTAAGTATCTATAGGTACTAAGTGTCGATGATTGTCACAAGATTTGATCCGTGATGACAAATTGAAGAGAAGCATTAGCGTTATGAATTCGTATACACTGTATAAAAAAATGTAGAGCTTGGAGAGTATGCTAACAGAAAATAACGTTCATGTTCATCTGCATTTCATCAATCGTACTTGCGTAAACATTACGATATGTTGTTATAATGGTGATAACATTAAATTCACTTCAAATGTCAACAGAACACTACATTCAAAAAGTCGAGGAAGATCAAACAAAGAAATACAACAACTCTCAAAGCGAATGTCCATATAAGGAGATTCGATGACGAACAGAACTTTTATTTGATAGCTTTTATTTTAAAATCGTTTCCGACTAATGTTTTTTTTTTGCATGATAATAATTGGCTATTGCATGCAGTTGAATTGGATCGTAAACATCTTGAATATCATACATTTCTACTCTCATTTCAACCCTCAAACAAAGAAAAAAAAAATTTGATGTGATCTGTTTAGTAGCTATTTAGTCACTGTAATATTTTTTTTTATTTAATGTATATTACATACATTTCTCGCAGGAACTACCATTTAACTTCCAGCCCTTTAATGAAATACAATTATCTGGTGAAACATATGACGACAAAATCACGATTTCAATTACCTATACAATATAATGATAACTTATGAAGAAGATACGTCGATAGAGTCTAACCAGATGCTCCCCAGGGCGCATCTTTAAACGACCGCATATGTCGAACCCTTAACAGTTGGGGCAAGTATGAACACATCATTTAAGGGAAGCGTCTAAACAGCCGCATTGGTGCACTAAGCTCATGATACTGCACTAAACCCATGAAAGGATGGTGCTATGAATGAAATAAACATACCATCGGACGTAGTTTTTCATGAAGGTCTCCAAAATATCTGCTTCCATGCCTTGAACAATATGTTTTGTTTCAATAAAAGGTACTGTTAGTTTGATCTAAAATAATCCAAGTATAAGTTGATATAATTGGAACAGAATGTGAGCACTAGAAAGTGAAAGTAATGACAAGGTTAAAGTCCGAAAGTTTGAAACTAATGACCGGTCAAAATTAAAAAAAAACAAGTCAAAATATTGTTTCCTTATTTAATATAGAAAACGCTAAATGAGCTACGAAAGTCTTGCAAGGCATCTTAATTTTGTAGACCTGATTGATTATCTATTAATTCTTGATATTTTCAACTCAATAGCATAAACTTACAACTCGGAGGTATCAGAACAGGTTTTCTGCTTTTTTTTAACCTGGCTCATCAAGCTAATCATGGTGTTCATCATACATGTCATATATCTTTTTCTTTTCTGAGGGGAATTGGATGTTGTTTCTCTACCTTCAATGGCTGATGATTTTCCTCACCTGTCGAGGATTTTCCTCTACCTCTTATCCCTCCTCTGGTGATCTTATTACTAAAAAATATACCAAAATGATTGAATAGTGTTAATGGATTAGTGATATTTACATTTTACCTTGTTAAACAAGTAGAAACCCCACATGAATGGTGTTTCGGTACAAACAATAGTTTAAAATAACTGTAAGCCTTTCTATTTTTGAAGCAAGTAATCAGATAAAATAGTCTGTTGTTAATTTCCAGCAATTATTGGGCTGCTACATTTTTAAAAATCCTTGAAATTTACCTTTTCAAAGTCGTTTCACCGTTTGTATAGTTTGGTTTATTACCTTCCATCAAAGGTCATCACAATTTAAGTTTTAATAGGTCATTCGCATTTAGACTGGTCAAAATATAACTAAAATATACAAATAAAATGATACATATCCAGTGTGGAATTCTTAACAGTACGAACTGTGAGAAAACAAGTCTCTTCCTTCAAGTTCAACATGTGCATCAGTGGTAATACAAAAAGTCACAAATAATTTTTAATAAGACTTCAAAAATAGAAAATGTGTTGGTCTTTTATCAATTCATATATTGGTATTGTCACAGAACGTAAGTTCCGCCATAGAATCAAAAAATCAAATTGCGAATTTTAGGTCGGTCTACAAAGTAGATAATTTAACTGTACATGATATATAACTTTATACAAAGAAAACAATTCAGTTCATAATAAAATATTTACAAATACAGTTCATTTATTACAATATTGAATTCACAAAAGAAATGATAAACATATAAGAATTAATAACTGACGAATGTCAAGACACGGCATACATTTCATTCACAAGTCTGGAAGTTTTGGAATCCAAATGACCCCATTTTCCTCAGCATACAACAGTGGGGCTGAAACATTTTTCTCAGGTACAACACAATAGTGGAAAATTCCTGCTCGTTTTCACTGGGTTGTATCGACCGGGATATAGACTGCTCTCTACGCACTTGACTGCCTTCTTCTGTGGTTTCAAGAAACCACTGTGCTCCAACATGGAGAGTAATCATTGAACTGTGGTGATCCCGAGTAAATAATGACACTAAAACTTACCCAAGAAGCTGATTGGCTCTTTGGTTGTTTCTGCAAGGCAGATTGTCTCTTTGGTTTTCTGTATGCTGTTTGCTATTATGGTTACCGGAAAGAGAGAGAGAGAGAGGCATCATGGGATCGTGCACTTCCGGCAGGGTCTGGCTTAATACCAACGAATACTACACTCCCCCCAGTTTTATATGTTTGTTGTATGTTTAGAATCTGTTTTTTTTTATTTATTGCCAAATTGTTCAAAATTGATATTCTAATAGGGTTGAATTTTCAGGATGGGCCCCCTCAGATGAGAAGGGCCCAGATTAGACAAAGGCACTACTTCTATTTGTTTGGGGCTACTAAATTAAGTAAATCCTGTTTGAATGTACAGCCAGCCCCTTACCCCTCCTCGCAACGATCCCAGTCACTTCAACCCCTTCGTGAGGCCCCCTTGATTAGGTGGGGCTTGTGTGTTATTTTGACAAGAAAATAATAATAAAATAAACTTAAAAATAACCTTCCTCTCTGGACAGATTTCAAAAATTACATACACCTATTTACAATCGTTTTCCTACCTACACCCTATACAGTGCCCGTGCATTGCTGGTGGTGGCCTCCAGCAATGCCCAAAGGGTGTCCCTTGACCTAAACGCCAGCAGCCCCATTGCCACCTCGGCAATATACTGAGGATGCCCATAGCTGTTGTTGGGCACCCATGACGGCCTGAAATAGGGGGCATCACTCTCCAGTAGGATCCTGTCCAGGGGGAGGGACGACACCACTTGCGCTTGTTCTTGGTCGAACTTGTTGACCTCCCCCGTAAAGCCGAAATAGGCATTTGGGAATGCATCCCTCCACCGAATTGCCTCCTGATATTTTTTTTCACATTTAAAGTTGGGCCGTCGACAAAGATTTGAGTGCTCAAAATCGGCCCAGTTATTATTGTTTGAGTCTCACTTTCTTTATTTAAGAATTGAATGCTCTTTTTTGTAAATTTATTGGGGTGTAAAAGCGTTGACCGAAGTACATTTTGTATGAAGCGCGGAAGCGCTTCATGCTTAAAATGTGCGCACGGTCAACGCTTTTACAACCCTATAAAGTTACAAAAAAAAGCATTCAATACTTATAATTACATTTTTACCTATAGGATCATGAAAATACGCCTTTTATCAAGTTTTATTTCATTTACCTGTGCACTTTATTGTGGGACCTCGTGTCATCATGAATGAGAAGTTTTATTGAGTGACACAACTGCTTAAGGAATAACACATGATGTGCAGTTAGCCAATCAGAATAACGTATTGTAATGAAACATACATCTAATGTAATTATATGATTTTGAGTTATTCGAGTTCAGTCCATTATTACACGGATTTATACATACCTCTGTACAAGGAATTTCCTAGTTAAAACAAAGTACATTCTGACATGCATGTAACTTGTGTATACTTACATAACTTGCTATTACTACATCTACTAGGAAGCATTACCCATATTAAACATGTACGTCAAACTGAATTCGTATGTTCATGGTGCATGACAAAAAAAAACAAAAACAGCTATACTTTTCATGAAACTTTAACCTTATAATATTTTCAAAATAAACAAGTTGCAAAGCCATGGTAGTATGACTTTCAGAAGAGAAAATTAAAGATTTACTGTGATTATCTAGAAGGAATAGTGCAAGGTATAGATAAGGCTCAGAAAAAATTAACAATGTTAGCTGAAAACAATGTTGAGGTATTCAAGGAAATACTGCAAGACTTAAAACAAAATAAGTGATTCACTTGATAAAATTTGTCTCGGTATACATATGTACAAGATGAAGGGAAAACATGACCTAAATTAAAAATTAATATTGACATTTTTTTGTTTATTTTGTTCATATATCACAGTATCGACATGCTTCTCTAGTATTTCGGTCATGACAACAAGAAACAAATTCTGTGTTCTGTAATATTAATTGAGAAAATCAAGCTGAAACTATAATTTAGTTTTCTTTTTTTCAAAGAAAAATAAAGAAAAATACAGCTGAAAAAAATGAGAATGGAAATGTGTCAGAGGGACAACTATCCGACCAAGGAGCGGAAAATAGCTGAAGGCCACCGATGGGTCTTCAATACAGTGGGAAAATCCCGCATCCAAAGGAGTGCTTCGGTTGGCCATTACAAAAATATGTATACTAGTTCAGTGATAATGGATGTCATTCTTAATTCCCAAATATCCCCAAAAGATAAATTGAAAAATTGAAATGTTTGCCAAAGATTCTTTTTTGAACATTAATGTACAATATAAGGCAAAAAGGTTTCAACATTATACTAGTGTATTAATATAAATATATTGTACATTGGAAAAGAAATTTACATTGTCACATCTGTCTTATAAATAGCAATTCATCAATGGCGGAAATACGTTTGCAAGTTTTACAACTGGACATAACAGGTTGTCTCGTGGGCTCACTAAAACACTTGGACTCCTCATCTTGTTGTATAAACCGGACTCCTCATCTTGTTGTATAAACCGGACTCCTCATCTTGTTGTATAAACCCAATCTATTTTAGCCAAACCAGCTCATTGTTGGTGTACGAAAAAAAGAGCTTAATGTTGCCAACACAATTGTCGAACACTTCTCCTTGTAGTCAGTCTTCTCTACGAACGTGTCTCTTTAGGTTCCCTTTTTTGTAGTGGCATGATGAAAAATAGTAATATGTGGTATAATATTGTCTGTTTGGTAAAACTCCTTCATGTGGACCATCGCTCCATTTCACTGCCTTGTGTCGTCCTGTTGAAAGTTGTTTTATAATTTCTTGTGCCTCTACATTAATTGGGTTGGAAAAGCCAGCACTGTCCAACAACGTAATTAACCACTGTTCCATGAAAAAAGCAATACAGGAATGTTAATTATATGAAAAATAATTTTGTAATAATGGCACACACTAACTGTTGATAGCTAGTAAAATAAACAGTTTGCCCTTACAATTACATTAATCATTAACTCTTATTCTTGAATAATATCTCCTTGTTATCATTTGTCTGACCAATACAGACCCCAAGGGTGACTGGGGTATAGAAATATGGTCACTTGGTCTTCTCCCGACCGGCAGTAAAACGCTTGCCGAAGTGGGGCGTCCGTTTGGCTGTGCGGGATGTATCAAGTTCGCAGTCACGTCCGGTCAGAAGGGGGACGTTAAATCCGATGCCCCGTGTACAGAGAGTGCCACGCTCTTTGCACGTTAAGAACCCTTGCAACAACTCTTTGAGGGGTCCGTAGGTGGCCTGTTGCAAGGCAAAATTTCTGTCCCTATCCAATATACCCTCATTTTTCAGTGGCAGTCCAAATTTCCCCGACCATCATCCCAGATGGCCTCTATTGTATCAACCTACCTATTGTATTTATTGTGAACTTGTTCTCGTCCTGAATATGCATGAAATATTTGCCACTGGACGTTAAGCAACCAACAATCAATCAATCAATCTGACCAATACACATAAAATGGGCTCGTATCAAATCATCATATCAATTGATAAACATTAATTTTGAAACTGCTCCGTGTTTCTGATACATACTAGTACATGTACATTTTGGGCTTAAAACATAAAATCCTGCGGTCCCATATTTAGAGAAATTTAAATCTACACATCCCGAAATTTCAAAAAAAGATTTCCCAAATCTAGAATGGAGGAATCTCGAAATCTAGAGCTTGAAAATACCCGATTATGGAGTGCCACTAAAGGTCCAACATCCCCCCTTACATTGTTATAATATTACATAATTACCTCAACTTTCTTTATAGCTGACGGCTCTGGATACTGGTTATTGGACACTACCTCTGTTAGTGTATGGTAACATTCAAACAATACGTGGTGGTCCATACAATCTGATGCATTGGGGAAGGCAATGTAAGAAGTGGAAATGAAATGTCTGAAATAAAAACATAGATTCATCATGTATTATGAACAATATTTTATAACGAACATATTTAAATCCAAGAATCATAGTAATAAATCATTTCACTTTAGAAGAACTAGGTAAATACCATTTTCACTCGGTAAACATTGCTGTGCGGGATGTATCAAGTTCGCAGTCACGTCCGGTCTGAATGGGGACGCTAAATCCGATGCCTCGTGTAAAGAACCCTTGCAACAACTTTTTGAGGGGTCCGTAGCACTACTGGACGAAAAAACAACTGTCCATACCAGTAACAGTCGTTATACGACTGTTTTAGTCTATAAAAGACAAGTAATGACTGTCAAATCTGACATATTTCGTTGCAACAGTTCATTTATGTCTGTCCCAACTTTTCTACGGGTTGTGAAAGTCAAAAAATGCTACCATCAGTCATTTCAGAACTGTTGCAGTGGTTTACGGTGTTGTCACAGTCAAAATCTATTTATTACAGTCTTTCTAATAGTTGTGGCAGTTGCATAATGTCCGTCCCAACCCTTTAATAGTTGGGACAGTTAAAATTTGTTTGTGTCAACTTTTCAGACGTTGATGCAGTCAAAAAATGTTTGTCACAACGTTTTTAGAGTTGGAACAGTCGTTAAATGTTTATTTCAACTTTCTAAAGGTTGGCACAGTCATTAAATGTTTATTACAACTTATAAAAGGTTGACACAGTCGTTAAATGTTTAAAACAAACACTTCATAGGTTGATACAGTCGGTAAATGTTTTAATACAAATATTTTAGCGTAACGGTAGTCCATCAGTGTAAAAAAAATCACGTCTCACCCGGCTCTCAAGATTTGATTTTGTTGTGAAATAGTCAATTACTTATACTATTATCGTCTATCGTGCGATTGTAAACTTGTTTTGCTGTTTATTCATTTATTTTGCGATCGTTGTTTGTCTTTTGTCGTTTTCCATTTTTTGCCGTAGCATTGTCCGTTCATTTTTGACAGTCATGTGCGTTTGACTTTAAATAATCCTTTTGATATCTTTACTTTTTATTTTATAATATCTGTTTTATAACATTTTCGTTCATAACTGGTTTTAAAAACCAGGAGCTTTCGTTTAAAATAGAGTTTTAATATTATTGCAGAAGAATGAGAAGATGATAATGGATTCATTCAAATGCATATTTGATAAATTCTGCGCAATAGAAAAATGTACAAGGGTGTACCTGAAATAAATTTAAAGGTTATGACTAAGTTACCAATATTGTACAGCATAATAAAACAGATTTAATTCGAATTACACCAAGAGGGACATTTCCGATGATTAAAAAAATAATTAGTAAAATCTGTCAAGTTTCATTAAAAACGGAAAACAATTCTTCACCGTAAACGATTTATCCTGTTTAATTTTTTGTCGGCAAAAAACAAAAAACCTGGACCTCAGGTCGGCAAACTATATTTTTACACAGGTAACTACAGATGTTCGACCACATGTTCAATAGTCTGAGCTGGAAAATACAATCGGTGAGTAGAAATTATCAATATTTTAAGCATTTCTATCGAATAATCATGGATTCATAATTTTGAAGGGAAAATTTGCACATTTCAGTCATTTGTCGGCTTACAGACCTTACAATGTGTTTTCATTGGCGGATCCAAAAGGGGGGGGGGGTTCTAAGGGTTCGAACCTCCTTTGTTTTAGCCGCTCAATGTATTTAAATGGGGACATATAGTTGGACCCCCCCTATTTCGTTCTGGGTTGGACACCCCCCTTTTTAGAATGGCTGGATCCGCCACTGATCCTACGGAATCTATATTGAGATACTCCGATAGGCTATATATAGCTATGAATCGACGTTCTATATTACCACACTCGTGCACAGTTGAATGTTATAGGGAAAATATAAGCTTTGAGCATGTTGAGCCGCCTTTGAGCTTCAATGTTAAAGTTGTGCATCATAATAAATCATTGAAAGTCATAAAGGACACCGTTCCCCTCCCCCTATTATCATGTGTATGTCATTTATTTCCTTAATTATTTTGCATACATCACCCAGAGTGGAATACATAAAAGGTTACTCTATATCTTCCCCTTTTTTGTGGGAATAATTTGTTCGATTATATAGGGAATCACACAAGCATGACTGGATCCGTGCCCCTAAGGGCAGTCAGGGGCCCTGTCCCCTATGAAAAGTTCTGGATCTGCCACTGACCTATACATCATGTAGTGTACATATTGTATGTTAATGTATTGCTAACTCGGGTCATAAATTTGCATGATTGAAATACTTGTCACTGGACATTTTATAACCAACAGCCAACCGATCTTTACATGTACGTATCCATATAAATGTGTTTCTTATCATGCTTATGCTGGATTACTAGTATTTCCCTGGTTTTGCTTTATCAGCTGATAGTTTTTGTTCTATTAAGAATGCATTGTGACGTCACGATTTCCATAAAAAAAAAACATGCATAGTTCAAACACATATGATTTGATCATAAAATGTTAAGAAAATTATTAACTTTAAGATTAAATAGTGACTTATTTAGCAAGTGTCCACTTTCATTTAGATTTTAAATAATTCTCAAATCATGGACAACAAAACATTAATATATTTGATAATAGCAGGCATTGAAAGTGAATAAATATTTTAAAAATGGTTTAAAATAGCATTAATCATCAAAATAAAACAATATTATTAAATTAATGTTCCTGAAACAAGGCACAGAGTCATAAACAGTTGCCATTTAAACACAGTTGATTAAACAAATTGTGCTAATTCAATTAGTAATTGTTTTATCATGTACTACATTGTTTAAAAAACACATATATTTAAAAAAGAGCAAAGCTAGCATCATAATTTAATTCTTTTTAGATTTAACATAGAATTTATATTAAATCACTATAATTTGTTAATACTTTGAACCCAAATTATATATTTTCATGTGAAATTTTTATATAAATTGTGCCCTGTTAGCATTGTTTTTCAAAATTCATTTGTGCCATACATGTTATCTAACTTACAAGCAGTAACATTCAATGGTCATTATATTTATTCCGCAATGAAGGACATTCTAATCATAAGTCATATATATTTTTCGACACGCATTCAATTCACAGTTTTGGTTACTTTATTGTTGCCTAACTGTTGGGTTGATGCATCTGACATTGATATTTCCCACATCTCCTTTGATCATGTGCATTCACATACAACTGCAGATTTTTTGCATTTTTTTACATAATCATGATAATTATTTTATGTTAACATTCAATATGTCAGGAAAACATAACAAAAAAATCTATCTGTATGCATATTTTTTTTATGTTAACATGGTATAAACTTTTTTAAAGTATTTTATGAAGCTCAAAATATTTTTTATAGATATAGTATTATCCAGTAAGTTCTCATAAAATTTACTGTGTTAACTGCATTGTATGTGCTGTATCTACTAATTTAGTCTAAAGCAATTTTTTTTTAATTCAAATTCAAAATAAACAATTAAAATATTTGTATTTACTGAATATGACCATGCAAATGTGACATTAAAATAGGTAAATAATCAGGATGTTAACACTGGATATGTGATAGGTAATAATCAGAAATTCTTATATACATGATGTACCTAATATACAAATTAAGACACAATAGTTTATTGCCCTGGGGGATGATATTTAATCTGTCATTGGTATAATGATACGATTTTATAATAATGTTCACGAATTATCATGATTAAAATTGTCCTCTTCAAAATTTTGATAACTTTTTCAAAACAAATTATAATTTAAGAAAAATATGAAACAGCAGGACTATACTATTATTTTGGATATTAAAATGCAAATTTTAAAAATATTCTGAATATTGATTTATTAAAATAAAATTGGGTAAATAACTAAATTAAATAAAAACAGTGAGCTGCAAAGCATTATTTAATGCAAGCTGTTATAACAAATGAATAAGTAAAAAGTATGCAGGGTAACACAAAAGATGTAAAAATTATTAAACTCAAGGATTTAAAACATTAACTGGGATGGTTAAGTCTTGGAACAATATTTTTACATCACAAAGGTTTATTCATTATATGCACTGGACAAAGGTAAAGTCAATATCATCTACATGTATATAGTAATTTAACAGTGCATTTATTTATTTTATTTTTTCATTCCTTAACCTTTTCTTTGTCATGTTTGTAGTATCAATATATTTCATATTAAATGATAAACATAATTAAAATGAACAAAAGAAATAACCTGTTGTGTTTTAGAGATGAATAACTATGTCCATGATGTCTGACTTTAAAGAATTGATGAAATAAAGTATGGTGTGAGCCTCAATGAGACAGTAACCCTTCAATGAAAGTACACAATCACACTTAACAAATCATTAATGCAGGAAAAAAGACAACACTATATAGAATTTAGACCCCCTTAAAAGATTTATTTTTCTTGTTAATAGGGACTTGAAAATAGAATTGTCTTAGTGCTAGAATTTTTTGGTCAATCAAATGAGAAGTACTAGTTGTATCTAGGTAAATACAGTTATTGTAATTAACTTTCTTATTATTGCACACTATATATACATGTAGTATTATATATTTATTATTAGTTAAACAATTACAGTACTTGAGTCTAAATGTATATTTTATTTTGTAGAATCATACTGAATATGTATTGGTTTGACCATGATTCCCACTTAGAATATGACACCTGCTAGTACATGTGCACTTTGATGAGTAGAAAATATAGATGTCACTGAGTCGCTCGTATAGCTGCAAATTGTGAAACAATGGATTAATTCATTATTTGATGCTAGTTATCTATTGTTTTTTGAAATTATGAATATGGCTGCAGCATTATTCCATGATGAAAAGGTGATGTTCTGATTAAATTGGATAAGAAGAAAATTGTGCCTTGTACAAATAGGAAAATTACAAATTGTATTAAAGGAGGACCACATTACTGGAGGACTAATTACCTTGGATTATCATGATCAATTGTGAATTTGGAATAACAAAATTTCGTAGTTGCAGTGAATATTAATAGTGCAATCATACATGTACATTATTTCTGAATTCCATGAATACCCAGGATAATTATTCATTTGAAATAGCAATTTGGAATAATGAAAATGCATAGTTTCAGTGAATACTACTAATAATAGTGCATCATATCTGAATTCATGAATAATTTTAATTAGTGGATAATCAGTCATTTTAATATACATGATATAATAACAATATGGATAATGTGAATTTCTAGTTTCAGTGAAATTTACAAAACAGTACATGTATATCACATCAGAAGTTTATGTTGGCATTGCAATTGTTAACTACCGCCAGCATGTCCAGGGTGTGTAAAAAGATCTTAACCAACTATGAGGGTCTCGTGCAGTCCGTGTCAATTGTTTAGAGTCAAATGACTGCTTGCTGTACTTAAATTATTAAAGTCTGAATTAGAAATAAATAAAAATCTTAATTAGCATGATTAGTCATGTTAGTGGCCAAGTATTCATGGTATTTGAAACAAATAAACCATGCACGTACATTAAAGTATAATTTTATTATCCCTCCTGCAACAAAAGTTGAAGTACATGCATGCAAGCCAAGAAATATGTATTACAATCTGGCAGTGGCTACAGCGTACCGTTTTGTATTTAAGCTTCACCAGATACATTTTTGAAGCTGAAATGCCTGGATACTTCCTTATGTTATGAAGTTTCTGTTATTGATTTGTCCATTGCACTTCACCTAGTTTTCATGGTACACTACATGTACATGTAACTGTTTACAAAAAAATATTACTGAAATACACTCGAAGTCTTAAATGTATAACATATGTATATTAATTGAGTTACTGGATTAATTTGCCGTTTCGGAATCTAAAGGACTATGGTTAACTTTATTGTTCGTACCCCAAAATGAAAATAACGTCACGTCATTGGTTGAATTTCAACTATTTAGGACGTTTTTAACCAATCAAGACGCTTTGGTGTACGCTTTTGAAAATATTACCCAGAATGCATTAGATTCTGAAACGGCGAATTGTTATGGTATCTTGAAAGGTGTACATGTGTCCGTCAGGCAGGGTTGGCCTGATCCTGACTTCATTTCATGGATCAGTGATTAAGGTTACTTCAGTTACATGTAATTTGTCAAGTTTGTTTCTCACACATGTTTAAAAATACTACAAGCAGTATGAAAAGTAGGTCAACTATGTTTGGTTTATGAAATGAGTGTAAGATGAATATGTCTAATTGCAAGACTTACATCAGACTTTGACCCCAATGAAAATGTCATGGTTCATTGAACAATGCTTAGTTTTTGTGGTTTGATCTATTTCCAAATGTTTCTCAGATGCTACAGTATTTATAAACTACATGTACATGCATGACATGTATAGGATCACTATTTTTGGCATATTATTGGATATTCATAAGTTAGTTTTCATGGTTTGGATGTTAAGAATGTTAAGTCTATTTCACAGACAGTATAAATCACTAAATTTTGGGTATCATGGGTTTGGAATGTCAGTTTGTAGGGTGTACATCATCTGTCTGGCATGGTTAATTTGACTGCAACTTCATTTTCAAAGGTTAATGAAAATTGAAAGTTTGTGTGATACTTGTACATGTACATGTAGTAAAACCTTCATACATATAGGCAAAGCAGAGATGACATTTCAGCATTTGCACAGTCACTCTTGTTTACATCTGACACCAGTGATCATGTCTACATCTTGATTGTACACATGTAGCTGCTTTTAGATAACAAAAAACTGACAACTATTAACAATTGTTATAATTCATTTGATAATACTAGGTATTTTAGTCTTGTATAACATATAAAAAAGAAGATGTGGTATGATTGCCAATGAGACAACTATCCACAAAAGACCGAAATGACACAAACATTAACAATTATAGGTAACCGTACGGCCTTCAACAATGAGCAAAGCCCATACCACAAAGTCAGCTATAAAAGGCCCTGATAAGACAATGTAAAACAATTCAAACGAGAAAACTAACTGCCTTATTTATGTAAAAAAAGGAACGAAAAACAAATATGTAACACATAAACAACGACAACCACTGAATTACAGGCTCCTGACTTGGGACAGGCACATACATAAATAATGTGGCGGGTTTAAACATGTTAGCGAGTTCCCAACCCTCCCCCTAACCTGGGACATTGGTATAACATGTATACTGTATGACATGTATGATAACCAAAGTAAGGAGATGTGGTATTTCAATTTCAATAAGACAACCATCAACCCTAAACCAAGACCGGGATCTCCATGGATGAAAATTGAACGATGGAGGAACTTCAAGTGAAGTGATGTAATTGTTAGTAACTGTACATCCTTCAACAATGAGCAAAATCAGTTCCCCATAAGTGTGATAATGAAAAACCTATAACAGGCCTAGCTATATTGGATAATGTAACACGATGTAAACAAGTTCGGATGAGAAACCCAAGTTGGATTTTTATACCATGTATACAAAAGCAACATTGATACGTCAGTGATGACAAATATATTGTGGTTAATCAAAGACTTGTACTATAATAGTTGATCATCTGCCCTTATTCATGTTTTTCTACAAATCAATTCTATCTGCTTTTGAATAAATGCCTTCTAAATATATATCCCAAGATGTTAAGCAACATTTTCCCATTGTTTTCCATAAACACAATAAGCATTACAAAGTCATATAAAATTGAGAATGGAAATGGGGAATGTGTCAAAGAGACAACAACCCGACCAAATAAAAAGCAACAGCAGAGGGTCACCAACAGGTCTTCAATGTAGCGAGAAATTCCCGCACCCGGAGGCGTCCTTCAGCTGGCCCCTAAACAAATATATACTAGTCCAGTGATAATGAACGCCATACTAATTTCCAAATTGTACCCAAGAAACTAAAATTCAAATAATACAAGACTAACAAAGGCCAGAGGCTCCTGACTTGGGACAGGCGCAAAAATGCGGCGGGGTTAAACATGTTTGTGAGATCTCAACCCTCCCCCTATACCTCTAACCAATGTAGAAAAGTAAACGCATAACAATACGCAATATACATGTATAATGCACTAAACCATTATAGGTCAATGTATGGCCTCAGGCGCGGATCCAGGGGGGGGGGGGGTTTGGGGGTTTGAACCCCCCTTTTTTGGACGATCAAGGCATTTGAATGGGTACATGTAATTGGAACCCCCCTTTGTCCTGGGTTAGTAACAACCCCTTTTTAAAATGGCTGGATCCGCTCATTGGCCTTCAACATGGAGCCTCGGCTCACACCGAACAGAAAAATATAAAGGGACCCAAAATATTGTCTGTACATCTAGTAACATTGTTAGTTTTCTTTACTGATTGAATAATATGTCATTATTGTACAAGCATTTATGGGATTAAATAATTTTAATTTGAACAATTGAAATGGGAAAATATTTTAGATAAACGTTAGTACATCTGATCAACTGAAACCACATAAGAGAATCCGATGTCAGTCTTTAGAATTTAATAAGACCGGAGTCTAAAGAATACAAGTGATGTGAAAAAAATAAAAGAATTAAGATTTGATTTCCCTGTCTGAAACAATGCGAGTTTTCATGTTTTGAACATTTGAACTTTCACTGGCGCTAGTTATTTTGTCGGGTCTTGAACAGTACGTCCATTTACTAGTATTTACATATGTATGGTAAATTCTTTGCGAAAAATCCGGTGAAAATATGAATTTTTCTCGCGAGTGATAATATTTGTTTACCTCAATCATGAATGCTGACGTGCTATTTACCTGTATCATGTGTATCAATTACAATTGAACTTCAAATAGACCATTCCGTACAATGTACAATACAAAGTCGAGTTAATATTGAACTATTCAAAAATAAAATACGGTAAAATAAAATAAATTAAATTCAGATAGATTTAAGATTTGTTTTCCATAGCTGCAAAAGATGTGTTAAATGTCTGATTTTTTTTTACATGTCTAGAAATCAAAATGATTATACGGCAATATTTATAATTTTACAAGAAAAAAATGTAGCCCCCAAAAAGTGTGTGAAATAAGCCCTCAAGAAAATATAAAGCAGTTTTATATGGGGATAAGTTTGACAAGTGTGTGGATTAGGAGTTCCCCGCTAGGTTTAGAGTATATCATGTATATATTCAGCGTTATTATGAAGTGATGTGATTCGTAAAACTACGGGTATTGAAAACAACCGTGTATGCATGAATGAATTTACAACTAACTAATTTAATAAAAAAAAAATTAAATTGTTATTTAGATGATATAAAAATTGTCAACTTTTAATTCAGTTATAAAGATACATTTGGTAACAAATATATTGGGTAACGTATTGCGATTTTTCTGTCAGTAGTTATCTTTTATCTAGTGAAATTGCAGGTATCTAGTGCTGGTTCCGATTTTATTGGTTCGAAGAGATAAGGGCGAGGAAGTGTTAAAAAAATATATAAATTCAGCACATTCACTAAATAACCGAGGAATACAAAAATGTGTTCAGCGGCAAATATTTCAAAATACTTTTTTTTTTTAAATCAATATCTATCTAAAACTAATGTATTACATTGGAGTGATAGTTGTTTCTCTTTGTCACAACCTTATATTTCACATAGTAAATTTTTTTTAACAAATAATTGAACCTATATCTCTGACTGTTAGACATTTTGTATCCGTGACTTTTAAGTGTACATGAAGATCAATGTTTGGAAGTTGCTACACTTATAAATTAGCTATGCCTATACAATGGTTGTAGCTATCATATTTCAACTGTTACAACTTTTTCTGCGTTTAAACAGTTTATTTATGACTGTTTCAACGTTTTCCGTGTTGGTACAGCAATTAAATGACTGTTACAACTTTCAAATGGTTGCATCAGTTTTATTACGACTGTGACAACCCTTTAGGCGTTTAATCAGTTTATTTATGACTGTTGCAACGTTTTTCGAGTTGGGACAGTTGTAAATCAACTGTTACAACTTTGAAATAGTTGTATCAGTCCTTTAATAACCGTGACAGTTATTTCTTGCGTTGTTACAGTCGATTTATGTTGTAGACAAACACTTTTAAAGTTGGGACAGTTACAAAAAAACTGCAGCAGTGAAATTTAACAACTGTTACAACTTTAACAAACATTATCAGTCTTAGAACGACTGTTACTGGTATGGACAGACGTTTTTTCGTCCAGTAGTGTAGGTGGCCTGTTACAATTGCTGTCCCTATCCAATGTACCCTCATTTTCCAATGGCAGTCAAAATTTCCCCGACCATCATCCCTGATGGCCTCTGTAATGACAAGACCTACAGGTGTATTTATTGTAAACTTGTTCTCGTCCTGAATATGCATGAACTATTTGCCACTGGACGTTCAGCAACCAACAATCAATCATTCAAACATAATTAAGGTGTGCGATACTAAAATTCACGTTGTTAGCTATATAGGGTTAAAATGGTAGAGACATAATCATTACCAACTTTACATGATATCAAATCCAATGCCAAGATAATCCTATTTCTTTATTTGTACTTTTTGAATTCTATCTTTGTTGTGTTTGCGTTAAATAGTCAATGGATTTCTCACAATCGTCTTTTAAATTTAAAAAAAAATATTTCGTACCTCATGTCTGGATGTAAGCAATGGGTAAAGCTCAACCAAATCCTTGACACTAATTTTGTCTTCCACTATTTGTTTTCGCCTTCGCGGGTATGTTAGGTCCATTTTTCTGTTGACATTTTCCAAGTTTTCGTCTGATTTTTATGGTCTCTTTAAAGCCATTTTGTATGAATATCTAGAGATGTTTCATCTTCTGTAACTAGGATGTCTGGAAGATATCTATCTACCTAACCCCCAGGTAATGTTGTTTTTTTTTCCGTCTGACTTCTCCTCTGTTATCACTCTTTATTTTTAATTTGACATCCGGGTGGGTTTTGCCCAACAGCTTTCTTGCGTTTTAAAATTTGTATAGAACTTTGTCCTTCAAGAACTCCTTTAAATATTTCAAATAATTACAAAATAATAGCAATAAAATAACAGTATTCCGTATCACTCACCTGAACCCAGTTTTAATAAAATTTTTAATGAACTAACGTACAATTCTCTCACAAAAAATGATTTTCAAAACTTGTTCAATGTTGGTATAGGACAAGTGGAGTGCTTGTTTCCTTCATATTGTTTCACCTCTGGCTGCTGAGCGTGCTGTTGTTGCATTGGAGTGTTAACCTCTGGGACCGGAGTCCCCTTATCTTCTGGCACCTTAACTGATCTATTGCCCGACTCTTCAGTGCAGATAACCAGATGTGTTTTTCCACCACTCTGACCGTAGGGAAATCACATTCCACCTCCACTTGGACCATAGGTGAATGACTCTCTTCTTCTTTGTCAGTAGGCTCCTGAGGACGTGGAACTTGAATGTCAGTCCAATCTATGTAAAAGAGGGACGAAAGATACCAAAGGGACAGTCAAACTCATAAATCTAAAACAGATAACCAAAAACAGCAAAATTTCCTTAAAATTTCCAATTCAGGGGCAGCAACCCAACAACGAAATTTTCAGGGCAGATAGATCTTGACCTGATAATCAATTTTACCCCATGTCAGATTTGCTCTAAATGCTTCGGTTTTTGAGTTATAAGCCAAAAACTGCATTTGACCCCTATGTTCTATTTTTAGCAATGGCGACCATGTTTGTTGATAGATCAAAACTTCGGATACAATTTATAAACTAGATACTCTAAGGAACATTCAGTTATAGTTTGGAAGTATTTGGCCTAGTAGTTACTGAGGAGAAGATTCTTGAAATAGTTTACGACTACGGACGCCAAGTGATGGCATAAGTCGTTTTTTTTTCCAAATTGCAAGGCAATTTTTTGTACATGTACCTAATATACAAATATATTTTTGGGTTTCTTATGTTTGAAAAAATGTTTTCAGTGTTTTTATAATTATTTTTTAAATGGCTACAGTTGACATTGAAGGTAAGACATATATTTTATTATTTGTTATGAAATCAAACTAATTTTTACTATATATTATTAACAAAGAAGGTCTTATTTTTATAGGTTATGCATGAATTCTTCTGCCTGAAGAAGAAAGAAAACCCAGACAATTTTAGAGAACATATTGCTGGTAAAATGGAATGGATGATGAAAATTGTTGCAAAAGATGTAAAACTATCCACTGAGGTACACTAACTGCAAATATATTATGAACACCTTTTTCATATATATATATATATAAATCAAAATTTGACTTTTCATTGGAGTTCGGTATTTTTGTTATTTTACTTTTTACTTGACATACAGTTAATAATATCAAGCTTATTAGACAACTTTTCAAGTTTATTGTATTTTACTCTGGTATAAGTGACCAGCATTATTTTGTTTTAATAGGGGCATGATCTTGATCATCCTGCTTTATGGCGATCACATAGGCGCTTGATGAACCTCATAGTGCTTGGATAAAGTTTAGCCCCACAATCCATAAAACCCTCCGGTGGATCGCTATCCTTGCCGTGGTCGGAGGGCTTGCGTGTCTCAGTGACCCCAAGAGCTATGCCAGCTGGAGCTTCGTCTCCTGGTAGGGTTACCCATGCTGGACAGGTCGAAGGGTAGAGACCAGACTAAAGTGATCCGAACATCGTGAGATGCCCGATGTTTTAAATAAAATAGGCTCTCCAACCCGTTTGCCGTGGGTTGCTACCCGTGTCGGTGGTTGACGAGATCCTTGTGGATGAGGGCTATAGCCAGACTCCTTACGGTCAGAAAATACCCGGACGGACGAGACTATAGTTCAATAAGCTGCTTTGGCTTCGAAATCGTCTAAACGGGAGGTCGGATGGACCCGGTTCGATCAATCGGCTGGTCATGTCGAGCCCTTCAGTTAATCCTCAACAATAAGCTTTCTTGTAACAATTTTCATAATATACACATGTATTTTAAATTAAGCTATTTATATTTTGGATAACTGAAGAAGGCGATGGCTCATGGGTCAATCAAGTGGTACGCTTTCTTTTTCGCTTGATGGATACGCTCTGCTTGAGTATACTATTCTTGGAACATCTGGTGCTTTCCGCAGTGGATCTTGGGTGCTGATTTTGAGGACCAGCTACATTATATATGGAGCTCGTTTTCAGCATTAGCACTCGATCCCGGTTCGCCACGGAAACACAGCATCGCCCTTGTAGGCACTCCGAGGTGGGTGGATGGCAAGAATGGTGAATCTTTCTCCTTTCATATGGCACAACAAAACAAACCCTCGAAATCAGCTTTAATACACAAGAAAAGAAAATGTGATGATTCAGAGCCCTGTCGGGAAGATGACAGTTGGCCCAGATTTATTGTAATAAAAGGAACAGAAGAAAAACCAATTTCAAAAATATCGCCCTTTGTAATTCACAAACAAATTCAAAGCGTTGCTGGTACTGTTAAAAAAGTTTCAAAAATGAGATCTGGCAATTTGTTGGTTGAATGTTCCAACAAAAGTCAATCAACAAATTTACTTACAATGTCTACAATATCAAACTTTCCTGTTTCTGCCTCTCCTCATAACAGTTTGAACAGCTGTAAGGGGATCATTCGAGACAGAAGTCAATACCTTGGTGACCTTACCGTAGAAGAAATCGGTGAGGAACTTTCAAGCCAAGGTGTAACTAATGTTATTAGATTTCAAATTAAAAAGAATGGAAATATAATCAAATTAAATACATTTTTTGACCTTTAGAACTCCAACTCCTTCTCCATCTATTACTTTAGGTTGCTTCGGAATCAGAGTTGACATGTTTATCCCAAACCCAATTCGATGCTTTACTTGTCAAAAGTTTGGTCATGGAAGCAAACAATGTCGTGGTAAGCAGAGATGCTTCAAGTGTTCTGACGAAGGACACGAGGGAACAAACTGTCACTCTGAATCTTCTAAATGTGTAAACTGTGGTGAATCCCATTTTTCATCGTCTAGGGACTGCCCTGTTTACCTTAAAGAAAAAAATATTATTAAAATTAAAACAGAAAGAAACATTAGTTACCCAGAAGCTAAACAGATAGCTTCTGTTTCGAATGATCTCCTTGTTTCAAACAGACCATCGTACGCCAGCAAAGTTGTCCGCTCATTCAGTCACGAGAATACACAAACTCGCATGACTTGGCCAATTGATGCGGACAATTTTAAAATGCTGCCTGTTGAAACAGAACCTACCGATAGAATATTAATTCCAAGAAAACCAATATCTTCCAAAACCAGTACTCAGTCAACTCAATCTTCCCTACAGAGCTCACTATCATCACCAAAAAAAAATGAGAAAAAAAAAATCAAATAAAAAAGAAACAGTAGAAATACACAATTGGAGCGGTGAATCTGTCTGGGATCTTCCCAGTGATATAGATGATTCTTCCACCTCCAAAAGTCTTCCTTCATCTGCATCCAAGAAGGTATCTTCTTCGTCCAGTAAACAGTCTACCAGAGCCCCATCTCCTCTTCGTTCTCAAGAAAAGAAGGATGTCCAAAAGAAGCCAGGAAATACATCCTCTCAGAAGTCTTCTGATTCGAGGTCGCGGGGTAGGGGTCGAGGTGGAGTAACACCAGCTGCGCGTAGTCCTGGAGATCGACGACTCTCCTCGCACAACAGATTTTCAACACTTATCATCGAAACTGAAATGGAAACCGAAAGTGTTCCGCCACCCGAAAGATCACGATCTCAGGGTGAGCGAAATAAGAATGCTGGCAAACTCGACAGCATTCGCCCTTCTTTTATTAAATAATGACAAATATAATCCAATGGGATTGCCGAGGTCTTAAAATAAATCTTCTCGAGTTAACACTTCTAGTTCAGTCTTTTTTACCTATTGCATTTTGTCTTCAAGAAACTCATCTAAAAGAAAGTGACAACGTATCTTTAAAAGGATACAACATGTATAGCACATTTTCTAAGGTAGATGAACGTGCTGCAGGCGGATCATCCATTTTTGTGAAGGACAACGTCATTCATAGCACAGTCCAACTCACAACGGATCTGCAAGCAGTTGCAATTCGTTTATCATTAGACAAAACAATTACATTATGTTCGATATATATTCCACCTAATTCAATTATCGATAAAGCAAAACTCAAAAACCTCACTGATCAATTACCCTCACCATTTATACTTATGGGCGACTTCAATGCCCACAATCCATTATGGGGTAGCAAGACTCATAATGCCAAAGGTAAGATCATTGAGGACTTTGTCTCTCAAGAAGGATTATGCATTTTTAATGATGGATCTAATACGTATCTTCATCCTGCAAACGGGTCTTATTCTTCTATGGATATCACTATATGCGATCCCTCTCTGCTCCTGGATTATTCATGGCGTGTTCATGATGATCTATGTGGAAGTGATCACTTTCCAATAGTACTTGAACATTTTTTTAATTCTGCCCAACAGAGAGTACCACGTTGGAAACTTGACAAGGCGGACTGGTCCTTGTTTGAGAATCTCTGTCGAACGGAACTTCAGTCAAAGATGTTTGAGACTGTGCAAGATCCAATTTTAACTTTTTATACAGTTCTAACGTCAATTGCTGACAGAACTATTCCTAAGACCTCGGCAAATCCAAAACATCCCAGTAAACCATGGTTTGATGACGCATGTGATCAAGCCATAGGTGACCGTAAAAAATCTGAAAGACGGTTCAATCAACAACCAACGACGGAAAACTTGAGTAATTTCCGTATTTTTCGCGCTAAGGCACGGCGGACTTGTAGGCAAGCCCGACGAACATCCTGGAAAAAATTTGTCTCGGGGATTACATCTCGCACTCCGATGACAAAAGTTTGGAATATGGTAAATAAAATAAAAGGTAAAAATTCTAAAGCCACTGTAAAACATTTGAAAGACGGCAATAATTTATTAACATCTGAAAAGGATATTGCCAACAAACTTGGTGAAACTTTTGCAAAGTCTTCTTCTTGTAACAACTACAGGGAAGACTTTAAAAAAGTTAAAAAACAAAAAGAAAAAATTAAATTAAACTTTAAATCAAAAAATGGTGAAAATTATAATAAACTATTTTCTCTTGAAGAACTTAAAACATCTCTGTCAAAAGCCCATGATACAGCTTGTGGGCCTGATAATATTCACTACCAACTCTTAAAACACTTGCCAGATTCCTCGCTAGAAGCTCTCTTGCAGCCCATGAATAACATCTGGGAATCTGGTGATTTACCATCAATCTGGAAGCTTGCAACCGTCGTGCCTATTCCAAAACCAAGTAAAGATCATACGGATCCTATTAATTATCGACCAATTGCTCTTACCAGTTGTGTCTGTAAAACACTCGAACGGATGGTCAATGATCGCCTTGTTTGGTTCCTGGAATCCAATGGGCTATTAGCCAATATTCAGTGTGGATTCCGACAGGGTCGCAGTACTCTTGATCATCTTGTTCGATTCGAATCATTTGTCCGTAATGGTTTTGCGAAAAATGAGCATGTGGTGTCGGTCTTTTTCGACCTTGAGAAGGCCTATGATACTGCATGGAAATATGGTATTTTAAAAGATCTATTTGATATGGGGTTGAAAGCCAATATGCCTAATTTTATTTCTAATTTTCTCTCTAACAGACAATTTAATGTTAGAGTTAATTCGACCATGTCTGATCTTTATGATCAAGAGATGGGTGTCCCTCAGGGCAGTATTTTATCTGTTACATTATTTAGTCTTAAAATCAACAGCCTTGTTGAAGTTTTAAAAAGTAATATTGAAGGTTCATTGTACGTTGATGATTTTTTAATATGTTACAGAGGCAAAAATATGAATAACATTGAAAGACAATTACAATTATGTCTTGGAAGAATTGAAAAATGGGCCTCGGAAAATGGTTTTAAATTTTCCACTTCAAAAACGGTCGGGATGCATTTTTGTAACAAAAGAAAATTGCATCTTGATCCAGAACTAACTTTGTACGGCAACCCAATTAAAATGGTTGATGAAACCAAATTTCTTGGGTTAATTTTCGATCAAAAGTTAACCTTTCTACCCCATATCAAAATGTTAAAAGCGAGATGTTAAAAAGCTTTAGATATTTTAAAAGTTGTCGGCAGCACTGACTGGGGTGCTGATCGCAACATTTTACTCAATTTATATAGATCTCTTGTTAGATCTAAACTAGATTATGGCTCTATAGTGTATGGCTCTGCAAGGAAGTCCTACATACAGATTCTCGATGCTGTGCATCACCAAGGTTTGCGTCTCTGTCTTGGCGCATTTAAAACCTCACCAGTTGAGAGTCTGTATGTAGAGGCTGATGAGCACTCACTCACTGACAGACGTTTGAAGCTTGGACTTCAATATGCTGTCAAACTAAAAGCCCATTCAGATAATCCTGCCTACAGCTGTGTTTTTAATCCGATTTATGAAGATATTTTTGCAAAACATGAAAATTAAATTCCTCCGTTAGGTTTACGTTTAAAACCACATTTAGCTTCTTTTGATTTAAAATCTGTTGCTCAAGTTCAAACTTGCAAATGTCCTCCATGGGAACTTCCCAAACCAAAAATGATATTTGATCTCCGTGAACACAATAAAAATAAAACAAATCCTCTTTTAATTCAGCAACACTATTCTGAAATTAAAGCCGATTACCTCGATTTTTAAACTGTCTATACTGATGGATCAAAAGATGGTAATAGAGTTGCATCTGCTGCTGTCTTCAGGGACAGAGCTGCAACCCTCCGTTTGCCATCTGATGCATCCATCTTTACTGCTGAAGCAGAAGCAATAATTTTGGCTTTGAAATTTATTGCTTCTTCAGATAAATCCAAATTTATTATATGTTCGGATTCACTTTCATGCTTACAAGCTATACGAAATACTAAAATTAAAAACCCAACAATCCTGAAAATTTTATATGTAATGAGGAATTTAAAAATTCTTCTGAAAGAAATAATATTTCTATGGGTTCCGAGTCATGTTGGAATCCTTGGAAACACAGCTGTAGACCTTGAGGCAAAGAATGCCCTGGGTGACCCTCTATCTAACTGTGATATACCATATACTGATTTTAAATCTAATATTAGAGAATATGTTTTTAATATATTGAAAAATAAATGGAGTAAAAAAGACGATAATAAATTGCATGAAATTAAACCTAATTTAGGCAAACCTTTTGATAATATTATGTGCAGAAAAGATCAGTGTGTTATTACTAGATGTCGTATTGGTCATACTAGAATAACACACGAGTATTTTTTTAAAAATGAAGATGAACCACAATGTGTTCCTTGCAACTGCAAGTATACTATTAAACATGTTTTAATTAATTGTATTGACTTTGCTGATATACGTAAGAAGCATTTCAATGTCAATAATATGTATGATTTATTTAATAATGTTCCATTTACAAATATTGTTGCTTTTTTAAAAGAAATTGGAATTTATTATAAAATATAAAAATGTTATTATATTTAAATCGATTTTAATTTTTATCACGTTATTTTACTGTTGATTTTTATTTGTATATAATCAATTTGATTTAGTCAAGAATTTTAGTGTATTGAAGGACCTTTTGTCTTATTTTAAAAATATGCTTTAAATTGTAAAAATATTCGAATTAGCTCTCGCCGCGATATAGCCTTTTTGTGCTAATGCGGCGTAAAGCAACCAACAATCAATCAATCAACAATCCATAAAAGCGTGCATGATTTACAATTTTTTTCTGTACTTAATTTGAAAGTGGTCAATTTGATCACAGAAAACCATTTTAATATGACATGTTTATATTGGGAAATATAAGTATGAAAGTTACACTAAAATTACAATTGTAAAATTACCATAAATAGCTATCAAACTCTTGGATGGGGAGTTATCTCATTTGCACCCATACCATATCTTCTTATTTATACTTAGTAAACATGTTCTCATGTTGCAAAAGAAATTTTCATTTATTCTATTTAATATTTCTTCACAGGAAACAGAGACAGAAAAGAGTATTGCTCTTGAAAAAGGGTTAGAAAACAATGTTAACAGAAAGAAGGGGAAAGGGATTAAATCCAGGTCATGCATTAAAGTTGTAAAGGTATATTCATTTATTCTATTTAATATTTCTTCACAGGAAACAGAGACAGAAAAGAGTATTGCTCTTGTAAAAGGGTTAGAAAACAATGTTAACAGAAAGAAGGGGAAAGGGATTAAATCCAGGTCATGCATTAAAGTTGTAAAGGTATATTCATTTAAACAGTATTTTGGTAGATTAATTTGTAACAGTTAAAACAGATAAAACTCTGATATTGGTACAAGAAACTGATACTTTTAATTAAGATAGTGGTAGAAATGTGTTCAATAGCTCTTTTGTCAAGATGTGTGTATAGTTACACAAAAAACTGCTTGTGATAATTGACATTAAAATTGGCTTTTTTACATTAATGAAACTTATATTCAAAATGATAACATGAATAACCTCAAAACATAGACCAAATTCGAATTTGGGTGGCATCACTTTTATTGTTCTAGATTTATGGCCCTTTTTAAATTATATGCAAGTGGAGGCATCTGTGTCGCATGGACACATTGTCTATTTATTTTTATAAAATATTATGCATAAAATAAATAAGTGAAAAGTTAATTATTAAATTTTTGTACAAGGACCAATTATTGTATTCATCACTGAAGTTCATAAAAAAAGAATTGACTGGTTTTGGGTTTTTTTTTTCAGAATGTGCAGAAAATAGATTCCCTTCCCATAAAACACTTGGAACACAAACGGAAGAGGAAGAGGCTCCGTATGTAGTGGTCTTCCTTGACCAGGAGGGAAATACCTTATGTTCACACGTAATTGGAGATGGCAGGAAAATAATAGGACAAACATTAAATGTGTTGGACTCATTACTGTTACTAATTGCAGTTTATTATGTTTTTGATTTGGATTATCCCGAAATTTATTCCAAGACACTGGGGATTTTACAACAGTGGGCTATTGGGGATCAATATACCCAGCAAAAATCAAGCAATTGGATAAAATTCTCTGACGTGTTGTCAAGAAATAAAAATGAGTAAAAACTATACAGCTGGTTATTATGTTTTATTAATAATTCACACTTAAGGAAACTTTCAGAATTCCAGAGTACCTGAGATGACCATGGTTTATATTTAGTGCTGTTTCTGTCTTTAATGCCTTATCTATGATAGTAGATAGCATTATTTCTTTTCAGACTGTCAATCCATTCATTTGTCCGACCTGAATCTTGTAAAACATTTTGGTGAAGTTAGTTTAGAAGTTAGTTTAGAGTGAAGTAGTAGTAGTAGTAGTCATATCAACTTGAAACTTGGTACACATACTAGTACACGTTCCTTATATAACATGGTTTTCTAACATCAATACCAAATAAGGTTTTTTACTCCATTTTCATTGTTCACTGAACATAAAAAATGACAGGGCAAGACAGGCACCAGTGTACTGTGGACAATATCTTGTATCTTGTATCATTTCCTTTTTTTTCAATGTGTTGTTTAGAAGACTGTCGTTTGTTAGGTTTTGTCTATTTGTGGTACATTATTCAGTTTATTTTTCTCTTTGGTATTCATATTTTAGGAAGTTCTATTTCCATTTTGGAATTTTCCCTTGAATTAATGCTTATTCAAAACATTACAAAATGCACAATTCCTTTATTTCATAAAAAAGAATATGTCAAAGGCAATGAACAACATCCTTGGTTGCTTATTATTGGTTTGCCAATACAAATAACTGATCAGGTCAAAAACAAGAACCAATTATGTTGTGTATCGTCAGAAATCACCCATTCATCTTTTTGAACACTAGTGTTAATGTCATGTTAAACATGTGACATGTTCAAGAAATTAACACTTCCACAAGGATAAACATGTTTAAGTGTTAATTAAGTGTTTCGAGGCAAATTCACATGTAATGTGTTAATCATTTTAACACATTAACATGTTAATAATTATTAACACAAGTGTTAATGATTAACATTTTAACATGTTAAATAAGTGTTTCCAGGAAGGTGTTAATAATAGTGTTAAATCATTAACACTTGCAACACGGTGGAATATTCATTATAGGGCCTAGTGCCGTTTAAATCTGGAGGTCCTATTTGTTTAATAGGCGAATCTGTCCTCTCTTTGTATTTTAAGTTCTCTAAAAAGATATCATGTAGCATGGTGACTAGATTGGCGTCTTTTCTCAGGATTAGTCCCCTTTTTCTTGTTTACAACAAAGGACTTACTCTTGTACGAGTGAAACTCTATCAGATTTTCAAATACGTCTTCAAGAACAATTTTAAGCCAAGCGGCTGTTCTTTTCAGCAGCGTGTTAGTGTCGGCTTCTTTGCTTGTGCCGTTTTCGGTGCAAAGACTGAAATATTTATCTTTAAAATAATCAAAGGCTTGGGACAGTAAAACAGGTTTATTAGATAACAAATGGTCCAGTACAAAGAGGTAAGTATGTGTAAGGGAAACGTTTTCAAGATTTATTTGAACAGTACGAAGGTCGTTTTGGAATGTAGAAAAAAGAGAATGAATGTCAATGTGTTGGTTATTAACCGAATTGAGGGATTGCTTATTGGCCAGCTTTAGTAGACTATTGTTGCATGATTTACATATGTAGCTTTCTGTGGATAATGAAAGGTAATCATCTTCTTGATTGGCAATGAAATAATTGATAATTATGTCAAAGTCTGGAATTTGACGAAGATCGCGTTGGCGGGTTATTTTCTCGGAGCAATGTGGCATACTACAGGCTATTGACACGAAATTTCTCGTGTCTCGCCATCTCTTGTAATGGGATTCGCAAAGCAAAACTTTGGTGAGATTATTTGGCGATTCAATGATGTGTTCTTCCATAACGTCCAAAAACTTTGACATATCATTAATTGTAAGATTATGTTGTCCGACGCTATCACATAGCTGACAAAGGTCTGTTTTTTGCCTCTTACATGGTGGCTTTCCTGAAAATAACTTCGCCATTTTAATATTCCATGCATTGCACATACAATCATCCGACCGTATGTTAAACATATTGTTCAACCATTGAAGATAATCTTGTGGTCTGCATGTGTTATGGTACCACCGCCCAGAATTGGTTGAGCCACATTTCACGCACTGTGTGCATTTGTGTTTAAATTTTACTTTATCCATACTTTGGGGTTAATATGTATTAAAAGATTTTTGTCGATGACTTCATGAAACACAACTGAATTTTATTTTATATTATCATAAAAATAACCATAGCAAATCACTAATTATGGGGCACTATTGTACGCTCAAAATATGACAAAAAAAGTCAGATGCAAAATACACAAAGTTGAGCATGGGAGCACGCCCCTCTTATGCAAGTAAATACCCCAAAAAAAAGAAAAATTTCAACTGTCTCCCAAAAGAGTAAATATTAATAAAATCAAAAATCTGACCATATGCACACCATCAATATACGTACAAATAGACGCCAAAGTGAAAAAACAATATTCCCAAAATTATCAAAAAAGATCTCGTATATCGAGTCCTAATGTACAGAACTAATATTAATGTTAAGAACTATATAATACTATAGGTAGTCCTTACGTTAATGAATCAAATTTTAATGAGTAAATGTGTGAAGTTCTGTTGAGGTTGTGAGCATGTATGATAAAAAGAGAAATTATAGAGTAACTTGCGTATGCGGTAAGAACTGATAAAGTAAATCATTATGTAAAATACTTCACAATTCTTGAATCTGTTTATGAGTTGTGAAGAACTAACACATAACCAACAAAATATCGGTTATTTAGTAAAAAAAAACATAATACAAGCGTGTCCTTTACTAGGAAGTATATTGAAATTGAGTCTAATGTAAAATTGTTAACTTAGCCAAGATATAGTATGCACGACTCTAAAAGTCTTACAAATTTTCGACTGTGGGTAAAAATAAAAAATAAAAATAATATTGAAATATTAAATTTTATGAATAATATCTGCGATCAAAGATAAAAATATCACATCATGTTGGCGGACAATTGAAAGATGTTTCAGGATCGACAATTAATATAAGACAAAAGAAAACAAGGAAACAAATGCAATTCAAATTTAAGGCTCTAACATATCCTGAAGGCGGATAACTGTCGACTTTCAAAATGTTGTACGATCAAACAATAGACACCAAAGAACAAATGCAATCCACAAATAAGACGCAAAGAGTCACAAGTAATAACACGATCCCACCATGTTGGCGAGCAACTATAGAGTCGTCAATATTGTACGATCGAACACAAACATAACCAAAACATGACACCAAAGAAATAATACGAAAACTAAAAGACAATAATTAATAAGATCAATGTTAGATGTATCAACCTTTTCTTCCAAAAATACAATTGATTAACAAAAACAAGAGGATTACAACGATATAAATATATGCTACACAAGAATTAAACTTGACAAAGTTCACTTCAACTGATCAGGGTTACCGTATAACATAGGTCAAACGCAATGTGTAACAAAACTTTTTAAATAATTTTAAAAATACTTATAGGTTTCATAACAAGTGAGAATTAGATATCGCTTGATATCAACTCTCGTTATTTAATATCAATAATAATAAACGAGCCTAATTAGATATCGATTGATATCAACTCGAGTTATTTAATTTCAATAATAATAAACGAGCCTATGGCGAGTTTATTATTATTGATATTAAATAACGAGAGTTGATATCAAGCGATATCTAATTCTCACAAGTTGTTAAACCTATTTCTCTTATGGCAAACAGTTGTATGTGCGTGGCCTATTTGTTGCGAGTTGTATTGCTACGGCCGTTTTTCTGTGCAACGCGTACTGATCTGTATACTTTTTGAACTAATATGGTTTTATTTTATTCGCTCAAGGCTGATTTTATATATTTAAAAATGAGATGACTCAGTTTAATTCAAACGATATTGAATTATCACAAGCTGTAAAACGTATGGTAAAAAACAAATGTTTTTATGATTATTTTCGTGGCGAGATTGTTGCTACGGGCGTCATCTGTCAGTTGCTAAGTATGCGCGGACTGATCTCTTATAATTTTATCAATGAAAGACGAGAGAGCATGGCAGAATATAGAATGAAAGAAAAATGCGGTTGAACAGTAAAAAACTTTAATGATTGTGGCATACAACACTTCAGAAAATACACACATTTGATATCACAACATAAGTCCTTTCAAGTAAGTATTTTTTGCGCGGAATAACGAGCACAACGATATTTTACAACAACTTGAACAAGCATGGTCCATGGCGGACACTGTCATTACGCTTCGGCATCATTGTGATTGTCTAGTCTTGATTGTTTTGCCTCTGATGGAGAATAGACATTAATAGTGAAGTTCCCATCGTACACATTTCCACCAAATATGGAACTAATGTTGGATGTGCTGTTTGTTGTAGCGGAGCCAAGACGGTAACTCATAGCGGTGCTTGACTGCGAGAGCGGGAGAGCCTGTGCTTCATACTGTTGAAACTGTACTTCACAATTTGGTGGTCTGTTTTCACTCTCGACGGGAGCAACCCTTTTGACTGGTTTTGTTTTGTTGAGCAACCCAGAAATTTGTTGATGTTGCTCATTGTTTATATTACGATATTCGTTGATGGAGGCTATGTTCTTGTGTTCAGATATCTGTAAAAGAAATTTTAGCTGTCAAATAGTACGGGTAAGTATAAAAACATTTTATGAATACATTTTGTTACCGCCGTTTATCCCTTCCATTATTAATTATGCCCCATCCCCCTTTTCAAAATTTGTCCATATTATCCCCCCCCCTTTTCTCAAACATCTATAGCCAAATGTATTTTTTGCATCTCTTTTTTCACTTCTCGTCATATTGTGTGACGTTTACATACTTACTGGGACGCACATTTTATTTCGTTCATAAAAGACTTCATTGTTGGTCTGCGTTTTTCGTGTATAATGTAAATGTACAAATATTTTTTGTGGTGAATGTATATACATTGACGCTAGAGGTTTTGCTAGGCTAGCAATAAAACAAGGTTCCATCCACCATTAATGGCATTATGTCCTGTATCAAGTCCGAAATATGACAGCTGTTTATCATCAGTGAGTTTCTATGCGAATTGGCATGTTTCCTAGGTTTATATATGTTTTACAGATTTATTCTTTCTATCAAATTATGACTTTTGACCAGAGGTTTACTACATGTATGTATACTGTTGCCTTTATTGATATCAACTTTCATTATTTAATTTCAATAGTAATAATAAACTCGCCACAGACTCGTTTATTATTATATTGAAATTAAATAACTCGAGTTGATATCTAGTGATATCTAATTATCACTGGTTATAAAACCTTAAAATAACAACTCGTGAGAATTAGATATTGCTTGATATCAACTCTTGTTATTAAATTTCAATAATAATAAACGAGCAATATTGCTTGATATCAACTCCAGTCATTTAATTTCAATAATGATAAACGCGCCATAGGCTCGTTTATTATTATTGAAATTAAATAACGAGAGTTGATATCAAGCGATATCTAATTCTAACTTGTTATGAAACCTATAAATAGCCAATGAAAATGCAGCATTATCTTTTCAGGTTTAAATTCAGGAGGTTTTATTGGCCAATCAAATTAATGCATTTTTAGTATTTCTTTTTCTTTCTTGCAAGAAATATATGGCCCCAACCATAAGAGAATATTAAAGTGATATCAGATTCTGGCTCATTTTGAAATCTATTAATTGTAGTAGATATATATTATACTGTACATATATAATGTAAATAGAAATATAAATTTAATTTTGACCTGCATAATTTTATTGTCAGAAATATCCTCATTAGAAAGCTTCTGCAACAGATATCTCCTTGCACTGTGGTTGGTTAACCTTCAACCTTCCTCTGTTATACCTATTATAACACAAGTAAAGTATAAGGATCAATGTCCAAAATCAAGATACTGTACTTTTTAAAAGGAAGTATATGTAAAAAGTGCCCACTCAGATAGCTCAGTGGAAGAGCACTCAACAATTGAGAGGTCCCAGGTTCAAATCCTGGTCTGATTTGTTTATTTACAACATACTACCTGTAAGGGTTTGACAATTCTGTGTCAATAATATGAAATAAAGTTAAATAAATGCTTTGCAATATTTTTTCAGTCATATTCTAATGTTTTAAAGACAGGGTTTTCATTACACATTGTAAATTTTTTTTTTGTTTATTGAAACATTTTTACTCGTTTTGTCAATATTTTTTTGTTTCAATGGAAGATTTTGTTCGAGTATTTGAAGCAGGAATCCGATTTCAGTCCGTTATCGATAAAGCCACCACTCATTCATTATTGTTTCTTTTTAAATAATTTTGTTTCATAAAACACAATCTTTACTTGAAGGTTTTAGTTGAAAACTACAAACTGTACTTTACTATAGGCTTGTTTATGATATGATATTGAAATTAAATAACATGTCTTGATATCAAGCGATATCTAGTGAGATTCTAACTCGTTATGAAACTCATAATTTTCTATAAAAGCAATTGCTATCTTGTTTTACCATTTTAAGATATAAATACAATACTTTACTTGTTATGGTGAAAGAAATTGTGATTATAATTTTGCTTATTATCAACACTTGTTGTTTCATTAAAATATCATAATAAACTTGCCATAGGCTCGTTTATTATTATATTTAAATGGAATAACTTGTTTTGATATTTATAGGTTTCATAACTAGTGAGAATTGGATATCACTTGATATCAACTGAAGTTATTTTATTTCAATAATAATAAACAAGCCTATGGCTTATAAATTTCTTGCCACGACTTGGTTTTGTTATGGTGAAAGAACTTGTGAATATTGAATTTTACTTATTACCAACACTCGTTCTCTAATTTCAATAGTTTGAAATTAAATAACTCGTGTTGATACTAACCAGTATCCTGATATTCTTTTCTGACTCATAATTAGATTTTTGGTTGATAAACTCGTCACAAACTCCTTAACTGATATTTTGTCAGTTAAAAATGTAAGATTTGATGACAGCATATAGGTGAAAATACACACAGATAGCTCAGTGGTAGAGCACTCAAGTTATTGAGAGGTCCCAGGTTCAAATCCTGGTCTGAATTTAACTAACTTGATTTGATAAATCCAGAGATGTACTTATGATGTAAGAATCTACAACCTGGTCTGAATTTAACTAACTTGATTTGATAAATCCAGAGATGTACTTATGATGTAAGAATCTACAATGTATAATAACCAACTTCTGATTATAACTAAGATTTGGAAAATTCATCAACTGACATAATCTCATCTCATTGTTTATTTCAGTTGTCAGTTGATTTTTCAAATTGTGTTTTGCTTAATATCAACACTTGTTATTTAATTTAAATAGTAATAATAAACTCGCCACAGGCTCGTTTATTATTATATTGAAATTAAATAACTCGTGCTGATATTAAGTGATGTCCTATTCTAACTAACTATTAGATTTTTATATGATAAACCTGCCATAGACTCGATAATTGTTATATTTGAATTAAATATTCCTGTTGATATCAATATGATCAATATGATATCAAATCGTAAATTTTAATGAAGTTAAAAACTTTAAAAACATGATTATAAGGGATATTCAACTTTCTCTTAATAAGAAATCTGATAATATTTACAGCTAAATGTATGTACCTGCATTTGTTATCATAAGCTTCATAAAGCTACTGATTTTATTAATACCCACAGGTTGGGATTTAAACCATTTGCTGGATTTGGTACCGAAACAGGTATTAGACGATACATTAAAAGGATCAGACTCTGCACTATATTTTGTAGGCCTCAGTTCTTTATATTTAATGTATGCAAGTACATGGCACCTGCTGGGGTCTTCTATGTTTTTCCAAGATCTGGGTGGAACGTCTTTTACATTTCCAGGGTTGGCCCCTGTCCTTGTTTTTGTTGCCCTTTCTGAATATTGCAAAAACTGTGTTCCTGACTTGCTGGTACATAATTTCCCCCCCACCCCCTTTTCATATTTACATGTTCGGTCACTGTGCGCATGCCGAAATGCCCTGTATTTTGGAACCACATCATTCTTAATAATGCATCTGGATGTTCAATTCCCATTTGTCCAGTATTGAACAGTCTGTCCACTTCCTCATCTGTAACTGCTTGGGCCTTGTTAGGTTTGTTGCCTTTTCCCATTTTTTTTTAAATCCATGGTTTTAGCTGTCAGGACCCTTCGAGCTTGGTAAAAAATATCACCCTTTTTTATGGATGTTCCATAGTTATTTGCTCTTAAATAACGGTCTAAACTACTTATCCTTGACTGATGTTGGCTCATACTCTGTACCACTTTTTGTGCGTACATTAATTAGAAATTTGCATATTATGCTATTCAATTCTCTGGGTTGGATAACACAGATGTCTCGTGTGTCATCTAATGCAGAATTCATAAACTCATTCAAAATCGTCATGTCAGAAACTTTTTTTCTGTTAGTGTTTTGATTTGTTTGTTTCTGACAAAAAATTTCAATATCATCATCTACCGTTGCATTAGCAAATCTTGTCGAGTTTTTAGATTTTTCATTCTGTTTTGATATGTTTGTGGATTGACTGTTTCAATTTCAAGTGCTTCATTTTCAATTTCAGGCTCTACATTTTCAATTTCAGGCTCTTCATTTTTTAATTTCATTTTGTAGTATTTGAGCAAGAAGGAAATCTGATTCCAATTGTGAATTTCTAGGTTGTTGTAGAACAGGGCTATTTAACAACAAATTTACAGTTGTTTGCTGTGAATAGAAATTGGTGAATGGAGTCTGGGATTGACTTTCAATTATATCAAAGCGATATCTTGCTTCTGTTACTGTTTTGCCCGATTGAAGCTGAATATCATACAGAGGGAAATTGAAATTGGAAGTTGTGCCAGTTATAATGCCCTTTGCTCCGTTACATTACCGTACACGGGTTCCTTTCTTTATTTCTTCGTCCATGATAAGATTTATATTAGATAATGCAGACGAAAATCGCGAAAACCGGAAGTAAACAATCAGTTGTCAAGAAAAAAAGTAGTCCCGGCATGACCTTTTCCAGTGAATAATGACCTGATCAACGGCCAATGAAAATATTGGAAATTTACGAGATAAGCCAATCAAATTAACGTAATTTTGATATCACTTTTTCATATCACACTCCGTACGGTGTGATACGAAAACTATCTATTCACGTGGGAGTTAGATAATAGGCCCCAACCATAAGAGAAAAAAAAATTACACCTATTATTATTGAAATATTTCCAATATTTTTCAAAAAAGAAATCATTTTAATTACAGTTGTTTTCTTAAAATTTAATTAAAATCATATGACTCATAAATGTCTGTTTTCAGTATATTTTGATTTAAACGTGTTCAGATCATCTTTTTTTACATCTCAGATAGGAGAAACACAAGTTTCTGGAAGGCGCAAGTGGCGCATAATAACCATTGAAAACAATGAAGAGGAGGTAAATGTCACTCTATGGGATGACACGGTTACAATGGGTGACAGTCTAGAGGTTAATAGAGAGATCATTTTACTCAACACCATTGATTAAATTTGAGGTAATTTCTACACATTTCATTATACACTACAGGTTTTCCAATTTTGTGGATAATACATCTGCACATTGAGATACCCAATTTCAAGATGACTCTATGCATGTATGTGCATGGTAAAATTAATCATACTCACATTTGCATTGTATGCCACTTGAATATATGTTCAGCTTGAATGATGAAATTTTTTTATATCCGTTTTCTATAACAATGTATAAGATGGGTGCTGGAAACCACATTAACAGTTTTCCCCACTCCTTCCAAAATATAAAAATAACAGATAATATAACAAAGAAACTCTTCTATAATGTCTATAGTGCCTAGCAAGATTGTGTCAGGGAATTCAATGTTTGCTATTACCACTGTTCATTTCAATGCACTTTATAACAATACCAGTATACAAATCGAAATGAAAAAAAATTCAGTGATCGATTAATGAAATAAGTGTATTTTGGTAATAGGGGATTATTTTTCGAAATTAACAGAAATTTATTCCATGCCTGATATGCGAGCAGGAACCATTGCTGATATTTTATTCAGGGCATGGGTAAAGAAATACGGTTGCCCGGTGAAAATTCACTCTGACCAAGGTCGACAATATGAGAGTGCTGTTTTCAGGGAGTTATGTCAGTTATTAGAAATAAATAAAACTAGAACGACACCCCTTCACCCAAGATCCGATGGCATGATTGAAAGAATGGATAGGACCGTCAATGATATACTTTCTAAGTATATTAAGAAACAACAAAAAGATTGTTATGGCTTATAATGCAACGCCCCACGAAAGCACTGGTATTACACCTCATCGCATGATGTACGGGCTGGAGATGTCGTTTCCATTAAATTTAATGACTGAGACCGTCTCGGATGACAATGAAGAAGAAAACTTTATTTCTGAGTATTTTGAAAAACTTGAACAAAAATTAAGGGAAGCACATGAGTTAGCCAATAATAATTTAAAGTCTGCTGCTGAGAGGCAGACACATATGTTTGATGCCAAGGTTCGACCAGTCGTCTATAACGTGGGAGACTACGTGTGGAGAAACCAAAAGATCCGGGGATTAAGCTCAAAGTTGCTCGTCATTGGACTGGACCTTGGGTTATAACTGAAAAGTTTAGTGAAATAACGTTTAAAGTGAAGTGTGCTAAGAAATCTCCAGATGTAACTGTTCATGGTGATATTTTAAAACCGTATTTGGGATCTAAAAAAAATTGTTTGGTTTAATCAACACAACGCCCGTCCTGATATGCCCGAGCAACACCCTGTTGAATTCCCGGATTAAGCCAAATTTACAGCTGATTGCGATGATGAAAAGTTCTGTGAGCGAAAATCTACCAAGAATTATTGGAGAAAATAAAATATGTTCGCCTGAAATAATAACCGTTTCGGCAAGTGATGGCGTAAACCATTCTGATACACGCCCGACTATTTTGGCTCTCGGAATCAGGTACCCGACCAGGCCGACCAAGCGCGCGAATTAGAAATCACATGACCATTTCCGCATCAACAAACACGAGAACCAGAACAATTAACAAACATAAAAGATTTTTGGATATTGATTCTTTATACAAAATGCCAGAAGTGATTTGTACTTTTTGTGACTCAAAGTATGCTAGTCGGATGAATTTGAAAAGACACATACATGCTTTACATAACAGCAATGTGAGGTATGTTGGTTGTAACGAGCCAAACTGTGAACGTATATATTTCCGCAGGGAGTATTTACTTATTTACCTTCAGAGTACCCACAAGAAAACAGTGGACGAAGCTAGGGATCTGTCCCGGGAAACTAACCTGGGTTATACCTCCAGAAAGAACATTGAAACGTGTGGACCGCAGAAAAAGAAATCAAAGAGAGCTGAAGAGGAAAATGTGCCTGGGCCCAGAAGTCCCAGGGTCTGTGGATGAGGTGATTCTGCAGGAGGATGCCTCTGAGTTTGATATGAAATCGACAAAGGAGGGTGTCGTTCACTGTGCTTCAGGAGGCAATACCCTAGAGCCGGATGACATTTATAACTGATTCAGATACATTTACCACAACGAGTGATCCAGATGAGATAGGAGATTCACATATCGACAGTGTAGAAATTGTGAATTTATCTCTAATAACAATACGATCAAGCAAGGATGGAGTTTCGTCTGTAAGAAGGGAGCATAATTTCGCCACATCCACTCATTACGACCCAAGAAGTTTTGATTGGCGTGGCTTCATACGCCATATGGAAGAACTATGTGACCATGCCGATGCGTTTGTCAGTTATAATAAGTCAGCCCACTGTTTTTAAAGGTTGTTCTATGTTTCATAATTGTAATTTAACTATTAATGACTTCTAGTTCTCAAATTTTGTATTGCATCATATATGTAATGATTCATTTTGACCTTGATGAACTTTGGAATTGTCCCAATTTTTTTTCTACATTGTTGTCCTCCAAATGCAGATCATTTATCATTTAACAGATTTGAGATATCTATTGTCGTTTTAGAGATAATGCAGTTTGAAGTTTTACGAGCGGAGGCATGTATTTCTGAATAAACAAGAGCTTACCACTTAAAATGTTTTAGAAATGGAAGAGGTTAACATAGTTATATGTTTGACCAAATACCTAAAACATTCCATGGAAAAAAACACCAAAAAATCCATTTGAATTTTGAAAGTTTTGCATTGACTTTGTAAGTTTCATAACTTCTATTTATATCGTTGATATTGCATCATTTTTGGCACTTTGTCAAATGGGGACAACTGATATATCAAATTGAAGGTCTCAATGAACTCTGCTTAAAAATGAAAATTTTAAACCTCTTTTTCATCCCAGGGGGAAGTGTGGGGTCATTTAGTGCAAAAATTCAAATTTCTCAGATGGTAAGGTTGTCGCATATCAAATGAAAGAACATGAAGCGTACATTTCAAATTTCAAATTGACGTCCCCCAAAAATTGGTTGGATGGGGTCATCGAGTGCAAAAAAAAACAACCAAAAAAACTTCTACGATAGGGTTGTATATCAAATGAAAGGTCATGATGTGTACATTTGAAATATCAAATTCCCGACCTCCAAAAATTACACAATCTTCTCATTTTTAATATTCAGACAGCGGTACTACTTGTGCAAGTTATTTTTAATTACTTAAAGTAATATTAATATATTTATATAAGTAAACTTGTAGGATACTTATACAAGAGAACTTTATTTACTTGTAAAGGTAAACAAAAATATTGGCTGAGTTATGTCCCGTAGACATCTAGATATTTTTACTTGTAGAAGTAAAAAAGTCATCCTATTTTTTTAATGAATTTTTATGATTTTTTTTTTGCTTTAATGGAATTTAAAATTATCTGCCCTTAGCAGATGTCTTAACTAATCATTTAAGTGCAATTTCATGGACAATGAAAATCACATGTGTCTGTTATCTTCAGAACACTGAACAAGAACTTTGCAAAAACTTTGGGCTATCAGTTTCTTTGTTAAATTAATGAGATGAAACATTGAACTTTAATAAAAAAAATTGAGCAAACCTGGGAAAAATCATGAAAGGCATGAATTTACATCTGAAAACTTGAGGACTTTTGTGAGACTGTAAGAAAAATTTACTTAAATACAAATAAATTTTTGAGAAAATTAAGGGGAGATTATTCAAACATTATTTACAAAATGTATGTGTTTACAAAATGTATATTTTTTAAGTAAATAAAAATAACTTGTACAAGTAGTACTCCTGACTGATATTGGTGGAATTTAAAGAGGCAAAGTTTTTTCTTCTTTTTGTTGTTATTTTGCTGTTCACAACTCCTTTTTGATTTCAGCTAACAGTTCAAAGAAACCTCTCACATGCAAGAGGAAACTAATCGCGTCTGAAGTTTCCAAACCAGAAATTGGTGAGTATTAGAATGATAAGTATATATTCATACAAGTTGAATAGAGCATATAAATATGTGAAATGAAATTTCAGAAGTGTCATAAATCAAATGTTTAAATGAAGTTTTCAAAGACTATTTTTATTATAGTTTTAAATAAATCACTGTCATGACTGTATGCAGTATCAGATATTTTTGGAACAAAACATAGTTTTCAATGTAGCTATTTAAAAAAAATAATTTAAATTTGAAGGAATTGAAGAAAAAAATAATCTAAAAATGCAAGCAAGAGCAAATGATGGTGAAAACACTTTTAATATACTAAAATTTTCATGATCACCACCGCAAGTAAAACCATCATCAAAGTATTATTATCAATTTTATGAAAGTATATAATATTTGGCTTTCAGTGAGGACAAAGTTTAGGTAAATGAACATGATGAATGTGGTCTCGACTTTTGCTAAGGATTAAATAACCTAGATATATACTTCCTTTTCTCTATATTTGAAAAACAACTTATTTCAGATGTTGACCAGAGTGCGGACCAATTTAGGTCAGACATAGAGATAAAAGCACCAAAGACAAGTTTATGGTCCAAACTAGCAACCAATACTTTGATTGAGCTTCATGTAAAATACCAAAATCTCTTCATAAAACCCTCTATTAAGAAGAAAGAGGTTTGGCAATGACATGAGCAAATCTAATTTTTAGTTTGCCAGTTCACAGTGTGAACAAAAGTGGAAAAACATGTAGGTGCCGAAAAGGTGTTATCAGAGTCTTATATGTATGCGATCACAGGTTCAAACCTCTTTCTGTCAACTGTAGATCAACACCCCTTTTATTATGTTTGCATAACGTCAAGTAACACACGTTTCCTATCAATGACAACATTAGACTAACATTAACTGTACATGTTAAAGTTTTCATGTAAATGAAGGGGTTTACTATTACAGAAGAACCAGATTCATCAAGACGGACGACACCATATAACTGGCTAAAAAAAACCAACTGGCTCTTATCCTCCACCCAAAAGGCCTCTACCTCAAAGGCTTGGTCGGAGTGATTTATCCAGTCTGGGATTTCGGTAAGTTAACAACACTACATCAATTCACCCCAAAACCTCCTCACACACACTACACTGACGCGTCACTTCGGGACTCTTGTATTTTTTGGCTATTACTCCTCAAGACATGAGCCAGATGACCCCGTCAACACAGGACAGACAGAAGGCCACTGTTGTTGGTAAGTCAATGACACTTTTATTTTCAATGAACTGTCGTACTCCCTCATATAAACTGTTCACGTACGCGATAGCTGTTATTCCATGCATCTGCCAAGAAGGTGTTATCACTTTATTATATGTATACAATCACAGTTTCACACACCCTTCTCTCAACTGTAGATTAACACATTTCAATACAATTGTCGATTCATGCAAATCATCTGTCGTTGCAAATGACAAAGGATCACCGCTTTTCCTATGTATCTGTATATAAATCATCAACAGGTCAATTATAACACTTAAATATTTTTAATTGCAGACAATACTCCTCCTGAGGAGCAGCCAGACGAGATGGGAGAAGGCCACAGGCACACAAATGTTGGTAAGTCAATGACACTTTTATTTTCAATGAACTGTCGTACTCCCTCATATAAACTGTTCACGTACGTGATAGCTGTCATTCCATGCATCAGCCAAGAAGGTGTTATCACTTTATTATATGTCTACAATCACAGTTTCACACATCCTTCTCTCAACTGTAGATTTACACATTTCAATACAATTGTCGATTCATGCAAATCATCTGTCGTTGCAAATGACAACGAATCACCGCTTTTCCTATGTATCTGTATAAATCATCAACAGGTCAATGATAACACTAACATATTTTTAATTGCAGACAATACTCCTCCTGAGGAGCAGCCAGATACACTCACAGATCTCGGTAAGTCAATGACATTTTATAGCCTTGTCTCTGCCCAAAAATTGTTATCACTGTATATGTATACGATCACGTCACGGCTTTAAGTGTAGATTTGTATTATTTATCAATATTTTAATAATAACAGACATATGTATTTAATTGCAGAGGATAAGACCCTGCCAACGCCTGCGGCAGAAGAGACAACGGAGTGTCATATTGGTAAGTTTATGTCAATTCCTAAATGAGCTCAAAAAACGCGAAACTCTGATAGCAGGTGTGTGCAAATTGGTGTTGCCTTTTATTACATGTATACGATCACATGTTTTCTCAATTTACTATCAACGCTGGGGAAAGACAGATCAATTGAATATTGCATTTACACCAACCGTCAAGCGTGTGAAAAACGTATTAGTTTTGGGTTGTTGTACTTTTCCGTCATATTCATAATAAACATATATAGAAATGAAAACTTTCAAATATCTTTATTGAATAGATGAGAAGGCCAACACCACCAACAACAACACAGTAGTGGTGACAGCCGAGCTACACCATCATAGCTCGGATAAGTCTTTGAAAAGTGAGTAAACAACAATTCTTCTTAACATGTCCTGTACCCAGTAATGAAAATGGCCATTGTCTATTCTGTGTGTGTTACATTTTAATGTTGTGTTTCTTTTGTGTCGTTGTTCTACTCCTATATCTGATGCGTTTCCCTCAATTTTAATTTGTAACCCGCATCTGAATTTTTGGACTCTCAACCGATTTATGACTTTCGAACAGCGGTATACTACTGTTGCCTTTATTTGAGTCATTATTGATCAATTATGTGTTAAAGTGGAAGAGTATTTTCAACAAATCGAGACTACAAAAAGGGTAGCTGGTCACAAAGGACTTATTGTTGGTGTAGTAGAGGAATTTAAAGATCACCAAAACCTCAATATTGTATCAACTACAATTTAATGATATCCGCCAATTTGAGACATATACGGTTAAATTTCAACGAAACGTTATCATCTACTTTAAATTAAACTAACCTTTTTCTATGTTAACAGGAAAAGAGCAGGTGCTAATACGGCCGTCAAGGTTCCAAAGGACTAGTAAGTAAATTATGCGCTAAACAATTATCGATAGGTGTATTGGTCATGAAACTGGCATTGAAATACCGAAAATTCAGGTGCAATAAAGAGCAATTGATGTTGTGGATTTTCATAAAATACAATGATTAACTCATGTGTTATCAATTCACTCATACATAAACTATATATCAAATTAAAACAAATTAAAAGGATGGGCAATGATCACAAACGTTTGTCATGTTCTTTCCAATAGAGAGAGATTTTGCAACGGTGATACATCATGTACATAATGTTTAGTGATGCTTCTTATGACTCAGGTTATTAATAATAAAAAAAAAAACACATTTTCTTCTTCAGGACCGACCCTCCCAATTCCGGACTCGGACAGAATAGGTTAATATAATATTACATCGTAATGAAAATGCAATCATACATATAACTATACCAATCCTTTTTTAATTCATATAGCGACGATAATAACAGTGTGGTGATAGTACAATTAATACCAATCCTTTTTAAATTCATATAAAGACTATGATAACAGTGTGGTGATAGTAAAATTTAAAGTTGTGCACAGTGTTGAAAGTGCATTATGACAGAGCATCATTTTATATTTTTCAGTTCATTTGGATTCCGAGGACGACGACCGAATAGAGATACTTTGTAAGTAAACACCTTAATTCTTTCCTCTGCAAATGAGGAGATGTCGGCACCTGCGCTAATACTAATGACCATACTGTCTGAAACAGTAGTAATGCTGAATCAGAAAAGGATGAATACTTTTGCAAACTACTGATTAGTCCATCATAAAAGGAATTATCAAATGGGTGTTGTAGACCCAGTGCCATAACCATGATAAAAGGACGACACCATATTCCTTTGAAGCATAAACACATGTTTTCTTATCACTATTGACACTCGGTAAATACCAGAATATCATGAATTACCACTTATTTTGCTTCACTGGAATAAATGATAGTAAATGATGTACAACATAAATGAACATAAAATACGTATATGCATATTCATCTCACAGAGCATGAACTGTGACTAATGTAAACTATTTTTTTACAGCATCCGGGGACGAATTCCTGGTGACAAAGGAGCACCTTCGCCAATTGAAGGAGGATCGGCGGGAGGATATAACCCAGCGCCCTCCACAGCGGTCCTCCCGACGTTCCAAGAGCCCTTCAAAGCAGTCGTCAAAGAGCCCTTCAAAGCTGTCATAGCGCCCTTCAAGCAGTGGGTCCAAAGAACAGCGCCCTTCCCAGGTAAGAATGGATAAACGTATATAACAGAAAGACCGATAAGAAAACTAAAAACACAACATGAACAAATAAAAAAAGGGTGGCGACATCCATAATAGACAAACCAAACGTTCAAACGTTGGATACGAGCGTAAATTTCCAGAACTAAAACAGTTATTTTGTTTGTAACCCCACACTTGTATAACAGCTAGGTAGATTATAAATAGCAAACGGTCCTCACAAATTGTAATGACCATAATCACTGAAGGGAATCCCAAAGAAGTATGATATGTAAATATAACGAAAATGAACCAATGCAAAAAAAAAAAAAAAAACAACATCGTCACAAAATGAATACAAACATCTCCAGAAAGGAGTGTTGCCATATGACACACATCGTATCTCGCATGTACCTATTGTTGCGTATAAATATTTGTTTTTGATCTGTTGAACTACATATCAGTGTTATTTATACTTTTTTAATGACCCAAAAGAAATTGAAACAGACCACACTCTCATTCAAAACTGTGTCTGCACCTGCACCTGCACAGGTTGATGATGATGTGGAGTTGGTGGAAGTGGTGACCGAGAAACAGCCCGTGAAGAGAGCCGCCCACACTAAACAGAGGACAGGAGAGACAGTAAGTAATACATATTGTTGCATGGACATCCTTATTTACGATTTGAAAGTGAAATATACATGCATGACTGCTATTTACTGATATCATTAACATATTAATCATCACCGACATCGTATGAACCTACCGAATATCATCACTATTGAACCCTAAAATAGACATGCAGAACTCATATGTACTGGTATGATTAAGATATTAATCATAGTCTACATCGTTTTAACCTACCGAAGACCTTCACCATTGAACACTAAGATAGACATGCATGACTCCTATATAGTAGTTTCATTAACACAATAATCCTTACCTATATCATACGAACCTACCGACACCATCACTATTGAGCCCTTAGATGTACATGCCTGCATGACACCTATTTACTGGTATCAGTAACACATTAATCGTATCCTATATCGTTTCAACCTTTACAACTCCATCCCTATTGAACACTGGTTTTTATACTGTTCGCTTTATAAATGTGACAATGACGATACTCGAAAGCTTTATTGTTCCAATTCAGTTACACAGACAAATTGTTCATGGTGTTCAAACGGCAGATAGAATCTCATACCGAGATCATTGCCAATTTGGCTGCAAATATGCGTACTGTACAGGACGCGGTTACGCAGAAAAGTGTTCATGAGACAAAATCAAACACTAATACAAAAATGGATAAAGATGACAATGAGGTTAACCTTATAAACAATAACAATGAAAGTGATCTGTCGGGTAATGGCCTGGAAGATATATCCGACGATGATGAGTTAAATATTGATGATATTATCGACGCTATGGACGACGCGGAAAATAAAGGCATTTCTATACGAACTAGAAAAAAATGTATGAAGAACCAAAGAAATTTGGGGAAAGTGTTGATATTCAGTGTACCAGGCTATAAATAAGCCTATGAAAACAGAGACACTGCTACACAGGTTGAGCAGGAGAAATATGTACACATTGAAAGCGCTCCAGTAAAGGAAAGTGATGGCCAACAGGATGATACATCTGAGGCCAATATTTCACTAGAGTCAGATGAATCAGATAATGTTCCTGTCAGAGGTTCAGCTAGATCTAGAAAATCACTCGCTTTGTATACATCAGGTGATTATGATGTGTCTAAGTCAGTCGTTACTGTTGATTGATTGTTGGTTGTTTAACGTCCAGTGGCAAATATTTCATGCATATTCAGGACGAGAACAAGTTCACAATAAATACAATAGGTAGGTTGATACAATAGAGGCCATCTGGGATGATGGTCAGGAAAACTTGGACTGCCACTGGAAAATGAGGGTATATTGGATAGGGTCAGAAATTTTGCCTTGCAACAGGCCACCTACGGACCCCTCAAAGAGTTGTTGCAAGGGTTCTTAACGTGCAAAGAGCGTGGCACTCTCTTTACACGAGTCATCGGATTAAACGTCCCCCTTCTGACCGGACGTGACTGCGAACTTGATACATCCCGCACAGCCAAACGGACGCCCCACTTCGGCAAGCGTTTTACTGCCGGTCGGGAGAAGACCAAGTGACCATATTTCTATTCCCCAGTCACCCTTGGGGATGTCGTTATTGTTAAAAGTGAGTGGAAACAGAAGATTGATTGCATTACTGATCTTGTAGATACTGATCTTTTGTGGATATGAAGATTGAAGCAGCACGCACTATTTGAGATATTTTGAAGACATCTACACATACGAATAAATGACGTCCGATGTTCACTAAACCCAAAACTTCGACAGAAATTCAACGATCTCGAAAGTAGTCAATTGATCCATACTTATAAGATAATCAAAATAATGTTTTGTAAAAAAATACAATAAACAATTGATGTAAATAACAGTTGATAAAAATCTATAGCAACAAGTTTGTCTGATAAAAGATATGTAAATAAACTCATCATAGATACCAGGACTAAATTTTGTATATACGCCAGACGCGCGTTTCCTCTACAATAGACTCATCAGTGACCTCGAATCAAAAAATGTTGAAAAGGCCAAATAAAGTACGAAGTTCAAGAGCATTAAGGAACAAAATTCTTAAAAGTTTGGCCAAATACAGCTATTAAGGTAATCTATGCCTGAGGTAGAAAAGCAAAAAGATTGTAGAAATTTTTTTTAACATGTGTGTAATGTTTGGTATTATCTTTCTTTGAATGAAGTGTGATATTCTTATGTTTGTTTTGTAATATTTACAATTTATACACTTTTAATAAAAGGATCTTCGTTTACTTTACATTATCAGACATTTCTTATAATGAACAAGTGAAACTGTGAGCTACTGCTCACTGATGATACCCCCGCCGCAAGTGGATAGTTTAATAGTGTAAAAATATGCAAGTGTTCGGTTAACAGGAAGTTGTTGAGTGATGAATCTGAAAACGCATCGCACGGTAAAGCTGACTTGTATAAATCCTGAAATCAAATTTCAGAAATCGTTGTATTGTAGTTCCTGAGAAAAATGTGACGGAAATTTTCAACTTGGTTATGTGTAAAATAATACAAGTGTTCGGTAAACAGGAAGTTGTTGAGTGATGAATCTGAAAAGGCATCAAACAGTGTAGCAGACTTATATAAACCCTGAAACCAAATTTCAGAAATTACCTTTGTTGCTTAACGTCCAGTGGCAAATATTTCATGCATATTCAGGACGAGAACAAGTTAACAAAAAATACAATAGGTAGGTTGTTGTAATAGAGGCCATTTAGGATGATGGTCGGGGAAATTTGGACTGCCACTGGAAAATGAGGGTAAATTGGATAGGGACAGAAATTTTGCCTTGTAACAGGCCACCTACGGACCCCTCAAAGAGTTGTCGCAAGGGTTCTTAACGTGCAAAGAGCGTGGCACTCTCTTTACACGAGGCATCGGATTTAATATCCCCCTACTGACCGGACGTGACTGCGAACTTGATACATCCCGCACAGCCAAACGGACGCCCCACTTCGGCAAGCGTTTTACTGCCGGTCGGGAGAAGACCAAGTGACCATATTTCTATTCCCCAGTCACCCTTGGGGGAGGTAATAATTGAAGTGAGCTGTATTGATTGACATGGACAATAGATGGACAATAGATACCCGACAATAATTGGCGATTTAAACTGTGTACCTGAGTGGACCATATCAAGGGAAAATCAACTGTTTGTCAATTTTGTCATCTTCTGCAGGGACGAAAAAAAGTGCACGGCAAAATCAAGTTAAGTTATGAATTTGTTCTAAATCATAGAATGCATTTGAATTCTATTTATCTAGGGCATGCTATGCCTTAAAACGTTTCCAGATGCACAGGTTTGTCTGTACTCAGAGTAAATTTTGAGGTGAAAATACGGCCATTTTAGGCATAGGGTCCACATGAACCTTAAGGAAATCATTGCTAACAATATATACAATAAGCCTATATATCGCGCATCGCATAGTCTAATATGAGAATACAAGGCGGAAGGTTTGGGTTTTCTATAAAATTACCATAAATTAACACAAGGGTACATGAGATTGATGAATTCAACTAACAAGTACTAGTTCACAATTGACATATCTATACAACTAACAGGTTGACCATGTGAAAACAATAAACGAATATAAACAGTGGTTTTCAGAGAATTTTACAGACACATCTGATTAATCAACTTGCTCCTATTTCAAGTTTTTGTAAAAAAAAGATTTTTTCAACCAATACAAAGGTTTTCCGATATTTTGTCATACATAATATATATTTATTTATGTGATGTAATATCATGTTAATGTGGGGGAAGACATCATTATACTTGTATTGATTTTCCTGATTTAATAAAAACTTGAAAACTTGAAACTTGATATCAAAGAACCGGTTCTATGATTCGAAATCTTGAATCACATACATACAATTTTAAGTGGTCACAAATTTAAATATCTTGTTAATGTTTCTGCTCCTACAACTGTTACTGGTCCATGCAAAACTCATCTCATATCCAATGCAGAAAGTTAATTCATTGGGATAATTGTACTCTAAAGAGTATCTGGCGAGGAAAATAAAATCGGAAAGTCCCTTATCACATCGCAAAATCATGTAAATTTAAACTATGTGCCCATTCTCTAGCTATATACCAACATAGAAATAAGTAAACCCATTTGCGTATCCTGTAACAGACAAGACGTAAGGGTGAATACCATTTCTTCTCTGTCTGTCCGTGCTATTCATCTTTGGTAGACACCTATGTACAAAACAAAAATCTAAATTGCAATTTTATTAAATTGCAGTCATCTATAACACTGAGGCTTATGACCGCACTTTGAAAAATCAGTCTGTCAGTTATAAAAATCACCAGAAAAGAGGGACGAAGGATACCAGCAACACGAATCCAAAAAAAAAACTATGGGTGATATCAGGTGCAATGACAGGGAAAGCAGATCCTGGTCCAAATGTGACACCTGTGGTGTTGCTTGTTAGATAACAAATTCAAATTCAAATTCAAATATATTTTATTGCTAATCAAAGCGCCCACAAGGAGCAGAACAATCAACATTAATTACATACAAATGATTACAAGTGATTCAATATGATTAAGACACAATGTTATAAAAAAAAATAACCAAAAAATAACCAAACCAAAAAATATTTATTAAGACAAGTACAAGAATACAACAAGTACAGTGATAACAAATCCGGTAAAAAGTTATATTCGGGAGGCGTATTCATAAAAGAGAAGGGGATTGTAGTTACGGCGTAAGGAACATATCCGATATCATTTGTGAAACGGATATTCTATAACGGACAACCAACTCGTGATGGCATCTATAAAACTTACGAAGTGATGATTTCAACTTCACCATTTGGAACTTTTGATTTAATAGCCTTCTTCTGAGCAGCAACCCTCTATCAAGAAAATCATGATAGGAAATGCAAACACGGGGATATCGTATCAATTGGGAGATATATACCCCGCCAGGTGGTACATTGTCACGTCAGTTTTAATCTAGCGTTGTTATAAAGTATATTAATTTAATGATATTTTTGGTTGAGAACATCAGTATGATTTATTGTCGAGCCTGCAACTTTAGTTGCAGAAAGCTCGACATAGGGATAGTGATCCGGCGGTGTTAGCTCACTTCTCAAAAGCTTTATATTTTAGAAGGTGGAAGACCTGGATGCTTCATACTTTGTATATAGATGCCTCATGTTACGAATTTTCCGTCAGTCACATGTCCAATGTCCTTGACCCCATTTTTATGGTTCAGTGACTACTTGAAAAAAAAGTTAAGAATTTTTGTAATGTTAAATTCTCTCTTATTATAGTAGAAGGATACTTATATTTGGTATGTGCGTACCTTGCAAGGTCCTCATGCCCCTCAGACAGTTTTAACTTTACCTCGACCTCATTTAATGGATCAGTGAACAAGGTTAAGTTTTGGTGGTCAAGTCCATAACTCAGATACTATAAGCAATAGATCTTGTATATTCGATGTATAGAAGGACTGAATTCTGAACTAGATATTTAGGGATAACAAAAATCGGAGAAACCCAAAAAATGGGGAACGGAGGTTCTCAAAAAGTACCAGCCACCCTACCCAGTTACATTTCTTTGAAGATTTTGTCCTTAGCTATGATGGCTGTCTCCCCATTCATTTCTTTAGAATCAATATCAAAAGATATTCTCGGACCGGAGTACTTTAGTTTAAACCCAGCTTCGAGATATTGGATCATAAATATTAAAAAAGTAAAACATTATGTGTTCACTTGCAGAAACATAATCATTAATATCATATGGGTCAACCAAAATGTCATTTTTTTTTTATGTTTTTAACAATATTTAAAGCTGTTTTGTCTGAAACAACATTTTTTTTTAAATATCATACATCAATTAACCTAAAATAAAATGTTATCATTATAAGCTATAATAAGTAGCTTGTTTAATAAAAACCGATTTCAAGAAATCAAATTAAATTCTTATTGATATATATATATATATATATATATATATATTTATATATATATATATATATATATATATATATATATATATATATATATATATATATGTATATAAAATGACTGAATAAATAGTCAACGATCAATCTTACAGGGCGATGGATCATGTGATATGATTCTGTACACTACAAAATATAATATATAACAAGTCAAAAAGGGGACAACATCACCATTAAATAACTATAAAATGAACAAATATTAGATATTTCGGATAACAAATATCCTTCTTCAATAATAGCACGATGTCAAATGAATCATGTGAATATATTCAAACTGAGAAACTGTTTCTAAATCTTTAATTTATAAATATTTACCATACAGGATCAAAAATTGAAGGAAACCTTGAAAGACGTTTTTGATTCCATTAATAATCATCAAAAAAGTATCATTATCTTTAAGGTATCCATTAAGTTATCTAAGCTTAAAAATATTTTTAATGTTTTGAAAAATTTATTCTGTCTCTGTTAGTAATGGAGGACTTCATCTAAAGAAAATAAATTGAACACATTACTGGTATATGAATACAATTTAAAAAGTGAAGGATTATTAAAACTTTGAGAATGTGTTGAACTACTGCCTTCAAATTTACTTCAATCATTACATAATTTTTTGCCGAATGCTTTCAGTATGGTAATTGAAGATATGTTGTCATCATTAATTGTAGCCAAAACAGATCAAGTTACCATCTTCTTTTACTGATCACCCGAGATTATGCTAAGGTACCCCTGAAAATCAAATGTATGTTTACCATTTGGTAATTTTGTCTGTGAGCAGTGACTTTTATTCCAATTTTGACAATTTTATGAACTGGACTGATTTTGGCAATTCATGAACTAAGTAGCTAATTTAAAAATAAAAGATGTGGTATGAAGCCCTTTGAAAAGGAAAAAGAATATAACTTTCAAATATGTATAGTAATGAGCGCCCCTCCAATACTATATTATGAGGTTTTAATTTTCTTTTAACATCACTGGCAGCTATCATGGCTATGGTATACTTCAATGTGCCCTCCTTCCATCCTCTGTTGTAACTTCTATAGTAAAGAATCCATGGCCATTCAGACACCTGAAACAGAATTTTGATTTGAAATTGTTAATTCTTCAGTTGTTTGATGTTTCTTGCCAGACATAACATGGGCATTTTGGCTTGTGCTTCATAAATAATCCATATCCCCCCTTTCTGTTTTGAGTTCGGAAGGTTGCAGGTGCAATCCCCAGCCGGATAAAACAAGACATTATAATTGGTCTTTGCTGCTTCTCCTCCAAGCCGACAGCATCTAGGAGTAAGAGCAAAGGTCGGCTCACAGAGGCAACAGAGTCAGAGTCGGTATACATAATGTGTCCTAGTGGAAAATTCTGCTAAGCGTGTCGGTCTTGTACAAAGCAACTTGTTCTCGTCCTGATGTGCACATGGTTGACTCTGGACGTTAAACAATAATTAATCCATTCATCCATAAAATATGGTTAAGTGTGTCAGTGTAGTACAAAGAAGGGTTCTTATTGGTACTCATAGCATATCAACATCTGAGACAATTTTGGCCCTATTTAGTGCGACCTATCTAGATAGCAAATGTTATTAATGTATTACAGAAGTAGATGTTGTAATTTTACTATGGCGGATTGGTTTCTTGTGTATTCATTTGATATAAAGTACACCTGCAAATGACATTCTGTATATTTAGAAATTCTAAACCAGACTGTACAATTTTATTACTCCAGGCATATATTAAACATCACTGTGTGCATACATTTTAACTTTTAAAGATGTTGTTGCTAATGTGACATGTCCAAATGTCGATAACGTTACTCATTTTTGTCTCCGTCACGTTAGCCGTAATTCATAACATGTTTTTTTTCTCAAGAATCTGGCATAAATTAAACTACAAATGTATTAAAAAGTAAATATTGGCAACACATGCAACTGTATACTGATTAAATTCTTTATACTGTGTAGTAGATGTCATTTTCTTTAAAAAACATAAACTTTTTGTCCCATTTTTAGTATGTCACATGTCCATCATGTTAAACATAATTTTTTTCCACTAATATATTAGAAATAGTAATGTGTAAGATGCTGAATTTCTTCCTACACCCATTACCTTTCAGAATTTGTTTTGGTTTTATTCCAGGTAAAAGTCTTTAAACCAAAATTAATGGAATTTTGGACCAGGTGCAAAAGGAGAAAATGTGGGTATCCCTGTTTCCTTGGCAACCATTCAATAATCTCTTACATTATTTACTCCTTTTGTGAAGAATTATGCCCTACTGATAATACATTTTCAGAAAATATCATTTTTTTTCTAAAATTTAACTCTTTATCTCCAGGGGTCTGAAATATTTTTTTCAGGGGCCCAGTTGAAATTTTAGGGGACCAACCAATTTCTAAACTAATAAAATAAAACTTAAATATACTTTTCATATACTAATAAAGCCTTATTGAGTAATGCTATATCTAATGTTTGAGTCTAAAAAAGATAATGTATTATAACTTAATATTTGAATTATTGCCATCAGAAATATATCATAAGATTTGACAGTACTGATTTGTCATCAAAGATTGGTTCCCATACTAGATATTTCAGTTTCGTTTTTTCATTTAAGAACATTGTGTTTGGAAGATTTGTCGAAAATGAACTTGCAATAACTTCCTAAACAACTTGAAATCTATTTTCAAAGAAATTTAGTACACTAAAAAAATAGACTACTTTTTTGGCCCACCTGGCCTAAAAGGCCAAGTGAGCTTTTCTCATCACTTGGCGTCCGTCGTCGTCCGTCGTCGTCGTCGTCCGTCGTCGTCGTCGTTAACTTTTACAAAAATCTTCTCCTCTGAAACTACTGGGCCAAAGTAAACCAAACTTGGCTACAATCATCATTGGGGTATCTAGTTTAAAAAATGTGTCCGATGACCCGGCCAACCATCCAAGATGGCCGCCATGGCTAAAAATAGAACATAGGGGTAAAATGCAGTTTTTGGCTTATATCTCAAAAACCAAAGCATTTAGAGCAAATCTGACATTGGGTCGAATTGTTAACAGGTGAACATCTATCTGCCCTGAAATTTTCAGATGAATCGGATAAATCGTTATTGGGTTGCTGCCCCTGAATTAGTAATTTTAAGGAAATTTTGCTGTTTTTGGTTATTAACTTGAATATTATAATAGATAGAGATAAACAGTAAACAGCAATAATGTTCAGCAAAGTAAGATTGACAAATAAGTCAACATGACTGAAATGGTCAGTTGACCCCTTTAGGAGTAATTGCCCTTTATAGTCAATTTTTAACCATTTTTCGTAAATCTTAGTAATATTTTACAAAAATCTTCTCCTCTGAAACTACTAATCCAAATTAATCCAAACTTGGCCACAATTATCTTTTGAGTTAGCAGTTTGAAAAATGTGTCCGGTGACCCGGCCATCAAACCAAGATGGCCACCATGGCTAAAAATAGAACATGGGGTAAACTGCAGTTTTTGGCTTATAACTCAAAACACTAAGCATTTAAAGCAAATGTGATGTGGTAAAATTGTTTATCAGTTCAAGATCTATCTGCCCTGCAATTTTCAGATGAATCGGACAACCCGTTGTTGGGTTGCTGTCCCTGAATTAGTAAATTTAAGGAAATTTTGCTCTTTTTGGTTATTATCTTGAATATTATTATAGATAGAGATAAACTATAAACAGCAATAATGTTCACAAAAGTAAGATTTACAAATCAGTCAACATTACTGAAATGGTCAGTTGACCCCTTTAGGAGTTATTGTCCTTTATAGTCAATTTTTAACCATTTTTCGTAAATCTTAGTAATGTTTTACAAAAATCTCCTCTGAAACTAATTGGCCAAATTAATCCAAACTTGGCCACAATCATCTTTTGGGTTAGTAGTTTGAAAAATGTGTTCGGTAACTCTGCCAACAATCCGAGATGGCCGCCATAGTTAAAACTAGAACATGAGGGTAAAATGCAGTTTTTGGCTTATAACTCAAAAACCAAAGCATTAAGAGCAAATCTGACAGGAAGTAAAATTGTTGATCAGGTCACGATCTATCTGCCCTGGAATTTTCAGATGAATCGGATAATCGGTTGTTAGGTTAGTGCCCCAAGAATTTCCTCTCTTGTTAATAATAAATTTCAAAATATTCAGTAGCAGCTTTTCCGGAGTCTTGGCCGTAGCCTTACAAAGGTCCAGTTTGACTTTGTTAATTTGAATGCCAAACCTTGATTCTCCAAAATATGCCAGTTAGGTCATCATAATAAAAGTACTGTAAATGTATAATACAGGTACTAAATCATAATAAATAAAATTGGTGATTTTACTGTCTCCTGATTGATTATAAATATTACTTTTATTTTCAATGTTGTCAATTTTTATGGCGACACGCCCACTCTGACGTTATGTATTCATAAGCTAATATGTGTGTACATTGTAATTTTCAATATAAATAATATAAAGTTCTGTCGTTTTTTATTTGTAAATAATCAATTTGCTTTAGTCTAGAATTTAAGTATATTGTAGGGCTCTTTGTCTTTTTTTAAAAATTAGCTCTCGCCGCGATATAGCCTTTTTGTGCTAATGCGGCGCAAAGCAACCAAACAGATGGACGTACAGTGGTAAATAAAGACACGTTTATTGAATATTATAAAAATGTAAACCCGGCGGATATTAGTATAACCATTGTTGTTGATGCTGTCACAAAAAAAAAATATGAACCTTTTAAACAAAAGCAATTGGCAATGTGCGAGTTCTTTAGTTAAATACCAAAATTTTTCCTCAAGTAAAACTCCGTTTAGTCTGGAATCAAACTGTGTCTTTGTCACACTTTTGGTGTTTGCAGCCTTTCCAAAAAGTGAATGTGATAAAATGTTAGGTTCAAGGAATAATTGTAGTACTTTTACAGCTGCATATAATGTATCAATAAGTGAGATAAAATATGCCAACTGTAATCTTAAGTAACTGGTATAACTAGAATCTTCACCCTGGCACATGTCAGGGGTGTTATTTAACACGCTTAATGTAGATATGGATTCCATTTTTGGTTTCTTTGGAGCTATATGCAAAGATGAAGGTTCCTGTGGTTGTGCTTCTTGTTTCAAACTAGTTCCACATGAAGTTACAGAACTAATGTGTAAGTCTAATTTTTCCGTAGTTGCCTCGCTTCCTCGTTCAGCTTACTGAACTGTTTTGCTAAAACACAACCGAAAGAGATAAATAAAGTAATAGAAAAATGCTGCTACATTATGTTAAACAGATTCTTGTAGAATAAGTTTTTATTTATGTTTTTATCAAACATGTAAAATGTTTAACACAATTAGATTGATTGATTGATTGATTGTTGGTTGCTTAACGTCCAGTGGCAAATATTTCATGCATATTCAGGACGAGAACAAGTTCACAATAAATACAATAGGTAGGTTGATAAGAGGTCATTTGGGATGATGGGACAAGGAAATTTGGACTGCCACTAGAAAATGAGGGTATGCGGATAGGGACAGAAATTTTGCTTTGCAACAGGTCACCTACGGACCCCTCAAAGAGTTGTTGCAAGGGTTCTTAACGTGCAAAGAGCGTGGCACTCTCTTTACACGAGGCATCGGATTTCACGTCCCCCTTCTTACCGGACATGACTGCGAACTTGATACAGCCAAACGGACGCCCCACTTCGGCAAGCGTTTTACTGCCGGTCGGGAGAAGACCAAATGACCATATTTCTATACCCCAGTCACCCTTGGGTGAACACAATTAGATAGTTACTTATCAGCTTTACTGACAACTCAGATGCGAGTCTTCGATGAAGGACATATGTCGGCAAGAAACAACAAGTTTACAGGAAGTTGATGAGAAACAATTAGATTGCTAAATTGTTTGTGAACAGTAAATTTATAAATATAACCATATCAATGATAATTCAGATCAGATGACTACTGGGCTATGAATACCCTCGGGGAAATAAATCTCAACCAGCAGTGGCATCGACCCAGTGGTAGTTAATAAACTCATCATGAAACCAGGACTTAATTTTGTATATACGCCAGACGCGCGTATAAGATAAGAGTACTCGAATATCGTGACCGACTATTAAATTTTAGATCTTTAGACATCCCTATTTTTTTGTTATACTCTTAAAACGGTTAAAATATAACACAAATCTTAAGTACATTTTGTTGAATAGAAGCGGTAAAGTAATAGTTTTGTCTGAATTTTTATTGATATGTCTGGCCTTTTTAGCAGAATTATTTTCCTTTTCAATGTAAATCTCCATAGATATTTTAGATTATTACTTTTTAATCTTCCTCAAGTAAGATTTTGGAACTTTTTTTTCTGTATATATTTGGGGTATAAGGGCCAAGTGAGTTTTTCTCATCACTTCGAGTCCGGCGTCCGTCGTTGTTAAGTTTAACAAAAATCTTCTCCTCCGATACTACTGGGCCACATTTGACCAAACTAAGCCATAATCAACATTGGGGTATCTACTTTAACAAATGTGTCCGGTGACCCGGTCAACCAACCGAGATGGCTGCCAGGGCTTAAAATAGAACAAATGGGTAAAATGCAATTTTTTTATATGTTTATATGGCAATAAATAAATATTTGAAAAAAAATTAAACATGTTTTAATTAATTGTATCGTATCGTAAGAAGCATAATGTTCAATTTAAAAATATTGTTTCATTCTTAAAAGACATTGGAATATATTGTATATAGTATTGTATACTTTAGACACTGCTTAATTTAAAGTGTAGAAAGCGTTACCTGCACCTCTTCATGCTGTAAACTATAAACGACAGATTTATTATCCATTATATGTGTGACGTAAAAAAAAGTTGTCATATCATGTCGTGAAACTTTCAACTTATATATATGGATAAGAGACGAGGTCGGCCTCTGTTAGCAAACTATGTCCATTCTCAATTTCAATCTCAATGTGAAATGGTGAATTAATAAATTATTTTTGCTGGAACTCTTGCATGGCAGTCAATAATTAAACCAGATGCTTCACAGGGTGCAGCTTTGTACGACCTCAGAGGTTGAACCCTGAACGGTTGGGGCAAGTATGGACACAACATAAGTTGATTTAACGCGATTAAATAGTTGACACAGCATAGGTTTCTGACACAGAATGAATGTTTTCTAATGAACTTAACTTTTTTGTTTTGTCTTTGAGCAATTCACTATGCTGTTGATTATCAATACTTTTTTTTCACATCCCCCATTCCCTGATTCCAAAACGGATCTCAATTCAAATTTCTAGTGGCACCTAACACTAACTACTTATTTAAATGCATCATAAAATATTAAAAAATGTATTAAAGTGCTTGTTATCACTAAGTGATAAAGATTGTTTTAATTTATTGATTAGGGATTGAATTCGGGAACCGAAGTTGTTGTCTTGGAAATCTGGGGTTTGCATGAAAGGTATGACTGCTTGAGCGCATACTATTTCTAGGTCTTGTTCCTTTAAATGGTGTCCGAAAGGAACGAAAAGTATTTACATTTTGATTGTAGTTTGATGATAAGCAGTATACCAGCATTTGCTAGCAGGATGAAGTTTACTACATATATATAGTATTGGTACAAAAATTTGCAAGGCAATTGACAAAAATTACCACTATGAAAATAAACGCATCATAGATACCAGGACTAACCGTACACAATAACCCTGTGGAATATTGTCATTAGCAGTGTTATAACGCCTCCGATATTGATAATTATCATTCTGTACATCCGAAGTTTTTGGCATCGCCTTTAGCCACAGTTCCTGATGCATGTAAGCCCAAGATACTCCGAACTGACATTTAGATTTTCTAAATGTTTTATCATACTTAAGCCATTGCCCATTACTTTTTGCGATTTCCCTCACAGTCTCCATATAGATTATGAGATCATCAAAGGCATCCGTGAATTTTTGACAGTATATTACCATATAAGCCGATAAAGCGTTGATCCACCAGTACTTTCGATACATACCAAACGTGGCTGATTTTGGTAATTTCTTTCCAAAAAGTATCGCCTTTATGATTTACATGCATATTAAAGTCATTTTTACGCACACCAACTTTATACAAATACGTTGTAAGAAATAACTGTTTCACATACATACAGTTACAGGTAAAAAAAAAAGCCAGACAAGACAACAGTCATTTAAAAAGACAAAAGGAAAAATTAGCAAATGAGACTTCATCAATGATGTCTTAAAATTTCCTGTCAGAGAACAACAGTGTGATAGATGAGGCAAGTACATTTATAGGTTGCAATTTGTAAATACAGCTGTTTCTCAAAACACGCCTCTTTTTGGAAGATCTTGATTATTCATAGAAAATGCATTTTGTTTACATACTGGTTCCCAGTTATGCTCTCCGTGTTCCATCTCACAGAGACATAACTTGGGAATGTTACCAGTAAATACACACGTGCATATTGTTTACACTGAAATATGTGGTGACCTTTCATTCGAGGTAGGGATAGTTAAATCAGTGATAGTCTAAACTCTGAGAAGCTCAGGGCAAATCGACGTTAAACATAATCGAAGTAGCGGATGTGTGTTTTACCCCTTTCGTCCTATTTAAGTGATTGTGCATACAAGGGGAAAATTCTTTTTTTTTTAAGACCTTTAGATTTTGAGCAGATTTAGTATATGCGATACTACCATCTTTTTTTGTCCGCATGTATTGTTGAAATTGCAGATTTTTCTCATTTTTGGAATGGGGTCATTCGTGTCGTTTTGGCACATCTATACCATGTTAACTGAGCCGGGTCCGTAGTGCAAATAAAATAAAAATATAATAAAGATGTGACGTTAATAAGCCAAAAAAAACAACAGTAAACTTGTTATCCTTGAATAATTGATTTCATGAAAAAAACAGAAACAGTTTATGTCCTTTACTACTTGACAATTAATCAATGAACGGCCATTAGTGTTCTCCACTAAACGAACAGCAATTAGTTAATATGTTACCTCAGATGGATTCAGATTCAAGATTCAATAGTTTATTAAAGTCTCACCACATACATACAAGTATAAACACAATATAATATCAAGTACACAATATAAAATTTAGAATGCATGTGCCATTCTTAAAAGAACTATGAGAGACTGTTATATACAATTTTAAAACGACAGAATTAAAACATAAGTTTTGTTATTTATACAAAACATAAAAGTGCAATATCACCATGCACATCTAAGGATAAAACCTGATACATATACATAATAAAAATAACTGAAACCGTTTGATTTTTAACAGTATCTTTTTAACAGTATAAGATACTGTTTCGTCGTAATAAAATATTGTTGCAGGTTTTGGCAACAGAACTACAAACATTTTCATTTTTGAACAAAAATATAAATTTTTCATCATCTGACAAAGTTAAAAACATATCATTTTGTTGAATTATATCAATAAATAAAGACTGCCTTAAATCTTCATATAATGGACATGTTAACAATACATGTTTTTCATCTTCTATATTATCACAATTGAAACATAATCTTTTATCTAAATCTAATCTTTCGTAACGACCAGTTTCAATTTTTAAAGGTGCTACTCCACATCTAAATTTCGCATATGCACTGCGATATCGAATAGGTATATTTTGCAACAAATACTGTTCAGTAGAGTATGAAAATTTGAACAATTTATAAGTTCTTAACTTATTTCCTTGACCATAAGAATCAAGTCTTGTACTCCATTCAGTTTTATAATTATCAAAAATATTAACTTCTAACTGATGAATTATATTTTTATCCAGTATATAATCATCTACATTACAAAATCTGTCCATATTGTAAAGTTTCAACATTTCTATCACTTTATAACTCCAATTTTTAATTTTATAACTACTTTTTCTAATTGACCATATAAATACTTTATAATTTATCCTGTCTTTTTCCATTCTTGAACATCTTGCCCAGTGTCTAAAAATGTTTAACCACTGTTTAACCTATGGAGGCTTCCAACCCATGTCACCTGAAACAGCATCATTGGGAGTATACTTTGCAACTCTCATATAAAATCTCATGGCTCGGTTCTGAACTGCTGAGATGCAGGAGAACTCACTTGTACCCCAAATAGCTGAGCCGTAATTGATGACTGACCAAACTAAAGTGTCAAACAATTTGGTGAAAATATTGTGTTGGAAGCCACCATGTGCTTTACATTTTACTATAAGAAGGCCTAATGCCCGACTTGCTGACTTTGCAACTGCCTTTGCCATAACTTTATAATCTAAAAATTCATTTAATACTAATCCTAAATATTGATAGCTAGAAACATAATCAATGACTTCATCATTTATATTAAAAACAAAATCTGATCTTAACACAGAGGGATTTCTAAAATGCACGATTTTTGATTTATTTAAATTAACTTTTAAACAATTATCATTACACCATACACCTAATACATTAATCAATTTCTGCATATCTTCTGTATTTTCAGACAATAAAACAAGATCATCTGCATATAATAAAATAGCAACCTTTTCACCGTCAATGTCTATACCAATATTTAATGCTTTTATATCATCAATTAAGTTATTAATAAAAATATTAAACATGACTGTGGATAAAACACATCCTTGTTTCAAACCAGTATTTACACTGAACCAATCAGTAGTATTTCCGTTCACACGAACACAGCATTCTATATTTAAATAAATGGCTTGCAAAGCACAAATAAACTTTGTACTTATACCTAAATCTGTTAATTTATTAAACAATAGTGACCTGTCAATTGTATCATATGCCTTCTTAAAATCTACAAAAGAGACAAAAGTTGACAATTTGCATTTTTTCCTTGTTTCAATTATTGACGTTAAAGTGGAGACATGGTCAATAGTACTCCTGCCTTTGATAAAACCATTTTGTTCATCATTTATTACCTCCCTTTCATCTAACCATTCTGTTAATCTATTATTTAAAACACTACAATAAAGTTGTATGCACATGGTGCTAAAGTAATACCTCTGCATGACAATGGATCTCTAGGATCAGAAGTTGAACATTTTGGTATTGGATTAATTATACCTTTATTCCAAGTATTTGAAATTTTACCAGATTTAAAACATAAATTAAATAATTTTGTTAAAGTACAAATAACTAAGAAATTTTTACACAATTCTGATTGAATTAAATCTACACTTGGACTTTTATTATTCTTTGAATTCATGACAATATTATGAACTTCATCAAAAGTTATTTCATTATCTAATAAATCAGAAACAATAATATTTTCTAAATTTAAATCATCTTTTAAAATTTTAGGATCTGAGTTGTTACTCTGATTTAACAAATTATAAAAACAATCCTTCCATTTATGCAATACTGAGTCCAAATTGTTTGTAACAGAGCCGTCTGACAGCACAACTTCATTCGGAATAGCCGATTGCCTTTCATTTCCTATACCAATGTTACCAATTTTCCGCCAAAATTGTTTGGAGTCATTACTGTTCATATATAACAAGTCTTCTTGACATTGGTGCCAATAACAGCGTTTAGATTGCTGAACAAGTTTATCAAAGTCCTTTCTCTTGTTCAAATACAGTGTTCTTAATGCAGATTTATTGCTATTGTTCGTACAACGCAGATACTGGTTCTCGGCCGAACATGTTTCATTCCACTTTGAAGTCAAGTCATTGGACCACCATGGTTTCTTGAAACGTCTTCTTTTATTGTTACAACTATTCAAAAGTTTTGTTTTTGTATTTAGTTTCGAATTCATCTCATTATGCATTATATTAACAAATTCACAATATATATTATCTACATCATCTTGATCACCATTACTTTTTTCTATATCTCTGATACATGAATTTATACTATTAATCACATTTTCATCTTCAAACCAACTATTCGGAATATTTTTTTTTTCGATCGTCACTGATGAGTCTTATGTAGACGAAACGCGCGTCTGGCGTATATACTTAATTTGGTCCTGGTATGTATGATGTTTTTATTTATACATCCATCAATAAATCTTTGCCAACCCAATCAATTTTAGTGCAATAGGAACACTTTTTCCTTCATTGCCAAATTAACATTAATGTAAGACATTCCCTTATAAATGCAATTAAAATCCATTATCCTAATTTTAACCAGCTTGACTCAAACTCTAAACTTAAAACTATTCTAGATCCCAATAAAGATATTTTGTCTAGTGTTGTAGACTATATAAAGCAATCTATGGAATTGCGAAAATAAGGTCCACATTGGTCAATTATTATATACATCTATATATATAGATATATGTTATTAATATCAACTTCACTTTTTAAAAACATTTATCATGTATAGTTATGTTTCTTGTCAGTTGTGTATACATTGTACTATGTTTGCATTTTAACCCGTCAGGGTTTCATGTTTTTTTGTTTTTTTTTTGCAATAAAGATTAAAACAAGTAAAAAAAAAAAAAAATAGGAAAGCAATTTCAAGGTAGAATGAATCAATGGATAGTTTCGAAACATAGCAATGTTGGTCCCCTCCCTGAGCAGAGGACATTCCGGTGTATTGCTATGACAGGTTAAGGAGGTTCGTGGGTATACAAAAATCAGATTTTTTTTTTTTTTTTTTACAATTATATATAGTATTTATTACTTTATTTCTTGTTAATTTTATCATATCGAACCAACATCATTCACAAAATTATAACATACAAATATTGTTGTATTGTAAGTTTGAAGTTAGTATGAAATTAGACAATTGTGTTTTTTTTAAGAATGAGTACAAAAAAAACTGAAAAATTACTAGTACTTATTATTTACGTAAATGTTTGATAAAGAACCGAAATTGGTCATACGATAGGAAAGTTCACCTAGTTAAAAATTGCCTTTAAAGGACAATAACTCTTTTAGGGGTCAATTGACTTAGTTTTAGATCTTAGTTTGCTGAATATTATTGCTGTTTAAAGTTTATCTCTAGCTATAATTGGGATAAAAATGATCTTCTGGTACTAAAGTTATAGTGCGAAAACTAAGAAAATGCTTATTTGGGCCCTTTTGGCCCCTAATTCCTAAAATGTTGGGACCAAAACTCCCAAAATCAATCCCAACATTCCTTTTGTGGTCATAAACCTTGTGTTAAAATTTCATTGATTTCTATTCACTTTTTCTAAAGTTAGAGTGCGAAAACTAAAAGTATTCCGACGACGACGACGCCAACGTGATAGCAATATACGACCAAAAAATTAAAATTTTTGCGGTCGTATAAAAACTATGCCATGGCTTTCCTAGTTTTACACACACCATGCGATTTGTGTAATAGAGATATACGTACTAAACATGAGATTGAGAGCATGTTAAATTCGATATACCAGACAGCAAGTCTGGATAAAGACCTTGCTGGAATTTACCAGAAGTTAGCACATTCCAGCACCCAAAATGGAAGAAGACTGCTGTACTGGGTGGATTCAGAAAAGCTTGTGTGGTTATACGAGTTGGTGAGATGCCTGGACAATATTATAAAATTAGTAAACTTCGGACCCAAATTTGTATCAAATTGAAAAATAAAATGTAAAATTTACCGGTCTATATTTATGCTTATTTTTTTTTTGTTTATTTATTCCAGAAGCATAGAAGAACAAATGACTGATGGAGACAGAGAACAGAATACTTAATTTTCGATGCTGAAACAAGACACAGTTGCTATGTATCCATGTACAAGTATCTTCTTACAATGATGTTAATCTCTAAAGTTTTTACATTATTTGTTATACAAATAAAACATTTTTATAAGGTGAAAGAGTTTCTTTATTGCATATTATTTATTAAAAAGTCATCTGTGTCTAATCAAGGATTTGCATAGTGTGACTATTCAAATCCGTGGTCTGGTGCACACATGTTGCTTCATTTTGTATCATAAATATTATTATCATGCATGTTTCTTTTCAATTCCAGAAAGTGAAATGCAAAGTGACAAAGACAATTGACTGTTTTTATGTTTACATATTTTAAAATTCACCATAGTTTTAATTTCATATAGCCTTCCAAAGTTTATAATTTATTGTTATTAAAACTTTTAAAAAGGTTTATGTTCATAAAAATTGCCATCTGTTCTTGTACATGTAACCATTTCCCAATCGATTATATCTCTAATTATACTGTTTGAGAAAAACGGTCACCGAGTGCGAAAAAAAAAATTCGCTGCAATTTCAAGCTATTAAGAAAACGATGAAAGTTTGCTGCATACATAATGTGTATAGAATGTTCCTTTCGATTTACATTTTATACATTAACCTCAAAAATGACCGACCGTCTGTTCACAACTTACAACGAAATAATTCTCAAAGGTATATTTTTGTGGGTACATCTTTTGAAAGGTTACCTACTATAAACTGCAAATTATCATTATTATTTTAAGACTTTCAATTTGCGGTCAATATTAGGTCATGATGAAATACATCAGAAATAAAAATTCGAACTTTGAAGATGGAATTTCTACAGTTAATAGACGAAGTTCTAAATGCTATGGAAAATATTAACCAATTTGATATGATTCACTATCCTTGTGGGTTGTGCGAACAAACATAATGCTGATATTAAGAGTGAGGCAATTGCTCTTTATGAGTGGAACTATCTGAACACTTCCTCTTTCTATAGGGAGTTGGTTACTCTATATCACACATTGCTACATAATGATGTGTTTACCAGTAAATTAACATTATATTTTAAAGACGCAACTAATGTACTAGCTTGCTATTTATTAGCAGAAAAGCTAAATTCAGAAAATTCACAACATTGGATACTGATCATTGGAATACTCTCAAAATGCATTTTATTTAATTTTTATCTATTTACAGACAGAACTTCAATATAAATGTTGGTTCTAACAACCAAATTATATTAAGAATAAGGAAGCAATCATTGAAGAACAAAAACGACTTAACTTAAGAATTAGTATATATATTTTTAAAATTTTATGACCAAAGTTGCAAACGTACATGCTTCTTACATGTTTATCTTTTGTTTCCATTTCAAAAGAATTACAAATTGAATACTTTAAAGCTAAAATCATCGTGGACAATAAGAAGGTCATAACAATTCAGGAGGCTTTTCACACTAAACAAATCGTGAATCGCCATTTATCGTTCGACTGCATACCTGGCGGTCTGAATAATACACCAATTGCCTACGTGCTTTTGATTTTAAGCAAAAGACCACACTTAGCCAACAAGGAAAACGCGAGGTCAACAAACGTAAAACTGGGTCACCATCAACCCGCCTTAGACCTGGAAATGTTATCTACTACAATGACGGGGTCATTTGAACAAAAAAATCATCTATTGATTGTTATGCCGTTCCAAGATCCATAGTGTATTTATTTGGCTACATCAAACAGATAACTTCAGGTCGTAAAATATATTTGACGTAATCTGTAGAGTAACAAGTCGACCAGTTCCTATTTTTAGTCATTTCAGGTATATCACATACATTCCTACAGGGGATATACCATTTCCCCAAAACGCCACGCGTTTTTGGGGTGCCTAAAACATTTCTCTCTACTACTCAGAATTGTTTTTAGACACAAGTATTTTTTTGACCATGTACATAAAGGAGTTTAACAACGGGGGAATAAGTAGACAAGTGTTTTCGTACATCGTAAAGAAGCTTCACAACGAGTGAATAAATACTGTTGAGCCAGCATTGTTTTAGACACGAGTATCTTCTCGACCATGTACGTAAAGGAGCTAAGTCAGATAAAAGTCTTTTAAAAGTGATGCCAGCTACAACAAAACTGAAGAGTAAAAAGCCTTCCAAGAATCAGAATTCAAACACTAGTACTAGTTATAAATTATCTCGGAGCAGAATAAATTGCGGCCGACGCCTATGGAAAGTAGCAATAGCAAACTTTCCAAAAAAGCAGTAGCTAAACTGAAAACTTAAACAGTAGAACCAGTTAAGGTCTTGGTATTAATTCAAGTAAAGAAAACACAAAAATTTAAATATATTGAATATGGCAGTATGTTTAACAAATTTGTAAGAGGATCAGCACTGACGGATGACCGTCCTCAGGTCTTCCGGAGGTACAAAACCTTAATGCCGGAAAAATAGAATTCCCCCCCTGAAAATGACTCCAGACAATTAGCCTATCCCTTCCTCCAATGAAAGTCGAAGGAGCAGTGTCGAGACTACAGGAAATTTCGGTTGAGAAGGGAAACTCGATTGAAATCACGCAGAGGAAATTTTGCCTAGCAACAGGCCACCTACGGACCCCTCGAAGAGTTGTAGCAAGGGTTTTTAACGTGCAAAGAGCGTGGCACTTTTGTACACGAAGTATAGTATTTAACGTCCCCCTTCTGACCGGACGCGACTGCAAACTTGGTACATCCCGCACAGCCAAACAGCCGCCCCACTTATGCAAGCGTTCTACTGCCGGTCGGGAGAAAAACCAAATGCCCATATTGCTATACCCCAGCCATTGATGATACCGATAGTGAATGGGAGAAACAAAACCCAGGCACCCTATCGGATGTCCTTGGATAGCCTACAAAATCCAAGAAAAGCACAAGTACATCAGTGATGGTTACGGGATCACTTATCAAAGGCAGGGTAGTTAGGAAAAGCACGTCTCCTCTACCAGTGGCTACTTCTTCAAAGATACCCTAACGAGTTCGTTGGGACAGCAGCAAATAGCCAAGGGATTTGCATTGCATAGATTGCCAACCACAACTGCAAATGTTACTATACGAAGTAACACATATTAGGAAACCCTTTAGTAAGCCGGGTTCTCAATGTGCATATTGGGTGTTGTATTCTCTTTGTTTCTTTGAGAGAAATCCCGTTTTACACTTTTAAATGGCTATGATTTAAAGTTATTTTATTTATTAAAAAGACAACTGTAATATTGCTTAACTTCTAATGCTATATCCAATATAAATAGCATATATCAAACTGCTTGTCAAATGCTTGTTAACTGAATTTTCACTTTTTTCTTAGTTTTGAGAATGGTTGTTTGTGCTGTCTTTTAGACCTAGTTACTCATAAATTTACTCTGATTGATTCCTTTGTCATCATCTTCGTCGTTCTGTTTTACTGCTTTGTCTTGACTGCCTGCAAAAAAAAAAAATAATAATAATAATAATAGCAAAATAAAAAATAATATACCAATATTTTCACAAACATGTAAATCAGCTGTCTAATTTATGTGGAATATTTCATTATCTTTCAAAGTTTTAACCACAATTCACCCAAGAATCCGACCAACAGACCACAAACCACATACACCAGAAATTCTGAAAACCCAGTACCAATATTATAACAATCAGAACAACACAGTTTCCGGTCAACAGACCACTTACCACAACTACCGGAAAACGTAGTACAACACAGAGGATGCAGATTGAAAATCCTAAGAAGAGGGAGGGGTTAGCAAAGACAGACAAGGATCTCAGGAAACAAATTAAAGAAGTTTGCGCAGAGATCATTGAAAAGGTAATAAAATTAACAAAGAGAAAGAAAAGGGAAAAAAAAAACTCATAGTAAATGTAGTATTTATCAAATTGTCTCGCCTATCTTTAAAAAGTTAAAGAAGTAAAAGTGATCAAAAGTGTAAAATAGAAGAAAAAATATTCAACTATGATCATTGACAAATTTTTAGATGGTATATTATAATCAAGACAATTAAACTTGGTCAAAGCATATTTTTCTCACTTTTTTTTCTTTCAGGGAACGTCTTGGACTGATTTGGACGACACGATCAAAGGGGTATTGACCTCTTTATTAGGTACGTATAATAATATATAAAAAAAAAGAAACGTCCGACATGAAGAACAAGAATAAAAGCCCTTTGTTAATATTATGATATTTTCATCCCACTATTTCATATGCATGATCTTTGACATTTGAATTTACTTGAAGTTATATGTTTTAAGAAAGAAAACAACAAACTCTAGATTTGTAAATATGTTTCCTCTCGTGGATAGAGTGCGGTCTCTTTGACGTTTGCTCCATATCTCTTCTTTTTTATATCATAACTAAAAGAGTTTCAAAAAAAAAAAAATCTATGAAATGTTATATTTTTTTCAACAAATGTCACAGATTTGGTTGTTATCTGCTATTATGAACTACATTTTGTTATAATTACAACATAATTCATACTATTATTAAAATTTTCTATTGTAGTAGTTGCAGCATTGTTCTCGTCCTGAATATGCATGAAATATTTGCAAATGGACGTTAAGCAACCAACAATCAATTAAACACTGTGTAGGCGACAAAATCATGAATCAATGATGATTGCACTCTTTATAAAATAAATGACTAAATACAATATTATTCTTAATTTATTGATATGTTCAATTACTTAACATTTTTGTACTTTAAGGTACAACAGGCGATTTTCTATCTTATCACCATCTTTAATTTCTTTCTCCAATTTTTTTTTTTGTTCTTTTAAATATGATGTTGTGGTAGTTCATTTTCACTTGCAAGTTCATTATCTTTTTATTGGTTATTCTGTCCACCTTTTCCAAATAAGTAATCTCATCTTGTTCATTTGTTTCACTTCTATAATTTGAAAAGTAACTTGATCTAAAAGGTGTTTCATTGAGCAAATATTTATATAAATGCCCAAAAAAAAAGTGTACAAAACAACACCAATATATATATAAATATAAAAAAAGGAAACATTAAATATAAATATCTATGAATATTTTGGATAACGGATATCCTTCATCAGTATGATAATGATGTAAATTGAATCATATCAATCTACTAAGTATTCTGATTTAACTATAATTATTTTTTTTTTATACAGGATTGTGGATTTGGGCTGTAGTTTTCAGTGTTTTCACTGTTGCTGCCTTAATGAAACTTATTCTTCAACTACGAAAACAACAGAACCAATACTTACCACTACTTAGAAGCCTTAATTCTACCACAAATTCACATCTTTATAGCCAGACCATGCAGTCCTCATATTTAAGTATGGAATCATCCCAAACACCATCAGCACAGGGAAATATTAGCACACCTGAACCATTCAATCGTAGCATCTACACGCCACCACAGTCATCAAGCCCGAAACATGATACACTACCATCACCACCTCCAGCATTTAATATCAATGACCAAGAGGAATCACCTGAACCTTCTGCATCACCAATTGAATTGATGTCACTATCTCCCATTGCCAGTAGAACAAGAACCAACACCAAAAAAAAGATCATGTTTGAGGAAATTAATTTGTAAAAAAATTATTTGGACATTTTGAATCAAAGTCAGAAAAAAACTATTGAATTAATTTTTTCATGTCTTTGGATAAAAAAAAAGACCATAATTGTCTTAATATTTTGTAGTGCATCAGTTTGTTCAAGAAAGAAAAATAGCAACAACAAAAAATCAGACATACTACTACTCTGGAATTGGTAAATGTAAAATTTGGAAAAACACCATTATTACAAAATAATAAGAGATAATAAAGATGTGTTTAAATGTATATTCCAGTAAATTTTTATAAATATTTTGTTTGTTTTACATATAAAGAATCTCAATCTATGCAATATTAGTATATATATTTTTTAACTGTGCACATGTGTTCATATACAATTATTTATAAGTAGTTTTTAATCCCTGCATTTTTTTAGATTGGTTTAATACCTTTGAAATTGTTTAATTTAAAATACCTTAAAAATTATGATATTATTATGTTTTTGTCAAATTTTATTCAACTTCCTGATGTATTTTTTGACAAAAATCCCAATGTGAAGTGTTGTTATAGAAAAGCTGAAATACCTCCCTTTAAAAAGAATTATTATGTTTATATATATATATATATATATACAACTCGTCTAAACATCAACCCAACAATGTTAGATCTGTAAATTTGCTTTCGCAAATTTTTGGTTCTTCCCTCGCCGGGATTCGAACCCATGCTACTGTGATATCGTGACACCAAATCGCCTGCACTGCAGCCGTCCCGCTAGACCACACGACCACCTGGGCTCTCAAAAAAAGAGCTTTCGCTGGCCATGTGTTACCTTTCCACGTCAGTTTTAATCTAGCGGCGTACTACAGTACATGATATATAAGGCATGAATATGTTATTGTTACAGATCAGCTAAATTATCTATAGTAAAGGATCCTACAAATTAATGTAAGATACAGTCACAGAAAATAATTATATTCATAACTACGTCTGAGTCAGTGACAACCCTACAACAGATGTATCCATCGGATACATATAATGTCTAAAAATAGCAACAATCAACATTCAATCTATCTGAGCGTATATAATCAATATGTTACACTCTCCTTCAACTCTTGTATAGATTAAGCTACAAAAATATTTTTTGTCATGCATCCGATCTCACCTTGAGAGATGCACACGCCTGATGAAGATATTTTGCTTAACGAAATATTGCGTATTTCTATTTAACATCTAATAGAACTTTTTAATGTATTAATTAGTGTGTTTAAGTTATATTCTTAGACATTTATATATATATACAGTTATTGTTGAAACTTCTGCATTTCCAGGGGTTTAAAAATCCACTTGCCCGACGCCCGGGACTAGATCATTTACGCCTCGGGCAATTAAAATGTGTAATCCGATATGCCCGACGGACTAGTAACAAAAAATTCTTGACGTTTCTAAAATAGAAAGTGAAAAATCCCTTCATCACTATTCTATGTTAGCCATTTCGATTCAGTTAAGTCATCCGGGATTCCAATAATTTGAATTGGTTTGTACAGGTCCTGTTGTACATATATATATATATATTAAAAATAGAACAAATTACTCTGGCATGTCTGGGTGGCCTGGTATCATGTGTTGATTGCAATTCTCGTACTTTAAATATCGATTTCTCATACCATGGATTGGGGTATTGTACATTGCTTATCGTGCCGAGATTTTCAATAAACGGTATTTGGGGGTATGATGTATTGATTGGTATTGACCTGTCTTGTTGCACAGCTCTTGAGCACGAAACCATGCAACAAAGTATTTCTTAATATTTTAGTACGGGAACCCCAGGAACTTCGTCAGTTTCAAAACGAAAAACGGTAGATGAAGGGAGTAACGAGGCTGGAAATTCATCCCCCCAAAATGCTAAATACGAGTCGACAGGGAAAAGCCGCGGAAAAAAAATAATAGTGTCCAGGACAGCAGGGCTGTCAAGTCTTTAGCGCGAGACTCACACATGTTCATGCTTATTTGGCGGCATTTCCCTTTGATCTATTGTTTTTTCTCTTTGATCTTTACAATTTGGCAAAAAAATCACGAATTCACTTCCTGAAAAGTTGGCAGAACTGGGACACAATGATTCCCCTGGCAAGGTTGGCTGTTGCTGATGAAAAAAAAAAACAGACAATGCTCTGTGAATATTGCCGTTATTTGCCCAAAGCACGCCAATAAAAAGTCTGCTTTGAATGTGGGAACAACTAAGTGGTGTTAAGCACCAAAAGAATAAATAACAGAACAAAAAATATTAAATACAGTGTATAGTGTCTCCTTCAAAACAAAGGACATCCACTTTGTATTATGCAGCAAACTCTTGATTTTTACGGCATACTAGGGCTAGCAGGTCAGTTTTGATGGACTAGCAGTTCTTTCAACAGGGCTAGTAAAATCCTGCTGCCAATAAGTCCTGGGCTAGTTAGCTGTAACAAAATTTTTTAACCCCTGATTTCATACTACAAATTCCAAATAAGTTGTTTTATTGTCATTTTTTATATTCATGAATGTTAAGACTACAATTCCAAATAGGTTGTTTTGTTGTCAATTTTTATGTCCATGAAGGTTTAGCTTACAATTCCAAATAGGTTGTTTTGTTGTCAATTTTTATATTCATGAAGGTTTAGACTACAAATTATAAATAGGTTTGTTTTATTGTCAACTTTTATATTCATTAGGGTTTAGAAAAGCATGTCTGTCATTATTATTAGATTAGATTTACAGTAGATGTAGCATTTTTCCCATTGTTGAATCTAGATTTTTGTTGTAGTTGATTTTTTTGTTTTGATTTAGATATGCAGTTTAGAAGAAAAAAAAATGTCAGTCATTTTTACTAGATTTAATTTACAGTAGATGTGGTTATTGTTTACATTGTTAAATCTATTTTTTTTTAATTTAGATATTTATTTGTGTGTATTATATGGTAAACGGACAAACAGTCACAGGACATAAAGTCACAAATTTAATAGGACAAAAAGTCACAATTAATTCTTTGACACTTGTTTGAATATATAAGAGAAAGATCTTGAAATATTATCTTTTTATTACATCTATTCATTTTTAAGTGTAGCACATGGTTCATAAGCTTTGTTAAATGAAATTTATTAAATTTTAATCATTCAAAGGAGATATTTCTTGGCACCATGAAGCCATTTAAGTACCATGTCACGTTGACATCTTGTTTTCATAACAATTATTTGATCATTATTGATATTTGTTGAATAAATTTTAATTACAAAGTTGCTTTATGTATAAAACTTCAAGAAAAAAACAAAACTTTAATTTTTTAAATTATTTTTTTCTTGTTTAAAAAAATGTTCTAAAAACTAAATTGTGACTTTTTGCCCTGTGACTTTTTGTCCGTGACTTTTTGTCCTGTGACTTTCTGTCCTACATTCGTATTATATATATAGTGTCTAAAAATAGCAACAATCAACATTCAATCTATCTAGGTGTGGATCAGTTTGTAAATAAACTGATGCAGATACAAAATTAAATTATTTAAGTGTCTAAGAATGTTACTTTAACACACTAATGAGTGTTATAAAATAAGGTGTTATATTTTATATATTATTCACGCAATATTTCACTAAACAAATAAGCTTCATCGGGCGTGTGCATCTATCTAGGTGAAATCGGATGCATGACAAAAAATATCTTTGTAGCTTGAGCTACACAAAAAGCTTAACATATTGACTGAACAAAACAAATTTTTGCCGTTTATTGTACATACACATTTAAAAAAAAAAGTAAAACAAATCTTTAACTAAAACAACTAAAATGTTAAGATAGTATTGATTGTTTGTTGCTCAACGTCCAGTGGCAAATATTTCATGCATATTCAGGACGAGAACAAGTTCACAATAAATACAATAGGTAGGTTAATGCTTACTGGGAAGAAGTGGAATGTCAATTGCATTTGGATAAAAATAATGACATTAGGTTGTTTGGTGATTGATTTGATTCTTGGTGTTTTCACACCGTTTTTGGAAAGCTTAGAACTTGTTCTAAATCTTTACTTAGGCACCGGCCTCCCTAACAACACGACAGGTTAGCTACAGTTACTAAATGTAATCACACTGAAATATAGTTCCCTATAGTTCTCATGTATGTGCACAATATACACACATAAACTGAAAAAAATATTTGTTTAGCAGTTCATTCAAGAATGTATGTCACTAAGGTGTGTTGATGTGCAGGCTTTTTTAAAACATTTTGATTAGGTAACTGGGTATTGATATCATACTAGTATGATTGACAACTGTCAATCAGACAAGTTAGACCTTTAAATACAATACCCCACCTCCTAAACTGTCCTAAAATTGACCACACTACTTATCAACCTCAGTCTTACATAATTATACAGACCCTCCAATACACCTGTGAATGTACAAATAATTGACCTCATAATTGAATACACAAATGTGTATATTAGATGTTTAATATATATAAGGATAGATTTATTTATTGCCTATTACTTTGATCTACATTGCATAAAGTGATTCTGTAAATTATGTCTGAAAGATAAATGATTAAAGGATTAACAAGATCTTTAAAAAGAAATGAAATATGAATATATAAAAGGTATTCAAATAAGGCTTATAATTTACTTGATAAATTTCCATAGTCTGACATCTGTAATTAATCAACAATTTAGATTAGTTCACTTATTTTTTTTTTATCAGGAACTGGCTTGAAATTTTTAAACTTTTAATTATAACAAACCATTGTTTATTAGTTTATTCCCCATCAATCATTATGTCTATTTTAGTCATTTGAATTTTATTAGAAGTGAATATATAATTTTGCAATCAAGAAAGAATCCACATTTAAATAAAATAGGTTTTTTTATTTGTTTACGTGGAAAAAGTACATTTTCAATGCCTGTGTTGAAAAATACTTAAACAATTGATCAAAAAGCACTCTACAACTTTTAATCTTCAATGTCAAACCTATGTTTCAACTTACAAAATGCCCCAAAACAACATTTTTAGATTATTTTTGTTGACACTTTAAAGTTCTTAGCTGTTGATCTAGATTTTATGTTTTCAAGGATATTTGGTAACATTTACTTAAAGAATTTTTGATTTGCAATTTTTTGTTTTTTTGAAACCTGTTCAGAACAGGCAACATTATTTGGATAAAATATAAACTGCAGTTTAAATAAATTTTTGCAAATTAAGACAAGAGACCAATATTATTTAATTTGAGCTCATTTTATCCTCATACTGGAAAAGCACTTTTCCTTCTAAAGACCTGCTGTTAATGCAATTTTCAGCAATAGTGCTTTATTAATGTTCTTTTCCCCCACCATACCTTGATATGAAATTATTCATACTACTCTTCTAATCTTTTCATGATATCCATCACTTTGATTTACCACCGCAGGTTGGTGATCCAGTGCTGCTCAAATTACAAATAAAATGTGTATATGCATGACAGTAAAAAGGTGTATCATACATGTAATCATACATCCATAATTGGTATCCATATACTGTACCTACACCTATTTTCAACCTTTTGAAGAAACCGATAGCATTCCATTGCAGTGAAGAAGGCCATATTAGGATGGTTAACTGAGCAGTTCTCATGAATATTCATTATTTGACAGCTGTTATAATAGCAGTTCTCATGAATATGCATTATTTGATAGCTGTTATTATAGCAGTTCTCATGAATATTCAGATATCATGTAAATTATTCGTTATAAATAACTGTCAAAGAACTGTGCATGATAAATAAACTGCTTGGAAACAGCTATGAAATGCTTATGCAAATTAATCATTGCCTCATATTTGGGAACTGTGAATGTTCATGAACTGCCAAATAAATAACTGTCAAGTGAGAACTTTAAACGCTAATGAACTGCTGTTCACTTTAACTTGGGAAGTTACATTTGTTTTGTACTAACAGAAACTTTATAACATAAAGAAGTATCCAGGTCCTTAAGCTCCTAAAATATATCTGGTGAAGCTTTACACAGATAAAGGTTACGCTGTAGCCACTGCCATAATGTAAAATCTTATTTCTTCCATACTTGAACTGTTGTTGTAGGCCGGACAGGTAAATTATACTTTGAAGAAAATGGTTTATTTGTTTAATATGCCACAAATTTAGATTTTTTCTAAATGAATAATAATGATTATGAATATACATGGTATTTAGTCATGCAGTAATGTGATCCTCCTTTACATATATAATTGCCCGCTCACATGATATTCGTGTGAAATAAATGCTTCTTCAACAGCTTACACTCAAAGATTTTGTCACGTAGCATATACATGCTTTTTCCACTTTACTCGCCATGACATGTTTTTCGTTGTTTTCATTTTTTTTATCTTCTCTAATACAATTTGATTGATTTTTTTTTATAAATTAGTGCAATGCAATGTCTTGTCCAATTTAATCTTAACATCACATCATCAGATCATCATGGAATAATGCTGCAAGGGCTATTCATTTTTTTCCAAAAACAATAAATAAAGCCAACAGTAGTATACCGCTGTTCGTTAATCCGTGGACAAAAGAACAAAATTGGGGTAAATAACTAGCACAAAACAATGAATTAATCCACTTTTTCAAAATTTGCAGCTATTAGAGTGACTCAGTTCCATACCACTTCCTTCAGCAGTCTCTCTTGATAGAAATGAATACGATGTACATAAAATAACAAAAATATTAAATAGTGAGGGAATTGTTAATCTACAGATCACATTAAAAATATTTTATGATAATAATTTCTTTGTTTGCAGGTGGAAATGACAGCTGTAGAAAATTATTGATAAATAGATTCAAGAAGCTCATAAATACAGATCAACTTTAAATACAGGCAAACATCATTTATTCCGCTTGAAAATAAGAACAAGTCGGTAATCACGTTAAAATGAAAAGAATCAATGAAATGTTATGTTCATCATCGAATCTCCCTATAAGGACATACGCTATGCTAGTTGTTATAATTATTTGTTTCAGCTTCCTTCACACTCTGAATGTAGGTTTTAAGTTAACATTTAAAGTCAATGTTATTGAATTCAGCATTGTTCTTACATTTCATAACGTCTTGGCAATAACGACTGACTTTCATAGCACACTTACTATAGCAACCATTTTATCAGTAAAAACACCTCTGTAACTATCGGCATCACAGTTAAGCACCTTGTTACAATGTTCTACAACTAAATCATTATGATGATTTGTGTTTACGGCCCATTTATGGTTTACAATTTTGTTCCACATCAGTCTGAATGCCTGTCGTTCTGTTAACAAAACTTCAGTTTGGGCTATAGTTTCCAAAATACCAAAGGCGTATTTATGGACAATATTTACAGTACAAATCAAAGAACTGGTCAATTCTTAATTGGTTGAAAAATTCCATGGGATCCAAGTTTTCTTCCCCTTTTGGTTTTTTGCTAGGTAGTCCACAACGTGGTAACGTGCTGGGTCTCTTGTTGTTAGACGATCCAATGACTCTAATGGGTTGTGCAGCATAAGGAGGTGGCGGTGGCATAAGCTCCTGAAGGGTTGGTTGTTGGGGTTGTTGAATTTGAAGTGGCTGAGGCTGCTGAGTTTGAAGTTGTTGCGGCGGTTGTTCCTTAAAAGAACTACGTATCGATTTAATTAATTAAAAAAAACTTACCTCAAATTGTTTGAAAAGCTGCTCCAAGCCTTCCTTCATATTGGTAAACTCCAAAAACTCATCCCAGCCAAGAGAACATTTTCCTGAATTTCTCGGATTATTGTTGTACAAGTGTATATAGTGAAAGTCATTCACTTTTGTCAACATTACCGTCATGTGACGTCCAAAAGAGGTACGCATCTCCATATTTCCCCTGATACTTTGTTTTTTGGTAAAAGCGTAACTTTCCATAATAGTAAAACGTTTATTTATCTCTTGTCTTGAATATGCATCTGTACTTGGTGAATCATATGGTACATGCGGTTGACCTCCTTTATCAACAAATACTGCCTGTGACATAACTATGGTCTTGTTTACCTTCTCTCTGTAATTTTATATATAAAAAAAATATCTTTTAATTACCTTGTTTATTTCAGTAGGGAAAGATACAAATGTTTCTTCCATATTCAAAAAAAAAAAATAATTAAACCAAAGACAATGAAATACATATATCTATAAGTACTTTTATGTTCAAGTTATACAATATTCCTGATAACTTGATAGGAGTACTTAAATAACTCTGGAAAATGGATCAACTCTGCTTACACTGGTTATATCATTGATCTAGACAATGTACCATTCCAAAACACTGTTCCTATATCAATTGAATAAATTAGATAACTAAATTCAGAGAGATCTTGGAAAGTTTTCAAGTAAAGAAATTATTGAAAAAGTGGCAAATAATAATACTCGCGGAAATTATGTTTTACATTTGTATCATACCAAAATGTCGAGACTATGACACGATTATTTCGGTCTTTAAAATTAACCACAAAAGGGAAAATCTGAACTCTAAATTATTATTTAATTGTAATTTGCTTGACCATATTCTTGTTTATTTTATCAATTATGGGATCAGATATTATTTAAGAACCATACCACTTCCTTCAGAAGTCTCTCCCAAGAGAAATGAATACGATGTACATAAACTAACAAAAATATAAACAGTGATGGAATTGTTAATCTACAAATCACGTCAAAAATATTTTATGATAATAATTTCTTTGTTTGCGGGTTGAAATGAAAGCTGAAGAAAATTATTGATAAATAGATTCTAGAAAGTCGAGAATACAGATCAACTTAAAATGCAGGCAAAAATCATTTATTCCGCTTGAAAATTAGAACAAGTCGGTTAAAATGAATAGAATCAATGAAATAGTTATGTTCATCATCGAATCTCCTTATATGGACATTCGCTATACTAGTTGTTGTATATATTTGTTTAGCTTCCTGAACAATCTGCACGTAGTTTTAAGTTAACATTTTAAGTCAATGTTATTTTATTCAACATTGTTCTTACATTTCGTAATGTTTTGTCAATTTCGATTGATTTTCATAGCACTCTATGAATAGAGGATTCATGTTTTCTGAGAGAATGTGGTTGTTTGTTTTTTTGTGTGGCTATTAAATATGTTGAAATTTGTGTTTATGTACGGGATCAGTCCTCACTGAGAAATAAGTGTTATATTTTAACTTTTTCAGAAGTCATGTATGCTTATTGGGTCTTTAATTTTTCCTGCTTTTGCCTGTTCATAGGCCTGACTGTTCACTTCTTTCAAGGAATACGGGTATTTTAACAAATTCCATAGTAAGTCCTCTGCTATGTGAAATATTTCCCTTCTTAAATCTGTGTTTTTTAAGTGCATAACACGAGTTCAATATCTTCAACATGAGGACGGCATAACCATCGATGCCGACGAAAACAAAATCCCACAGAGGTAAGGCAATAACATTGAATGTATTATTAAGATGTATGGATTTTACCACGTTCGATCATATCATTAAATAAAATATATAAAATATGTATATATTTCAAAGTTACAAATATTTCGTGACCTTATCAACTTGCGATTCCCATATACATGCCATAAAGCATTTGGAACAGAAACCTGGTAGGATCTACTTCGTATCGTTCGGCACCATCGTATTGCTACTCCGGCTTCGTCAACTCTGATGAGGGATTCTGCTTTTCTTTTTCTTTGCAAAACGATTCCTTCTTTTTTCAAAATTCATTGGACCATTCGTTGACCTGACGATCTCTTAAACTGGGTTATCCTCCTTACATGATTATCTAAATTGGTGTCACATTATCAAATGTGTTCTATAATTAGTACAATGGAAAATCAATTCTCTCATTACTTAACACAGACCGAAATTCTTCAAAAAGCTTTAAATGGCATTGAAAGGTCGGCTACATGACAACTATGTTGAACATCATTAATCATTTCAAATTTGTTGTAGGTCAGGGTTGACAAATGATCATATTCTGTATCTGAATACAAAAGCCATTCATCCAAACTGTTCAGAGTTTCGCAAAACTAACATGAAGTGCTTTCATAATAAATGACTATTATTCGTATCAACTTATACTTGGATTGTTTTGTGTAAAAATAGCATAACCTTTTTTTTAAACATTATATATTGTTTAAGGCATGTAAGCAAATATTTTGGATCTTTCACTATGATCTGCATAAGAGACCGTGTAAATTTATGACTGAAAGATGTACATTATCTAGTTCTGCCACATGCTAACTGTTTACTACGGAAAGAGTTATTTATATGGTAAGGTGTTGCACAAGTACATTATAAAAGCTGAATTAGTCTTTCATGTCTATATTTAGTGCATCTTAAACAAATGAAAACTGGTGCATAGTGAGAAAAAAAAGTATTTGGAGTTATGATTTTTGTGTGCATAAAACCATAAATATGACCGTGTAAAACATGATTTTTGTGTGCATAAAACCATAAATATGACCGTGTAAAACAGACTCATTTACAGACGAAAAACATTGTAATATTTAAAAAATACTAGTATAGTTTAGAACATTTGCAGATAAGACATACAGATATTGTAAATAAGCAAGTATTTAAGCATTCGAATAATTATTTAGTATTTAGAAAGCGTTTCTTCAATTCAAAACTATGCTGTATAACTTTATTCAGTATTATATACCCTTTCATCTATAAATTGTTGCTAAAATGTTTGTTTATCTATATTGTGATGCTTAAAATTATCTTCTACTTAGTATATATTGTAAATGCTTTATCAATAGCAATGCAAAGTATGAACGTCAATAATGTCACTTATAGTCACGTTAATTGGTTAAAGAATTTCTTTGATCGAAACATTTGGAAACGTTTTTAAATAATTTTAAAATACATACTGATGGATGGAATTCAACATTCTCAATCCCCTGCAATACATTTAAAATTAATATACATGCAACTACAATATTCATTTAATATTTCTCTCCTCACAACGTGTGTACATTTTATAACATTTGCCACATACTTTGGAGGGTCTTCTTAAGTTTCAATTTTGTCTCTGTGACCTTTTCGATCATTGAAGATTTTGTCTTGATGGCTGTAAGCCTTTTTTTAATTTCAATATCTTGAAGGATTGGATGCTTCTGAAGAAACTCTCTTACATCATTGATCTTTTTCATTGGCACAGTTATTCGTTAAGGATACAGAAAAAATATTTTTTTTTATTTTACAGAGTTACCCATAATGTGCATTTGAAAAGGCAGGGTCTATAACATCCACCACCATCATCTTTATTCTGGTTCCATGCCCAGTGTTGTTGTCCAGGCATCGCACCAACTCGTATAACCACACAAGCTTTTCTGAATCCACCCAGTACAGCAGTCTAATTCCATCTTGGGTGCTGGAATGTGCTAAGTTGTGGTAAATTCCAACAAGGTCTTTATCCAGACTTGTTGTCTGGTCTATTGAATTTAACATGCTCTCAATCTCATGTTTATTACTTGTATCTCAATTACACAAATCGCATGGTGTGTGTATAACTGGTAGATCGTAAAGTGTGATCTTTTCATATCGCAACTTAAAATCCATGGTTGTAGTGTTTTGGAAAAGCCTTTGAAGAGCAATGTTCAGCAAATTTCTGTTACTTTGGATATATATTATTTTGATTGGAGGTTTCCCCTCCCAACTACATATATGTAAATCTGAATGTTTTAGTTTTCATTTGGAGGAGGAGTGCGAAATCAACTTTTAAAAGCTTGGGGGTGGGGGAGATCTGGATTGAAAAAATAAATAAAGCAGTCCAATCAAATTTGATTCCCATTTTCAGCATACATTTTGTACTTTGTTTCGTTTATTTTTTTATATTTATCATGTTTATATATACAAGTCACTATTAAGCTTGTAGGTTGAAGTTGAAATATATTAAATAAAGTGCTTTTTAAACTGTTGTGGAAGATATAAAGTGTCCTGGTTTTTTTTTTTAATATGTTCAGATTTCAGCATATTTATCCTTTCTTATTAGTTGATTAGTCAATAAAAATGTTTTAGTATTTTACATTAGATAATGAAACTATAATTTCACTGACAATAATTTTGCACTTCATACATTGTGCACAAAATCCCAAATAACAAATATAACATCAAAACCAAATACATGAATTTGGGATAGACAAGTACCGTGACACGTCTTATCGCAATGTGAAATAACATTAAAATAAAGCAGCACCCTGCGGAGCACCTGGTTCTAATCTGTTTTTATGTTGAACATTTTGTAAACCATGAGTTCCACCTAAAACTTGTCAAATTATTGTCAATATGTTTGTGAAAAACGTCTAACTTTAATAATGCTGATAACACACCAGTTAATTAAATCATAAATAATGACAACAGTTGTATACCGCTGTTCAAAACTCATAAATCCATGGACTAAAACAAAATCGGGGTAACAAACCGAAACCGAGGGAAACGCATTAAATACAAGAGAAGAACAACGACACAATATCAAAATGCAACTCACACAGAAACGGACTAAGCACCAGACAAAATCCAACGAGAACAACAAACATAACATCCAAACCAAACGTATGAATTTGGGATAGACAAGTACCGTGACACATCTTACGGTAATGTGAACCCACACTCAAAAATAAGAGAAAACAAACGACACAACGTTAAAATGTAACACACACTGAAATGAACTAACTATAATATAACTATGGCCATATTCCTGATTTGGTACAGGACAATTTTAAAGGAAAAAATGGGGGGTTGAACCTGGTTTTGTGGCATACCAAACCTCCCTCTTTTAAGGCCGTGTGAAATATAACATTAAAATGACAACACAACATTACAGGGCTACAATATAATTGAATAGGATAACACAATTGACAAAGACACACACGAATAATAGCTAACAAATGTGAAGAGACATATTATTCATCTCTTTATAAATTCGTGAAAGATATCATATTCCTAACGGCTTCTGTGAATCGGTTAATTAATTTCATATGCTGATGATTAAAACGACAACCTAGATAATTTGATAAAGGAATAAAACACATCTGGTGATCAGAAATACGACATCTTATAAACTGTCAATAATATGCATGCCAGATATACATTATTTTATCATAATTTAGTGTTTTCAAAATAATTGGCGTTGAAGAGGCGGAGAAAATGTAAGAAACTGACTGATAGAAAATCTTCTTTTTTCTCCTTTAGCATCCTAAGGGTATATCTCTATTACCAACTATCTGGTTTTCGGATAGATCTCTCACACTTCCAGATGCAAGATCTGGTTCAGTTCTTAGGCAAATGCCCTCCGGTGGATCGAAAAAATGAAGATGAACCACAATGTGTACCTTGCAACTGCAAGTATACTATTAAACATGTTTTAATTAATTGTATTGACTTTGCTGATATTCGTAAAAAGCATTTCAATGTCAATAATATGTATGATTTATTCAATAATGTTCCATTTACAAATATTGTTGCTTTTTAAAAGAAATTGGAATTTATTATAGAATATAAGAATGTTATTATATTTAAATCGATTTTAATTTTTATCACATTATTTTACTGTTGATTTTTATTTGTATATAATAAATTTGCTTTAGTCAAGAATTTTAGTATAATGAAGGACCTTTTGTCTTATTTTAAAAATATGCTTTAATTGTAAAAATTATTCGAATTAGCTCTCGCCGCGATATAGCCTTTTTGTGCTAATGCGGCGTAAAGCAACCAACAATCAATCAATTAATCTTAGGCAAATGTGTATGGTACACATGCTAGCCCCCTTTTCAATAATAAACAAAAAAACGGACTAAATCATATTTACATCTACGGAGGTTGACCACGCCAAGTTATTCTTCCGACTGTCTTGCAGGTCAGAGTAGTCAGATTAGTCGTATTAAAATCAAATTTTGGTCTTAAATCATGAAAATGGCAAAAACTGCTAAAATAAAAAAAAACCGCAGTAATTTCTGAATTTACAGTAATATCTCTTGACGAGATTATAGCCAGGGGAACACGTCTATCAGTTCCTTGACTCCCACTTTATCCTCAACTATTTGTTTCCTTCTGTAGGAGAATGTCAGGTCCATTTTAGTGTTGACGGTGCTTATATCAATGTCTGAAATTGACTTTTTATGTTCCTTTTTCAACCAGTCTTATATGGGTTTGCTAGGATATATAATCTTCAGACACTGGTAATGGTTGCAGAAATCTTGCCAACCCCCAAACAAACACACTTGAATCCTCAGTTTGTGGTTGTGGATTTTTATAGCTTTGTTTATGCTTCTTGATATCACCTCAGGGTGGTTTTTATCTATTCTTTTTCTTGCATTGCCAAATTTAAATACCAATTTGTCTTTCCAAAACTCCTGAAAGTACAAATAGAGTAAGAAAAATTATGGTCAGTTCATTTACACCTGATTGCAGAATCAAAAGTGCTTGTAAAACTGGTCTGTAATTTTCAAAATGTAATTAGGCCTTTTAAAATTGTTAAGATTTCATTTTATCACAAACATTTGACTTCAGTGGATAGATGTCACTACTATGCCACATCCTTGATTCTTATCTACAGCATTAAAATGTCTGTTCAGAACTGTTTATATTTTGGTTTCAATATGAACTTTTCATTACATACTTACTGTGGCTGACTTTGAAGGAAGCCCACCCATTGTCAAAAAGGTAAGAATAGTCTCCGAACAATCCACAAACCATGTTGTCATATATCTCTGAGGTTGGATAACTTGCAATAAAAAAAAATATGGTTGGGTGTATGTATCCCAAAATATGGACTTTTAGGGGAAAACATCGGTCCAAACTTCCACATGTCTTCTTAAGATATAGTCTCTTTCTACCATCACTTGCTTTTTGTAAATGAGCATTTGTAGTCTAAAACCATTCATAGTAAGAAATATAGGCGAAGTTCTATAGTTACCTCACTCATACGTAGCAAAAACATTGACAACATGGTTATTGAAATACATCTAGTTTTAATTATTCTGATAAAAAAACACCAGATAAGTGAATAAGGAATGCTAGTGTTCCTTTCGATGTTGGCACCTCTGAATGTTCTTATATATGTTTTAGATAGACCAGAAGGTCTGATTCCTTTTAAAATGGATGAACCGATAATTTTTTTTCATATTATTAAGTTTTTATCACTGGATGATTGTTCAAAATTTTTGTTAGTTTTAAGGTGTTGAATATGATTTTCAGGCTGGGTTGTAGTTTGGCATGGTTTTCTTATATAGTTTCAAATTTGAGAGCCTGTGACCTTGAATACGTGCTGTTTGTGTTGCAAATGTCCTCCATGGGAACTTCCCAAACCAAAAATGATATTTGATCTCCGTGAACACAATAAAAATAAAACAAATCCTCTTTTAATTCAGCAACACTATGCTGAAATTAAAGCCGATTATATCGATTTTTCAACTGTCTATACTGATGGATCAAAAGATGGTGATAAAGTTGCATCTGCTGCTGTCTTCAGGGACAGAGCTGCAACCCTCCGTTTGCCATCTGATGCATCCATCTTTACTGCTGAAGCAGAAGCAATAATTTTGGCTTTGAAATTTATTGCTTCTTCAGATAAATCCAAATTTATTATATGTTCGGATTCACTTTCATGCTTACAAGCTATACGAAATACTAAAATTAAAAACCCAACAATCCTGAAAATTTTATATGTAATGAGGAATTTAAAAATTCTTCTGAAAGAAATAATATTTCTATGGGTTCCGAGTCATGTTGGAATCCTTGGAAACACAGCTGTAGACCTTGAGGCAAAAAATGCCCTGGGTGACCCTCTATCTAACTGTGATATACCATATACTGATTTTAAATCTAATATTAGAGAATATGTTTTTAATATATTGAAAAATAAATGGAGTAAAAAAGACGATAATAAATTGCATGAAATTAAACCTAATTTAGGCAAACCTTTTGATAATATTATGTGCAGAAAAGATCAGTGTGTTATTACTAGATGTCGTATTGGTCATACTAGAATAACACACGAGTTTCTTTTAAAAAATGAAGATGAACCACAATGTGTTCCTTGCAACTGCAAGTATACTATTAAACATGTTTTAATTAATTGTATTGACTTTGCTGATATTCGTAAGAAGCATTTCAATGTCAATAATATGTATGATTTATTTAATAATGTTCCATTTACAAATATTGTTGCTTTTTTAAAAGAAATTGGAATTTATTATAAAATATAAAAATGTTATTATATTTAAATCGATTTTAATTTTTATCACGTTATTTTACTGTTGATTTTTATTTGTATATAATCAATTTGCTTTAGTCAAGAATTTTAGTGTATTGAAGGACCTTTTGTCTTATTTTAAAAATATGCTTTAAATTGTAAAAACATTCGAATTATGTCTCGCCGCGATATAGCCTTTTTGTGCTAATGCGGCGTAAAGCAACCAACAATCAATCAATCAATCAATCAATGTTTGTGTTGACACCGCACATGTGTTGACAAATTCTGTTGTTTCACACTCGAAAGAAATAGCTAAACTTACAGTTTGTTTTGACACATCACTAGATATAGGAAGATGTGGTGTGAGTGCCAATGAGACAACTCTCCATACAAATAACAATTTAAAAAGTAAACCATAATAGGTTAAAGTACGGCCTTCAATAAAGGGTCCCAAAATTACTAGTGTAAAACCATTCAAACGGGAAAACCAATGGTCTAATCTATATAAACAAAACGAGAAACACGTATATATTACATAAACAAACGACAACTACTGTACATCAGATTCCTGACTTAGGTCAGGTGCAAACATTTGCAGCGGGATTAAACGTTTTAATGGATCCAAACCTTCTCCCTTTTTCTGAAACAATAGCATAACATCACAACAAAGAAAAACATACGATAAAATATCAATTGGCAGACTTAACTCAATCAAAAAACGTATGATTAAACAATGAACGTATAAATTTGATCTGCGATATCTGAATACAAATGCAGTTAATTAAATATTAGAGACAAACATTCATGACCAAAAAGCTAACAAACAAATTCAAACACAGGACATGACTGAGAAATATTTAACCAATCAATGTTCACTTTAGAAAAAAACCGGTTTTTATACGACCGCAAAATTTGAAAAAATTTTCGTCGTATATTGCTATCACGTTGGCGTCGGCGTCATCGTCGTCGTCCGAATACTTTTAGTTTTCGCACTCTAACTTTAGTAAAAGTGAATGGAAATCTATGAAATTTTAACACAAGGTTTATGACCACAAAAGGAAGGTTGGTATTGGTTTTGGGAGTTTTGGTCCCAACATTTTAGGAATTAGGGGCCAAAAAGGGCCCAAATAAGCATTTTCTTGGTTTTCGCACTATAACTTTAGTTTAAGTTAATAGAAATCTATGAAATTTTGACACAAGGTTTATGACCACAAAAGAACGGTTGGGATTGATTTTGGGAGTTTTGGTTTCAACAGTTTAGGAATTAGGGGCCAAAAAGGGCCCAAATAAGCATTATTCTTGGTTTTCGCACAATAACTTTAGTTTTAAGTAAATAGAAATCAATGAAATTTAAACACAATGTTAATGACTACAAAAGGAAGGTTGGTATTGATTTTGGGAGTTTAGGTCCCAACAGTTTAGGAATTAGGGGCCAAAAAGGGACCCAAATAAGCATTTTTCTTGGTTTTCGCACCATAACTTTAGTATAAGTAAATAGAAATCTATGAAATTTAAACACAAGGTTTATGACCATAAAAGGAAGGTTGGTATTGATTTTGGGAGTTTTGGTCCCAACAGAATAAGGGGCCCAAAGGGTCCAAAATTAAACTTTGTTTGATTTCATCAAAAATTGAATAAATGGGGTTCTTTGATATACCAAATCTAACTGTGTATGTAGATTCTTCATTTTTGGTCCTGTTTTCAAATTGGTCTACACTAAAGTCCAAAGGGTCCAAAATTAAACTTAGTCTGATTTTAACAAAAATTGAAATCTTGGGGTTCTTTGATATGCTGAATCCAAAAATGTACTTAGATTTTTTATTATGGTCCCAGTTTTCAAGTTGGTCCAAATCAGGATCTAAAATTATTATATTAAGTATTGTGCAATAGCAAGTCTTTTCAATTGCACAGTATTGCGCAATGGCAAGAAGTATCTAATTGCACAATATTGTGAAATAGCAAAATTTTTTTTAATTAGAGTTATCTTTCTTTGTCCAGAATAGTAAGCAAGACATATCTAATTGCAAAATATTGTGCAATAGCAAGATTTTTGTCGAGCCTGCAACTTTTGTTGCAGAAAGCTCGACATAGGGATAGTGATCCGGCGGCGGCGGTGTTAGCTAACTTCTTAAAAGCTTTATATTTTAGAAGGTGGAAGACCTAGATGCTTCATACTTTGTATATAGATGCCTCATGTTACGAAGTTTCCGTCAGTCACATGTCCAATGTCCTTGACCTGATTTTCATGGTTCAGTGACGACTTGAAAAAAAAGTTCAAATTTTTTGTAATGTTGAATTCTCTCTTATTATAAGTAATAGGATAACTATATTTGATATGTGCATACCTTGCAAGGTCCTCATGTCTGTCAGACAGTTTTCACTTGACCTCGACCTCATTTCATGGATCAGTGAACAAGGTTAAGTTTTGGTGGTCAAGTCCATATCTCAGATACTATAAGCAATAGGGCTAGTATATTCGGTGTATGGAAGGACTGTAAGGTGTACATGTCCAACTGGCAGGTGTCATCTGACGTTGACCTCATTTTCATAGTTCAGTGGTTATAGTTAAATTTTTGTGTTTTGGTCTGTTTTTCTCATACTATATGCAAAGGGTCTACTATATTTGTTGTATGGAATGATTGTAAGGTGTACATGTCTAGCGGGCAGATGTCATGTGACCTTAACCTCATTTTCATGGTTCAGTGGTTATAGTTAAATTTCTGTGTTTTGGTCTGTTTTTTCATACTATATGCAATAGGTCTACTATATTTGTTGTATGGAATGATTGTAAGGTGTACATGTCTAGCGGGCAGATGTCATGTGACCTTGACCTCATTTTCATGGTTCAGTGGTTATAGTTAAATTTCTGTGTTTTGGTCTGTTTTTTCATACTATATGCAATAGGTCTACTATATTTGTTGTATGGAATGATTGTAAGGTGTACATGTCTAGCGGGCAGATGTCATGTGACCTTGACCTCATTTTCATGGTTCAGTGGTTATAGTTAAATTTCTGTGTTTTGGTCTGTTTTTTTCATACTATATGCAATAGGTCTACTATATTTGTTGTATGGAATGATTGTAAGGTGTACATGTCTAGCGGGCAGATGTCATGTGACCTTGACCTCATTTTCATGTTCAGTGGTCAAAGTTCAGTTTTTGAGTTTTGGTCTTTTTATCTAATACTGTATGCCATAGGTCAACTATATTTGGTGTATGGAAATATTTTATGATCTTTATGTCAGTAGCACAGGTTTCTTTTGACCGTGACCTCATTTTCATGGTTCATTGGACAGTGTTAAGTTTTTGTGTTTTGGTCTATTTTTCTTAAACTTTAAGTAATAGGTCAACTATATATGTTGTATAGAAGCATTGTTAGCTGTACATGTCTGCCTGGCATGGTTCATCTGACCTTTACCTCATTTTCATGGTTCATTGGTCTTTGTTTAGTTATCTTGGTTAATGTTAAGTTTATGAGACAGTTGTAATAAAGCTTTATACTTAGGACTATCAACATAATATCAATGATTAGTATAGAAGGCGAGACATTTCAGTGTGTGCACTCTTGTTTTTTAATTGGAGTTATCTTTCTTTGTCCAGAATCAACTTAAATCTTTGTTATATACAATATACAATGTATATTCACTTTTTACTACCAACTGATAAATTAAAATAATCTTTACCATTCAGTGATAACAAGCAGTTTTTTTACATCTTAATATTTTATGATGTATTTAAATGAGTAGTTATTGTTGCAAACTCCATTAGAAATTTTAATTGAGATTAGTTTTGGAATAAGGGAAAGGGGGATGTGATTAAAAAAATTGGGTTCAATTTTTCTCATTTGAAATTTCATAAATAAAAAAGAAAATTTCTTCAAACATTTTTTTGAGAGGATTAATATTCAACAGCATAGTGAATTGCTCTAAGAGAAAACAAAAATTTTAAGTTCATTAGAACACATTCATTCTGTGTCAGAAACCTATGCTGTGTCAACTATTTAATCACAATCCAAATTTAGAGCTGAATCCAGCTTGAATGTTGTGTCCATACTTGCCCCAACTGTTCAGGGTTCAACCTCTGCGGTCGTATAAAGCTACGCCCTGCGGAGCATCTGGTTTTATAATCTTGAAGTTTATACAAATGTTGTAAGAATAAGTGCAAAATTGAAGATCAAATAATCAAAGCTGGTGTACAGACAAGATCCATATCAATAAAAAATAACAAAAAAGCATTATAAACAGTTTCAACAGGTCGAATTAACAAGAAAATACGATTTGAGAGTACTCGCAGTTACTGACAGCTAGTTAAAAGCCAAAACCAATTAATAATAAAAACTCATGCATCAGAGACTAAAATCGACTAAAACACATCACAGGGATTTAGTATTTTAACGTCATTAATAGTCAAAGAAGACATGACTTGTGCAATGCCAAAAATAAATGTATCGACAGGTAGTAGTATAGTGAAGAGCGACTTCTATAGAAATAAAAGTTAACGTGTCTGTGTCTCTATACATCTCGCCTCAAAAGATAATGAAATTTAGTTATGTTTTAATTTGCTAATGGCAATATCAATATTAGTGCCAATGTGAACTATATTCAGAGATCTTATTACAATATTGGTACGATAACCCTTACTTATAAGTTTGTTTAAAGGTTCGATGAGTTTACCAGGATCACATAGTGATTTCCTCGCTTTAAGTACAATATTACCATAAAATTTAGGATGTGAAATACCATTTTTAATAAGCTTTCTACAGGTATAGCCAAATTTACTAACCGAATCTTTGTATCTATGAAAGAATTTAGTAAAAGTTTTAAGTAATTTATGGTATCGAAATCCCTGACACAACAATTTACCAGTGATGCATTGATTACGTTCGTTAAAATCTATGACATCAGAACACACACGGGCAAACCGAACGAGTTGCGATATATAAACACCGTGTGATGGAGCCATTGCATTTTTTTCCCAATTTTGATTCTAGATCATTAATATCATAAGAATTAATGACAACTATGCGAGTTTGAGAAAAATATGAATGACACACGAGTTGAAAGGCATGAAAAAGACGAGATTCAGGTGGACAACTATAAATATAAATTGAAACGCATTGTCATGAATACATTTTCACCCCAAAAAAATTACTATAAAGATGAAGCACATCTGGGGAACCTAAACCCTGGTGCCGACGCCAACACTAAACGTTGGGGTTGCACCAAATGACCCTGACATTGGGACCTTGACGCCATATTTGGGCTGAAACCCGTGATGCCATACCATAATATTGGACCAGGCTTCTCTCCAAGATGGACAGTATAAGTGACGTCACAATCTAAAATTGGACGCGGTTTACGGATAAATCTCTTTCACACTTCCAGATACGGTTCAGGACTTGAGACTTTCTACACATACATGTAGGTGGTCTAATTGTTTTATTAACGGAAAGCGTGGTCAGACCCGTCAAAGCTAAACTGCAAGCGAAAGTCAATTGTTCGAATTTAGAATAAGAATACGTAGCAAACGCGGTAAATATGAAAGAAATCATTGATGTAGTTATGTTCGTCGTCGAATCTCCTTATATGGATATTCGCTATGCTAGTTGGTGTATCATTTTGTTTGAGCTTCCATTGACTCTCTGAAGTCAGTGTTTCGGTTTAATAACATTTTAAAAATTAACTTTATTTTGTCCAAAATTCAATTCTTTGTGTAATGCAGAGGAATTAGTATTATAAATATGAACGTGTGTCTATGCCTGCATTCTCTCCACAAATGATTTTTGTTATTTTGTTCATCACACCCAACATATTTAATTGTATTCAAATACAATAATTTTGGGGTTAATAATGAAACACATCTTCAAACGATTGTTGTTGATAACCACACGGAAGATAATGTTGGTTACAATTAAATTGTATAAATTTCAAGATTATTTTTTTTGGTGCCAGTTTAGTATGAATAGGGAAAAGGTCATCCCTCTGTCTACTTATCGACATGAACATGTATGTATTACTAAGGTTATGACACGAATTTTATTTTCCCATGCAAATTCCTGTTTATATTCTATTTTTGTCAATAGATTAGATAATGGCAAGGAGGCTCGCTTTATATCTTTAAATAACTTCTCCTTTTCCTTTTAATCCAAAGGCTTCAGTCTTTCCTCTGATACACTGTTCTCCAGCAGCAAGTCTTTGCAGTAATTTTCTTGTGTTAGAATTATAAGGCAATGTATCATTGTTAAGAAATACAATCAGATTCATATCTAGAGCACTAAACAACTAAGCACACAAGGAAATATAAATAAAAGACTGTGATTGAGGTCAAAACAAAGATCTCTTTAAAACATGTCTCAGACAAAATATTCATATTACCTTCCATGTAAGAAAAACACATGCATATACCTCAGGAGAAAATCATATCTACCACAATTCAATAAGCAGATTGATTGTCCCTCAAAAAATGAGATACTGTCACAAAATGTGCATGGTCTATAGAAAACTGGAAGAGATAGAATATTACAAAATTAAATAAATACAGTTCATGGAAACTTTGATTTTCATATCATTTTATTTACAGTATTATATTTTACAGATGTGTGTCAAAACACGAATATATGCGAATATATGATATTGATTCTTTATCGTCTGACTTCAGTTTTAGAGGAATTGAAGAGATGATTGTTCAAATTCGTTACGTTCAATTTGATTTCTGTCATACATAAACACATCTTTTGGCAGCTTTTGTTTTAAAGGTGTACCTGTAGTCGACACGTGTTCGTCTTCAAAATGAAACATTTAACTTGTCTCTGGAAAGCTTTGCATTTCTCATCAAAAGTTATTTTATGAAAAAATGGGCTCACAATTTTGGGAATCCAGTTGGCTTTTCCTGAGCATTGGTTTTCTCAGAGGGATCCAAGGTATAAGTTGGGCTTCTTTGTACTCAGATCGATTTTGTTAGGTTCATCAATTTAAAATGAAGAGGTGACGTCTTCCCTCATAGAGGTGTTAGATGCGGTGTTAACAATCAATAACCTTGACAAAAACATTTTGCAAAGGCAATAACATAATTGTTATGCTTCTTGCTTATTATATGCATAGTCTCAAAGTATAGTTTGCACCTTCCCGGGCTTGCACTTTTATTTCATTCAGCAGCACATTTCCGACACCCGAAGGGCAGAGCAGATGGTAGGCATTAGAACATGGAAAGAAAAACTGAAATAATAAAAAAGTATAAATATATTTATATTTGCGAAGATGATAAAAACATGAATAAATAGACCAGAATTTAATGAAACTGCTTAACAAATTAATTGAATATATATGAAAAAATAAATAAGTATATATATAAATATATATATATTATGTATTAATGACAAATAATGTAAGTAAAAGTATATTTACCTTAATACAAGCATCTTCAGGTTTATTTGATTTTATAGCTTTTTTGACTTGCTTCATTATATGTGGAAATGAGAGTGTCTTGCTGATCTGCATATATAAAACACAAAAATTAATAAGTTTTAAGAGGGTTTTTTTTTGGGGGGGGGGAGAAGAAAACAAATACATTGGATCAATTAAGTAATTGAAAATACAAAATGATTGAGAGAAGAAAACGAATAACCCTCATTGTGGTATGATGTATTTGCCGTTATCCTTGATTTTAATATATCCATTCATGTCTAAAATATCTGGTTTATACAAGTTTTCTAACTTATACCACATAGGATTCTTCTAGAGCTATTGTTTTTGAGATGAAATATTTTAGAGGATTTTTTATAAGTTAGTTTCTTAAATTTTCTCAAGGATCAAAACAAAGTCCAACATCACAGTCTTTAAATTCATAGCGTGATCTCACAACCTTTCTCCCATTACCAGTTGTCTTTCTTTTCCCTGAAGGAACATTGCAAACTGGACATGTTCTAAGTGGTTTAGACTTCAGGCCTTCCTTCTGGAAAATTTTGCTTATAAAATGCCTTCCAGTTTGCGCTCCATATCACGAACATTAGCTGCTCCCCGTACAACTGGTAGAGGTGGGGCAGTTGCACTGATTAAACTCTTAACAACTTCTCTTCTAAATCCCTATGTAAGACTGGCTTTCTGTTTTTCTTGCGACAAAATCTAGCTTGAATGTTGTGTCCATACTTGCCCCAACCGTTCAGGGTTCAACTTCTGCGGTCGTATAAAGCTGCGCCCTGCGGAGCATCTGGTTGTCATATTAGATTTGTGCCTTTAAGTCCTGTGACTTGCTGTCCGTTTACCAAAAAAAAACAAAAATCGAAATCCCCGTTGAAGTAAAATGGACGTTCGCTTGGAGGAAAGTTTTATATACCTGAACGAACTAAAATATTAAACAATAATGAAATTGCTACTATACAGATAACACCTTAAACATTTTATGATAATAAGCTATGTGTTAGCCAGCAGCAATGAACACACCAGAAAAAATTGAGTAATGCATCTGATCAAACACAAACACGACTGAACTTAACGGCTGGCAACAGTTACTTGTACAATTTAAAAACAAGCAAAAGGCAGAATAGTCGTTTTCATGGAACATGAAAGCAACCGAACCGTTGTGTGTCCTCGAATCTCCATATATGGACATTCGCTTTGCAAGTCTACTCATTATATCTGAATACAAAAATAATTCAGTTAAAGTTAGCTTTGCTTTCATCAATATTCCTATAATATTCAGAGAAATGTATGAGACATTTCGTATTACATTCAGAAAAATGTATGAGACATACATTAATAAATAACAAACATATTGAATAGTGAGGGAAGTAATAAAATTGTCACTGTACATATAATAGCAAAACTACATTATGATCATAAGCTAGTTAGTAGTAATTAAAGCAGCAGACATTTATAAATCATTGCGATTCGGGAAGTTTACGAATATAGCTAAATGCATGCTATAGTCAATTGTTCTAATTAACCACTGACTGGTCACTAAATGTTGTTGCTCAATTTGTACTTGCTTTGACGTGAAATAATTGACTTAATAGAATATTTGATATAATCAACATGATGTTTTTTTTCCGCCAGCTGTCACTTTTACATACATCCATACAAACTGTCCTATCCAGTTGTTACTTATTAAACATTCGGTAAAGAGTGCTTTGGACAATTAAAGTGCCAGAGCTGTTAGCAATCAAGAAATGCACCGGCCACACATGTTATCTTATATCTTACCAAGTCTATATCATTTCCATATATGTCAAACCCGTTACATATTTCACTGTGATATTTTTCAGACAGATCAATTGGAAGATTGTTATGAATTTGAGACCTTAGTTTAGTGTTGTGACGGAACTAAGTGTCCCTCATTTCAACAACTATCCAACCTATCCATTTGACCAATACCAACAAACGATGAAACTTAATGTCATTCGACCAAATAACTCTTCAGACTGTCATTGTCAAATACCACTAATGCTGCAGCATACTGTTTTGATGTTCTGGGGAAAAAGCTAGGTAGTGCTAGGTTGGAATCAGCCTAACGACCCTTTTTAAAAGAATAAACAACGAGAACTCAGTTTTGCTGGTAGAAAAATGATGTTTTTAATTATACTTTCTTTTCTTTTTGATCAAAATAATTTACAATACATTAATTATACACAATAACAACAGATAATATAATCTCTTGACAAATTACAAGTATTCCTGTTTCGTAAATTACTGAAATTAACTCGTGAATTATATGTCAATTAACTATGCTATTTATATGCATCTATGCAGTACGTATGACACATCTGCTTTTTGACTTATTTATGATCATCTTATTTAAAGTTTGTGGGGTGTTAGTTTTAACATTAGTTTAAATTTTAAATGTGTCACTATGAAATGGACCTACTTTTTCTTCACTTTTTCGCCTTTTTGCCACTGTTGTCTTTTCTCTGACTTGTAGGGTTGGGTCCTGCGAATATTTCTGAACATTGATAGTAGAAGAAATGTCATTAAATTGTTCTGGCAATAATTGATCGTTATCAATTATTCTGTGTTGATGCGATTGTATCGGCTGTTTAATTTCTGGTTCATTCACATTCTCCGTGGAATTACGTTGTTCTAAATATTTTCTTTATTTTTGCTAGCCCTCGTAAAATATTTATGTGGTACCTTAAATTGATCTGCTGTTGTTATAACAATAACATTAACGGTACCAATTTTCTTGCACCAGATGCGCATTTCGACAATACATGTCTCTTCAGTGATGCTCGTGGTCAAAATATTTGAAATCCAAAGCTTATATAAAAGATGAAGAGCTATAATTCAAAAGGTCCAAAAAGTATAGCCAAATCCGTGAAAGGAATCAGAGCTATGCATGAGGGAGATACATTCCTTAATTTAAAATAATTTCTAATATTTTGTAACAGCAAATTTTAATAACACAAAAAATCCGTATTTTCATGCCAGTACCGAAGTACTGGCTACTGGGCTGGTGATGCCCTCGGGGACTAATAGTCCACCAGCAGAGGCATCGAACCAGTGGTAGTAATAACATTAACGGTACCGTGTTACTTTCCTTATTGTCGTTTTCTGCGTCCAACATATTTGTGTGACGTAACTCAGTGTCCCTCATTCCAACAACTCTCCAACATATCCATTTGACCAATACCAACAAACGATGAAACGTAATGTCATTCGACCAAATAACCCTTCAGACTGTCATTGACAAATACCACTAATGCTGCAGCATACTTTTTTGATGTTTTGGGGAAAAGCTAGGTAGTGCTAGGTAGGAATCTGCTTAACGACAATTTTTAAAAGAATAAACAACGAGAACTCAGTTTTGATGGTAGGAAAATGATGTTTTTAATTATACTTTCTTTTCTTTTTGATCAAAATGATTCACAATACATTAATTATACACAATAACAACAGATAATATTATCTCTTGACAAATTACAATTAAGTATTCTTGTTTCTTAAATTGCTGAAATTAACTCGTTAATTATATGTCAATTAACTATTTTATTTATATGCATCTAACTCGTTAATTATATGTCAATTAACTATTTTATTTATATGCATCTATGCAGTACGTATGAAACATCTGCTTTTTGACTTATTTATGATCATATATCACAATATCACTGGTTTATACACAAATATAATTGGATATTTCCTACCCGATGTTATATTTCTTACATTTGGCAAATTGTTTGACTCCTCTCATGATTTTGTTATCACACACCATTAACATGTTTATATTGTTATAGGATGGACAAACAGCTTTACATCTTGCTACTCGGCTGTGAACGGATTGATACAACAATGGACAAACAGCTTTACATCTTGCTACTCGGTTGTGAACGGATTGATACAACAAAATTGTTAATAGATCAAGGATGCAGTCCTTGAGTGAAAACACATGAGGTATCATTCAGTTAAATTCTTATTGGATATTTTATTCTCGAAAAACTAAATACAAGTCAACAGAGAAAGTACTATTACAATATAAATACAAATACAATAGTTGAGGGTAAACAGTTGCAGATAATATATAATAAAGCACAACTTTAGGTGAAATACCTGTTAGGAGGGGGCTCGCGGGTCTAAATCAATTTTTTTATTTAATATAGGATTTCGCTATATTTTTCTTTAAATGAACTTTATCTTATACTTAATAGAAAAATGAAATAAAAAAATGGGGTCACCATTCATTTACGCTCACAATTTGCCTTCGAAAGAAGCATACATTTTTGTAAATGTCCTTTTTTTTCTGTTGAACTATTAGGAGAAAAGCGGTAATATCGAAACAAAAAAAAAAGAAATAAATAACAGAAATCGCTTCAATTTTACAATTATTTAGTTTATGTACAGCTTATTCGAAAACAACAATAAAAAATATATTTCAATTTTAATGCCAAAAAATGACATTTTTGCACCAAAGGGAGATAATTTTTAATTTTTTCAATGATATTTACATTTAAAAGTCACCTGGGGCTAATACGAATTGATTTTTTGGAATGATTTTTGTACCATAGGATAAAGTAACAACTACTAAAGGTAAAAAATTAAAATCTTTTACCCGCGAGCCTCCTTACTCAAATGGTAAGCAATAATCGACTTTTTTCATGATGAAGGATTTCAAATAAAGCAATCTTTTCATCTTCTTGAAAGTCATTTAATATCCAAAAGTTTCACATGTATTATTTTGCATTTATATGATATTTGCAACAATTTTGTATATATTTGAAGGTAAATAAAGACGATTGGGTTATGTTTAGAAAGTCATGCAAGCAACAATCTATTTTTTTCCTTGTTGATGTTAATTTAGATTATTGTAGTCCTGTCTTGATTTACACTTGCAGTATGTTGTGGTAATTCTTGTTTTAATTTCTAAGGTAACGCGCTTCAATGATGAATAATATCTCGACTAGCGGTAACGGAAGTTCTTGTTTGAATTTCTGCGCGCCATCTTTGAAATTTTCATCACACCGACTACGATTTATATACAGAAAAAAACAACCAACAATAGATTTTATTTCAAAACATGACCTTTTTGAAATGGCCTGGTGAAAAAGAATGGTGAAAAACAGGCTAGTTACACTATTGAAGATTCCACCTCATTCATGTCACTAATAACATAATGCCAAACTTTAATTTTACATACTAGTTTTTTAATTAACAACTAATAATCTCAGGCTGCTGAAGATGTGTTAGAATAGTGACATACAAGAAGTTCAATCCGTTACCTCTCATAACTGGTGACTAATATTCGTTTCTATACAGCTTGCACGATATCGATTCTCAACCCTTGATACATTACGAGTGATTTTTTTTTTTTAAAAGAGGAATGTGCAATTAAGTTGATAATGTTGATCATAAAATAGAGAAAAGAGAGAGTATCATTGGTACTGACAAGAATAATGACAATAGGAATGAAATCCAAACAATAATAAATAAATCAGTAAATTAGTGAGGATTACCAAAACAGATAGGAAGGTAGTACAAATAACAGAAATTAATCATATTTTATTTCTCAATGATGTCATATGCAATACTGACTTACTGGTGACTAATATTCGTTTCATTACAGCTTGCACGATATTGTTCCTTAACCCTTAGAGATACATGTACATACTGAGTGATGTTTCAATTTTTTTTTAAAGAGGAATGTGCAGTTGGAATTTCCGATGACATATTTATCGTTATGTCTTCTAAGATTGGTAACCTTTTGCTGAATTTGAGATAATTCTAAAATTTGAGTGTAGTTCATTTGATACACTAATGTTTTAGTCCGTATTGATTGTGGTATTTAAATTCTTTGACTTCTAAAATGTGATTGGTACATTTTCCGTTTCAAGTCTGATCTAATCTTGCTTCTGTAGGATTTCTGAAGGAGATGGCCTCTATTACAACAACCTACCTATTGTATTTATCGTTAACTTGTTTTCGTTCTGAATATGCATGAAATATTTGCCACTGGACGTCAAGCAACCAACAATCAATCAATCAATAAATACAAAATAAAACGTATAAGTCATTTTGTTATGGTGGTAAATGTAACCCATTTCACACGAGTCTTGATTTACATCTTGTGTTTAAGGTGACTTTATACAACACTAACCTCCGATACGTTCATACTTTAAACCTTGTCTTACAAAAAATGCTCAAACTTGAAAAACAACTAAAATGGTGTAAGTAAAAAATAAAAAAGTTAAGACTAGATAAAGACACAGAAGAAAACAGCACGTACTCTATCTCTGCTCAGTTGAAATTTATTTTTTAATAGTGTCTACATTCGAATTGTACCGATTATTTGGGAATGACTGACAAATGTCTTCTATTAGAGAATCAGAGAATGGAATGAAACCGAACATGGAATGAATGTTCCTTATGAGGTGCTGACCAAGTGTTGTTACTTAGTTGCAGATCCACCATCCAAGCTGGCAGCCAGAATTGCACTTGGTTTAAAATAGGACCCTATGAGAACTTCTTTTAGAGAACCACAGAATGCAATGCAATATTAAACCAAATTTGACCTTAATCATTATTCAAGTATCTGATATGATTCATATTGTTTTTAAGCTTTCAAAAACCTAAGTAGAGTCAGCTGAGCGACACAGAGCGTCTAGTTTTACATTAAAACAGTGTTAATGCACCTCTCCATACCATGAACGACAAGTTTATTATTTTACATGTGTGACGTACAAAATGTAATTGTCATGCCAGGTTTATTCACACGATTATCGCAAATACTTTAAGGAGTGTCACCTCCGCGTGTTACCAACGAGTTAAAAATCGTGTATGGCATGTGCCGATTGAAAAGTTACCGAATTTGATTCTAAATCATATGGGTCATTTTCAAAAAATGTCGAATTTCAGTACACCCATGCTAAAGTTTTTATTTCTAATGGAAATTTCAGTTGTAATGGTTTAAATGAAAGCTTGTCGGATTTGTGATTCAGAACATCAATAATAAACACACCTTACATCTATTTTGATAAGATTAAACTGCATTTAAGTCCGATTTTGGGGGTATTTGTGTGCGTACATTGTCAGAAAAACACATTTCAAATGATTTTTTTTCCGATTTTCTGATCGCCTTGGTAACTTCATAAGGGACTTTTTAAGAACGTTAATTATAATTCTAACGAAAAATCGTAGTTTCTTTATCATTGTATGTAACAGATTATCTACAAACTAAATTCAATCAGCGTACAGGAGGTTCATGTCTATCCTGTTACCGCTACTTAAATCAGTCGTTAAATTATTCTCCCTATGAATATTGAATCAGTCAGTGTTGATTTCAAACATGCATAGTAAAACTTTTACATGGTAATGAAAGCGTGGACACAAATCAGTAGGGATAGTATTTACCATTATGACTGTATTGCATAAAACTGTAAGTCAAATATGATACTTCATCCAATATTTTAATAATGACACTTGAATAAGTTAGGATTTATTAAATATATGACTAAGCATAGGTTTCTGAATGTGTCACATTAAATTGGGAGAACAAAATCAAAATGATTGCACATTCTCATGCCTCGGACAGGTGAGCTAACCTACGGTCAGATGTGTTTGATTATAGTATTGTAGGTACAGGATTTAAAGCACTATGATGTAGTAGAGACGCGTCACGTCTGTTTTAGTTATTATATTTTTGATTAAATTGATTTTTTTTTCAAAATCTACATTTAGAATGTATTAACCGCGCACCTATATATATATATAAACATAAATCCAAACAAACGGAAGGAGAAAACAAAAAAACACACAACAAAGCCAACACATATCTTAATAGTTAGTTTCATTTTTTTTTTAATTTTGTATTTTTGTTCTTTTCTGTTGGTTTTGTTTTTACTGATGATTAAATTTAGCAATGGATAATGTTTATAGTAGATCGAAATTGACATTGTCTACTGAAGAAGCTAATTACTCTTTCTTGAGAAACCATTTCAAGCAACTCCTTAGTTTGGCCTAGAGCAATTGCATTAAATACAGCTTAGCAGTCGCACTGGCCTTACTGTAGAACCCTCACCCTTAAAGGCAACAGAGCAGTTGTAGATTTTCCCTTGCCAGTAACCGAAGTCGATTATTGATCAAGTCTCTTCTTTGGTTGTAGGATTCTGTTGATATTTTGATGGGGTCCTTTCTCGGAAGGATGTTACAGATAACTACTCTTTCAAAACCTGCTACGTTGAACTACTCTTTCAACACCTGCTTCGTTCAAATTGGTGAAGGGTCGGCATCTTACGGCCATCAAATGTCTGGACTAATTCTGTCCTGGATGATTGAGCAACAGATCTGTGAAATGGTGTTGTCCCGAATTTGCTGCGAATCCTTCTCACGAATGAGTGACCACTACAATTTCTTTTTGCGATAAGTCTGTAAAGGAAGACATTTTCAATTTTGTATACTGTTCCAATATGTAAAAAAAATTATATTTATATCATTATACGTTTCGCAGCACAACCTTCACAATCATCATTTCCAGAGCTCAAATCAGCAGTACAACCTTCACCATCATTCATCTGACCATCATCATTTCCAGAGCTCAAATCAGCAGTACAACCTTCACCATCATTCATCTGACCATCATCATTTCCAGAGCCCAAATCAGCAGTACAACCTTCACCATCATTCATCTGACCATCATCATTTCCAGAGCTCAAATCAGCAGTACAACCTTCACCATCATTCATCTGACCATCATCATTTCCAGAGCTCAGATCATCAGTTCAACCTTCACCATCGTTCATATGAACAGCGTCCTTTCCAGATCTCACGAGCAGCAGAATAATGAAGGAAAACTAGAGTCCTAATCTCAAATGTAGGTCATCACTTGTGAATGTTCAGTACTATCCAGGGCACATCCATTGATGAAGTTTAGTTGATGCAATATATTTAGTTCCAAAAGAATATCAGAACATAAACGCAAAACTTAACCAGAGCAGCTCAGGCATAAATTGTATTTAAAGTCATTATGCTAAGTTTACACAAATGAATGTGAAGAATTGGGATTCCATGAGACGCATAAAATTCTTGGCATCTCAAGGCATAGTTGCAGGATAATTCATTTCTTTGGAACTATATGTCATGTCTGTAGTTCCCTTTTTGAATCATTATTTTATCCCCATTTTCTAATTTAAGTTCACGGGTTCGAAATGATTATTAATGAACTGTGGATAAAAAAAAAAACTTTAAGGCATGCTCAAGCTTTTCTGGTTCCATTATTGAACGATGAAATTGTTTGCCTTTTCGTTCATAGTGCATGTAAAGAGGCATATTGCCTAGCCTCGTCAATCTTATACATTATTAGTCCAGGTATCATATTTTGAAGTTTAGAATATTTTGCGCGTGAACAGTTATTTTCACGACAAAAATGTCACGTACAAATAAAGGCAACAAAGCGTCAAAATACTGTCGTTCTTTTCTTTTCTTTTTTGTTAACGTTAATACTGCAAATATTGACATTAAAATGTCCAAAATGTTACTAATAATTGCAAAGTGAGGGAATATACATTCTTCAGTTATACTGCAACGGATATTCTAGATAGTATCAACAGATTTGACTCACAACAATATTCGATTGAAAAGACTTTCTGACGTTTGTTGTGGACATCGAAATAAAGATTGTTCATGAGCACTAAAATACGTATCGTATGTTGTTTTTAGTTTAAGAAACACTTTTGAAAATAAATACTTACAATCTAGTTGTTGAGCTCGGTATATTAAATGGAACTGTCGTAAGAGATCTGTATCTGCAATCAACAGTCTTACCCGAGCAACTACATGAGATAGGGCATCCATTGACGGTGATGCAGGATGGATATAAAAGTTAAAATGTCTAATTGTACTTGCATTTCTACCTAAATTTCCTTTATTTGTAAAATCATTTTGATTTTTTTTCTCCCAATAATCTGACATAGGTGTTAGGGGAGAACATCAAGGGGGAGACCATTCACTACTATTTTTCCATATCTAACTTTCCTGTATGGGAAAGATCGTTTTTTCCCACTGCTTTTGCTAAAAAAAATATATAACAAACTATTTACTAAAATACATTTAAAAATTATTTTTGTTGAGCCTTTGAGTGAATACAAAAAAGCGAGACATAGTGATCCTACATTCTGTTTCGTCAGCGTCCCCAAATTCTGATTGAATTATCTAAAGAATGGTAAAATTTGTTGAAAAATGTTGCAAATTTTCAATAAACGTAGTTGGTTTAATTTTACTTATAATACAATTGTCAATACGTATAAGAAAATTATCTTGTTCAAATGACCGATTTAAGGTAACATGAAATACAATTATTATAAAAGTTGTCAAATTTACAGTATAATGTGAAAAATTATTAATATACCGATGGCAGGTTTAAAACATATTCTGTACAATTATTCATAAAAAGTGGTCGTTTTCGGTTTTATCTAATACAATTTTCCTAAAAATGGTTAAATTAACTGAAAAATGTACATTTTGAACGAAGCTGTGGTTTTATCTTGTTTATATCTGACACAAATGTTAGAACATAAAAGAAAATTATCTTAATCAAATGACCGATTAAAGGTAACATCAAATACAATTATAAAAAAAAGTTTTCAAATTTTCGGTAAAACATTTAAACTAGTACGGACCTACCATTTGTTTATCCTTATTATTATTTGTGGTAATTATTCAAGATAAGATTTTTTATCTTCCTTACCTGGCCAGATAAAATGTTTTTCTCAAAATTCAGAATCAAATATATTATTTATAATTCTCTATAGAATATGGTCGATTTCTAAAATTATCAAAACAGTTTTCAAATTGATAGGCAAATGCTCAAAAAAATATTAAACCAACGGCAGGTCTGTTTTTACTGTCAATATAATTCTTTATAGAATATGGTCGATTTCTTAAATTATCAAAATAGTTATCAAATTTATATGCAAATGTAGAAAAAAATATAAGTAAACCAATGACACGTCTGTTTTTGCTGTCAATATAATTCTCTATAGAATATGGTCTATTTCTAAAATTATTAAAAAAGTTATCAAATTTATAGGCAAATGTAGAAATAATATTATTAAACCATTGATAAGTCTGTTTTGACTGTCAATATAATTCTCTATAGAATATGGTCGATTTCTAAAATTATCAAAAAAGGTAAAAAATAATTTAGGCAAATGTAGAAAAATATTATTAAACCAATGAGAGGTCTGTTTTTACTGTCAATATAATTCTCTATAGAATATGGTCGATTTCTGAAATTATCAAAAAAGGTATAAAATTTTAGGCAAAGAAAGAAAAAATATTATTAAACCAATGACAGGTCTGTTTTTACTGTCAATATAATTATCTATAGAATATGGTCGATTCCTAAAATTATCAAAAACGTTATAAAATTCATAGGCAAATGTAGAAAAAAATATTATTAAACCAATGACAGGTCTGTTTTTACTATCAATATAATTATCTATACAATATGGTCGATTTCTAAAATTATCAAAAAATTTATCAAATTGATAGGCAAATGTAGAAAAAATATTATTAAATCAATGACACGTTTGTTTTTACTGTCAATATAATTATCTATAGAATATGGTCGATTCCTAAAATTATCAAAAACGTTATAAAATTCATAGGCAAATGTAGAAAAAAATATTATTAAACCAATGACAGGTCTGTTTTTACTATCAATATAATTCTTTATAGAATATGGTCGATTTCTTAAATTATCAAAATAGTTATCAAATTTATATGCAAATGTAGAAAAAAATATAAGTAAACCAATGACACCTCTGTTTTTGCTGTCAATATAATTCTCTATAGAATATGGTCTATTTCTAAAATTATTAAAAAAGTTATCAAATTTATAGGCAAATGTAGAAATAATATTATTAAACCATTGACAAGTCTGTTTTGACTGTCAATATAATTCTCTATAGAATATGGTCGATTTCTAAAATTATCAAAAAAGGTAAAAAAAAATTTAGGCAAATGTAGAAAAAATATTATTAAACCAATGACAGGTCTGTTTTTACTGTCAATATAATAATCTATTGAATATGGTCGATTTCTAAAATTATCAAAAAAGTTATCAAATTTATAGGCAAATGCTCAAAAAAATATAAGTAAACCAATGACACGTCTGTTTTTACTGTCAATATAATTCTCTATAGAATATGGTCGATTTCTAAAATTATCAAAACAAATATCAAACTTTAGGGAAATGTAGAAAACATATTATTAAACCAATGACAGGTCTGTTTTTACTGTCAATATATTTTTTTTTAGAATATGGTCGATTTCTAAAATTATCAAAAAAGTTTTCAAATTGATAGGCAAATGCTCAAAAAAATATTAAACCAACGGCAGGTCTGTTTTTACTGTCAATATAATTCTTTATAGAATATGGTCGATTTCTTAAATTATCAAAATAGTTATCAAATTTATATGCAAATGTAGAAAAAAATATAAGTAAACCAATGACACGTCTGTTTTTGCTGTCAATATAATTCTCTATAGAATATGGTCTATTTCTAAAATTATTAAAAAAGTTATCAAATTTATAGGCAAATGTAGAAATAATATTATTAAACCATTGATAAGTCTGTTTTGACTGTCAATATAATTCTCTATAGAATATGGTCGATTTCTAAAATTATCAAAAAAGGTAAAAAAAAATTTAGGCAAATGTAGAAAAATATTATTAAACCAATGAGAGGTCTGTTTTTACTGTCAATTTAATTCTCTATAGAATATGGTCGATTTCTGAAATTATCAAAAAAGGTATAAAATTTTAGGCAAAGAAAGAAAAAATATTATTAAACCAATGACAGGTCTGTTTTTACTGTCAATATAATTATCTATAGAATATGGTCGATTCCTAAAATTATCAAAAACGTTATAAAATTCATAGGCAAATGTAGAAAAAAATATTATTAAACCAATGACAGGTCTGTTTTTACTATCAATATAATTATCTATACAATATGGTCTATTTCTAAAATTATCAAAAAATTTATCAAATTGATAGGCAAATGTAGAAAAAATATTATTAAATCAATGACACGTTTGTTTTTACTGTCAATATAATTATCTATAGAATATGGTCGATTCCTAAAATTATCAAAAACGTTATAAAATTCATAGGCAAATGTAGAAAAAAATATTATTAAACCAATGACACGTCTGTTTTTACTGTCAATATAATTCTCTATAGAATATGGTCGATTTCTAAAATTATCAAAAAAGGTAAAAAAAAATTTAGGCAAATGTAGAAAAAATATTATTAAACCAATGACAGGTCTCTTTTTACTGTCAATATAATTCTCTATAGAATATGGTCGATTTCTAAAATTATCAAAACAAATATCAAACTTTAGGGAAATGTAGAAAACATATTATTAAACCAATGACAGGTCTGTTTTTACTGTCAATATATTTTTTTTTAGAATATGGTCGATTTCTAAAATTACCAAAAAAGTTTTCAAATTGATAGGCAAATGCTCAAAAAAATATTAAACCAACGGCAGGTCTGTTTTTACTGTCAATATAATTCTTTATAGAATATGGTCGATTTCTTAAATTATCAAAATAGTTATCAAATTTATATGCAAATGTAGAAAAAAATATAAGTAAACCAATGACACGTCTGTTTTTGCTGTCAATATAATTCTCTATAGAATATGGTCTATTTCTAAAATTATTAAAAAATTTATCAAATTGATAGGCAAATGTAGAAAAAATATTATTAAATCAATGACACGTTTGTTTTTACTGTCAATATAATTATCTATAGAATATGGTCGATTCCTAAAATTATCAAAAACGTTATAAAATTCATAGGCAAATGTAGAAAAAAATATTATTAAACCAATGACAGGTCTGTTTTTACTATCAATATAATTCTTTATAGAATATGGTCGATTTCTTAAATTATCAAAATAGTTATCAAATTTATATGCAAATGTAGAAAAAAATATAAGTAAACCAATGACACGTCTGTTTTTGCTGTCAATATAATTCTCTATAGAATATGGTCTATTTCTAAAATTATTAAAAAATTTATCAAATTGATAGGCAAATGTAGAAAAAATATTATTAAATCAATGACACGTTTGTTTTTACTGTCAATATAATTATCTATAGAATATGGTCGATTCCTAAAATTATCAAAAACGTTATAAAATTCATAGGCAAATGTAGAAAAAAATATTATTAAACCAATGACAGGTCTGTTTTTACTATCAATATAATTCTTTATAGAATATGGTCGATTTCTTAAATTATCAAAATAGTTATCAAATTTATATGCAAATGTAGAAAAAAATATAAGTAAACCAATGACACGTCTGTTTTTGCTGTCAATATAATTCTCTATAGAATATGGTCTATTTCTAAAATTATTAAAAAAGTTATCAAATTTATAGGCAAATGTAGAAATAATATTATTAAACCATTGATAAGTCTGTTTTGACTGTCAATATAATTCTCTATAGAATATGGTCGATTTCTAAAATTATCAAAAAAGGTAAAAGAATCTAGGCAAATGTAGAAAAAATATTTTTAAACCAATGACAGGTCTGTTTATACTGTCAATATAATGTTTTGACTGTGAATATAATTCTCTATAGAATATGGTCGATTTCTAAAATTATCAAAAAAGGTAAAAAAAAATTTAGGCAAATGTAGAAAAAATATTATTAAACCAATGACAGGTCTGTTTTTACTGTCAATATAATTATCTATTGAATATGGTCGATATCTAAAATTATCAAAAAAGTTTTCAAATTGATAGGCAAATGCTCCAAAAAATATTAAACCAACGGCAGGTCTGTTTTTACTGTCAATATAATTCTTTATAGAATATGGTCGATTTCTTAAATTATCAAAATAGTTATCAAATTTATATGCAAATGTAGAAAAAAATATAAGTAAACCAATGACACGTCTGTTTTTGCTGTCAATATAATTCTCTATAGAATATGGTCTATTTCTAAAATTATTAAAAAAGTTATCAAATTTATAGGCAAATGTAGAAATAATATTATTAAACCATTGACAAGTCTGTTTTGACTGTCAATATAATTCTCTATAGAATATGGTCGATTTCTAAAATTATCAAAAAAGGTAAAAAAAAATTTAGGCAAATGTAGAAAAATATTATTAAACCAATGAGAGGTCTGTTTTTACTGTCAATATAATTTTCTATAGAATATGGTCGATTTCTGAAATTATCAAAAAAGGTATAAAATTTTAGGCAAAGAAAGAAAAAATATTATTAAACCAATGACAGGTCTGTTTTTACTGTCAATATAATTATCTATAGAATATGGTCGATTCCTAAAATTATCAAAAACGTTATAAAATTCATAGGCAAATGTAGAAAAAAATATTATTAAACCAATGACAGGTCTGTTTTTACTATCAATATAATAATCTATTGAATATGATCGATTTCTAAAATTATCAAAAAAGTTATCAAATTTATAGGCAAATGCTCAAAAAAATATAAGTAAACCAATGACACGTCTGTTTTTACTGTCAATATAATTCTCTATAGAATATGGTCGATTTCTAAAATTATCAAAACAAATATCAAACTTTAGGGAAATGTAGAAACATATTATTAAACCAATGACAGGTCTGTTTTTACTGTCAATATATTTTTTTTTAGAATATGGTCGATTTCTAAAATTATCAAATAAGTTTTCAAATTGATAGGCAAATGCTCAAAAAAATATTAAACCAACGGCAGGTCTGTTTTTACTGTCAATATAATTCTTTATAGAATATGGTCGATTTCTTAAATTATCAAAATAGTTATCAAATTTATATGCAAATGTAGAAAAAAATATAAGTAAACCAATGACACGTCTGTTTTTGCTGTCAATATAATTCTCTATAGAATATGGTCTATTTCTAAAATTATTAAAAAAGTTATCAAATTTATAGGCAAATGTAGAAATAATATTATAAAACCATTGATAAGTCTGTTTTGACTGTCAATATAATTCTCTATAGAATATGGTCGATTTCTAAAATTATCAAAAAAGGTAAAAAATAATTTAGGCAAATGTAGAAAAATATTATTAAACCAATGAGAGGTCTGTTTTTACTGTCAATATAATTCTCTATAGAATATGGTCGATTTCTGAAATTATCAAAAAAGGTATAAAATTTTAGGCAAAGAAAGAAAAAATATTATTAAACCAATGACAGGTCTGTTTTTACTGTCAATATAATTATCTATAGAATATGGTCGATTCCTAAAATTATCAAAAACGTTATAAAATTCATAGGCAAATGTAGAAAAAAATATTATTAAACCAATGACAGGTCTGTTTTTACTATCAATATAATTATCTATACAATATGGTCTATTTCTAAAATTATCAAAAAATTTATCAAATTGATAGGCAAATGTAGAAAAAATATTATTAAATCAATGACACGTTTGTTTTTACTGTCAATATAATTATCTATAGAATATGGTCGATTCCTAAAATTATCAAAAACGTTATAAAATTCATAGGCAAATGTAGAAAAAAATATTATTAAACCAATGACAGGTCTGTTTTTACTATCAATATAATTCTTTATAGAATATGGTCGATTTCTTAAATTATCAAAATAGTTATCAAATTTATATGCAAATGTAGAAAAAAATATAAGTAAACCAATGACACGTCTGTTTTTGCTGTCAATATAATTCTCTATAGAATATGGTCTATTTCTAAAATTATTAAAAAAGTTATCAAATTTATAGGCAAATGTAGAAATAATATTATTAAACCATTGATAAGTCTGTTTTGACTGTCAATATAATTCTCTATAGAATATGGTCGATTTCTAAAATTATCAAAAAAGGTAAAAGAATCTAGGCAAATGTAGAAAAAATATTTTTAAACCAATGACAGGTCTGTTTATACTGTCAATATAATGTTTTGACTGTGAATATAATTCTCTATAGAATATGGTCGATTTCTAAAATTATCAAAAAAGGTAAAAAAAAATTTAGGCAAATGTAGAAAAAATATTATTAAACCAATGACAGGTCTGTTTTTACTGTCAATATAATTATCTATTGAATATGGTCGATATCTAAAATTATCAAAAAAGTTTTCAAATTGATAGGCAAATGCTCCAAAAAATATTAAACCAACGGCAGGTCTGTTTTTACTGTCAATATAATTCTTTATAGAATATGGTCGATTTCTTAAATTATCAAAATAGTTATCAAATTTATATGCAAATGTAGAAAAAAATATAAGTAAACCAATGACACGTCTGTTTTTGCTGTCAATATAATTCTCTATAGAATATGGTCTATTTCTAAAATTATTAAAAAAGTTATCAAATTTATAGGCAAATGTAGAAATAATATTATTAAACCATTGACAAGTCTGTTTTGACTGTCAATATAATTCTCTATAGAATATGGTCGATTTCTAAAATTATCAAAAAAGGTAAAAAAAAAATTTAGGCAAATGTAGAAAAATATTATTAAACCAATGAGAGGTCTGTTTTTACTGTCAATATAATTCTCTATAGAATATGGTCGATTTCTGAAATTATCAAAAAAGGTATAAAATTTTAGGCAAAGAAAGAAAAAATATTATTAAACCAATGACAGGTCTGTTTTTACTGTCAATATAATTATCTATAGAATATGGTCGATTCCTAAAATTATCAAAAACGTTATAAAATTCATAGGCAAATGTAGAAAAAAATATTATTAAACCAATGACAGGTCTGTTTTTACTATCAATATAATAATCTATTGAATATGGTCGATTTCTAAAATTATCAAAAAAGTTATCAAATTTATAGGCAAATGCTCAAAAAAATATAAGTAAACCAATGACACGTCTGTTTTTACTGTCAATATAATTCTCTATAGAATATGGTCGATTTCTAAAATTATCAAAACAAATATCAAACTTTAGGGAAATGTAGAAACATATTATTAAACCAATGACAGGTCTGTTTTTACTGTCAATATATTTTTTTTTAGAATATGGTCGATTTCTAAAATTATCAAAAAAGTTTTCAAATTGATAGGCAAATGCTCAAAAAAATATTAAACCAACGGCAGGTCTGTTTTTACTGTCAATATAATTCTTTATAGAATATGGTCGATTTCTTAAATTATCAAAATAGTTATCAAATTTATATGCAAATGTAGAAAAAAATATAAGTAAACCAATGACACGTCTGTTTTTGCTGTCAATATAATTCTCTATAGAATATGGTCTATTTCTAAAATTATTAAAAAAGTTATCAAATTTATAGGCAAATGTAGAAATAATATTATAAAACCATTGATAAGTCTGTTTTGACTGTCAATATAATTCTCTATAGAATATGGTCGATTTCTAAAATTATCAAAAAAGGTAAAAAATAATTTAGGCAAATGTAGAAAAATATTATTAAACCAATGAGAGGTCTGTTTTTACTGTCAATATAATTCTCTATAGAATATGGTCGATTTCTGAAATTATCAAAAAAGGTATAAAATTTTAGGCAAAGAAAGAAAAAATATTATTAAACCAATGACAGGTCTGTTTTTACTGTCAATATAATTATCTATAGAATATGGTCGATTCCTAAAATTATCAAAAACGTTATAAAATTCATAGGCAAATGTAGAAAAAAATATTATTAAACCAATGACAGGTCTGTTTTTACTATCAATATAATTATCTATACAATATGGTCTATTTCTAAAATTATCAAAAAATTTATCAAATTGATAGGCAAATGTAGAAAAAATATTATTAAATCAATGACACGTTTGTTTTTACTGTCAATATAATTATCTATAGAATATGGTCGATTCCTAAAATTATCAAAAACGTTATAAAATTCATAGGCAAATGTAGAAAAAAATATTATTAAACCAATGACAGGTCTGTTTTTACTATCAATATAATTCTTTATAGAATATGGTCGATTTCTTAAATTATCAAAATAGTTATCAAATTTATATGCAAATGTAGAAAAAAATATAAGTAAACCAATGACACGTCTGTTTTTGCTGTCAATATAATTCTCTATAGAATATGGTCTATTTCTAAAATTATTAAAAAAGTTATCAAATTTATAGGCAAATGTAGAAATAATATTATTAAACCATTGATAAGTCTGTTTTGACTGTCAATATAATTCTCTATAGAATATGGTCGATTTCTAAAATTATCAAAAAAGGTAAAAGAATCTAGGCAAATGTAGAAAAAATATTTTTAAACCAATGACAGGTCTGTTTATACTGTCAATATAATGTTTTGACTGTGAATATAATTCTCTATAGAATATGGTCGATTTCTAAAATTATCAAAAAAGGTAAAAAAAAATTTAGGCAAATGTAGAAAAAATATTATTAAACCAATGACAGGTCTGTTTTTACTGTCAATATAATTATCTATTGAATATGGTCGATATCTAAAATTATCAAAAAGTTTTCAAATTGATAGGCAAATGCTCCAAAAAATATTAAACCAACGGCAGGTCTGTTTTTACTGTCAATATAATTCTTTATAGAATATGGTCGATTTCTTAAATTATCAAAATAGTTATCAAATTTATATGCAAATGTAGAAAAAAATATAAGTAAACCAATGACACGTCTGTTTTTGCTGTCAATATAATTCTCTATAGAATATGGTCGATTTCTAAAATTATCAAAACAAATATCAAATTTTAGGGAAATGTAGAAAACATATTATTAAACAAATGACAGGTCTGTTTTTACTGTCAATATATTTTTTTTTAGAATATGGTCGATTTCTAAAATTATCAAAAAAAGTTATCAAATGTATAGGCAAATGTAGAAAAATATTATTAAACCAATGAGGTCTGTTTTTACTGTCAATATAATTCTCTATACAATATGTTCGATTTCTGAAATTATCAAAAATGGTATCAAATTCTAGGCAAATAAAGAAAAAATATCATTAAACCAATGACAGGTCTGTTTTTACTGTCAATATAATTATCTATAGAATATTGTCGATTCCTAAAATTATCAAAAACGTTATAAAATTCATAGGCAAATGTAGAAAAAAATATTATTAAACCAATGACACGTCTGTTTTTACTGTCAATATAATTCTCTATAGAATATGGTCGATTTCTAAAATTATCAAAAAAGGTAAAAAAAAATTTAGGCAAATGTAGAAAAAATATTATTAAACCAATGACAGGTCTCTTTTTACTGTCAATATAATAATCTATTGAATATGGTCGATTTCTAAAATTATCAAAAAAGTTATCAAATTTATAGGCAAATGCTCAAAAAAATATAAGTAAACCAATGACACGTCTGTTTTTACTGTCAAAATAATTCTCTATAGAATATGGTCGATTTCTAAAATTATCAAAACAAATATCAAATTTTAGGGAAATGTAGAAAACATATTATTAAACCAATGACAGGTCTGTTTTTACTGTCAATATATTTTTTTTTAGAATATGGTCGATTTCTAAAATTATCAAAAAAAGTTATCAAATGTATAGGCAAATGTAGAAAAAATATTATTAAACCAATGACAGGTCTGTTTTTACTGTCAATATAATTATCTATTGAATATGGTTGATTTCTAAAATTATCAAAAAAGTTATCAAATTTATAGGCAAATGTAGAAAAATATTATTAAACCAATGAGAGGTCTGTTTTTATTGTCAATATAATTCTCTATAGAATATGGTCGATTTCTGAAATTATCAAAAAAGGTATAAAATTTTAGGCAAATAAAGAAAAAATATCATTAAACCAATGACAGGTCTGTTTTTACTGTCAATATAATTATCTATAGAATATGGTCGATTCCTAAAATTATCAAAAACGTTATAAAATTCATAGGCAAATGTAGAAAAAAATAATATTAAACCAATGACAGGTCTGTTTTTACTATCAATATAATTATCTATACAATATGGTCTATTTCTAAAATTATCAAAAATTTTATCAAATTGATAGCCAAATGTAGAAAAAATATTATTAAATCAATGACACGTTTGTTTTTACTGTCAATATAATTATGAATAGAATACGGTTGATTTCTAAAACTATCAAAAAACTTATGAAATTTATAGGCAAATGTAGAAAAAAATATTATTAAACAGATGACAGGTCTGTTTTTACTGTCAATATAATTCTCTATAGAATATGGTCTTTTTCTACAATTATCAAAAAAGTTATCAAATTTATAGGCAAATGTAGAAAACAATATAAGTAAACCAATGACACGTCTGTTTTTGTTGTCAATATAATTCTCTATAGAATATGGTCTATTTCTAAAATTATTTAAAAAGTTATCAAATTTATAGGCAAATGTAGAAAAAATATTATTAAACTATTGACAAGTCTGTTTTGACTGTCAATATAATTTTCTATAGAATATGGTTGATTTCTAAAATTATCAAAAAAGGCAAAAAAATTTAGGCAAATGTAGAAAAAATATTATTAAACCAATGACAGGTCTGTTTTTACTGTCAATATAATTATCTATAGAATATGGTCGATTTCTTAAATTATCAAAATAGTTATCAAATTTATAGGCAAATGTAGAAAAATATTATTAAACCAATGAGAGGTCTGTTTTTACTGTCAATATAATTCTCTATAGAATATGGTCGATTTCTGAAATTATCAAAAAAGGTATAAAATTTTAGGCAAAGAAAGCAAAAATATTTTTAAACCAATGACAGGTCTGTTTTTACTGTCAATATAATTATCTATAGAATATGGTCGATTCCTAAAATTATCAAAAACGTTATAAAATTCATAGGCAAATGTAGAAAAAATTTATTAAATCAATGACACGTCTGATTATACTGTCAATATAATTATGAATAGAATACGGTTGATTTCTAAAACTATCAAAAAACGTATGAAATTTATAGGCTAATGTAGAAACAAATATGATTAAACAAATGACAGGTCTGTTTTACTGTCAATATAATTCTCTATAGAATATGGTCTTTTTCTACAATTATCAAAAAAGTTATCAAATTTGTAGGCAAATGTAGAAAAAACAAATTATTATAAAACCAATGAGAGGTCTGTTTTTACTGTCAATATCATTCTCTATAGAATTTGGTCGATTTTGAAAATTATCAAAAAAGGTAAAAAAATTTAGGCAAATGTAGAAAAAATATTTTTAAACCAATGACAGGTCTGTTTATACTGTAAATATAATTATCTATAAAATATGATCGATTCCTAAAATTATCAAAAAAGATATCAAAATTATAGGCAAATGTAGAAAAAAATATTATTAAACAAATGACAGGTCTGTTTTTACTGTCAATATAATCCTCTATAGAATATGGTCTTTTTCTACAATTACAAAAAAGTTATCAAATTTAGGCAAATGTAGAAAAAAATATAAGTAAACCAATGACACGTCTGTTTTTGCTGTCAATATAATTCTCTATAGAATATGGTCTATTTCTAAAATTAATAAAAAAGTTATCAAATTTTTACGCAAATGTAGAAATAATATTATTAAACCATTGAAAAGTCTGTTTTTGACTGTCAATATAATTCTCTATAGAATATGGTCGATTTCTAAAATTATCAAAAAAGGTAAAAGAATCTAGGCAAATGTAAAAAAAATATTTTTAAACTAATGACAGGTCTGTTTATACTGTCAATATAATTATCTATAAAATATGATCGATTCCTAAAATTATCAAAAAAGATATCAAATTTATAGGCAAATGTAGAAAAAATATTATTAAATGAATGACAGGTCTGTTTTTACCGTCAATATAATTATCTATAGAATATGGTCGAATTCTTAAACTATCAAAAAAGTTATCAAGCTTATATGCAAATGTAGAAAAAATATTATTAAACCAATGACAGGTCTGTTTTTACTGTCAATATAATTATCTCATTGAATCTGGTCGATTTCTTAAATTATCAAAAAAGATGTCAAATTTATAGGGAAATGTAGAAAAATAATATTAAACCAATGACAGGTCTGTTTTTACTGTCAATATAATCCTCTATAGAATATGGTCTTTTTCTACAATTATCAAAAAAGTTATCAAATTTATAGGCAAATGTAGAAAAAATATTATTAAACCAATGAGAGGTCTGTTTTTACTGTCAATATAATTCTCTATAGAATATGGTCGATTTCTAAAATTATCAAAACAAATATCAAATTTTAGGGAAATGTAGAAAACATATTATTAAACCAATGACAGGTCTGTTTTTACTGTCCATATATTTTTTTTTTAGAATATGGTCGATTTCTAAAATTATCAAAAAAAGTTATCAAATGTATAGGCAAATGTAGAAAAAATATCATTAAACCAATGACAGGTCTGTTTTTACTGTCAATATAATTATCTATTGAATATGGTTGATTTCTAAAATTATCAAAAAAGTTATCAAATTTATAGGCAAATGTAGAAAAATATTATTAAACCAATGAGAGGTCTGTTTTTATTGTCAATATAATTCTCTATAGAATATGATCGATTTCTGAAATTATTAAAAAAGGTATAAAATTTTTGGCAAATGAAGAAAAAATATTATTAAACCAATGACAGGTCTGTTTTTACTGTCAATATAATTATCTATAGAATATGGTCGATTCCTAAAATTATCAAAAACGTTATAAAATTGATAGGCAAATGTAAAAAAATATTGTTGAATCAAAGAAGGTCTGTTTTTACTGTCAATATAATCATCAATAGAATATGATCGATTTCTAAAGCTATCGAAATGTTATCAAATTTATAGGCAAATGTAGAAAAAATATTATTAAACCAATGACAGGTCTGTTTTTACTGTCAATATAATTATCTATTGAATATGGTCGATTTCTAAAATTATCAAAAAAAAGTTATCAAATTTATATGCAAATGTAGAAAAAAATATTATTAAACCAATGACAGGTCTGTTTTTACTATCAATATAATTATCTATACAATATGGTCTATTTCTAAAATTATCAAAAAATTTATCAAATTGATAGGCAAATGTAGAAAAAATTTATTAAATCAATGACACGTTTGATTTTACTGTCAATATAATTATGAATAGAATACGGTTGATTTCTAAAACTATCAAAAAACTTATGAAATTTATAGGCAAATGTAGAAGAATATTATTAAATCAATGACAGGTTTGTTTTTACTGTCAATATCATTATCTATTGAATATGATCGATTTCTAAAATTATCAAAAAAGTTATCAAATTTATATGCAAATGTAGAAAAAAATATTATTAAACCAATGAGAGGTCTGTTTTTACTATCAATATTATTTTCTATAGAATATGGTCGATTTCTAAAATTATCAAAAAAGGTAAAAAAAATTAGGCAAATGTAGAAAAAATATTTTTAAACCAATGACAGGTCTGTTTATACTGTCAATATAATTATCCATAAAATATGATCGATTTCTAAAATTATCAAAAAAGTTATCAAATTTATATGCAAATGTAGAAAAAAATATTATTAAACCAATGAGAGGTCTGTTTTTACTATCAATATTAGTTTCTATAGAATATGGTCGATTTCTAAAATTATCAAAAAAGGTGAAAAAAATTAGGCAAATGTACAAAAAATATTATCAAACCAATGACAGGTCTGTTTTTACTGTCAATATAATTCTTTATATAATATGGTCGATTTCTAAAATTATCAAAAAAGTCATCAAATTTATAGGCAAATGTAGAAAAAAATATTATTAAACCAATGAGAGCTCTGTTTTTACTATCAATATTATTCTCTATAGAAGATTGTCGATTCCTAAAATTATCAAAAACGTTATAAAATTCATAGGCAAATGTAGAAAAAATATTTTTAAACCAATGACAGGTCTGTTTATACTGTCAATATAATTATCTTTAAAATATGATCGATTCCTAAAATTTTCAAAACATATATCAAATTTTAGGCAAATGTAGAAAAAATATTATCAAACCAATGACAGGTCTGTTTTTACTGTCAATATAATTCTTTATATAATATGGTCGATTTCTAAAATTATCAAACAAATCATCAAATTTATAGGCAAATGTAGAAAAAATACTATTAAACCAATAACAGGTCTGTTTTTACTGTCAATATAATTATCCATAGAATACGGTCGATTTCTAAAACTATCAAAAAAATTATCAAATTGATAAGCAAATGTAGAAAAAAATATTATTAAACCAATGAAAGGTCTGTTTTTACTGTCAATATATTTATCTATAAAATATGGTCGATTCCTAAAATTATCAAAACAAATATCAAATTTTAGGCAAATGTAGAAAAAATATTATTAAACCAATAACAGGTCTGTTTATACTGTCAATATAATTATCCATAAAATATGATCGATTTCTAAAATTATCAAAAAAGTTATCAAATTTATATGCAAATGTAGAAAAAAATATTATTAAACCAATGAGAGGCCTGTTTTTACTATCAATATTAGTTTCTATAGAATATGGTCGATTTCTAAAATTATCAAAAAAGGTGAAAAAAATTAGGCAAATGTAGAAAAAATATTATCAAACCAATGACAGGTCTGTTTTTACTGTCAATATAATTCTTTATATAATATGGTCGATTTCTAAAATTATCAAAAAAGTCATCAAATTTATAGGCAAATGTAGAAAAAAATATTATTAAACCAATGAGAGCTCTGTTTTTACTATCAATATTATTCTCTATAGAATATGGTCGATTTCTAAAATTATCAAAAAAGGTAAAAAAATTTAGGCAAATGTAGAAAAAATATTTTTAAACCAATGACAGGTCTGTTTATACTGTCAATATAATTATCTTTAAAATATGATCGATTCCTAAAATTATCAAAACATAAATCAAATTTTAGGCAAATGTAGAAAAAATATTATCAAACGAATGACAGGTCTGTTTTTACTGTCAATATAATTCTTTATATAATATGGTCGATTTCTAAAATTATTAAAAAAGTCATCAAATTTATAGGCAAATGTAGAAAAAATACTATTAAACCAATAACAGGTCTGATTTTACTGTCAATATAATTATCCATAGAATACGGTCGATTTCTAAAACTATCAAAAAAGTTATCAAATTGATAGGCAAATGTAGAAAAAATATTATTAAACCAATGAAAGGTCTGTTTTTACTGTCAATATAATTATCTATAAAATATGGTCGATTCCTAAAATTATCAAAACAAATATCAAATTTTAGGCAAATGTAGAAAAAATATTATCAAACCAATGACAGGTCTGTTTTTACTGTCAATATAATTCTTGATATAATATGGTCGATTTCTAAAATTATCAAAAAAATCATCAAATTTATAGGCAAATGTAGAAAAAATACTATTAAACCAATAACAGGTCTGTTTTTACTGTCAATATAATTATCCATAGAATACGGTAGATTTCTAAAACTATCAAAAAAATTATCAAATTGATAAGCAAATGTAGAAAAAATATTATTAAACCAATGAAAGGTCTGTTTTTACTGTCAATATATTTATCTATAAAATATGGTCGATTCCTAAAATTATCAAAACAAATATCAAATTTTAGGCAAATGTAGAAAAAATATTATTAAACCAATAACAGGTCTGTTTTTACTGTCAATATAATTCTTTATATAATATGGTCGATTTCTAAAACTATCAAAAAAGTTATCAAATTGATAGGCAAATGTAGAAGAAATATTATTAAACCAACGACAGGTCTGTTTTTACTGTCAATATAATTCTTTATATAATATGGTCGATTTCTAAAATTATCAAAAAAGTCATCAAATTGATAGGCAAATGTAGAAAAAATACTATTAAACCAATAACAGGTCTGTTTTTACTGTCAATATAATTATCCATAGAATACGGTCGATTTCTAAAACTATCAAAATAGTTATCAAATTGATAGGCAAATGTAGAAAAGTATTATTAAACCAATGACAGGTCTGTTTTTACTGTCAATATCATTATCTATTAATATGGTCGATTTCTAAAATTATCGAAAAAGATAACAAATTTATAGGGAAATGTAGAAAAAATATTATTATTCCAATGACAGGTTTGTTTTTACTGTCAATATTATTATCATTAGAATACGGTCGATTTCTAAAACTATCAAGAAAGTTATCAAATTGATAGGCAAATGTAGAAGAAATATTATTAAACCAATGAAAGGTCTGTTTTTACAGTCAATATAATTATTTATAGAATATGGTCGATTTCCAAAATTATCAAAAAATAGTTATCAAATTTATAGGCACATGTAGAAAAGTATTATTAAACCAATGACAGGTCTGTTTTTACTGTCAATATAATTATCTATTAATATGGTCGATTTTTAAAATTATCGAAAAAGATAACAAATTTATGGGGAAATGTAGAAAAAATATTATTAAACCAATGACAGGTTTGTTTTTACTGACAATATAATTATCATTAGAATACGGTCGATTTCTAAAACTATCAAAAAATTACCAAATTCATAAGCAAATGTAGAAGAAATATTACTAAACCAATGAAAGGTCTGTTTTTACTGTCAATATAATTATCTATAGAATATGGTCGATTTCTAAAATGATCAAAAAAGTTTTCATATTTATAGGCGAAGGTACAAAAAATATTATTAAACCAATGACAGGTCTTTTTATACTGTCAATATAATATCTATTAAATTTGGTCGATTTCTTAAATTATCAAAAAAGATATCAAATTTATAGGCAAATGTAGAAAAAAATATAAGTAAACCAATGACACCTCTGTTTTTGCTGTCAATATAATTCTCTATAGAATATGGTCTATTTCTAAAATTATTAAAAAAGTTATCAAATTTATAGGCAAATGTAGAAATAATATTATTAAACCATTGACAAGTCTGTTTTGACTGTCAATATAATGTTTTGACTGTCAATATAATTCTCTATAGAATATGGTCGATTTCTAAAATTATCAAAAAAGGTAAAAAAAAATTTAGGCAAATGTAGAAAAAATATTATTAAACCAATGACAGGTCTGTTTTTACTGTCAATATAATTATCTGATTGAATCTGGTCGATTTCTTAAATTATCAAAAAAGATATCAAATTTATAGGGAAATGTAGAAAAAATATTATTAAACCAATGACAGGTCTGTTTTTACTGTCAATATAATTATCTATTAATATGGTCGATTTCTAAAATTATCGAAAAAGATAACAAATTTATAGGGAAATGTAGAAAAAATATTATTCAACCAATGACAGGTTACGTTTTACTGTCAATATAATTATCTATTGAATATGGTCGATTTCTGAAATTATCAAAAATTTAACAAATTGATAGGCAAATGTAGAAAAAAATATTATTAAACCAATGAGAGGTCTGTTTTTACTATCAATATTATTCTCTATAGAATATGGTCGATTTCTAATTTTATCAAAAAAGGTATAAAATTTTAGGCAAATGTAGAAAAAATATTATAAAAGAAATGACAGGTCTTTTTTTACTGTCAATATAATTATCATTAGAATATGGTCGATTTCTAAAATGATCAAAAAAGTTTTCATATTTATAGGCGAAGGTACAAAAAACATTATTAAACCAATGACAGGTCTTTTTATACTGTCAATATAATATCTATTAAATTTGGTCGATTTCTTAAATTATCAAAAAAGATATCAAATTTATAGGCAAATGTAGAAAAAATATTATTAAACCAATGACAGGTCTGTTTTTACCGTCAATACAATTATCTATAGAATATGGTCGAATTCTTAAACTATCAAAAAAGTTATCAAGCTTATAGGCAAATGTAGAAAAAATATTATTAAACCAATGACAGGTCTGTTTTTACTGTCAATATAATTAATTATCTGATTGAATCTGTTTGATTTCTTAAATTATCAAAACAAATATCAAATTTTAGGCAAATGTAGAAAAAATATTATTTAACCAATGACAGGTCTGTTTTTACTGTCAATATAATTATCTATAAGATATGGTCGATTCCTAAAATTATCAAAACAAATATCAAATTTTAAGCAAATGTAGAAAAAATATTATTTAACCAATGACAGGTCTGTTTTTACTGTCAATATAGTTCTTAATATATTATGGTCGATTTCTAAAATTATCAAAAAAGTTATCAAATTTATAGGGAAATGTAGAAAATATATTATTAAACCAATAACAGGTCTGTTTTTACTGTCAATATAATTATCTATAGAATACGGTCGATTTCTAAAACTATCAAAAAAGTTATCAAATTGATAGGCAAATGTAGAAGAAATATTATTAAACCGATTACAGGTCTTTTTTTACTGTCAATATAATTATCCATAGAATACGGTCGATTTCTAAATTATCAAAAAAGTTATCAAATTGATAGGCAAATGTAGAAAAAATATTATTAAACCAATGAAAGGTCTGTTTTTACTGTCAATATAATTATTTATAGAATATGGTCGATTTCCAAAAATATCAAGAAAGTTATCAAATTTATAGGCAAATGTAGAAAAGTATTATTAAACCAATGACAGGTCTGTTTTTACTGTCAATATCATTATCTATTAATATGGTCGATTTCTAAAATTATCGAAAAAGATAACAAATTTATAGGGAAATGTAGAAAAAATATTATTATTCCAATGACAGGTTTGTTTTTACTGTCAATATTATTATCATTAGAATACGGTCGATTTCTAAAACTATCAAGAAAGTTATCAAATTGATAGGCAAATGTAGAAGAAATATTATTAAACCAATGAAAGGTCTGTTTTTATTGTCAATATAATTATTTATAGAATATGGTCGATTTCCAAAATTATCAAAAAAGTTATCAAATTTATAGGCAAATGTAGAAAAAAATATTATTAAACCAATGACAGGTCTGTTTTTACTGTCAATATAATTATCTATTAATATGGTCGATTTCTAAAATTATCGAAAAAGATAACAAATTTATAGGGAAATGTAGAAAAAATATTATTAAACCAATGACAGGTTTGTTTTTACTGTCAATATAATTATCTATTGAATATGGTCGATTTTTGAAATTATCAAGAAAGTTATCAAATTGATAGGCAAATGTACAAACGAATATTATTCAACCAATGACAGGTCTGTTTTTACTGTCAATATAATTATCTATAGAAAATGGTCGATTTCTAATTTTATCAAAAAAGGTATAAAATTTTCGGCAAATGTAGAAAAAATATTATAAAACAAATGACAGGTCTGTTTTTACTGTCATTATAATTATCTATAGAATATGGTCGATTTCTAAAATGATCAAAAAAGTTTTCATATTTATAGGCGAAGGTACAAAAAATATTATTAAACCAATGACAGGTCTGTTTATACTGTCAATAAAATATCTATTAAATTTGTATAATTTCTTAAATTATAAAAAAAGATATCAAATTTATAGGCAAATGTAGAAAAAATATTATTAAACCAATGACAGGTCTGTTTTTACCGTCAATACAATTATCTATAGAATATGGTCGAATTATTAAACTATCAAAAAAGTTAACAAGCTCATAGGCAAATGTAGAAAAAATATTATTAAACCAATGACAGGTCTGTTTTTACTGTCAATATAATTGTCTGATTGAATCTAGTCGATTTTCTTAAATTATCAAAAAAGATAACAAATTTATAGGGAAATGTAGAAAAAATATTATTAAACCAATGACAGCTTTGTTTTTTACTGTCAATATAAATATCTATTGAATCTGATCGATTTCTAAAATTATCAAAAAAGTTATTAAATTGATAGGCAAATGAAGAAAACAATATTATTAAACGAATGAGATGTCTGTTTTTACTATCAATATTATTCTCTATAGAATAGGGTCGATTTCTGAAATTATAAAAAAAGGTATAAAATTTTAGGCAAATGAAGAAAATATAGTATTAAACCAATGACAGGTCTGTTTTTACTGTCAATATAATTATCAATAGAATACGATCGGTTTCTAAAACTGTAAAAAACATTATCAAATTTATAGGCAAATGTAGAAAAAATATTATTAAATCAATGACACGTTTGTTTTTACTGTCAATATGATTATTAATAGAATACGGTTGATTTCTAAAATTATCAAAAAACTGATGAAATTGATAGGCAAATGTAGAAAAAAATATTATTAAACAAATGACAGGTCTGTTTTTACTGTCAATATAATTCTCTATAGAATATGGTCTTTTTCTAAAATTATCAAAAAAGTTATCAAATTTATAGGCAAATGTAGAAAAACATATTATTAAACCAATGAGAGGTCTGTTTTTACTGTCAATATAATTCTCTATAGAATACGATCGGTTTCTAAAACTGTAAAAAACATTATCAAATTTATAGGCAAATGTAGAAAAAATATTATTAAACCAATGACAGGTTTGTTTTTACTGTCAATATAATTATCTATTGAATATGGTCGATTTCTGAAATTATCAAGAAAGTTATCAAATTGATAGGCAAATGTACAAACGAATATTATTCAACCAATGACAGGTCTGTTTTTACTGTCAATATAATTATCTATAGAAAATGGTCGATTTCTAATTTTATCAAAAAAGGTATAAAATTTTCGGCAAATGTAGAAAAAATATTATAAAACAAATGACAGGTCTGTTTTTACTGTCATTATAATTATCTATAGAATATGGTCGATTTCTAAAATGATCAAAAAAGTTTTCAAATTTATAGGCAAATGTAGAAAAAATATTATTAAACCAATGACAGGTCTGTTTTTACCGTCAATACAATTATCTATAGAATATGGTCGAATTATTAAACTATCAAAAAAATTATCAAGCTCATAGGCAAATGTAGAAAAATTATTATTAAACCAATGACAGGTCTGTTTTTACTGTCAATATAATTCTTTGTAGAATATGGTCGAATTCTTAAACTATAAAAAAAGTTATAAAGGTTATAGGCAAATGTAGAAAAAATATTATTAAACCAATGACAGGTCATTTTTTACTGTCAATATAATTGTCTGATTGAATCTAGTCGATTTCTTAAATTATCAAAAAAGATAACAAATTTATAGGGAAATGTAGAAAAAATATTATTAAACCAATGACAGGTTTGTTTTTTATTGTCAATATAAATATCTATTGAATCTGATCGATTTCTAAAATTATCAAAAAAGTTATTAAATTGATAGGCAAATGAAGAAAACAATATTATTAAACGAATGAGATGTCTGTTTTTACTATCAATATTATTCTCTATAGAATAGGGTCGATTTCTGAAATTATAAAAAAAGGTATAAAATTTTAGGCAAATGAAGAAAATATAGTATTAAACCAATGACAGGTCTGTTTTTACTGTCAATATAATTATCAATAGAATACGATCGGTTTCTAAAACTGTAAAAAACATTATCAAATTTATAGGCAAATGTAGAAAAAATATTATTAAACCAATGACAGGTTTGTTTTTACTGTCAATATAATTATCTATTGAATATGGTCGATTTCTGAAATTATCAAGAAAGTTATCAAATTGATAGGCAAATGTACAAACGAATATTATTCAACCAATGACAGGTCTGTTTTTACTGTCAATATAATTATCTATAGAAAATGGTCGATTTCTAATTTTATCAAAAAAGGTATAAAATTTTCGGCAAATGTAGAAAAAATATTATAAAACAAATGACAGGTCTGTTTTTACTGTCATTATAATTATCTATAGAATATGGTCGATTTCTAAAATGATCAAAAAAGTTTTCATATTTATAGGCGAAGGTACAAAAAACATTATTAAACCAATGACAGGTCTTTTTATACTGTCAATATAATATCTATTAAATTTGTATAATTTCTTAAATTATAAAAAAAAGATATCAAATTTATAGGCAAATGTAGAAAAAATATTATTAAACCAATGACAGGTCTGTTTTTACCGTCAATACAATTATCTATAGAATATGGTCGAATTATTAAATTATCAAAAAAATTATCAAGCTCATAGGCAAATGTAGAAAAAATATTATTAAACCAATGACAGGTCTGTTTTTACTGTCAATATAATTCTTTGTAGAATATGGTCGAATTCTTAAACTATCAAAAAAGTTATAAAGGTTATAGGCAAATGTAGAAAAAATATTATTAAACCAATGACAGGTCATTTTTTACTGTCAATATAATTGTCTGATTGAATCTAGTCGATTTCTTAAATTATCAAAAAAGATAACAAATTTATAGGGAAATGTAGAAAAAATATTATTAAACCAATGACAGCTTTGTTTTTTACTGTCAATATAAATATCTATTGAATCTGATCGATTTCTAAAATTATCAAAAAAGTTATTAAATTGATAGGCAAATGAAGAAAACAATATTATTAAACGAATGAGATGTCTGTTTTTACTATCAATATTATTCTCTATAGAATAGGGTCGATTTCTGAAATTATAAAAAAAGGTATAAAATTTTAGAAAATGACAGGTCTGTTTTTACTGTCAATATAATTATCAATAGAATACGATCGGTTTCTAAAACTGTAAAAAACATTATCAAATTTATAGGCAAATGTAGAAAAAATATTATTAAATCAATGACACGTTTGTTTTTACTGTCAATATAATTATTAATAGAATACGGTTGATTTCTAAAATTATCAAAAAACTGATGAAATTGATAGGCAAATGTAGAAAAAAATATTATTAAACAAATGACAGGTCTGTTTTTACTGTCAATATAATTCTCTATAGAATATGGTCTTTTTCTAAAATTATCAAAAAAGTTATCAAATTTATAGGCAAATGTAGAAAAACATATTATTAAACCAATGAGAGGTCTGTTTTTACTGTCAATATAATTCTCTATAGAATATGGTCAATTTCTAAAATTATCAAAAAAGGTAAAAAAATTTAGGCAAATGTAGAAAAAATATTTTTAAACCAATGACAGGTCTGTTTATACTGTCATTATAATTATCTATAAAATATGATCGATTCCTAAAATTATCAAAACAAATATCAAATTTTAGGCAAATGTAGAAAAAATATTATTAAACCAATGACAGGTCTGTTTTTACTGTCAATATAATTCTTTATATAATATGGTCGATTTCTAAAATTATCAAAAAAGTCATCAAATTTATAGGCAAATGTAGAAAAAATACAATTAAACCGATTACAGGTCTTTTTTTACTGTCAATATAATTATCCATAGAATACGGTCGATTTCTAAATTATCAAAAAAGTTATCAAATGGATAGGCAAATGAAGAAAAAATATTATTTAACCAATGACAGGTTTGTTTTTACTGTCAAAATAATTATCTATAGAATATGGTCGATACCTAAAATTATCAAAAACGTTATAAAATTCATAGGCAAATGTAAAAAAATAGTGTTGAATCAAAGAAGGTCTGTTTTTACTGTCAATATAATTATCAATAGAATACGATCGATTTCTAAAATTATCAAAAACGTTATCAAATTTATAGGCAAATGTAGAAAAAATATTATTGAACTAATGACAGGTCTGTTTTTACTGTCAATATAATTATCAATAGAATACGGTCGATTTCTAAAACTATCAAAAAGGTTATCGAATTTATAGGCCATCGTAGAAAAAATATTATTCAACTAATTACAGGTCTGTTTTTACTGTCAATCTAATTATCTATTGAATATGGTCGATTTCTAAAATTATCAAAAAAGTTATCAAATTTATATGCAAATGTAGAAAAAAATATTTATTAAACCAATGACAGGTCTGTTTTTACTGTCATTATAATTATCTATAGAATATGGTCGATTTCTAAAATGATCAAAAAAGTTTTCAAATTTATAGGCAAATGTAGAAAAAATATTATTAAACCAATGACAGGTCTGTTTTTACCGTCAATACAATTATCTATAGAATATGGTCGAATTATTAAACTATCAAAAAAATTATCAAGCTCATAGGCAAATGTAGAAAAATTATTATTAAACCAATGACAGGTCTGTTTTTACTGTCAATATAATTCTTTGTAGAATATGGTCGAATTCTTAAACTATCAAAAAAGTTATAAAGGTTATAGGCAAATGTAATAAAAATATTATTAAACCAATGACAGGTCATTTTTTACTGTCAATATAATTGTCTGATTGAATCTAGTCGATTTCTTAAATTATCAAAAAAGATAACAAATTTATAGGGAAATGTAGAAAAAATATTATTAAACCAATGACAGGTTTGTTTTTTACTGTCAATATAAATATCTATTGAATCTGATCGATTTCTAAAATTATCAAAAAAGTTATTAAATTGATAGGCAAATGAAGAAAACAATATTATTAAACGAATGAGATGTCTGTTTTTACTATCAATATTATTCTCTATAGAATAGGGTCGATTTCTGAAATTATAAAAAAAGGTATAAAATTTTAGAAAATGACAGGTCTGTTTTTACTGTCAATATAATTATCAATAGAATACGATCGGTTTCTAAAACTGTAAAAAACATTATCAAATTTATAGGCAAATGTAGAAAAAATATTATTAAATCAATGACACGTTTGTTTTTACTGTCAATATAATTATTAATAGAATACGGTTGATTTCTAAAATTATCAAAAAACTGATGAAATTTATAGGCAAATGTAGAAAAAAATATTATTAAACAAATGACAGGTCTGTTTTTACTATCAATATTATTCTCTATAGAATAGGGTCGATTTCTGAAATTATAAAAAAAGGTATAAAATTTTAGGCAAATGAAGAAAATATAGTATTAAACCAATGACAGGTCTGTTTTTACTGTCAATATAATTATCAATAGAATACGATCGGTTTCTAAAACTGTAAAAAACATTATCAAATTTATAGGCAAATGTAGAAAAAACATTATTAAACCAATGACAGGTTTGTTTTTACTGTCAATATAATTATCTATTGAATATGGTCGATTTCTGAAATTATCAAGAAAGTTATCACATTGATAGGCAAATGTACAAACGAATATTATTCAACCAATGACAGGTCTGTTTTTACTGTCAATATAATTATCTATAGAAAATGGTCGATTTCTAATTTTATCAAAAAAGGTATAAAATTTTCGGCAAATGTAGAAAAAATATTATAAAACAAATGACAGGTCTGTTTTTACTGTCATTATAATTATCTATAGAATATGGTCGATTTCTAAAATGATCAAAAAAGTTTTCATATTTATAGACGAAGGTACAAAAAATATTATTAAACCAATGACAGGTCTGTTTATACTGTCAATAAAATATCTATTAAATTTGTATAATTTCTTAAATTATAAAAAAAAGATATCAAATTTATAGGCAAATGTAGAAAAAATATTATTAAACCAATGACAGGTCTGTTTTTACCGTCAATACAATTATCTATAGAATATGGTCGAATTATTAAACCATCAAAAAAATTATCAAGCTCATAGGCAAATGTAGAAAAAATATTATTAAACCAATGACAGGTCTGTTTTTACTGTCAATATAATTCTTTGTAGAATATGGTCGAATTCTTAAACTATCAAAAAAGTTATAAAGGTTATAGGCAAATGTAGAAAAAATATTATTAAACCAATGACAGGTCATTTTTTACTGTCAATATAATTGTCTGATTGAATCTAGTCGATTTCTTAAATTATCAAAAAAGATAACAAATTTATAGGGAAATGTAGAAAAAATATTATTAAACCAATGACAGCTTTGTTTTTTACTGTCAATATAAATATCTATTGAATCTGATCGATTTCTAAAATTATCAAAAAAGTTATTAAATTGATAGGCAAATGAAGAAAACAATATTATTAAACGAATGAGATGTCTGTTTTTACTATCAATATTATTCTCTATAGAATAGGGTCGATTTCTGAAATTATAAAAAAAGGTATAAAATTTTAGAAAATGACAGGTCTGTTTTTACTGTCAATATAATTATCAATAGAATACGATCGGTTTCTAAAACTGTAAAAAACATTATCAAATTTATAGGCAAATGTAGAAAAAATATTATTAAATCAATGACACGTTTGTTTTTACTGTCAATATAATTATTAATAGAATACGGTTGATTTCTAAAATTATCAAAAAACTGATGAAATTTATAGGCAAATGTAGAAAAAAATATTATTAAACAAATGACAGGTCTGTTTTTACTGTCAATATAATTCTCTATAGAATATGGTCTTTTTCTAAAATTATCAAAAAAGTTATCAAATTTATAGGCAAATGTAGAAAAACATATTTTTAAACCAATGAGAGGTCTGTTTTTACTGTCAATATAATTCTCTATAGAATATGGTCAATTTCTAAAATTATCAAAAAAGGTAAAAAAAATTTAGGCAAATGTAGAAAAAATATTTTTAAACCAATGACAGGTCTGTTTATACTGTCATTATAATTATCTATAAAATATGATGGATTCCTAAAATTATCAAAACAAATATCAAATTTTAGGCAAATGTAGAAAAAATATTATTAAACCAATGACAGGTCTGTTTTTACTATCAATATAATTCTTTATATAATATGGTCGATTTCTAAAATTATCAAAAAAGTCATCAAATTTATAGGCAAATGTAGAAAAAATACAATTAAACCGATTACAGGTCTTTTTTTACTGTCAATATAATTATCCATAGAATACGGTCGATTTCTTAATTATCAAAAAAGTTATCAAATGGATAGGCAAATGAAAAAAAAATATTATTTAACCAATGACAGGTTTGTTTTTACTGTCAAAATAATTATCTATAGAATATGGTCGATACCTAAAATTATCAAAAACGTTATAAAATTCATAGGCAAATGTAAAAAAATAGTGTTGAATCAAAGAAGGTCTGTTTTTACTGTCAATATAATTATCAATAGAATACGATCGATTTCTAAAATTATCAAAAAACGTTATCAAATTTATAGGCAAATGTAGAAAAAATATTATTGAACTAATGACAGGTCTGTTTTTACTGTCAATATAATTATCAATAGAATACGGTCGATTTCTAAAACTATTAAAAAAGGTTATCGAATTTATAGGCCATCGTAGAAAAAATATTATTAAACCAATTACAGGTCTGTTTTTACTGTCAATCTAATTATCTATTGAATATGGTCGATTTCTAAAATTATCAAAAAAGTTATCAAATTTATATGCAAATGTAGAAAAAAATATTATTAAACCAATGACAGGTCTGTTTTTACTATCAATATAATTATCTATACAATATGGTCTATTTCTAAAATTATCAAAAACTTTATCAAATTGATAGGCAAATGTAGAAAAAATATTATTAAATCAATGACACGTTTGTTTTTACTGTCAATAAAATTATTAATAGAATACGGTTGATTTCTAAAACTATCAAAAAACTTATGAAAGTTTATAGGCAAATGTAGAAAAAAATATTATTAAACAAATGACAGGTTTGTTTTTACTGTCAATATAATTCTCTATATAATATGGTCTTTTTCTAAAACTATTGAAAAAGGTAAAAAAAATTTAGGCAAATGTAGAAAAAAATATTATTAAACCAATGACAGGTCTGTTTTTACTATCAATATAATTATCTATACAATATGGTCTATTTCTAAAATTATTGAAAACGTTATCAAATTTATGGGCAAATGTAGAAAAAATATTATTGAACAAATGACAGGTCTGTTTTTACTGTCAATATAATTATCAATAGAATACGGTCGATTTCTAAAACTATCAAAAAAGTTATCAAATTTATAGACAAATGTAGAAAAAATATTATTAAACCAATGACAGGTCTGTTTTTACTGTCAATATAATTATCTATTGAATATGGTCGATTTCTAAAATTATCAAAAAAGTTATCAAATTTATATGCAAATGTAGAAAAAAAATATTATTAAACCAATGACAGGTCTGTTTTTACTATCAATATAATTATCTATACAATATGGTCTATTTCTAAAATTATCAAAAACTTTATCAAATTGATAGGCAAATGTAGAAAAAATATTATTAAATCAATGACACGTTTGTTTTAACTGTCAATAAAATTATTAATAGAATACGGTTGAATTCTTAAACTATCAAAAAACTTATGAAATTTATAGGCAAATGTAGAAAAAAATATTATTAAACAATTGACAGGTCTGTTTTTACTGTCAATATAATTCTCTATATAATATGGTCTTTTTCTAAAACTATTGAAAAAGGTAAAAAAATTTAGGCAAATGTAGAAAAAAATATTATTAAACCAATGACAGGTCTGTTTTTACTATCAATATAATTATCTATACAATATGGTCTATTTCTAAAATTATTGAAAACGTTATCAAATTTATGGGCAAATTGTAGAAAAAATATTATTGAACCAATGACAGGTCTGTTTTGACTGTCAATATAATTATCTATACAATATGGTCTATTTCTAAAATTATCAAAAAAGGTAAAAAAATTCAGGCAATTGTAGAAAAAATATTTTTAAACCAATGAAAGGTCTGTTTATACTGTCAATATAATTATCTATAAAAATGATCGATTCCTAAAATTATCAAAACAAATATCAAATTTTAGGCAAATGTAGAAAAAATATTAATAAACCAATGGCAGGTCTGTTTTTACTGTCAATATAATAATCTGATTGTATCTGGTCGATTTCTTAAATTATCAAAAAAAATATCAAATTTATAGGGAAATGTAAAAAAAATATTATTAAACCAATGACAGGTTTGTTTTTACTGTCAATATAATTATCTATTGAATATGGTCGTTTTCTAAAATTATCAAAAAAGTTATCAACTTTATAGGCATATGTAGAAAAAAATATTATTAAACCAATGAGAGGTCTGTTTTGACTGTCAATATAATTATCTATACAATATGGTCGATTTCTGAAATTATCAAAAAAGGTAAAAAAATTCAGGCAAATGTAGAAAAAATATTTTTAAACCAATGAAAGGTCTGTTTATACTGTCAATATAATTATCTATAAAAATGATCGATTCCTAAAATTATCAAAACAAATATCAAATTTGAGGCAAATGTAGAAAAAATATTAATAAACCAATGGCAGGTCTGTTTTTACTGTCAATATAATAATCTGATTGAATCTGGTCGATTTCTTAAATTATCAAAAAAGATATCAAATTTATAGGGAAATGTAAAAAAAATATTATTAAACCAATGACAGGTTTGTTTTTACTGTCAATATAATTATCTATTGAATATGGTCGTTTTCTAAAATTATCAAAAAAGTTATCAAATTTATAGGCAAATGTAGAAAAAAATATTATTAAACCAATGAGAGGTCTGTTTTTACCGTCAATATAATTCTCTATAGAATATGGTCGATTTCTGAAATTATCAAAAAAGGTATAAAATTTTAGGCAAATGAAGAACAAATATATTTAAACCAATGACAGGTCTGTTTATACTGTCAATATATTTATCTATAAAAAATGATCGATTCCTAAAATTATCAAAACACATATCAAATTTTAGGCAAATGTAGAAAAAATATTAATAGTTTATTGCATATATCTTTATTTACCAAAGTCATAACAACTATAGACATACAACATATAAACTACACAAAGTATACATAGATAGCAGAAGGAAATGTGTTAAACATATTACATTAGGTTAACTAGATCTTAATTTTTGTGCACGAAATATAAATTTACCCAAATTACATAATTCTCTAAGATTATTAGAACTCATTAATTGTATATATTTATACATAGAAGGTTTTCTCCAATAATATGGTTTTGTAAAATAAGATCTAAGACCTTGATAAGTAGGACATTTTAAAATAAAATGCATCTCATCTTCAATGTCATTTTTACAAAAACTACATAGTTTATTACTTCTTAGAATTGCATAATAGCGACCACATTCTATAGCTAAATCATGACTACATAGTCTTATTTTGGTAATACATGTCTTATAAATAACTGGTATTGGTTTACATAAATAATTTTGTAAACAAAAATTTTGAACCATATATCTATAACTTGTACATTTAACTAAATTATTCATTTGGCTGTCAAAATCTTGCTTCAGACAATCAAACAGGCGTTGTTTAATTATCAAGTAAAAACTACTGGAGAGCTTACTATCTAAAAATAAACCTTGATTATACCAAATATCACCTAAACCTATACTGAGCAACTCATTTTTAATAAAATACAACCAATTTGTCTTATTATTTGGACATTTTTGTAAATCGTCATATAAAAAACAGTAACAGTTTTTCAAAATACAGTTTGTAGTACATAATAGCTTAAACCAGTATTTAAAAATTCGACATTTTCTGGTGTGCAATAATGGCAATCTACCTAGCTCGTAGTACACCATGACATTACTAGTAGAGCTTTTTACTTTCATAATATTTTTACAATAGCCCAGATGTATCCTTTCTATAGCTGGTGCCTTGTGAGTACCCCAAATTTCACAACCATAACAAAGTACACTGTTTATATAAGTATCAAAAAGCGAAAGTAAAGTTACAAAATTCAAATATATATCTTTTACATTTTTCCTTAAGGCAATTACAGCTTTTCTACCCTGTTCTGAGAGTTTCTGCTGTAACACATTATATTTACCATTAAAATTTAACAAAATACCAAGATAACTAAACTTATCTACAACTTCTATTTCCTGGTTATTATAATACCATTTCTCATTGTCATGTATTTTTCCACCCTTTCTAAAAACAACAATTTTCTTTTATGCTATATTCACACTAAGTGACCATTTGGAGGTATAATCATACAAAGTATCAAGTAATGTTTGTAATCCAGATACAGTTTCTGAAAAAAATAACCATATCGTCAGCGTACATTAGTAAAATTAAATTTAGTTCCTTCATCTCATAAGGAATAGAGTCACTATTTATAAAAGCCATTTCACAATCATTGACATACATAAAAAAAATATCGGTGATAATACTTCACCTTGCATCAAACCTACTTTATTAGTAAAATAATCAGAGTTGAACCCATCAACACTTACACAAGAAGTGACATTAGAATACATTGCTTTGATAACCATTAAAAATTTACCTTGTATACCAAGTTTTGATAGTTTATACCATAACATATATCTTTGAACAGTGTCAAAAGCTTTCGTGTAGTCTACAAAACAACAATAAAAACGATTTTTGGCTGATAAGGATTTGTAAATTAATGATGTAAGAGCAAAAATAGCATCTACTGTACCCAGACCGGGACGAAAGCCGAACTGGGCATCGGTCACAATATCAAACGTTTCCGACCAGTCTATCAAACGTTGATTAAGAACGGACGTAAATAACTTTCCAAAATTACTGACTAAACTAATCCCTCTGTAGTTGTTCGGATCAAGCACACTACCCTTCTTGAATATAGGTATAAGTATGGCTTTAGCCCAATCTGTAGGGGAAATTCCGGACTGTAAAATTCCATTAAAAATGTACAGTAATACAGGCATAAACACATCTTTGTATTCAATAAAATATTCGTTAAGAATTCCATCAACTCCTTGACTTTTATCACGTTTAAGGTTACGAATAGCTTTCAAAATGTCATTTTCTGTAATTTCTCTATCAAGCTCCTCATAGACGCATTCATCATCAGTATCATGAAATTGGCTGTCGTCCAGTACAGCATCTGTGTCTGATGAGCATAATGACCAAATAAACCAATGACAGGTCTGTTTTTACTGTCAATATAATTATCTGATTGAATCTGGTCGATTTCTTAAATTATCAAAAAAGTTATCAAATTTATAGGGTAATGTAGAAAAAATATTATTAAACCAATGAAAGGTTTGTTTTTACTGTCAATATAATAATCTATTGAATATGATCGATTTCTAAAATTATCAAAAAAGTTATCAAATTGATAGGCAAATGTAGAAAAAATATTATCAAACCAATGACAGGTCTGTTTTTACTGTCAATATAATTATCTATTGAATATGGTCGATTTCTAAAATTATCAAAAAAGTTATCAAATTTATAGGCAAATGTAGAAAAAAATATTATTAAACCAATGACAGGTCTGTTTTTACTATCAATATAATCATCTATACAATATGGTCTATTTCTAAAATTATCAAAAATTTTATCAAATTGATAGCCAAATGTAGAAAAAATATTATTAAACGAATGACAGGTCTGTTTTTACTGTCAATATAATTATGAATAGAATACAGTTGATTTCTAAAACTATCAAAAAACATATGAAATTTATAGGCAAATGTAGAAAAAAATATTATTAAACAAATGTCAGGTCTGTTTTTACTGTGAATATAATTCTCTATAGAATATGGTTTTTTTTCTACAATTATCAAAAAAAGTAAAAAAATTCAGGCAAATGTAGAAAAAATATGTTTAAACCAATGACAGGATTGTTTATACTGTCAATATAATTATCTATAAAAACTGATCGATTCCTAAAATTATCAAAACAAATATAAAATTTTAGGCAAATTTAGAAAAAATATTAATAAACCAATGACAGGTCTGTTCTTACTGTCAATATAATTATCTGATTGAATCTGGTCGATTTCTTAAATTATCAAAAAAGATATCAAATTTATAGGGAAATGTAGAAAAAATATTATTAAACCAATGAAAGGTTTGTTTTTACTGTCAATATAATAATCTATTGAATATGATCGATTTCTAAAATTATCAAAAAAGTTATCAAATTGATAGGCAAATGTAGAAAAAAATATTATTAAACCAATGACAGGTCTGTTTTTACTATCAATATAATTATCTATACAATATGGTCTATTTCTAAAATTAACAAAAACTTTATCAAATTGATAGGCAAATGTAGAAAAAATATCATTAAACCAATGACAGGTCTGTTTTTACTGTCAATATAATTATCTATTGAATATGGTCGATTTCTAAAATTATCAAAAAAGTTATCAAATTTATAGGCAAATGTAGAAAAAAATATTATTAAACCAATGACAGGTCTGTTTTTACTATCAATATAATCATCTATACAATATGGTCTATTTCTAAAATTATCAAAAATTTTATCAAATTGATAGCCAAATGTAGAAAAAATATTATTAAACGAATGACAGGTCTGTTTTTACTGTCAATATAATTATGAATAGAACACAGTTGATTTCTAAAACTATCAAAAAACATATGAAATTTATAGGCAAATGTAGAAAAAAATATTATTAAACAAATGACAGGTCTGTTTTTACTGTGAATATAATTCTCTATAGAATATGGTTTTTTTCTACAATTATCAAAAAAAGTAAAAAAATTCAGGCAAATGTAGAAAAAAATATTTTTAAACCAATGACAGGATTGTGTATACTGTCAATATAATTATCTATAAAAACTGATCGATTCCTAAAATTATCAAAACAAATATAAAATTTTAGGCAAATGTAGAAAAAATATTAATAAACCAATGACAGGTCTGTTCTTACTGTCAATATAATTATCTGATTGAATCTGGTCGATTTCTTAAATTATCAAAAAAGATATCAAATTTATAGGGAAATGTAGAAAAAATATTATTAAACCAATGAAAGGTTTGTTTTTACTGTCAATATAATAATCTATTGAATATGATCGTTTTCTAAAATTATCAAAAAAGTTATCAAATTGATAGGCAAATGTAGAAAAAAATATTATTAAACCAATGACAGGTCTGTTTTTACTATCAATATAATTATCTATACAATATGGTCTATTTCTAAAATTAACAAAAACTTTATCAAATTGATAGGCAAATGTAGAAAAAATATTATTAAACCAATGACAGGTCTGTTTTTACTGTCAATATAATTATCTATTGAATATGGTCGATTTCTAAAATTATCAAAAAATTTATCAAATTTATAGGCAAATGTAGAAAAAAATATTATTAAACCAATGACAGGTCTGTTTTTACTATCAATATAATCATCTATACAATATGGTGTATTTCTAAATTTTCAAAAAATTTATCAAATTTATAGGCAAAAGTAGAAAAAATATTATTAAACGAATGACAGGTCTGTTTTTACTGTCAATATAATTATGAATAGAATACAGTTGATTTCTAAAACTATCAAAAAACATATGAAATTTATAGGCAAATGTAGAAAAAAATATTATTAAACAAATGACAGGTCTGTTTTTACTGTGAATATAATTTTCTATAGAATATGGTTTTTTTCTACAATTATCAAAAAAGTTATCAAATTTATAGGCAAAGGTAGAAAAACATATTATTAACCCAATGGGAGGTCTATTTTTACTGTCAATATAATTCTCTATAGAATATGGTCGATTTCTATCAAAAAAGGTAAAAAAATTTAGGACAATATAATAATCTGATTGAATCTGGTCGATTTCTTAAATTATCAAAAAGGATATCAAATTTATAGGGAAATGTAGAAAAAATATTATGAAACCAATGACAGGTTTGTTTTTACTGTCAATATAATTATCTATTGAATATGATCGATTTCTAAAATTATCAAAAAAGGTATAAAATTTTAGGCAAATGGAGAAAACATATTATTAAACCAATGGCAGGTCTCTTTTTACTGTCAATATAATTATCTGCTTGAATCTGGTCAATTTCTTAAATTATCAAAAAAGATATCAAATTTATAGGGAAATGTAGAAAAAATATTATTAAACCAATGACAGGTTTGTTTTTACTGTCAATATAATTATCTATAGAATATGGTCGATTTCTAAAATTATCAAAAAATGTAAACAAATTTAGGCAAATGTAGAAAAACATATTATTAAACCAATGCGAGGTCTGTTTTTACTGTCAATATAATTTTCTATAGAATATGGTCGATTTCTAAAATTATCAAAAAATGTAAACAAATTTAGGCAAATGTAGAAAAAATATTATTTAACCAATGACAGGTCTGTTTTTACTGTCAATATAATTTTTTATATAATATGGTCGATTTCTAAAATTATCAAAAAAGTCATCAAATTGATAGGCAAATGTAGAAAAAATACTATAAAACCAATAACATGTCTTTTTTTACTGTCAATATAATTATCCATAGAATACGGTCGATTTCTAAAACTATCAAAAAAGTTATCAAATTGATAGGCAAATGAAGAAAAAATATTATTAAACCAATGACAGGTTTGTCTTTACTGTCAATATAATTTTCTCTAGAATATGATCGATACCTAAAATTATCAAAAACGTTATAAAATTCATAGGCAAATGTAAAAAAATATTGTTGAATCAAAGAAGGTCTGTTTTTACTGTCAATATAATTATCAATAGAATACGATCGATTACTAAAATTATCAAAAACGTTATCAAATTTATAGGCAAATGTAGAAAAAATATTATTGAACCAATGACGGGTCTGTTTTTACTGTCAATATAATTGTCTATTGAATATGGTCGATTTCTAAAATTATCAAAAAAGTTATCAAATTTATAGGCAAATGTAGAAAAAAATATTATTTAACCAATGACAGGTCTGTTTTTACTGTCAATATAATTATTTATACAATATAGTCTATTTCTAAAATTATTAAAAAAGGAAAAAAAAATTCAGGCAAATGTAGAAAAAATACTATTAAACCAATGACAGGTCTGTTTTTACTGTGAATATAATTCTCTATAGAATATGGTTTTTTTCTACAATTATCAAAAAAAGTAAAAAAATTCAGGCAAATGTAGAAAAAAATATTTTTAAACCAATGACAGGATTGTGTATACTGTCAATATAATTATCTATAAAAACTGATCGATTCCTAAAATTATCAAAACAAATATAAAATTTTAGGCAAATGTAGAAAAAATATTAATAAACCAATGACAGGTCTGTTCTTACTGTCAATATAATTATCTGATTGAATCTGGTCGATTTCTTAAATTATCAAAAAAGATATCAAATTTATAGGGAAATGTAGAAAAAATATTATTAAACCAATGAAAGGTTTGTTTTTACTGTCAATATAATAATCTATTGAATATGATCGTTTTCTAAAATTATCAAAAAAGTTATCAAATTGATAGGCAAATGTAGAAAAAAATATTATTAAACCAATGACAGGTCTGTTTTTACTATCAATATAATTATCTATACAATATGGTCTATTTCTAAAATTAACAAAAACTTTATCAAATTGATAGGCAAATGTAGAAAAAATATTATTAAACCAATGACAGGTCTGTTTTTACTGTCAATATAATTATCTATTGAATATGGTCGATTTCTAAAATTATCAAAAAATTTATCAAATTTATAGGCAAATGTAGAAAAAAATATTATTAAACCAATGACAGGTCTGTTTTTACTATCAATATAATCATCTATACAATATGGTCTATTTCTAAATTTTCAAAAAATTTATCAAATTTATAGGCAAAAGTAGAAAAAATATTATTAAACGAATGACAGGTCTGTTTTTACTGTCAATATAATTATGAATAGAATACAGTTGATTTCTAAAACTATCAAAAAACATATGAAATTTATAGGCAAATGTAGAAAAAAATATTATGAAACAAATGACAGGTCTGTTTTTACTGTGAATATAATTCTCTATAGAATATGGTTTTTTTCTACAATTATCAAAAAAAGTAAAAAAATTCAGGCAAATGTAGAAAAAAATATTTTTAAACCAATGACAGGATTGTGTATACTGTCAATATAATTATCTATAAAAACTGATCGATTCCTAAAATTATCAAAACAAATATAAAATTTTAGGCAAATGTAGAAAAAATATTAATAAACCAATGACAGGTCTGTTCTTACTGTCAATATAATTATCTGATTGAATCTGGTCGATTTCTTAAATTATCAAAAAAGATATCAAATTTATAGGGAAATGTAGAAAAAATATTATTAAACCAATGAAAGGTTTGTTTTTACTGTCAATATAATAATCTATTGAATATGATCGTTTTCTAAAATTATCAAAAAAGTTATCAAATTGATAGGCAAATGTAGAAAAAAATATTATTAAACCAATGACAGGTCTGTTTTTACTATCAATATAATTATCTATACAATATGGTCTATTTCTAAAATTAACAAAAACTTTATCAAATTGATAGGCAAATGTAGAAAAAATATTATTAAACCAATGACAGGTCTGTTTTTACTGTCAATATAATTATCTATTGAATATGGTCGATTTCTAAAATTATCAAAAAATTTATCAAATTTATAGGCAAATGTAGAAAAAAATATTATTAAACCAATGACAGGTCTGTTTTTACTATCAATATAATCATCTATACAATATGGTCTATTTCTAAATTTTCAAAAAATTTATCAAATTTATAGGCAAAAGTAGAAAAAAATATTATTAAACGAATGACAGGTCTGTTTTTACTGTCAATATAATTATGAATAGAATACAGTTGATTTCTAAAACTATCAAAAAACATATAAAATTTATAGGCAAATGTAGAAAAAAATATTATTAAACAAATGACAGGTCTGTTTTTACTGTGAATATAATTTTCTATAGAATATGGTTTTTTTCTACAATTATCAAAAAAGTTATCAAATTTATAGGCAAAGGTAGAAAAACATATTATTAACCCAATGGGAGGTCTGTTTTTACTGTCAATATAATTCTCTATAGAATATGGTCGATTTCTATCAAAAAAGGTAAAAAAATTTAGGACAATATAATAATCTGATTGAATCTGGTCGATTTCTTAAATTATCAAAAAGGATATCAAATTTATAGGGAAATGTAGAAAAAATATTATGAAACCAATGACAGGTTTGTTTTTACTGTCAATATAATTATCTATTGAATATGATCGATTTCTAAAATTATCAAAAAAGGTATAAAATTTTAGGCAAATGGAGAAAACATATTATTAAACCAATGGCAGGTCTCTTTTTACTGTCAATATAATTATCTGCTTGAATCTGGTCAATTTCTTAAATTATCAAAAAAGATATCAAATTTATAGGGAAATGTAGAAAAAATATTATTAAACCAATGACAGGTTTGTTTTTACTGTCAATATAATTATCTATTGAATATGGTCGATTTCTAAAATTATCAAAAAATGTAAACAAATTTAGGCAAATGTAGAAAAACATATTATTAAACCAATGCGAGGTCTGTTTTTACTGTCAATATAATTTTCTATAGAATATGGTCGATTTCTAAAATTATCAAAAAATGTAAACAAATTTAGGCAAATGTAGAAAAAATATTATTTAACCAATGACAGGTCTGTTTTTACTGTCAATATAATTTTTTATATAATATGGTCGATTTCTAAAATTATCAAAAAAGTCATCAAATTGATAGGCAAATGTAGAAAAAATACTATAAAACCAATAACATGTCTTTTTTTACTGTCAATATAATTATCCATAGAATACGGTCGATTTCTAAAACTATCAAAAAAGTTATCAAATTGATAGGCAAATGAAGAAAAAATATTATTAAACCAATGACAGGTTTGTCTTTACTGTCAATATAATTTTCTATAGAATATGATCGATACCTAAAATTATCAAAAACGTTATAAAATTCATAGGCAAATGTAAAAAAATATTGTTGAATCAAAGAAGGTCTGTTTTTACTGTCAATATAATTATCAATAGAATACGATCGATTACTAAAATTATCAAAAACGTTATCAAATTTATAGGCAAATGTAGAAAAAATATTATTGAACCAATGACGGGTCTGTTTTTACTGTCAATATAATTGTCTATTGAATATGGTCGATTTCTAAAATTATCAAAAAAGTTATCAAATTTATAGGCAAATGTAGAAAAAAATATTATTTAACCAATGACAGGTCTGTTTTTACTGTCAATATAATTATTTATACAATATGGTCTATTTCTAAAATTATTAAAAAAGGAAAAAAAAATTCAGGCAAATGTAGAAAAAATACTATTAAACCAATGACAGGTCTGTTTATACTGTCAATATAATTATCTATAAAAAATGATCGATTCCTAAAATTATCAAAACAAATATCAAATTTTAGGCAAATGTAGAAAAAATATTAATAAACCAATGACAGGTCTGTTTTTACTGTCAATATAATTATCTGATTGAATCTGGTCGATTTCTTAAATTATCAAAAAAGATATCAAATATAGGGAAATGTAGAAAAAATATTATTAAGCCAATGAAAGGTTTGTTTTTACTGTCAATATAATAATCTATTAAATATGATCGATTTCTAAAATTATCAAAAAAGTTATCAAATTGATAGGCAAATGTAGAAAAAAATATTATTAAACCAATGACAGGTCTGTTTTTACTATCAATATAATTATCTATACAATATGGTCTATTTCTAAAATTAACAAAAACTTTATCAAATTGATAGGCAAATGTAGAAAAAATATTATTAAACCAATGACAGGTCTGTTTTTACTGTCAATATAATTATCTATTGAATATGGTCGATTTCTAAAATTATCAAAAAAGTTATCAAATTTATAGGCCAATGTAGAAAAAAATATTATTAAACCAATGACAGGTCTGTTTTTACTATCAATATAATCATCTATACAATATGGTCTATTTCTAAAATTATCAAAAATTTTATCAAATTGATAGGCAAATGTATAAAAAATATTATTAAAAGAATGACAGGTCTGTTTTTACTGTCAATATAATTATGAATAGAATACAGTTGATTTCTAAAACTATCAAAAAACATATGAAATTTATAGGCAAATGTAGAAAAAAATATTATTAAACAAATGACAGGTCTGTTTTTACTGTGAATATAATTCTATATAGAATATGTTTTTTTTCTACAATTATCAAAAAAGTTATCAAATTTATAGGCAAATGTAGAAAAACATATTATTAACCCAATGAGAGGTCTGTTTTTACTGTCAATATAAATTTCTATAGAATATGGTCGATTTCTAAAATTATCAAAAAAGGTAAAAAAATTTAGGCAAATGTAGAAAAAATATTTTTAAACCAATGACAGGTCTGTTTATACTGTCAATATAATTATCTATAAAATATGATCGATTCCTTAAATTATCAAAACAAATATCAAATTTTCAAGTTAACTTCAAAAAAATTATCAAAAAATTGACAAATTTACAGTAAAATATGAAAAAAATATCAATAAGGTAACATCCGAAAGAATATCCAAAAAGTTGTTAAATTGAATGAAAAATGTTGTTATTTTTTAATAAAGCTGTGGTTGGTTCAAGTTTTCTTCTTGATCAAATGACTGATTTAAGGTAACATCAAAAAAATTATCAAAAAAATTTACTTCTTGATCAAATGACAGACTTAAGATTACATCAAAAAAATTATCAAACAAAAATATCAACAAGGTAACATCCGAATGAATATCCAAAAAGTGATTAAATTCAATGAAAAATGTTGAAATTTTTTATTAAAGCTGTGGTTGGTTCATGTTTTCTTCTTGATTAAATGACTGATTTAAGGTGACATCAAAAAAATTATCAAAAAAAAAAATATCAATAAGGTAACATCCGAATGAATATCCAAAAAGTGGTTAAATTGAATGAAAAATGTTGATATTTTTTGATAAAGGTGTGGTTGATTCAAGTTTTCTTCTTGATCAAATGACCGATTTAAAGTGACATAAAAAAAAATATCAAAAACATTGACTTCTTCATCAAATGACAGATTTAAGGTAAGATAAAAAAGATTATCAAAAAATTGACAAATATACAGTAAAATATGAAAAAAATAACAATTCGGTAACATCCGAACGAATATCCAAAAAGTGGTTAAATTGAATGAAAAATGTTGATATTTTTTTATTACAGCTTTTACATTAATGCTAGCAAGACAAATCTTTGTTTGGCTTGCTTGCTTTGCTTGTATCAATGTTTGCTCAAGCATGGCAATTAAGAAGATAGGCGGGGCTTCAGCTTGTATACGTCATACTTAAATTTTATTGGACGGTTATGTTTGAGGTTAAGGACGCTAAATTCTAAAACATTACAGGATGATAAATATAAAGCGCAATCGTAGAAATGGAAGCCAAAAAATTGTTTTTTTTGTATTTTTTTTCTCGAAGATATACATTTTCGTCATCCAACTTAAAAGACTGTCGTCAAGTACTTTTAGTAAAACAAAATAGCTATTCGAACACACCTACTCTGGTATTTCAAAGTTTGACCCATATATTTCATCTTTTAGTACTGTGATTTTTTTATGTTATAAAGTCAACCTGTAGCTTTGCTATATAAAAAAGATAGAATCTGAAGCGAGATGATGTATCAAATATTCTTGCTTTGTACGTTTTCAAGACAAAATATTCATCTCAAACACACCCTCACATAAGAAGGTGCACTTGATTTTCTAATAAAAGGGATAAATTAAGTAGGGGGAAATGACTTAATTCATCCCTTTTATTTATATCATGTCAATTTTTATTGAATATTACGCACTTTGGATTAATTTTTGCTTGTAAACCTTCAAACTGATTATTTTTTGTTTATAGATAAGGCGATAAATGCTTTCTGTAATGTTTACTATAGTAACAAATTTTTTAAAAGTGAATAGAAACAAATAAAATAACAATTTTCTTCTCAAATGGGAAGTGTTTAATTGTAAAAAACAAACATTTGCATAAGTTTCGAATTTATCTATTACATAGTTAAGCAGAAGAATTAGATATCAAGTCGACGACATGGTTATCTATCAAGTTGGATGAAGAAAATGAATAACCTCCGATTTTTTTTTTAATTACTACTGACGGAGAACATATCAATCTATAAGTTTAGTTATTTCCGTGTCTGCCCTTCCATTGTGTGACTCAAGAAAAAAAAATCAAAAAATTGGTAACAATTGTATCAAAAAGAGAAAATCGAGTGAACCTGCTTATGTAAGGGTGTGTTTGAGATGAATATTTTGTCTTGAAAACGTACAAAGAAAGAACATTTGATACATCATCTCGCTTCAGATTCTATCATTTTTATACAGCAAAGCTACAGGTTGACTTTATAACATAAAAAAATCACAGTACTAAAAGATGAAATATATGGGTCAAATGAAATACCTATGTAATGAATCACAAAATCAGAGTAGGTGTGTTCGAATAGCTATTTTGTTTTACTAAAAGTACTTGGCGAGTCTTTTAAGTTGGATGATGAAAATGCATATCTTCGAGAAAAAAAATACAATTTTTTGGCTTCCATTTCTACGATTGCGCTTTATATTTTTCATCCTGTGATGTTTTAAAATTTAGTGTCCTTAACCTGAAACGTTACGTCCAATAAAATTTAAGTATGATGTATACAAGCTGAAGCCCCGCCTATCTTAATTGCCATGCTTCAGCAAACATTGATACAAGCAAAGCAAGCAAGCCAAACAAAGATTTGTCTTGCTAGCATTAATGTAAAAGCTGTAACCTGTGGTTGGTTCAAGTTTTCTTCTTGATCAAATGACCGATTTAAGGTATTATCAAAAAAATTATCAAAATTTGACTTCTTGATCAAATGACAGATTTAAGGTAACATCAAAAACATTATCAAAAAATTGACAAATTTACGGTAAAATATGAAAAAAATATCAATAAGGTAACATCCGAACGAATATGCAAAAAGAGGTTAAATTCAATGAAAAATGTTGATATTTTTTCATAAAGCTGTGGTTGGTTCAAGTTTTCTTCTTGATCAAATTACCGATTTAAAGTAACATAAAATTTTTTTTCAAAAACATTGACTTTTTCATCAAATGACAGATTTAAGGTAAGATCAAAAAAATTATCAAAAAATTGACACATTAACAGTAAAATATGAAAAAAATAACAATAAGGTAACATCCGAACGAATATCCAAAAAGTGGTTAAATTGAATGAAAAATGTTGATATTTTTCAATTAAACTGTGGTTGGTTCAAGTTTTCTTCTTGATCAAATGACCAATTTAAGGTAACATCAAAAAAACTATCAAAATTTGACTTCTTGATCAAATGACAGATTTAAGGTAACATCAAAAACATTATCAAAAAATTGACAAATTTACAGTAAAATATGAAAAAAATATCAATAAGGTAACATCCGAACGAATATGCAAAAAGTGGTTAAATTCAATGAAAAATGTTGATATTTTTTAATAAAGCTGTGGGTGGTTCAAGTTTTCTTCTTGATCAAATGACCGATTTAAGGTAACTTCAAAAAAATTATCAAAAAAATTGACAAATTTACAGTAAAATATGAAAAAAATATCAATAAGGTAACATCCGAATGAATATCCAAAAAACGGCTACAGTGAATGAAAAATGTTGATATTTTTTTATAAAGCTGTGGTTGGTTCATGTTTTCTTCTTAATCAAATGACCGATTTAAGGTGACATCAAAAAAATTTCAATAAAAATTGACTTCTTGATCAAATTACAGATTTAAGGTAACATCACAAAAATTATCAAAAAATTGACAAATTTACAGTAGAATATAAAAAAAAATATCAATAAGGTAGGTAACATCCGAACGAATATGCAAAAAGTGGTTAAATTGAATGAAAAATGTTGATATTTTTTAATAAAGCTTTGGTTGGTTCAAGTTTTCTTCTTCATCAAATGACCGATTTAAGGTAACTTCAAAACAATTGTCAAAAAATAGATAAATTTACAGTAAAATATGAATAAAAAATATCAAGAAGGTAACATTCGAACGAATATCCAAAGAGTGGTTAAATTCAATGAAAAATGTTGATATTTTTTAATAAAGCTGTGGTTGGTTCAAGTTTTCTTCTTGATCAAATGACTGATTTAAGGTAATATCAAAAATAAATTGACCACTTGATCAAATGACAGATGAAAGGTAACTTCAAAAAAATTGTCAAAAAAATTGACAAATTTACAGTAAAATATGAAAAAATTATTAATAAGGTAACATCCGAATGAATATCCAAAAAGTGGTTACAGTGAATGAAAAATGTTGATATTTTTTTATAAAGCTGTGGTTGGTTCATATTTTCTTCTTGATCAAATGACCGATTTAAGGTAACATCAAAAAAATTAACAAAAAAAATGACTCTTGATCAAATGACAGATTTAAGGTAACATCAAATAAATTCTCAAAAAATTGACAAATTTACAGTAAAATATGAAAAAAATATCAATAAGGTATCATCCGAACGAATATCCAAAAAGTGGTTAAATTGAATGAAAAATGTTGATATTTTTTAATAAAGCTGTGGTTGGTTCAAGTTTTTTTGTTGATCAAATGACAGATTTAAGGTAACATCAAAAAAATTATCAAAAACATTTACAAATGCACAGTAAAATATGAAAAAAATATCAATAAGGTAACATCCGAATGAATATCCAAAAAGTGGTAACAGTGAATGAAAAATGTTGATAATTTTTTATCAAGCTGTGGTTGGTTCAAGTTTTCTTCTTTATCAAATGACCGATTTAAGGTAACATCAAAAAATTAATAAAAAAAAATTGAGAAATTTACAGTAAAATATGAAACAAATATCAATAAGGTAACATCCGAATGAATATCCAATAGGTGGTTAAATTGAATAAAATATCTTGAAATGTTTTGATAAAGCTGTGGTTGGTTCAAGTTTCTTCTTGATCAAATGAAAGATTTAAGGTAACTTTAAAAAAATTATCGAAAAAATTGACAAATTTACAGTAAAATATGAAAAAAATATCAATAAGGTAACATCCGAATGAATATCCAAAAATTGGTTACAGTGAATGAAAAATGTTGATAATTTTTTATCAAGCTGTGGTTTGTTCAAGTTTCTTCTTGATCAAATGACTGATTTAAGGAAACATAAAAAAAATTATAAAAAAAAATTGCCTTTTTGATCAAATGACAGATGAAAGGTAACATCAAAAAATTATGAAAAATTGACAAATTTACAGTAAAATATGAAAAAATATCAATAAGGTAACATCTGAACGAATATCCAAAAAGTGGTTACAGTGAATGAAAAATGTTGATATTTTTTTCATAAAGCTGTTGTTGGTTCATGTTTTCTTCTTGATCAAATGACCAATTTAGGGTAACATCAAAAAAATTATCAAAAAAATTGACAAATTTACAGTAAAATATGAAAAAAATATCAATAAGGTAACATCCGAATGAATATCCAAAAGGTGGTTAAATTGAATAAAATATCTTGAAATGTTTTGATAAAGCTGTGGTTGGTTCAAGTTTTTTTCTTGATCCAATGACAGATTTAAGGTAACTTCAAAAAAATTGTCAATTTACAGTAAAATATGAAAAAAAATATCAATAAGGTAACATCCGAACGAATATCCAAAAAGTGGTTAAATTGAATGAAAAATGTTGATATTTTTTAATAAAGCTATGGTTGGTTCAAGTTTTCTTCTTAATCAAATGACTGATTTAAGGAAACATCAAAAAAATTATCAAAAAAAATGACTTCTTGATCAAATGACAAATGAAAGGTAACATCAAAAAAATTATCAAAAAATTTACAAATTTACAGTAAAATATGAAAAAAATATCAATAAGGTAACATCCGAACGAAAATGGAAAAAGTGGTTAAATTGAATGAAAAATGTTGATATTTTTTAATAAAGCTGTGGTCATTTCAAGTTTTCTTCTTGATCAAATGACCGATTTAAGGTAACTTCAAAAAAATTATCAAAAAAATTGACAAATTTACAGTAAAATATGAAAAAAATATCAATAAGGTAACATCCGAATGAATATCCAAAAAGTGGTTACAGTGAATGAAAAATGTTGATGTTTTTTATAAAGCTGTGGTTGGTTCATGTTTTCTTCTTGATCAAATGACCGATTTAAGGTAACATAAAAAAAAATTTCAATAAAAATTGACTTCTTGATTAAATGACAGTTTTAAGGTAACATCAAAAAAATTATAAAAAAATTGACAAATTTACAGTAAAATATGAAAAAAATATCAATAAGGTAACATCCGAACGAATATGCAAAAAGTGGTTAAATTGAATGAAAAATGTTGATATTTTTTTAATAAAGCTGTGGTTTGTTCAAGTTTCTTCTTGATCAAATGACTGATTTTAGGAAACATCAAAAAAATTATAAAAAAAAATTGCCTTCTTGATCAAATGACAGATGAAAGGGAACATCAAAAAATTATCAAAAAAGTTGACAAATTTACATAAAATATGAAAAAAATATCAATAAGGTAACATCTGAACGAATATCCAAAAAGTGGTTACAGTGAATGAAAAATGTTGATATTTTTTTTCATCAAGCTGTTGTTGGTTCATGTTTTCTTCTTGATCAAATGACCAATTTAGGGTAACATCAAAAAAATTATCAAAAAAAATAACTTCTTGACAGATTAAAGGTAACATCAAAAAAATTATCAAAAAATTGACAAATTTACAGTAAAATATAAAAAAAATATCAATAAGGTAACATCCGAACGAATATGCAAAAAGTGGTTAAATTGAATGAAAAATGTTGATATTTTTTAATAAAGCTGTGGTTGGTTCAAGTTTTCTTCTAGATCAAATGACCGATTTAAGGTAACTTCAAAAAAATTGTCAAAAAATGACAAATTTACAGTAAAAACGAAAAAAATATCAATAAGGTAACCTCCGAACGAATATGCAAAAAGTGGTTAAATTGAATGAAAAATGTTGATATTTTTTAATAAAGCTGTGGTTGGTTCAAGTTTTCTTCTTGATCAAATGACTGATTTAAGGAAACATAAAAAAAATGACTTCTTGATCAAATGACAGATTTAAGGTTACATCAAAAAAATTATCAAAAAATTGACAAATTTACAGTAAAATATGAAAAAAATATCAAGAAGGTAACATCCGAACGAATATGCAAAAAGTGGTTAAATTCAATGAAAAATGTTGATATTTTTTAATAAAGCTGTGGGTGGTTCAAGTTTTCTTCTTAATCAAATGACCAATTTAAGGTAACTTCAAAAAAGTTATAAAAAAAATTGACAAATTTACAGTAAAATATGAAAAAAATATCAATAAGGTAACATCCGAATGAATATCCAAAAAGTGGTTACAATGAATGAAAATGTTGATATTTTTTTTATAAAGCTGTGGTTGGTTCATGTTTTCATCTTGATCAAATGACCGATTTAAGGTAACACCAAAAAAATTATCAAAAAAATTGACAAATTTACAGTAAAATATGAAAAAAATATCAATAAGGTAACATCCGAATGAATATCCAAAAAGTGATTACAGTGAATGAAAAATGTTGATGTTTTTTTTATAAAGCTGTGGTTGGTTCATGTTTTCTTCTTGATCAAATGACCGATTTAAGGTAACACCAAAAAAATTATCAAAAAATTGACAAATTCACAGTAAAATATGAAAAAAATATCAATAAGGTAACATCTGAATGAATATCCAAAAAGTGCTTAAACTGAATAAAAAATCTTGAAATGTTTTAATTAAGCTGTGGTCGGTTCAAGTTTTCTTCTTGATCAAATGACCGATTTAAGGTAACTTCAAAAAAATTGACAAATTCACAGTAAAATATGAAAAAAATATCAATAAGGTAACATATGAATGAATATCCAAAAAGTGCTTAAACTGAATAAAAAATCTTGAAATGTTTTAATAAAGCTGTGGTCGGTTCAAGTTTTCTTCTTGATCAAATGACCGATTTAAGGTAATATAAAAAAAAAATGACTTCTTGATCAAATGACTGATTTAAGGTAATATAAAAAAAAATGACTTCTTGATTAAATGACAGATGAAAGGTAACATAAAAAAAACTATCAAAAAATTGACAAATTTACAGTAAAATATGAAAAAAATATCAACAAGGTAACATCCGAATGAATATCCAAAAAGTGGTTACAATGAATGAAAAATGTTGATATTTTTTTTTATAAAGCTGTGGTTGGTTCATGTTTTCTTCTTGATCAAATGACCGATTTAAGGTAACACCAAAAAAATTATCAAAAAATTGACAAATTACAGTAAAATATGAAAAAAATATCAATAAGGTAACATCCGAACGAATATGCAAAAAGCGGTTAAATTCAATGAAAAATGTTGATATTTTTTAATAAAGCTGTGGTTGGTTCAAGTTTTCTTCTTGATCAAAAGACTGATTTAAGGAAACATAAAAAAAAATGATTTTTTGATCAAATGACAGATTTAAGGTAACATCAAAAAAATTATCAAAAAATTGACAAATTTACAGTAAAATATGAAAAAAATATCAATAAGGTAACATCCGAACGAATATGCAAAAAGTGGTTAAATTGAATGAAAAATGTTGATATTTTTTAATAAAGCTGTGGTTGGTTCAAGTTTTCTTCTTGATCAAATGACAGATTTAAGGTTACATCAAAAAAATTATCAAAAAATTGACAAATTTACAGTAAAATATGAAAAAAATATCAATAAGGTAACCTCCGAACGAATATGCAAAAAGTGGTTAAATTGAATGAAAAATGTTGATATTTTTTAATAAAGCTCTGGTTGGTTCAAGTTTTCTTCTTGATCAAATGACCGATTTAAGGTAACTTCAAAAAAATTGTCAAAAAATTGACAAATTTACAGTAAAATATGAAAAAAATATCAATAAGGTAACCTCCGAACAAATATGCAAAAAGTGGTTAAATTGAATGAAAAATGTTGATATCTTTTAATAAAGCTGTGGTTGGTTCAAGTTTTCTTCTTGATCAAATGACTGATTTAAGGTAATATAAAAAAAATTGACTTCTTGATCAAATGACAGATGAAAGGTAACATAAAAAAACTATCAAATAATTGACAAATTTACAGTAAAATATGAAAAAAATATAAACCAAAATGGGTTACACCAAGACCAAACACAGTCTATGAACAACACAGTAAGCATACAACCTTTCTTTTTTTACTTAATTTCTAGCGTTATTAACATGATTAATGAGTATGGTGTAAAGAAAACATGCTTCGGTGAACTACCAAAAAAAAAAAAAAAATCTACGTTCTTCTCTTTTATAATAAAATGTTTAAAGAATGGAATTACACACATGTGTGGAGATATATATAGGTTTAACACTAACTATAAAAACAAAAAACAAACAAAAAAAAACCTGACAACTATTTATATATAAGTCAAATTAAACCTAAGATAATTAATATATAAACTTAAAGCAATAACTTTAAAGTTACGAAAATTTCATAGTCTTAGCCATAGATTACATTGTACATAGATACGATGTATTTGAAACCAATTCTAAACCATATTTATAAATTTCCATGCTCTCCGTGACTGAATTCAGATCAAGCGTTAAGATATTTCTTTTATTTTATCCCGTACGAAGTAATCTTTCCTTTTTTCTGTCCGTTTGGTCCTTAATGTTTCCGTTAAAACTTATAAGACATAATCATTCTTTTGGGTGTCGGTGTTATGTCGGTTCAGGATGGAAGCATGGAACTGGTAAATGTCAACAAAAATATTGTAAATAACTGTCAGGGCATTTGAACAGTGTAATAACATTAACGGTACCATTTTTTCTGCACCAGATGCGCATTTCGACAAAACATGTCTCTTCAGTGATGCTCGTGGCCAAAATATGTAAAATCCAAATCTTATATAAAAGATGTAAAGCTATAATCCAAAAGTTCCAAAAAGTATAGCCAAATTCGTGAAAGGAATCAGCTTTGCATGAGGGAGATACATTCAGGGAAATTTATAATAATTTTGTAAAATATGTAATGATCATTGCGTCCAGTTTTTTTTTGCTGGAGGAAGCCGGAGTACACGAAGAAAACCAGACCTGGCATAAGGAAACTGACAATCCTATTTAAGACAATCAACACCAAGGAGTAAGCAAAGACTCACAAAACCAAAGGACATTTACATCAACAGTTATAAATAATAATTAAGAAACAACACGAAATCCACTAAAAACCGGGAATGAATTCAGGTGCTCCGGAAGGGTAAGCATTTCCTGCACCGTATACGGCACCCGTCGAGTTATTTCTTTGTTCAGTTCGGTAATAATGGAAGGTTATTATGACCGAGGAAGAATATCACTTAGGCCTAAAAAAAAATGTGTGTTTCCGGTAACCCGACCGTTCCTAGTTTGTGTCCACCGACCCTAACTTTTTTATGGCGTCGAAAAAAAAAAAAAAAAAAAAAATCCGGAATTTCGGCGTTTTCCGTCGCCGATTTGCATTTTATTGTATTTAAATCGCTCTCCGGTGTAGAGACCCATTATCACACGAAGAACGCTATGGCGAACGCCAATGCGAGTTCAGTATTTTGCGAAATGTCAGCACCAGGAGGCTAAAAACCTAAAAACCTACTGAAATGTTTAGAGCATAGATGGACTTTGATAGAAGTATTTGAAGAAGAACACGGGGAGTCTTCAAAGACAGCTGAAATACAAATCGAATGCATTTTGAACGGTGGCAGAGACGTTTATCAAGTTACACAAAACATGACAGTCGGCGACATCAAAGATATAACGATTCATTTACATTACCAATGCACTGAAAGTGAAATTGACCAGGCCATTAATGTATTGAATCAGGCAGCTAGCGACGCTACAAAGAAAACTATCAATGCCTTCCAAATCCTAATGGCAGGTGGAAGGCAATTATTTGTGCAGGAGAAAACTTCAAGGTAGGTTGAAAATGAAAGATTTCTTTGGTAGTTGTGGTATGTTTCTGCTAGGGAATATAAAGGCGAACTGACCAACCACACTACTTTTAATAAAAGCAAAACAGTTAAAAGGGTTTATAATATTTCACTGTCTGCACCATGCAGGGACAGGACTTTTTTTAATATTCCCAAACCTGGCATAAAACTTAAATATTATTTAAGTTTTATGCCAGGTTTCGGAATATTAACCCAATTCCCTTTCGATACAACACAGGCTTAAAGTTAATTAAAGTCAGTAGGTATAATTAATTAGCCCCGCTCCGGAACTGAGTTTTCCTATATCTTAAGACCGACTCAGACTGACCCTAGTCCAAATAATTATGACGTGTGGCAAGGCTATTTTTTTTTCAGGGACGCCTTCCTACGGAAAAAAAATAAAATAGCCTTGCCAGACATCATAATTATTTGGACTAGACTGACCCATGTTCAACTGCTGTTCACATGGAACCCTTCTCCCCTTCTGTTCCCAAAGTCTTTGTTTGAATATTTGCTACTAACACCAAGATCTGCACCCGTGGATGCCCAAGACCTAAACGCACACCTCAGGTCTCCAGTATTTTCTCATCATACCGTCTTACATAGCAAAATTATGTTTTATAGTGCTACTTTTTCTCAGTAATTTAAGCCAATATTGACTCTAAGACTACAAACTGCAATATATGCACATGTCTAAATCAAATGAAGTTCCAAGTGTTTTTTTGTGAATTGTCCTGAATTATATATTAATATTAAAGTCAAAAATACAGAATGTCAGAAATTTGAGTAAACCGTGTTGAATCCAGATTTCCGATATAAAAGGGGGCCTGTCATAAACGTCCAGACCATGTTTTGAAATTTAAGTTTGTGAGCACATTGCCCCCGTTTTAATATACATCTGAAAAAACAGTATGTAATACTACATTAATATAATTCTACGCAGCCAAATTATTATGCATTTATGCACATCGTATCGTCAACATTGATAGAACTTTAATAATGTATTTCATCTATTATTGGATTCCTACGCCTTGACCGTGTATTGGAAAATAAACACTTGGTTTCGTGGCGTCTAATAAAATTGAACATATAAAACAACCGAGAATAAAATTTATATTTTAAGAGATAAACATAAACTTGCTATTGCTCTTTAGAAATAATATCATTATGAATATATATACTGTCGAAAATTAAATATGTATCTTTCAAACTGGTATTTTTCAGCTCTGGAAAAAAGGGTTCCTTGAACCAAAAAGATGTGCTCTATAAGTCCTTAGTGAGCGACTTCAAACGTAAAAAAACTTGATTTTCCCAAAAGTGTTGTAAAGGAGGAAGGTGCATACATTATCCAGGTATTTATTTTATAAATCAAGTGTATAAAATTTAGAATGTACTTTTATATGTAGAGAAAACAAAATTACATTTGAAAGCTGGTACAATTTAATATTAATTTAAAACAAAATATAATTCATATTTTTTTGAAAAAACATGTTCATTGTTTTTTTGTTTTTTCTAGTTTAACTATTCCACTATTAAATTGTCAGAATAGAACTAGGAACATTTACTCAAGAAAAATAACTGTACTGAAGAGTTGAATTTATTTCTTTAATAGTTTGAGTTGAAATATTGAAATGAGTGCCTTAATTTATATTTTTTCAGTTTGAGGTATTGTATTCATTTATTTATGGAGGTATTGTATTCATTTATTTATGATGTAACATCTGCTGCATTAATATGTAGATTTCACAAGCTCCTTCTCTATATAACCCTTTTTATTAAAAGTCTTTCCTGTTTAGAAACTGTTTTCATTGTTAAGAAACAGATTGTTTTTCATCTCATCTGTTGTAATCTTTTTCCGTCTATTAAATCTGATACTAAACTTTTCAAAAAGATTCACTGCTTTTACTAATGCTTCTGTACTAATACAGTTTCTGAAAAAGGGCTATGGTGTGTATATACTTATCAAATACTTATTAATATGTATAGCAATGTATTAAAAAAGTGTATTCTGTAAATATACTTCTTGCATATTTTGTGTTGGTTTAATACTCTCTCATATACTGCATGTACTATATATATATATATATTGTAGGATATATTTGCAAATTTTAAACTTTGTCTTTAAGGAACATTGTCAAATTGTAGCACTGACATTTAATAATCACACCTTGTCTAGGGATATAAAAGAGCAAATTCAAACTGTCTAAAATTGAATACTGTTGAATGTGCTGGTATAAAAAGCATATACATAGTATAATACTTATTTGAACTAGTCAAGATATATTTCACTATTTTCTGTTTTCAATTTTATATGAAAGAGTAACTTCCAATTTTAATATGAAACCCTTCTGATATTATATTTGTCACAAAAACCTGAGAGGCATGAATCTGTCGAAAAAGCTGAAATAAAAAGTTCAAAACCGTACAGCATAATCTTTGATATAAACCGCTGAATTATGCTTTCATGTTTTACATCTTTATTAAATCTTCTTTTCCAGGTACTGTGCAATGCCTTGTGGTATGTTACAAATCATATCGACACCATCAACGCAGCATCCAGACATAAGAGTAATGTTACTTCATTCCCTTTATGCTATGAACAGTATAAAGACATTAACGGTACAAAAAGAAAAAAAAATGAAGACACCTAGTTTGTCAGCAGATCAACTTGAAAGCCACAGTCAAGCATTGTACTCAGTATTAATGAAGCCTGTTATGAAAAGTACTCCTGCATGGTGTAAGGCACATGAGGATATTAAAAGTCTTGCAAACTGTCTTGAAGTTTACAAAAACCACTTTCATGAACAGCTGGAAGTAGTCACAAGAAATAATGAGATGGACCACCCTGTTCGCACTGTTGGTAAATTTACTACAGTTGAACATCGACAGAAAGTATCTTTTGGAATGAAAGAAAAGTATAATCTCTTGAATGATGACTTGCTATCAAAAGAAATTGGTACCATGCTGCTCTTTGATGAGAATGTCCATGTAGTTAGTAGATTTCAAAATAATATGCAGCGGCATAGATTTCTTGAAGAACTTCAATTAACCTTTCAGTTGATATCTTCAGATTTTGTCCAGGCAGTTCTATCATCACAACTGTGGGTTTTATTCAGGTTGAAGATAATCGATCAGAGCCTCAAAAACTGATAGATGCAGCTCGATCAGTTCTTCAAAACCAAGAAAAGAATATCATACACGAGCACAGAAAAGAGCTTTCAAGGAGAAACTCGAGAATATTGCTCACATATCACCTATGATTGTCAATTTTATATTTTGTCAAAGAACTTACCCTTGATGCCTCTCAAGCAAACCATCAAGATACACAAGAAAGACTACGCCTTATCTTTTTGGGTGAAAAAGGCTTGGTTGCAGACTTGCGTAAACTCAATAATGGCCGTCCAAATGGCACATTTGATGTTTTTTTCACCAATATGTCACAAATTGTTGAGGAAGTAACTGCCGCTGACGAGAGAAGACAGGGAAATGCCCACCTATCAGAATGGATATCACTCAATGATTTGATGAAAAGAACAAAAGACAAATGTCCCGAGAATACACAAATACCTTCTAAAAGTCTTGTTAGGTTACAATTTGCGCCAAGAAACCCTTTTGCACGCACAGCATGGAATTTCACCTCAAAAATTGACGTCCAGTATAAAATTCAAAGAAGACAATTACGACTTAGCCATCCTGACCAGCACTACTGTAATGCCCTCTTGAAGTACTTTAAGCAGAGGGCTATAGATCTGAAAGCTGAGAATGTAAACATTTACTTGTTTTTTTGCGATGATAAAGCTAAGGTCAAGGTTGGAGAGCCTGGATTTGCAATAAGCTCAGGTGTAAGAGGTACAATAGCCCCAACTAACACAACCCTTGTTGCTGGTGATCATGATATGAACAAAGTTTCTCTTACTCCATCTGTGACATTAAATGCATCCATTCCTAGGACTGTTCAAGAATCATTTGTTAGAGGTGATGTCCTGGTGACAGTGAATGACTCGATATTTCAGGCATCAAATCCATTCCGTCATGCCGCATCTTTAGTGAAGACCATGTCCGACAAAGAAAACCCGAACATCATAATGCAATACACCGATGGAGGCGTAGATCATAGAAACACAATCCAAAGTGTACAATGTGCAGCGATATGTATCTTTAAAGAACTCAACCTAGACATGCTTATCCTTGCACGCTGTGCACCAGGCCATAGTTGGCGAAATCCAGCAGAACGAATTATGTCCTTGCTCAACTTAGGACTGCAAAATTGTGCTTTAGAACGAGAATGCTCTGATGATGCAACTGAAAAACTACTGAAAAAATGTGGAAGTATGGCAGACATAAGAACTAAAGCAGAAAAAAAAGCCAGAGCTTAAAGGAGCCTATAAGGAATCAGTGGAACCAGTGCAGTCTTTGATTCGAAATAGATTTTTAAGGTTGAAACTGAAGGACCAACCAGTTTCAGTTTCAGATCCAATGACTGATATTGAGATTGATACACTCCAGCGACACTTGCGAGAACTATTTCCTGAGTTAGACTTAAAAAAGCTTGTTAAAACCCATACTGATCAAGTTCAGTCCTACCAAACTTGGAAAGAAAACCATTGTCGTGAAAGACAGTACCTGTTTCAAATAAGGAAATGTCAGAACCCTGTATGTTGCATTCCTTCCATTTTATCTGATGAAGCTCTATATTGGCTTCCAGATCCAGTTTTGTGTAATGATAAAGAACATTTTAAACCCTATGAAGAAGTCAATGGTACAGATACCAGTGAGAGTGACAGACCAACCTTTAAGGTTGTGAACAAAGCTCCCTCTAAGACAAAAAAGGCTAAAAGAAGTGTGGAGGCCGAGATAAACGACCAGACACAAGTAAGTAAAACTTTTCTCAGACACTGAAAGGTATGTGCAAGGCTTGCATTTTGTCCATTGATTGTCCTTTTATTCTAGTGACACTTCTGTGTTGACTCTATACGGTGACCTATAATTGTTAATTTCTGTGTCCATTGGTCTCTTGTGAAGAGTTGTCTCATTGACAATTACACCACATCTCCTTTTTTTTGTATATCTTCCTGTATAAAGTGACTTAGTTTACATTCAGACTTTGCCTATGTTTTAATGTGTATGTCCTACCTTTCCATATCTCAACAACTTTATGTACTAGGGTCATTTAAACTTTCATACAGGTCTGTCAACATCAAGTTTGAATTTAATATGTCATCATGACAGTCGTAACCTACATTTAATGGTTTATTGACCCGGTAAAGGTTTATATCTGACTCTGAGTAACTATATGCACTTTTAAAACGGGTACTTATTCACTCTACTTATATCTTAGCAAACAAGGCGAACTTTGTAATAAATAGATCCCCTATGTTCTGATATTTTAAAAATAAAATATTTATTTTATTTTGCAGGATGATGATGCAGATGATACTCAGGAAGTAACCACATGCACAGAAGACACTTATCGTGCGTCGATTTTTACCTCCCAGAATGCACGTGGTGTTGTTAAATGTGTTGAATGCTTAAAATCCAGAGTTTATTACTCATAAACAAGACTTACTGAGAGACATCAAACCCTTATAGCTCTGAACATGTCTGAATATGATTATTCGTGTGGGGCAGAACTGGCTGACTCTAACCAGTCAGTCTTGAAAAACGTATTTTTCAGACCAGGCCTTACATGTGCAGTGGCTGTTGAATTGTCATATTATGGAAGTGGGTTAGGACAGCCAGATATTTGTTGCTTTTGTGCCAGTGAGGGTGCTGAAGTTAGTGCTGAACTTCGAAAAAAATACAAAACTGTCCTACCCATTTGTGAAAATTGTGAAAATCGTGGACTAACTGCTATTGTACAGAGACCTTATGGCAACAGGAAATGAAACTGTTACATAGATGACAAGTGTTGTTAAGAATGTTTCTTTATTTTTTTAAATCTACAAAAATGTATTTTGTTTTCTTTTAATAGTTAATCTCTGGACAGAAGGTCTGACAAATGTTCTCTGTTCTTCAGAAATAACAGCTTCACATGTCTATATTGTCTTGTCTCTAAATGTTCTGACACAATCTCAATAGTCATCTGTTTAGGGTTATATAGTATAATAACCCTATATGTCCATCCATCTGTCTACATTCCTTGTTTCTATATATTGTATATAAAACATAGTCATTGTAAAAGATCATAGTTCTTTGATTAACCTTGATTCACTTATGACAACTAGGGCTTATCCGTATTGACGATCGCAAACCCCCCCCCCCCCACCAAAAAAAAAAAAAAAAAAAAAACCTACCTATCTACCCTTTTTTTGAAAAGGATGTTACCGGAAACACACAGATTTTTTTTAGGCCTTACGATTGTAGCGAAGTACACCCGCACGAGCGGGATTCGAAATCACAACCTCAGGGTTGACTGACTCGTGATTACAGTATTTAGACCATTCAGCCACCGATGCCCCTACTAAGACTGACTGATAAATATTGTCCAGAGTCAAATCAGTAATTCACTAATTTCCGTAAAATAATAATTACACGATAACTTCCTATGTCACATATAAAATATTATTTATTAATTTCATGTTTTAATTATCAAAGCTGAAAGGACTTATTTGTATTCTCAACTATTTGGACTAAGGCTAGTAATTGATGACAGAAAGAATAGCAGTACAGAAAACTATGCTCATGCAGTAAGCAGTTATCAGAATTACTAATTCAGGTTAACGCAACTGACAGCTTTTACGATGTAAATACAAGAAACAGTTATGAAGAAATTCACTGAACATCTGGTTTCTGATTTCGGACAGATGCAAACAAATGCAGCCGGTTTAAATGAGTTAAAATGTACTAATCTTCGCCCTTTTGTCCAGATCGGTCAATCATTTAGAGTTCAATCCGGTGTTCGAACCAACCATAGTGGAGAAAATTTGAACATTTGCCTCCTTCATGATTGCACATAGGGGTAAACAGGGGCTACATAATCACTATGCACAGCGTCCACAACTAAAAAAATAGAGGGGTTGTGCTGCAACCTATTGTTTTCGTGAACAAACGTGTGTAGCCAACTGTTTCATCTATTTGAGAAATAACAAATCTTTAAGGAAACTAATCAGTTACATATATGTTGTCTACACGTATCAAAGCAGCTCGTCAGGTAGGCACAGATGGTTGGAACAATCACAGTTTAACATCAGAGGGAGGACTATCTCCTAATAGTTATCAAAAGTACCAGGATTATAATTTTATACGCCAGACGCGCGTTTCGTCTACATAAGACTCATCAGTGACGCTCAGATCAAAATAGTTAAAAAAGTCAAATAAATACAAAGTTGAAGAGCATTGAGGACCCAAAATTCCAAAAAGTTGTGCCAAATACGGCTAAGGTTATCTACTCCTGGGGTAAGAAAATCCTTAGTTTTTCGAAAAATTCAAAGTTTTGTAAACAGAAAATTTATAAAAATGACCATATAATTGATATTCATGTCAACACCGAAGTGCTGACTACTGGGCTGGAGATACCCTCGGGGACGAAACGTCCACCAGCAGTGGCATCGACCCAGTGGTGTAAATAGTTATCAAAAGTACCAGGATTATAATTTTATACGCCAGACGCACGTTTCGTCTACATAAGACTCATCAGTGACGCTCCTAAACAGTTATGTGTTATGGGAGTATTGAGTCAAGCAGGACAGGGTCATCGTGGGATTGATGACCTTTTCGGTCATGGTGAAAAGATTACCGATCTAGGTAAAAGAAAAATGGCATTGACGAGCCGGCCCTGTTCCTGATATAGTTGAAACTATTTCGTGATCGTTCTAACCTTTTCCGCTATCCAACAAAGGTGACAAATTTTAAACTTTTTCATCTGTCTTTTATTTTAGTATCTTTCACTGCGAGGCAATCGAATTTCATCGGGTCATATGGGCTATGCACTATACCGTCAGTGAAACTGTCCTTAACATTTTAAAAGAGAAAAAAGTAAAAGAGAAGGTCTTCAAGGAGGATTCATTCACCTTGAAAAACCATGCATCAGGTACATTTAGACAAAAGAAAGCAGACTACGATACAAAAATGAACGATGCAGCAGATGTTAAAGACACGTCGTTTGTAGTTGTGCTACCGATGCCGCCAACATCTACTATTATTCACATATCTTTAATAAGGACATACAAATTTGATAATGAATAATGTGCCTTGATTGGTGCTTGTTTTACGCCGCATCAGCGCAAAGGGACTATAACGCAGCGAACGCTTATCAACACATTTATTTAAAGTTTATATTTTAAAATCAGACAAAATTTCCGTCGATATACTTTAATGAGAGCTAAGATGGAATAATGAATTTGATACTCAGATAATACAATGCAATTTCTTTGGTAATAGAATACATATTAAAAAGACCCCAATCTACAGAGAAAAGATGGATAAAGAAAAAGTGGAGCATGCTATGTTTCAAATTTTCTGGATCTATTGAAAAGACCCCAATCTACAGAGAAAAGATGGATAAAGAAAAAGTGGAGCATGCTATGTGTCAAATTTTTTGGATCCTAATTTCAAACAGATTTGTTCCTTTGGAAGTAAGGACTTGCATTTTGATAATCGAGATGCCGTAAATATACCCCAAATTGTACGAACAACTTGTCATTCTGCACTGGTTCATATGTACAAGACAGTTTGCACAGAAGCTGATTTTACTCCTCTGTCAGACAGTACTAATTTCAAAATGTTGACTACTTGTTCAGCAGCAAAACAATCTAAAATATGTGGACTTGATAATATTAATACTGATGGCACATTTGTAATTGAAAATCTTGATCAAAATGACAGACAATCTTAGGAGAATTAGGATCCTATACCACAGTACTTTCATCCCTGAAAACAGCCTTGGCAAATTTCAAGATGTATTTAAAAACAGAGTACAAGTTCCATGTAACTATGTCTAAATCATGCCAAACCCAAGTATTAAGTATTCATTGAGCAATCCAGGAAATGTTCTACTTCAGGAAAAATGTGACCATAATCATCAGAAGGTCTAAGAATTGCAGTCTGGAAAGATTAAATATCTTTTGACTGACTATTTCTTTCTGCCAATAGAGACATTTTCAGTAACCAACCAAGATTTTACTGACATAACAAAAATACAATGGTCATATTTTTGATTTTTTTCTTGATATTTAGTAAAATGATATAGGATTATAGCTCCCTGTATTACATATATATAGATCACAATGCAAATTACGAAAATAGTTTCAATAACATTCAATTGTTTATGGAAGTTTATGGAAGGGAAAAAATGCTAACAGACCAATTTAGTTCAAGTAGGTGTAGCTCTATATGCAAATCATTGGCAAAATATACTCAACATTTGTCTGTAAATGTACAGCACATTTGCAGAAGACTGGAATATATGGCAAACAAATAATGTAATGTTTAAGGATGAAATTGTAACATTAATTATGAATTTGGTATTTTCAAGAATTTGTCATGCTATTAATATAAAAAATATCAGCATCAAATTTTGATTAAAACAATATACTTTATATAAATGTCTTTTATAAATTTTGTCCTGAACATGCCTGAAATATTTGCCACAGCAAATGACAATCAATCCTATTTTAATTGCAGGCTTCAGTCAAAATGTAACTTATACACAATGCTTATTACTACAAAACGCAGATCAAGTTTGAATTTTGGTAGTGTCACTGTTCTGAAGTTATGCCTCTTTATAAATGGAAAAATTGCAATTTTTTTTCGTTTCCATTCCCTTACTTAAGTGTACCTGAACCAAATAAATGTAGTAAGAAACTTATGCTTATTACTACAAAATACAGACCAAGTTTGAATTTTGAAAGCGTCACTTTAACCGTTCTACAATTATGCCTCTTTATAATTGGAAAAATTACAAAAATGTGAGTTTCCTTTCTCTCATTTAAGAAACTTCCAAAATGTTGTCAGATGAAAATGCAACCACCTGTTAATTGTTAATGTCAGAGATTTGATTGAAACAATAAAGACAGGTTGTCATGGGCATTATTTGTATGCAAGCAGTTTTATTGGAATTAAAACTTCTAGTTTGTCTATTATCAATTATTTTCAGCTATAGAAACAAAATTGAATGTGAAGGTGCAGAAGGCTGTTGGGGAGGATAACTTGATTGGTAGTAATATTATTTTATTTAGTGATTAATGAATAATTGATGTTGAACATCTGTAAACATTAAAAATATTGAAGCAACTCCAAATTTACAAAAAAATCTGCCAACCAGTTTTACATAATTGTGTTTTAATCAAATTTCATTCATTGCTATATGTGTACCAAAAAATATATATATTTTCCACAAAAATATATTTATTTCTTCATAAATGTTAGATTATCAGAAGGTCACTTTCTTTTTAAGTTAACAAAACATAGCAGGAATTTTAAGTTATTATATGAGTTTCTGGGCAAAAATTATGTTCATTTAGTTATCCAATGATGATACTTACCTATATACACTAACCTTATATAATGATATTTTAACATACATCTATCAAGCAAAATTATCTTTTCTGATAAGCTCTGATCTAATCTGATTTCTTTTACATTGCTGAACAATTGACCTAAGTGTGTATGGAAAACACTCTTCATAAGTGTGATGATTTGGCTGTGTAAGTTTTTGATGTTTCTTGCACATTCCTGTTTGTGAATCAAACATTATAACCGTTTTGTGTATAAAAAAAGTTATCTTTCAGCATCCATAAATAAACAAGATTTAGAATTAATTTTGTTTTCCACATATATCACACAAGGTAAAAAACGTAATATATCATTAATTGTTTCATTTTCAGAAAGCACAGCAGATATATTACAGGACATTTTTTATCCATCAAATGCTACAGCATTGACACACAAACTGACGAAACCTGTTACAGAAGAACTGATAAGACCTTTCGGATACATATTGACAGCACCTGTGACAGACACTCTTACTGTTCCGATGACACATACAGAGACATTACCTTTTACAGTGACAGTACCTATGACACAGACATACATTACCTTTTACAGTGACAGTACCTAAGAGACACAGTGACAGTACCTATGACACATACATTACATTTTACAGTGACAGTACCCAAGACACACACAGCGACAGTACCTATGACACAGACAGAGACATTACCTTTTACAGTGACAGTACCTATGACACAGACAGACATTACCTTTTACAGTAACAGTACATAAGAGACACAGTGACAGTACCTATGACACAGACATTACCTTTTACAGTGACAGTACCCAAGACACACACAGTGACAGTACCTAAGACACACACAGCGACAGTACCTATGACACAGACAGAGACATTACCTTTTACAGTGACAGTACCTATGACACAGACAGACATTACCTTTTACAGTGACAGTACCTAAGAGACACAGTGACAGTACCTATGACACAGACATTACCTTTTACAGTGACAGTACCTAAGACACACACAGTGACAGTACCTATAACACAGACGTTACCTTTTACAGTGACAGTACCTATGACACAGACATTACCTTTAACAGTCACAGTACCTATGACACAGACAGAGACGTTACCTTTTACAGTGACAGTACCTATGACACAGACATTACCTTTTACAGTGACAGTACCTATGACACAGACGTTACCTTTTACAGTGACAGTACCTATGACACAGACATTACCTTTTACAGTGACAGTACCTAAGACACACACAGAGACATTACCTTTTACACAGACAGAGATACACTCAGTGACACAGACAGTACAGTTTACACATTCAGTGACACACACAGAGACAGTACCTTTTAGGTGTAATACCACCATTGATTTTTCCCTATTAGTCTTTGTTAAATTGGCACTTTTAAAAAAATTGTACAGTATTTACCTTTATTTCAACCAACGAAATACTTTGCATGTATAAAGTGAATCTAAAGTTTAATCTTTTCCAGTGCTACAGTGAAAATTTCACACTACATTTCATTGCATACAAGAAAGTAACCATCATCGGAAGTAAACAACCCAATTTTTACACTGTTAATTACTGGTTACCTGCTTTGGTAACTATTTAACCTTAACGTTCCAAAATATTTTATAAGACCATCAAATAAAAAAGAATGATGCTTTCAGACACCCAACATACATGTTTATGACTCAGAAAAATTTAAGTGCATTGAAATGCAGGGTTCATTTTCTACAACTGTCAAATTCAAAGGAATATTTTTTAGGCCTACTTTCGTATACAATCGGATGTGACGTACCATGATTTGGTGGTATTACACCTTTACACAGACAGAGACACACACAGTACCTGAGACATACCACGGAGACATTACCTTTGACCAAGACACAGGCTGACTTATACTCACAAACGAACCTAAAAAGAAAGATGAACCAGCAGGCCAAGTATAAAAAGTATAAAAAGGTACTGTAGCTGAACTTTAATTTAATTAAAATGTTCAATTTAAGCTGTTTGTTTTCCCCGACATATATAATGTTGATTGTAAAAGATCAATATGCATTGACCTCTTTCGTTAATTCCATACTAAAACGAAAATGTAATAAGAATAGTATATATATATATGATCGCTGGGGTGAGCTAAATTGGGCTCTTCGTTTGCAATCACACGCTGAAGTGGCGAAGATTTTGCTGTCTTGTTTATACTTACATTTCATTGTATTTATAAAATTGCATTTCTGGTACACGTATCTAATGATGATCTCAGTAGCAAAATACTACTAGAAAATGACTAACTTTTAAAACAAATAAAACTAGGTCAGGATAAATATTATGTATTGATAATTGTATTTAATGTTCCCTTAAATCGGTCATTTGATCAAGACACATTTATTATATGTATTGATAATTGTATTTGATGTTAACTTAAATCGTTCATATGATCAAGATGTTTTCTAAGATGTATTGACAGTTATATTTGAAGTCATTTTAAACCAACGAAACCTTCATTATAAAATTGTAATATTTTTTAGTAATTACAAAATAATTTTACATAATGTAACAGTAAACCTTTTTTGTGGGTATATTAATCATTTTCATGCATTTTACTGTAAATTTGACATTTTTTTCATAATTGTATTTGATGTAACCTTCATCGGTGAATTGATCAAGATAATTTTATAATTTGTATTGACATTTGATGTTACCTTAAATCGGTCATTTGATCAAAGCAAATTTATTATGTATTGATAATTGTATTTGATGTTACCTTAAATCGGTCATATGATCAAGATGTTTTCTAAGATGTATTGACAATTGTATTTGAAATCAACTTGAACCAACGAAACCTTTATAATAAAGTTGTTATATTTTTTAGTAATTGTATAATAATAATACATCATATAAATGCAAACATGTTTTTGGTATATTGATTATTTTCGTGCATTTTACTGTAAATTTGACATTTTTTTTTATTGTAATCGATGTAACCTTCATCGGTCAATTGATCAAGACAAATTTATCATATGTATTGATAATTGTATTTGATGTTACCTTAAATCGGTCTTATGATCAAGATGTTTTCGAAGATGTATTGACAATTGAATTTGAAGTCAACTTGAACCAACGAAACCTTTATTATAAAATTGTAATATTTTTTAGTAATCGTATAATAATTATACATCATATAAAAGCAAACCTGTTTTTGGTATATTGATCATTTTCGCGCATTTTTCTGTAAATTTGACATTTTTTTTTATTGTAATTGATGTACCCTTCATCGGTCAATTGATCAAGATGATTTTATAATATTTATTGACATTTGATGTTATCTAAAATCGGTCATTTGATCAAGACAAATTTATTATATGTATTGATAATTGTATTTGATGTTACCTTTAATCGGTCATATGATCAAGATGTTTCCAAAGATATATTGACAATTGTATTTGAAGTCAACTTGAATCAACGAAACCTTTAATATAAAATTGTAATATTTTTTAGTATCTGTATAATTGAACATAATGTAACAGCAAACCTGTTTTTGGTATATTGATCATTTTCGTGGATTTTACTGTAAATTTTACATTTTTTTTTATTGTAATTGAAGTAACCTTCATCATGTTCATCGGTCAATTGATCAAGATGATTTTATAATATGTATTGACATTTGATGTTACCTTAAATCGGCCATTTGATCAAGACAAATGTATTATGTATTGATAATTGTATTTAATGTTACCTTAAATCGGTCATTTGATCAAGACAAATTTATTATATGTATTGATAATTGTATTTGATCTTAACTTAAATCGTTCATATGATCAAGATGTTTTCTAAGATGTATTGACAGTTATAGTTGAAGTCATTTTAAACCAACGAAACCTTCATTATAAAATTGTAATATTTTTCAGTAATTACAAAATAATTGTACATAATGTGACAGTAAACCTTTTTTTTTTTGGTATATTAATCATTTTCATGCATTTTACTGTAAATTTGACATTTTTTTCATAATTGTATTTGATGTAACCTTCATCGGTGAATTGATCAAGATAATTTTATAATTTGTATTGACATTTGATGTTACCTAAAATCGGTCATTTGATCAAGACACATGTATTATATGTATTGATAATTGTATTTGATGTTACCTTAAATCGGTCATTTGATCAAGATGTTTCCTAAGATGTATTGACAATTGTATTTGAAGTCAACTTGAACCAACAAAACCTTTAATATAAAAATGTAATATTTTTCAGTATTTGTATAATTGTACATTATTTTTTTGAAAGTTGTATATGATGTTAACTTAATCGGTCAATTGAACCAACGAAACCTTAAATATAAAAATATTATATTTTTCAGTATTTGTATAATTGTACATAATGTAACAGCAAACCTGTTTTTGGTATATTGATTATTTTCATGCATTTTACTGTAAATTTGACATTTTTTTTGGAAAGTTGTATATGATGTTAACCTAAATCGGTCAATTGATCAAGACAAATTTATTATGTATTGATAATTGTATTTGATGTTATCTTAAATTGATCATATGATCAAGATGTTTATAAGATGGATTGACAATTGTATTTGCAGTCAACTTGAACATACGAAACCTTTATTATTAAATTGTAACATATTTTAGTAATTGTATAATAATTATACATAATGTAACAGCAAACCTGTTTTTGGTAAAATGATCATTTTCGTGCATTTGACTGTAAATTTGACACATTTTTTTATAATTGAAATTGATGTTACCTTCATCGGTCAACTGCTCAAGATGATTTTATAATATGTATTGACATTTGATGTTACTTAAAATCGGTCATTTGATCAAGACAAATTTATTATATGTATTGATAATTGTATTTGATGTTACCTTAAATCGGTCATTTGATCAAGACAAATTTATCATATGTATTGATAATTGTATGTGATGTTACCATAAATCGGTCATATGATCAAGATGTATTCTAAGATGTATTGACAACTGTATTTGAAGTCAACTTGAACCAACGAAACCTATAAAAATGTAATATTTTCCAGTATTTGTATAATTGTACATAATGTAAAAGCAAACCTGTTTTTGGTATATTGATTATTTTCATGCATTTTACTGTAAATTTGACATTTTTTTGGAAAGTTGTATATGATGTTAACCTAAATAGGTCAATTGATCAAGACAAATTTATTATGTATTGATAATTGTATTTGATGTTTCCGTAAATCGGTCATATGATCAAGATGTTTTCTAAGATGTATTGACAATTGTATTTGAAGTCAACTTGAACCAATGAAACCTTTATAATAAAATTGTAATATTTTTTAGTAATTGTATAAAAATTATACATAATGTAACCGCAAACCTGTTTTTGGTATATCAATCATTTTCGTGCATTTTACTGTAAATTTTACATTTTTTTTATAATTGTATTTGATGTAACCTTCATCGGTCAATTGATTAAGATAATTTTATATGTATTGACATTTGATGTTACCTAAAATCGGTCACTTGATCAAGACAAATTTATTATGTGTTGATAATTTTATTTGATGTTACCTTAAATCGGTCGTTTGATCAAGACAAATTTATTATATGTATTGATAATTGTATATGATGTTACCTTTAATCGGTCATATGATCAAGATGTTTCCTATGATGTATTGACAATTGTATTTGAAGTCAACTTGAACCAACGAAACCTTAAATATAAAAATATTATATTTTTCAGTATTTGTATAATTGTACATAATGTAACAGCAAACCTGTTTTTGGTATATTGATTATTTTCATGCATTTTACTGTAAATTTGACATTTTTTTTGGAAAGTTGTATATGATGTTAACCTAAATCGGTCAATTGATCAAGACAAATTTATTATGTATTGATAATTGTATTTGATGTTATCTTAAATTTGTCATATGATCAAGATGTTTTCTAAGATGGATTGACAATTGTATTTGAAGTCAACTTGAACCAAAGAAAACCTTTATTATTAAATTGTAATATACTTTAGTAATTGTTTAATAATTATACATAATGTAACAGCAAACCTGTTTTTGGTATATTGATCATTTTCGTGCATTTTACTGTAAATTTGACATTTTTTTTTTATAATTGTAATTGATGTAACCTTCATCGGTTAATTGCTCAAGATGATTTTATATGTATTGTCATTTGATGTAACCTAAAATCGGTCATTTGATCAAGACAAATTTATTATATGTTTTAATAATTGTATTTGGTGTTACCTTAAATCGGTGATTTGGTTAAGACAACTTTATTATATGTATTGATAATTGTATTTGATATTACCTTAAATCGGTCATTCGATCAAGACAAATGTGTTATATGTATTGATAATTGTATCTGATGTTACCTTTAATCGGTCATATGATCAAGATGTTTCCTAAGATGTATTGACAATTGTTTTTGCAGTCAACTTGAACCAACGAAACCTTTAATATAACAAGAGTGCACACGCTGAAATGTCTCGCCTTCTATACTAATCATTGATATTATGTTGATAGTCCTAAGTATAAAGCTAAGCTTTATTACAACTGTCACATAAACTTAACATTAACCAAGATAACTAAACAAAGACCAATGAACCTTGAAAAAGAGGTCCAGGTCAGATGAACCATGCCAGGCAGACAGGTACAGCTAACAATGCTTCTATACAACATATATAGTTGACACATTACTTATAGTTTAAGAAAAATAGACCAAAACACAAAAACTTAACACTGTGCGATGAACCGTGAAAATGAGGTCACGGTTAAATAAAACCTGCTCGACTGACATAAAGATCATAAAATATTTCCATACACCAAATATAGTTGACCTATGGCATATAGCATCAGATAAAAAGACCAAAACTCAAAAACTTAACTTTGACCACTGAACCATGAAAATGAGGTCAAGGTCACATGACATCTGCCCGCTAGACATGTACACTTAACAATCATTCCATACAACAAATATAGTAGACCTATTGCATATGGTATGAGAAAAAGACCAAAACACAAAAATTTAACTATAACCACTGAACCATGAAAATGAGGTCAAGGTCAGATGACACCTTACAGTCCTTCCATACACCGAATATACTAGCCCTATTGCTTATAGTATCTCAGATATGGACTTGACCACCAAAACTTAACCTTGTTCACTGATCCATGAAATGATGTCGAGGTCAAGTGACAACTGTCTGACAGACACGAAGACCTTGCAAGGTACGCACATATCAAATATAGTTATCCTATTACTTATAATAAGAGAGAATTCAACATTACAAAAAATTTGAACTTTTTTTTCAAGTGGTCACTGAACCATGAAAATGAGGTCAAGGACATTGGACATGTGACTGACGGAAACTTCGTAACATGAAGCATCTATATACAAAGTATGAAGCATCTAGGTCTTCCACCTTCTAAAATATAAAGCTTTTAAGAAGTGAGCTAACGCCGCCGCCGTAGCCGCCGCCGCCGGATCACTATCCCTATGTCGAGCTTTCTGCAACAAAAGTTGCAGGCTCGACAAAAATGTAATATTTTTCAGTATTTGTATAATTGTACATAATGTAAAAGCAAACCTGTTTTTGGTATAATGATTATTTTCATGCATTTTACTGTAAATTTGACATTTTTTTGTAAAGTTGTATATGATGTTAACCTAAAACGGTCAATTGATCAAGACAAATTTATTATATATATTGATAATTGTATTTGATGTTACCTTACATCGGTCATATGATCAAGATGTTTTCTAAGATATATTGACAATTGTATTTTGAAGTAAACTTGAACCAACGAAATCTTTATTATAAAATTGTAATATTTTTTAGTAATTGTATAATAATTATACATTATGTAACAGCAAACCTGTTTTTGGTATATTGATCATTTTCGTGCATTTTACTGTAAATTTGACATTTTTTTTTATAATTGTAATTGATGTTACCTTCATCGGTCAATTGATCAAGATAATTTTATATGTATTGACATTTGATGTTACCTAAAATCGGTCACTTGATCAAGACAAATTTATTATGTATTGATAATTGTATTTGATGTTACCTTAAATCGGTCATTTGATCAAAACAAAATCATTATATGTATTGATAATTGTATTTGGTGTTACCTTTAATCGGTCATATGATCAAGATGTTTCCTAAGATGTATTGACAATTGTATTTGAAGTCAACTTTTACACCACATGTTCCTATATCTATTGAACCAACGAAACCTTTAATATAAAAATGTCATATTTTTCAGTATTTGTATAATTGAACATAATGTAACAGCAAACCTGTTTTTGGTACATTGATTATATTCGTGCAATTGACTGTAAATTTGACACATTTTTTATATAATTGAAATTGATGTAACCTTCATCGGTCAATTGTTCAAGATGTTTTATAATATGTAGTCATTTGATGTTACCTAAAATCGGTCATTTGATCTAGACAAATTTATTATATGTATTAATAATGATATTTGGTGTTACCTTAAATCGGTCATTTGATCAAGACAAATTTATTATATGAATTAATAATGGTATTTGGTGTTACCTTTAATCGGTCATATGATCAAGATGTTTCCTAAGATATATTGACAATTGTATTTGAGGTCAAGTTGAACCAACGAAACCTTAAATATAAAAATGTAATATTTTTCAGTATTTGTATAATTGTACATAATGTAACAGCAAACCTGTTTTTGATACATTGATTATTTTCATGCATTTTACTGTAAATTTGAGATTTTATTGGATAGTTGTATATGATGTTAACCTAAATCGGTCACTTGATCAAGACAAATTTATTATATGGCCTCCATGGCTAAAAATAGAACATAGGGGTAAAATGCAGTTTTTGGCTTATATCTCAAAAACCATTTAGAGCAAATCTGACGAGGTAAAATTGTTTATCGGGTCAAGATCTATCTGACCTGAAATTTTCAAATGAATCAGACAACCCGTTGTTGGGTTGCTGCCCCTAAATTGGTAATTTTAAGGAAATTTTGTTGTTTTTGGTTATCTTGAATATTATTATAGATAGAGACAAACTGTAAACAGCAATAATGTTCAGCAAAGTAAGATCTACAAATAGGTTAACATGACCGAAATGGTAAAATGACCCTTTTAGAAGTTATTGCCCTTTATAGTAATTTTTTTTTAACATTTTTTGTAGATCTTAGTAATCTTTTACAAAAATCTTCTCTGAAACAACTTGGCCACAACTATTATTGGGGTATCTAGTTTAAAAAAATGTGTGGTGTGACCCCGCCAACCAACCAAGATGGCCGCCACAACTAAAAATAGAACAATGGGGTAAAATGCAGTTTATGGCTTATAACTCAAAAACCAAAACATGTAGAGCAAATCTGACGGGGGAAAATTATTCATCAGGTCAAGATCTTTCTTTGTTGGGTTGCTGCCCCTGAATTTGCAATTTCAAGGAAATTTTGCTGTTTTTGGTTATTATCTTGAATATTATGATAGATAGAGATAAACTTTAAAATACAATAAATGTTGGCAAAGTAAGATCTATAAATAAGTCAACATGACCGAAATTGTCAGTTGACCCCTTTAAGAGTTATTGCCCTTTATAATCAAGTTTTAACCATTTTTTCGTAAATCTTAGTAATATTATACAAAAATCTTCTCTGAAACTACTGGGCCAAGTTAATTATAGATAGAGATAATTGTAAGCAGCTAGAATGTTCAGTAAAGTAAGATTAACAAACACATCACCATCACCAAAACACAATTTTGTCATAAATCCATCTACGTCCTTTGTTTAATATTCACAAAAACCTGGGTGAGCGACACAGGCTCTTAAGAGCCTCTAGTTTAACATGCACACATATTTTTTTTAAATTTAAACCGAATCTACAATAAACATTCAAAGTATGTGGAATAGGGCTCAAAGGCTCTGATTGGCCAAGAGAAATCCTGTCGTGGGCTCTGAGGTTTGTACATTGTATTTAATGATTCATTGTACACTTTTATACAAAAAAATGGAATTTGAAAAATTCTGGTAGATTCAACACAAGCAATGAATATTGAAATACAAAAAATAGTATCCTGTCGAAATATGGAACAAGTGAAAAACTAAATACTTGGATTAAGAATATAACAAGCTATTTTAAGAACACAAATAACACTTGACTACCCTTGTAATCCGGACTGATTGTTATATTTCAGTGAAAGTAAGATATGTACAACTGTAGAGTTATCAAGGTTATACTGGTTTCCTTCAATTTTACAAGACATGTTCTGAAAGTTTTTTCTTTACTTTTGTGCTATTTCTCCTTGGCGTAGTTGACACACATGTATCACCATTTTTGATTGGCAGTATTATTTGCTACTATTTAGTGTTTAAATACATGATCTATTCATTTTAGGAGATGTTCAGTACCAGATAAACTCACTGGCTCAGTTATCTGAAAGCTGTTGAGATAGGGAGAAGATAGGACAAAACAAATTTCAACAAAATGACAGGTGGAAAGATTCAGAAAGAGGCGGTAGTTGAAAACACCCAGTATGATCTTCATGTTTATTTTGTTACATGACAGTTGATAGGAAATCAGACGAACCTTCATTAGTGAGTGTGCCATATATTCATACAAAGTCTAGTATATTTGCTTAATACACATCTATTCAGTATTAATAAGTGCTACAAAATGATGATAGCCTTCAGAAAGTAAAACAGAAATAAATGTTTCAACAAATTGATTGATTGTTGGTTGCTTAATGTCCAGTGGCAAATATTTCATGCAAATTCAGGACGAGAACAAGTTCACAATAAATACAATAGGTAGGTTTGGTCATAACAGAGGCTATTCAGGATGATGGTTGGGGAAATTTGAACTGCCACAGGAAAATTAGGGTATATTGGATAGAGACCGAAATTTTGCCTTGCAACAGGCCATCTCCGGACCCCTCAAAGAGTTGTTGCAAGGGTTCTTAACGTGCAAAGAGCGTGGCACTCTCTTTAAAAGAGGCATCGGATTTAACGTCCCCTTCTGACCGGACGTGACTGCGAACTTGATACATCCCGCACAGCCAAACGAACGCCCCACTTCGGCAAGCGTTTTACTGCCGGTCGGGAGAACACCAAGTGACCATATTTCTATGCCCCAGTCATCCTTGGGGGCTTCAACAAATTGTGATACTAGAAGATTTTTATTAGTTGTCAAAGATACCAGAATTATAATTTAGTACGCCAGACGCGCGTTTCGTCTACATGAGACTCATCAGTGACGCTCATATCAAAATATTTATAAAGCAAAACAATTACAAAGTTGAAGAGCATTGAGGATCAAAAATTCCAAAACGTTGTGCCAAATACGGCTAAGGTAATCTATGCCTGGGATCAGAAAATCATTAGTTTTTCGAAAAATTCAAAGTTTTGTTAACAGGAAATTTTAAAAAATGACCACGTTATTGATATTCATGTCAACACCGAAATGTTGACTACTGGGCTGGTAATACCCTCGGGGACGAAACGTCCACTAGCAGTGGTATCTACCCAGTGGTGTAAATAGTTATCTTATTATTAAGATTATAATAAATCCTATTTATTGTGACCATCAATCTTTCGTCCCTTGTTTATATCCCTTTACAGTTTGAATGATTTGAAAATTTGATGAATGTTTCGTTTCTGTTCTCAAGCTTTGGTTTCCATCAACCAAATATTATGAATCTTAGGCAGCAACTATTTGATATACGGGGGAGGGGACGGCTACGGATTTATTTTCAGGTTTAACTTTTTTCTTTCAATTTTAGCATTACATAGAGTGGCTGCTGAGGGTGAAACAAACAATTTTTTTTTAATCAGAATGAAAAACAAATTATCCCCCCCCCCCCAAAAAAAAAAATCAAATGGTTGCTGACTTATAAACAATACTGATTAAATTAAAAAAACAGATGAAGTTGTTATTTTGATGGCATAACTTTACAAGTTTGAAGTTATGAAATAATAAAATGTTTGTCAGTAAGTCAATTGATTTTCATTACTAAATAGGAATTACTTGTGCTCCTAGCAGTTGTCTCTTACATGTGCATAAGTCATTATTTTAAGAAATTATTGTTTCCTTATAGGTCCTGCAGCTATAATGTCTACTGCAGGATACCTAATGAAAGAGCTGGTGATATACCTCGAAGAGGGGGTTAATGGCTACTTATGTGCCTGTCCTTGTGCTGAAGGGGTAGAAGTGCAGCACATCTATCATGATAAAGGAGTAAACTTCTACCCCTTATCCCATTAAGGATCTTTGGAGAGGTATGTTTATTCTGTCTATTTCCGATATTATTAAACAGGTATAGACAAAATGCATTTTTTAATAAACGTTACATTCTTCATTCTGTGATTCTTGCCTTTTCATCTTTTCATCGATTTCAGGAAAGTTACACAAAAATTAACTCGAAGAGATCAGTTATAAATGCTGTATATATATTTTGGCTGTTGTTTAATACGATACAAATTTCATCACCGCAAACAGGAAAGCCATGAAAAAGTGAGGGACTGTTTAGAAAATCGGCTGATATTTGTCAATTCAATGCATTTATCGAGGAAGAGATATACTTGTTTGTGGATTGTATCCAAAAACCATCCAAAGAAAATTGTTATCCATAAGTGAATTGGATTTAAAAAAAAGCTTTCGAAATTGCTGTTGGTTAAGAAGCTGCTGAAAAGAAAACCAATGAATTTAGAAATGAAGTTTCAACAACCCACAAGGTGACAATGAGATCGTCAGAATGATATCGCTGCGGGTTATTTTTTTTAGAAAAAACATGATTTTGAATTTAATAAACTTTTTTTTAGGTCAGTGAAAGTGATTGCTGACTGAACATCCAATGAAGGTGGAAGGATCCACAGAGCTCTTCAGGTGATGGTAGTCCGCAATCATGTTAATTAGTGCATAGCTTAATCATTTTAAGAAGTGCATAGATTAAATGCTGTTGTGTACTGAATTACTGGTTGTATATATTACTAAACATGGACAAGCTGAACCCCCCCCAGGTTGATCTCTCTTTGATGCATTCTCTAATCTTTTAAGAAATTTAAGTTAAAATATAATTTAAAAAAAAGTATTGATAACACATATTAGTATAGAACACTTCTTTTTTATTAGGTTCGTGACAGTGACGCTACACAAATGCCAGTTCCGAAAATATCTTTACGATTCGCTTCATCATCAGATTCAGAAGATTTACCACACCATAAGAAACAAAAGAAAGAACGGGTAACCAAAATAGACAATAAAGAAACCAGCACACAAACGGTTTGCTTTGGTGATTTCATTACCATCACTGTTGGTATATTGGCCATATATATACCACTCGTAAAATCTGAAGAGAACAACAAATCAACACAAACTCTAGTAACTGGAACAATTCTGTCCTTCAGTAAATTCATGTTTATTGAATAGAACAATTTATAATGGAAAACTGTTTGAAACTGGGTATAACTGAAGATGATTTGAAGAATAAAATAATACGCATAAATGTTTTACAAAAAGAACTACCATCAACATTATTGATTCTTTTGACTGGATTTACTGAAAATGTTGACAAGACAGTATAAATGTAATGCGCATATAGCATGGCATGAAATAGTTATATTGTTCTCAGCTATCAACCTAAAATGGGACAGTACAACTTAAGAATAGATTAAATATCAGTCGCAGAGGCTTAACTAAAGAGATTGGAACACGTTTTTTTTAGAAGGCCCAAGAATAACACCTTGTAAAAACAATTGTAAAACTAATTTAAAAATACACTTTTTATCTGCAGTAAAACATTTTTTTAATTTTATTTACTAGTTTCAAGCAGTATCAAACATGAGTCGATTTTATATAATTGTATATTATAATCACATTTAATTTCATGAATATTTATAAAATAAAAAAAGTATTGTCACTTTTAATCGTAATTAATATAAATATTATATTTATAATTGTCCCCTAAAAATGTGATCATATATTTTAAATGCTTTGTTTTAATATTTCAGATTTACATTTGTGTTAACATCTGTAAAAAGGAATTTAAATCCAGATCAGGTCTTTCAAGACATAAGAGATTTTTTCACACAGAAAACCAACTAGGGTGTGGAATATGCACAAAAACCTACAAGTCAAGAGATGCTCTACGACGACACGAGAGAACAGTGCGTCAGGTAATTATATGGTACAAAATCTTTAAGCAGTATCAAACATGAGTCGATTTTATATAAATGTATATAATAATCACATTTAATTTCATGAATATTAATAAAATAAAAAAAGTATTGTCACTTTTTATCGTAATTAATATAAATATTATATTTATAATTGTCCCCTAAAATGTGATCATATATTTTAATGGCTTTGTTTTAATATTTCAGATTTACATTTTGTGTTAACATCTGTAAAAAGGAATTTAAATCCAGATCAGGTCTTTCAAGACATAAGAGATTTTTCACAAAGAAAACCAACTAGGGTGTGGAATATGCACAAAAATCTACAAGTCAAGGGATGCTGTACGACGACACGAGAGAACAGTGCATCAGGTAATTATATGGTACAAAATCTTTAAGCAGTATCAAACTTGAGTCGATTTTATATAATTGTATATAATAATCACATTTAATTTCATGAATATTAGTAAAATAAAAAAAAGTATTGTCACTTTTTATCGTAATTAATATAAATATTATATTTATAATTGTCCCCTAACAATGTGATCATATATTTTAAATGCTTTGTTTTAATATTTCAGACTTACATTTGTGTTAAGATCTGTTAAATGGAATTTAAATCCAGATCAGGTCTTTCAAGACATAAGAGATTTTTTCACACAGAAAACCAACTAGGGTGTGGAATATGCACAAAAACCTACAAGTCAAGAGATGCTCTACGACGACACGAGAGAACAGTGCATCAGGTATTTATATGGTACAAAAAAAAAGTCTTTATCAAATGACCGATTTAAGGTAACATCAAATGATTTATAAAAAAAAGACAAAATTAGAGTAAAATGTTGAAAAATTATCAGTATAGATAAAATCTGAATGAATATCCATTAAGTAGTAAATTTACTGAAAAAAGTTCAATAGAAAATGTTGAAATTTTAAAATAAAGCTGTGGTTGTTTCAATTTGATTTCTAATACATTTTTCAATACAAATTAGAAAAGTGTCTTTATCAAATGACCGATTAAAGGTATCATCAAATAAATTATGAAAAAAGTGGCAAAATTACAGTAAAATGTTGAAAAATTATCGGTATAGCTAAAATCTGAATGAACATACAAAAAGTAGTAAAATTAACTGAATAAAAAATGTTTACTGAAAAAATGTAATTTTTAATTAAAGCTTTCGTTATTTCAAGTTTACTTATAATACATTTGTCAATACAAATGAGAAAATTGTCTTTATCAAATGACCGGTTGAAGGTAACATCAAATAAATTATGAAAAAAGTTGTCAAAATTACAGTAAAATGTTGAATAATTATCAGTATAGCTAAAATCTGAATAAATATATAATAACTAGTAAAGTTTACTGAAAAAATATTGAATTTTTAAATAAAGCTGTGGTTGTTTCAATTTGACTTTTTATACATTTGTCAATACAAATTAGAAAATTGTCTTGATCAAATGACCGATTTAAGGTAACAATATATACAATTATCAAAAAAGTTGTCAAATGTACAGTAAAATGTTGAAAAGTTATCGGTATAGCTAAAATCTGAATGAATATCCAAAGAATAGTAAAGTTTACTAAAAAATGTTACTCAGAAAATGTAAAAAATTTTAGATAAAAGCTGTGGTTTCAATTTGACTTCTTATACATTTGTCAATACAAATTAGAAAACTGTCTTGATCAAATGACCGATTAGAGGCAACATCATATACAATTATCAAAAAAGTTGTCAAATGTACAGTAAAATGTTGAAAAATTATCAATATAGGTAAAATCTGAATGAATATCCAAAAGTAGTAAAATTAACTGAAAAAAAATGTTACTGTAAAAATGTTGTTAGTTCAAATTTACTTTTAATACATTTGTCAATACAAATTGGAAAATTGTCTTTATCAAATGACCGATTTAAGGTAACATCAAATAAATCATGAAAAAAAATGACAAAATAACAGTAAAATGTTGAAAAATTATCAGTATAGATAAAAAATCTGAATGAATATCCAAAGAATAGTCAAGTTTACTGAAAAAATGTTATTCAGAAAATGTTAAATTTTTTATATAAAGCCTTCGTTAGTTGAATTTTTACTTTTAATACATTTGTCAATACAAATTAGAAAAATATATTGATCAAATGACCGATTTGAGGTAACATCATATACATTTATCAGAAAAGTTCTTTAATATACAGTAAAATGTTGAAAAATTATCAATATAGGTAAAATCTGAATGAATATCCAAAAGTAGTAAAATTAACTGAAAAAAATGTTACTGTACAATGTTGTAATTTTTAATTAAAGCTTTCGTTAGTTCAAGTTTACTTTTAATACATTTGTCAATACAAATTAGAAAATTGTCTTTATTAAATGACTGCTTTAAGGTAACATCAAATAATTTATAAAAAAAACCCCACAAAATTAAAGTAAAATGTTGAAAAATTATCAGTATAGATAAAATCTGAATGAATATCCATTAAGTAGGAAAATTTACTGAAAAAAAGGTTAATAGAAAATGTTGAAATTTTTAAATAAAGCTTTCATTAGTTCAAGTTTACTTTTAATACATTTGTCAGTACAAATTAGAAAATTGTCTTTATCAAATGACCGATTTAAGGTAACATCAAATAAATTATGAAAAAAGTTGTAAAATTTACAGTAAATGGTACTTGCTGCAAAAAACAGAAAGTCAATTTAGTACGTAGTATTGTTAAGATATCATTTTAAATTTTTACATATTTTCGTATCTGCACTTTTCCATGGTTAAAATTAGAGATAACTGTATTTTAAGCTACGACGGCATCAATTTGTGATTTGATGGTCGCAAATTAGGTTTACTGGCGACGCGTTAGTGGAGACAGTAAAAAGGTATTTGCGACCATCAAATCCCGAATTGATGCCGTCTGAGCTTAAAATACAATATTGTTATCTCTATTCAATTGAAACTGACAGAAAACAACGTTAAAACATGTTATTAAAATCTGTCATATGCCGTCTGTGCTTGCGTGTACGTCCCATAGCATCAATTGTCAATTAATGCCATGCAAGAAAGAGACATTATCCAATGAAAATGAACGTTACAAACGTTGTTGCATTAGAATTGTAAATGTATGACTTGAAGTTGTTTTCTGTTAGTCTCATTATACAGGAGATAACTGTATTCATGTATTGTATTTTAAGCTCTGTTAACATCAATTGGTGATTTGGTGGTCACAAATATCTGTTTAATGGCTCTTCTTATGCCTAAAAAATAAACTTGCTACCATTTAATCATCAATTGATGCTGTCAGAGCTTAAAATATAATACAGTTATCTTCTGATTCCTAAGTCTGGAACTTTCCAGTATTTTATGAAATAAATGTATACTATAGTAGTTTAACTTTTTGTAAATTTTGTATCTGTTTTGTATTATCTTTAGAAAAATCAAAGCACCAAAGGCGCGGTAGACAGTTAAGTAAAAAAAAAGCAGAGGCAAACTTGGCAGAAGTTTATATTATAAGACAAATATTGTTGCTTCAATTTGTTTTTTTAAAGATTTTTTAAAAAGAACAAACATTTAACAATCATATAGTGTACATTTATGTTCATTTAATGAATTAATCATTGAGGCAAATAATTCATATTTTGTCAAAGTTTTTAAAAGCAACACATACCGGTATATCAAGTATATTTTTTTCATGGTCATGAGTCTGCAGTGGTACAAGTTTGCAATGATTGCAGTTCGTTAACGTTAGTATTGCATGGTTGACTGTTAGAAGTTCAAATTGACTTTAGTACGAGCTTGTAAAAGTATGAATAAACTTGCTTCCCTGGAAAGAAATCTGAGTTTGTGTTCAACAGTACACTAAGTTATCAAACAGGAGTGACCCTAAGGACTCTCCCTATATTTCATTTGATCAGTTTTCATACATGAATATATATGGTTTAATTTAACGGTGGGGTGACTGCAGGGACTCTCCCTATATTTCATTTTATTTGTTATACAGTACCATACATGAGTATATATGGTTAAGGGGTGGGGATCTCGGCCGTTTCCAAGTTCTCAAATAGGAGGGGTGGGGTGATCCCCAGGGACTCCCTCTACATATTTCATTTGAATTGTTATATTGTCCCATACATAAATATATATGGTTTAGGGGTGGGGATCTCGACCGTTTCCAAGTTCTCAAATAGGAGGGGTGGGGGTGATCCCCAGGGACTCCCTCTACATATTTCATTTGAATAGTTATATTGTCCCATACATGAATAAATATGGTTTAGGGTTGAGGATCTTGAATGTTTCCAAGTTCTCAAACAGGAGGTTGAACAGTGACCCTTTGATTTGTAATATTGTCCCATACAAGAATATATATGGTTAAAGATTGGTGATCTCAACTGTTTCCAAATTCCATACCGGAAGGGGGAGAGTGGCCCAACGAACTCCACCTACCGTATATTTCATATGATTTGTTATATTGTCCCATACATGGTTTAGGGGTGGGAATCTCGGCCGTTTCCAGGTTCTCAAATAGGAGGGGTGGGGTGATCCCCGGGGACTCCCTCTACATATTTCATTTGAATTGTTATATTGTCCCATACATAAATATATATGGTTTAGGGGTGGGGATCTTGAATGTTTCCAAGTTCTCAAACAGGAGGGGTGGGGGTGATCCCCAGGGACTCCCTCTACATATTTCATTTGATTTGTTATATTGTCCACTACATGAAGATATATGGTTTAGGGATAGGGATCTCAACTGTTACCAAGTTATCAAAAAGGAGGGATGGGGTGATCCCCAGGGACTTCCCCTATATTTCATTTGATTAATTATATGTTGTCCCATACATGAATAAATATGGTTTAGGGGTGGGGATATCGACTGTTTCCAAGTTCTAAGAACATGAGGGGGTGGGGTGACCCTGGGGACTGCCCCTATATTTCATTTGATTATTTATTTAGTCTCATCCATGAATGTATATGGTTGAGGGGTGGGGATCTCATCCGTTTCAAAGTTATCAAACAGGAGGAGGTAGAGTGGCCCAATGGACTCCACCTATATATAATAAGATTTGCTTACATTCAGGTATCATATATATAGTTGCACTACTTGTGTCTGTCCCAAGTCAGGAGCCTGTAATTCAGTGTTTCTCGTTTGTTTATGTGTTACATATTTGTTTCAGTTATTTTTTTTTATATAAATTAAGGCTATTAGTTTTCTCGTTTGAATTGTTTCACATTGTCTTATCGGGCCTTTTATAGCTGACTATGTGGTAATGGTATGGGCTTTGCTCATTGTTGAAAGCAGTACGATGACCTATAGTTGTTAATGTCTGTGCCATTTTGGTCTCTTGTGGACAGTTGTCTCATTGGCAATCTTCCAGCTATTTTAACTGACCCATCAAAATTGAGAAGAAAAAAAAAATACCCCTTGAAATTGCAGTAATATGTTTAACTTTAAAAGCATCTAACAAGCATTACCAAAATTTATCACTGATAAAGAAAATTTATACTGGAACTAGGAACATATATTTTGTTAGATAAACTGTTTCCATCTGTCACATTGTATTGGATTTTGACATTAAAATTTGTGTACAAAATGTGTTCTGCTTTTTTTCTTTTACATATATCTTTTGGTTTTCAATTCTAGTGTTTATATTTATTTACCATGCATAGATGTATTTTGTCACCTGTCTGGATTTTTTTTTAAATGATAGCCGAACCCGGGATTACCGTTATCCGCTTCCGGAATCTGATCCGATATTGTACTTGTCTTCCCCGGCAGCCATTTTATTTTCAATGTTGTTTTTGACAGATGGAGTGAAATACAATTTTACTCGGATTTACACATTATTTGTCGGCGATTTTCTGTATAAATCTAGCGGTTGAACAAATTGAACATCGCTGTCATGGATAGTAATGATGAAAATAAGTTTGAGATCGTTTATTAGAAAACTTTGGAAAAATGTTTGGAAAAAGTTATTTTTTTTATTTTCTTTGACGGTCCGTCGGGCATGTCGGGCGTACCTAGTAACCAAGTAGAAAGTCCGACTGCAAAAATGGAAGGTCGCAGACCTCGGACCACCGCTAATTTGAATCCCTGCATCCATATTGAAAAGATACGAAATTTCGTATTCTAATTCAAAATTGCCGCCAACAGCGTGATCAGTAGAACTTATTTTCATAGACTTCTGACGTAGTTGACTACGTATTGATGACAAACAATATTCCTACGACTTTTGCAATTTGGGAAAACTTAACTACTTGTCTTTAGAGATTTTCGGCGATTAAATATTTCATACATTTGTTCTTTGACATCTTAGCCAAAAGCTCAGGGGATAATAAAACACATAAGGATTCCTAATGTGCTCTACTTCCTATGTGCAACTTCAAAACTTTTGGGAAAATCGACGATCATTTAAGGTTTTTTTGGTCATATTTTTTGTAATCCAGAATGAAAAGTATGAAAAAAATGTCCAATAAGTTATAAATAACATAATATCCAGCTAGATAATAACAATGGCACGTATTTCAGCATTTATTGGGTAGCACACAAATCCAGGGTGCTCGCATATGCCTAAAAATCCTGTTAATCTTTTTTTGGGGAACGAGGTTTAGAATTGCTGGTTATGAAATATTGGTTGATATGTAGATTGTTTGTTGCTCAATATCCAGTAGCAAATAGTTCATGCATGTTCAGGACAAGAACATTATTATCAAGTGGCAAATATTTCATGCATGTTTAGGACAAAACTAATAAATGAATAAAGGATAGTCAACCTAAAAGTTCAGGGAGAATTGATAAAGTTTAAAAAAATGATAAATTTTCTATATCGATGGGAGTATTAGACGAAGTATAGTATATATTTTGAAAATTGTTTTTAATAATGTTACAGATGTGGTATGATCATGTTTTTCATTTGTGTTGAGATCTTGTGTGTTTGTAACCTGTCTTGTATCATTTTGAACTTGCATAAATTGCTATAAAGTATTTTATTGCTCATTTTTGAAGGTTGTATGTTAATGTGACCGTAAGGTTGCTAAGATCTGTCCATTTTTTTTTTATTTATTCTGTGTCAACATGCATGGTCAATGATATATACTGTAGATTTACTATTTTTTATTCTAGTCCTATTTTGAAAATGTTTATATACTTGCTATCTAATTGTGCATATTTATTGCCAAAACTAATTAAATTGAAATTAATTTATTCAGTTAGTTACAAAATATTGCTTTCAGTGAACGATTGGTATTTTTATTTTTTTTACCTTTTTTGTTAATGTGATGATTGATTTATTTTAGAATTTATTAACAAATTCAAGTTGATTAAGTCTTTTAATCACAGTAAAGACATTTCTTGTACAAGTCTGAATTTGTATTAAGTATCCAAATATTGGGAAAGATTCTATTTTGGTTGAATTATTTGAAGTTAAAAAGTTAAGGGTATTTTTTTTTCATGACTCTCATAAAGCAAAACATAACGATCCTACATTCCTTCATCATCATCCACAAAAATTCTCTCTGTTGTAACAGTTTTTGATATTTTAATAACTTTCTAAACTATACTGGGTTTCTGCCAAACTTGGACAGAAGCTTGTTCATGTTCATAAGGTAGTACCAAGAAGTAAATATTGTAAAAAAAATACTTTTTTTCCATATTTTACTTTGTTTTGCAAGAAACTACATTTATTTTGCAGTTTTAGGTTGTTAAAACACTTATAAGATTCATAAACTGTTCTGGATTTTAATCAAATTTGGACTGAAGATTTGTGCAATCAAAATTAGTATAAAGAGGGTTATTTTTATAGAAAAAAAAATTATATAGCAAAAGTAGGCGAAACACTGGGTTCCTCAGAACCCTTACAAATTAGTTTAATAATTAATTACTTGACTGGCCAAATATGTAAAGATTTGGTCTCTCAACAATTGTCTGTGCATTAAGCTTGCTTTGCATTGGTCTTGTAATTTGTAACTCCTCATTTTTCAAAAAGTTGGCTGAGTCATAAATCAATGATGCCATGAAACTAATATAGGTGTGGTTGAGAATGTCGGAATGGTCATGCCACATTTTAACGTGAAATGTCCTCTCTGTGGTCTTCAGCAGGTTTGTCAAATCTGGGAGAGACATGTTGTTATTGTATTTGATCCCATTTTTTTTTTAATTTCTGAACAGTTGTTTGGTAATCTAAGTCACTGTACTCCTGGTCTGTTCTAATACGTAGTACACTAGCTTTGTGTAATCTCAATAATTCATTTTGTATAAGCTCCTGCAGTGGGATTTTTCTGCCATAGATGTGTGTTTTTGTTTCTTCCAGAAGTCCATTTATATTAATGATGTTGTTTTTGTAATATCTTTGGTGTTATTTTGACGCCAATGTTGTAGGCCTTTGAGGCAAGTTTGTCTTTTGATATAATTTTTAGTTTTTTGCTAGATCTTTGAAGAGGTACTGATAGTTTTGATTTGTAAACTCTTCTCTTTGGTCTTCTTATTCTTTGGATAATGTCTCGGCCACTGATTTTGAAATGCCTATTAAATTTAGCTATGTTGAAACCATTGTCTCGTGCAAAGTTGGCTAGTACTTGGCCACCATTTTGAATGATTTTATGTTTACATGAAATTTCATATTTCCTAGCTAATCTTGACCAATTCATTATTGTACTTGTTGACTGTCGTACCTCAGTAAGGAAACTTTCCTTATCGAATGAGTAGGAGTCATAATGGCCTATTGGGTTTTTTGATTTTTTTTTAACAGTGGCGCTTTTTATTTGGTTTGTTTTCACCAGTTTTTCTGCATCTTCTGTGGAGATGTATGAAGCTTCATTCGCTCATTGTCATGTTGTTGAAAAGATTTTCCAGTGGTTAGAAGGATTTCTAAATCGTTGTCATCACTTTGGAAGGAGGATTCTATTTGTTTTTTAGTTTCTTTAATGGATGAAATGATTTTTTTATTTTTTTCTGCTGATGACTCTTTTGGTGACAAATTTAGAACTTCTGCAAGTGTGGTTTTGAAGTTTATATCAAATGTTTTTTCAAACTCTGGTTCCAACATCTTACATCTTGTGTAGTTTTTTTCCCCTGATTTTTTTTAAAGTTGATACATTATGATCCTCCAAATTAACTAGGTCTTTGCAGATTTTTTGTAATGGACTTTCTTGGTAACTTTTCTACAACAAAGAGGCATCTCCATGTGTAACATTGCATTGGTTGCAGTTTTCAAGGGTATGCTTACCCTTTTCATTTCATTAAGCTTGAGCCAATTTTGCAGAGAAAAATAATTGATGAATTTATTTCTTTCTCCTGAATGATTGTTGTTTTTATAATACTTATTGGTTGTTACATAACTTTGAAGTCTAGAACATTGCTGTTTAAATTGATTGTATGAATGTATTTTCAGTTTCTTGTACTTGTTCATAAAATAATTATTTTTTTTAAAAACATCTATTGCAGCATCGTCTTTGGTAGATCTCGAAATAATGACTTTGACAAAGTTGCAATAATAAATTCATATTGTTAATTCATGACCAGATGATTAGATTTTAGAATTCAACATGTAGATGCGGATTTTCATTGAAACAATTTGTAGCTTTGCAGATATATTAGGTGGAATAAATATATTTGGTATGTATTTAGAACCATAGATTTGTCATTGGTTGATCAAAAAATCAAATAGTTGAAGCTGATGATCAAATTTCAAAGATTAAAAAAGAACCGATAATGGCTGCCATGTCCTTGAATGTTCTTCATTTGCAGTAGAGAAGTTAATTACTTAATGAGGAAATTGAATTTTTAAGTAAATCAGATGTATTTATTTTAGACATTTTAAACATAGAAACTTCTTTTCATAACTTTGTAGCAATAATGACTATGCATGCATTTTATAATCTACTATTTTACTGTAGAACTGCATGATGAGCAACATGAAAAAATATTTTAAAAAAACCCAACTAAATAACAAAAATAAGTACAGGAAAAAAAATGACACAAGACAAAAAAACCGTAACCATTAAAAAGAGGTATTGTTTGAAAATATTTTGCAAGTGTGTGGTACATCAATAGAACTTCAGTATATATAGATAAATATACTTTATTGAAGAAGAATTTTGTTTAGATTTGATAGTTTGGAATGGTCTATGTGGGGCCACTAGGCTGTCTGCCCACTTTGCACCAGCAACTTGTAAATAATGCCTAGGGAGGGAACCGAACCCTCATACATAGACCACACAAATTTTCCAATAGAATATATATATAAATAATAAAAAAAACTATTGGCTGATACACAAGTGAACACTTGTATATTCGTTCCCATATATAAACATGATTGAAAGGTGAAAAAAGGTAGGTTATGTACATCATAAATAAATTTAACCAACCCCTCCCCCTTATTCCTTTTTTTACTGAAACCTAGTCATTTGCGGTAGTACTATCCCGTAGTGATTTACCAATCAAGTTAAATATTTTTATTAGAGATAATTCGCACTAAAATATTATGTTTTTATTTAAAAAAACAAGCCGTAGATGAAGATTCTTATTTTAATGTTGAAATTCCCGCACTTGCAACTTTGGAATGTTGACACACGATTGCCTCCCTTTTCAAGTCGCCAAAACGTTTGATAGCGATGGACGACCTTCAAAACATTTTATGGAAAAGTAAACAAACGAGTAGAACAAGTTATAAACGTTAACATTTATATAAATAGTTATCAAAGGTACCAGGATTATAATTTAGTACGCCAGACGCGCGTTTCGTCTACATAAGACTCATCAGTGACGCTCACATCAAAATATTTATTAAGCCAAACAAGTACAAAGTTATTTCACAAGAATTGTAGGAAATAAAATCAACAACTACAAAATAACTGATCGCAGATGTAAATTGTACGAGAAATAGATAAACGAAGCATAATTTATGGTAAAGGTCGCAACAACGGACGAGTATTTTTTATTATATTTTTTTTTAAAAACAGGAAACTTTTTTCAGGAAGCGATCAGCAATAAATGTGTAGTATACAGTGTCACTTACAACTCGGTTAAATTTTTAGGCATAGTTTACAGTGTGGGAACTTGTTCTACGGGCTAGATTACCCAGGGAATAAGACATATCATAAAATCACGTGACAACTTCGGACACCAGGTGTGAAATCATATAATATTACCTGCTACTCTAATAAATGATACCCCGATCTAAGAAGGTCACAAATACTTTTTATTTTCTTTCAAAATGAAAATAAGACAAAAAGGGGGGGGGTTAATTTTTTTTATGAAAAACTACATTAACCTACCTGCGGAATAACTTGGGACAGGCGAAAAACTACGGTGGGATAAACCATGTTCAGTTACATCTTAACCCTCCCCTATACCTCTAGCCAATGTAGAAAAAAAGAAACACACAGCAACATGACCAGTAAAACTTAGTTTAAAAAGAAGTTGAACTAACATATGACATAAAACCATCTGTTTCACATTTATTTTTAAGCAATTCGCAGATTTGTATATAAAAAAATGCCAATATCTTTCTACAGGCCCACTTCTGTTAAATTTAGAATCCTATTAAAGAGGAACGAAAGGTACCAGAGGGACATTCAAACTCATAGATCGAACATAAACTTACAACGCCAGGCTAAAAAGGAAAAAGACAAACAGAAAATAATAGTACAGAAGTCACAACATAGAAAACTAGACTTAGCAACACGAACCCAACCAAAAACTAGGGATGATCTCGGGTGCTCCGGAAGGGTAAGCAGATCCTGTTTCACATGAGGCACCCGTCATGTTGCTCATATTTTTACAAACCCGGTAATAGTGTCATTAGGTAGGTCACATTCGTGAAAAGGAACGGGATTGTAATTACGACATAAGAAACATATCTGATTTCATCTTGTGAAACGGATATTCCATAACGGTTTACCAAGAAGCGAATTAATTATCAATCTTTTTTTTTATCAAACTAAAGTAACTGCTTTTCCTAAAGCAACGTCTTTCCGATATAAAGACGACACAGTTTCAGTGTTTCAACATGTCTTATGTAGAGACAGCACATTCATCAAACCAGATGGAGGATGGTTTAAAGAAAACAGACAGTACATTGTTGTACAAGACACAATTGCTGAGTCAGGTATGCAAAACGTAAACCTCTCGTATCTGAGGGGTTGAGTTGAGCATATATACAATTATAATAGACGAATATTATCTAAATATTTTGTAAAATATGCTGCATGCATGTTTATTTTTGTTAAATTAAACTTTTTTTTATTACTGTTTAATACCTTTTCATGTTTGCTTCCCTATTTTTTGAATGTATGGTCATCGTATTTTTGCTTATGCATATATGTACAATTAACATCAATTTTAGTTAGTGAATATATTAACTGACGTTATTGTTTTATTTTGTTGTTGTAGCTAATGCAAAGTTTGAAACCTTTGAACAATACAGAAAACAACTTGCTTCATCCTCTACTGGTTTCTCAAACTCTAAACGTCGAACAGTAGAGACATCGTCTGTAAATGTAAGTACACGTATAAGTCGCACTTCGAGGATGTTAGCCCGAGTAGGTGTATGTATTTACATTTCGTAATTTACAAACAAAGATTTTGTTTATGCACCAGGTGTATGGGTTGGTTTTCATTCTCTTTAGTTTGCCTCAACCGTGACACTTACACACACTGCGTAAATCCACCAAACACAGAAAAGTTCGAATTTTGGTGGTGTCATTTTTATCGTTCTAGAGTTAACCCCCCTTACAAATTGAAAACATACTGAACTTGTCTTTTACGTTCTTTAACTTAAGCTTGCCAAAAATAAATGTATATGAAACTTGTACACAATACCGATTGCTACAAAACTCTGATCAAATACAAATGGTATTATTGCTTTTACCGTTCTTCGATCAGGTATATCCCTTTATAACTTCATATTATGCAAGCGGGGGCATCATCTGTGTCCCATGGACACATTCCCCATTTGTATGTAAAACGATAGATTTCATTAATTAAGGAGGGGTTCTATCAGCAATGTTGCCTTATTTTATGGGAAAGCATGAAGAATGTAGGGTATTCAATTACAGTAAACAACATTCTGCAAGTATTTTTATCAATTCACACAAGAATGTCAAACCCTCAAAGATTTATAATATTTGTGTTGCAGTTTGTCCTTTATCAAATGAAGTATAGGTAGCTTTCATTATTGTTGGAAATATATGCAGTTTTCAATCATTGTTGCTAAATTTCCAAATACCGTTGTCTGCCTGAGCCTAACAGAGCAAAAAAAGGGGGGGCGGTTTTGTTTTCACATTTGTTGCACTGAGTATAGATAAGATCTTGACAGCATTCATTTTATGGAAGAAACCTATGATGTGTCAATTTAAATTCGAAAATAGCTGTATCAGGCTTTAATATTGTGTCCATACTTGTATTACTGTTCAGAACTACGACCCCTGCGGGCGTATAAAAAATTATCATGTGAAGCGTTTTCATCATACTCTTCTAAACTTTTCCAGGAATTTATTCGGTTATTGTACCTCTACTGCGTCCTTATCCTCCACCCAAACACGTGTTTATGCTGTATTGGAGGAGGCATGAAGTGTTATCCTTATCTGTCTGTACGAACAGAAATTAATTTACAAAAAAGAAAAACGTAAAACGAAAATTAAAAAACTAGAGGCTCTCAAGAGCCTGTGTCGCTCACCTGTTACTGTATTTACTGAAGTCCGTCATCTTGGTTGGTAGGTGGGGTCATTAGACACTTTTTTAAATAGATACCATAGTAATGATTGTGGCCACGTTTAGTTTAATATGGCCCATAGTTTTAGTACAAGTTACAAAAATGACGAAAAGTTGTTCAAAATTGACTATAACTCCTTATTGGGTACTCTTACAATTTTTATCATGTTAACTTATTAAATTGCTGTTTACAGTTTATCTCTATTTATAATAGTATTCACGATAATAACCAAAAACTGCAAAATTTCCTTAAAATAACCAATTGCAGGGCAGCAACGTAACAACGAGTTGTCAAATTCATCTGAAAATTTGCGAGGGGATAGATCTTATTCTGATGGACATTTAAATCTTTAAAGATTTGTCCTAAATGTCTTAGTTTTAAAGATATAAATAAAAAACTGCATGTTACCCCTTAGTTCTAATTTTAGCCATGTCAGCCATTTTGTTTGGTAGGCGGTGTCATCGGACACATTTTTTAAACTATATACCACAATGATAATTATGACCAAGTTTGGTTTAATTTGGCAATGTAGTTTCAGAGAAGAAGATTTTTGTACAATTTACAAAAACTGACGAAAATTTGTTAAAAATTGACTATAAAGGGCAATAACTCCTTAAGGGGTCAACTGACAATTTTGGTCATATTGACTTATTTGTAGGTTTTACTTTGCTGAACATTATTGCTGTTTACAGTTTACCTCTATCTATAATAGTATTCAAGATAACCAAAAACTGCAAAATTTCCTTAAAATAACCAATTCAGGGGCAGCAACCTAACAACGGGTTGTCCGATTCATCTGAAAATTTCAGGGCAGATAGATGTTGACCTGATCAACAATTTTACCCCATGTCAGATTTGCTCTGAATGTTTTGGTTTCAAAGTATAAGCCAAAATATACATTTTACCACTGTGTTCTATTTTTAGCCATGGCTGCCATCTTGGTTGGAGGGTCAGGTCACCGGACACATTTTTTAAACTAGATACCCCAAGGATGATTGTGGCCATGTTTGGTTAAATTTGGCCCAGTAGTTTCAGAGGAGAAGATTTTTGTAAAAGTTTACGGACGACGGACGACAGACGCAGGACGACGGACGCCAAGTGATGAGAAAAGCTCACTTGACCTCTCAGGTCAGGTGAGCTAAAAATGAACTGTATAAAAGTATACTTTTGACGTTTGTATACTGTTTTAAAGAAAACATATCATTTAACTTGTTTGCGACATTTCAAGATAACTGTTGGACATGGTCACTTTGAAAAAAGAACTTTCCAAAAAATATTGGGGAAGCAGTCCTGTACGAGGTACCGTATCAGTTGGTCCATTACCGAGTGATACAGACACTGTATTAGATATAAAAATTAAAGCTGTCGAGAAATTTTGTGACGTTAACAGAGCATTTAAAGAAAAATTCGAACACAGAAAGTTTGTGCTGCTATATAAAGATGGATCAGAGGTGGAAAGAGAACTTCCAAACGGTGAAAAGTTCTCCCTAAAAACTTACAGACTTTCTCAATCCTCAGATGAGGTTTTATCTCTGTGAAAGAGGTAATCATTTGTAAATTATTTTTTTATATTTTTTACTACAATCTAGTCTTGCCTTCAAATTTACCGACCTTCAAATTCAATTTGATTATTCATGTTATTGCAATATTTAATACTACTTGGAAACAACAGGGACTCGGTTATAAGATTAAAAATGTGTTTATCAATGTTTTTAAAATAATTTTTCGTTTTTCCAGTGTTTAACGTTGGCATCAATATGTCTTTGATTTCTAGCAAGGTAGGGTTAAATATCCATATCCGAATACTGAAGAGTTTTCAGTCTGATGGACAGTTTCAAAGACATACCTAACTTCATGTATAAATTATCAAAACTTTTAGAAACGTTCGAGAACCTTGCTACCGTGGATATTTGAATGGATAGATATAGCCAAACTCAACGATATAAAGACGTGACCCCCGCAGGTTCACGCAAACTGGAAAAAAACTAAACAAATATTGAAAAATATCAAAGGAGGGATCAACTCCACATGCAACTGTACCATGCCGGTCAATTTGATAGCGATTGGTTGCGGCTTGTGAAAGCTATAATTTACACCTAATTTATGAATAATCGATCTATATAATTCTGATTGATTGATTGATTGTTGGTTGCTTTCATTCTGGAACATTATTAAATAAATCATACATATTATTGACATTGAAATGCTTCTTACGAATATCAGCAAAGTCAATACAATTAATTAAAACATGTTTAATAGTATACTTGCAGTTGCAAGAAACACATTGTGGTTCATCTTCATTTTTTAAAAGATACTCGTGTGTTATTCTAGTATGACCAATACGACATCTAGTAATAAATAAAGGCAACAGTAGTATACCGCTGTTCAAAACTCATAAATCCATGGACAACAAACAAAATCGGGGTAACAAACCAAAACCGAGCGAAACGCATTAAATATAAGAGGAGAACAACGACACAACACCGAAACGCAACACACACAGAAACTGACCAATCATCAGACAAAACACCACGAGAATAACAAATATAACATGAAAACCAAATACATGAATTTGGAATAGACAAGTACCGTGCCACGTCTTATCTCAATATCTCAAAAATAAGAGAAAACACAAACGACTCAACGTTAAAATGCAACACTCAGAGAAACGAACAATAATATAACAATGACCATCTTCCTGACTTGGTACAGGACACTTTTAAAGGGGAATAAAAGTGGACACTTTTAAAGGGGAATAAAAATAACACACTGATCTTTTCTGCACATAATATTATTAAAAGGTTTGCCTAAATTAGGTTTAATTTCATGCAATTTATTATCATCTTTTTTACTCCATTTATTTTTCAATATATTGAAAACATGTTCTCTAATATTAGATTTAAAATCAGTATATGGTATATCACAATTAGATAGAGGGTCACCCAGGCCATTCTTTGCCTCAAGGTCTACAGCTGTGTTTCCAAGGATTCCAACATGACTCGGAACCCATAGAAATATTATTTCTTTCAGAAGAATTTTTAAATTCCTCATTACATATAAAATTTTGAGAATTGTTGGGTGTTTAATTTTAGTATTTTGTATAGCTTGTTAGCATGAAAGTGAATCCGAACATATAATAAATTTGGATCTATCTGAAGAAGCAATAAATTTCAAAGCCAAAATTATTGCTTCTGCTTCAGCAGTAAAGATGGATGCATCAGATGGCAAACGGAGGGTTGCAGCTCTGTCCCTGAAGACAGCAGCAGATGCAACTCTGTCACCAGCTTTTGATCCATCAGTATAGACAGTTGAAAAATCTAGATAATCGGCTTTAATTTCAGCATAGTGTTGCTGAATTAAAAGAGGATTTGTTTTATTTTTATTGTGTTCACGGAGATCAAATATCATTTTTGGTTTGGGAAGTTCCCATGAGGACATTTGCAAGTTTTAACTTGAGCAACCGATTTTAAATCAAAAGAAGCTAAATGTGGTTTTAAACGTATACTTAACGGAGGATTTTTATTTTCATGTTTCGCAAAAATATCTTCATAAATCGGATTAAAAACACAGCTGTAGGCAAGATTATCTAAATGGGCTTTTAGTTTGACAGTATATTGAAGTCCAAGCTTCAAACGTCTGTCAGAGAGTGAATGCTCATCAGCCTCTACATACAGACTCTCAACTGGTGAGGTTTTAAATACGCCTAGACAAAGAAGCAAACCTTGGTGATGCACAGCATCGAGAATCTGTATGTAGGACTTCTTGCAGAGCCATACACTTTAGAGCCATAATCTAGTTTAGATCTAACTATAGATCTATATAAATTGAGTAAAATGTTGCGATCAGCACCCCAGTCAGTGCTGCCGACAACTTTTAAAATATCTAAAGCTTTTAAACATCTAGATTTTAACACTTTGATATGGGGTAGAAAGGTTAACTTTTTATCGAAAATTAAACCAAGAAATTTGGTTTCATCAACCATTTTTATTGGGTTGCCTTATAAAGTGAGTTCTGTATCAAGGTGCAATTTCCTTTTGTTACAAAAATGCATCCCGACCGTTTTTGACGTGGAAAATTTAAAACCATTTTCCGAGGCCCCTTTTTCAATTCTTCCAAGACATAATTGTAATTGTCTTTCTATGTTATTCATATTTTTGCCTCTGTAACATAGTCAAAAATCATCAACGTACAATGAATCTTCAATATCACTTTTTAAAACTTCAAGACTGTTGATGTGAAGACTAAATAATGTAACAGATAAAATACTGCCCTGAGGGACACCCATCTCTTGATCACATTTAAAACTTTGATTTTTCCTAGTTAATTTTATTAAAGGAGAGGCTATGGTGGAAAATTCAGAAATGAATTTGCGGTAATAACCCGCAAAACCTAACAGCATTTTATTTCAAATACATTTGTAGGTGAAGGCGAGTCTTTTACACTTTCGATTTTTGTAGGATCACATTTTATTCCATTTTCAGATACAACATGTCCCAGAAAGATTACTTCTTTTTGAAATAATGTACATTAGGAGGGCTTTAATTTCAGATTTGCTGCACTTGGACATTCAAATACTAACTTGTGATTTTCTAAAGCTTGTTCAAAATTATTCCCCAAAACTATGATATCATCTAAGTAGCAAAGACAATGACGCCATTGAAGATTTCCCAAAACTTTTTCCATTAACTTCTGAAAAGTTTGAGCGGCTGAATTTAAACCCATGGGCATAACTCGAAATTGAAAAAGACCTTTATGAGTGCTAAAAGCAGTTTTTTCTCTGTCCTCCTCGTCACACGAAACCTGCCAATAGCCACTATGACAATCCACTGTTGACAGCCATTTTGCACCTTCTAGGGACGCTAAACAATCATCTATCTTTTGCAAGGGATATCCCGAAGGTGATCAAAGGGAATTAACCCGTCTGTAATCTATGCAAAACCGCCAAGAAACTTGGTCCTTTTTTTTCACAAGACAAATAGGACTACTCCAACTACTGTTACTGGGTTCTATTACGCCCTTTTTTAACATGGACTCTAATTCTTTTTCAACTATTTCTTTTTGTTTAGGAGAAATTCGTCTAGGGGGTGTTTTAACCGGTTTAGCCGATCCAGTATTAATCTTATGTTTTACCACATCTGTTTGGCCTAACATACAATCAGGTCCCACAAAGATATCTTGATATTCTACTAAAAGTTCAATTAACTTTTGTTTATTTTCAAGGGTCAAATTACTAGAGCATTTTTCCACTAACTCCTTTAAATGTTCAGGTAAATTTCCCTGGGTTTTATCTCTGTTGGTTTCCTGTTCTTGGGATACCAAATCGACATGTTCCAAAGTTCCTATCATCAAATTCTTTTTTAACTTAACAGGATTATCATTTAAATTTATCACTGAGATAATAATTTCTTTTTCCTTAGTGTTATTCAATGACTTGGCAACAAGTTAGCCCCTCTTTTGAAATAGAATTTTATTGGGCTCTATCATCCCAAAATCTCCTGAAAAATAACCATCGACATAACCTTTTAAAAAGGTTTCTGACCTAGGAGAGACAACTCTAATTTCCTTTAATTTGATTCTGGCACATGTTGTACTAAAATGTTTAAGGTTTATAACTTGTTTTGCTATAAGAAATTTAGCTTCTGCTAATTTGATTTCACATTCATAACATTTTAAAAAGTCCATTCCTAGAATGCCTTCTAATTTCCCTTGTTTTGTGAATATAATTTTATGTTGAAATTCATTATTGCCTATTTTAATTTCTCAAACAGCTTGACCTTTAATTTTCATTTTATTGCCATCAGCGGCAGATAGAGTCGATTCAACTCTGGACAGACCTGATGACCCTAAATCTATTTTTTAATTAAATTTTCAGATAATATAGTGACTGGGGAACCAGTGTCTATTAACATACCTATTTTGATTTTATTAATTTCCACAGGCACATAAAGACTTGGACCTTTATCAGCTCTAGAGGTATCAATAATGTCATTTAAATGACTACTTTTTAAATTGTCAGATTCATTTTTAGCCCTCACTTTCAAAGAAATGGCTGATTCGAGGGCCTTCGGATCAGCCAATTCTATTCCCCTATAGCCTGTAATCTGGCTATTTCATCTTTCAGATTTTTCATCTCGTCATCTTTTTGGCTAAAACACCTAGAGCTAATATGGCCAGTCTTGCCACTATACTCGCACTTGATTTCAGTTCTTTTTTTGAAATTGTTGTTTCCAGATCTAAATTTATTATTAGACTGCTCTTTTCTAGGAGAATTTTGATTTTCCTTAATGCCTAATTCTTCCTTAACAGGTTTTTTTTATCTGTTCTTTAAGATTTATATTTTGCTCATATTGAAGTTTAGAGTCTTTTTTGTCAATTGCATAAGTATGATAAGTGACTTCGTCAGAGAAATAAGGCGTTTTAATCTGATCGAGAGGTCCCTTTACAGCCTCATATTCTATGGCAAAAGATATTGCTTTTTCTAAAGTCCTAGGTTTACAAAATAACCGAGTGTATGACTGGAAATCACTATTCCCGATACCCTCAATAAATTGCTCGATGACCGATCCCTCTATAGAGATAGCATCCCTTTCAGGAAATGCTTGGGATGCTAATCGGCGTAGGGCATGTCCAAAATCAGATACAGACTCATCTTTCCGTTTTTTTACGATTTTTAAATTCATATTTGTGTGCGGTTTCTCGTTCTAAGGGGTTAAACCGTTGACTCAGCATATGTTTTAAGAAAGTAAAATCATTCTATTGGTATGGGTTTAGTTCACTAACCATCCTTTGAGCTACTCTCCTTAAACTCATCACTAATTGTTGGGCACTTTCATATTGGTCCCAACCATTCCAAGTAGCTACTTCTCCAAATTGGATTATATAATCTACCCAGTCAGAGTTTTGACCATCAAATGTGGGTGGCTCTTTTTGTTTTCTGATTACCCGTTGAGGGTTATTTTGCATAGGACCCATCATATTTGGATAAAATTGGGGGCCATCATATTTTGATGAACTCCATATACTTGTGGGTTAATATTTGGGCCTATATTTTCCATGGGTCTTTGTGGTTGCATAAAATTCATGGGTTGGGTTTGTCTTGGCAAATTATTAACCATTGGCATATTCATGATATTAGGAGTATAAGGATTCATATTAGGTTTATTCTGATTTATGAAAGCCGGTCCCATATTCACACTTGAAACAGGTGCATTAGCACTGGATATTGGTACCTGAGGATAGTAAGGGTAACATACCCCCATATCAGGTGATCTAAAAGAGCCACCACCCGCCGGTGGCAACTGTGTCGAATAAACACTTTGACCTTGGATATGTTTGATCGTATTGCATAACTCATGGAAATGATTCCTGAGTTATCCCCCTTCTCTCACTAAAATTTGAAGGAACAATTTGTGGGTCATAAGTAGGCATATAAGGAAAAGCACATTCGGTCTCTTTCTGAAATAAGTTCCATCAAAACTTTTGATTTTTCAACCCTGTATACCACCATTCCCCATGTAAAATTGAAAAATCGCCTAAAAGAAATTATTCACAATGCCTTTCAACATAAAAATGGTAGCAAACAAAAAGGTAAATCATGCTACACAGAAGACCAAGTAGTCAGTATGCTGGGGTTTCTTATCGACAACATATTTGTTGAGTTTGGAGGTAGACTTTTCCAACAAGTTGTCGGCATTCCTATGGGAACAAACTGTGCGCCTCTTCTTATCTTATTTCATATGAATCGGAGTTCCTCCAGACACTTGTCAAAAACAAGAGGATCAAAGAAGCCAGATTATTTAATTTCACTTTCAGATATATTGATGATGTTCTTTCCTTAAACAATCCGAACTTTTCTGATTGGGTTCCATTAATATATCCCCCAGAACTCGAGATTAAAGAAACAACAGACACGGCTTCCTCCGCCTCATTTTTAGACTTATATCTCGAATTTGACTTACACAGTCATCTCAGTACCAGAATCTTTGACAAACGAGACGATTTTAATTTCGAAATTATAAATTTCCCCCACCTTAGTAGCAATATACCAACTTCACCTGCGTATGGGATATATATTTCTCAACTTATTCGATATTCAAGAGCTTGCAGCTCCTACTCAGACTTTGTAAAACGTCATCAGTGCCTGAGTAGAAAGTTGATGAACCAGGGGTATGTCAAAGAACGTCTCGTCCTTTTTCTAAAAAAGTTCATCGGAAGGTACCAAGACCTTGTTTATAAATATTCCGTATCAACTTCTCAAATAATACACGATGGTCTTGATGTATAGATTCTGCGTACTGATGTTGTGTATCATCTTAACAACATGTTTTATTGTTCTTTTATTTGTTTTTGTTCTATTATTAAGATTACTTTTACTGTTGAATGGTTTTAGGTGATATCCGTTTGACGTGGCTCGGTACTTATACATCTCGTCAATATGTTTGTATTGGCTTTCATTTTTTGGTGATTTGTTTTGTATATGTGACTCTTTGTATATCTTTTGTGCTTATAACGTGACTCTGTACTTTAAAAGATCCCGTCAGTATGATATTTGCCTATCATATGTCATAATGATATATTTCTATTATGAATTACTATATACGTTGAACCACAAACGTCAAAATCAATCAATGGCGTAGTGGAATTAACAATTTTTGGATTCTCATAAATTCTATGTATAACTTTTGGACTAGTTTGAATCTCGGTCTATTTCTGTAATTTATTCTTACATACTTTTGATTTTTTAACCCTGTATGCGTACATTGCCTATGAAAATTTTAAAATTGTTTGTATGCACATTGAACGACAAATTTATGTGACTGTAACGTGTAACCGGGCGATCAATGGATCCGTATCTGAATAAATCAGGATTTCAAGTGTTCAACCTAAATTTGCACCACAACAAGTTGTCCTATTTAAAACAATTAACACACCCTTAAATGAATTCACAATGTCAAATATATAAGCTACACAATGCACATAAACTAAATTACAAGGTGAAGTTCCTCATTCACTTTGTATAAACACAATGCCTTATTATAGAATATATACACACAATGTCACTATGCAATCACTTTGCAACATGTATTAAGCCTGAGTATTCACAATGTCACTAATATATCACTATGCAACATGCATCAGACACTTAATTACACAATGTCACCAACGGATTACTATGCAACATGCATCAATTTATATCACACAAAACGTATAAACACATCATCACATATATACAACATCTATTAACAATATTCACCAATTTGTAATATCACCTTTGAATATTCAATAAACCACTATAACACAGTGACACAATAACACTTGCACAATGCTTCAATGCACAAGGAATGTATATGAACACAGCTCAACTCACACACTAATTATCACTATGAATCCGAACAAAATGAATATATTCCAAACTGGTAAAATTAAACACAGTGCACTTTCACTTAAACACTTCCACAATATAACAACTTGCAACACCAGCAAGATTTCACAATGTATTCTCACTAAATTAATACACGTCCACAATATAACAACTTGCAACACCAGCAAGATTTCACCATGTATTCTCACTAAATTAATACACGTCCACAATATAACAACTTGCAACACAAGCAAGTATACACTTTGTACTTTCACTGTACAATAACTTATTATATAAGTTCACTTTATAACACAATCACTATTCGAAATATTCACATATAAATCCAAACACTATAATTTATATCCTTTGAATCACTAAAGCCACTCTACTTACCAGTTGGAATATTTAATCCTAGAAGTTCACTCTTCAATGGTCCACATAAAACTGACAAAGTTTCTCTGTCTTGAGCTGCCTTATATACTACGATATGGAATGGTCCATTATACGTGAAGGGGTGAAAATCAAGACTATACCAAAATTAGGGGTGTTTTAAGTAATACATGGTGCTCCAACTATGGAGAAACTTATATACATATAGAAACACAATTAACAGGGAAAGACAACTGGTGATTCACATCAAAATAAATAAACTATGACCGATTTTCGTTACACTCCCCACGCTTCAAAAATCATGCGTCCTCGCATGACTCCTTGAATACATCTGACATGCTGATAAATCATCTATCAAAGTGGTCATTTTTCATACCCAAACTCTTACCATAGTGCAGTCACTATTTCCATTGGACACATCTTCTGACCACAACGTCAGGCTACCCTTTTGTCCATCAGGTCTTAACTGATGACATCACAAGGCACAACCCGTAGATACAAAGTCTACCTATATGTCCAAATTCCAGTCAGCCATATCAAACATATTGAACTTTCTTCTTATGCACACACACTATTCACAGTATTTCTCTTCATTTCCGAATAAAACTTTTTTTAAATTTCCTACTTAAAAATATCCCTGTTTCCAACATGAAACTCCTTCCTATTAACATCTGTAATTTTGAGTGTCACTGCCAAAGAATAAATTTAAAAGGTCCTAACAAATTTTGCCTCTGCAGCGGCCCCAAGGAGCCTACTCTTAACGAAATCTGCAGGAGGGGTCTTTTACATGCACAGGGCGTGACATGTTCCTGTACATGGGGCCTCGGATTTAACGTCCCCATCCGACGGACTCACATTTAACTATGTACACTATATACACTACAAAACTAGAAAACTATCTATATACACATTTACATTGATCCTTTACCCCAAAATGCTTCCTCTTTTCAGACTCACGACTACTGTCTTCCAAACACTACAGTATCTCTTATTAATTCAACACCATCTTTAATTCCTGAATCATTTTTCTTTTGTAAAGAATAAGAGGCTGAAATTGCATAAAACAGTGTCTAAAACAATTTTCCAATTTTTCAATTTCACTTGATAAAAGTCAAATTTCCAAATCAAACAGACTTTCTGCCATTTCAATTTCAACGGACAGTCTGACTTACATGTAATATTACTTCTTACTTGACAAAAATGCACAATACTTTGACTACAAACACAATACACAAGTAACTTTGAAAAATTACAACTGGTCCAATCATACATTCATATAAGTATTTACAGTAACAAAATCAACACATGAAATCCCACCGCTGCCACCAAATTTGTAACGTGTAACCGGGCGATCAATGGATCCGTATCTGAATAAATCAGGATTTCAAGTGTTCAACCTAAATTTGCACCACAACAAGTTGTCCTATTTAAAACAATTAACACACCCTTAAATGAATTCACAATGTCAAATATATAAGCTACACAATGCACATAAACTAAATTACAAGGTGAAGTTCCTCATTCACTTTGTATAAACACAATGCCTTATTATAGAATATATACACACAATGTCACTATGCAATCACTTTGCAACATGTATTAAGCCTGAGTATTCACAATGTCACTAATATATCACTATGCAACATGCATCAGACACTTAATTACACAATGTCACCAACGGATTACTATGCAACATGCATCAATTTATATCACACAAAACGTATAAACACATCATCACATATATACAACATCTATTAACAATATTCACCAATTTGTAATATCACCTTTGAATATTCAATAAACCACTATAACACAGTGACACAATAACACTTGCACAATGCTTCAATGCACAAGGAATGTATATGAACACAGCTCAACTCACACACTAATTATCACTATGAATCCGAACAAAATGAATATATTCCAAACTGGTAAAATTAAACACAGTGCACTTTCACTTAAACACTTCCACAATATAACAACTTGCAACACCAGCAAGATTTCACAATGTATCCTCACTAAATTAATACACGTCCACAATATAACAACTTGCAACACCAGCAAGATTTCACCATGTATTCTCACTAAATTAATACACGTCCACAATATAACAACTTGCAACACAAGCAAGTATACACTTTGTACTTTCACTGTACAATAACTTATTATATAAGTTCACTTTATAACACAATCACTATTCGAAATATTCACATATAAATCCAAACACTATAATTTATATCCTTTGAATCACTAAAGCCACTCTACTTACCAGTTGGAATATTTAATCCTAGAAGTTCACTCTTCAATGGTCCACATAAAACTGACAAAGTTTCTCTGTCTTGAGCTGCCTTATATACTACGATATGGAATGGTCCATTATACGTGAAGGGGTGAAAATCAAGACTATACCAAAATTAGGGGTGTTTTAAGTAATACATGGTGCTCCAACTATGGAGAAACTTATATACATATAGAAACACAATTAACAGGGAAAGACAACTGGTGATTCACATCAAAATAAATAAACTATGACCGATTTTCGTTACACTACGTATATAATTTTTCTGACGTCAGACACTCAATTCAATCCATGTGTTCGTAGATAGATGTTTTTGTATCCTGTTAAATTGTTCCCTTTTAAAAGTTTTGGATTCTCATAAATTCTATGTATAACTTTTGGACTAGTTTGAATCTCGGTCTATTTCTGTAATTTATTCTTACATACTTTTGATTTGTTAACCTGTATGCGTTCATTGCCTATGTAAATTTTAAAATTGTTTTTAATCCTCGTACTTTTGATGACTATTGTATGCACATTGAACGACAAATTTATGTGACGTTTAGAATTTTTCTGACGTCAGACACTCATATCAATCCATGTGTTCGTAGATAGTAGATGTTTTTGTGTCCTGTTAAATTGTTATACGATGATGACTGATGTACCCATATTTTGACTATTTTATTAATTGTGACTGTTTATTTAACGCATCATGTAAATGTAGCGGAATTTGACGAGACTGTTATTAAAGTGAGAGGGTTAGCGCTATAGAACCAGGTTTAATCCACCATTTTCTACATTTGAAAATGCCTGTACCAAGTCAAGAATATGACAGTTCTTGTCCATTAGTTTTTGATGCGTTTTGTTTTTTGATTTTGCCATGTGATTATGGACTTTCCAAATTGATTATCCTCTGAGTTCAGTATTTTTGTGATTTTACTTTATGGATAAAGGTCATGTCTAGACTGAGGTTCTGAAAGTTTAAGACCAACTGCAGAACTTTGTATTTGATGATTTGAACTTTCAAACAAATCTAGATTAGATAAAGCACTGCTTATTTCCTTTTGATAATTTTTTTGTATGACACTGGGCATTGCTTGTGGAACATTTATACCACATGTATCACTAGGCATCTTATCAAAAACACTAGGAGTACTACATGTACTTGATGTTACTATAGGCTGAGCAATTTTAGTTTGTACTTTAGGATAATTGGAAGCCATTTGATAATCATATGGAGTAGAGGAATACATGTTTTCTTTTCTCACAAAAGCATCTTCAATAGATTTTTGTGGGTTTGTATACTGCTAGTTTGAGTACTAATCTCATTCTTACTCGAAGAGAAATTCTCCTTAACTTTTTCAGTTACAAAGGGTCTTTCTCTATCAAAAGAATGTTTTTTCTCTCTTAGGACTACTAGGTAAGTTCAATAAAGGAAAACACTCATCAGAAAAACTGACTTGTTTAATGGGTTCTTTAACAGACATAAAATTCCCTTCATCCCCATGAACTTTTATTTCTTTCATAATTCTTGGTTTCCATTCTTTACTCATAGACTCTGTGACTATAGTAACTTTTGGACTAAACGAGGGTGAAAGGTACCCCCTTGAGAATCAGAACTCTGATATCCCCTTTCTAAATTCCTTTTTAAAGAAAACGGACTATTTTCACTATCAGACATAGTAAAGGATAATATTGAACTAAATAAAATTTACAACAACAAAAAAATATATTTCTGAGAAAAATTTTATAAACAAAACTAATACAGATAAGAAATGTATCCTGGTCACGGCACCATTTGTAGCAGGAGGGGGTCAACGACAATTCAACAATGCCATAATATAGTCCTCCTGGGACATGTAGTGGTAGTACTTCGCTTAGGTTCGATCAGCAGGATACACTCTACCTATATAGGTCTTGTTTCTAAATGTTTTACGAAATTAACTAAACAAGAATTGTCCCACTATAATATTTATTACACCAATAACATCAGTAAAGTTCAACAAATTGCATATAAATTCTACAATAGTAAAATAACAATAAATACAACAGATAGCTGTCTTAAAAAGGAGCTATTAAATATGGTAAACTTTATTTATCCACAAATTCAATTTATGAATATAATTCCACCCAATTTATCCTTAAATTAATAGTAACCACCTATTTTCTTTGTTAAACGGACTTTATTTAAAGTTGGCGCCGGAAAAGTATACCTATGTCTCCGGATACGGTCCCTCACATTTAACTATCAATAATTACATACCTTAAAGGTCAAGGACACTGGAGTGTTTGTCCACAAAAACGTGTTCGGCCCAATTAGACTGATACAGTCTGGAGGGTTTGAGGGTGGTTTGATGCAAGCCGGCTCAATGCAGCAACTCCAAGATGTAGCAAACACTCCAGTATTAATACTTTTTTAAAACAATGGAATCAAACACCGTGAAAAACAACAAGTTTATTACGTAAGTGAGGAGATAAACACCGAGATCTTCGAATTAACTTTGAACCCAAGGACAGCATTGGCATAAGTTGACCACTAGATTTAATGATAGAAAATGCCGTATGTCCATCTACTTCCGGTCAACGTGCTCCAGAAGTAGGGAAGAAATTTAATTAAATATACTTGAAGACAAGAAGCAATAGTCTAAAAGGTTAGTTTCCTAAATCAAATAATCCCTTTTATACATGTATATAAATTTGTAGCAAATTCCTATCTGGGGAAATACTAGTTTTATGCTATAAAATTGCCTGGTCACTACATTTGTACATAACAATTTTTAAATAAATTTATTGACTGTTTATTTAAAACATATGTTTGCCGTTTAATGTACATGACAATTTTTAAAATCTAAACAAACAGTCCCAAATTTGGTTTACCACAATAATTTGAAAGGTGATATTATCAAAAGTATGTCCTGATTTGAAGAGGTCTCGTTAAAAAAACAAGTGAAACTGTGAGCTACTGCTCACTGATGATACCCCCGCCGCAAATTGATAATATTAATAGTGTAAAAATATGCAAGTGTTCGGTAAACAGGAATTTGTCGAGTGATGAATCTGAAAACGCATCACACGGTATAACTGACTCGTATAAATCCTGAAACAAAATTTCAGAAATCCTTGTATTGTAGTTGTTCCTGAGAAAAATGTGACGAAAATTTTCAACTTGGCTATCAAGTGTAAAATCATACAAGTGTTCGGTAAACAGGAAGTTGTCAAGTGATCAATCTGAAAGCGCATCACACGGTATAGCTGACTTGGATAAACCCTGAAACCAAATTTCAGAAATCCTTGTATTGTAGTTCCTGAGAAAAATGTGACGAAAATTTTCAACTTGGCTATCAAGTGTAAAATCATACAAGTGTTCGGTAAACAGGAAGTTGTCAAGTGATCAATCTGAAAACGCATCACACGGTATAGCTGACTTGGATAAACCCTGAAACCAAATTTCAGAAATCCTTGTATTGTAGTTCCTCAGACAAAAACCACGGTATAGCTGACTTGGATAAACCCTGAAACCAAATTTCAGAAATCCTTGTATTGTAGTTCCTCAGAAATCCTTGTATTGTAGTTCCTCAGAAAAAAACCAACATACACATACAACAGTGTCAAATATTATATTACGCTTATACATTGATTGATTGTTGGTTGCTTTACGCCGCATTAGCACAAAAAGGCTATATCGCGGCGAGAGCTAATTCGAATATTTTTACAATTTAAAGCATATTTTTAAAATAAGACAAAAAGTCCTTCAATATACTAAAATTCTTGACTAAAGCAAATTGAGTATATACAAATAAAAATCAACAGTAAAATAACGTGATAAAAATTAAAATCGATTTAAATATAATAACATTTTTATATTCTATAATAAATTCCAATTTCTTTTAAAAATGCAACAATATTTGTAAATGGAACATTATTAAATAAATCATACATATTATTGACATTGAATTGCTTCTTACGAATATCAGCAAAGTCAATACAATTAATTAAAACATGTTTAATAGTATACTTGCAGTTGCAAGGAACACATTGTGGTTCATCTTCATTTTTTAAAAGATACTCGTGTGTTATTCTAGTATGACCAATACGACATCTAGTAATAACACACTGATCTTTTCTGCACATAATATTATTAAAAGGTTTGCCTAAATTAGGTTTCATTTCATGCAATTTATTATCATCTTTTTTACTCCATTTATTTTTCAATATATTAAAAACATATTCTCTAATATTAGATTTAAAATCAGTATATGGTAGATAGAGGATCACCCAGGGCATTCTTTGCCTCAAGGTCTACAGCTGTGTTTCCAAGGATTCCAACATGACTCGGAACCCATAGAAATATTATTTCTTTCAGAATTCAGAAGAATTTTTAAATTCCTCATTACATATAAAATTTTCAGGATTGTTGGGTTTTTAATTTTAGTATTTCGTATAGCTTGTAAGCATGAAAGTGAATCCGAACATATAATAAATTTGGATTTATCTGAAGAAGCAATAAATTTCAAAGCCAAAATTATTGCTTCTGCTTCAGCAGTAAAGATGGATGCATCAGATGGCAAACGGAGAGTTGCAGCTCTGTCCCTGAAGACAGCAGCAGATGCAACTCTATCACCATCTTTTGATCCATCAGTATAGACAGTTGAAAAATCTAGATAATCGGCTTTAATTTCAGCATAGTGTTGCTGAATTAAAAGAGGATTTGTTTTATTTTTATTGTGTTCACGGAGATCAAATATCATTTTTGGTTTGGGAAGTTCCCATGGAGGACATTTGCAAGTATTAACTTGAGCAACAGATTTTAAATCAAAAGAAGCTAAATGTGGTTTTAAACGTATACCTAACGGAGGAATTTTATTTTCATGTTTTGCAAAAATATCTGCATACATCGGATTAAAAACACAGCTGTAGGCAGGATTATCTGAATGGGCGTTTAGTTTGACAGCATATTGAAGTCCAAGCTTCAAACGTCTGTCAGAGAGTGAGTGCTCACCAGCCTCTACATACAGACTCTCAACTGGTGAGGTTTTAAATGCGCCAGGACAGAGACGCAAACCTTGGTGATGCACAGCATCGAGAATCTGTATGTAGGACTTCCTTGCAGAGCTATACACTATAGAGCCATAATCTAGTTTAGATCTAACTAGAGATCTATATAAATTGAATAAAATGTTGCGATCAGCACCCCAGTCGGTGCTGTCGACAACTTTTAAAATATCTAAAGCTTTTAAACATCTCGCTTTTAACATTTTGATATGGGGTAGAAAGGTTAACTTTTTATCGAAAAGTAAACCAAGAAATTTGGTTTCATCAACCATTTTAATTGGGTTGCCGTACAAAGTTAGTTCTGGATCAAGATGCAATTTTCTTTTGTTACAAAAATGCATCCCGACCGTTTTTGACGTGGAAAATTTAAAACCATTTTCCGAGGCCCATTTTTCAATTCTTCCAAGACATAATTGTAATTGTCTTTCAATGTTATTCATATTTTTGCCTCTGTAACATATTAAAAAATCATCAACGTACAATGAACCTTCAATATTACTTTTTAAAACTTCAACAAGGCTGTTGATTTTAAGACTAAATAATGTAACAGATAAAATACTGCCCTGAGGGACACCCATCTCTTGATCATACAGATCAGACATGGTCGAATTAACTCTAACATTAAATTGTCTGTTAGAGAGAAAATTAGAAATAAAATTAGGCATATTGCCTTTCAACCCCATATCAAATAGATCTTTTAAAATACCATATTTCCATGCAGTATCATAGGCCTTCTCAAGGTCGAAAAAGACCGACACTACATGTTCATTTTTCGCAAAACCATTACGGACAAATGATTCGAATCGAACAAGATGATCAAGAGTACTGCGGCCCTGTCGGAATCCACACTGGATATTGGCTAATAGCCCATTGGATTCAAGGAACCAAACAAGGCGATCATTGACCATCCGTTCGAGTGTTTTACAGACACAACTGGTAAGAGCAATTGGTCGATAATTAATAGGATCCGTATGATCTTTACTTGGTTTTGGAATAGGCACGACGGTTGCAAGCTTCCAGATTAATGGTAAATCACCAGATTCCCAGATGTTATTCATGAGCTGCAAGAGAGCGTCTAGTGAGGAATCTGGCAAGTGTTTTAAGAGTTGGTACTGAATATTATCAGGCCCACAAGCTGTATCATGGGCTTTTGACAGAGATGTTTTAAGTTCTTCAAGAGAAAATAGTTTATTATAATTTTCACCATTTTTTGATTTAAAGTTTAATTTAATTTTTTCTTTTTGTTTTTTTAACTTTTTTAAAGTCTTCTCTGTAGTTGTTACAAGAAGAAGATTTCGCAAAAGTTTCACCAAGCTTGTTGGCAATATCCTTTTCAGATGTTAATAAATCATTGCCGTCTTTCAAATGTTTTACAGTGGCTTTAGAATTTTTACCTTTTATTTTATTTACCATATTCCAAACTTTTGTCATCGGAGTGCGAGATGTAATCCCCGAGACAAATTTTTTCCAGGATGTTCGTCGGGCTTGCCTACAAGTCCGCCGTGCCTTAGCGCGAAAAATACGGAAATTACTTAAGTTTTCCGTCGTTGGTTGTTGACTAAACCGTCTTTCAGATTTTTTACGGTCACCTATGGCTTGATCACAAGCGTCATCAAACCATGGTTTGCTGGGATGTCTAGGATTTGCCGAGGTCTTAGGAATAGTTCTGTCAGCAATTGACGTTAAAACTGTATTAAAAGTTAAAATTGGATCATGTACAGTCTCAAACATCTTTGACTGAAGTTCCGCTTGACAGAGATTCTCAAACAAGGACCAGTCCGCTTTGTCAAGTGTCCAACGTGGAACTCTCTGTTGGGCAGAAGTAAAAAGATGTTCAAGTACTATTGGAAAGTGATCACTTCCACATAGATCATCATGAACACGCCATGAATAATCCAGGAGCAGAGAGGGATCGCATATAGTGATATCAATAGAAGAATAAGACCCGTTTCCAGGATGAAGATATGTATTAGATCCATCATTTAAATGCATAATTCTTCTTGAGAGACAAAGTCCTCAATGATCTTACCTTTGGCATTATGAGTCTTGCTACCCCATAATGGATTGTGAGCATTGAAGTCGCCCATATGTATAAATGGTGAGGGTAATTGATCAGTGAGGTTTTTGAGTTTTGCTTTATCTATAATTGAATTGGGTGGAATATATATCGAACATAATGTAATTGTTTTGTCTAATGATAAACGAATTGCAACTGCTTGCAGATCAGTGGTGAGTTGGACTGTGCTATGAATGACGTTGTCCTTCACAAAAATGGATGATCCGCCTGCAGCACGTTCATCTACTTTAGAAAATGTGCTATACATGTTGTATCCTTTTAAAGATACATTGTCACTTTCTTTTAAATGAGTTTCTTGAAGACAAAATGCAATAGGTAAAAATGACTGAACTAGAAGTGTTAACTCGAGAAGATTTATTTTAAGACCTCGGCAATTCCATTGGATGATATTTGTCATTATTTAATAAATGAAGGGCGAATGCTGTCGAGTTTGCCAGCATTCTTATTTCGCTCACCCTGAGATTTGGATCTTTCGGGTGGCGGAACACTTTCGATATCCATTTCAGTTTCGTCGATAAGTGTTGAAAATCTGTTGTGCGAGGAGAGTCGTCGATCTCAAGGACCACACGCAGCTGTTTTTACTCCGCCTCGACCCCTACCCCGCGACCTCGAATCAGAAGACTTCTGAGAGGATGTTTTCTTTTGGACATCCTTCTTTTCTGGAGAACGAAGAGGAGATGGGGCTCTAGTAGACTTTGCATTGGTCGAAGAAGATAACTTTTTGGATGCAGTTGAAGGAAGACTATTTGAGGTGGAAGAATCATCTATGTCACTGGGAAGATCCCAGACAGATTCACCGCACCAATTGTGTATTTCTACTGTTTCTTTTTTATTTGATTTCTTTTTCTCATTTTTTTTTTTTTGTGATGATAGTGAGCTCTGTAAGGAAGATTTAGTTGACTGAGTACTGGTTTTGGAAGATTTTGGTTTCCTTGGAATTATTATTTTATCGGTAGGTTCTGTTTCAACAGGCAGCATTTTAAAATTGTCCGCATCAATTGGCCAAGTCATGCGAGTTTGTGTATTCTCGTGACTGAATGAGCGGACAACTTTGCTGGCGTACGATGGTCTGTTTGAAACAAGGAGATCATTCGAAACAGAAGCTATCTGTTTAGCTTCTGGGTAACTAATGTTTCTTTCTGTTTTAATTTTAATTATATTTTTTTCTTTAAGGTAAACAGGGCAGTCCCTTGACGATGAAAAATGGGATTCACTACAGTTTACGCATTTAGAAGATTCAGAGCTACAGTTTGTTCCCTCGTGTCCTTCGTCAGAACACTTGAAGCATCTCTGCTTACCACGACATTGTTTGCATCCATGACCAAACTTTTGACAAGTAAAGCATCGGATTGGGTTTGGGATAAACATGTCAACTCTGATTCCGAAGCAACCTAAAGTAATAGATGGAGGAGGAGTTGGAGTTCTAAAGGTCAAAAGATAAGTATTTAATTTGATTATATTTCCATTCTTTTTAATTTGAAATCTAATAACATTAGTTACACCTTGGCTTGAAAGTTCCTCACCGATTTCTTCCACAGTAAGGTCACCAAGGTATTGACTTCTGTCTCGAATGATCCCCTTACAGCTGTTCAAACTGTTATGATGAGAGGCAGAAACAGGAAAGTTTGATATTGTAGACATTGTAAGTAAATTTGTTGATTGACTTTTGTTGGAACATTCAACCAACAAATTGCCAGATCTCAGTTTTGAAACTTTTTTAACAGTACCAGCAACGCTTTGAATTTGTTTGTGAATTACAAAGGGCGATATTTTTGAAATTGGTTTTTCTTCTGTTCCTTTTATTACAATAAATCTGGGCCAACTGTCATCTTCCCGACAGGGCTCTGAATCATCACATTTTCTTTTCTTATGTATTAAAGCTGATTTAGAAGCTTTGTTTTGTTGTGCCATATGAAAGGAGAAAGATTCACCATTCTTGCCATCCACCCACCTCGGAGTGCCTACAAGGGCGATGCTGTGTTTCCGTGGCGAACCGGGATCGAGTGCTAATGCTGAAAACGAGCTCCAAATATAATGTAGCTGGTCCTCAAAATCAGCACCCAAGATCCACTGCGGAAAGCACCAGATGTTCCAAGAATAGTATGCTCAAGCAGAGCGTATCCATCAAGCGAAAAAGAAAGCGTACCACTTGATTGACCCATGAGCCATCGCCTTCTTCAGTTATCCAAAATATAAATAGCTTAATTTAAAATACATGTGTATATTATGAAAATTGTTACAAGAAAGCTTATACAACTAGTAAACATAAAATGGCACAAAGTGAAACTAGCGACTTGCAAAACACGTGTGATGACAAACAGATCACCTTTGACTTGAGCAAAAAATCTGTGTGGTGCTGGCGAAGGGCATTGCTGTTGAGATATCATATTGATTTAGGAAAATTTCCAAACGTAACTGTGAAATGGTCAGACTATGACAAATCAAGTTCGCAGTCACGTCCGGTCAGAAGGGGGACGTTAAATGCGATGCCTCGTGTAAAGAGAATGCCACGCTCTTTGCACGTTAAGAACCCTTGCAACAACACTTAGAGGGGTCCGTAGGTGGCCTGTTGTAAGGCAAAATTTCGGTCCCTATCCAATATATCCTCATTTTCTAGTGGCAGTCCAAATTTCCCCGACCATCATACCATATGGCTTTTATTGTATCAGCCTACCTATTGTATTTATTGTGAACTTGTTCTCGTCCTGAATATGCATGAAATATTTGCCTCTGGACGTTAAGCAACCAACAATCAATCAATCCTGACTTTGTACAGGACATTTTTAAAGGGGAATAAAAATGGTGGGTTGAACCTGGTTTTGTGGCATGCCAAACCTCGCTTTTTAATGGCAAAGTTAAATATAACATTGAAATGACAACATAATATTACAGGACTACAATACAAATAATTAGAACATATTAGACAAAGAAACACACGATTAACAGATAACAAAAAGAATCATGTTTAAAATGCAATACGTCCAAAACGCGCCTCGTCAACACAAGACTCACCAGTGACGCCCATATATAAAAGATCGAAAGTGAAAAAAAGTACAAAGTTGTACAGCACTGAAGATCAAAAGTTGAAAAAGGTTGTGCCAAATTCGGCGTAGTTTGCCTAACCTCACAGAACTGTACTTGTCTTAGTGCTACATATACCTGATGCCAACTTAACTATAACTGATAAACAAAACTGAGCATACAATTCCTACCCATGAGTTTACAAGCATGTTGAATCCACTGCTCCTTGTCTGGCAATTCTTCTGATGCAATCTTTTAATATTTTTTTTTCAATAAGAGGCCAGTAACATCTTACCTGAAATAAAAGAAAAAGTCTTTTTTTGGCATTTAAGATTTGTAATAATAATAATTGTTTAAGAAGCAATGTTTTTAGTTTTATTTTTAAGTATTCATTTGTATTCACTGCTTGTCCTTCTGTTTATCAAATTAACATGTACATAAAATGGTTTTTTTTATTAAAGAGATTAAATTTGAAGTTATTGATTACAAAATGTGATTTGAAACAAATAAGAATCAAGACGTCCATACTTTAGGGACACCCTTTAATCATAAGTAAATTAATATTCAAGCTACTCATGGTTAATAAATACACTGTATGTGTTCAAACATAAAAAAAAAATCCACCATTATGGAAAATGTATAGAATATGCAGACAAGGGTTGGTTGAGTGACTTATATCAGATGAGTTTTTTGCCAGACCATTCTACCAACACGATCAATGTTAAAACACACTCCACACTATTTTAATTTAAAAATGTAACAACTTGAAAAGGCATTATGATCAATCTGCAAAATAATTTAAAAAAAATGTGTTCATATTCAGATTTAATCAAACTTTAAATAAGTTTAACAGAGGTTTTCTTACCAACTAAGTCTGCACTGTTAGTCATTAGTTTTTCATTCTAAAAATTTCACATACACATACATGTAGGCACGGTTTTAAAATTTATTTTCCAGACTAGTAGATGAAAAAGTTTTTGGCTGAAACTGACCATACCTTTATTTATCATTATCATGCAACAAAGGTTGAAGCTTACTGCAAATATTAAATGGACAGCTTATTCTGATAATTTAGAACATTAATTTTTATACTGGAAAATAATTTTTGCAGAGATACACACTAAAAATGTTGAAAATACTTATACTACTTCCAATTCTTTATAAAATATTTATTTTGATGATTTTCAAAATACGGAGACGTGAGATCCTTGCAAGTGAAACCATTATTCACCAGAGTACAAATAACGTTGATGTAAGCAACTTTAGGTCACTTTGTTTTATTATAAGTATTGTGTATGAATGTTCTTACTTAAAACCGGGTTCCTCCACCATTTAATGCTTTACTATGACATAAATAATTAAACATCAAATTCATAATTTTCTATTCTTCAAAACACATCTAAATGGAATGGTAACAATAAATCAAGAGAACAAATCAAACTATCATATAATACAATTACGGAATGTAAACCGCATATGAATATCCCAAAGACTGGTTAAAAGTGTTATACTAAACTAAACGTCTTGACCAAATAAATATGTGACTACACATGTAAACCAGTTCTCAAAACACTGCAAAATTTTTCATTTCGATTGGTATAGTGGTATGAAATGAACAGTGCTTTAGCAAACATTAAATTCCCTCACATAATTTTGTTAAGCATTATAGACATGATAGAAGTTTCTTTGTTATATTATCTGTCATTTTTATATTTAAGAAGGAGTGGGAAAACTGTTAACTTGGTTTCCAGCACCTATCTTATAGAATAAATAAAGGCAACAGTAGTATACCGCTGTTCAAAAATCATAAATGCATGGACAAAAAAACAAAATCGGGGTAACAAACTAAAACCGAGGGAAACGCATTAAATATAAGAGGAGAACAACAACACACACAGAAACGGACCAAGCATCAGACAAAACACCACGAGAATAACAAATATAACATCAAAACCAAATCCATAAATTTGGGATAGACAAGTACCGTGCCACGTCTTATCTCAATATCTCAAAAATATGTGAAAAAGTGGTGGATTGAACCTGGTTTTTGTGGCATGCCAAACCTCGCACTTTAATGGCAAAGTTATAAATAACATTGAAATGACAACATAATATTACAGGAGTACAATTCAAATAAATAGGAAAACGTATTAGACAAAGAAAAACATGATTAATAGATAACAAAAAGCATCAGGTTTAAAATTCAATACACCAAAAACGCGCCTTGTCCACACAAGACTCACCAGTGACGCCCAGATATAAAAGATCGGAAGTGAAAAAAGTACAAAGTTGTACAGCACTGAAGATCAAAAGTTGAAAAGGTTTTGCCAAATACGGCATTATAGAAGATGGATATGAAGAAAAAAAATCATTATACAAGCTAAACATATTATATTCAAGTGGCATACAATGCAAATGTTTTATAATCCTGGTACTTTTGATAACTATTAAGTATTATTGTAAATTTTACCATGCACATACATGTATAGAATCATCTTGAATTTGGGATTCTCGATGTGCAGATGTATTATCCACAAAATTGGAAAACCTGTAGTGTATAAATGGAATGTGAAAAAATTACCTCAAATTAAACAAGGGTGTTGAGTAGAAGACTTTTTCCTTCTGAAATGTGGCGGTTACAACGCAGCAGACGTTCATAGTAATCTCTGCATTCACCTCTAGACGGTCACCAATTGTAACCGTCTCGCCCCATAGGGTGACATTTGCCTCTAATCTGAGATGTAAAAAAGATGATCTGAACATGTTGAAATCATCAAGATATACTGAAAAAAGACATTTATGAAGCATATGATTTTAATTAAATTTTAAGAAAACAACTAATTGAAATGATTTCTTTTTTTTTTTAAATATTTGAAATAATAAGTGTATTTTGTTTAGTTTTAATTTATGCTCATCTGTTTGATACGGGTTTGTTTATGATTGGACTTCTGTTTGAATTTGACAATTACAAAAAGCACAAGAAGATGTACATTAGTGTTATTCCATTCAAATGTATGTGGGAGAAAAGTTATATAATTGAAATTTGTTGATTTTTTCTAGCTCACCTGGCATTAAGGGCCAAGTGAGATTTTCTCATCACATGGTGTTCATCTTCGTCTGGCGTCCATATTCTTTACCTTTTACAAAAATCTTCTCTGAAACTACTGGGCCAACCAGCCAAGATGGCTATCCATTATAATAATCAAGATAATAACAAAAAATTGCAAAATTTCCTCCTTAAAATTACCAATTCATGGGCAGCAACCAAACAACCGGTTATCTGATTCATCTGAAAATTCCAGGTCAGATAGATCTTTACCTGATAAGCAATTTCACCTCAGTCTGGCTTGCTCTAAATGCTTTGGTTTTTAAGACAAACACTGCATGGTTTTTAAGACAAACACTGCATGTTACCCCTATGTTTTATTTTTAGCTATGGCAGACATCTCGGTTGGTTGGCCGAATCAACAGGCACATTTTTTTTTAACTAGATGATGATTGTGGCCAAATTTGGTTAAAATTTGCCCAGTAGTTTCAGAGAAGATTTTTTCTAAAAGATTAAAGAGATTTACGAAAAATGGTTAAAAATTGACTATAAAGGGCAATAACTCCAAAAAGGGGTTAACTGACTATTTTGGTCATGTTGACTTATTTGTAAATCTTACTTTTGTGAACATTATTGCTGTATACAATTTATCTGTATCTATGATAATATTCAAGATAATAACCAAACCAGCAAAATTTATTTCCTTGAAATTTACATTTCAGGGGCAGCGAATTATTAACAACACTTAGACTAAGATGAGTGACACATGCTCTTTAGAGCCTCCAGTTTCAGTATGGATGTATTACCATTATTCAAAATAATCTACAAAATGGTTCTTGGTTGTAAGGATATTTGCTACCCTCCCACAAACATGTTAATCGAATAGTCTTATTTGACATTTCAAAATTAAACATACCTAATTGATCTGTACATTAGTAATAGTTAGCCTAGCATTTCCAACAGTTTTCCCTCACCAATTGTTCTTAGTTCTGGCTCTTTAAAACCTTTGACTAAGTCAACACTATATCCCTCTAATTCTTCTGTTGTTTCAAGAATCTGAAAAATTATATGAATTGCAATGCATTTCTTAAGTTTGCTGGCTATATATAGAGGGGGATAGGACCTTTAATGGGACCCTTGGATTTCTGGTATGACCATTTCTGGATACAAGAATTCTTTTTTTTCGAATTTTGGGTTGTCGGGATTAAGTTAATTTAAATTTCGGGACCTCGGTATTTAGTGTTTTAAAGCCCAGGATTTGGCTACCCTCCCTCATAAGAGATTAAAATTGATTAGCTCAAGTAGGAAATTATTTTGATTTTTATCTGTATTGTTCACGTTTTTAACACCTGTGTAGTAAAATCTGGGAGCCTTTAGTTAATTATTGACCTTGTATTGATAATATATATACATGACAGCACATATTTCTGTTCTTTAAAGTGAAACCATTTACATTTTGAGATCCCTTTATTTCTGTATAATTGTGATTTTTTTTATAATATCACATTATAGTCCTGAATTCATGTTATTGCCTTCCAATGCCTGCCTAAAGTAATTTCCGAATTGATTTTCCTATAGGTTCAGTATTTTTGTGATTTTACTTTTTTCTCTAACTTAAACTTGAGGTTTAAACTTTAAACTTATTCGGATGTGTGTACTGTTGTGTTTCTAATTTCTGGTTATGTAATGTATTTCAATTGTTTCCCTTGATTAGTTAATACGTCAACTTTATCATGTACATCTTTTGTAGTCAACATAGATCTCTCCAATGACAGCTTTGAACAAAATTCGATATTCATTTAAATTTTTTTTTGCAAAAATTCAGAAGACTACTACCATGTATACACATTAATTATGTTAACATTATTCCTTTAAAATTATGCTAAATTTATTATACATGTACCAGTAATAATAACAAGTAGAATTTGACAAATCATGTTCTTTACAAATAAAGTTATGAACTTTGCCGTTACAACTAATTTCCTAATGCTTGTAGAGAAAAACTTTGGTTGGCTTGCTTGCTTTGTTTGCATAATTGTTATTTCAAGTTTTGTAATTAAGATTGATATCTCCAAACAATATATCATCGTGTAATGTGTTTTCGTACTAATAACAGTTTTCACTGCTTACGGTTTTCAATGTTGAGTTTTTATTCAGGTGTTTACTCAAATTTAAAAAGCATGTCCTGTAGATTGATTTTAGGTATCTAGTTTTTTTGTCAATGCTTACTACGATTTTTTACTGTTTCCGATTACTTTGCGATTTTTGTATGTCAAACAAACGGCGTCATGTGTTTTCGTATGAAATAAAAATTGGATCAGTACACAGACAGGAAATGACTACAAAATCCGGAAATCAATATTTTCTAAAGTCGTGGTTCTGGTGATGGCTTGAATCATAAAAAAAGTTATTAAATACTTTTCAGTACTAAAAATTACTAGTAAATAGTTTTAGGTTGGTGTTTCGTGTGCTGAAATTTTTAGATTTTGATTAATTTCAGATTGGCACCTGGTTTGTACAAAATACATTATTTTTTCTAAAATAAAAATGCAGTTTTCAAAATTTAGGATTAAATATAAAAAGTTAAGACGGTGTTCATCTTCATGTATCAAGGATGTATAAAAAAAATTGTCAATGAAAAATTGAATAATTAGATTTTGAACAACCATTTTATATAAGAACCCTGCTAATTTTAACTCGCTGGTTTGTAATTAAAACGGCCAAAAAAACACATGACAGTCATATGTCTTGAAGATCCAGTGTCTGACTTGCAAAAAACATATCTGAACCTTGTTTTAACACTTCAGAATTGTTTTCTACAACTATTCTAGTGATGCATATTTTTGACATTAAATAAAAATGGCTAAATAAGTCAATTTTATTTAATTTGTTCTAACGTCTTTAAAAAGCGATGTTGAATATGTTTTAAATATGTCAAGTTGTAGTGGTGTTGTTGTTCTAAATATAGAAACCGAAAAACACGCCACAATATACGCGTATACAGTCGAAACCGACTAAATGTGGTTGATACGAAAACATATGACATACGAAAACATATGACACGACGATATACATGATATATGACATAGTAAAACCTGTATATATATCATATTTTAATTCAATTTGACATTTTCCCAATATAATTGAACAATATATGAACAAAACAACTAAGCTAACACATTTCATTCATTTACATGCATTAGGAAAATACTTGCAATAAATATATTTATTTTTATGGTTTTAGATCAAAATACTAAACAATTGATTAAAGACGCTATTAGTGAACATGTTGAAAGCAAAACATGTAACATTCTATCAAGCAGTGGTTCTACATATACTAACACGTTGAATATATAACAAGGACCAGGACCTTCAAACTGTGATTCCAATTTAAACACACAAGCAGGACCAGAACCAAAAAAGTTAAACATCCAATCAGGACCATCACAGGTACACACTTGTGACTTTAACTTTACACATGATGAACCCCCCAAAAATTCGTCTACAGCAGCAAAATGTATATTTGCAGACATGATAGATCTGCAATTATCTGATTCAGATAATTCTGTCTATTCAAGCAATTCTATTGATCATACTAGATGTTTTTCTGGTGAATATTCATCTGAATATTTCAGTGATTGCAGCTTTAGTGTTTTAAATGAAGACAGCCCACAAAGAATACAGACGTTTCAACGATTTTTTTTAACCATTCAGAAATCAGTGAAGTTTTATACAAAAAACTTCAGGAAGATGAAAATGAAAGAACTGTAAGGAGGAAAAAAAGAAACATGACAAAAAAATTACAGAAAAAGAAAAATAAGCAAGAAAGGTCACAGTCAACAGGGAAATACTAATTTCAATTTTTATGTTTACAGGTTCATATTTGGAAAGAAGAAGAGAAAGTCTTACTAGAACTACGACTAGGAGAAAATAATTGCTTCAATTCAGTAAAGAACCATGAAACTCTATGGAATAAAATACACAAGAAATAAATGCACAAAAAAAAATGTAACAAAAGCTCAAATGATTAACAAATGGAAGACAATGAAAAAAAAGTACAGAGAATAATTGATCAAAATGGTAAAACTGGTAACTCTAAAACATCATGGAAATACTAAGATATTTTCAATGATACACTGTAGGTAAGTGAACTTTCAATTTACTATACATACTTTAAGATTTCTCCTTATAATTAGTTTAATCACATTCTTTTATGTTACAAGCATACAGAAAACCTTTTGTTTAACAAAAACATCAACAGAATAAGGTTATTTTCAAGTCAAAAAGTGGTCGAAGTTACCCATAGTAAGAAAAGGGGTATGGGGAACTTCGACCACCAGAAAATTAATATCTCATAGGTGTCTGCTCTAGATTTTACTGCCATTTTTCATCTTTAAGCAACTATTTTTTTACATGTATAATTTTTATTCGTATAAAAATCAAATTGTTTACTTAAATTTGTATCTTACTGAAAAAGCGGATATTGACTCACACTATTGAACAAAAAAACCTTGAAAAATCTATAAGAAAAAAACATGCATAACGGTACTGTAAAGAAATATAAAATAATCTGAATAGGTGAGATATTTTTTAGAATGATTGTTATATTTATTTTAAAATAAAATATCTGTCCTTCCATTTCAACGACAGCACCATTTCATTTTCAGAAATCCACTATACAGCAAACATCAGTATTGCAAGGATTCGCTATACAAATCCTTGAGTATTGTAAAAGGGTGAGTAAGTATCTACAAGTTTTATTATAGTTCACTGGTTTCCATATCACCAATGCAGAACAACGCAACAAGATACACCACATCGCTAATTTTGTTTCAAGGGAATTAAAAAAGAAACAAGGAAGAAAAATGATGCAAAGGATTTCCCCAAAAGTGTATTACTTCACATAGATATAGGAAGACGTGGTGTGAGTGCCAATGAGACAACTCTCCATCCAAATAACAATTTTTAAAAAGTAAACCATTATAGGTCAAAGTACGGCCTTCAACACGGAGCCTTGGCTCACACCGAACAACAAGCTATAAAGGGCCCCACAATTACTAGTGTAAAACCATTCAAACGGGAAAACCCAACGGTCTAATCTATAAAAAAAAACGAGAAACACGTATAAACACACGACAACTACTGTACATCAGATTTCTGACTGAGGACAGTTGCAAACATGTGCAGCGAAATTAAACGTTTTAATGGATCCAAACCTTCCCCTTTTTCTGAAACAATAGCATAACATCACAACATAGAAAAACACACGATAAAATATCAATTGGCAGACTTAACTCAATCAAATAGCGTAAATGATTACACAATGAACTGTATCTGTATTCTCTATCTTCTGCCAATTTAGGCACACCTCCAAAAATAGGAGTAGGAAAACTATCCACCAGTATATAAAAAAAAAAAACAAAAACGGTCACACTATTGAATTATTTACAATTATATCACAATCATCCACCAATAAAACAAATTGTCAAGGTTTATTTACACACACAAAAAAAAAGAAAGTTTCATCTGCTTTTTAAGTCTAAATGTCCTCTAAGCACCGGTCACTTATCTGCTATGAATTGAGAATCACAAGGATTTTGAAAAAGTTAAAATAATTACTAACTTATTAAAGAAAAAAAACAAACCTAAATGTGATAATTTATACTATTTAAAAAATAATTTATTCAACTAGATGAAATAATTTATACTATCTGAAAAAAAATTATCCATAAGCATGAATTTTTTTTTTTTAGGGAAACGGGGAAGTACCAAGATGCGATCAGTCCTGAACAAGGAATATTATTTAACACAAGTGACAGTTTTTGACTTCTTTGAAATGTCCAGTAACTGGTATCTTCTAGCATGTAATTTTTAGCACAAGCTTCTGCATAATGGTTCTAGTTGAGTAGCAATGTCTGATATAAGAGCTTGTGAATTCAACTGTGTGCAATAAAAATATGGGTTGACTATTACTGTTGTTATATGAATTGCAGCATCTACTTTATATTTGGCAAAAAGCATACTGCTAATGTTTATTATTTCTAACATAAGTGGTTTTCGTATGCATTCTAGTTCTTCACAAATCAACAGGAAATGATTCATAGTTTCTTCGTTCTTTTTGCACATCATACAGGTACCATCTGGTATAGCTTTATAGAACACAGCCCTTTTTGTCTGAAGAATGTAGGTTCCAGTTAAGATTTTAAGTCGGACTGGTATTCTAGATATGTCTCTTATATTGACTGATATAGTTTTTGCTATTTGGTGACATTTTCCAATAGTGAAAATTTCTCCAAGACGTTCTAGAGATGAAAACAATGTAATTTCTTGTTTAATTCGATTTGACCAATAAATATTGACTTTCACCAAATTCTTCCATTGCATTTTGGACATTGTCGTATCAAATAGACACATGTATGGCTCACCAATTTCATATTTCAAAAATACAGCTTTGATAGCAATAAACCAACTGTTGCTTTTAATGCATTTAATTCCTAATTGTCTTTCTGCGATTTTCCATTCAGTGGAGGTGCATCCAGCTCTGCATATACTTCCGAATAAGATGAGTGCCTTTTTGTGTATGACTGCTTCAGCAGGTAGCAAGCCAGATATTACGTAAATTGCTGGGTCAGCTACAATGACGGGTAAAGAGAAGATCTGCTTTATTATTCTTTTATACTGTTTTGATATTAAATCTATATTTTTTCCAGTAGGCAGTAACATTTCTAATCCATAAAACATAATTGGAAATATAAATGTTTGTAGCATACTTATTGCAGATATTGGGTCTAGGCCATTTTCTCCGTGTAAACCAGTGTGCATTAAACTATATAAAGATCTTCTGGCTTTTTTAAGATTTGCCTCTATGGTGCTACCTGCTGAATCGGTTGCATCCCTTTGTATACCAATATGTGGTGTTTTGGTGACAATTGGCATTGGATTGTTATTCATCAACCAAGTATCTTCTGTAAATGTTACTTTACTGTTGGTTTTAATCGGTAAAATAACACTTTTTTCAGGTTGTAGGAGATAGCCTTCTCGTTGGCTGTAGTCATATGCCATATTTATTAGAACTGGTATGTCGAATGGGTTATTTCCAACTATTGCTATGTCGTCTGCACAGGTAGGGGCACAGCAACTTATTGATCCTATTTTTCCACCAAGTTGACTCTACAAAATTATTCAACAGCTGGTTTACATAAACTTTGTATAAATCAGCACTTAATGTTCCTCCTTGCCTTACACCTTGCTCAATGTTGAATGCATCAGATGTATTTCCTTTCCATTTAATTTTAGACGTAGCCTCTTTGTATAGGTATTTTTTTTTAAATACTTAAGGCTTTTCTACCTCCGACACAGATTACCTTAGCTGTATTTGGCAAAACCTTTAGGAATTTTGGTCAAGGGTCAAGTTTTGTAAAAAGTTTAAAAAAAATATTGACCTCAACTGTTTAAAATGTCCTTTAAAAATTAATTGATAATGCCGCCAAAAAATAATATAACTTGTCAGGTCTTTTAAAGTCATTAGGTGTATAATATGGTATGTACAAAACACAATAGCTAACACAATAATTTTACCTGGAATTATATTTAGTCTTGACATAGATAGTCCAATTCTACTTTCAAGCAAGCAAGATCAACCAAGACAACCAATGAAGTATTTATTTATCAAAAATTGTAGGCAATTCAAAATATCATTCATTTGTGGTTTTTTTTTATAGATCTGAAGTCTGCCTTAATTACCAAGGATATCCTGTTGGGAAAGCAAAAGTTGTGTCATATCCAGCCAGTGTTGAAGGTAAAAATTAAAGACATAAGTTTATGTATGTAGAGACAGCTGAATCTATTTAATCATTGTCTATAATCTAGATGTAACATTTGTATGATAATGACATGGAAAAGTAAATGATAATAAATATGACGCAAGAGTTTAACTGATCATCTGATGTCATTCAAGGCAATCAAAAAGTGTCACTACCTTCATACACTATCAGCTATTGCAAGATACACCAAGTTTATGCAAGTAATAAACATATTTAAGCCGGATGTGTTCTAGGAAGGCGTAAATCTGAAGACTGAGAAAATGAATCAATTAAGCCTGTAAAAATCCGTTTTTATTTCTAAGCCTTTGTAAAAACAAGAAGATTTTACCTCCGCTTTGAGGGTATATTGTTTTACATTTGTCTGCCAGTCCATCCGTCCGTTCTTTCATCCCATGAATATTTCTTGTTGCAATTTTCTAAAGAACTACCCCATAAGAATTTCAGAAATTTGGTTTCATGGTTTATATATGTCAACTAGAACGTGTGATGCGTTTTCAGATTCATCACTCATCAACTTCCTGTTTACAAGACACTCTCATCATTAATACATGACATCCAAGTAGAAAATTTTAATCCCGTTGTTTTCATGAACTACATAATATACAGAATTCTGAAATTTGGTTTCATGGTATATATATATCAACTATAATGTGTGCTGTGTTTTCACATTCATCACTCAACAAAGAGTATTTTAATTATATTGCTGTTTATAACATTTTTACAGGCATGACAGAAACAGAACGAAAAGAATTTGTGCTACTACAGATGACATTAAAGAGACGTAACACTGATGTCACTGTGTTTCCATACCGGACATAGTACAGAAGTTGGGACAATGTTGGGGTGAGTGTTTATACAACTAAAATTGTACTGTAACTTAGGATATTTAATTATTTATTTTCTTCACTTGATTTTAAACCATTGCAGATAGAAAAGAGAGCTTTAAAGATAACCCTTGACTATACTTTAGTCAATTCAATCTGTTATTTCACAGCTATTTAAGTTTGCCTAGTCTAATCGTTATGAAATATTAACAAGTTAATGCCAAAATCAAAATCTGCCGCAAAGAGATCCGAAACAGGTAGTAAGTAATATACTAATCAATCTTTAGATTGGTCAATTTAAGCGTTTTGAAAAAGGTATTATATAATTTAAATTGTTTGAAATTTAAAGAAATATCAATGCTATAATATCAGATAAAAAAAAGTAAGCAAATGTGAGTGTGGTGAGTTTAAATTAAAATAACTAACCAGGATTTTATTTTTTGTAGAAATGTGCTCGATTTGCGTGGAGTGTGGCTGAAGTTTAGCCAGCAGAAGAGTATGACAATGTAAGTGTTTATATAAAAACTTTACTTGTAGGTAACAGAAAAGATCAAAATAAACCTGTTCATCTGTCAACCTGGCAAATCAGTTTTTCCCACTTATTCTTCATGATGCTTAAAGATTTTGATTAGACATTTGGTTTATTATTTTATGACAAGCTACAGATCAAGTTTGAATTTTAATTCACTCAGCTGACTGTAATTTGTCATTTATAATATTTTTTATCATGCTTGAATAAACGCATCATAGATACCAGGACTAAATTTTGTATATACACCAGATGTGCGTTTCGTCTTGGAAAGACTCAACAGTGACACTCGAATCCAAAAGAAGTTAACAATGCCAAACAAGTACAAAATTGAAGAGCATTGAGGACCAAAATTCCTAAAAGTTTTACCAAATACAGCTAATACAGAGAGCTGGTCCAGGACCCAAATTCCATATCAAAAACCAAATTGTTGGAAATCATTTTTAACAGAATCAAATTTTCATGTTTATGGAGTTTTTGGCTAATGGTAATTTTAGAGGAAGTTGAAGTAATTTTTACATTTATTGCATTTTCAGTGAAACTCAAGTTCCAAAAATTTGATACCATAACACTCATATAGATAAGATCACATTGAAATCAACCTTGATAAAGCCAGGTCATGTAATCAAAAGTGTTGAATGAAACAATTTAGCAGATAGGGGAGGGGGAGGGGTGTTATAAGAAAGAAATAGAAATACTTTTTTAAGATTGATGTTTAAAGATTGATTGATTGTTGGTTGCTTAACGTCTGGTGGCAAATATTTCATGCATATTCAGGACGAAAACACGTTAACAATAAATACAATAGGTAGGTAGTTGAAATAGAGGCCATCTAGGATGATGGTCGGGGAAATTTGGACTGCCACTGGAAAATGAGAGTATATTGGATAGGGACAGAAATTTTGCCTTGCAACAGGCCACCTACGGACCCCTCAAAGAGTTGTCGCAAGGGTTCTTAACGTGCAAACAGCTAGGCACTCTCTTTACACGAGGCATCGGATTTAACGTCCCCCTTCTGACCGGACGTGACTGCGAACTTATACATCCCGCACAGCCAAACGGACGCCCCACTTCGGCAAGCGTTTTACTGCCGGTCGGGAGAAGACCAAGTGACCATATTTCTATTCCCCAGTCACCCTTGGGGGAGATGTTTAAAGAAGAATCATATTTAACAATGAATTTTGAATTATGATTTCCTGCGTAATCTAGTATATTTATTCCAAAAAAGCAGTGGAATATATTGTAGGTATGTTAAAAATGTATGTACATTTTGTTTTACATTTTTTTTAATACAGTTTATAAAAGACAAGAGAAGATTACAGCAGAGATTCGTGTACCAACAAACCAAACAGAAGAATAAAGTCCAACAGCCAGAAGAATTAGAGCCAGAGGTAGCACAGCTAGAGCCAGAGGTAGAACAGCTAGAGCAAGAGCCAGAGGTAGCCCAGCCAGAGCCAGAGGTAGACCAGCTAGAACCAGAGCCAGAGGTAGCCCAGCTAGAACCAGAGCCAGAGGTAGAACAGCTAGAGCCAGAGGTAGCCCAGCTAGCGCCAGAGGTAGCCCAGCTAGAGCCAGAGCCAGAACAGCTAGAGCCAGAGGTAGCCCAGCTAGAGCCAGAGGTAGCCCAGTTAGAGCCAGAACAGCTAGAGCCAGAGGTAGCCCAGCTAGAGCCAGAGGTAGCCCAGCTAGAACCAGAGCCAGAGGTAACCCAGCTAGTGCCAGAGCCAGTGGTAGCCCAGCTAGAGCCAGAGCCAGAGGTAGCCCAGCTAGAGCCAGAGACAGAGGTAGCCCAGCTAGAACCAGGGCCAGAGGTAGCCGATCCAGAGCCAGATGTGGAACATCAGCCAATTAACCACCAAAGGTACTTAATTTTACCATACATACTACAATTAATTAGTTTCAACAATGTTTTGGAGGAAACAATCTTGGAATTATTTAACAATTACTTTTCTTTTATTTATATTACTTTAATTATGGCGGTTTACTACACCATTTTAAATATTTATACATGTGAAAGATTTATTTATAGAAATATGATTGACACCTTAAGGAGTTATTGCCCCTTTTATAGTCTATTTTTAACAATTTACCTAAGTTTTGTAAATTTTTACAAAATATTTTCCACTGTAATTACTGGGCCAAGTTTATATAGATAAAGATCATTGTAGCAACAAGAATGTTCAGTAAATTAAAAAAATTGGTTGATTATATAGGGATTCGCTGGAACATGACCGGAAAGGCCCTCTATTGGGCAATCAGTTGTCCCAAAAATATGGAAATTTCTAGTCCCCCCCTTATATATTCTCCCTTCTTATAGCTTCTGAAAGTAATATGTGTTATACCCTTATTTAAAATTTCTGGTTCTTTTCAGGATTCAGATTTCTGATTATGTGGAAGTTGCCTTGGAAGACCCAAGAAGAAAGACTGCCAAGAATTTTTATGGGATGGTAAGTAATTTTTTATGCTTTATTGGTCATTTGAATTTGAAAATGATAATAGTTAATAGGCAAAAGAGACTTAACCAAACTTGTGTTCTTTCTGGTTTTTGTGAAGTGTAGATTTCTTCCTTCAAACTTAAAAAGCATAGAAATTTAACAAAGTTATGAATAAAATACTCGGTAAACCTGAAATCTGGCCATCTTGCCAATACACCAAAGTTCTGTGGATTAACAAAGATGGATAAGCTAGCCAAAGTATAGAAGAAAGAAAAAATGAAATAAAATAATTTTCCAAATGTCTTGCTTGGGATTATTTTTTTCGTAAAAAGTTTATTAACATAGAATTTCCTTTTGCAGATTATTGGGACCGATCCACTTGAAATAAAGTTCACGAAAGACACACCAAAGAAGAACGTGAAAGTTTGGCCACAAGTAGAAGACATTAGTGTTTTAGAACCCTGCCAAATTGTTAGGCATTTAGGTGTTCCAACACTTGACCATAGACATCGTTATGTGTTTATGGACTGATGTCTATGGTCAACCATTAAATAGCTATATCAAGAAATGTATGACTGTCTGCCATTGTGCCTATTAAAAAGTGACTAAATTGTGCCAGTTTAAACATGATTTATTTTCTAGTAGGCAAGAAGAATTATTACCATAGTTTAGAACTCTGTCTGTCCTTCAATTAGGCAGATCAGTTTCTTTAATGTTTGAAGATATTGATTAAGGTGGTACCCAACACCTTAACTAAATTTAATTAGGCTCGTTTAATATTCAGAAAGTTTTGGAAAGTATTTACTTTGACCCTTTGACAAAAACATAAAAATGTAGAAAAATTGGATTCAAGCATTTTATCAGAAAAAATTACACAGGTTATATAGCAGTTTGAGAGACACTGCACAACGTAATAAAAATGTCCAGCTGATTTTACAGAGTTATCTCCTTGTAGTGTTGGGCACCACTTTAAATATATATGACAAATTTATATATTCAAATTTTGGTCTAGTTGGTTCATTTTTTGCAGAGTTGACATCATAACCCTGCAGCATTTTATTTTTGCGCCTGTCCCGAGTCAGGTGCCTCTGGTCTTTGTTAGTCTTGTATTTTTTAATTATAGTTTCTTGTGTACAATTTGAAAATTAGTATGGCGTTCATTATCACTGAACTAGTATATATTTGTTTAGGGGCCAGCTGAAGGACGCCTCTGGGTGCAGGAATTTCTCAATATATTGAAGACCTGTTGGTAACCTTCTACTATTTTAGTATCAACTAGAACACACCCGTGATATCGCGGGTCCGTGACTGAATTAAGGTATATAACTATGCGCAAGCCTTCTTTTAGTATTAGTATTGTCATCTGATAAAGTCATGCCGATTATAAGATACACAGTTTTTCTCTGCTTTCAAATCTTTCTGTTTGAACCCGTCGAACTGGAACTTATTAATTATTGGTAATATTAATTATTTGGAAAACAAAAGGTCCTGGAATGGAGTATTTTTTAATCAACAACATTGTCCTATATTAGTTATAAATAAAGATAAAGTCTTTGATTCGCTGTTTTACGTCATGTATGCCCACTAACAAATTGAAAACTGTTCCTCATTTTTAGTCTTGTTATCTTAGAAAGTCTTACTGATTAAAATACTACAATAGGCAGCTATTTGACAATTTAGTAGTGTCAACCCTGTGATTATGACCCGTGTATATAGCATATTAATATATATATATATATATATGTTGAAAAATTATCAATAAAGGTTAGTCTAAATGAATATCAAAAAGTAGAAAAAATTACTGAAAAAATAGATATATTATGTTGAGAAAACAGGGGATCCCGTAGACCGACCAGGGGATCGTGTAGAACGCCCTATAGTATATACTTGAAAAACAAACAACGGGGCATACTTTAGAACGTCTTGTAGTAGATACATAATGTTGAGAAAGCAGGGGATCACACAGACCGACCAAGGGATCCCGTAAAAATTCCTCTATTAGATACTTCAAAAACAAACAATAGAGTATCCTATAGAACGTTCTATAGTTTATATATAATGTTCAGACAACAGGGGATCCTGTAGAACTTCCTTTGCTATATACATGATAAACAAACAATATAGGAGATCCTAACGAACGTTCTATAACTAGAAATATAAGGTTCAGACGACAGGGGATCATTTAGACCGCCCAGAAGATACCGTAGAACGCCCTAATAGAACATGTAGCTTCATTATAAACAAATAACAGGGGAAACGAAGACCAGCACCCCCAACCCCACCCCCACTATTACCACCCCCTCACACCCCGTAAAGGTAATGTCTCGTTTCTAAGAACGTGTTAGCTACATGTTTTTTTCAATTTGCCTACATCAAAGTACTCTATTAAGCAGATAATAAAAATATTATTAACTCCATAGTATATTCAAAGCCATTGGATCACGTGCATGGGACATTTGCAAGTCTTTACAACATAATTAAGGCACCACTACTGTGTGCATGTCATATATATGTGAAATATCATATATATCTTAAAAAAGAATATGTATTTGCTTAATGAGGGCACAATGATATATGCTACTGTAATGCGGAACATTTTCCTATTTAAGACACCATTTCACGTTGAACGTGAAATAATTTCTGTCATGAACGTTGCACGAAAAATAAAGACTTTAAGGTGAACCTTTTGTGACTGAGTCACTGTCCTCTTGTATATATGAACTCTCTGTTTTACTTAATATTCCCTATTTAGTGTGTACACATTTATGATATAAATAATTTACAGATTTTAAAAAAGTATATAAAGATATATAAAGATATTCTGAACTTTAAAAATGCGAATAAAGGAACAACATCATTGGTCTTACCGCCTTATCATTTCATTACGGAAACAAAATTATATCAATTTCGTTCTTGTCCATGTTGACGTCACGATCCCTGTCTAGTGTTTTTTTTTTTTTTTTTTTTTAAATACTAAGCACGCAAAATAAGCATTTGAATCACGATCGAAGCACGTATAAAATTTACATAAGCAGAACATGTTGAACAAATGTTGAACACCTCGCTGTTTTGCACGACTGAACGTAAAATAAAAAAGTAAAAACACGTTGAACGTGAAATAAAAAAAAAAACAATCACGTACCACGAAAATAACCCTCTACCACTCTCCATGAAAGTTAATGATTTTGCATCGTTTTTTTAAGATAGTTTTACATGTTAAGAAAATTCTATTTTTAACATTAGTATTTTCCGAATCGTTTAAAAATAGCCTATAAATAGAATATGCATAATTCATGAATCGTGACGTAGGGCGGTCTACGGGATCCCTTCTTCCGCTTACCTATAAAAATCGCAATTTTTATTGAAATTATTTTTTTTTTTAATTTTTTCTTCAGGAATTATAATGATTTTATGCTTTAAAGGGAATTTCAGGTCCTTTGTGCTGTTAAAAAACTTCTTTGGGGTCCTTAGTGCTCCTTTGTGCACAAAGGAGGTCCTTTGCGGTGTTTTTAGAGACCCCGATCACAGTTGTAAAGTCACTGAAAAGATTTTGTCGTTATATGTATAGAATAGAATGATCTATCTTATAACCTTGAAGGAACTGTATTTCCTACACAATTCAAATTCTTTTAAGTTACAGCTTAGTTCACGATATTTCAGAAATTTGTGAGGTTTTCCCTACCAAGCATTTAACGATATTGAAATAACAGAATCGTTTAAATTTAATGTCTTCAATTCGCATATAGTCACATACCATCTAACGTTGATACGCAGAGTGACTAAATTATTTTTATTTACCAGAAATACAATACGTTCACGGTTGTATGAAAGTGGAGAAAATGTGTAAACTTTAAATATTTCATGTGTGTGGATAGCGATTATTGCTGCCGAAGCACCAAATTACAAGTCGACTTCAATGTTTTAATAGATTAAGTACCACATAGTTTTAACGACAAAAATATTTTCAAGTTACCGGCGTGACAAATTAACATGTGGATCGTGTTTCGCCTAGTGTTGTTTTGAACACACGGCACACTACGATTGTCATGGTGTATTTATAGGACAAGCCCTGGACAAAAAAACTGTTAGAAAGCTCGAGATATAACAAATAATTTGGTTAAAATTTTGTTATAAATATAAATAAATCAAATACTGAAATGATTTGATATTTTAAGTGATGTAGTTTTTGATTCAAAGTTCATAATGAATTGTATCTTTCTTTGAAAATCAGGCATCTTTATTTTGTAGTTTCATTTTTCTGAAAATAAAAACAAAAATATCTGTAAATACTTTAGACGGCATTAGGATTTAATCACATAAATGTTAAAAATTAAATACAGGTATAAGTATTCCAGGGGCATATTTAGAATTCTATGGGAAAAAAGGGGGTATTTTTACAAAATGGTACAACATTACGATAAGTTTAGAATGCATGTCTGCGGAGTTTTTTTTTTCAGTCCGTATCTATTAGTATTTTATTAAAATAATACTCTAAGACTACAGATTGTTTTATATGTACACCAGCTATCACTGTTTGTTATCCCATCTTTTATATATATAAACAAAACTGAAGTGTTGAAGTCCGTACATTGATTGACCTATAATAATTTTTTAAATTATTTCTTGGACGGAGAGTTTTCTCATTGGCATTCATACCACATCTTCATTTATCTATATATTAAGTTAAAAAAAAAAGAAGACACTCTTAAATACTTACATGGGAGTTGACATAATCGGCTTTTTTTATTTGCTGTGGCTTTACTGGTGTTGATTCAATGGATCTGACTCTTTTTGTTTTCTTTTCCCTTTTTCTAGAAATAGAAGCAGCATCAATCAGTCTTTTCAGTTCGTCATCTTGAATGGTGAAGGTAGTCTCGATATTCTTAATTTGTATCTCATCCCAAAATCATATTGTATACTTCCTGCGATGTCCTTTTCAAACTACCCTCAACAAGAAAATTTGGTAACACAGCATCACGAGTCCAAACTGTGAAATATTTGATTTGAAAGTTTTTAAGTTTTGTGACTTTTATAAGTGCCGATTTTGGTGGCATCCAAAATTTGGGATGTGTTTGTTGCTTTCACGGTGGTTTAATCGACATTTGACAAAACTCAATTGTTCCACGATTCCATGTTGCATTTTCATCTGTGCATGCTACACCTGTCACATTAGTTCTCACGGCATGCTCAATTTTCCACAAAACAGCCCCAACATGACTACGTGTATGACCTTGACCCGCCATACACGAACACCACCCATTTACTATTGAGCCATCTTCACTGCAGAGTACAATTACTTCATTTGTTCTTGAGACTGTTAAAGACGATCGAACTTCTCCTTTGAACATAATTGTCTTATCATTGTTAATATAATGCGTTGTAACACCGACGTTTCCACTTTGAAAATAATTAAAGCTTTGAAGACTGTTAAAGTTTTCCATTTGTTGACCGTCAACTGCTTTTGACTCCACAAGAAAGTTGTAAATTTCTCCGTACATCATATTTGGCCATACACGCATGTCGTCAATCCATGTTTTGACTTTGAGGTTTCCATTCTTTTGCTACTGATGACATTATTTAGATTTTCTTCGTTAAGATCGATTGGCAATAAAGGCTTGTTAACAATTTTTTCACGGTTGTAATGGCGGCGCTGTTTACGACGACAACTATGAGACGCGTCTCTAACTAAGGGGGATAATCGAAAAAAACGGTCTATTAATCTAGTAAAGTATAAATGTCAGCAGACCAACAAAGCCTTCAAAAGTTGCATTGTGATAACTTATATAAAACTGTTCAACCACTTCTCTTCTATAATGTAAGTTTTCCAAAATAGAGGTCAAGTTTAATACAATATGTTTGTTTTGCAGAAAAGAGGTCAATATTATACATTTATTGATGTTTTTACTTTTACTGTCCAGAAGTAATGATCCTTGAATAAACCTAAACAAAATCGGGCGGTCTTATAAGAGTTGTTGTTTAATCTGTGGTCAACCATTTTCATAGTAGAAATATAGAAAATGATCGAATTTAAATTGAAATAAAAAATCTTTCTTGCCAAGTATGTCTATAATGTTTTTATTCAGATAATTAGTTTTCAATATACTTCTTGTAATTTATGAGAATGTACTGATTTGAAATGTATATATATTATTTTATTGTTATTTATTAAATATGTTACCTGATCTTCTTCTAAATTAAAACTGTATTCTTGTATCAGAATTGTTGCCTCACTGAAAAAAAATTAAATCAATTTATAACAACCCTGACAACTGTTAAATGTTAACCGTATTAACTGGGACGTTAAATTCAATGCTTTTTTTAAAATTTTTATTTGGGGGGGTCAAGACAGGTGTATATGTTTATATAGTATCATGTTTTCAAGGTCCCTCTATAGCTATAATATTTTATTTTGGTATTGCTTTTTTCTCAAATGAAATTGAAGGCTTAAAGAAACCGATGGCTTCTCATATTAAAGGGAAATTCCGCGATTTTTTACTTATCATCTAATTATGTTCATCTTAACATAAAATACACATTTGCAAAGTTTTAAATTTATATTCCTTCTAATAACGGAGAAAATCAAGTATTTGTAACTTTTTTGGTTGAATTCTCGAGTGGGTCGTGACGTATTAGCCCGATTTATTGAAATCTGGGAAAAAATAAAATCTGTTTAACTCTTATAGCTTATCGGCAATATACGTAATTAAAAGCGCACAGCTGACGAATGGTCGAAGTTATTAACCACAATATAAGAATGAACGAAAATGAATATGCATATATATACCGTTGATTGAATTAAACTCCTATAAATTATCTCTAGTAAATGTTTTTGAATAAATTTAATTAATTATTGTTGAGATATTTTTCATAAAATATTTATTGAACATTTTTACTGATATTGAACTGAAAATATTTCAGTTCTATTTACCGTTATTGTTTTGATAATCATTTCAATGCAACAATGTGTGAGCAGAGTGTGTATATTATTTTGTAAAGGTCACTGTATATTTCTCGGCTTGAGGTCACTGAATTCGTTTACCTTGTAGCTATTTAGCCGCAGGTGTGAGTTCAAGCGTACACATGTATAAATGTTGTTACTTGGAAATGATAAACAGAAAGGATTAGAAAGAGTATATGCTGTCACGATGTTAATACACTAACTTAAAGATTTAATACACGATGAGAATAAAGATACAGTAATTAAATTGTGTAAATTAATTGAAAATAAAATTCAGATTCGTAATTCCGAAAGTGTATAAAAATAAATGGAAACTATTTTTGATTACTTTCTTAGCGGCAATTGGCGTAAAGATTCAAATATGAAGCAAAAAATAGTAGTTTTAATCTTTATTAAAAACTAAATGCAATATTACCGAATTTGATATACCATTGTACATCTGTTTGATATCATTGACTTTACCGGAATTTCTTAACTTGTATTCAAATATGGCTGTGTTTAAATATTGCAATTTTAAAGTTTTTAATTGACAAAAAAATACAACATACAACATGCATGATTTGTTTTTAGTTTCTTTTTAACATTTTATTCTTACATAATTAAATTCATTTGACAATCATTTACACGAACTTTTTGTGATAAGAATACCAATTATCTAAGCTAAGGCATTATTTTTTTTTAGGATTTTTTTTAAAAATTCTATGATTATATTTGTGCAATGTTGAACATGATAGCCGTCATTAATCCAAATAAGTAATACAGTAGTTGTAATAAAAGTTATATTTTAGTCATGCATAACTGATATTGACGAATTTATAATAGTTCGTTCATACATCGTTGTTCATGAAACAATCATTATTAGTATACATGTAAATTTCCTGACGTATAAGAGCCATTGAGGATGAGCTCCAGAGAAATCAGACTAGTGGCGTTTCGTTCGTTTGTTTGTTGGGAAAGGAGAGGAAATGCAACCGCTTGTACAGATAAACGACAGAATTACCATACAAGCATTTATAGTCAACACAATCAGAAAGAATTCCCATCGTTAGACGGGGAATATAAAGGCTTCCAAGAATGAACAAGTGACATGTCTAACTCTGAACCGTTAGAAAACAGACTATCGGCATCGACCGCTTGTTCTTGATATTTGAAACTGTATGCATATATATACGTATACGTTTATGATATAGTGATGAGTTCTTGCGTCTGACCAAAACTAAATTCCTTCATGGTTATATCTTGCCATACGTTTATATTGGTTTGTAAGGTGATTACTCAAAATCGTTATTTGAAAATCCTGTTTGTGAGATGTAGATTCATTTCAATACAGAAATTTCGTCTATATATTTCACAAGTGTATAACACGGAGAAGCTCTGAAGGTCCATTACTCCCATTTTGTTTGGGTGTGAACCATCGATGTTTACAGCAATATCAAAGAATAAGGTGATGATGGTAGAAAGAACTATGGGCGTCATGTGGCAAATATTACATGCATATCGGACAATGAGTTGTCAATCTGTATGAAAAGATTTCCAATACAACCATAAATTGCGCTATAGCTCCGTAACTTTCTATCCAGTCGTATAAACGAATCGTCGGCAAGTGGGTACATTTTTTTAAATCAATATTTCTGGTCTGTTCCAATCTGTCCTTCACTATTGACAATGACTATATATTACATTTTCCCAAATTCACCCTTGGAAAAAATATTTAAATAGATTTTAATTTCATCAAATCTTATTTTTTGGGTATTATTTATATTTTTATGAGTTATATTCTTTACAGCAGAAATGTTATTTATAAACAAGCGTATGAGTTTAGTAATGACAAGTAAGACAGAGTTGTATATTATACATCTGATAGTTCAAAATGGAAAGTTACAAGTTATAAGTTATCAGTCGTGTACACTGATCAATACCTGCAGAAGTGAAACGATGCATAACTTGCAAGCCCGACAGGAAATCGCTTGAATACCTGGACGTGTCACCTCACACCCCTCACAATACCTTTGGAAGTAATACCTTTAGCCATGCTTGGTGATCAGATGAGGGAAGATCAAAATATATTTGAAAAAAGTTTATTACTTTAAAGAATTATGAACAAATTAGATTTTCGAAAACAATTTTCACGGAACACTTATTTATGATTTCAACTTTGACTTTTCACCTAATTCCAATATCAACAGTTTAAAAACAACAGACCATGGTAATTTAAAAAAAGTTAGAATATTTTCCGTATCAAGTTAGTTAGTCGGATAAAACAACCGTACGATTGACAAGATATCGACACGCAATTACGACTACATCGGTTACTGTAGTTTTGTTTCTTTGTGGTTTATAAATCGAGAAAGAAGACAAGATGGCGGATCGCAGAGAATTGATACTCTAAATTTAAAATCAATGGTGATCGCTTATCTAGCGGAATAAAACTTTAATATCTATGAATTTGAGCATTTTTATACAGAATGAACATAATATCAATTTTTGATTTTTTTGCGAAGTTTCCCTTTAATGGTTTCAGCAATTTTATCAACATTCATGACATTGGTGACCCTCGATCATTTCAAAAGGTACTTTTCTCTGTGGGTATCAATTTCCATGGTTTACCCAAATTCTGTTAATTCCAGCGGTTACACATTTTGGAAACCTACTTATAAACCTACTTATAAACCTGAATTTGTGATTTGATCACCTATGAAAACCAAAAATTTTAACACCAAGAACAAAAGTTCTTTTACAATACTCATATTTTTTATCTGCTTACCTAAACAAAGACGAGTCTAGTGGAAGAAGAGGACTTAAGTCATCTTCATCATGACTGTCTTCAATTATGTAAGAGGTGAAAGATATAAGTATATCAAAATTACATTATCCATTCTGTTAATATGATGTACTGGTAATATTTGAATTTCACAACTAATATGTTATGTATGTAACTGCCACAAATAATTTTACAAACGCATCATCTTAATAATTAACTCCTATAAGAATATTTGAAAATCGGCTTCATGTACTTATTTACCATTGCTCGTGCTTGCACATATATTGTTTATTAATATATTTGCTTATGTCAGGCCATATGACCATCGAATATCTTCAGAAATTTAATAACATGGTGTCTGGTCGTAAACGCAGACATACTCTTGATGTATTTCTATGCCTATGTGCATTGTAATACTTTCTTGTGGACTTTAAAACCACTGAATACTTCAAATTTTAACAAAATCTCTATTTTAATAAATTTTTTTTAGTATTTTGATAAATTAATTTCGGATGTTGACAATCATGACAATTTGTCTGACAATAAAAAAAAAAGTACCTTTCAGTTGGCACACTGACTATAGAGGTATGTTTACAGGATACACTTGAACTAAAAAAAAAAGGTTGATAAATTATCTTCCTGTTCAATTTAAAAAAAAAGTCAATTTTCAAAGTATTCGGAAACAGGAAGTTGGTATTTCAACTAAAGGCTCTCAAGAGCCTGTATCGCTCACCTGATTCTACTTGGGTTTTTGAAATCATATAAAAAAATATAAAATTTGGCTAAAAGTGACAACACAACCTCATTTATAAGGAAAGGAACATGTTTAATTTCATTCAAAAGTCCCCCACTGGCGGCAATCTTGGATGACGGATCGGCTACAAAGTAACAACACTTGGTCAGCACCTCATAAGGAACATTCATGCCATGTTTGGTTTATTCAATTCAGTGGTTCTCTAAAAGAAGTCATTTGTATGCATTTCTCATAGGGTCCTATGCTAAACTAAGTCCCCCGCTGGCGGCCATCTTGGATATTGGATCGGTTACAAAGTAACAACACTTGGTCAGCACCACATTAGGAACATTCATGTCATGTTTGATTTCATTCCATTCAGTGGTTCTCTATAAGAAGTCATATGTATGCATTTCCCATAAGGTCCTATGTTAAACTAAGTCCCACGCTGGCGGCAATCTTTGATGATGGATCGGCTACAAAGTAACAACACTTGGTCAGCACCGCATAAGGAACATTCATGCCATGTTGTCAAGTATGAAGTCATTCCTCGCATTCAATTTGGAGAAGTGTTTGACAGCAATATTTGTAGAGCGAACAAGCTAACAAACGAACGAATAAGGTGATTGCAATATAGTCCCCACTCTATAGAGTGCAGGCATAATAATAACTTTTTACCCTTAGGAATTCGATATGAACTTATTTGGAAACAGAGCCTTTAATAAAAAAAATCTAAATGAACAGTTAGATTCAGCATATTGTAGAACCCAAATAATGAGTTCTTGATGAAATCAAACAATGTTAATTTTTTTTGTAATTAAAGAATGGAAGCTTTATATTCCAAAGATTAAAATGTCATACTAACAATTCATTAATAAACAACTGCTTCCTGGGTTTCTTTGTTATTGGTCTGGATAAGAAAAAGTATTTTATATGCCAATGTATATATCAATAAAATATTATTTTGTCATCTGTTTTTCTTTTAAGCATGGCTCTTCCTATAGCACTTTGTTTGGTTGCATAGCCAATTTCTTTCTTTGTGTCATTCACAAGCGCATTACTTTCCGTATTTAGTTCTGTTATGAAACTATTGCATTCCTTGACTAATTCTTCACGGAATATCTTCCTTAAGGTGGCTCGTGGGTACAAAAATTTTAGCAAAAACTTAAACCTTTATTTTTTCATTACAAGTTTTATTTATTACTCTAATAGTTGTTACTTTATGATATGGTACAAAAAACAACCAAACAAATGATTTGGTTTGGCCCCAGATGACTTTAAAAATTGAAAACGCTCCAAATTATCTCCCTTTGATGCAAAAATGCCATTTTTTGGCCTTAAATTTGAAAAATCTTTTTTAACTCATCGGTGACCTACATTTTTTATTATTGTTTTCAAATAAGCTGTACATAAACTAAATAATTGTAAAATTTAAGCGATTTCTTATATTAGTTTTTTTTTTAGGTCGATATTTCCTCTTTTTCTCCTATTAGTTCAACAGAAAAAACAGAAAATTGTGGCCTTGCACTCTTTGGTTGTGGGGTTGACTTTCTTGGAAGTCTAAAGTCTTCCTCTGCAATAAAGCAATCACAAATTATCCAGTGTTTCTGTCACTTGTATACAATTTTTCAATAAAACTTTGATTACTTGTCAATTTTAAGACAGCTTACACAAAATATAAACATGTTAATGTTGCATAGTTCAGTAATGTCAGTCATATGGGATTCTTTCGATACGGCTTTTACTTTATATTTAATAATAAACATTTGTTAATATTGTACTTAGTAAAAACTGCGCAGGAAAATGTTCCTTTATGAAATATTCAATAAATCTTGAAATCTTAATCAAAATGAAGTTAAATTCACCTGAATTGTCAGCGATCATTCTTTCCTTTTTTCAAGCTGTAATTCCCCCCAAGGGTGACTGAGGAATAGAAATATGGTCACTTGGTCTTCTCCCGACCGGCAGTGAAACGCTTGCCGAAGTGGGGCGTCCGTTTGGCTGTGCGGGATGTATCAAGTTCGCAGTCACGTCCGGTCAGAAGGGGGACGTTAAATCCGATGCCTCGTGTAAGGAGAGTGCCACGCTCTTTGCACGTTAAGAACCCTTGGGACAACTCTTTGAGGGGTCCGTAGGTGGCCTGTTGCAATGCAAAATTTCTGTCCCTATCCAATATACCCTCATTTTCCAGTGGCAGTCCAAATTTCCCCGACCATCATCCTAGATGGCCTCTAGTACAACAACCTACCTATTGTATTTACTGTTAACTTGTTCTCGTCCTGAAAATGCATGAAATATTTGCCACTGGACGATAAGCAACCAACAATCAATCAATCAATCAAGCTGTAATTTTTTCATAAGGACTCAAAAACTCAAAAGCATTATCCTAGAATCAGTATTTAAACACTATTACTACATTATCTTGGAGCAGAACATTTGTAATAGTCTGTTACCAGACGTTTGAGGGCTTAGGAAAATATTGCTATAGCAAACCTTCCCAAAAATAAAGTATTAAAGTAGAAAAGATATTTTGTTTTTGATTTTCAACCTATCTTAATTGGCGGCATATTTGATTTTAACATGTTCAAACAAAAGGACAATTTTTTATGAAACTTTCTTTTATGATACATTAACTTTATATTTTACCTTCAGAATCACTGTGGTCATTTAGCAATCTCAAAGGATGCCTCACTTCTCTTGGCTGTTCCACCCCATCCTCTTCATTTGTGTCCACAATTGATGTATTTATGGATCTAGCCCTTCTTTCAAGGGCCTTGTCAAAATCATCTATTGAAATTAATATATATTTACATTAAATGCTTTAAATAATAAACTTATCACAGTTCACTATAAAATCCATCGACCACGGTAAATATACAAATATACTTTTTCAACTTCGCTAGGCCGAAAATTTGCAAGCTTTAATATCTGATTTTCATTCAAAGCTATTACTATAGCAGGGCTAACAAATTCCCATTTCACATTATTTTTTTCAGTATCCGTAATGGGGTCACAGTTAAATAAATGACTTTAAGGCCACATGATTTATTTAATTAAATATTTCACCTACATTGATTTAAAGAAACAATTATGATTAGATCATGATTTAAACAGTTATGTTTTCAAACCAAATCTCAATATCTGTGACTTAATAATTCATGAATACCAGTATAACTAAATATCCTGATTGGATGTATGGTCCATAATTCTTTGTTAGGAATTTCTCCCTTCTTTGCCTTCTGGACTTGGTTCTTCTTTGACTTTGGCCAATAACAAAACATGCCTTAAAAAAGGTATCAGCCCAGTAGTATATTCTACATTTAATTAGTTTTTTCTAAATATCTGACATCACTGACTTGTGTTTCTAATAGTTTAAATGTTTTTACTTAATTGAAAATATATACAATCTATCAAAGTCTATTTACATGTAATTAATCAGAAACTTAAAAAGTGCATTCAAACTGTTCTCTATTAATGGCAAGAGATATTGACAACAGTTCTCCAGTAATCAATTTAATGGCAAGAGATGTTATTACATTATACTAACTATAATTATCAATTGACAATCTGTTTCAGTATGTCAACTAATAAACATACAAGAACATATTTTACCTCATCTTCACTCGTTATCCAGCTCTTGTGGACAATCTCAACAGACAATTCCTTTGTAAACTCCACAACTACGTATTCAAATGTCATCTGAAATATATAGTAATTTGCTATTATTGATGAAGATAATTGCATGTATAATTGTATATAAGGTCTGGAAATTATGAGAATCTCGACCAAATGTGTTTTGTCATCATCAGATGAGTACATGTACATGTATATATAATACATGTTGCAAAATATGACAGAAATATAAAGTTTACAAATGTCAGAGCTGCATGTAATTATACGGCCAAATAAAATAATACATTTAAGGTTTCTGTTTTTCTATAGCAACAAATGTTTGATCCAGTGATATTGTTGGCCTTTTTCAAAACTACCTCTACCTGTTTACCCTTTTTTATTGGGAAAATATGTGTCACTTTCGGAAATTTAAAATAAACCATGAATTTGACTGACACTTCAATTTACAGAGTCAAATAAAATTGAGAATAGAAATGGGGAATGTGTCAAAGAGACAACAACCCGACCAAATAAAAAAACAACAGCAGAAGGTCACCAACAGGTCTTCAATGTAGCGAGAAATTCCCGCACCCGGAGGCGTCCTTCAGCTGGCCCCTAAACAAATATGTACTAGTTCAGTGATAATGAACGCTCCCTGCTTTAAAATAAGACCCCATTTTGTCGGTAATGATACATGTACGTACACATGATACAAAAATAGACCCTCAAATGTGCCCATACAACAAAATGTAGTCATTTTAAGCAAGAAAATTGTTTAAATAAGCATGATGAGTGTTTTTCAGTTTGTATTCATGCACACTTACTACTGAGACTGCACTGTTTGGGGAAAAAGTTGTCTTTTTGGGAATATTTTTTTTTCAAATTGAGATTCTTCTCCAGGAGAAAAAGCCTTTATGCTCCAATAATTTAAGGCAAACAATAGCACTGGTATCTACCCTTACTTTTATAAGTATTTGAACTGTTTTTTGTCATTCCTTTCACATGCTCACGGCTTAGGAATAGCACATATTATTTGATTTGACATGTTATTGTTATTAAAATGACATACCTGTTAAAAATCATGCAACACTGCTAAAAAAAACAACTCTATGCTGGTGAGCATGCTCATTTCGTATCATTATAGCCTGTTTTTCAACATTCTGTACAGAAATTTTCTTCATAACAGCATCTTGAAGATTACATTTCATTGCACCAATTAATCTGGAGTCACAAGGGTCTTGAAATAAAGATGATGGGCGTCTAAATATTCGACAAAGAAATATGTCATTGCTGTCAGAATCTTGTTCATTTGTTTTCTCAACTATTTCACAGCAAGAATTATCATTTAATATAAAGGCATTATTTGGTTTCCTAGGTGTCACTTTTCTGGCAAAATTATTAAGTTGACAAGTTTTTTTAGTGTTTTCCATCTCATAGACCCTTTTGACAATTTGAGTTAGTGGACTCTTTCCAGAATGCACCATTTTCTTCAGTTTTTGCATAAAATTTTCATATGGAAAGGCACTAAATTTATCTAAATGTCCCAGCTCAGAAACATCATTAGCAATATGCATCAGACTGTGTACATTGTATACTAAAAATTTGGCGCCATACAAACGGTGACCTTGTGATATAAAGTATTTTAATACAACTTTTAGGTATTTTTGGGTCCTCAATGCTCTTCAACTTTGTATTTGTTTGGCATTTTAACTGTTTTGATCTGAGCGTCACTGATGAGTCTTATGTAGACGAAACGCGCGTCTGGCGTATTAAATTATAATCCTGGTACCTTTGATAACTATTTACACCACTGGGTCGATGCCACTGCTGGTGGACGTTTCGTCCCCGAGGGTATCACCAGCCCAGTAGTCAGCACTTCGGTGTTGACATGAATATCAATTATATGGTCATTTCTATAAATTTTCTGTTTACAAAACTTTAAATTTTTCGAAAAACTAAGGATTTTCTTACGCCCAGGAGTAGATTATCTTAGCCGTGTTTGGCACAACTTTTAGGAATTTTTGGGTCCTCAATGCTCTTCAACTTTGTATTTGTTTGGCATTTTAACTGTTTTGATCTGAGCGTCACTGATGAGTCTTATGTAGACGAAACGCGCGTCTGGCGTATTAAATTATAATCCTGGTACCTTTGATAACTATTAATAAATCTTTAGCATAAGCAAGATGAGTTTTTGATAAATGAGGAGAAATGAGAATGGAAATAGCTACACTGAACACCTTAAAATGTGAATAAAATTCTGGTCTTAAAACATTTTTCAACACGATTTTTCCTGTATAAAGAAGAAACTGTCTATATATTGTGGCCTTCCATCTATCTACATCATTTAGCGAACGGGGTTTTCGTGCAAAAAGAGCTGGAATAGACCGTCTTAGTTGCAGTAGATTCCTACTGATCTCATCTTTATGCTGAGCTGAAATTTTGAAGTCCCTTTTACCTTTCAACCAGAGGAGGAACAATCTCTTCATTACGCCAAGGCAAACTTGGTGCATGTAATCGATTGGAAATGTTTTGATCATGTCTATTGGAAGATTCATAAGTGGTGTTATCCTATGATGATGTCCAAGCTGACACTGATTTCTAAATGATTCATCAGTACGAAGAACAACATTATCAATTTCTTGGTACGTCATTCTACCAACCCATACGCCAGTTTGAGCACATTTGTCACAGCCATAGTACCCGGAATACAGTTTTTCAATAAATTCATCCATAAAGTTTAAATTATCTGGTTTGCTACCACCTAAGCATATCGATACTGGAAAAACCTCAACTGGAAATGATTCAGCATGTATTCCACATAAGATTGGCCAGAGTGAAGTTTTTGTGCTTTTAAAAAGAGGTAGACCGTCTATATTAAAACTCACAACTATTTCACCCATAGTCTCAAGTGTTTTGTCTGGATATTTGTTCAGGGTATTCAAGAAACCTTTCTCAAGCCCAAAATAAAAATATTCCATCCCTGCTTTTGTGACGAGTTCAATATTGCGTTTTGTTTTCAACAAAGATCTAGCTGTTGCTGGTGTCTTTGTCATTCCATGACTTTTCAGTATCTTCAGAAGCTGGTCAGTAGCGTTATGAGATATGTTATTTTCATTTACCCATTTTACTAAATCTTCACATATCGATGCCTCACAATCTATATTTTCTATTTCATCTTCAAAATGTGACTCAATAATAATGTGCTGATCAATTAAATCCCATTCTGACTCACTCTCTAAATTTAAACTCAATTCCAGGTTATTTGTTTGTTCAACTGCAGCATTTTCGTTGCAACTTTCATAATTTGTTATGCAACTTTGTTCAGCATAATTATGTAAAGATGATTCTGGACTGTCATCCTGATCTGGTATAGATCCATGATATTTTTGTTTTTGTAATGCACGTGCAGCTTGCATCCATTTTCTTTTATAAGTTTTTCTTTTATCATTCATTGTAAGAGTGATCCTTAGAGTACATGCAATCTGAAAAATAGTGTTATTACTACATCTACATTATTGTACATACTTGTTATGTTCAAAGATGCAATCAAAAAAAAAATAAGAACTTCATACTGTTTAAAAGATGTACAAATGTACTGCATATACATGTACAAATGCCTATGATATCTTGTATAAAAAGAAATAATTTAGATTATATTGTTACATTGTGTTTTTTCTTATGCATTTGCGAATTGTATGCTGAATTTTACTACTTTAACTAAATGTTCGGTCTCCAGTTTCTGAGAATATATATATACAACTGTTTTCGCCTAAAATCATGTTTGCACCCTTCATGTCCACAGCCTTTTAAAAAATGCATATCTGTTAAATAATGCTATTGATAGTTTTTCAGTTAATGTATTGCTTTAAAACAAAGATTATATGTTTTTAGAGTTAAAAAAAAATGGTCAGTCCTGTCGGTCAAAACTAGACGCAGACCAGTATTTTGAAAGCTAGTGCCGATGACAGATGTAAAATGGTCAATCAATGTTTCCCAAATTAAGTTAAGAGGGGGGGGGGGGGGGGGGTCAATGAAAAAACTATGTGAATGAAGTTTTTATCCTTCATTGAACTTTTGATGTCGTCCGTAAAGAGGTTCTTTTACAAAAATGTACTCAGATTGAAACAATGTCCTGAGAATTATTTTGAAGAAATTAATAATTGATTAAGTGTGATGTTGGGGTGTGAACATGCATAAGAGGACAAAATATCAGTTTCTTTCAAGTTTCCAACAAAATCAAATGATAATATGGTCGAAAATGAATAATATAACTATCATAGCCTATGTATGAGGTCAATACAGGATAATTGATATATCCACCCAGAGCTCCATTTTATGTACATGTATATTGACCTCAGACTGCAATCTTAGTCCAAATACTTCTTTCAGGTCAATTTTATATCATTGTATCAACCCTATACAAGGGCTGTAATTGAATATCGTACATTTTTTTGTTTTTTTTTTGTACAACAGGTCATACAATGATGCATGTATGTGTGCTGTCTGATAAAAGATACATTATTTATTAATCTATCAGGTTTATACCTAATGTGACGGTACCCAAATTGCACCTATTTTGACAGTTTTTACACCTACGATTTTTTTATGATCAAGAAAAAATGTCCGTAGTGTTAATTTTGTAGCCCTATCCTTCTGTATTGTATAGGTACATGTAAACCAATTTAATTTTCAATCCATATTGAGTCCTAAAAAAATGGGTTTGAATCAACCTCCAAACTATCCATGCCATGATTCTGTAATGAGGAGTACCCAAATTGCATCCATGCCTAAATGCACATCTTCAATAGTCTAATAGCTGAGCTTTTGTTTAATTTCTTCAAATATTTTGAACAATTGGATATTAGTCCATTCTTACTGTTTATATTTTACGAAATGAATATTTATAATAAATTGTATTTGGTAATTTCAAAAAGATGACATTTTATGACGTCACATGGTGACGTTTTCATACATTTTGCTTTTTCAGCAACAGTCCATCTGTTAATAAATACTGTGAATGTTTCATGTATATCTCAATATGTTTACCTATATGTTGAAAGACATGCATAGTATCAAATCATAAAAATATAAATTGCTCTAGGAAATCTTCTATCTTGTAAGATTTCCTTGGCTAATTTTCTAAACAGGTGCAATTTGGGTACCCTTACGTCATACTATAGCAAATTATTATGTATTTTCTTCTGATTTTTGTGGTTATTGGATTGTTTATTTTATATGTTGGACAAACCATTATCAGAAGTAATCTGAATGGGGATGTGAACAAAATACATGCATGTTATCATGGTTATGTTGTGCATTGCTACCAAGAGGGGTGTCTCTTCTGATATGTTTGTACATGTATATATACAGATATGCTGCTGGAATGGTTAGACATATCAAATATGTTAATGAGTTGCAATTTCAACAAGGTAATACATGTAACTTAAATAAATGTGATGAGTGAAGAATACACCTTATCGCTATTTCATATAATTTGTCTGCCATTACTGGAAAAGTGATTGTTGTCAATAGTTCAAGAGGCCGAGGGTCAGATTCTCGGGTCAGCTAGGATCATAGCATTAGCAATAACACGGCGTAGTACGTTGACGGTTGCTATTCGGAAAAAAAACGCGTCCACTGTTGCTATCCGAAACTTTTACGGTTGCTATCCGAAAAAACCCACGAGTAAACATGGTAAGTGTTTGAATTTCATCAATATTATGTATTAAAAAAACTTTGATATTGTATGATATCGTCTTCACGGAATATAAGACATATTTGTCTAACGATTTCAGTTCAGTTTGATATTTTATATGAATTACTTTTCCAAATAATAAATAAAACAATCTAGATATTCAATTGGGAACGTAGGAGTGAACGAATTTATCGTCTAATTATTGCCATTATTGTCAAAAAACGGTAACATACTCATGATTTATACTTAGTTTAGTGCAAAAAACACATTTTCAACACATGAAATATACATTTTTCCTATTCAATTTACGTTTACACAAGTTTTTCGACAAAATGCTAGACTACGGTTACTATTGGACAAAGGCACCGGTTGCTGATTTCTATTTGACAACTATTACAACGAGCATTTAGTAAAACAAATGCTAAATAACCTGAGATCAAATGCAATATCTTAACGCATTTTCTTTTCTATAAATAGTATGTATGGGGCGCCTGAGCGTTACTATGTATCTATATTCCAGTACTCCTTTTAACATACTTTTATTATAGGTGTAATTTTTTTTAAATATTTCTGCAAAACATACATTGCTTAATTTCCTTCGTGTGTTTCCTGGTATCTAGTGAAATGAGTCAACCGGTTATGTATTACAACGGAAAATAACCAATAGTTCATTCGAAGTGGCTACAGTTACGTTGAACAATAATTGCCGGAATGCAAGATCGGATTGGGACTTGATTAATTATGAACGTTACACTAATATTTGAGTAAGCGTAGACTCAGATATTATTGTTACGTTCGTAATAAACCAGGTCACAAATCGATCTTTTATTCCGCCAATTAGTGTTCAATGTAACAGTATTTTTAATTATAGTTAAGTTATCAAATGTAGCTTAGTTCATTTTGTATTGATATTACCGACTTTTGAATCCGGACAATATTTTTTTTCGACAACGTTTATTTACTTTGCTGATATGAAATTCTTGTCCCGAGAGCACCGAGTGAAATTTAGATTTTTACTTCTTTAAGTTGTTGTTAATTGAATGGGTAGAATAATACCGTCATATATCAGCCAAGAAGGTATCCTGTCGAAAGAAAACACTTGTACCGGATTCAAAAGTCGGTAATGTGAACATGAAATATTAAAGCTATATTTTGCAGTGCTAACATATATTCGAGTGACAAACGTGGAATATGTGAAGATACAATTTCTGATACTTTTTTTATTCGTTAAACTTGTTTTCGTTTTATAGAAAAGGTCTATAAAATAAAGGTTAAACAGTAAAATTCAGTCATAAAGGTAACATAAAATGATTTTTCCACAATTTCTACACGAAATCATTGTTTTTTTTTCTTTCTTATATTCTCAAATTTCACCTTTTTATCCTATTGTGAAATGCTTATAGTTTTATTTTCTGCATGTACTCAATATTCATATATAAATAATTTACAGGAGTTAAGTAAAGACATGTCCTACTTTGGCTTCAAGTTAATTACACACAGCCCTGAAAGTCATCATAATGAGTCTCAGACTATCTCAGGTCAGGTACTTGATGACTCTTTCTCAGATCCAGTTCCTCTCGATGAAGAAACCATAATACCTGAAACTCAGCTCACTCTGGTTGAATCCATCACAAGTGATGAAGAAATCATACCTGAAACTCCACAACCGAGCCCATCAATCAAGACCCAACTGGCCCAAGACCTGCTTGGTACAGTTGAAGTAACAATAGACAACAACAACAATAACCCTGCCTCAAAATCATATGTATGTGATATTTGTGATAAAACATTTGATAGGTGTACCAGTTTGAGGCGACATGTTGTGGGTCACACCGGTAATGGTCACGAGTGTCACATTTGTTCAAAGTCGTTTTACTCTAGGTATGATCTTACAAACCATGTCATGTCACATGGCAGTGAGAAAAAATTTGTCTGCACTGAATGTAACAAGACTAGAGGAGGCCTGAACTCTCACAAAAAAGAACACCAAGGAAACTTTAAATATTTTTGTGACCAGTGCGGCAAAGGGTTTACCTACAAGAACAATTTTGAAGGGCATAAGGCCTCACACGAAAAAACAAAACCCTTTGGGTGTCCTGCGTGTGGCAATACATACAGATATAAATCTAGTCTAGCACGGCATGTGTGTTCGGCTAAAAGAGTTGATAAATTGTCTTGCGACGAATGTGGCAAGAAATTCAAATCAAAACGATATTTAGCTGACCATACAGCTGCTCACGCAAACCCTGAAAGGTACCAATGTGCCGGTTGTGGCAAGACATACAAATACCGGCCATCTTTATACAAACACAAAAAAGTTACAGGGCACGCCTAATTGTAATGTCTAACACATTTGTGTTGAATTTGAAGTATTTTCTTATAATAACATTAATCAAAAGAGATTCAGTATTACGATTTACTATGTTTTTTGTTTAGGTACAAGAGAATATGTGCTTTGTTTTTTTATGTGTTTATTGTTTTGTTTTATTTCATTTTGGGTAAATAAAATTTGTCAATATTGTTATCAATGTATTTATTTAGTAACTTAGGACTATGTATACTAGTTTATATTTTAGTTTAGTTCAATCTCAAATGAAAAAATGAACCCAAACTTTATAAGAACCATTTTAAAGCAACTTTAAAGTAGTCATGTTTGATTCGACGACAACAAAGTCGATAGAGCTTTGTGACACTAGTAATTGGGCTATTTTATTTAACATATTAATCAAAATTGATACCGGTTGGTTATATTATTGTGTTACACACGCCCGTATTTAAACATGATACACGAATACTATTTCAATCCATAAATGCCAGGTTTCCGAGATTTTTGGGAAATGTTCACAGGCATACGAAGGACCACAACCGCTGAGTGTTAAAATCGAGATGAGGTTGTTCTTTTTGCAATAGGTCATGGATCTGCACTGACATGCGGAGTGACAGACACAGTCACTTCTAAATATTCATTAGGGTTAAGAATGTATAAAAGTGGTGTTATTCTTCGTACTTTTTAAACATACCTTGGATATATTTGAGGAATCTGGTGATTACATTCTGTATATGTAGCTACGCATATTTCTGTTTTATCGGTCACTGGAAGAAGACTGTGTTGTGGATACACCGGCCTTCTTGATGTGTTTATATTAAATGCCCTGAAAAGTGCGGGAAAATAAAATAAATTTCAAAATATATAAAAGCTACTTTTATAAGTTAACTAAACAAGAGATGGACATATAAAAATCGATTGTTCAGAACATGTATATATGGATATTAAAGATTTTGAAATGTTAGGTGTTTCATCTATGTACTGTATGTAGTATTTAAAAATTTAGCATCTGATAGTTATTTTTTACAGATGTACATCATGAATTCAAGGCAGCCATATATGTACATATTATATCTATTGAACACCTCGAAATTCCTGTTTTCATCTTGCAATTCGCTGACACGTCTTCAACAATGAGCAAATAAGGTACCAGGCTTATAATTTATATTACGTCAGATGCGCGTTTCTTCTATAAAAGACTCATCAGTGACGCTCGAATCAAAATAATTGAAAGGCCAAATAAAGTAGAAAATTGAAGAACATTAATGACAAATAGTGTTTTTCTAGCTTGTGTTTAATCTGAAATTTAGTTTTCCACATTAACAAGGTGTCTGTTTAAATAAGGATATCTGATATATAAAGACAGGACGAAGGTATTACGGTATAGTTATTTATGTAAACAAATATAGAAAACAAGTCACATTGTATACCTTTCAGATGGATCACATCGAAAATGCTGCATCTCTGTAACATTTGCCATAAGTCGTGGAATACTAATGGCCTTTGGGCATCCTAATTTCGTTGGTTCTAACTCACTAAGTTCTCCGAAAAACGTCTCATTCACAAGTGATGATAATGCTCTTTGGTTATACGATCCAGATTTGACTATATCGTACAACTGAATTGATGTATCTATGCGCTGCAAAAATCCTTCGTACATGATTTTTGGGAATCCTTTTACATACATCCCTGGTGGTGGAAAAATTCCAAAATCAACGTCTTTCAACAAAAATGCCTTGAGTTGAAGCTTCCGTTGAATACGATCTTCAGCAGAAAACCCGGCAGAATCTTCAGCTTCATACCAACGGCGTATCATATAACAGAAATTTGCTTCTGAAACGAAATCAAGTTTTCTCATTTGTTCCTCTACTTCATTACTAAATGTACGTTTGGCAAATGCATTGTTTTGCTTATCGAGAAGGTCAACAACAATACCTTTGCTGATAATGTTAATATCACTATCAGCAACAGCATGCCATGCATCTTTGCGTATGCCCCATACACCATCTTTACAAACTTTACAGCGAAGGTTAACAAGCAAATGGTGTGCATCTAGACATTTTGGCTCCAGTTTTTGTTTCTCTTCATCAAATTCTGGAAACGAAAACCAAATTGTTTTGCCAATATTATATATTTCTGTATCCAGTTTAAATGCAGATGCTTCCTTCCATTCACAGTATCTCTTATCAATCATCATCGCTGCTACAGTGTTGTTTAAACGCTCTTTTGGTATCTTTGACAAACAGGTACGCACAACTTTTGAGGCAATCAATTTTAAAGGCATGAGTTCCTTGACCTTTTTTTCAAATATTTCGTCCTGCTTTGACCCAAACACTCTTCTGATAAATATGGCCTTTTCATCCCGACAGCAGGTTTGTTTTATTTTGATGCCTAACTTTAATTGTTGGGTTTTTGTCAACTGGATAACAACATTCAATTCGTCATGTTGCATTTTCCTTACTAGAGATGTGTCATCTAGTATTTTTATCAGGTCGCTGACTGTCCTTTTGCTCCATTTTCTACTCACGGATACTTTAGTATGGATCGTTAATGAATGGAAGATGGCTGCAACTGTCTCGGGTGGTACTGGTTTATCATTTTTCGTCTGATCGGCTACTTCATTCATATCATTGTCTTCATCATCATTATCTCCAACTGTGTTTTCGCTTGTGGTTTCTTCCTCAACATCAATCCTGTCCGGAAACATAGTGTGGTTATCTTCAACAATCAATGTTTCTAAAGCTTCGTCTGGGAGACATGAAACAGTGTCACTATCTAAATTCTGAACAACTGAACTTCTCTTTTTTTTGTTTCAGTTTGTGCCTTAACGACAACGTAATTCTTTTGAGCATTGGTGATGAAACTTTTAGTCCTTCTTCTGTTTTCTCGGTAATAGAAAAAATTTGTTCAGCTGGTAAAATAGACTCAGAAAGTAATTTCTTCACTATCGCATCTCGTGTAAGTTTTGATGCTTCTGAATAAACATCGCGTTGCAATTGCATTATTGTCAGAGGTTTATCATTTTTGTCTCGTGTAGATAATTTAGCCCATTGACCATCAAAACAGCTTGCAACTACATTAATTTTTTTCTCATGACACATTCGGAGTACGTCTTCATGCATTTCTCTCATTGGTTTTGTTCCTAGACTATAGCCCTTCATTGCATACGCAATTGGTATGGCGTAGGGAACATCTGGGTTGAATATTCGGTCTGTGTCTGCTAAGATCCAAACTATAACTTCTGTGGCCTTTTTCCTACATATTTGATAAGCTTCATTGATACATGTATTAATGCTACTGAATATTGAATCCATTTCGTCGACGGTTAAATTGTTTCTTTCCTCTGTATTGCAGATTGGATAAACATAAGGCGATCCATCAACAAGATACGAGCAACCAATTCGTTCACCTTTACATGATGCAACTTCGCAAATGAATTCACAATTATTCTCTCTGAATATGTGCAAACGCTCTTTGATGACTTTTGATTCGGCAGATAATCTTGTTGGGCATTTCGGGGTGTCTTTCAAATATACATTTTGTGCTTCTTCTGTGATCAATTTCCATGTATCAGTATCAAAATGCACTCTGAAGTGTCAAAACAGATGAAAATAAGAAATATTATATCACAGTCCAATAATTCCCCGCCGTTATTATTTTCCATGTTCAATGTTCAATAAACCTTTTTATTGTCAAAACCCTAATTTGGAATTCAATTTTAATATAAGGAAGCTTGTATTTGTACTAATCCGAAAGGACGAACAATTGAATGGATGGACCGACAACCGACCGACAGGAGATACGGACGTATAGACCAGAAAATATAGTGCCCTAAAGTATCGTAGTTGGATATAAATAATGAATTTTGAATAAAATATCATATACAATTCTAAAATGATGACATTTTGAACAAGGTAAACAATTCGAACATTTCACGACTTTGCAACGGTGGTCGTATACTGAGCAGGAACTAAAAACCATTCCGAAAACATTAGTTCACTCTGTTTTTATAGAATACGTGTTGTCCGTTTGTTTTCTATGGTTTTTCTGTTAAATGAATCGCCTTTTTTTCTTGTGTTTATTTTTTATTCCTTAGGTTTATTTGAATTAAAAAAATATGGATAACAGTTAAGTGTATAAAGTGTCAATCGCGTTGACCGTTCACTAAGACAATTTTTATCCAAAATCTGCTTTTAATCACTCACCTAAACACAGTAGAGCTCTCATCTGTCCAACAAAGGTATATTAGTTCCTCAACATTCATGCTGGCCATTTCACTCAGAACCTGAGGTATGTATCTAAATCAAAAATACTAATATATAGATAAAGACTTACAAGGGCTTAAATCACTGAGCCACTGTAATTGTCATGATATTAAAAACTGACAAAAACTGTTTAAAGCATTCCATAGATGTCATATTTGTCTAAGTAAAACAGCAACTATTGGTTAAACAAGCATTGTTGAGGACCGTGAAACATATAATTTTTGTAAAGTTTCAAAAACATTCGCCTTTTGCATTACCAAGAATAAGTTTTCAGAAAATTTGACAAACCAGCTTGCATAAATGACTCTGTCTGCAATGTTTTCCAACCATTTTAAATAAAGATCGAAAATTAATCCTTCCAAATAAATAATCTGCAATGATTTGTAAAAAATCGTACAGGACTTTCATTGAAGAAAAAGACCCCAATAGCTCAAACTGAAAAAAAAAAACATCAAGGTGATCGTTTCGAAAAAAAAACTCAAGCAAGTGTAAACTTAATTTAATAACATTTTACCTTATGGGCATGTCGGAGTGCACGGGTGTCCTAAAATCTGACGGTGATGGGCATTTGAATTCACATGCTACAACAGGTGTTGGAATATCTATTCCATCCATGTTCATTTTTCCCAAGCTCCCATCTGGTGAGACTAGAATGAGGGGAGTTCCATTAGAATTAATAACATGTGCACCTTCTTCAATGTATGCTAGATTTGGATAGTAGAGAGGCAATACTTTCGTAGTCAATGTTGCTATTGCATGTATTTCTGATACTGTGCCGTGTTCCATTCGTTTGGCAGTGTCTTCTGAAATTACTTCGGCTATTTCAATGTTTTTGACAACTTTATCAAAATGTCTTCGCTGTAGTTTTAATGAATCAAGACCTAAGCCTCCAAATATGGTACTTCCTGTTAGTTTAAGCTGTTTTCGAGCATCGAACCATTGTGGGGACCTTTGTTTTATGAATCTCAATTCATTCAGAAGACCTTCTGGTATATCTTCAACTTCCTTCAGTGAAAACATGTTTCGTTGTGAAAATATATCAATGGATTGATTCTCACTGAAAAGCTGCGATGTGCCATTTATCAATGATCCTAGGAGAAGGAGAGAACTATTGGAATCTAATAGTTTCTTTACAACGTTTCTTATTAGAAACATTTGGGCCTGTACACTGCTTATTGCATAAACATATTTAGATTTCTTCCAATCTTTTCCACCTTCTTTCATGAACTTATTTAACGCCATTTGCTGTTTCAAAAATAACATTCTCAAATCCTTTATTCGCACAGAAACAACCTTAACAGCTCTTTCTAACTGCTCTATCTTATCTTCTGTTTTGCCGGGAACACGCTGGCATTCTACTTTTGCTAGCTCTATAATATTTAGATCATTTTGAAGGCGCTCTCTTAGTTGGGATAGTGTTTCCTTCTCTTCATGACCAAACAGATCCTGATCCCCCCATTCATTAGTAAGTCCAGGAGCTAGTTTTTTGCCATCAAAGCTCAATACATACGATTTTGTTTCAGATTTTAACTCAAGAGCTTCATTTATAATACCCGGTTTCATTTCACTCGGTAAGCTGACTCCTACAGACTCGTAAGTAGCAACGCGCTTATGAGATGGAACAGCAAAGTTAATGGAACTGTTTTCTGGACTATATTCCCCTCGTCTATTATTGCCGCCATATTCAGACTTCATTCCTGTCATAAACCTCAGAGCCTTTCCATGGAAAAGTCTGTACATTACCTTCCAGAATTTTAAACAGTCTTCTGAATATTCCATGCTGGATGTATTATCTAGAGAATACCATCTAACAACATCAAGAAAAAGGAGGAACGCTATATTTGTTAAAGGAAATTTACCATTGTGAATAACTTTTAAGAAGTTGCAGAAATCCCCTAAAACATTTGCCGCTCTCAGCTTGCTTATGACTGTAGGTAATATTTCTGTAATTTCCTTACTTATTTTGTCGTCCGCGTGAGCATTATAGAGCTTCCTCCTAATTTTCCGCCTATTTCCTCTCGTTTTTAATGGGGCTTTTCTCAGTTCGATACTTTTAGGTCTTTCATTGGCATCTTTGCTTTGTAAAGGTGTAACAATAGCATTTTCAATTTTTGATTTCTTTTTTGGACGATTGAGCCACAGACATGCCTTTGACTTTCTCTTTTTTGCTGAAAATAACAATATAAAAACTACTAGTAACCGGTGCCTTTTTTTCAGTTTATAACCGGTGCCATATATAATGTGTTTGTATAGTAACCGTAACCCTAGCAAATCATGAAGAGTCCCGTATTATTGTCCCGTGACAAATAAAAAAACACTCTTTCGCTTAATACTTTTGAAAGCTCTTAGCAAACCAATAAATGCCCCTTTTGAAGTCTTTATTTCATTCAAAACAATTAGTTTTTCGTTAAAAATGAATAAATCAGTGCAAACGATAACGGGTATTTGGCATGTGTGATCTAATTTATTCATCTCGCTTTCAAAGACGAGACCTATTTTCCTTGTTAGGGGTAGACAGTATTCGTTGATAATATCTATAGTATTCCGTAAGACCAGTTTTATTATATATATACACAAATTACCTGCGCCTGTTGACGTTTCTTTGGGCTGCTCCATCCTAAATTGCCATTTTATTTCGAATAGCAACCGTAAAAGTTTCGGATAGCAACAGCGGACGCGTTTTTTTTCGAATAGCAACCGTCAACGTACTACACCGTGAATAAGTAGTCCAAATAATTATGATGTCTTGAAAAGCTATTATAATTTTTTTAATTTGACGCCTTCGACAAAGTAAGGCGTCAAAGAAAAAAATCATAATAGTCTTTCAAGACGTCATATTACACCTTATCGCTATTAGCCTACTCAGCCGGCTGCTTGACCTTATGACACATACAACAATCACTTTTCCATTGTAGCGTCAGATGTTTTGTTTTATGACGTCAAAATTTTACAGGAACCTGTGTGATATCCAATAATGACGGACAAATAGCAATAAGGTGTATTATTTGGACTAGTCTTGTAGCAATAAGTTGAATGATTTATGATTTTTGCCATGAAATATATATGTTTAAGGGTCAGATTTTCCTTAATGTGAAGACTTCATTAAATAAAAGGAATGGGATGTGTTTTCGAAATTCCAGCTGCACATCTGTACACAAAAAACATGTTGAGACCCCCACCCCCCTCTTTTTCCCCCTCAAGAATGCATAGAAATTAGAAGTGTTCAATGATAAACTGAATCATTCATGCTCAATGACAAGAAGTCCAACTAACAATGATGTCTGGGAAGAAGGGCGTCCCAGAAAAAAATAACTATATAAGCCTTGCCAGCACACTTATTTGGACTATAAAAGTAAATGACAATATGCTGGGGGATCTTATTCTTTAATTAATTTAGTCTGAAAATATATCATGCTTTAATAATTACCTTTTCTTTGTTTTGATGTATTCTTGCTTAGACTGGTATATATGTATAATATGTTTGCTGTGGTGATTTTGGATTTTCTATAAAAATCTTGATTTATTTGCCACAAAGTCCTCTTTTTCTATTAAATGCAATGGAACAGTAAAAAATAATGCTTTGCATCAAGTTTTCCCTTGGAATATGTACAAATGGCCTATCTCTATTATTCATAATATCTGTAGTTTTGATACAATTGAAGTTTGAAAAGTTCGTACAAAAATGGCTACAGAAGGGTACATAAACCTTAAAGTATTTGCGGTGATTGGTTAATTTAAATAATAACCCATTTCTCCATATGGAGTCAAAGGCTTTCTTTAAATCAATGAAACAAAGATATAGTTTTTGCTTCTTTTTGTGTATATATTTAATTATCAAAGATTTCAGTATAAAAATACTATCTGTGGTCCTATGTTTTTCTCTAAATCCAAATTGGGATTTGTTGAGTTTATCTTCTAAAATATTTCTTATTCTGTTATTTATAATGACACTTTATATCGAGTTGGGAACATGCAGGTCAATGCAGGAAACAAAAATATAAAGATATGTTATAAAAAATAAATGCATGCAGAATTCCAGATTATAAAACAAACTGAGTGCCTACATTTATATAACCTTGTTCACTGTAACTGCGGTCCTGAATCTCACGCATGCGCGTAACGGGCTCTGGGTGGTTTCATAACAACAGCGTAAACAAACGAGAATGGTAAAGAGTTGTTGTGCATATATGTGCCACAGTACGGCAAACGAAGCAGCAAGAAATGCCGGTATAAGTTTTTTTAGGTTCCCCAAAGATAAAAGAAAGAGGTCATTGTGGACAAAAGTAATAAACAGAGCTGATTGGGAGCCAAGCATAGTGAATTATGGTAGCGAAATTTGGGGATAACATAAAGCATTTGGCATTGAAACTCTTCACTTATATTTTTAAAGAAGATATAGAAATTTAAGTAGAGTATTGCAAATTACCTGTTTATGTCATACAGAGACTGTCATCAGTTTAGTCTAGACCCGATTGTCATTGTGGCAATAGTGAACCTCAGTCATTTGAACATTCATCTTGGTCCACCTAACGGTGATGGCGAAACGGGTGAAATAGAACCTTTTCATGGGAAGAAATAGATGCAGAGCACGCTGTAAGCCAACCTGTAAATGCTTAAACCTGCACAACATACAAGAAAACAACTGCCACAAAACAAAAATGCCTATAAATGATCATTTCTAGAAGGCCCTTTCTTCTGGGTGTAGCATTTTTATGATGTGTTTCAAAGTACTATTCCAAGCATTTGGAGTTTGTGGCAGTTGTTTTTCTTGTGTGTTGTTAAGGTTTTCTCACTGTAGATCTGGAATCAGACACAGTTATAGATCTGTTCTTATTTGAATTTTTGAGCTGTTTTTGTTCGATTCTAAGTCCTTATTCAACCCAACTTCTTTTTATTTTTCTTCCTTTTTTTCTACTGTTTTTCTGCCACTGCCTTTGTTTTTCTTCATTTGTTTATCAAATTTGGGATTCAAAGTTCTTCTTTCTTTAAGCCTTTTTTTGTTAGCTTGGTTTTGTAGTTTTTCATTTTGTTTAAGATTGTTTTGTAGTTTTTCATTTTGTTTAAGATTGTCTAACTTCCTCTGATATTTTTTTAATTTTATATTCAGCCAGTATTTGCGGGTTCTCTCTTTGGAACTCTCTTTCTTTGAATCATTTCTTCTAGAGAATTTCACCTGGCTTATGTCAGCAAGTCTAGTGGATGTTTTACGGAATGGAAGATTTACCAAAAGTTTCTTTATTTTACTAGCTGTCTTTCAACTATCTGTCCTTGTGTTTCCAAGGATTCCAACATGACTCGGAACCCCTAGAAATATTATTTCTTTCAGAAGAATTTTTAAATTCCGCATTACATATAAAATTTTCAGGATTGTAGGGTTTTAAATTTTAGTATAGCTTGAAAGCTTATGAGGAGATTCGACGTCGAACATCAATGATTTCTATGACTATTTTATACATCTACTTGTATAATAAAATCAGTAAATATAATCAAATTATGAATTTGAAATCCGTCATATTTTCTCTATTACAGAGTGCTCACAAAGTGTCCATGGTGCAGTTTTGTGAAGTTATTGCCAGGAAATAATGACATAATGGGAACTTGACCAAATTAGACAGGCAAATTCAATAAATACATGTTGCAATAAGTTAAGTGTATAGTCATCATTTGCCTGTTCACATGAACCAGTCTATGTCCTTTCACGGAATTCTCGTTGTGTTTTGTAGACTAATTGAAATGTGTGAGGAGCACCATAAAAGCATACTATTCAGTATATTAAATCTACTTGAAGAAACAGAGCGGCAGTTTGGTCGTGGAAACTCAAAAGATGCTAATTGTTTCGTCTGCATATGACAGGGGTATATTTAGTTTTTGTTTTCCTCACCGTGATACTAGATTTAGAATAATAATTTAATTGCATTTTTAGGATCAATGCTGCAGAGTTATCATAACAATAGTTCTGCTGGTGAGAAAGAATGTATGTATAAAGTATAAATCTGACAGCTACATAAGACAATAAAGAAAAGAAGAAAAAAAGGCATTCATCATTCCCAATGAGAGTTATGTCCTCTTGAAGTTCTTTCTTTTGCATTTTTCTCAAAAAGTATTCAAGATAGAACCGATTTGAAAACGGAAACATGTACAATACCAGATGGGAATGTTAATAAACATAATCAATCATTTTGTTGTTAACAATTATAAGGAGACATTTCCCATGAATAAAATATACACAATTGTTGAAAAATTATATCTCGAGAACCTACAAGGTACATTATGAAAATATCACGTTTACAAGAAAGACCTTTCAATTGTTTTACAAGCAATTGAGATACTAGTTTAAATGACAGTCCCTTGGTTTTAAATATTTGTCTATAATTTACATAATATTTTCTGTCTTTCAGAATTGAAACGTGCCAACAAGACGAGTTCTCTGGACGAGGGGTCCCCTGTCCAGCGTGAGGACATTTACCTCAAGGGGTGCATCTCCTGTACGTATTTATTTTTACACGTCTTTTCCATAATTATAGGAAAGATCATTTCAAATTTATCTTATTGGAATCATAGTCATATAATCATGTTAAATATGGAGTAAACGTATGAGAGATACAAATGCGAGACAATAAATACACGACGTATAAATGAGTTTGACTGGAAGAACGATAAAAAAGCGTTGTTTCATTTACATGCGGAAAACGTTTCACTATAGTATATACGATGTTATTCATCATGAAAAATCGTTTAGAAACATTTCATTGATATAAAATCTCGTCATAAATTTATTGTTTTGGAAGAATAAACGGATATGTGGATGGGATGCTTGGAATCGTTGAACTTTAAAATCGAGTGTTTTACCGGCAAAAGTTTGGTTTGTGACAAAGATGTTTTGTTTTAAGTGTTGAATCTAACTTCAAAACCAGTTATTAAACTATTCAAGGATACGAACATTGGTACATTTGAGGAAATTGATGAACTTTCTGATGAGGAACCACTTTACCAGAAGACCCTTATACAACATTTTCTCCCCATCTTATATAGTGATGTCTCGGAAAATGAAATTTTAACAGATGCAGAGGAACATTTAGATAATTTGGACAAAACGTTTTGAGATATCTCAAATGACTTCCAGCTTGTTGAGGACAGTGCCAATAAATCTGACGTCAAAGAAGACGACACTGGTGACCATATTATTTCTTTATCAGTTACTTTGACATTAGGTGATATGAATAGGTCTTCTCATGTTATTATAGATGAAACAATTGTAATCATCAAAAAGAGAATTTTCTTATTTCAATGGAGTAAAAGAAACAGTACGTGAAAGCCGTATCCAATACTCCAACAGAAGGGATCCAGAGAAAATAGACTTTTCCGCCTTGGCAGCAAATATTATGTTGTTTTTCTTTTTTTTTTTTTTTCATATGTTGAATTGTATATTTCAAGTAAGCTTATATGGTGTCTTAAAACGTCTCAAATGAATAATTGTCTATAACATATCATTTCTTCATGTAAGTTAAAGAGACATCAATTTCTGAGTGTCTATTTAAAACATTAACTCTTTTTGAATACAAAAATTCAATCGAAATTAAATAAACATCCGGTGAAAAATACATTAAAAATATAAAAGCATCCTAAGATTTAAACAAACGTACGAAGAATTAATTTTTCAAGAAAGTAAAAGTTAAATAAATAAAAACACTATTCCATATATGATTCACATTTATAACGAGATATTCACTCGTGAGGGAAATATCTGGATTCGTTGACTCACAGACTGTTGAACAACTGTAAGTAGGAAAGATCTAGACTTTTTAAACAACCTTACTCAAACTAACAACATGTTTCAAGTGAGACTTGTTCATCACATAAGAAATACAAAGATTGCTTTGATTAATACGAAGAAAATACCAAAAGCATAAGGATGTAGTCTTAAATTTAACACCCTTGGTCAAATTTACTATGAAACGCATTCAGCCTAAGTTTGGCTAAAATTGATTTAGCAGATTCGAATGAAAATATTTTTTAAAGTTAGAAAACAGAAACTGAATTTATTGGGGAGAGGAGAAACGATACTATGACTGCATTTAAAAAAAGCATTAAACACTCCACCTGAACGATGCAGCATAGATTAATAATTAAAATAGATTCATTCATGCTTTGAAATCAACTTTAAGATCCACGATTAAATTTTAAATTACCACATTTATTGATTACTTCATCATATATTTCAGGTCACCCCTACGCAGATATTTTGCGAAGATTCAACCATTTGATGACAAACCCAACCTCTCCCAAACCTTCCTGGTCCGTCCGTCAACTAATCAAGTAATAATCAGACAGTGCCTAGAACTAAAGTAACGGCAAGTCAACCTCTCCCTTATCTTGCTGGTCCGTCAGGATAAACACCAACTAATCACACTGCGCAATCAACTTAGTGACTGGGTTCTAGAGAAGAACATCAACTTAATCTTACCTAACGATTCCTTCTAAACGCAAACATATACATCTCATGATACAAATGAATGTGGTGTCCCTCAAATTAAAAAAAAAAAGTTGCTATTACTCGAGAAAATACGGTAACTTACAAAAACTCCCGATAATGACTTCCGACATCCACAAATCTGGATGACACCAAAGACAGCCTTACAGCAATTTGGGAAATTCATACAATGTCAACTGGATTACTTTGAAACAATAGGACATCATGACGCATTTGTATCCAACTGTATTTCCAGAAGTTGCTGAAGCAAACTGGATGATGGATCTATTCAGATTGAAAATCTGAATGTCAAATAGCAAATTGCCAAACTGCAGATGCAATTGGTAGCCCTAGATCAAAAGGAACACTTTTTGAAAGAAACCCTACTTAATCAATCAAGTAGTAAACAAACAATTAACAACAACAAATCGCAAAGCCAACCTCTCCTAAATCTTCCTGGTCCGTCAACCAATCAATAAATAAACAGTCAATGTCTGAAACAAAAGTGACGAAAAAATATGCCTGGTCCGTCAGGATAAACCTCAAACTTCTCACCCTGATCAACCATCTTGTCCCGGTGAAGCTGTATATTCTGCAGGATAAGCGAATATTGTACATTTCTTTGCCATTTATTTTATTTTTTTTATTTAGAGAGGAAAAGGGGATCAAAAGGAAAATTTGAGTTGAAAACCTCCGGAACCCCACAACAGATGGAAAGGAGGCGAGACCGGGATAAATTAACGAAGGCGTCAGTTGCTGAGTAAGGCCTTTCATACGTTTGTGTGATGCAGACAAACTGTAATATAATACTGCTGAAAATTTTGTGCAACATTGCTGTTTTTATCCTTTGAACAAAAACATGGAGGTTGTCTTTGCTTAATCATGGATACAATTGTTTAAAATTAAACTTTGGTCAGGATGGTGAATCAAGTATGGTCACCATCCAGTCCCAGGCCAAAGTAGATTAAGTGTTAAGACGTAGTGAATATTTATTAGATGTTGTAAATAAATATGTTCGATTACATGGTAGCAGTAAAAGTATATAACTTAATATAAATACATGTATATTAAACTGTAGTCGTAATTTTACTTTAGTTTTTTTTTTTCCATGAAAAATGTATTACAGTTAGATGCAGATGTTAAAAGATGTAGAGACAGCAAAATTTTTCTGATCCCATTAATTACCCTTTTTCAGCTTGAAAAAGATTTTGTGAAACTTCTATTGCCTTGAAGAATTTGTAATAAAAATTAAAAAAATATATTCATTGTGCTTCAGTAACACAATACAAAGATTTTATAACTCCAAGTCCCAAGTTTTAAAATGCTGTAACTTTTTTAATTGTTAGAATGTAGATTGCCATGGTCAGTGAGTTTTCATAGAGTCATCGTTCTTTGTATAGTTTCTTCAATATTATGTTCCGTATATTGTTTTGTAATTAGAATTTAGAGATTAGAATAGAATGTTGATGAGAAACGTTTGTTTTTATATGTGCCTCAGCCTACCTAGAAAATGTGAGCTAGCTTCCCTAGATGGTGGAGGTACCCGAATTTCGTAATAACTTTAATACATCATCGTTATAATAGTGTATGAACACAAAGTAAGATTTTCCTACATAAACATTGAAAATTTGACACTCAGCATCAGCACATCATCGCCACATGGCACCTCGTTTTCGCACTTGGCCACGATAAACAAGAAAAACAATTTGTTGATGTCTTTCCGTTTTATTATGAACTTACTGTCGAGCGTTTTATTCTGAACTTACTATGTTGGATTGCATTTCCCTCGAACACTCATGAATCAAGGTGGCAGTGACGATGAAATTTTTTACCTCAACCCAACATTTCTGTCATTTAATAACATTTCAGACAAATCCGTTTTAAGTAACACTTTCCTTAGCAAAAATTGTTTGGGCGAAACATATACACCAATTTCAAGTTCTGATTCTGACTCTAGTTTTGCAGAAAAATATTTAATGGTACAAACTCCCGAAACACCTGAAATAGACCCAATTCAGCCATACTTCACAAAAACTGTATTAATACCTGCTGATATTGATGAACAATTAGTTTCCGCTAGACAAAATATAAAATTCAAGTCCGAAAGTTTGAAGAAAATATCATTTAGCACAAGTACCCCCTCAATCATAAATTCAAGTTCAAAATACAGGAGCATTGCAGTAATGGAAAAATTGGGTACATGCCGAAAATTTACGGGTTATCCTAAAGGCAATGGAACAAAATTTCTACGATGTAATTTTTTTCATAGATTTAGATTAAAGTCACTTTGCCGGAGAACTATGCAACTATTATATTGTAATATTCCAAAATGTCTAAATGAATTGTGATATAGGTTACAAAATGGTGGTTGTGTGAAATCCCTTTCCTTTAAGCTTTTAAATGCTTATAAAAATTTACACAAGTCACATATGTGTTCTTATTAAAAATATACTCTTCTTAGAGGAGTGGATTGTTTGTTTAAAAAGCTTTAAAAAACAGACTTTAAATTTTTAGAAATGTTGCCTCTCTGTGGCATGTAAAGAATTTATATTTGTATCTGGCCTATAATCTGGGTGTTTAACAATTATTCAGTATTATCATCATAGATTTAGTTTCTCTATTTTTTTTATTCAGATGCCCAGGATATAGTATTTTTGAATAAGAAAAAAGAAAAGGATTTTCTATTTACATGTTGTGAAGGCATTTCAATCAGCCTTCACAGCTTGTACTCAATCAGGGACAAACTGGAAGATGAGGTAAATTCTTTATATCTTTATTGAATGATTATATCTTTAAATAAATCATCAAGTCTTATTTTTTTAAGATGCTTTAAATGTTCGAGTGATTGCTTTACTTCTTTTGCTTTTAGAAAATAAAAATAAAAGAATATATTTGAACCTCTCTCAAGATACATCCGTAAGTTCATTTTTATGCCCTATCTACAACAAAAGACGGTAATTATGTTAGGTTCAGTTCGTTCAGAACCTGGTTAATGTTTCTAGTGAAGAGAGATAAGAATGCAATTGTTGTTGCTAAATAATTGTACCTATAATGTGGACTGTATAATTTACCAGCCACTGAACATCAAAAAAGATATAGCAAATGGGTTTTCAGTGTATTGTGGACACATTTTCTTTTCTTTATTATAAGAGTTCTATAAGATATGATATATGTCACCAATATATGGTAGCTTTATACTTTTTGTCACATGTCTATTTTCAGATAATTGATAGTTACATGCTAACGTTGTTGCGAAAGAATGCAGTAAGTATCTTTAATATCAATTATGTCTTCAAATTCTTTATTTGAAAATACACAAAAAACTAAAGAGATCAAAATAAAACAATTACGAAGTATGCAAACATATACAACATGTTACCACCAAAATTACTTTTATGTCAAAAGAAAACTTCCGTAAATTATAAACATGAACATATTATCAGTTATGATCTGACACCAGTTACCAAACTTTACTATAGTAAGCATATCATTTAACTTCAAACACAGAAAAAAAAGGTAGAAGCTATTCTGATCGACTTGATATATTTGGAGAATATCAAAACATGCTCAGAAAAATAACTGTTGACCTAATTATTCTATTTAATAGAAACCATCATCCTTCGATTCGTATGGGATTATTGCGGTCTGTACAAGACGTCATACTGACTGATTTGTTAATTTTCTGTGTGAAAAAATATACCAATTTACAAACGTTCCATGTCTATATAGGCATACTTTTCAGATACAAGTGACCGTGCGTCGGACTATCGGGCTGTCGGATTATAGGACTGTCGGACTATCGGGCTGTCGGATTATAGGACTGTCGGACTATCGGGCTGTCGGATTAAAGGACTGTCGGACTATCGGACTGTCGGATTATGGGACTGTCGGATTATAGGTCTGACCCCACATAATATACCTCCCCTTTATCTGAAACAATAGCATAACATCACAACATAGAAAAAAACACGATAAATATCAATTGACAGATTCAACTCGGTCAAAAACGTAAATTATTAAAAAATTATTAATAAATGAGGTAAATAAAGCCCATCTTTACACAGGTAAATTGAAAATAGCTTTGTCGTTGTTATTATTGAACATTGGAATATAAGCCCACGTGACACAGGTAGATTGAAAATAATTTGACGTTGTTGGTCTAACAGTTATGTCGGGTGGCTGTTTATCTTCTTCTTCCGAATACGGGAGTAGACTCCTAGGTAGGAGTGTAAAACTTCCCGGAACTTGTGTGCTATGTACATATGGACTTAATTTAAAAACAATATGACAAAGAAAAATCGTGTTCAATAACATATATACATTATGTACAGTGGCTTTAAAGTTTAATAAGTTGCTGTGGATCCTTCAAGTGTTAGAGTGGATATGCCACTTTTCAAGGATTCCAGGGTGTCAGACATACCTATTGCTTCAGGTAGTGAGTTCCAGTCCGAAATAGTGCGAGGATAAAATGAAAAATTATAGAAATCTTTATTTGTGGATATTTGCCTAAATTTATGTTTCCCCCTAGTGCGTCTATCAGAAATTGTTAAGTTGTCCTTAGGAACTTCAACTAAACCCCAATTTATTTTATACAGCATAGTTAATCTAGCATTTTTCCTTCTTAATTCTAAATTTTCCCATTCCAATGATTTTATTAAATTTGAAACTGCTCCAGGTGATCTGTCTTTTTAATCATTGAAGACAAACCTGGCTGCCTTACGCTGTACCTGCTCAACCTGCGTGATGTGTTGTTTTTTGTACGGAAGAGTATTCGACGACCGGACGGACAAGTGATGTGTACGTAAGGTCAGTTTTTTAAGTTCCTACGAAGAAAACCTTAGGTTTTATTTGCCTTACAAGTAATATTGTTAATATGCGTTCCCCAATCAAGATGATGGCTTATAGTTACGCCTAAATATTTACTGTCTTTTACTGCTTCTAAAATATGATTATGTAATATATAATCAAAAGTGGAAGGTTTACTTTTTTTTAGAAATATGAATTACATAAAACTTCTCAGGATTAAAATTAATTTGCCAATCCTCTTCCCATTTTACTAAACTAGATAAATCTTTTTGAAGTAATTGTGCATCAGAACTATTATTTACATTTCTATATAATAAACAGTCATCTGCAAAAAGTCTTGCATTGCAAGTTACATGTTCGGGTAGGTCATTTATAAAGAGTAAAAATAATGTTGGGCCTAAAACTGTTCCCTGAGGGACACCAGAATCAACTGCTAATTTTGAAGATTTTACACCGTTTAGTAGTACTTGCTGTTGCCTGTCAGCTAAAAAGTCATTTATCCAATTTAAATTTTGATTTCTGATACCATAAAATTCTAATTTCTGGGCTAATCTTTTTGTGGGGGACTTTATCGAAAGCTTTGGAAAAATCTAAAAGTATGACATCTATTTGGTTACCATATCCCAATGATTTAGCAAGATCTTGTATGCTGATGATAAGTTGGGTCTCACAAGATCTTTTGCTTCTAAACCCATGCTGACTAACATTTAATATGTTATTAGTTGTAAGGTGTTTCCTTATGTTGCTTGTTAAAATATGTTCTAAAATTTTGCAACATATTGCAGTTAATGAAACTGGTCTATAATTAATAGCGTTATGCTTGTCACCTTTTTTAAATATAGGTACAACATTAGCCTGCTTCCAATCATTTACGTCACCAAATCCGGCGGTATGATAATGCCATTAGACTAACGACAGACAACCCCAATGGTGACTGGGGTTAAGAAATATGGTCACTTGGTCTTCTCCTGACCGGCAGCAAAACGCTTGCCGAAATGGGGCGTCCGTTTGGCTGTGCGGGATGTATCAAGTTCGCAGTCACGTCCTTTCATAATTAATACTTATTTGGTGTCAGCTGTTCAACATTGTTGTCTACTTTGTCTGTTTTTGGAAAATAACATTTTCCGGAAAAGGATATTTTCGGAACTCTGAAACATGTTTAAGCCATTCTTCTAAACCCCCATATTTATACCTGTTTGTAGCTTTGTTCTTAATAATGAAAAGACACTCCACAAGTTCTTTATCATGTTTGTAAATTTCCATCAATTTTGGTGGGCTCTGATCAGTCTAGTCTTCTTCATTCTCTGTGTTTTTATTAATCTGTCTGTATTTGCTGAAAGTCCCAGGTGTGAGTTTTTTATAGGCCATAGCCTCTACTATGTCCTTCAGAAGCTTTACTCCAAACATGTCTTCCTCGTTCCCCGAGCTGCAGCTACTTCGACGGTCTCCTTCTCCTTCTATCAATTATCATTGTTGTTGTTTGTCCTGAAATTTACCCAAACATTAAAACTATTTTAACATGTGTAATGATAACTTTGTTACCTGCTATGTTTTGCATGATTATTTTTAATGTTTCTACCCGCAGGGATTTTACATGTTTTATTCATCATGAAAACATTGTACACAGACATCATCTTTTTGACAAACAGTGCGTTTCTGTTTCAAGTTGCTCATTTTTAAGTTGCATGAATTTGATTATTTATAAAATCTTGGATCTTAGAAAAAAACACCAAACTTACATTATTTTCCATTTAAAAAAACCCATTTTAATTATTAAAGTCCAAAGTATTGAATGAGAAATGTACACTGAAAATTTTTTTTAGTGGTGCAATCCTTTTTTTCAAATATTTATATTTATTATACATTTTACAAAAGACATAACTAATTGAAATGTCTAAAACCCGTATTCTGAGTGTCAACGTTTTTCAACTTGACAATTGTATGCCGGATAACAAGTGTTAAGATTACAGACAATACTACTGCCAGTATTGGGAAGATGACCATTAGAGCTGGCAGGACAATCTCATCCATGCCTCAGCTATTAAAAAAAGAAAAGTGCATAATATCAGCCATGCATTTATTTTGCATTTTTTATAGTATGCTCATTAGTTCATACAAGACACACACTAAATATAAAAAACGGGGGAGGACATGCTTGCATATTTTATTACATTGGTCATGTTAATTTTCGTTTGATACCAAATTTCATGGGTACAGGAACACCATGTATTTTAAAGTTCAACAAATTACAAACTTTCTATAAGAATAAGTGCAGACTTTTGAAAAAAAAAAAATATATATATATATGAATATGCAAGTTTTATTAAACCTTGAAAATTGATACCAATGAAAAAAAGTGATCTTCAGTAATCATTTTATCTGAATATACACAACAAGCACAATATAAACTTTTCAATCCGACAAAAGAAATACACCTGATCCACAAACCATGCCTCTTTTGGGGAGACATATAATATTCATAGATATTTTGTTTTGTTTACAATACTGGTTCCCAGATATGATCTTTAGGTTTTATCTCATTGAGAAATAAGTTGGGAATGTAACCATTATGTATACACACAGTCATAGGGGCATTTTAATTCTGATGGTCACCAAAAGTGGAGGGAGGGGTAGTACAGAATTAAAGTAAAGTTTAAACTCGTGAAGTTTGAACCATTTTGATACTGAAAATATGCAGAACAGTCCTGTGTTGACCTTAGAATAAAATAGTACTGCATAGTTTTTGACGTAAAGGGAGTTCCTACGGGAAATTTCAAGGGTTATACCTCTAATTATAGAAATCTCAACAACAATGCCTTTTACCATATTAAGTACTGAATACAGATCAGGTTGAATATGGGTTGCATGACGATTTTGACTGTTCTAGAGTTATGCCCCTTAATAACAATCTATGCAATCAGGGGCATTACATGTATCCCATTCTCCATTTATCCTGTTTACTAAGTAGTATCTTTCACAAGCATATGCATGCAGACAAGAACCAATAAATATCAATCTACACACATACACAACAGGAGTAATAAGTGGTGCATCGCATACATTCAAATATTATGATGATATACCTCATCAGCATCTTCAGCAAGACCACTTTTTATGACATCTCTTATCTAAGCTAAAAAGGACAAATACCTTTGTCTTTTTTCCAGCTTTAACTTTCTTAAAGCATATTGTAGAGTAATCAGGTGTTTCTCCTTCTGGTAACATTTCCACACAATAACTTATCTCTTTTGCAATTTAAGAAATAATTCCTTCATGTCATGCTCTATGCTCATTTTAACATGGGTAGGCATTATATTTGTCGATATTTTACACTGAGCGTTAAAATGAGCATGGAGCATGACACGAAGGAATTATTTCGATTCTAATAGGACAAATACAGTATTTGTATAGGTCGAAGCGTATGAAAATACCGTAAAAATGTTAAGCTGTTCCCGTTTCCTCCTCGAGGAGTCTGTACATTAAATTACATATAAGTTTAAAAAATACGAGCAGGATAAATATATGTTGTTCGATATAACATATATTATAAAAGTTATGTAAGCTACTTGAATATATATATTTTATAGGATAACGGTGGAAATAACTTAATACAAACAGTAAAGTACGCATGTGTCAAACATATTTTGTGCTCATTAGAACAAGGCTTTGTTTACAATGCGTAATAAGGACGTCATACTAGAATTTGGATTTTGTTTGATTGATGTCATCAAATTTGTTTCTCTCTTGAGGGAAACTGGAATTTGGTAGCTCATACCTGCATACGGGGTATATATCTCCCAATTGATACGATATTCCCGTGCTTGCATTTCCTATCATGATTTTCTTGATAGAGGTTTGCTGCTCACAAGGAAGCTATTAAACCAAGAGTTCCAAATGGTGAAGTTGAAATCATCCCTTTGTAAATTTTACGGACGCCATCACGAGTTGGTTGACCGTTATGGAATAACCGTTTCACAAATGATATCGGATATGTTCCCTACGTCGTAACTACAATCCCCTTCCCTTTCATGAATATGACCTACCGAATTAGACTATTTACCGGATTTGTAATCACTTAAGCAACACGACGGGTGCCACATGTGGAGCAGGATCTGCTTACCCTTCCGGAGCACCTGAGATCACCCCTAGTTTTTGGTGGGGTTCGTGTTGTTTATTCTTTAGTTTTCTATGTTGTGTCGTGTGTACTATTGTTTTTCTGTTTGTCTTTTTTATTTTTAGCCATGGCGTTGTCAGTTTGTTTTAGATTTATGAGTTTGACTGTCCCTTTGGTATCTTTCGTCCCTCTTGTAGGAATATATATGTCGTCATTTAAGTACTGTGTCTTTTAAAGGAACACTCTTTTTTCTGATGCTCTTTCTATTGAATTAACTAAGTCAAAATCCAAAATATGTGTATCTATAGAAAGATGTTCATCTTTATGTTCCCAAAGGTAGATAGGTAGCTTTGTCAATCAAGAAATACAAAACAGAAAACAACAAAACCAGAAATGACACCAATACCCGTTCCTCCCTCAACATGAAAAAAAATGCCATTGAAATAGCTGAAAACTTGTATACTTTATTTTGTCGCCATGGATTACCACTGGAAATGATTAGCGATAATGATGGTGAATTTCATTCCAAGTTATTTGGTGTTATATATGACATATATGGATACAAACTTATTATAAAAAAACTTATAATCAACAGGCAAATGGCAAACGTGAAAGCTAATCAGTCTCTTCAAAACATGTTGAACAAAATCGTTAAGGAGGAAGCTAATCTTTGTCTAAGTATTGATATCTGTGGAGATTTTTTTCTTTACCAAATTTGAGATCAGAAAAAAATTAGGGATATTTTAGATGCTTTCATGGGCTCTCCCCGAGAGAAATGATACGTTGTACTTAAAATAACAAAAATATTAAATAGTGATGCAATTGTTAATCTACAGATTCCATCAAAAATATTTTATGATAATAAGCTCTTTGTTTGTGGGTTGAAATGATACGTCCGCTTTTTCGTCCATAATCCCTCTGGCAATTCTTAAATTAAACTTAGAATTCATTCAGTACACTGCGTTTGGTTGATCGAAGTCGGGTCCCTCCACCAAATATTGCGTGGCACCTTTTGGTCATAACTTTGGGACAGCTGTGGTTCCATTAGGAACATAATTAATCCAGACTTTGTAAAGAGACTACATTTTATTGATGTTCTATTATAACTGGGCTGCATTATACAGTACAACACGTGCAAGATTACAACTATGGGAAAATCCTGACATATTCACATTGCACATGGTTAAACTAAACAAGATACCGGATACATAAATACTTGCGGTCTAGCCACTGGACTGTACAGTTTCGATGACAAACGTTTTTTTGAAAACAAATTAGTACAACGTTATGCTTATGGACATTATAAAATTCCATTTGTACAAAAGTGTTGTAATGTGTACTGTTGATATGTATGAAAAAAAATAATTATATATATTGAATTTGGTTTATTTCTACTATTATGAACTACTGTGAAACGAACTATCATATAGTCAATAAAATGTCACATTAATTGGTTGAAAAATTCCATGGGATCGAAGTTTTCTTCCCCTTTTGTGTTTTTGCTAGGTTGTCCACAACGTGGTAACGTGCTTGGTCTCTTGTTAGACAATCCAAGGACTCTAATGGTTTGTTCCGGATAAGTTGGGGTTGTTGAATTTGAGGTGGCTGAGGCTGCTGAGTTTGAAATTGTTGCAGCTGTTGTTCCTTAATAAACATTGTTTGCAATTACTCAAAATGTGAATGGTTGTGTAAATGCAAACACAAATAAAAGGTAACATTAACTGACAACAATTAATCTAAAAAATAAACACATTTTAATTTATAAAAAAACTTACCTCAAATTGTTTGAAAAGCTGCCCCAAGCCTTCTTTCATAATGGTGAACTCCAAAATCTCATCCCAGCCAAGAGAACCTATATTGATTTACTTAATTTTAATTTGTTATTTCCTTCTGGCTGACGACCCATGTCCTTTCCTCAGTTTTACTTTTAGTGCATATATAGAATGCAGGCAAATGCAGTAACATCATCTCAAATGACATGTCTCCTAGCAAAGGACTGAATCCTGAGGTATTAACAGAGACTGTCAGACACAACCTTTCTTTTTCCTGCTTGGTATGCAATCTTTAATTCACATACTTATTTTTGCTCAATAGGGTCCGCCACCTTTTCCACTGAATCTTGAGAAAACTAAACCCCATTTCTGCATCATCCCATTCTGATTGTAAAAGCCTAGCAGGTTCCCCTCCTCTTTGGGTATTAAATATTGTTAATCTGCATACAAGTACATCTCTAATCTCAGCATATTCATTAGAAGTTATAAATTGGAATTTGGTTTTAATTTCTTTGATTTTATTTTCCAGCCATTCTTTTAACATCTTAACATCATCCTCATCTGGAAGGCGAGCTGGTATCCTCAATTCTTTCTGTCTTGGTACAGTTATTTTATATTCTGCATCCAAAAATATACCTGGCCAGCAAAATTCCAATAGATCTCCGAAGCGCTTAATCTAATCAAGAGATGAGATATTGATAACTCTTTTTTGTTAGCTCTCTTCAATTCAAGTAGATTTTCGTGTAATAAAGGTAATATTAAAGATTTTTCCAGTAGTTTGTTTTATCAAGTCTTTCGAAGATCGAAATTATCTGGCATATTGCAAACAATCATAAGTTTGGTCAATGTTTAATTTTTTCCAAATTTTGTACTAAAATTGTTGCTTATTGTCTGCTTGAGGTTTTTCTCACATATAAATGTTGCCGTCGTATATGGTCGTTGATACGTGATATTACTTTTTTTAGGTTGTACATGAATAAAGACAGCAGTAGTATACCGCTGTTCAAAACTCGTAAATCTATTGACAAAAAACAAAATTGGGATAACAAACTAAAACTGAGGGAAACGCATAAAATTTAGAACAACGGCACAACATTAAAATGTAACACACACAGAAACGGACTAAGCATTAGACAAAATCCGATGAGAATAACAAAAATAACATGAAAACCAAATACATGAATTTGGGATAGAAAAGTACCATCACACGTCTTATAGTATTGTGGATATACACTCCAATATAAGAGAAAAGAAACGTCACAACGGAAACACAACGTTAAAGTGTTACACTCACAGAAATGAACTATGATATAACAACGGTCATATATGATGAATGAGTTGTTATAGCGTTTCCAATTTCTGCCATCTTTTGTTGATTTAAATCCCATGCATTCTACTTTACTGTATGATACTCTAAAGGTACAATTCCCATCGATGTTGCATGGAATTTCTTCTTGATTTCAATGTCATTATCTTTAGGAAAATGTGAAAGGTGGCAGCCGTCATGTCTGAATAAATTGTGCTTTGATAGCTGGATACCTCGAAATATATTGGCCTTCGGTCTTTATAAACGATCTTACGACACACTTGACTCTTTTTCTGGGTATTTCTACTCACTTTGGCCTTAATGTTTCATACCAATGGGGCCTTAGTAAAAAGTCTGACCATATAATTCTGATGTCAGGTGCAAAAAGCTTTATTCTCAAAATTGAACACTTGATGTTCTCTTTTAGATTACCTTAGCCGTATTTGGCACAACTTTTTGGAATTTCGGATCCTCAATGCTCTTTAACTTTGTAATAGTTTGGCTTTATAAATATTTTGATATGAGCGTCACTGATGAGTTTTATGAAGACGAGACGCGCGTCTGGCGTAATAAATTAAAATCCTGGTACCTTTGATAACTATTAGCTCTTTTGATTTCATAAATTTCAAATCATTTGCACCTAGGTGTATAAATAAATAATTAGGGGCTGGCCACTTCTTAATTTCGCTTTTAAAAGATGAATCCAGATCTTTCCATTTCATTCCTGATTTAGTTATCCATTTAACTTGTACTCCTAGCCTATCCAAATTAAGGTTGTTCCCGACAGATCGGCTAGCAGCTGTTATGCCAGCCCAATGGGGAATAGAAGATCCCATTATCCAAACAGATGACTGCAGCTCATGACCTACTAACCAAAAACTATTTAAGGAGTTTGTTAAAATGTTGATTACTAATATTCTATATGTACATATAAAAAAATTGAAAATTTGAAATTATTTTCACCAAGGAATACTTATGTAACTCACAAATGCACTTGACGTCCACCTACCCAAGTTTTAATAGCTTCAGAACTATTTTGTTTCCCCAGCGCCCAACATTTAGGAGTAACAGCGAAAACTCGCTCTAGTTCAAACAGATGTATACAAAGTTGATTATGTTTATATTTTCTTCTGCACTTCAGACATTTAAATAAAATTCCCTCAAATTTGATTTGATTTGTTTTGCTCTACGGCTTCTTCAACTGTGATCGCTTTACCGGATCGCACGAACAGTTACCCGTTGGTTGTCTGTTCATGTATGACGTTTGGATTTGACTTCCCGTTCATTTGGTGCATATCTTTCCACGCCTCATTTTCATAGCATTCTTACTTATTTCTTCTATTTCAGAGAGTATTTTATTACACGCATCCTGGATACCTCGAGCTGATGGTGGTGGTAGATTTGTACTTAAGCAAAGTCGGATGTAACCTGCTGCAGCCATTGGTGTTTTACTCAGTTCAACGTTGTTTTTTGCTGATCTCCTGCATGATTTGTTGGTAGCAATTTATCAAATATCCAGGAATTTGTTCTTTCACAGAATAGTCGTTAAAAATACCGACAATATTTACAAAATCAAAACCTTTAATGACATACTTAATTTGATATGATCTTCATAATGTTTTGTCTTCTGCTTTGTTCAAATAAGCGATGAAAATTAAGAAAAAGAGTTTGTAGTACCTAACTCGTGTATTCTAATGTTCAATCACTGATTATAGAGAATAATTCAAAACATAAAAAAATTAAATAAATTTATGTATCAACACAACTAATAAAAATAGACAATAACATCCTGGATTACTCACAATAAATGAATTGAAGGTAAACATTGACAGTTTTCTATTCCAAAATATACACCTCTCTATACATTCTGCTTTAACTGGCTGCACTCTGATCGAGGTATTTTACTTCCAATTGCATCTACGTTTTATTGAATATAGTATCTAACAAATCTACTTCTTTCTCCCCACACCGCCCTGTCTGTCTGGAGCCCATTTCAAATAGTGTGCTGCTTTGTCAGAAACCTATAGTTCTGTTACTTCACGGGTCTTTATCTGACATCTACAAAATCAAAGTTTAAAACAGTCAAGTTTAACTCTGTTCAACAAATTTAACTATTATTATAACTTCATAAATATGATAAAAGTATATACATTATAAGCATCCGAACTGGTGAAAACTGTCATCAAAGTATAAACTTCAAGAAAACCTACAAATTCAGTAAACATTAGCACGTCTTAATTTTTCTAATCGGATTTTAAGTTGAAAATTTTGTAAACCATGAGTTCTACATAAAACTTATCAAATTATTGTCAATTATTTTGTGAAAAAAACGTCTAACTTTAATTATGCTGATAACAAACAAGTTAATTAAATCATAAATAAAGGCAAAAGTTGTATACCGCTGTACAAACTCATAAACCCATGGACGAAAAAAAAAATCGGGGTGACAAACCAAAACCGAAGGAAACGCATTAAATACAAGAAAAGAACAACGACACAACATCAAAATGCAACTCACACAGAAACGGACCAAGCACCAGACAAAATCCAACGAGAACAACAAACATAACATCAAAACCAAACACATGAATTTGGAATAGACAAGTACTGTGACACGTCTTACGGTAATGTGAACCCACACTCGAAAATAAGAGAAAACAAACTACACAACGTTAAAATGTATCACACAATGAAATGATGACTTGGTACAGGACATTTTTAAAGGAAAAAAATGTGGGTTGAACCTGGTTTAGTGGCATGCGAAACCTCCCTATTTTGAGGCCATGTGAAATAACATTAAAATGACAATACAGTATAATTAAATAGAACACAATTGACAAAGACACATACGAATAATAGCTAACACATGTGAAGAGACATATTATTCATCTCTTTATACATTCGTGAAAGATATATTCATTTTCATTATACTCCTAACGGCTTCTGTGAAACGGTTAATTAATTTCATATGCTGATGATTAAAACGACGACCTAGATAATTTGAAAAAGGAATAAAACATCTGGTGATTAAAAATACGACATCTTTATATACTGTCTTTCAATAACATGCATGCCAGATATACATTATTTTATCATAATTTAGTGTTTAGAAAATAATTGACGTTGAAGAGGCGGAGAAAATTTAAGAAACTGACTGATAGAAAATCCTCTAAAATGATTCATCTAAAAAACAATAGCTCTAGAAGATTATCTGTGGGATAAGTTATTAAACTTGTTTCTCCTTTAGCATTCTAAGGGTATATCTTTATTACCAACTATCTGGTTTAGGGATAGATCTCTCACCCTTCCAGATGCAAGATCTGGTTCAGTTCTTAGGAAAATGTGATGGTACACATGCCAGCCCCCTTTTCAATAAAAAACCCCCCCCAAAAAAACGGACTAAATCATATTGACATCTACGGATTGACTACGCCAAGTTATCCTTCCGATTGTCTTGCCGGTCAGAGTAGTCAGATTGGTCGTATTAAAATCAAATTTTGGTCTTAAATCATGAAAATGGCAAAAACTGCTAAAATAAAAAAAAAAAAAAACACGCAGTAATTTCTGAATTTACACCTCTTGACGAGATTATAGCCAGGGGAACATGTCTACCAGTTCCTTGACTCCCACTTTATCCTCAACTATTTGTTTCCTTCTGTAGGAGAATGTCAGGTTCATTTTAGTGTTGATGGTGCTTATATCAATGTCTGAAATTGACTTTTTATGTTCCCTTTTCAACCAGTTGTATATGGGCTTGCTAGGATATAGAATCTTTAGACACTGGTAATGGTTGCAGAAATCTTGCCAACCCCCAATCAAGCACACTTGAATCCTCAGTTTGTGGTTGGGGATTTTTATTGCTTTTTTATACTTCTTGATATCACCTCAGGGTGTTTTTTATCTATTCTTTTTCTTGCATTGCCAAATTTAAATACCAATTTATCTTTCTAAAACTCCCGAAAGTACAAATAGAGCAAAAAAAAATATGGTCAGTTCATTTACACCTGATTGTAGAATCAAAAGTACTTGTAAAACTGGTATGTAATTTTCAAAATGTATTTAGGCCTTATAAAATTGTTAGCTTTCACTTAATCACAAACATTTGACTTCAGTGGATAGATGTCACTAATATGCCACATCCTTGATTCTTATCTACAGCATCAAAATGTCTGTTCATAACTGTCTATATTTTGGTTTAAATATGAACTTTTCATTAAATCCTTACTGTGGCTGACTTTGAAGGAAGCCTGTTTGAGAACTTGGAAACCGATGAGAACCCCACCCCTAAACCATATGCATTAATGAATAGGACAATATAACAAATAAAATGAAATTTAGGGGAAGTTCCTAGGGTCAACCTACCCCTTCCTGTTTGAGAACTTGAAAACCGTTGAGATCCTCACCCCTCAACCATATATATTCATGTATGGGACAAAATAACAAATCATTTACATTTATTATGGGCCAGTCAGTCAGACCTCAACTTGTACTACTAGCAGTTAACTAAAACCAATGTTAACTACCAAGTAGAACAACTGCAATCATTGCGAACTTGTATCACCGCAGACTCACCATAAAATATACATTGATACATGCATTGCTTTTGAAACCTAGATTACAAATAAATTATTTGCCTTAATAATTAACTCATTAGATTAACATATATTTACTATAAATGAATGATTAATGTTGAAGCAACATTGCCATTACATTTGCCTTGGTTTTTGGCTAACTGCCTTCAGCGCTTACAGTGCTTTGATTTGAGAGGATTAATATTCAACAGCATAGTGAATTGCTCAAAGGCAAAAATTTATTTAATCAAAATCCAAATTCAGAGCTGTATCCAGCTTGAATGTTGTGTCCATACTTGCCCCAACCGTTCAGGGTTCAACCTCTGCGGTCGTATAAAGCTGCGTCCTGCGGAGCATCTGGTTAAATCAAATTTCCCTTTTGATATCCTTCTCCTCTCTACATAAAAATAAATAAATGACAAATGAAATGAAATGTACAATATTCACTTACCCAGCAGAATATACAGCTTCACCTGGACAGGATGATTGATCAGGGTGATTACTTGCTGTTGATCCTGACGGATAATAAAAAAAATATAAACATTGCCATTTTCAAATCGATTCTATCGCTAATACTTTTAAAGAAACATGCAAATAAAAGAAATTGCGTTAAGGGGACATAACTCCTAAACGGGGTAATGAAATCTTACGCAGCCTCATATTGTAATATATCATGATGAGATCCAGATAAGGTCATGGTATCTTTAACAACAAGGGGAAGGGGGTGGTGGTCCTGTCGAAAAAAATCATACAGGGGATGATGAAATCCTACACAGCCTCATCTGGTAATACTTCATGATAAGATCTACTGATGGTCCAATTTTTTTTCAAATTTGGTACTGATAACTGCAATAGAAGCAGTAGGGGGGCGTTTAATTGGAAATTGTAATGGATGACTTGTTTACTGAACTATAAACTTTTTATAAATTTAAAATTCTGGAAGGCTATATGGATTTAAAACTGGTGAATTTATATAATTATATTATTTAAACAGAAAAATCAATACAGTTACTCCTCTCAGTCATTTATTTCTTTGTCATTCTAGTGTTGTTTTTTTTTTTTTTGGGTTGTGATATTGCAGGCAATATTGAATTAGTCGTATTCCAAATGAGAAAAAAGTTGAATACGATGTTAATATATATCTTTATTGCAAAATTACACCCATTAGCCAGAGCTTGTCTCCGGCAATGACACCCTGGTTGTGGACTGGGCCACGACGGGCTCTGCCACAACCGTGTATTCATCCATGGCAATGGTAATTCGGTTTGCCTGGCTGAGGTGTCTAAGAAGGGATAACATCACCCTCCAATACAGAACAACCACTGGACTGTTGAATGGGTGGATTGTATACACCCTACGCTGTGGCAATTTCATGGCTGAACAGACAGCCTTGAGCGGGGGCATATCAACTCCCTGGATTCTAACTCCTTCTGGGATACAGGCATTTCGCTGGAGCCATAATACAAAATCAGTAGCAGTAACATCCTCTCTCCCCGTCAAACATCTGGCAAGGAGAATGACCATCTGGCCTCTGAAATGTTGGAACTCTCTGTCCTGCAAGATTTGTTGGGAAAACTTACTACCGAACATCCCTGACAAGTGGTCAGCTAGGGCATGCTCTGAAGTCTGGAGCTGGCATGTCAGTTAACTGCTAGTAGTCTGTTGTTATTTATGTATTATTGTCATTTTGTTTATTTTCTGTGGTTACTTCTTCTGACATCAGACTCGGACTTCTCTTGAACTGAATTTTTACAATTTAAAGCATATTTTTAAAATAAGACAATAAGTCCTTTAATATACTAAAATTCTTGACTAAAGCAAATTGATTTTTTTGTTGAAATAGTTAATATTGAAACACAGGATATCTGGTGCGGTCAATTTTGTTTTCTACTAAGATTGGTCCTGATTTTCTTAGATTTGTTATATTTTCACCCTGTCTTGTTTTTGTCTGCATTTCCCGACAATATTGGAGGTATTCGTCTCCATTTGTGTCAACTTTTAGTGATGTATCACCCCAACATAAATTATAATGTTAAGTTACTCATCTTTAACCAAAATGGTAATTGTTATTAATATATACTGCGTTTGTAAGAGAGCGAGGGCTATTGGACCTCATAACGTTTTTCATGTAAAATGTGTTGAGATCGTCATCTGTCAAAGGGTCTGCAGCATTGGGTTTATTACCAAGACCAAGTGATTTTAAGTTTTTAAATTTTGCGCTCAGAGTATCACTTCCACTTTGATTTCACCTAAAATTTACTTCCTAAGAGTTCGGATGACTCAAATGTTATACCTGCAGATGAATACATGAGCTTTTCTGATGAAGATATTGCCGAAATTGTTGTTTTCAAAGATATAGCTTTGTGCATAAATCTTAATCTATTCCTTTAATTAAGTTTTTTTTCTGTTTTATCAACTCATGATTGTTTTGAGTAAACTTCCCATTTCACCAGTACTTCTGTCTTTTGTTTTTCTTCTTCCTTTGTTTTCAATGGTGTAAAGTTCATCTAAGAATAAAAAAGAAAAGAATTTAGTACAGTCAAGCAATAATTCGGAAATACAGGACTTGAATAAGTAAATAACGTATCCATGGGATATATGTATTCATTTGAAAAAGTTATAATTTGGAAACAGTGAAAGTGACACTACCCGCTCGATTATTTGTGTAGTTAAAAGCATAGTGTACAAGTGTCCTAACGTTTAATCAATGCTCACTATGTGAAGTATAAAGTCAGACATCTTAATAGCATTGTTACATAGTGGTTGTCCATATTTTTATTTTATTGATTTTCAATTTTAAGATAAAACAATGTACACTCGCACGTGATAAATTTACTGACTGAAGGTGTAGGTTGAGATGGCTGTTTTGAAGACTCAATAGAGTCACTCATAACAATACTCAGAGGTATTAATTGTTCGTGGAAAGAATGATTATTGGCATTTATTGTGTTTTGCAGGATGGAATCTGATAAGTGACACGTGCATGTTCAAGGACTGTCGGAGCGATTCTATTAGTTTGTTTTTGTGATTGCGATGAGATGGTATGTGATTTTGTTAAACATGAAAAGGCGTGCATATATTTCTTCTGTGTACAAGGTCTCTCAATTTTAAGTGATCAATCATGCCACTAACACATTAGAAAACATCAACCAGCATCGTTTATCTCAGTGTGTGAGGTCTCTTCAATTTAAGTGATCAATCAGTAAAAGAATAAAAGAAAACAGGACTTTATTCAGATAAAAAAAATTCAAGAGGAAAGGTTAAGTAAGTACGTAAATTACTTGTAGATAAACCCTTCTGTAGGTTCAAACAATCCCTGTTTTGAAGTATCCAATACAAGTTGGCTCTGCAAAGCGATGTCCTCGGAAGATAAGTCTGTGGATGTACGAAAATGAAACTTCAATATTGCAGTAAAAGTAACCGGAAATAAAAAAATGTTTTTAAGTATTTTTCTTCCAGTGTAAAACTATGATTCAGGAATTCACCCTATTTTTAGCACAATAAACGCAATTATTTTTATATGTATAGTGAAAATAAGTAAAAGTCAAAATGTGACATGTCTGGAAAAACTTTAAATAAATGCGTGTTTAACAAAAAATAAGGTGACAAACAATGTAGCATGGATAATTTTTTAGTGGGGTCGGGGTGTCTGTCAAATCCCTAATCAATTTCTGAAAATAATTCAGATGATCCATTTAAATTTCAAAATGGGTCAAACTGTCAATAATTGTTTTTTTGTTTTCTTGATGAGTTCAAGGTCAAACGGTACCTGCTAGACAAACATATACAATTCTTTAGTACAAATACATAAGTTGACCTAATGCATATAGTTTAAGAAAAAACCATACCAAAACGCAAAAAGACAACATTGAGCAGCGAACTGTGAAAATGATATTAATGTGAAATCAAACATGCGAGACTGATATTAACATCATGAAATTATTTTGCTACACCAAATATAATTGAACAATCCACTTTTTTGCAGATATTTTTCTCTGCCATAAATTCCAGGATATTGCCCGGTGGATTTCTATGAAAAAAAACTTGCTGAAGTTCGTTATATGTAAGCATTTCTTTATTGTGCATCGACTTGTTGCAACTGCAATTTGACCAACCTGATACATTTTTGCACAATCATCGCTTTATACTCCGTCCATAGTTAAGCCCTGTGTTTTTTAGCAGTAAGGGCAAATGCTAATCGGATTGGAAACTGTATTTTACATGTAACATCGATTTTCTTGTTAGCATCATAAACAGTAAAAGAAAAGACTTTAATATCATTCGTGTCATTCGAAATAAACATCAACTGTTTCATGAGTTATGGCTCGTAAGATGCAGACCCAAAAGGACTCTCAACTGATGGTAGATACAGTCAAAGATATGGTCAACCGCAAGAGGATTAATAAAGTGCATGTATGGTCTAATAATGCAGACTGCCATAAATGCACATTCACCATTTACGCTCTTTTCTTATTTCTGTATTACAGATCTTATCAATACCGGAGAACTGTCCTCATAGTTCGAAGGGTGAAGGTATGGTGCATCACTCTCCAGTATGATGTCCTCTAGGCTCATCTCGCAAACCTGTGGGCGGAGTTGTTATGTATATTCCATTAATAGTAATGGAGAAATACCAAATTTGGTGTTCGGAAAGTACCGCTTTATATTTTCGTATGTTCTTTTATCTTGCGAGAAATAGTGCCAGTGAACCCCATGATCCCTGTCATGTATCTCTGACATAATATCCAAGTACCTGGCAGGTTCTGTTTTTTTTTTTGTCATTATTTGTTTTTTTTCTTACGGAGCAACAAACTGCATGCTTTTCATAACAATAATTTTAATTGTTAAAAACTCTTGTAAATTACCGATAGCAATCTCTGTATTGATGTCAAGTATTGGTCTTGTTCTCTGCTTACCTTTTTCATAATGAACTTCCCCTGAATTTGATTTTGTTAAGCATTCCACAATCACAAGTTATATAATTTATAGATAACATAGCGCATACTATTTCTGAAACAACTCTAGTAAATCTCAATTCTTCACTGCAAAAAGTTATCAAAGGTACCAGGATTATAATTTAGTACGCCAGACGCGCGTTTCGTCTACATAAGACTCATCAGTGACGCTCATATCAAAATATTTATAAAGCCAAACAAGTACAAAGTTGAAGAGCATTGAGGATACAAAATTCCAAAAAGTTATGCCAAATACGGCTAAGGTAATCTATGCCTGGGATAAGAAAATCCTTAGTATTTTGAAAAATTCAAAATTTTATAAACAGGAAATTTATAAAAATGACCACATTATTGATATTCATGTCAACACCGAAGTGTTGACTACTGGGCTGGTGATACCCTCGGGGACGAAACGTCCACCAGCAGTGGCATCGACCCAGTGGTGTAAAAAGTTATCAAAGGTACCAGGATTATAATTTAGTACGCCAGACGCGCGTTTCGTCTACATAAGACTCATCAGTGACGCTCATATCAAAATATTTATAAAGCCAAACAAGTACAAAGTTGAAGAGCATTGAGGATACAAAATTCCAAAAAGTTATGCCAAATACGGCTAAGGTAATCTATGCCTGGGATAAGAAAATCCTTAGTATTTTGAAAAATTCAAAATTTTATAAACAGGAAATTTATAAAAATGACCACATTATTGATATTCATGTCAACACCGAAGTGTTGACTACTGGGCTGGTGATACCCTCGGGGACGAAACGTCCACCAGCAGTGGCATCGACCCAGTGGTGTAAAAAGTTATCAAAGGTACCAGGATTATAATTTAGTACGCCAGACGCGCGTTTCGTCTACATAAGACTCATCAGTGACGCTCATATCAAAATATTTATAAAGCCAAACAAGTACAAAGTTGAAGAGCATTGAGGATACAAAATTCCAAAAAGTTATGCCAAATACGGCTAAGGTAATCTATGCCTGGGATAAGAAAATCCTTAGTATTTTGAAAAATTCTAAATTTTATAAACTGCAAAATTCGCAGCCGTCCATCAATCTGTGTTGCAGTTCTGCTTGTTCAAAAACGCTCCATTCTCCTGGACTCCACACTTCAGAAATTGTTGTATCTAGCAGTAAACTGTTACATGATGTTGTAGCAGAATTAAGCTTGTTTCACCTATCACTTTTTCGGCGACGCGATTTTTCGGTATCCTTTACAAAACGTCCTTTGATGCGGGACGCCATTTTGAAATCTGCTAATTTCGCAAAATGGACCGTGATAGTTTGCCGTTTTTGTATAGGGGCCCAAAAGATAACGGCATAGACCTTTTATCTCACAATACCCGATGCGCTAGATAATGCATCTAAACAATAGGCTGTTTGATCTTTTAGGTACATACACATTGTCACATGTAATTAATGTCCAACTTGCAATTATGTCTTCATTCCTTAACAGTCACTAATGGCTTAATTTTGTTTTTTCATCAAGTACACCCAAATATTATCGTATTTAGACAGAAATATGGTCATCCAAATTCATATACTCTTTGTTGACGTTTGAGTCGCACACTTTGTGTTTCAAATTCAAGTTGCTAGGAATATGGCTGATATAATCCTGAAGTACAAGTTTTTGAAAATAAACTCTGAAACAGCTGTACTCACGAGAGCCCTTTAAAGCCAGATTGATTGACTTATACGGATAAAAGCATGCATGCCATGGGGGAGAATAAAGTGAAGAAAAAGGCAAATAAATGAAACCTATGCATGTATTTGTTTAAGCTTAATAATATGAATGATTCTTTTATTTGATTGATGATGGAAGAAAGCCAAATACACTTTTGTAATCGTCCAAAACTTGGTTCATATTTTGGCATGTGACACATTGCAAAGCGTGAACACGCATGTGACAAAATCTAGCCCAGTCACGTCAGTAGCTTCGAAACAGAGGTGGCTCCAGATATTTTCATAAGTGGGGACCCCTTGACTGCTGAAGAGGGGCCCCTGCTCCAGTCACGTTTTAGTAGCAATCATTTTTTTTCCCAAAAAAGGGGGAGGAGGGGCTTGTGGGCCCCCTTAATCCACCTCTGGAACTCTACTTAAAAAAAGGACCATAAGGGATATGGTTTCGCAGCTAGGAATAACTGTTCTGGTGCATTTGATTTCTTCTTTTGCAAATGTATGAATAGTTTGTAATAAAAAATAACATTAAAAAATAAAAATGTTATTTTTTAAGACACAGTATGATACTTGCATTAGATTTTGCAGGGAGGGTCTGGACTACTGTTAATTTTCTGATGGGCGTTATAGACTCTGGTTGGTGAATAAGAAATTTAAGATTTATTGCAGTCTGTACTACTGTTTTTTGTTTACTATAATGTCTGAACCAGTGGTTCTCCTGAATGGAGATTCTGTATAGTTTAAAATCTTCACTGGGGATTTGCACTTTGCTGCGGAGTCTATCATGGTTCGTTTCTTTGCATAAAAGTACACCACTCGTTTGTAATTAGACGTATTAGTCTGTAAAGTAAAGTCAAAATACTTCGAATTTGTTCGTGAAATATTTATCGGGGACAATTCATGGATGAAGCCTTGGTATTAGTCGCTATCAGTTCCACTCGCTGTTCTTTTACTAGCCATTTTGTTCGTCGATTATGGCGGGAAATTTGTCCAACGAATGCCGAGTCTAAAGTCGGTTGTTTACATACGTGAATCTTTTGAAATATTTGCAAATTAAACTTTGTTTTTCTTCACATTTCGTTGAAGAATACAATAAAATAAAATGTATGTGAAGTTTTCGCCAAAAATATTAATGTAGAAATTAAGTTTTTTGGCACAGTAACTGATGAAGAAGCAATTGTTTATAATAAAACAGTACAAATTTGCTATGGTTAGAACCTACGGGAGCAGTACTAATAAATAGAATAGGTATGTCTTGTCAGAATAGAGGCCATTTGGGATGATGGTCGGGGAAATTGGAAAATGAGAGACGTGACTGCGAAATTGATACATCCCACACAGCCAAACGAATTGGGCTGCACCATTAAAACTGCACGCCAAGAAATAGACTTATGGTTGATTGATTGTTATCCTATTTTGGCTGAAAAAAATGTCTGAAATCCAGGATCACTGGTGGTCAGTTGTTAAATTGTATTTATTATATAATCAATTTAAATAAAATTTTATTGGAAAAAAAAAACTGTCAAATTAGATTTGGAGTCAGATTGCATTCTGGTTCCCATGAATCATGGTTATGGCTGAATCCATCCCATTGAATCAAGTACTCTCGTTAGCTTCCAACTGTTCTAGTGGCAATGATGCCTTTCACTCCCCATTCTGAAAGAAAAATAAAACATTGTAGTTATATGAAAAATAAACCTCCACGTAAAAGTACTATATACATATTAAAATATATGGTGTATATATTTAAAAGTTAATATCCAACGGTTAAAAGTGTTTCGAACGAGGTGATTAAATTTAGTTGTCCAGTAACTACCAAAGCATATGCTAAACTATTTGATCTTGTGTTTAAAACAGGACACTATCCAACTTCATGGAATTCTGCATACACAACTTCAGTACATAAATCTGGTGACAAATGTAATCCAAGCAATTACAGAGTAATTTCTTTAATCAAATGTATATCCAAACTATTTAGTATTAGTAGTATCTTAAATCAAAGAACGATTAATACTATGGAGAAAAAAAATAACTGATGCCCAGTTTGGGTTTAGAGTTAATCATAGATCTGCAGACAGTGTATTTATCCGTAAAACTTTGATTAATAAATATATTCATAAAAATAAAAGAAACCGTTATGTCTGTTTTGTAGATGTTTTTTTAGATTTTAAGGCTTCGACTTCCTTTGGAGAATTGGAATGCTTTATAAATTAGCTAAAATGGTTGTAGAGAAACATGTGTTTAAAATAACAAATCATCAGTTTATTCTTACTGAAGCATCTTTAAAATATAATGATAAACATTCTAGATTCTTTCTTATTGACCGAGGAGTAAAACAAGGGGACAGTATTAGTCCCACACTCTTCAATTTATTTATTAATGATATAGTTAAAAAAAATTACCATAAAGGTTCAAAACCCTTGAGAATATTAAATTCTGATATAGGAAGTCTTTTGTGTGCCGATGACCTTATAATTTTGTCCGAAAGTAAAGAAGGTCTTCAAAAATAACTTATAAAATTACTGTGAAAATTGTCAGTTATGTCTAAATACTAAAAAAAAAAAACTAGGGTCATAAATCAGAGAAGATTTTTGTAAAAGTTAACGACGACGGACGCCAAGTGATGAGAAAAGCTCGCTTGGCTCTTCGGGCCAGGTGAGCTAAAATGAAAATAAGTCTATTAAGATTACTGTAGAGCAATATACTTTATCGAGGCTTTATTGCTGACCAATCCCCTTTTTACCCTGAATACATAAGATTACCGGTAAAATGAGGAAATGATTTTGTTTGTATTTGCAATAGCTAGTAGTATCCAAAAAAATCTGAAAAATCATCTTTTTGTAAGGTCAAAATTCCAATAGATATTCAAAGATTCCCTTAAATGAAACTGTTCAGGTCTGGTTTAGCCTTTACTAAATGTACCAAATACAATGTTAGATTTTGCTTGGAATATAAGAACAAATCAATTCTTATACAAACCCTATGAATATAGTTATCAAAGGAACCAGGCTTATAATTTAGGACGTAAGACACGCGTTTCGTCTGAAGACTGACATGAATTTCAAAAAAGAAGCTGTGTATAAACATTAATATATATGTACCTGATCATTACCCTAAAACATCTGGTCTAAAATGCCAAAAACATCTGTCCATCTATCTAGGAGTACATTATTCTTTAGGTGAGGTTTCATCATTTCGAATTCTTTTCCAATCTGTTTAAAAAATCATGGAGTACTATTTCTTAAATGACATACATATAATAATTAAACAATAGACATATACCTTAGTATTTTACCAGTATTATAAAAATCATGATATTTCCTAAGATAAATATAATACTTTTGTACATACATAAAATTGCAACACATACTATATAGCGAGTTATTTTCATGGGGTGAACATTTTTGTTTATTTTTTGCAAATAGATCAAAATTGCCAAAATAAATTCCTTCAATTTAAAAGTGGACATCCAAAACATTTTGTATACTATTAAGTGAAAATTGTGAAATTGTTATAAGAAAACTTTGAAAGTACTTACAAATTCTGGAATCTTTATGATCCGATATTTTCCCACAATGCTTTGCATATTTCCATCATTTTCAACAGTCTGGATGAACTTTCTTCTTTGTTTGAAAGTAGACCGTTGAAGTTTAAGGATTAATGCCTTGTTTTGTTCTTGTTTGGGTTGTGTCAGCTCCTCTGCCAGCATCTTGATCGCTTCTGTTTCTGTTTCAATTGATGTACATTGTTCTAAAAATAATTATAAGAAAAGCAGATTATTATAATAAAATTAAAATTCTGGCTCAATATTGCAAGATGACTAAACCACATTTAATTTATTAGACATAAATGTAAACTTGTTATCTATAAACAAGCAATTTGTTTTTTGTAAATTTTTTTACATAAATTAGGCCATTAGTTTTCTCGATTGAACTGTTTTACATTGTCTTATCGGGGCTTTGCTCATTGTTGAAGGCCGTGTGGTGACCTATAGTTGTTAATGTCTGTGTCATTTTGGTCTTATGTGGATAGTCGTCTAATTGACAATCATACATCTTTTTTTCTTATAAGACTGGTTTTGAAAATAGCATACACACAGAAACATGTAAAATTTAAATGAAAATAAAATAGCAACATAAACAGACAGACGGATGCTTAAAATTAAATTCAAATGTATTGGAAGTGTTCTGGCTCCAAATCCGGAATTGTGGTTACCATTTTTGACTCTAATTTTTGAATCATCACTTTACTTCCTGCTTGTTTTGAAAACAACTTGAGATACACTTTACATGTTATTTCCTTACTGTCTCGTAACGTGGTAAGCTTTTTATATCTATAATATTGTCAAATATATTTTATTCTACCCCCGTAAACATTTTTTATGAGAAATCGTGACTGTTTATTTAACGCATCATGTAAATGTAGCGGAATTTGATGAGACTGTTATTAAAGTGAGAGGGTTAGCGCTATAGAACCAGGTTTAATCCACCATTTTCTACATTTGAAAATGCCTGTACCAAGTCAGGAATATGTCAGTTCTTGTCCATTTGTTTTTGATGCGTTTTGTTTTTTTGATTTTGCCATGTGATTATGGACTTTCCAAATTGATTTTCCTCTGAGTTCAGTATTTTTGTGATTTTACTTTTTTCGTAAAGTTAAATTTTTTGATATGACATGTGTTTAATTTTACACGCCAAATTTTAAATCTATGGAACGCCATTCGGGACATTTATGTATAGGTATACATGTATGGCATGCAATTTGGGATAACATTTGTAAATGTGTTATATGTTTTTTGGGTTATTTTCATTGTATTTTTGAGCTGATAAACATGTTGTTTATGCTTTATTGATGTTTTGATCATATTGTAAAGTTGTTAATTTTTTTCCTTTCAGTTTTTACCATACTTCTTATTGGAATGATGTACTACGCACCTATTGGATGTCATTTTCGGTGCTTTATGTGAATAAAGTATTAACATTCTATAATTTGTTGGTTATCTGGTTGTTTACCCTAGAAACAGCACAGGAAGATATAAAAAAAAACAGGAGTTATAAATCCATCTAACATAACTACATGTATGTACCCAAAGTGTCCATGTACATATTAGGCCACCCAATCAAAATAAGGCTAATGAATGCTTAGTCACCCAATGGATTTTGTTTTGCATGTTTTACATTAAAAGTATATGTTAAGACACAATATTCAAGTGTTTACAACGGTACTACAGATTGCACACGTTTACTTTTTATTGTTCCATTTCCATCTAATGTTACGGACTTTTTGTGAAAGTCTTGCTGTAAAATGTGCATAACAGACAAAGCAAAGAAATGACATTTTATAAATTACCAAACGGGAGGTGACTCCCGGCCCCAAAAATTAACCAAAAAATCATAATTTTAAAAGGCATGTATCTAAACATAGTTTGGGGATTTGTGTATTCCAAACTTTTATTGATGTACATGTATATTCAAGTCATTGTACATGTATATTCAAGTCATTCAAAACATATACTAGTATGGGGAGGGGATGGACAGAGGTCTCCTTTATTTTTCTCTATTTTGTTTGACAAACGTCCACTAGAAAGTCGGAAAGACTTTGTGATGATGTCACCATTGTTTTTTATATGTATTTTGTTTGCTGTCTCATTAACATCATTCCAACAGGTCCTGGTATTCTCTGGGAACTTTTAAAAACTATGTAAATATATTTTATTAAAAAATTCTCTATACATATAACAACGAGAAATAAAACGACAAATACAAATAACCTCGGGTATAAAAAGTTTATTTAACAGGTTATCCATAACCAAACATCCAAGGTCAACACTCATACAATCATACCATATTACGCGTGAAATAAAAATGCTCAAGCAGTTATTGCATTCACCATCTATGGTATTTAAATGCTAGTACAGTATAAGAATATAATATACATCCAGCACGCCATATCTCTAGTATTCTTCTATGTTGACGTCTTTTATGCGTGCTGGTCTGAGATGTCGGTTGTTTTTTACAAGTCTCAGCAACTGTTTCATTTTTCTATTCCATACGGGACCGTGAGCGGAATAATCGGACAAACCATGTACAAATAAATAAGCATGAACAAATTCATGGACAATTATTGCAAAAAGTTCTTCCATATCACTTTCATTAATTGTTGCATAAACATCACTCAGTATAATTCAATATACATAAACAAATTGTGGTATCGACTATTGTAGTGGCAACAATTGTTTCTTTTTCTTCGTGTAGTCTATTAGACCAAAATAGTCCTCATTTGCTGGCTTTAATTTATTGTCCGTAATTATGTTGTTGAAAAAGTTATACATAATCGACGCTGTCTCATGTAGACGATGAAGTTGATGAGGATCAATGCCTTCCCTGAATTGTTCCAAATAATTCCTTTTTTGTTGGTTTCTCTCTTTGATATACTTTATTTTGACCTTCTGCTCAGTGTTTGTTTTTTTCTTTGGTCGGGTTGTTGTCTCTTTAACACATTCTTCATTTCCATTGCCAATTTTACAATGGTACGTAAATTAAGATTTTATCCGAAAGACGGATTTATACAACTATTGAATATTGTAAATGTTCAATGCATAAATGTGCAGATCTAGATCGAACTTGCTTTGCTTCGTGGCGAAAGTACGAATATAGAAAAATCACAGATTTGTATTACAACTAGAAAGTCCTAGAAAAGTCGAAGAAATCATCAGAATTTGTATATTGTTAGTTATTCTGTACATGCATAACTATAATGCGAACCCGAAGTTGTGAAATCGCAAATAAGCGTGAATTATTTGGAAAAGCGACGGTTCTATGAAAACCTTTTGTCAATTTCAAGTTATGTTTCAACATCATTGTAATATATGTCACTGGACGTTAAAATTCAATCCTTTATTTCGTCTTCGTCAAATAGTGCTGTTGGTTTCTTTTTATAATTATTACATACATATACATTAATACACCACAAGTTATTCCTATGTAATCTCATTTAGATATTTTGTAGTTTAAACATATAATATTGTTCAAACCAAATGGATTAGATATTTAGTGCATGCAAAGTGAAATTTAAAGATCGTATTAGTTCGATAATGCTTCAAACTAAATATAAACTGAAAATTTTCCGGAAAAAAAAGTTTACGTTTCCGCAAATAAATATCTTACTTTTCCGGAAAAAAAAATAACTATTCCGCAAAAAAATAATTATTACTTTTCCGCAAATAATTAAGAAATAACTGTTGATCGGAAGCAAGCCATAATAAAAAAAATCAGATTGATTGGAATAAGCCGATTAAATAAATGTGTGCAAATGTAATTAAAAGTTGAGTGAAAACGTAAAACATTTTAGTTCCCAAATGCGTACAAACCTAGTGCGCCCATTAAACATGTTAAAAGGGGATGTGGTACTATAGTATATGAGTGTTAATGAGACCGCTCTCCACAAGAGACCAAAGTAAGTCAGCTATTAAAGGCCCCGAGATGAGCATATTATCCTGTCTGAAAAAAAGGATTCATTAATACTTATATTATTTTGTAGTCATGATGCGAGATCCTAAGTATTTATTACGTACTTCTGGAATATTTGCTGCTGCACAATAAGAGAGGCAACATATAACGTGCAATGGGGATTTCAAACTTATAAGCCGAAAACATACCGACAATGCCAGGCAAAATAAAACGAAAAAGCACCTGAGTTCTTTGAAATGTCAAAATTGTCTTATTTTGAGCAGGGATTTTCTATACTAAGTCCCTGTTTTGAGGAACTTCGTGTAACACAAAGTAGTAGAAGTAGGTCCAACATGGTTGATGGTATAATTTTATATGTTTGTAGTAAACAAAATATAGATTAGGCGTTATAATGGCCATGATAAAATATAATATACTGGGAGTTTTGTACTGTGTAATTCAAGGTTTGTCGTCCTTTACTCTTACGATTGTGAGGTTCTTTATATAAAATTCAGGACTAATAAGAACAATATAAACATCGTTCACTTTTTAGACGAAGAAAATATTTACGAATATAGGAATAAAGTGACTTCCACGAATTGGTCCTGATAAGAATAGTGACATTGAAGAAGTTACTGAACTCACTAACACTAATCAGGTTGAGAGTGCCATTGTCTGTGCTGATGATCTTACTGATCAGGTTAACAAGACTGAGAGTGCCAATGTCAGAACTGCCAATCTTGTGGAGACTACATATCATATTGTATCACTTGATCATCATTCCATGATGACAATAATCAACTGGCCATAATTGAACATAAAAATTCAGAAGAACACATTGACATTATTATTGAAAAGGCAATGGAATACTGTACAGAAAATAATATGCAAGATCAAGTAGAAATACCGAGATATATCTTTAAACGGTGGTTGTAAAAGGAAGACAGCTAGAAATAGCTGATCTGTCACAATGTGACGAAGGAGAAACCAGCTTTATAATGGTTAATAGGAGCAATAAATTACAAACAGGATTTGATGAAATAAATTCCATAACAAATAAAAGTTTAAGATTGACATTGGAAGTGCAGTTTTATAACACTACTCCTTAAAATATTTACTGTGATAATTCTATTCATTGTAAATATCTTCGCATTATGTTTAAATAGCTTAGTCTGGTAATCGCTGTAGTGATTTTATATATGTCGGTACGACTCCGATAAGAATTTAGATGTATCTAAATTGTACGGAATTTTCATTTGTAGAAATACAGAGAAAATCAAGTTTCAGTTTTTCGTCGTTTGGAGGATATAGGGAGTTTTTTTTCTGTATCGTCCTTAATATGTTGGTTCATCGAAAGAGGCAATTTCTACCACACTGGTACCTATCTGTGATAAGGTGAGACTTTTGGTGCTCTTTCAAATATTTATATTTTCCCGCTATCGTCAGACTTGATATATGTATCTTTAAAATTTCCACATCGTTTGGGAAGACTATCTCTTCCAATATTGGTTGACCATGTACTGGTGTCTTAAACAAATTCCCCCTCTTTTGGCAAGTCCTGTCTTAGTTTCACTTGCCAAATATGTGAGGGTAACTAAAATCTTCTTCAATAGTTTTCACTTGCATAGCATCTTTCCTTTGTAATTTCCAGTAAGTTACATATTTTTTATCTTTCTTAGGTGGTACTAACAATTTTGGTGTTCATTCTTATATGACGTGTTTCTTTAGCTTTGTAAAGAAACCATACTTTATTATCTAATAAAATTAGTTTGCACATGGGTATATTGACTACGGCAGAAAAATGAATTTCATCAAATTGGTATGCATTTAATGTATTCCATTAACTTAAAACACTTTCAAACTCTAAAATGAGTAACTAAACCCCTAGTAGTAGTAGAGGATGACCCACTTACTTCCTTTAGCTTCGTTAAAAGATTTCGTTTGCCATATGGACAAACTCTACGACGTAGTAAAGTGCTTATTGCAAAAGCTATTCCCCGATGCCTATATTTTGTCCCATAGTGTGTCGGGAAAGGCCGCCAACTCTAAAACTGGGAAAAACCTGCATTTGATTCTAGACTTTATAGTGCTTTCGTAACAATGGTTAAAGAAAAGTTTCCGTCAAAAGAAATTACAGAGAAATTACATTCTGTCCAAATATTGGTAAAAAATGGAGAGAAAAAATTGTAGGTGTGGAAAGTCTGAAATGAAATAAAAAGTTGATCAATCTTACTGATTTTTCAAGTTTTTGAGCTTTTGATTGGTAAAAGGGCAAAAATACACTTATTAGTTGCAAGGCCAACTGTGTTCAAGACATCTTTGCAATGTCTGTCCATATCTTGGTCACTCTCTATTTGAGGTACTTGGATAGTTAACTGAAAGTAAGTTTGATAAGAGGTATGTCGGTACATCAAAATGCGAACAAATTATACTGTATGTCTAACCGATATTTTTCGATTTTTCACACGACATCTATCCAGTTTATATTTGGTGTGTATTCACCACAGACAGCCATGGTCATACATGGTATATCATGGTTAACCATATTCTACCAGCATATTCAGCTATGTCACTATAAGCAGTGAAAAAACATGGTAAGTCATGGTCAACCATGGTATATCATGGTTATTCATGGTAAACTATATTCTAGCAGCATATTCAGCTATGTCACTATAAGCAGTGAAAAAACATGGTTAGTCATGGTCAACCATAGTATTTCATTGTTAACCATGGGTGGCGGTGACCCATTGTCAACCATGGTATTCAATGGTTAACCCTGAATAGGTCAACCATGGTTATAAACTGTGGTGCCAATTAACATAACATGGTTTTCAATGGTAGACCATGGTTGTACAGTGATGGGATATCATGGAATAACATGGTTTTCCTTCAGTCTTGGAGATATATGGAATGAGGCTGACAGAAGAAGATTTAAAAAACATTGTTGAACCCTGCTATAGAACATTGAACCATATATATTTAAGTAAAGCTCCACATGTGAATGAGGATCACTTTTTTGTGATCTCTTGCTTAAGCAGGGTGCATCAGAGACCGTTATTGTGAAATTTGTAGGACAATACCATCTAACTGCAGATAAGATAATCAACATAATACGTTACAACCACTCAGAAGAACCAACACTGAACTTACTTGAGGAACGTGCCAAAAATTACTTTGAACATTCTTCACTGCAATTGAATAAATCTCAGATCAGTGCATTATTGGGATTCTGGACCACAGCAGTTACCCTTTGTTTTCACCAGATGTGAGGTTTCTTTTAATTCGACAGGACTAAAATGAAGACTTAGAGCAAACATTACAATTAAGTAGACTGAACTTTTCTAACAAAGACTCTGATATTTATCTTAGTGATTGATTGAAGTATCTTCTATTTTGATTCTGTGTAAAATGGATAATCAAATTATGTTCATTTATTATTGTATTGTGAAAAAAATAGTTATAAACAGTGTTGTTCGGTAGGGGGGATGTTTACAGAAAAAAAAAAATTGAATTGTGCATTAAGTACATACTTTATTCGTAGAAAGTTTTATATTTATAAATAGTTATCAAAGGTAACAGGATTATAATTTATATTTATTATGTCCTTTTAATTAGCTAATCATAAAAAAAATCATTTTGCTACCAACGAAACATTTTCATCATATTCTTTCTTTGCTCTGTCAAAAAGGATGATATGACATTCAGAATTTACGACAAGTTAAAGGAAAACTACTTGAACTATCCCGAATTCTGTCGACATAAAGTTTAATGAAATTGGGGACATACCAATTTCAAAACATTATAAGGTTAACCAATGGAGGCCTTGACGTCAGGGTTCAGACTATCACCACACCAACTTCAGACAGATCTCTGTACGTCATTGACAGACCACAACTACTTTCAGACGACCTACTCGACACAATCACTTGATACAACATTTATCGGTTCACTTCAAAAAGACCCGAATGCATCCGATGAGTCCAAGCCTTCAACACCAACTAGTCCAGAGAAACCAGACAGTGACCACTTTGATGAATCCCACGAGTCAAATTAGTCAACCTCTTCAGACTCCTCTCATCAAATCATCACAGAAGCAAAGTGTACGAGTTTTCAGAGCTCCATGAGGTCATTGCTTACACGAGTCGTATGCACAGAATGTGGAGTTGATAACCTACAATGGAGCATCAATGGAAGTAAACTTTCTCTGAAGGTCATCAGACATTTTGGGAATCCCTGCCATTAGTCAAGAGCAATCCAGCTGGTAATTTCATGGTGGCAACAGCGATAGTCGTAAAAAATATATAAGTATTTTGGTACATGTCATATGGTCAATTGCTTTGGAACAGACTTGAAAATATCCCGGTCGTCAAAAGTCTATAGTTTTTACAAGAAAAACAAAATTCAGAAGGATAGTTTCTTCACACCAAACAAATACAAGTTTAATTTTACAGAAGGGGCAGGGAAAGATCTTGCTAGAAGAAAGATCTGGGAAATCTGGTATTTAGCAACAGCTTTACACTGCCGGGGGTATATCAAGGTAAAACAGTCAGCTTGATAATAAATCTTCAGTAATATATTTTTCACTAAAAACAAACACATGATTTATCCCAAAACACATTGCTTCTAATATTCTATATTTGCCCATGTCATATTTTTTACAAAGGATATGAATTAATGAGGGTTAGTCAATCTTAGAACTATTTCAAGATATAAAAAAATAGTTGGAACTCATACATTTTTTTATGTTTTACTGAAAGGCAGAAGAGTGTTTACTAAAACAAGATAATTGAAAGACGTTTGATACTCTAAATCACCATTTATTTAAAAAAAAAAAAAAAACTCATTTTCCAATCACAGCAATGTTTTTAATATTAATGTCACCTCTGTCATTGTCTTGACTACATGAATTTATATTGCAAATAACGACACAATGTTACTTTAATAACAAGTATCAACTTTGAAGATCTGTACGAGGAAAAACAAGGAGAGGAAGAGGAAAAGGAAGAGGTGCCCCAACAAATGTCCGGGGCAGGGGGAGAGAAGGGAAAACAAGACAAAGGGAAGCGTAGATATGGTTTTATTTTATTCATTCATGAAATATTTGCTTATTGTTTAGATTAAAAGATGTTTGGTTAACATAAATGAAAAAGTTTTAAAACAGGTTAACTTAAAACGCCATAGGGCAAAATCAAGGTCTCTTACAATTGAAAAGTGTTTCAAATATGATTGAGATTTAGTATAAAAAGTTTTATTATAATTGTTTGTGTAAACTTAATTAGAGTTTAGATAAATACTTTTTACTATAATTTCATCGCAAGTCTTTGTTTTGAAGGAAAATGTTAATTAACTGCTACTATTTAATTTTAGAATTAGTGAAAGTGAAGAGGATGAGAATATGTCATTTGAATCTGGGTAAGTCAAACTTACTTTAAGATGACCTTATGTTGGAATTGAGACTATTTCAAATATAACTTATAAGAGTTAATTTTACGCCCAACCTACAATAGTAGAGGGGCATTGTGATTTCTTGTCTGTGCATCTGTTCGGATCTCTGTACTTCAAAAAAACATGCTACAGAGTTCCTTCCAGACTTCAGAAATGCAAATGAGCTTTTCAAAGAATTTTTTCAAAAGAACCCTAATCTCAATGTTAGAAAAGTCCATGAATATTGGCTAAGCCATATTAGAGACAAGGTCCAAGTTAGAGTTTCATATGAGGATGAAATTCCTCCAACTATAGGTGCATTGTACTATCACTGGAGACGAACATGTCTTATTTCAAAAATGTATGACTTGTCAACAAACACTGTAATGAACTTGCCATCCTTCCAAGATATTGGTTTTTCCATTAAAGATAATATTCTTTCTACTCTTTGAGATGATGAGACTCACATTAAGTCCGTTCAAAAGCATGTCGATTGGCTCTTACGAGGTTGCAAATGCAAGAAAGGTTGCATAAAAAATACATGCAAATGCTAGAAAAGTAATAATGAATGTGGTCCTGGTTGTTCGTGTATGAACTGTAAACATTGCAGTAATAATTATGTTTCAAAAACACTGGAAATAGAACTTGAAGAAGCGGCACTATTTATACAGGATGAGAATGATGATTCTGATGCTGAAAGCATTGCAACTAAATAATTGAGGTTGATACACTTTAATGACTTTTAAATAACTGTTTTTGTAAGGATTTATGTTTAGTAAAGCAAGGCTCTCCCATTGAGGGTGTTTTGAATGAAATTGAAGCCAACTGTATATATCATGTAAGATAGTTTAAATGATTTACACAGTGTAGATACTATTCTGTACGCTATCCGGAAGTCGCGATTTTCGAAGCGAGAACTTTTTGGATCACATTCTAAATTTGATGGATAAACTGAATTAAACGATAAGTTTATCATCTGTACATTGTTTAATGATTAATTCAGTTGACATCAATATTCTCAAATGGTTTAGAACTAAATACAGCAAATTCATTATTCGTATCTTTGCCTTAATCAAGAGATTTTCAGGTGCATCACTGAGAAAAATCAGTCGGTGAACCTAAAAACAATCGTTTTAGCCTCTTAGTGTAAATATTAATGTATGAACCAGACTTTATTAACTGAAGTTTGAATTATTAAGGTTCAGACACTTTTATGACTTTTTAATAACTGTTTTTGTGAGGATTTATGTTTTTGTTCAGGAAAGCAAGGCTTTCCAATTGAAGGTTTTGTAACTAAAATTGAAGCCAACTGTATATATCATGAGGAAGAAAAATTCTGCTTTTCGATTTTTGTAATTCATTCATTCTGAAAGTTATTTTGTTGGTTTCTTATATTGTTATTGATAAATTGTTAAATCTAGTTACATAAGATTCATCAAGTAAAAACATTAACCAATATCTAAGGCTCATTTATCAGAGTAAATGATTTTCATTTGTGCCGCATTTACTAATTTGTTGCCTCCACTTCTTAAATAAAACATGAACAAAATGACCTAAATCATGTTCATGTATTTTGCTTGCTAATCATGCCAATTTAACTTCCAAAATTTAAAACTTATTAAGACCAAAATAAAGGATTGATTGATTGATTGTTGGTTGCTTAACGTCCAGTGGCAAACATTTCATGCATATTCAGGACGAGCACAAGTTCACAATAAATACAATAGGTAGGTTGAACAATAGAGATCATCTGGGATGATGGTCGGGGAAATTTGGACTGCAACTGGAAAATAAGGGTATATTGTATAGGGACAGACATTTTCCCTTGCAACAGGCCACCTACGGACCCCTCAAAGAGTTGTTGAAAGGGTTATTAACGTGCAAAGAGCGTGGCACTCTCTTTACACGAGGCACCAAGTAATGGAAATTCCAAGATATTCATATATTTTGTATTTTATGGTTGTACATAAACAGTGTTAGGGATGCAACATAATCAGTTGAAAATGTTGTATATTTCTTTGTATGCTTAAAAGCAGAATTGATAGAAAAATATGACTAAAATTATACATATAATTATTTTCAGTATGTCTGTCATGACTGTCATTAAAAATGAAACATTTTAAATCATGGAAAGAAATAACCTTTAATTTAATTATCAAATGATTATATTATTTAAAAACTTTAACCTACATTTTATAATTCATATAATTTCTTCCAACTGTTGTAAATGGAAAGTGTCAGGAGTGCAACAAAATCTGGTTAAACACGGTGTTCATATACCATTTTTTTTAATTTATTATTATTGATATTTGAATATTTATTTTTTGGTGTACGCCTTCTTTAAGGGTTACTCTTACATGGAAAGTAATTTATCTACATTTTCTTATCATTTGTTATCATTATAAAACCCAAGCCTCCAAAAAAAAAATGAGGGAGAAAACGACAAAAAAAAAATGTAAAACAAACTGTATTTATGCCAGAAACTAATAACTATAGTTACTGCAATTATTTGCAGAGGAAAAAAACTGTCAATCTCTGTTTTGAATTCTTTTCAAAATCTATCAAGCAATGTATTCATGTTATGTTTTTTTTTATATATCCTGTTAATACAAATGATGAAACTTTTTTAATCATTTCTTGATTATTGCCCTCTTAGATTTTACAAACTTTAATGAAAATACAACCTAAATTACCAAAGAAAAAGTATTTCAACTCGATTGACAAAAACATTCAGTTCCTGTCTCATTTATTTTGAAATCACTTTCATCCGCCATGTCCATTCTCACCAGATGTTGATTTTGGAGAGAAATTTTAGGTGTAAACAGTTTGTCTGTCCATCTGTCAGTCCGACTTATCAGTTTCTCTCTTTATTATTTATTTATTCTTGAAGATATTGATTTGATATTTGGTATATAATTTTATAATGACTCCATTCCTATCAATTTCGAATTTTGTATTAAGTCTGATGATTTTGTCCAGAATTGTGGTTTTTGGACTTTTGTTTTGGCACGACTACTTCATTTTTGTTTTATTTATTTTGTACATTAATCAGGTTATTAGTTTTCTGATTTCAATTGTTTTAATTTTGTCAGTTAGCATGGTTATGGCCTTTTATATCCTACTATGCAATACGTGTTTCACTCACTACTGAAGGTCGAACAGGTCTTTGTAAATTTTTGTGACATTTAAATTTAGTCTCATGTGGAAAATTGTTTCATTGGCAATCATGTACCACATCTTTTTATTAATATTTATTTCATTTATACTAACCATGAAAACTTAACTTTGACTATTGAACCCTAGAACTGAGATGAACCGGCCAGGTAGTCATGTAACATACAACAAATATAACAAGATAAGAAGAGGGGCTAAATAGTATGTACATGTACATTGTACCTTAACAAAGGGACAAGAGGTCAGTCTCGTGTGTCTATATCTAGACTCAATGTTCTGATAGGCATACATAATCTGATGTACAGTAGCTGTCGTTTGTTTATGTAATTTATACGTGTAATTAATCCAGACAAGATACTGGATTCTAAGAAAAGCCATCTTTATACAGAAGTGGAAGTCAAAAAAGTGTATGGGCTAAGAAGAAAAAAATATGAAAATATATTAAGACCATAAAAAAAGATTCAGAGAGATTAAATAGAGCCAATAGCGACATAAAAGTCCAGCTACACAGAATTAAGACGGCAAAGGAAACTTCCTATACAAGTGAACAGGAAAAGTTCTCCAGAATAACCCACAACCACCTAAGAAAATGCCAGTTGTAAAGAGACCAGAAAAACCTCGTACAAGATCACGATCAATGTCAAAAGATAATGACAAAAGTGACAGCAGGAACAAGGCTGACAGACAATGGGAGAGACAGATCATCGTCAAGACCAACTGACAAGGGGAGAGACATATCATCGTAGAGACTGACTGACAATGGTAGAGATGAATCACCGTCAGCACTGATTGACAATGATAGAGACATATCATCGTCAAGACTGACTGACAATGGTAGACATATCATCATCAAGACTGACTGACAATGGTAGACATATCATCAAGACTGACTGACAATGGTAGACATATCATCAAGACTGACTGACAATGGTAGACATATCATCATCAAGACTGACTGACAATGGTAGACATATCATCATCAAGACTGACTGACAATGGTAGACATATCATCATCAAGACTGACTGACAATGGTAGAGACATATCATCGTCAAGACCAACTGACAATGGTAGACATATCATCGTCAAGACCAACTGACAATGGTAAACATATCATCGTCAAGACTGACTGACAATGATAGACATATCGTCAAGACTGACTGACAATGGTAGAGACATACCATCGTCAAGACTGACTGACAATGGTAGAGACATATCATCGTCAAGACTGACTGACAATGGTAGAGTCAGATCATCGTCAAGACTGACTGACAATGGTAGACATATCATCGTCAAGACTGACTAACAATGGTAGACATATCATCGTCAAAACTAAATGACAATGGTAAACGTATTGCCGATAGTCAGTTTCATATTTGGTTCATGACTTCACCACCAAGGTCACGTCTACTATTAATGGGTGACGTTTTCTATTGTTGTTGTAGTATTTCAATGTTTATTATTCTACAATTTGGCCATGTATATAATGTACATAAATTAGGGCAAAAAAAAAGTTTTTGTCTGCTGCTATTATATATAATTCTGGATACTAGTAACTGTTAATTTCTTCAACTGACTTTACAAACACACAAATAGGTATTGAAATGTTTAACCATTACATGCTGAATTTACATGCTGAATTTAAATTATGTTTTTTTTCAATTATAGTTTTGCTGTCCACTATGTGAGCATTGTTTTACATAATGAGGCAATAATATACTTCCACAAGAATACAGGACAATGTGAGTTAGGAGACGAAAAATGTATGAAGACAGAAGTAGATGCATATAATGAGGTGCAAAAGAAGTATAGAATATAAATGTGAACATTCAAATTAAAAATATTCTACTTAAATTATATTGTATTAAAGTAGTTATGATGGTCTCATAACATCAAGTTCTTATTTTTCCGTTTCTGTTATTATACATAATTATATGTATATAACTGTGAAGTAGCGGAAGTTTCATATCTGCAAAATAATGTTTAAATATATCAATGTCTTAAACTGACTTTACAAACAAACAAATTGGAATAAAAATGTTTAACCATTACATGTTAAAGTTTAAATTTTGTTTAGCTCAATTTTAGTTTTGCTGACCACTATGTGACCTTTGTCGTACATAAGAGGGGATGTCAGTCTGGTGTACCATATTGGGGATTGACTGCTTGAGGCCGTCTTTGACCAAACTAGGGACGACGTCATGTGCTCCGGTAAGGTAAGGATATCCTGCTCCACATGTGGCACTCGTCGTGTTGCTTATGTAATTGCAAATCCAGTAAAAAGTCTCAATTCGGTAGGTCACATTAATGAATGGGAAGGGTATTGTAGTTACGACGCAAGGAATATATCCGATATCATTTGTGAAACGGTTATTCTATAACGGTCAACCATAACGGTCAACCAACTCGTGATGGCGTCCGTAAATTTTGCGAAGTGAAAGTGGGTCGACTCACAAGTACACCGTCAAAGAATGCCATGTTCAGGATATCTAATTGGGGATCTGTGTCAACAAGATCTACCACAGGGAAATATCAAGCCAAGGAATGGGTACTGCTACAATACATATTAGGAACAGCCGTATACTAGTAGCAGGATCCGATTTTTGACGTAAAGGTAAAGATTGCATTTGTTTAATTCATGGGTATCACAAAACACTGAGCTTACTTGTTACTCCACTTGCCACTGTGTTTCATGCCAACTGCCCATACAAAAGATATAATCAAAATTTGACAGAGGTCCATGCACTGATTTCTAGACTACTGGACAAATTTCAATGAAAAAAATCCCAGAAAATTTTATGGACTTGACAGAAAATTTTAGCACTAGATAGCAAGATGAATGCTAGAGTGCTCATTGATGTTGTGATCAAATAACAATACATCCAAGTGTGTGCTACTACACTGATGATTTAGGAATAACAGCTACACACGACATTGTATACATATCGAATGACCTCACCCACGATGCAAATTTTGTAGATCATTGTTTTAAAAACTGTGTGAATTTCTTGCGAAGAAAAAGATTTCCATATCGATCTTCTCAGATGTCTGAATGGTCTGTTACTTGAGTGTCAGGTTTCAGCCAAAGGCTTCTGTGAAACACTGAAGGCTAGACAACTTAAGCTGTATAAATTCCTTGTGACTAAGGAAGTATGTAATTCATATTTTATAGAATAGTAAATTGATTACATCTTAGTTCACCCAGTACTGTGGATTCGTTATTATTCATTGAGTACCAATTTTTGTGGATTTTGTGGGCGAAAGTAAACCACTAAATCAAATGTACAACGAATGAAAAAATTACTATAGATTTGTTTACAAACTGCCCCAAAAGCACGAAATATAATGTCCACGAATATGTTAGTTTTCGTTTTATAGAAATGAGCGTGCCGTGGTATCTCATGACTAAGGTACAAACTAAGTACAAACGGGTGTATAAGTTGTTTTTCTTCTTTTTTTACATGTTTAATAAATACATAAAATAAATACAAACACTAAGGTGACTTCCGACACTAACAGAAGTAACTATATCTTATCGGTTCGTATTTTCTCCCTTACAAAACCACTAAGCGGGAACAGTCTGTCGTCTGGTAAACAACTTCTTCACAATGACGTTTCGTTCGCAAAATCGTGGAAAGTTTACCAACAAAGTAAGTTATTTTAGATCATTCTTTTTGAAAAAAGAAACATCGTTAAAACAGAAATTTCAGAACATAAGTATGCAAAGAAAGACGACGATTTATACACAATATCAATGTTCGCAGATATCAATATCGGAGCAGACGTTATTTTACCATCAGACCCGTCTCACAATAATAGCTGGAAGGAGGGGAGGCATGTTATTGAATTGTTTGAGCTGACTTGAAATTTGGTGGGCCAATTATATAATTGCAATTGCCCTTTGAACCTTATTGACACTGGGAGTGAATTTCTTTTCGTCTGCTGTGGTGCTTTTTCTATGGTTGTTATGTATGACGTCATTTATCATTAATCTCAATTTAGCATTTTTTATTGATTGTTGGTTGCTTAACGTCCAGTGGCAAATATTTCAAGCATATTTAGGACGAGAACAAGTTCACAATAAATACAATAGATAGGTAGATACAAAAGAGGCCATCTGGGATGATGGTCAAGGAAATTTGGACTGCCACTAGAAAATGAGGGTATGTGGATAGGGACAGAATTTTGCCTTGCAGCAGGCCATCTACGGACCCCTCAAAGAGTTGTTGCAAGGGTTCTTAACGTGCAAAGAGCGTGGCACTCTCTTTACACGAGGCATCGGATTTAACGTCCCTCTTCTGACCGGACGTGACTGCGAACTTGATAATCCCGCACAGCCAAACGGACGCCCCACTGCGGCAAGCGTTTTAATGCCGGTCGGGAGAAGACCAAATGACCATATTTCTATACCCCAGTCACCCTTGGGGTCAGCATTTTTTATATGATCCACCAATATACATATGAATAGAAACATAGCGTCAATGGTAAATACATGTTAGGATAATAATTTATGACCTTCTTTGAGCCTTCATTTCATATGGTTGATTAATTGATTGTTGGTTGCTTAACGTCCAGTGGCAAATATTTCATGCATATTCAGGACGAGAACAAGTTCTCAATAAATACAAAGGTAGGTTGATACAATAGAGGCCATCTCGGATGATGGTCGGAGAGATTTGGACTGCCACCGGAAAAAGAGGGTATATTGGATAGGGACAGAAATTTTGCCTTGCAACAGGCCACCTACGGACCCCTCAAAGAGTTGTTGCAAGGGTTCTTAACGTGCAAAGAGCGTGGCAGGGGGGGTATAAATATGGTCACTATTAATCTTCCTCCGAACGGCAAACATCATATTCTTTAGTTAAAGTTAATTTTAATTTTAGTGGTGTACATAGTACCAGACCATTAAATAGTAATCGATATTTGTATTAATCCTATTATTCTTTTCTGTCAAGAAAATAATTAAATAAACTATGTCCTTTTACCATTTACTAGTAAATCTATTTCATTCCTTTTAATCTGTGCGTTTTAAGATATTTTGATTAACATTATTAGAATGTAGGACAGAAAGTCACAGGACAAAAAGTCACAGACAAAAAGTCACGGACAAAAAGTCACAGGACAAAAAGTCACAATTCATTTTTTCTGATTATTTACTTTAAATAAAAACCCCTTATTTTTACAAAAATATTTTTTATTTTTTTTGAACTTTTGTATCTAAACCAACTTTGCAAACAAAATTTATCAAAAAAATATCAAAGATGATCAAATCATTGTTAAAAAAACAAAATGTCAAAGTGGCTTCTCACTTAAATGGCTTCATAGTGCCAAAAAAATATCTTTTGCATGATTAAAATTAAATAAATTTGGATTTTTTTAGTATAATGACACATTTTCTAAACTTTGATATGAATTAATGTATTAAAAAGTAAATATTTGAAGATATTTCTCTTATATATTCAAACAATTGTCAACATATTATTTGTGACTTTTTGTCCTGTGACTTTTTGTCCTACCAAATTTGTGACTTTATGTCCTGTGACTTTTTGTCCTGTGACTTTCTGTCCGTTTACCCATTATTATATGCTAAATTTACATAAAATAGAAGGTGTAAATTTTTATATGATAGATTTTACACTAATACATGGTTTTAGGACAACAATATTCTTTAAGGATTGTACAATATCTAATCTAGTCTGCTCCATGTTTTTAAACAGTATTAAATAAAAATAAGAGTTTTTTGGGGTTTGTTTACCGTGTGACACTGGTGCTCCGATGCGGAGGAATTTTAATACTTAGAGAAGAAGAATGACAAAATTATTTTAAGTCTACCTGTGCGAAATTTGAAACGCGCTATTTAACACCATTGGATTATACATAGACAAAAACATAAATGCCAAATGAGGATGATAAAATTGATGTATGCTTTATAGTGCTTCTTCGTTACATTTATTGTCTTTATAGTGAGTAAAATGATAACACAATGTTGAAAATTTGTTCAGTATTATTGTGTGTTTACTTTTCATATAAAAATTTCAGTTTTTTATATTAAAAAGGAAGTAAAATTGTTACCAGGCATTATTAGTTATCAAAGGTACCAGGTTTATAAGGGATTAACCTAATGTAATATATAACGGGAGTTTCGGCCAGATCAAGGTTTAGTGTAACCATCCCACTCTGATTGTAAAAAAATAATCAGAAATACTATTGTCGTTCTATGTATTTAATTTAACAAAAATATGCGAGACCCAAAAATGTCTTCCTGGTTTCTTGTATGGTGAAGCGAAAATTCATTACAATAATACATATTGGTTATACGAAGCACATTTTTTTTTACATAGATTAGAAAATACATATGAGGCTTTAATATAAAACCGACCGTACAGGGGGCTATGGTTTTTTTTTGGAAAAAAAAGTTTGTTTCCAGGTTTTGGTGAGAGAAAAAAAAATTGTTTTGGACACTGAGAAAAACAAATTGTTTGTTTCACCCTCAGCTGCCACTATATGTAATGCTAAAATTGAAAGAAAAAAAAAATGTTTTCGGTTTGTCGCTAAAAAAATTAAAAAAAAGTTTGCATAGAAAAAAACCCATACCCCCCCCCCCAGAAAATCAAATGGTTGCTGCCTAAAGTAAAAGGACATTAAGGTAGCATTACAGTCAGAATTTTCTGACTCCAATCAACAGTCTTTAAAGATTAATTTCTCCAAAACTACTCAATGGATTTATAAAATTTTTAACTCATTTTAAAGCTGAAATATAACTCTTACTTAATCTATATATAAATTAATGATTGGTTTGATTAATCTCAAAATATAGCTCCTTAATTGCCAAAAAAGTGGTCTTCCAACTTGGATGAAAATGGCTCATTCATGTTAAATGGTAGTAAAAATTTGTTTTCATCCCTTTAATCAACCATATACAATCTCCAAAACCATGTCTTAGATTTTTGATATATGCCTCCAGTAAGAAGATATATTGATTTAACTGCTGGGTGCCAAACCTCATTTCACCTTTCATCTTTGGAGACCTATACATTCATTTAGAAACAAATTATCCAAAAACTGGGACATGGTATTGTAGAAAATACACCCTATAATCATATATATCAAAGTCAAGCCAAAGGGGGTACCCATAAAGTTTCTATTTTCATTTTTTCCTTACAATTCTCATGAAAAATTGTTCTAAAAATGACCTAAAAACTGAATTTCCCCCCTCAGAACCCCTATAAAGTCAATATAAATACAAACATTCCACTGGGAACACCACAGGAGTGTTCTGGTACCATTACTATATCAATAAAACCACACACTTTGTGTCTTTAACGCTCTAATGCTGTAAATTTTGCATTATATGTAAACTGTCCAACACTAACTCAGCATTTGGCGGGAGTTTGACGTCACAGATTTGACCAACATCTGTGATGTAGTAATTAAATATAGACAAAGCTCCGCCTCTTTCCAGACAGTCTAAGATAACAGAATAACATGTTTGACCAGCTGCATTATTAATGTTTAACACCATTATTCTCTATATATAAAGAATAATTTTCATTTGAAATTTAAAAAAGAAATAAACTTTGTCTGAAATTAGCTAGACCATTAAAAGTGTGTTTCAAAAAAACATGTTCATAAAAAGATGAAGACAACCCTCTTCTTGAAAATACACTTTCGAACATGATTTTTTTTAATTTAATGGAACTGAAAAATGACACTTAAACTGAAAATAAGTTAAAATGCATTAAGCTGTTCATAAAGAAAACTAAAGAGAAGAAATTTATACAGACAGTCAGAGATTTCAAAAATACTTTCCCACTCTTTTCCATAGTATTTTTTTTTCATTTTTGGAAGATTTTTTTCCTTTAGATTTTTTTCTTTTTCTCTGTTCACTGCCATGTTATACATATAAGGCACAAAATGTGCACCTGAATATAGGTATCTTGTTTTGTAACCCCCATTGACATAATGGTTACATTGGTTACATTGGTTACACTCATACAAACTATCATAAATCATTCATAATTTCCCCAGTCTATTTGTAACTTTCCTTCACCTAATGGTTACATTGGTTACACTGGTTCACCCATGCAATCCCCGTTACCATGACAACCCTTTGCATGGAGAAACAGGGGTCAATCTGATTATAATGGTTACATACATGGGAAATCAGGTTACAATGGTTACATACATGGGAAATCAGGTTACAATGGTTACATACCTGGGAAATCAGGTTACAATGGTTACATGCATGGAAAAATCAGGTTACAATGGTTACATGCATGGGAAATCAGGTTACAATGGTTACATACATGAGAAATCAGGTTACAATGGTTACATACCTGGGAAATCAGGTTACAATGGTTACATGCATGGAAAAATCAGGTTACAATGGTTACATGCATGGGGAATCCTGGTTTCAATGGTTACATATACGGGGTATCTGGTTACAATGGTTACATGCATGGGGAATCTGGTTACAATGGTTACATACATGGGAAATCAGGTTACAATGGTTACATGCATGGGAAATCTGGTTACAATGGTTACATACCTGGGAAATCAGGTTACAATGGTTACATGCATGGGGAATCTGGTTTCAATGGTTACATATACGGGGTATCTGGTTACAATGGTTACATGCATGGGGAATCTGGTTACAATGGTTACATACATGGGAAATCAGGTTACAATGGTTACATGCATGGGAAATCTGGTTACAATGGTTACATACATGGGGAATCTGGTTACATGCACGGAGAATCTGGTTTACAATGGTAACATGCATGTGGAATTTGGTTACATTGGGTTACATGTACGGAGAAACTGGTTACAATGGTTACACGCATGGGGAATCTGGTTACAATGGTTACATATACGGGGTATCAGGTTACAATAGAAACATGCATGGGGAAGCTAGTTACAATGGTGAAGGGTAGGAAACCCTAACATATTTTGGGAAGTCGGAACGGCATTTACTTGCAAATGCATCGGAGGTGTGTGTACGGGGATTTCGACAACAGCTAGTTGCAGTCGGAAGATTTTTGACATACAAACGAAGACAGAACGTACCAAGGACCTACAATTTGTTTTTAATCGATTAAAAATGGATGGTAAACGACGAATCTGTTGAATGTTTTTATTTTTTTAAGTAACCTCTCCATGTGACTAATTAACCTTGAACAGAGCATGCGCAATGTACGCCGTTTCAATCTGAATGCGTGCGCAGGTTTCTAAATAGAAATCGGTTACGTGGTAAATCGGTAAAAGTTCCGTAGAAACTCAAATTTCGATAGTAAGTATCCGATCGAGTCTTCAATAATTAATTATTATGACGGCATGAGAGTAACAGCGGATGAATTGTAAATGAAACAACTACATTATTTTGGCAGCTCATTAAAATGTTTTACTGATTCTAACATAGATTAAAATCATTTTGACCATTACAACACAAGATGTTGATAACTATTCTGGGTAGTAGACTTAAAATAACAGATTCCAATGTCGATTCTTCTCATTATGTTACATGTATTATTATTATATGAGATGGACTTTAAACAATTGGTAGAATAATATATGCATGTATAGTGTATTATAACTGCAGATCAAGAATGATTAAATCATAGATCTATACAATAGGCATTATTTATGAATATTTAGGTATTAAAAGTGCTTAAACTTGATACACAAAATTAACAAATATTTTTTTTTATCAATAATTCTGTTAGTTATCTCTTTTGAATTGTTTTTCATTGTCATATTGGGTCCTTTACAGCTGATGATGTGGTATGGGATTTGCTCATTGTTGAAAGACTGTACAATGACCTATATTTGTTAATGTCTGCAGTGTCATTTCGGTCTCTTGTGGACAGTTGTCTCATTGGCAATCGTAACACATCTTCATTTTATAAGAACCAAAAATGAAAAAAGTTAAAACACAATATCACTGCTTTTTTAAATATAGAAATGGGGTGATATTTAAGAATTTAACTTACAATTTCAAGATAACAACTCTCTTTGAAAATTTGCACCGAAGTAAAGAAACTAATCAACATTTTTGTCAAGCCTTCCAGCCAGTTTTAAACAGTGTTGTGTCCAGAAATTTTCATGAGTAGGGAGGGACCAACTGACTGCCTAAGGGGGCTGCTGCGGTCAAGTTTCAGTGATTCCCTATATAATGAAGGAAACGTTTTCCTCTATGTTGTGATTTTATACTGTTGCTTTAGAAAAGGTTTGGTTCCCTTAAATTTTAAAATCTTATTGGTATTTTCATATGACCTTAAAAATGAAAAGGTCATTTTAATTAAATCAATTCGACTAAACCGGTGGAACAACTGATAACCTTAAACCAATCTGTCTGTCCTTAAGGATTACCAAAACAATTGATTATGAGATGTAAATTGGATCTCAATTCTCAATCTAATACCAAACATAAAAACAATAATCTTATGAGAAGATGGTAAGCTGCAAACTTGAGGAGCAAAAACTGTGCACACCAGTAGGATTTGATTTGGACTCTAAATGTCTCTTGAAAGACATTAGATTTTCGTGTAGGCCATAAATATATAGAAATAAAATAAAAACTATAACACAATTTTCCATAATGATCTTCTTCATTGTAATAAATTACATATATATATATACATACATACATACATACATACATAAAAATTACATGCATTCAGCAAAATACATAAGGAGAATAAATTATAACAATAATAAAACATACAGTGGATATCTACATTGAAGAAGAATGTTAATTGTATTTACAGATTAAAGCTATTTAAGGTGGTTGCCTAACACTACAGGGAGATAATTCTGTAAAGTCAGCTAAACGTTTTAAATATATGTCGTGTTGTAAAAGGAATATTAAGCTTCTCAATGATCAAATTGGTGTTTTTTAATTTTCTGCATAACCAGTGTAATGGTTGGTTCAAAACTTTTTTAAATTTAAATTTTTCTGTTAAATTATTTACTTTGAATTTACTTGACCAAATTTTATGAAAATTAACAAGCCAAATCAATTTCAGTGAAAGTGTTGGATACCTTCTTAACTAAAAACAAGACACATATTGTTATAATTTTGACACAAATCTGCATATTAGAATTGCTTCTTATATATGGTAATTAAATAATAAAATATTTAAAAAACATTCAATAGTTTAGATAGAATATTGTACATTCCTTCATCAAAACTTATCTTCAGTTAATTAAAACTTTCATGTTAGCACCTACACTTCATCTTGGAAACTACCAGTAGCTCCTTCAAAAATTTACAGCAACAAAACAAAATGTATGCAACTTCCTTCTATATCAGTGTGATTATATCAATTTCAGATCTCATATATATGAGTATCATATTTTGAATGAACCTGCAGATAGGAATAGCCTTGTCTAAAAATTTTAATGCATTAAGGAATACGATTGAGATGTACTGGGATTTAGTCATATCTTCAATACCTATCAAAATAACTATGTAGAGCACCCAACTGCAAAGACAAACACTTTCCTTCAATTAAAGCAAGGCTTACAAGTAAATTCAAGAATGAATACAATGACTAGAATATAATATATTAAAATACAAGGACAATAACTTTTTCTATAACTGCACAAGGGACATTGATGTACCACTTATATAATTCTTTTGCATAGTATATTGAGATATAATTCTTTTGCATAGTATATTGAGATATACAAATATATATATATATATATATACACATCTTTTAAATTAGTGGCACACAGTTCTTAACAATATATGGATAACAACAATTGCCATTGTATATTTAGACCTTCATATATGCAAGAGGAGACAGTCTTTGATTAGTAACCTAAGTGAATTAGTAGTCAAGTTACCATAACATGCTGAATTAATAATGGACAAAATCAAAAGTTCAATGCAGGAAAAAAACTTATTTTTTTTTTGCTGACCCTCCCCTACCCCCATTCTTAACTTAATTTGGGATAAATAGATTTACCTATATGGATATATGTAAAATTGATCTTCAATTAATAAAACTTGCAGCAATGTGGACCCCCTCCCTCACCCCAAAACTATTTGAATTAAGTTTTTTAGCCTACGTCGACCTTTTATGTTGTCCGTAAAGTGTTCAACTAACTGATACTATCTACACAATAATTTTATAACATAGTTCAGTCTTTAACCGCTTTCTTCTGTAATGTTATATTGATACCAGGCAAGTGTGGTGATTTCCCACGTAGACGACATGAACCCGAGTACTTATTCCGCCTTTGTATTTGTCTGTGGATATAAAACAGATGGTGCGTTTGTGTCATTGAATTTGCAATTTTCTTAAACCTTGAAAACCAGGAAAAGGTCTGCTCTGCGATCATGGTGTTATAACTTTCTGGTATTGTTGACGGATCATAAGTGACTTTACATCGGGCATCCTTGTGGTTTTGCAGATGTAATCTGTCAACAATCTTTTTAATCGTCTTCCACAGTTTGTTTAGAGGTGCTTTAATACAATCAAGGTGGCACATGTTGTCATAGGCTAAAATCAATGATTTCATCCTTGCCTCAAGCTGGTCTTCTGGCACTTTACTCGGCTCCAGTAACAAACTGCGAATGGTTATCATGAATATCTGGCAAGGTCCTTCTGACCTAGAAATAAGTTAAATAAATTACATAACATAATGTACATATTGTAAACATTATTGTGTAATACAAATGTTCATGCCTTGTTCAAATAAAACAAAAGGAATCAAAATATTATATACGTCTCCAGAAAACCAAATGATAGTGCTTAGTCCAAGACATTTAAATTCATATTTTTTAACAAATTGAACTTACGTTTTGCTATCCAATACCAATCTAACAATTTTTTAATACTGTAAATCAATAAACTATGTCATGCGTTTCTCCTAGATGACCAGACCAAAGTGCAAATTTTAATTTTTGACTATTTCCTTCCAAATGATGTTTAAATTATATTATAAATTTCAAAATGTAAGTTTTTTTAAATGTGTAAATTTTCCAATAAAATAAAAATCATTCTTATTTTTACATTTACAGTACAACAATTTACATGATTTATATTGAATTCAAGGTTCAGGGCAAACATGTGAAATGTTAAATATGTTCTTACATACCATAGAATTTCCACTCATAGGTATATTTAATAGTTGGGAGTTATAATTCATACATTTCTTTTACTTTAATAGTTAGTCCTGGGAACTGCCTTGCCAATGTCGACCATAAACAATTACTTTCTTAAATATATGGGTTGAGAAAAACTGTCTTACTAGCATTTATAAATTTTATAAATTATTTATAATTGCAACATGTTACAATGCCAAATGTTTCTTTTGTGTAAAAAAAAATCGCTCCTGAAATAAGTCAGTGGCTGGAAATTGCATTCTCATCCTCCGGTTTCTCTTAAGGCTCAATATATCATTGAGGTCTATCTTCACCATAAAAAATGGAATTGTGTGCAATGTTATAGTTTTTGAATTTCTGTACTGATTACAATAATTAACTTTTAATGTTGTTAACTTACTTGAATAAAGGTTCAAAATATTGAATGTGCCCTCCTCCAGTGACACATACAAAATGGCCACGGCTCCTTTGTCTTAGTCGTGCCTTCTCACCAGTGTCTTTGTTGCATATGGTGTATGTGGAGGTTGATTGCCAGTCGGAAGGGCTCACTTGGCTAACAATTTGTTCTGTGTCTAAAAGAAATACAATAGGTATAACTTATAAAATTAAAATAATACAATACTAACATAGGCCAGAGGCTTCTGACAGGTGCAAAATGCCGCAGGGTTAAACATGTTTGTAAGATCTCAACCCTCCTCCTATACCTCTAGCCAATGTATAAAATTCTTAAATGTTCATGGTGAATAATATTCCATTAAATGTTCATGGTGAAATTATAATCCGGGTACCTTTGATAAATATTTACATTTCAAATTAATATACATTTAACCCAGGCCAATTGTTATTACTTGTATAATATAGAAATGTTCAAATCACAATATACTGCATATACGTTACAGACCATATGAGTATTTGGACCGTACGCGTACGGTCCAGCTGTCCATACCTGTTATTGAATCAAAGGGGTTAAATTGAAAGAAACATTTATCGACATTTTTAATTTTGGTTTTACAAACTGTTATTATTACAATTAGATGGATAAATTGAACAAGCATACCAATGAAATTAAATATTTGTTGAACTGTACATCTGAATCCTATTTTTGTACTCTCGCACTAGCTTACCACAGGTAACGTAACAATTTTTTTACATTTACATGTTTGCAGTTCATGCATGAGCCTAAGCTTTGCATTTTTTTGTGTAATATTCTAAAACAATTTTCCTCCAACATTATGCTTAATTCCGATATCTTAAATTTCAGTGAGCATAATTTAATACATAAAAAAATGTAATGTATTACATCAAAATGCTAATTATAACGTACAGACATGCACACATAAAAATGTCCAGAAATAGAAGAATGCTAGCCATTATTTTTCTTTTGTTTGATTGACAAACCTTATATATTTAAATTGTTTTAATATTGTATGTATATTGTCAACTGATGCTTTTGAAAAATGTTTACCTAATTTTAGTGACAGCAGAAAATACATGTTAGGGTTATATTAGACAACAAATTGATTCCCTACACAACATTGGATCTCAGTTACAAAGAATTTCAACATCCCCATTTCAACTACAACCTCATCCTTACATTCGTCTGTTTAACACCAATTAATGATTCAGGTATTAAGTCTGAAGTTGGCAGTGAGTTCGAAATTCTTGGTTATAATTCAGATGATATGTCTTATTCACAAAACTGCACATTCAACTTACTCTGGTAATTCAGTGATGACACCCCTGCTGTTGTTGATACTAACTGCTTTGAAAATTCTTTTATCTTATCATCAACAGCCTTAATGTCTTCACTTGAACTTGGATTCTCTGGAAAACAAAATTAAAATCATAGTTACAAGGTCTGGTTGGGGTCTAAAAGCATTAAGTCAACTTGCCTCCAAAGGTTAAATGTATAATAATTTTAAATGCCAAAGGGGAATAATTCACCAGGAACATTTAAGAATTAACTATTAATATTCATAGACATTCCTTAAGCAGACTTGAGGGTATATCAATTTTAGAAACCAAAATGGCCTTTTTTCAATTCTAATTTCAATTATTACTTTATTAGTTGTAAATCTATCATATGGTACAAAAAATCATTCAAATAAATCAATTTGTATTGGACCCATATCACTTTTAAGATGTAGGTATCATTGAAACAGCTCCAAATTATTTCCTTTGCGTGCAAAAATGCCATATCTTGAAATTATAATTTTAATAACTCTTTCAAATCTACAGTTCATCTGCATTCCTGTGTTCAAATCAGCTGTACTTAAATTAAACTATTGTAAAATGATTTATTTTGATATTACCTCTTTTTCTCTTATTTACAGAACAAAGAGTACTTTTACAAAAATGTATGCTTCTTTTGAAGACAGAATTATATCGTAAATATAAGGTTACCCCATTTCCTTTCATTTTCTATTAAGTTAGGATAAAGTTCATTTACAGAAAAATATAGCAAAACCTACATAAAGAAGAAAAACCTCCTCATACACACGAGCCCCCTTTCAGGTAAAATATAAGTAACATATAAATGAGTGTTTCATTGCAAAATTATCAACACTTCAACAGTCAACACCTGCCAAGCTGACCAACAACAAGAAAAACAACTGTTTAAAAATACATGTACTTTAAGCGAAAATTACTTACTCTTACAGCCAATGAATTGAAGAAATTCTTCTTTCTGTTTGGGGATGTTCTTCTCTTCCAGTATCTTATAGTGGTCTGCACAAAACACAGATCCAAGATTTGGCTCAGAGGTGCATACATTTTGGAAATTCAGAAGGGGAAATCCCTGAACTTCCATCTCCATGGCAAACATACAATGGGGCATGCACACTTTCCAGCACCCATCAATCACTCAAGTTTTCACAACCTGAAAAACAAAAAAACAAAATTAATATGCTGATAGAAGTGGTCATCAACAATTATTAATCATTCATATGAATTATATGTCAACATCACTTCAAAAAAAATGTGAGTGGAAATGGGCAATAGGTCAAAGACACACCCCTACCCCCCTCGCACTAGAAAAAAAAACCAGCTAAAGGTCACCAACAGGTTCTAAATGTAGAGAGAAATTCCAGCACCCCGAGCGTCAGGCAACACTTCAGGGAACCCCAAAACAATATTTCAGTACATTAAATGCTTTTAGCAGCCTAATTGAAGTCCTTTCATTTAACTTGGGAAAAGTTTTGGAACTTTCAATAGATGTTCAGATTAATCAGTTACTTCCCTTATGATACATGTACTTTAATGTGTAAATATAATGTTACAGTTTAGGTCAGTCCATAACAGCCACTTTTAACAAATGATTCACCAAGGAAAGTAGCTCAAAACTGACCCAGATTTTCAGTTCATCATTGAATTAAACAGGGGAACTACCTACCAAATATATAAAAAACTTAAGTAAGTTTTTTTTATGTTCATTCAATAATGAAAGGGAAAAAGTCAAATAATGTATCACTTTAGCAGCCAAAATGGTTCAATTTCGTCAAATTAAGCTAATTATTACTGATTCATTGGCAAGTGAATTAGTCGACCTCATTTAATCCGTATTCATGTGAACTTCAATCTAACCCCTAGCTACAGATTGACAACACATACATTATATGTGTACAAGTTATTTAAGGATAAAGAATGTCAACAATGGAAGCGAAACTATGGTAAATCATTTGATTACTGATTCGATCTATATAAAGTCATTCTTATATGGTTAAAAACAATGATAAAAATTAATATTAAAATCAAATAGACCTATAAAAATCCAATTCCAGATGTTGGTTTATCTATTCAGATCGTTACTTATGTTTACACCTCTTATATGGTCATCCGATGTCAAACCAATAGTTAATTAGATGGTATCTGGACTAAGATACACACGAATCAAACCTACATACTATTATCTACACCGTGCTCTGTATACTGTTCATTTTACACTTTTGGTAGTTTGGATAAAATTTTTACATTGTTATAAATCAAGTATCAGAATTTGAGTCAAATCGGGGACCATGAATTTCACAGGTAGTGCCCCTTTAAAAAATATATATATATATCAACTTTCAGTTATTAATTTCATAATTTCAACAAATTGCATCCTTCATAAGACAAAAGTTGTTCACTTCAGTTCTTTTAACTTCTCCAGAAATTTTCTTCCCCAAAACCAAAAACAAAATAACGACAGGTATACCAATTGCAGACATACCTTTTTTCTTGCATTCAGCAGTACAATGGCTAGGGTCATGTGGATAATGTTTTTGTCTTCGCATCTTGTCAATCTCCTGCATAACCAGTTCTCTTGACATCTTAGTGGTCATACCCATTGTTGAAGACATACTTCTTTGTCGTAGCTCATTGGCAAGTTCCCCATTTAGATAGGCACTCATGGCTTGCTTCCTCGACAAAGACTTTTGGTAGGTAGTTTTACTGTTCTCTGAAAAATAAACAAAAAAATTAAATTCATTTATAGGGAAAATTTACTTATCTAAACAGATAGTAAAGGTGGCATTTGTAATACAGCACAAACTGATATTCCCATTGCATATATATAAAATAATTTTATCAATTAATCCAACACTTCAACTATTACTTTCAATAGTTCCTCAAATCCGATTGCAAATATTTGCACCTGTCAGGTATGTCATGTACTGCAGTCATCTTTTTTTAGGTAATTTATATGTGGTCTGGTTTATAGTTTTTTATATAGATTAGACTGTTGCTTATCCCATTCTGAATTGTTAAATATGAGAGATTTTTAGGCCCTTTACAGCTTGTTGTTTGGTGTGAGCAATTGCTCTGTGTGGAAGGCAGTACATTGACCTATAATCGTTTACTTTTATAAAATGTTATCTGGACAGTTGTCTAATTGGCGCTCACAACACATCTTCCCATATGTATTGCACAGATTTTTGGACATTATCAATTAATAAGTTAACAAATACAAGGTAGACTACTAATGTCATATTCCATGTCTCAAATGTTATGCTAATATTTTTTTATCAATTATCATTTAATCCTGTACCATATACATAAATATATATATATAATTAAGTCCTTCCCTAGAATGATGTGCACATTTTTTGTCAATTAATACAATTCAAATATGTTATAAATCAAGTTTCAGAATTTGAGTCAAATCGGCTTTTTGTGGTCTTATATCCCAGAAACCTGCCTTTTAATACTAAACACCTAATTGGGTTAAGGAGAAGCAGATATGTCTGTATTATCTAAGCACTATGAATCTGCTTTAGTTGAAACATACAAAAAAGACTCCAAACAACGGCAACTCCAATTCTTGATGGACTAAAAAATTGTCGCAGAATTTCATAGTGCATGTTTTGAAGGAAATGAGGGAATCGAACACTAAAAAAATGGAAGTAGCAAGGGACGTTCTGAAACATTTTGAAAAAGAACTAGTTCTGAGTGATATCTATGAAAACTTGTACCCGGTGTACATGCTTTCACAAGTGAAATCATTAATACAGCTTGTGTAGATGAAATGCGTCAGCCAGTTGAAACTGGTAAATCAACAGTCTAATCTATATATTAAAAAAAAACATATGAACCCCCATAGACAAATTACATACAATCCTCCCTAAACCAAGGTGTTTTTAAAATGAAGCAGGTTTAACATGTATTTTATTCATCAGTGAAGTTATGATTGCTTTTCGTGTTAATGTCATAATTATTTTTCTTTATCTTCTAAATTTCAGTTTATGAAACAGTGAAACAGATTGAGAAGCCTCTGTCTGAAAAAAAGTGTACATAGTCGTAAGAAACGGTCGGGAGAAGACCAAAAGTGACCATATTTCTATACCCCAGTCACCTTTGGGGGTCGATACGGTTGTAAGATACGTTTGTAAATGGTGTATTTTTTTTAAAACAAATATTTTGTCTCAAAGGGAAGCCAAGTGTAATGAAAAAAAAATCAGATACTATTTAGTGAACATAGGGCGGCCAGTTTATTAAATTCATGTATGATGTAACCCAACAATTGCCGGTTAATTTTGAAATGGCATAATAATTTTGTGATGGGTTGGTTAGAAGCTTTCTAAACCTGTGATGGTATCATGGGTATCAGGATAGGTAAAAATATTATGTAATGTTGTATTGCTACTTTTTTCATTATCAGATGATAGATGTTGGTTGAGGAAGACGGGACAGAGATAGATGCGGAGTTCTTTGAATTATTACCTAGTTATACACTTTTAATGGTTATAAAGGCAGGAGAAGACTGGAATCCGGTACCTCAGCCAAATACATCCCAATCAGCAAACCTTCTCTGAATAATGGTTTGTATAATATTAATTCGGAAATTAATGTTGCCATTTTTATAAATTTCCTGTTTACCAAACTTTAAAATTTTTGAAAAACTAAGGATTTTCTTATTCCAGGCATAGATTACCTTAGCCGTATTTGGCACAATCTTTTGGATTGATTGATTGATTGTTGGTTGCTTAACGTCCAGTGGCAAATATTTCATGCATATTCAGGACGAGAACAAGTTCACAATAAATACAATAGGTAGGTTGTTGTAATAGAGGCCATCTAGGATGATGGTCGGGGAAATTTGGACTGCCACTGGAAAATGAGGGTATATTGGATAGGGATAGAAATTTTGCCTTGCAACAGGCCACCTACGGACCCCTTGAAGAGTTGTTGCAAGGGTTCTTAACGTGCAATGAGCGTGGCACTCTCTTTACACGAGGCATCGGATTTAACGTCCCCCTTCTGACGGACGTGACTGCGAACTTGATACATCCCGCACAGCCAAACGGACGCCCCACTTCGGCAAGCGTTTTACTGCCGGTCGGGAGAAGACCAAGTGACCATATTTCTTTACCCCAGTCACCCTTGGGGTCAATCTTTTGGAATTTAGGATTGTTGGTTGCTTAAAAAAAAGGGTAGTGGTCATTGCTAGTACAAGCTTTTTTTAAAGTAAGTTCAACCTGAAAAATTTCTTTAGTATACATACTGAAGTCGTCATTATTGAGAGCCAAAATATCAGCCAAATATCTAAAAGTATTATTGAATTTGTCTACCAGATGTTGTTTCGATGGGTCTTTGCTTATTCTTGTCATAAATACACTTATTTACCTTATATTAATATTTGAAATTTTTATGCCCCAACGACGATAGTAGAAGGGGCATTAGGTTTTCTGGTCTGTGGCTCCGTTCGTTCGACCGTCCGTCCGCATGTTAAAGTTTTTGGTCAAGGTAGTTGTTGATGAAGCTGAGGTCCAATCAACTAGAAACTTAGTACACAAAAACAGCCCTTGTCCTACCTTGTCCTTTAAAAAAAGAAAAAAAATTGGTGTAGTTCTCTCCTGCAAAGGGGAATATCAAACAAAAATGTGCGCCAAGTCAAAATAACTAAGACAGCAACCACTTGGTGTCTAGCGGGGTATGGATTCGAATACAATTCTTTTTGTTCCTTTCAATTTAAGCATTAAATATAGTGGCAGTGAATTTTGTAAATCAGCAAGGTTTTTATCCTTAAGCTGTGTATACATATCCTTGCATATGAAAATGTACCTGTGATGCTCACAATTTTACATCTAGCAACTAGATGAAAACAACACAAGTTCAAAATCTAGCATATTAGTTTTTGATTAGCTGGTTAATTTGACCATAGGAAACACATAATTTGATTAGCTGAACACAATTGTCTGTCTTCCCCTCGGAACAGTTCTTAATATGGAACAATGATATTTTTCGTGATGGTTTTCACAATTGACCTTAATTTTAATATTTCAATGCAAAGACGTTTTATAAAACCTTCTAGATAAGAGTAAAGAGAATTACCCCTGGCGAACGCACAGTACTATATGGGTTAAACTCAGGACAAATAGACAAGGGCGAACATGTAAACAGGGCGAGTCGACCCGATACCATATTCACTTTTGCGACTACAAATATCTTCATTAAACACATACGGTTACAAGTAAACAAATAACGTTTATATAGATGAAAAGAAATCTAATAATTTACATGAATAAAACGGTATATATCTACGATAGTGATTGTTTTTCAATCTTAATTTAAACTGAACGATTCAAATGCTTACTCGCGAGTTAAAAATCTGAGTCAAGAAACGGAAGATATTATGAAATTTTAGTACAAAGAAAGGGATGCAACAAACAACCTGGTAACGGTTCAATATTTTTAAGCCGGCCCCATACGCCGTCAAAAGACTTGAAGTCTTTTCCCACCAAAAGTGTGATGTAATTTACTGCTTTTTTGTAAAATTCATAAGGGAGCTACCATTTGATTTTTATGGGGGGGCTAGGATGAAATTTGAAAAAAATAGGCAGGACAGGAGTTTTGAGTAAAAAAAAAGGCAGGATGAGACACTTGCAAAAAAAAAAAAGTCAGGACGACAATTTAGGTAAAAAAAAGTCAGGATAAACTAAAAAAAAAAAGGCAGGACCGAACAGAGTGAAAAATAAAAAGGCAGGATAGAGATTACAGCTAAAAAAAATGCAGGACAAAATTTTTCATCCTAGCCCCCCCATAAAAATCAAATGGTAGCTCCCTAATGCTGTTGTTGGTCAAAGGTTACATCTACTCCAATTATCTATTAACCTTAAAATACTTCTTATACAATTGTCAATACATATCAGAAGATTATCTTGATCAACTGACGTATTTAAGGTAACATCAAATACAATTATAAAAAAGTTGTCAATTTAACAGTAAAATGTGCAAAAAAAGCAATACACTTATGGTAGGTAACGCTTTACAATTTGAATTAGAATATGGTCGATTTAAGGTAAATTCCAAATGAATTACCAATAAATAGTTATCAAAGGTACCAGGATTACAATTTAGTACGCCAGACGCGCGTTTCGTTTACATTAGACTCATCAGTGACGCTCATATCAAAATATTTATAAAGCCAAAACAAGTACAAAGTTGAATAGCATTGAGGATCCAAAATTCCAAAAAGTTGTGCCAAATACGGCTAAGTTAATCTATGCCTGGGATAAGAAAATCCTTAGTTTTTCAAAAATTCAAAGAAATATATAAAAATGACCACATTATTGATATTCATGTCGTTGACTACTGGGCTGGTGATACCCTCGGGTGAGTGACCCAGTGGTGTAAATAGTTATCAAAGGTACCAGAATTACAATCCAGTACGCCAGACGTGGTTGCATTTAATGAAACTGTGGCAATTTCTTATTAAAGGGAAATCAAACTATTCATACTACTAATAATAATTCATTGAAATTTTGCATGTGGACAGATCTTACTTATTACAATATTTTAGGCGAAAAAAAGTTTGGGGTCACTTATGTTGTTTTTGAGATATGACGTCATCAAAAAATAAAGAATTGCGTTATACCGTAACATAGAAATAGCTCTATAAAATGCTAATAGAAGGCAAAATTATTAAAAACCGATGTTAAACTGGTTTAACTAACACAGTTATTTTTAACTTTTACCTTATACACATTTATTAGGGCCCCGCCTTTAGGCGGGCAGCCCTATAGTGATCAGTCTGTCCGTCCGTCCGTCCGTAACACTTTCGTGTCCGCTCCATATCTAGAGAACTATTATGATTTCATACTTAATACTTAACATGATTATAAACCAACACCAGAGGGTGTGTCATGTTGTATGTACAACTTTCTAGGTCAAAGGTCAAGGTTAAAAACTTTGGTTTCAGTTGACAACCCCGTGTCCTGTGGTGAAGATCGTGTCCGCTCCATATCTAGATAACCATTATGATTTCAAAGTTTATACTTGACATCCATTTTAACAACCATCAGAGGGCGTGTCATGATGTATGTACAACTTCCTAGGTCAAAGGTCAAGGTCAAAAACTTTGGTTTCCAGTTGACAACCCGGTGTCCTGTGGTGAAGATCGTGTCCGCTCCATATCTAGATAACCGTTATGATTTCAAAGTTTATACTTGACATCCATTTTAACCACCACCAGAGGGCGTGTCATGATGTATGTACAACTTCCTAGGTCAAAGGTCAACGTCAAAAAAACTTTGGTTTCAGTTGACAACCCTGTGTCCTGTGGTGAAGATTGTGTCCGCTCTATATCTTGAGAACCGTTATGATTTCAAATATTATACTTGACATCCATTTTAACCAACACCAGAGGGTGTGTCATGATGTACGTACCACTTCCTAGGTCAAAGGTCTGTCTGTCTATATATATATATATACAACTCGTCTAAACATCAACCCAACAATGTTAGATATATATACAGATTTTATCAATGTCAATTCTTGTAGAGTCTTACATGAAGAACTACCCTTCAGCAAGGACGGCAGACATTGAAGAACTGATTGGGGAAACCCTAAAGCATGCTCCCTCAAAACCAGGAGGAACACGCTATAAGGTAAGAATGCTCTTATTTCCCCCGTATAGTGCGATCTATCTTGGATTATTTCCCAAAATTATTATTGTTTATATTCTATTTTGGTTCTTTTTTTTTTAACTCAGTACGAAATTGTAATTATAGATATATAAATAAATTTGATGTATTTACTGTCTTCTGATTGGTTAAAATAATTAGCTTTATTTTCAATGTTATCAATTTTTATGGCGACACGTTGTATATTCATACGCAAACATCTGTATACGTTGTTATTCGTATTAATATATATATCTTTGAGCCTTATTTTTGATAGACATTTATTTATAATGAATGGCAATAATTTATTTTGAATTTATTGAACCATAAAATTAATTTTGTTGACTCTTCACATTTAACATAATCCGCTTCGCATGATCATGATAGTCTTTTTGGACAATAAAGGGTATAAACATTAAGTTAAACTGAATATATAATCATGTGTTTTTCGAGGAGATTTGGAAAGCCACGTCTTACACACAGCTACATCTAGTATTTATTTGCAATAATGTTAGACCTAGAATAATAATAATTTAAGTGTTTGTATTGTCATTGCAGGAACCAATTGCTAAGAGGGCAGCAGATCAAGAAATACAACTACCAGGGACCCAGGACAACATTTAGAATAAACAAAGTTAACAATCAATTCTTCACTTTTTGATATACAGGCATTATTTACTTTTCATAAAACTTTTTTTTATAAAACTTTCATGGGTTGGTATTTAGCAAAGCAGATATTATAATCAGAACGTTAACATGCTAAATGAGAAATGTATACTAATACATGTATACACTAGATGAAATAAATTAAATATAAAAAAGAAGATGTGGTATGATTGCCAATGAGACTCCCCACAAGAGACCAAACGACACAGAAATTAACTATAGAGGCCCCTGTACGGCCCGCAACAATGGGAAAATTCCATATCATATAGGCAGCAATTAAAGATGGGTTAATATAAACTCATTATAGATACCAGTACTAAATTTAGTATATACGCCAGACGCGCGTTTCAAAGAGACAGGGGCAACATCCCCCTATAGAGTGACATATATGATAAATGAATTTTATTTTTACAAACACTTTCAACAAATGCATACGAATAGGCAGCGACCAAGCTATGGATGGCTGTAGGATTCCTTTCTGTCACAATTACTGAAACAGTGATTCGATTGAAACTACAAAAAAAGGTGATGATGATGTCGAATATACGAGTTCCTTCACAGAATAACACCAACATGTATCATCTAGAGGTCACCTCATGGTCTCAAGCACAGTTGATACTATGTATGTATATATATATATATATATATATATATATGATCATTTTTGGGCCAATTATATAGCATAATATAAAAGTGCAAGTATATTACGTCGACATAATGTGTCGTGATATTACCGTTGTTGTAATGTCAGGGATAACGTTGTAGAAACGTAATTTTATGTCACCACAACGTTAATGTATGATGTTGTAATAACGTGATATAAACGTTGTAATGTCAGGGATAACGTTGTAGAAACGTTATTTTACGTCACCAAAACGTTAATGTATGACGTTGTGACAACGTCGACATAACGTGATATAAACGTTGTTGTAATGTTAGGAATAACGTTGTAGAAACGTAATTTTACGTCAGCACAACGTTAATGTACGACGTTGTTACAACGTCAAGAAAACCATACACTTCTACGTAAAAACAACGTAATAACCTGACGTCAATGCGACGAAAACATGACATTGTCACGACGTAATTATGACGTTACATTGTTAGCTGAGGTATTATCATCTGCAATTAAAGAGATATCTATGTTATTATTGAAATATTGATAATAATACAAATCTATAATTAAAGCCGTGACGTGATCGTAAACATATATTAGTGATAACAAATTTTTGGCAGAGGAAGGGTTATAAAATATCATTGACTACCGAGATCAGTATCCCTGTCTGCGGCATTAGGAGTATTGTCTGCAATTAGAGATATATTTGTGTTATTATTGAAATACTGATGATTTGTACAAATACAAAGGACAAGCGGTGACATGTTGTCAATAGCGACGACAGACTACTGTCAACAATCGAGACTTGTATTGAAATGTGTTGGTCTACAGTTGAAAGAAGGATATTGGAACATGTGATCGCATACATATAATACATTGATAACACCTTCTGTGGAGGATTGCCTTCAGAGGTCCTACGCAAAATTGGGAAGCTCTTTTATAAAGGACTCTTCCCAGTTACTCGATCCCCGACTGAAGATTTATGAACATCAAAATGGTGCGCCGTTTTTCTTACAGACATTTCCCCCCATTTTACATTTTCTAAAGGTAAATATCTTCGTACTGGAGATTTTGATCAATATTTTCTCACCTCTTGAATGTTTTATCATGATTATCGTCCAATTGAAACGTTAATCCTTTTTTCAGTAAATTCCTCTATACTGCTGTGTTTGATGAAACATTTGGTACGTATTTGGCTTTATACGTCAAGCCTAAACAAATATGTATTTCCGGTAATCCGACCGATCCTAGATTGTGCCCCCGGCCCTAACATTTTTAAGGCATCGGCAAAAAAAAATCCGGAATTTCCGCAGTTTCCGTCACCTTAGCATTTTAATCTATTTAAAACCGGCGTGGAGGCCAACGCCGATGCGAGTTCAGTATTTGCAATTAAAATTGCGAAATGTCCGCACTAAAAACCTACTGAAATGTTGGAGCATCGATGGACTTTGATGGAAGTTTTAGAGGAATAACACGGAGAGTCTATAAAAATTGAGTGCATTTTGAACGGTACCAGTGAGAAAGTTTACCAAGTAACACCAAATAAGAGAGTCGGCGACATTAAATACATTACAATGCATTTAGATTTCCAATGCACTTAAAGTGAAATCGACCAGGCCATCAATTTATTGAACCAGGCAGCTATCGTCGCTACAATTGATTGATTGTTGGTTGCTTAACGTCCAGTTCCAAATATTTCATGCATATTCAGGACGAGAACAAGTTCACAATAAATACAATAGGAATGTCTCGTCATAATAGAGGCCATTTGGGATAATGGTCTTTGAAATTTGGACAGCCACTGGAAAATAAGTGTAAATTGGATAGGGACAGACATTTTGCCTTGCAACTGGCCAGCTACGGGCCATCAAAGAGTTGTAGCAAGGGTTTTTAAAGTGCAAAGAGCATGGCACTCTCTTTACACGAGACATTGGATTTAACGTCCCCATCCTGAAAGCTTAATACATCCCGCACAGCAACACGGACGACCCACTTCGGCAAGCGTTTTATTTCCGTTCGGGAGAAGACCAAGTGACCATATTTTACCCCCAGTAATGACGAGGCACTTGCGGGAGCATGCATTTGGGGATCATGTGTCCCCAATATTCGAGTCGAGTTTTGGAAGAGAGGCAATGCACAACCAGGGTTTCCATCAGTTCAGGGGCCATATGGTTATCCTGTTGGCCAGGTGGCTCACTGGCCAAGAAAACATAACCTACACAGAGTTTGTCTCCTGGTTGCAACAGAGAGCAGCCATTCCCAGATGTTGCAAGATCCAGGGCGTGGACATGCCTCCCATGAGAGCAGTTTGTATGGATATGAACTGGCAGAACAGTGTCTACTGCCTTCATCCCATCACCAGCCCAGTAGTCGTCTTATATTGGAGGGTACCTTAGCCCAGCACACCGAGCTTGCGTCGCTCTAGACGAATACCAAGGTAACAATGGTCCCGCTTATGACCTTTTAAGTCAGGCGAATTCCAGATTCTGCCAGGTGGCAGAGCCCGTCGTGGCTCAGTCCACAACCAGGGTGCCAGTGACGGAGACAAGCTCTAGCTCTGTGGATGTCTCACCAGTGACACAGTCATTGCCCAAGAGGGAAGAGGAAGAGAGGGTCACTCCACCAGTGGAGTTGTATCTTTACCCTAAGCCCCGGGTTCTCCCTATTAGGAGTAGACAACTGATACCATTCTCCCTGCCAGGAGTAGACGATGGACACCAATGAGCCTCTGGTTGGATACAGCGGATGTCAGAGCCTGTGCACGCCTGCAGCGCCCTCTTGATCTTATGGTCAACTATACGTTAGACGTAATAACGAAGACACAGTAAACAACGCCCGAGTTATAGGTAATTACATAATACTTAAGCCTAAGTCCTTCTTATATGTATTAAGTCCATTATAGGTAATTACATAATACTTAAGCCTAAGTCCTTCTTATATGTATTAAGTCCAGGTCGGGTCCTTTCAAGGGAAATAGTCTTTCCCAAAGACGAACAGCACATTATTAATCCCGACATTCAAAAATTCGAAATAACAATTCCTGTAACCAGAAATCCCAGGGTCTCATTAAAGGTCCTATCCCCCCTCTACACATAGCCAGCAAACTTAAGAAATGCATTGCAATTCATATAATTTTTCAGATTCTTGAAACAACAGAAGAATTAAAGGAATATAGTGTTGACTTAGTCAAAGGTTTTAAAGAGCCAGAAGTAAGAACAATTGGTGAGGGAAAACTGTTGCAAATAGGTACTAGGCTAACTATTTCTAATGTACAGATCAAAAAGGTATGTTTAATCTTGAAATATCAAATATTCAATTAAAATCTTTGTGGGAGGGTAGCAAGGAACTTTCAAATATCCTTACAACCAAGAACCATTTCGTAGATTATTTCGAATAATGGTAATGCATCCATACTGAAACTAGAGGCTCTAAAGAGCATGTGTCACTCATCTTGGTATATGTGCTGTTAATAATTTGCTGCCCCTGAATTGAAATTTCAAGGAAATTTTGCTGGTTTGGTTATTATCATGAATATTATTATATATACAGATAAATTGTATACAGCAATAATGTTCAGCAAAGTAAGATTTACAAATAAGTCAACATGACCAAAATGGCCCACAATCATCATCTAGTGAAAAAAAAAATGTGTCTGTTGACTCGGCCAACCAACCGAAATGTCTGCCATGGCTAAAAATAAAACAGGGGTAAAATGCAGCTTTTGTCTTAAAAAAACAAAGCATTTACAGCAAGTCAGTCAAGAGGTGAAATTGCTTATCAGGTAAAGATCTATCTGACCTGGAATTTTCAGATGAATCCGATAACCGGTTGTTAGGTTTTTAGGAGGAAATTTTGCCGTTTTTTTGTTATTATCTTGATTATTATTATGGATAGCCATCTTAGTTGGCCAGGTCACCGGACACATTTTTTTTAAACAAAATGCCCAAATGATGATTTGGTAAAATTTGACCCAGTAGTTTCAGAGGAGATTTTTGTAAAAGTTAAAGACTGGACGCTAGACGAAGATGGACACCATGTGATGAGAGAAGTTAAACTAAAAACAAATACACCTATTATTATTGAGAATTACCCACTGGGGTCGGTGTTTACATTTGAGTCTAGAAGTAAAATTGGTTACTAGTATATGTTTTATGCAGAATACCTAGTAGTTCAGTAAACGAAAATATATAAAGTCAAGAAAATGTAGGAATATTTATTTCATCTTATCTCCCCTTTTCTCAATTGTTGCACATTCCATTAAATATGTAGTAAAATTTACAAAATAATTATTTGATATAAGAACTGCCGCAAATATTGTTAACCATTTATATTAAAGTTTCTGCTCTCTAAATTAAATTACAAAAACATGGTTAAATATGAATTTTTACGCCCACGAAACTTTTTATAACGCCGGAAAAGGAAAGGTACACAAATTCCGCATCCAAGTTTCTTTTTCATCATCTGAATGTTTTATTGGAATTATTTGAAAAGATAAACAAAATGATTGTACAAAAATTGAAAATTGCAGGTGCTTATCCTCATAGAAGCTAATATTTTTAAATATGTAACGATTCAAAAAAGCCTCAACTATTAGAAAAGTGCTGATACTGTTAAAGATTGACAATGCATATAAAAATACTTCAGATGAAGCCTATTAGGTACTGTTAGATACAATTTTCAATTGTAAATGAAAAATAAAGGCCATTGTTACGAAAAACAAGCCTTTAAATATAGTTCAGATCATTTGCATTGGTTGTTCATATAGTATCGAAAGATATCATCTTGCACCTGCACTTTGCATTTTTAATATTGATGGAAGATATGTTTAGAACTTGGTGTCACGTGACTACTTTCACTTTAAGAAATTTTAAAATTGGTTTCAATTGATTTGATTATTATTGTACATTGATAAACAGAAAGATTGATTGATTGTTGGTTGCTTAACGTCCAGTGGCAAATATTTCATGCATATTCAGGACGAGAACAAGTTCACAATAAATACAATAGGTAGGTCTGGTCATAAAAGAGGCCATTCGGGATGATGGTCGGGGAAATTTGAACTGCCACTGGAAAATGAGGGTATATTGGATAGGGACCGATATTTTGCATTGTAACAGGCCACCTACGGACCCCTCAAAGAGTTGTTGCAAGGGTTCTTAACGTGCAAAAAGCGTGGCACTCTTTACACGAGGCATCGGTTTTAACGCCAAACGGACGCCCCACTTCGGCAAGCGTTTTACTGCCAGTCGGGAGAAGACGAAGTGATAATATTTCTATACACCAGTCACCCTTGGGGGATTAACAGAAAGAAAAATAACCGTCTAAATTGTTGAAACGGTTAATATTAAATTCACATGTTTATGGATGCAATATTATAGTTGTTTTTTTACCAAAAAGTGCCTTAGTACCGCTGCGGAGAATGAAAAATGAAGCTCCTGATTTGGCATAGAGGGGTTTTTGTTAACATTCGAGTCTTTGATAAGAATGTTTTGAAGATAACAAAATTATTGGGAATATTAAGTAATACTATTGTATTGTATTTGTTATCGTTTATCTATCTTTTGGCGTCTTTAAGCATTTCAACAATCATGGCTGTTTCCACAGATTTTGCTGAGCAACACGTATTTTTACGACAGTTGTGTTTTGTTGGTAACCGTTTTTTTTCGATTTTGCAACATCCTATTTTCTACATCTTTATATCTAGCACTGTAGCTAACCTTTTTTTCCAATCTTTCTCCCAATCACTGAAGCTGTTCCTACAAACAGTTTTCAATTAAATATTCTTTTTATGTTACTGGATTTGATTAATCACATGTCACAACCACTATCATGCCAAAAAAAAATCGAGCCCCTCAAATATTATTGCTATTTACACATGATTGTACCTTTTTTCATAAAAATAATTGATCGCAAGAGTAATTATGTATTTTGTAACCCTATTCATTTTTATACGCCCGTTTATTATTTTTTGCTGGTAGGAAATATGCATTCAAAATATTCTTTCGAACCATTTTTTTTACAACAAACATCAACATATCTGGCGTATATACAACATTTAGTTATCTATGATAAGTTTATTTTCATACACTTTTACAATTAGGCTATGGCCTATTAAAAAACTAAACCTGGGACTTTTAGCAAATACCAGACAGATAAATAAAAAAAACCAGAGAGAATGAAGAAGACTAGACTGATAAAAGAGTTCACCAGAATTGGTGGAAAGTTACAAACACATGATAAAGAACATGTGGAGTGTCTTTTTATTTTTAAAAACAAAAACTTCAAACAGGTTTAAAAATGTGGGCTTTGGAGATGTGTGTGACAATTTTGAGAATGGCTTGCAATACCAAACATATTTCCAAACGCCTTAAATGTACTTTTCCGGAACAGAGTTACTTTCCAAACACAAATGAAGTAGACAAAGAAATTGAACGGCTGACACCAAATAAGTATTCATTTGGGTTTATTGCCACACAACATCTAGCAGTAGCAACACGAATTTCTGTGACTTGCAGAAGAAAAGAATCAATGCAATGGAAATAAATGATTCAGAAACAGTAAACATTAAAAGATCAGACCTTTCACAAGTATTGGATGAGTAAATTAGTACAAAGTAAATAATATGTAGCAGCACGGAACGGAAGCTTGAATTTCATTAAGATTCTATAATTTTTATAACCAGTGTGTACATTTTTGATATTATCTTTCTTTGTATAAAGTATGATATGCTAATGTTATTTTGTAATATTTACAGAAAAAGGGAATTGTTTAGCCAGAAGGCCAGAGGAAGAGGAGCGAGGGAGACAACAATTCAAAGAGCAAGTTGATGGGACCTCTTTATCATAAAGAAAATTGATAATATAAATTATAAAAAAGAAGATGTGGTATGATTGCCAATGAGACAATTGTCCAACAGAGACCAAAATGACAGACATTAACAACTTCAGGTCACTGTACGGTCTTCAACAATGAGCAAAGCCTATACCACATAGTCAGCCTTTAAAGTCACTGTAATGACAATGGAAAACAATTCAAACGAGAAAACTAACAGCCCTAATTAGATTAAAATACTGAACGAAAAACATAAATGTAACACACAAAAGTACGAAGTTGAAGAGCTTTGAGGACCAAAATTCCTAAAAGTGTTGCCAAATACAGCCCAGGTAATATATGCCTGATGTAGAAGAGCCTTAGTATTTCTATAAACATGTAAATTTATAACTATAACCATCAGTGACGCTCGAATCCAAAAAAGTACAAAGTTGAAGAGCTTATGTTGCCTATTACATAGAACGTCATCCTAAAAATAAAAATAAAAAAAGAAATTGCGGCGGGGTTAAACATGTTTATTAGATCTCAAACCTCCCCCTATATGTCTAGCCAATGTAGAAGAGTAAACGCATAACAATATGTGATTCAATCTGGTTAAGGGCTAACCTGACCAGAATCGTACTTTTAAGTTATTTATCATAAATAATCTGATGTCGGATATACATTTCAGACTGCTCCAAGAACAACGACGGATCAAACATCGTTGCAAATGTCAACCATGACCGACGAAAAAAGGGTTCAGAATTTTTAAAGTCAAATTATGGGCCGGTTACCAGGAAGATGTGGTCACCATCATGTAACGGTTTACAACGTATCCCCTCAGTTCCATGGTGGTGGAACTGTGGCAAGGGGTGGTTCAATTCAATGCCACTCTGGACACCTGCATAAATGTACTAGGCGAGCGCCGATTTGAGAAAAAGCCTCTCATTAAGGTTTTTAATTCACCTATCTAACACACAGCTAACTTTGGTATCAATTGAAAGAAAAACTTGTAGAGCATACGATTTGGGTGGTCGTCAAAGTTCCCTATGGTCACGTTTCTTGCAAATCTCACGAGAACACAGACATGTCGAAACACTTTAGATTATACGGTGACATTTAACATTGATTATATCGGCATTGTTGTAAATATATTATTCCTTTCTATCTAAGATAGCTTTGACTTCATTCTAAAAAGACATCGAATCCAAAAAAAAGGAAGATTTTATGAAAAATTAGTTAATTCAGAGGCATCTGTCAGACCAACCCTAAAATTAAAAAAGAAAATGCCATAATTTTTAAGATTGTCAGTGTCAATGATTTATTAAAACTCTCATATGTTTTGGTTTTAGAAATTCCATATACCTTGAAAAGATTGCGACAGACACCTAAGCTCAATGATGGATAATAAATGTTTGACAACTTTTCTAAAATCTGCATTATTAAACGGTATTCCTAATCTGTATCGTGTTTATCCCAGACGCTCAAAATTTATATAAATTGAGTATCTAAGGTAACATTTGAGTTGCAAAACTACAAGTCGTGTTTTAACATATTACTAAATAAATGTTCGTATATGTGTACCGAAAGACCATTTTAAGCATTACTAACGATATTTGCATGTGATATGTAAGCAGCAGACTGCATTTTGTAGAATAGTTTATAATTCCTAAATATTATCATAATTACTCATCATGGATGAGTGTCCAAGTCCTGTGAAATGTGCGACACCTCAAATGAAGCGCGGTTGCATGCCCATAAATTGGCAACGCTGTATAATATTTCAAAATATTACACAAGAGACTCTCAGTATGACAACTCATAGAGGTATTACAACCTTAATGAATGATGTAAGGCAAAGACAAGGTGATGTGTTTAGGCTGTTTTTGAGTGAGGTTGATACATTATAGATGTATTGTTGGTTTAACAAGGAAAAAGGCTTCATTGATAAGATGGAATCTTACAAGGCATGTGCTTAGTCAGATAACATCGGCAATGAGAGCACGTGCGTGTCTTGTCCAGGTTGATGACCAATGTCACGATGAAGCAAAACCAGCTGCAATGAAAAGGGATGAAAAATATGTACAAGATCTAATTGTTTATATAACAGAACATATGACAAATCCATTTCACGATGATAATCACCTCCGTCAGCTTATTAACATTTCAACTGGTGTCCATGCAAGTCACGACAATGAAGATTCACTGTTAAAATCAGTTTAAACTGGAAGAACTAAAATGAAGATATGTGTTGAGTCATCTCTATCAACAGACAAGGCCGGTAGCTTTTACCATCCCATCCAAAGATCAGGACTGATAACCTTTGAAGATATGAACCCCAAAGTACAACTAAAATGCAAATCTGGGCAAGTTTTAAAAGGTCGTTTGAATCCCGAGCTTGTGTTAAGACGTGCACTATCTATTACTAAATGTTAAGATGACTTGTCTGTGGAAACTGTTTTTTCCTACCCAATTTGTCCCATTCCTATTGCATTATTTCATGACGATGGAAATATGAGGAAGACTAATAAGTCTGATCTTACCCATGAATTGGAAATTTTAGTAGGATCAGTCCTTAATATTTCTCCATTCGACCACAGTACTACCGTACTAATAAGAAATGGCATAAGCTGAGTTTAGTCATTTGATCTTAAAAGGATGTCCACATTTGGAGACTTGGCCAAATCTTACATTATGCAGGTACAATCATTGCTCCGATTCACAGACAAGGTTGTTGATGTCTTCGATCGATATGACACTGAACATTCCATAAAATAAGCAGAGCGACATACACGATCGACAACAACAACTACGCAAAAAGATTATCATATTGCTGAAGGCCGAACTTTTCCAGACTGCACAAAATTTCTATCAAGCAACACAAACAATCAAGCTCTGATTACTTTCCTTGGTGATTATCTGAGCAGCAATTTGTCTGATATGTTCCAGTAGGAAAATAAGTTCTTACCGGTACATTTTCAAATCCAGAAATAGTGCGACAACTCTCTAACGAGCATGTAGTCGATCTCCAAGACCTTTCTGTTCGCACGAAGAAGCAGACACAATAATCTTGCTTCATGTTATACACTCTGATAAAATCTTTCAGCAGCTGAGTATAAGGGGACGAATCATAGTCAAGTGTTCCGATAGCTTGTGCTCTGTGTTCATTCATTTCAAGGTTCTTGTGTCGACTATGTGTTTTTTGATGGGGTCAACTAATTCTCTTAGGGACTGTAGAAGGTACATACCAATCCATGAGTTAAGTAAATCTCTTTCACCTTTACTAGCTAACATTCTCCCTGCAGTTCATGTTTTAAATGGTTGTGATACCACTTACGCTATATTTGGTTTCGGCAAAAAGACTGTATTCAAGTTGATAAGAAAATTTCCGAGTAAGTTTACAAATCTCCAAAACTTTGACACGATTGATTTTTCCACATCATTGTCAGCATCCAAAAAGCTTATTCCAAGCTTGTATGACCAAAAAGACAAATTCGCTTCATCACATGTTGACCTAGACAAATTACGTGTTAAACTTGAAACATGCAAAGACACAAGTTTGTTGCGATAGCCACCAAGCAAACCTGCATTCATAGAACATGTTTTGAGGTCATGTCTATAAACGAAAGTTTGGATGTCCTCACATCTCGATCACCCAAATCCTTTGTCTCCTTATGAATACGGATGGAAAAAGAGTTCACATGGCCCGTTTCCAGTTTTTTTAGACATGATGACGTCCAACATTTCCTGCAAGATTTAATATGTTCTTGCAAGGGGAAATATATATGTAGCAAGTCATGTATTTGGCGAGAGCAGCAGATGTCTTGCACTGAGCTTTGTCCATGTCAGGGTAGTGATACTTGCCAAAATATATATTGTAAAGAGGACATCGACCCCGAAGATCAAATGAATGACGCTGATGAAGATGAAAACGATACCACTGACTAATAGCGAAAGAGCATTTGAGCAAAGGGACAACATAAAGTTTAATTTGCCTCACTGTTAATATGTATATTATTATTAATTTTGTGTTTTTGTAATAACTCTACCAGGTGAAATAAATAGTTGTGTACTTAAATTCCGTATGCGATGATAGTGGTAGTTTAAAAAAGAAAAAAAAAGAAAAAAAGAAAATTAAAAAAAACCTTGCTAGTGATCTTCGACCTTGACGTGGTTGGCAAGTTTAAGACAATTAAATCATAATGTATTTATAACTGTCGAACTAACAGGAGACTAAAATAACAAAGATTTTTAACTGTGCTGTAAGCATGGTAAATATGCGCTTTAAAGCAGTTTTACGATATGTTTTAAGATAGTTTTATCAATATTTTGTCGGTATAAAAAACATGCTAGGCGAGACATTACAACTTAAAAAACTAGTTATTTATGTCATTAATATAAAACCAAAAGAATATGTGTGTTTTCGATGCAAAATTAAATATTACCGAGCGTTTTGCGTCACTACCTGTAAAAATTATGATTTTCACAAAAATACGAGATTTTTTCGTTTGAAACACTTTTTTTATTTTTTTATTTTTCAGAAACAAAATTTAAATATACTATAGTTTATTAAATGATATATTTCATCTTATATTGTGGATGAATTTGTTTTTAAACGGCATTTTTCGAACAATATCGTCAAATTATGACTTATATATTTCCCCCTTTTTTGCCGTTTTTAGAAAAATGTGACCATTTCCCAATTTGACGACCAGGCAAATATGAATGTACGATAAAATACCTTTTAAAAGATATATCATATAGCCGTGTGTTAGGTAGGTGCATTAAAAACCTCCGAATCCTTGTTTTGGCGCTCGCCTATACGTATTTAGCATGATCTATAATATACTTTTGACAAAAGTTAGGTTCCAATGGATATAGTATATAGTCAACAGGCTGGTGAAATATTAAATACGCGCTGATGTTAGTCGAATAATGTCCATCTACTCTCCGCATACTATATATTCGCATTCACAATCATCACCTACTGGAAATGTATCGCCCTCTTTGCAACATTTGATTGTAAAATATTTTTAAATTCCAATTAAGATATTTTTTAAATAAAAAAAATAAACAAAAATTAAGTGTATGCATGCTCAATTTTGTACCTTACGTTTTTTTTACTTAACGAATTTTTGTTGTTAAATACCCCTTTTCGTTAGGTATAACATTCAAGTCATCTTATTCATGTTTATTAATTTTAGAAATTACAAGAAGACCTTCAAGTAGATGGGATAACAATAGAGGGAGTAGATTTTGCAGAGTAAGTAACATGTAGTATAAATATAAACTACTGTCAAGTTCATCTACAAATTGTACTTCAGGTTGTATTGATGTTCAAATAAAATGAATTGGAACTTACTTTACCAAAACTTGGCATAATGTTTTCTTAAATCCTTGAGGAATCAGTCACCAGATATCAAAAATATTAACAGAAAATTGTTTCGCCGTTATTTTTTATCAGATAAAATACAAAAAAAAAAAACGTGTGGAAATTCCTTCAGAAATGTCAATTACTAAAATTAGAGATCAAGCACACATACTGAATGATATTCTATGTTTTTAAAAAATATCTATTATTTTCTTATATACAAATTTGATATTTCAGAAAACTGGTACTCACATCAGAGGGCGAATTCCCCATTAATAATGATATCCCAGAACAGGCTTTTCAAGCAAGAAGGGTTACACTGGTAGTAAAATATGGAAAAATTTCACAACCTAGAAAAGGAGTAAAGATAACAACAACACATAGGAAAGCTGTTCTTTTTCCAATCTCCTTGTATAAGGTTGATGAATATGCCATATTCCTTCTAATTACAGCTTATTTTGGAAGTCATTGAATGCTCCATTCCTTAACTTGATAAAATGAATTATATAATTTTTTTATTATTATTTACTTGGCTATTTAGATACAATGTACGAATAGTGCTTAAACATTTGGCATATATCTTCATCGGACTACTAACACAAAGGTTCCTGGTTCGATTCCCGTTTGGGATGAAAATTTCAGAAACTAAATTTTCGGCTCTCCCTTGACACCATCTGCGAGTATGGTCTTGAGGAAACGATGATAGTCCGTCGGAAGGGGACAATAAATGGCTGACCCGTGTTAAGAGAGAGCCATATCTCTTGCACGTTAAAGACACCCTTGTAGATTTCGAAAAAAAGAGTAGGCTAATGCCGCTACAAGGCAGCACTCGCACCCGCAAAGTGGAAAGGGATTAATATAAGTTGCAAAACTTGTTTCCCAATCCACTATAAATAAATATGTTTAAACTATATATCGTCTCTTTGTACAACTAGAACAAGGTGTGGTCCACATCTCTGAATCTCAATCAGAATTACTCATGCTAAATTTTGGACCCGCGATGTTGATGTTGAAGTTTACAGCATTATTTTGGAAAAACCTATCATGAATGAAGCAGACATTTGAGTCAGTGCTTGGTGGAATTAGATACGGTTGTCTCTATGAGACAACTTTTGAAAATTTCGGTGTTTAATTGTTCCTGTGGTCTTTTATTTTTATTGTATGGTTTATGGTAAATGTATAGTCAAAAAAGGTTTGAGACTGATATTGCTGATCACTTTGTTCATTTTGAGACACTTTCTATTATTATCCGTTTATTCATTTACTCTATTCGTGAATAGCGTGCTTTGCAACTGAACTGACAAATACTAGGTTTGTTTTATTCATAATTTCATAAAAATAAAAGATATGGTATGATTGCCACAGAAACATGTTTTTCCACCAGACATTAAATGATGATGAAGTAAGCAAGTATAATTCATAGTACAGTCTTCAACATTTAGGAAAACCAATACCGCACAGCAGATACAGAAATAAAATTGAGAAAAGTGGGGTGGGGTCTGTGAAATAACTGGTTTAACTTTTTGATATCCTACATTGAACTTTTTATGTTGTCCCTTAAGATTACAAACATTTTGATTGTATTCAATTATTAGAATAGAAATAATTCCTGAAAGCTTTCAATTTGCTATAAATACACACATGGCCTGGCTTGAGTTGGTTTTTTTTATGCTTATGATGTATTTTTAACATGATGGCCTGGGACATGTGAAAATTAAGAACAAACCTCAACTTCTATGTGGTTTTTTAAATAAACAATAGAAGTGGTGCCAAAGAGCAGATATTTTTGGAACTATACTTTAACTGGTTGCAATTGAATACTTACCTTTACACCTTTTTTATATTTGAAATTTCTTTCAGATTGATTATTGTATAAATCATACAAGATAAACATACATATAAAACTTGCATTGTTTATTTATTGTAAAATAGATTCCATTAGAGCTGGAACCTTCAGAGGGTGCAGAAAACCCCTACAAGGGGTTGCGGCTGACCAATACAATTATGAGGCCTTGATCCATCAAAGAAAAGTTGTGGAGGGAGAAGGCCTCCATGACCAATGGTTTCTCTGTTGGGGACAAGATTGTGGTCAAGAATTTGAAGGTCATGGAGTTTAGAGGGTCAATCTTCCTAAACTCAATGTCGGATACAAAGATAATGGTGAGCTGGATTATTTTCAAGATCTTCATTCCTATGAAATATAAAAACAACTTAAAAAGTTTTATCTTTTAAAATAACCATAACTTTCACTTTAAAATTTTACTAAAATTTGTCCGTTTATAAATTTATAAATTATTAAGAAACTAAGGTTTCAACTCCCTGAGGCAAAGTTAGCTTTAGATGAATTTGGCTATTTATTTTAGGTATTTTTGACATACAGCTCTTCAACGGTTTCGGTACTTATACATCTTCGGATTTTAAATGTTTGGCTTTGAGCGTTCCTAATAAAGGTAAATCCAGAAAAACGCTTCGGACGCAAGAAATTAATAACGTGTTGTTTTCAATATAAAACCAATTAAATATATTTAAAAAAAACAAATAAATATTAACTGATGTTTCATATGATAAATATGTCAAATATACTACTTGTATTGTACCACATGTTTAAAAATCCAATCTATTAAGGGACGACATCAAAAGATCAATGTAAGATAAAAAAACTTAATTCAAATAGTTTGGGGGTGGGGGGTTGAACTGCTTCAAGATTTGGTTATCCATTGATTTTTACATATATCCATATGGGTCAATCAATTTTTCCCAAACTAAGTTAATAGGGGGATAGGGGGGTCAGTGAAAAAACTATTTGAATCAAGTTTTTTATCCTTCATTGAACTTTTGATGTCGTCCCTAATATATATACTAAAACACATTAATTTTTAGTAACAGTTGGAATTATTATACGCAATGTATACTGGATCTCTATTTTCAATTTTAAAGTAACTATTAAAAAAAAAAAAAAAAACCTCGAAGATCAAGACAGAAAAAATATTTTCCATTCAACTTGCAATTTTACAATTGTATAATAGTTATCTGCTGATACTTGTATAAACCACATACCATTGTTTTTTGTCAATCCAATTTAAATTCAATTATATTGCAGAATGACAGAGTTTGAAGAAACAATAGAGGGACTTATAATTGGTGCATCCTTCATTAGGTAATTAATACATTAAACCAAACCCTTTCATGTCTTTTAAGACTGAAACAGAAAATAAGAAATGGTGAAATGAACTTGGAAGCAAATATTTTGCAATGTACTGGACATCTAAATGAAGCTATGATAATTGCATGTAATCTATTACTTACCTTAAATATAATGGAGGTCTCCTTTTTGTATCTTTTATATAAAAAATAATGTAGATTATTGACATATCCATGCAATAAGCTCTCGAAGAAACATTAACCAACATCCAACAATCTCCTAAAAATGTATAACTGCCTTACTGACAAGAGCTAATGTACAAAAAAAAAGAAAACATGCAAGAAGTCTTACTTTTTTCAGTAAAGAACTGTGTGTAGGGTGTTTTGCGAAACCCAAGATTTGATGAGAAACATCTTCCCAACCTTTTTGTTTGAACAATCAGATGTACCGTTAACAACGGGGAACTGACCTACATTGTGGGGCAAAATTGGTTTGCTCGTAAGTCTTACATATTAAGGTTGTACTATCCACATTTTAGTTCCTTAGAATTTTTAAAAAAGGAAGGTCTCAGATTCATACAAGAAATAAATCTGAAGTTGACAAAGTTTTGTAAGTTTTCAAAAGACACAAGTTAACATAGTGTCTGATAACACAGATAATGAGGCCCTAGTGTGGTGTCAGCAGTGTCAACATTGACCTTCAATGGGTTACTTTTATAAACTGTTACTTGGATAGAGGGTTGTTTATTGGCACTCTAAACCACATCTTTCTATATTTATTGAACATGAATGACATACTCCTATTTATGAATGAAAGTTACAATATTACAGGTGGATTTTCTATTAAATTTCCACATGTTAAGCAATGAGTCAACACAAGGGTACATAATCCTTAAGGTTAGTGATCATTTATGTGGCCTGTAAATTACGAAATTATCATACTGCAATAATATTAAAACAGCCAAGATAATGAAAAATAGAAATAGACCATTAGGTACATTTATCACAGGGAAAATTGGTGAAAAGTATAATATTATTTTTAAATTATTGCAATATGTAGAAACAAGAATGTGTCCATAGTACACGGATGCCCCATTCGCACTATAACTTTCCATGTTCAGTGGACCGTGAAATTGGGGCCAATACTTTAATTTGGAATTAAATTCAGAAAGATCATATTATAGGGAACATGTATACAAAATTTCAAGTTGATTGAACTTTAACTTCATCAAAAACTACCTTGACCAAAAACTTGAACCTGAGCTTCGCACTATCATTTTCTATGTTCAGTGGACCATGAAATTGGGGTCAAAACTACAATTTGGCATTAAATTAGAAAGATCATATCATGGGGAACATTTGTAGTAAGTTTCAAGTTGATTGAAATTCAACTTCATCAAAAACTACCTTGACTAAAAACTTTAACCTGAGCAAACTTTAACCTGAGCAAACTTTAACCTGAGCAGGATGAACGGAGGCACAGACCAGAAAACATAATGCCCCTCTACTATCGTAGGTGGGGCATAAAAAAAACATGGAGAAAATAAACCCAAGGTTAAAGTAGAAATTCCATACAGTTTAATACAGGGTATTCTCTCCTTCTATGTCCAGCTACCGTTTATTGTTTACAAAAAGTCCAATAAAACAACATTTAAATTCCAAACACCACGTGCGAAGCCACTCAAGTCGAGCACACCTTCTTGAATAGGTCCAGATATACATTTCTTTAAACCAATAAATTTGTTTTAAGAAAATCATTGCTAACACTGTATGCAATAAGCCTATATATATCGCGCATCGCATAGCCTTACATGAGAGTACAAGGCGAAGGTTTGGGTTTTCTATTACACTACCATATCTGGCATTGAATCAACACAAGGGTACATGAGATTAAGACATTCAACTAACAAGCTGACCATATGAAAACAACAAACGAATAACAACAGTGGTTTTCATAGAATTTAACAGACACATTTGATTAATCAACATGCTCCTATTTCAAGGTTATGTGTAAAAAGTATATTTTTCAACCACTACAATGCTGTAGGTTTTCGAAATTAAAGAACCGGTTTTATGATTCGGAATCTTGAATAACATACAATTTTATGTGGTCACGAATTTTAATATCTTGTTAAGTTTCTGCTCTTCACTGGGGTAAAGCTGATGACCGTAACTGCATTCACGGTCATCCCAAGATGTCGGATGAAAAATTAGGTCAGTTTCTGTATTGTCTGTTAAAGTGTTTCTATATCATTTTATTTACAAATCATACATTGAAACGATGTAAATTTATAAAAGAATCACTCGGAAATCACTAATTACTTCTGAGAAATGTGCATGAAACGGGAAATTCGATTTGAAAAAATCGCCAAGATGACCGTAAATCACAATCGAGATGACCGTAACAGAATCAGCGATTCATAACAAGGCTGACCGTAACTGCTTTTAAGATGACCGTAATTTGTAAATGATGACCGTAACTTTTAAAGGATGACCCTCAATTCTAAGAAATATCCGTATTTATATAACTATCTTTTTGTATCAAATGATTAATCGTGTTGGTATACACATATTAATATGAGAGTTTTATCCTATAGGTAGAAGAAAATAAGACGTGCTTCAAATGCAAAGATTACCATATGTATCTTTTTTACAGTAGAGGGTTCAATTTTTAAAATGAATATGCCAAAAGACATGCAAATGAACAGGAAGGGAAAACATGCTACAAAAGCGCGATAAAATGACACCTTCAAGCATAATGAAAAAAATGCGCTGCACAGCCTTCAACTGCTCGACAGAAGATTTTGTTTTCTTTCTGGGATTCCTTTTAATGACATATAATAAATACACATTTTTAAAAATGCCAAAAAATTGCATGTACACCCATTGATATTATATCGTCTTTCATTTTGTCGTGCAAATAAAATAACAGAAATATTTTGAAAATATCATTCGAATAAACTAGTGAAGGTGAGCTCCAGCAAAGTAGATCCTTAAAATAGTATTGTACGAAAAGCGTATCACAAGGCGGAACGTTGTCAATTTGTATATATATACAGAAATGTTATTCATACAGTCAGGATTCTACTTCTTCAAAATTATCTCCCCATTACGCCAGTTCATGCTCACAATCGTAGAAATGGAAGCCATTGTAGGGATGACGCTCTGCCAATTTTGATCTTGAAAACTGATAAATTTATCCACATAGCACCATTACGATCGATCGTTATATGTCAGTTATATTTTAAAAGACAAGTAAATCTACTAGCTAATGAGCATTAGTTAATGATCTTGTCTGCATTGATTCAACTTAAAAATATTGTCTGTTTGGATGTCAGATGGAATTTTTGAAAAGCATTTAAAAAAATTCTAATTAAATATTTCGTGGAAGGGCAGACTAAACATTTTCAGTGGTTGAAGATTATAAACCCTAGTTATCACACACAAGAAAATCATATTTTTTCGAAGATATCCATTTTCATCATCCAAATTAAAAGACTGTCGTCAAGTACTTTTAGAAAAAAAATTGCGATTCGAACACACCTACTCTGTTTTTGTGATTCATTAGATAGGTATCTCAATTGACCCATATATTTCATCTTTTTGTACTGTCATTTTTTTACGTTATAAAGTCAACCTGTAGCTTTGATATATAATAATGATAGAATCTGAAGAGAGATGCTATATAAAATACTCTTGCTTTGTACGTTTTAAAGACAAAATATACACCCCAAACATGCCCTAACATAAAAAGGTGCACTCGATTTTTCTCTTTTCGATACAATCGTTACCTGTTTTGGGGAATTTTTTCTTGATTCACATAATGGAAGGGCAGACACGAAAATTTCTGAACTAAAAGATTAATATGTTCTCCGTCCGTGATAAAAAAAAAATCGGAGGTTATGCATTTTCTACGTCCAACTTATAGATACTATATATAAAAAAGAAGATGTGGTATTATTGCCAATGAGACACTGAGCTATCCAGAAAAGACCAAAATGACACAAACATTAACAACTATAGGTAACCGTAAGGCCTTCAACAATGAACAAAGCCCATACCGCATAGTCAGCTATAAAAGGCCCCGATAAGAACTATGTCGTCGACTTGATATTTTATTGTTTTGCATTACTATGTAATAGATACATTGAAAACTTATGCAAATGGTGTTTTTAAAATAAGAAAATTGTCGTTTTATTTGTTTCTATTAACTTTTTAAAATTTTGTTACTATATCAAACATTACAGTTAACTTTTATCGCTTTCTCGATAAACACAGAGCTTCGATTCTTTTGTTCTATTTCAAAAGTGTTTCCGCCTTCATATATCAAGACAAACTAAGATTTTAATCTGCTTCCTCTGGAACAATACACATGGGCTCGATTACCAAATATTCGTATGTATAATTAATGTTTTTAATGCTCCATTTATTGGCATTATGTTTTTCTGGTCTGTGCGTACGTTCGTCTGTTTGTTTGTCCGTTTGTTTAGCTTCAAGTTAAATAAAATTGAAACTTAGTACACATTTTCCCTATGGTATGATCTTTTTAATTCTAATGCCAAATTACAGTTTTATCCCATTTTCATAGTCCACTAAACATAGAAAATGATAGTGTAGATGAGGCATCCGTGTACTAGGGACACATTCATGTTTCTTCAAATTTTCGTCGTATCGCTGTCAATTTCTGTTAAAATTTTAACGTCGATATCAATAAATATTTCATTGTTTACGAGAAATATACAATTTACTATCATTGTTATAAATCCTAAATATGGCCAATTATATTATAGTTTAAAAAAAGAAATTTATGAAACATATTTATATCCGCTAACCGAGCCCCTATTGAGATCGACAAACCCAACAAAAAAGCTTTGAATACAATACGGATATTTCTTAGAATTGATGGTCATCCTATAAAAGTTACGGTCGTCCTATATAAATTACAGTCAGTCTTTACAAATTACGGTCATCCTTTACAAGTTACGGTCATCTTTTTACCAATCACGGTCATCCTTGTTTTATGTTACGGTCATCTTGAAAATATTTTGATTATGATTTACGGTCATCTTAACGATTTTTTCAAATCGAATTTCCCGTTCCATGCACATTTCTCGGAAGTAATTAGTGATTTTCGAGTGATTCTTTTATAAATTTACATCGTTTCAATGTATGATTTGTAAATAAAATGATATAGAAACACTTTAACAGACAATACAGAAACTGACCTAATTTTTCATCCGACATCTTGGGATGACCGTGAATGCAGTTACGGTCATCAGCTTTACCCCAGTGCTCTTACAACTGTTATATGTCCATGCAAAACTCATCTCCTATTGAAAGTAAATTCATTGGTATAATTGTACTCTGAAGAGTATCTGGCTTACCGATATAAATGACAGATAAGTTTTCAGTGAAAGGAAAATCGTAAAAATACTGAACTCAGAGGAAAATAAAATCGGAAAGTCCCTAAGGCAGCAACCATTTGATTTTCTCGTGCAAAATGGTCTAAATACAAGTTTTTAGTCATGAATGAACATGATGAAGGTTTTAGCAAAAAAAAGTAAAAGTTTGATAGATCTGAAAAAATTTAACATAATAAAGTCATCAATATCTATTTTAACTAAATAATAAACAATTTTGCAGCATCAGAAATTTTTTGGAGAAAAACAAGCATTCTGTGAGTAATACATGACAATACGTAGTCCCCAACCCGTTACAAATTCATTGTAATGGAACATAATTTTAACTTGATCTATAATTTGTCATGGTGTAAACTACATAAAAATATCGAGACAAAATCTTCAAGCAAAACAAAAAAAAACTTGTTGAATTCTGACTATCTAAGCGAATTTCCTATGTCCAAAGACCACAACTCTGCACACAAATATCAGACTGGAACAAAACTGAATCATTAAATACCAAAGAAAAGGAAAAACATTCAAAATGTCATTTTGTCTTTAAAAAAATGAGTTATTTCCGTTTGAACAGAAATCTTCTAATGAATAAGTATTTCATCAAAAATTTAATTCTAGAGAAAGGGCTTCAACTGAACAAAGAGAAAAGCTTAAAGCGTGAATAATGAATTCGACCTGTAACTTGTCATGATAAATCAATAAACCAAATATCAAATCAAAATCTACAAGCACAAAAAGTCTTGATTTGCCGAAATGACAGATAGACAGACTGACAGACAGACAAACGCAGTGCAAACCTAAGTCCACTTAGACGTTGGCCGTTAGGGGACTTAAAATCAAAATCTCAAAGTATCAACAAACAGGAAAGAGATGTTCTTTGGAAAGGAACATTCAAGATAATTTTGGGAAAGCTTTCGATTTTTGAAGAAGTAGGGTCACCTCAAATGTCTTTCTTTTATCTTTATTTAATCTGAGATATAAATCAAAAACTTTTATATGGCACATTATATATGCACATATAAACTTTTTTCGTAGATGAAAAAAAATGGCCACATTTTTTACATACGCTCTAATAGACACAGATTTCGAATCTAGACACTCAATGAGTGATTGCCCCTATACTTGGTTGCATTCCAATCAAAAGTTTCAAAGAGGAAGATTTTTTGAAGTACAAGTATGTTCACAACTCTGTTTCATATAACAAGCTTTTTAAAAGACTGTCATCAATTGAAAGTATGTGAAAAGCAGGTGCTCCGCAGAGCGCAGCTTTATACAACCGCAGTGGTTGGACCCTGAACAGTTGGGGCAAACTAAAGTTGATCACAATGTTCAAGCTTGATGCTGTCTGAATTTGGATTGTGATTGCATTTTTGACAAAATAAAGGTTTTTGTTACAAAATAAATGTGGTCAAAGATCAACAAATATATTGCACAATACTGTGCAATTGAAGATTACTTCTTGAAAATTTTCAAAATTTGAAATTTGAAAAATTTTGATTTTTTTTTTTTTTTATCTTAACTCCTAAATACCCAAAGATTTTGAAAATATATATAATGTTGCCCAGTTATAACTACCAATTTGGACGAAATTTGGGATTTTGCATGGTTTTATGGCAGACTGGCTCTTAAGAAATAAGGAATAAATAATAAATATTTGTTTATATTCCCCAAGTGCCTGTGGTTAATTCCTGATATTTGTGTAGTTACATGGTACCAGGATTGTCATGTGCATATACTTAATGATAGTTTATAACCATTTTTGGCATTATATACGTCAAGGGACGGGGATTCACTAATGAGCAGACATTAAATCCCAACTTTACTGCTGACCAGTCGTCCTTTTGACATTTTTATATAAACTAGAACGGTGGTTAAAAAACTACCACATTGAGAACACTGATAGCTATCAGGACCGTTGTGCACCTTCAAATGTTCCTTCAGGTAGCGTTGACATTTGAACTGTTTGGCACATGTATCACAGGACAAAGGTTTGCCTTGTTTTCCACAGTGCTTCACATGTCGGCGAAGAATGGCTTGAAATGGGTATCATTTATCGCGTTTTGAGCATTCATAGGGCTTATTATTTTCATGTTTGTGTCTATGGCCATCATAGTCATTTTTGTAGTTAAATCCGAGGTCATGTGTGTCAAAGGTAAGTGTTTTGCATGTTAAAATGTTGGCATGTTTTATAAAAGGGGGATTTTCTTTTATGTTTTTGAGGAAGGGGTGTAAAACAATTTAGTGAAATATGATTGGGGATCAAGATCTTTTTTGGTGCTTCATTTCAGAATGACCAGCCCAACCCTCCCAGGTAAATAATGATAAGTCCCCAAGTCAGATACAATTCGATGCAAGTGTCATCTCCCTTCTTGCACTTAACAGAAAATAAATGGAGTAAAAAAGATGTGTTTTTAAATTCATTAACAGATGAATTTAAGATGATATTTTCTTTTTCAAGAGAGACAATACGAGCAGCAAGTTTGTCATTGTAGGTTTAAGTATGGTAGTGATAGTATCTTGCAACATTTTGAAATTGTTGTTTGCTTCTATAGATTGATTGTAATAATGCTCCATCAATTGAAATTTCTAATTGAATAAATCAGATTGCTGCGTACAAATTTTGTCAAGCGCCAATGTGAAACTGGCCTCCATCCTACTAAACATCTGGTCAGGTTGAAAATGTGCAACATTCATATCGGACTGACTTGTATCGTTTGTTTCATGAACCTGACCTGATTTGTCTTTGGAAACTGTCCTGTTGTTATAAGATACTAAATCTTTGTTATTATTTCAATCAATGTTGATATTTGTTTAATATTTGTTTGTTCACTTAAGTTAGTTGCACTTCCACTCTGGGTTGTGTTTATTTTATATGACCCAGATTCATTAATTCAAAGTAATATTTTTCCATGGACACAATTTCATATGAAAATATTTCCTTAGGTATGAAAAAGTGTCCATGTACATGGACATTATTTAATACTTATGAACCTGTCCCGGGGGATTTTATCTCTGTATAGTGTGTTCACCAGGACAGTTTTTGATATGATTAAAGTAATAAATGATATATATTGCCTTGTAGACTATACGTATTGTAACCTACATGTATAATTGCAAACTTTTATACATTTTCACTTTGACAAATAGTTCGTTCATTGTTACTCCTAACATCCTTATCTGTTTATTTATAGTTTTATATGTACATGTAAATATATATATAATGATTTAAGTTCGAACAAGTAACAGATACCTTTTTGTAATATTTTTATAAGGACATCATATTTCATACCGGTAACTGTTAATATATAATGTTGTCCACTTGAAGGACAAGCTTTCATTACAATAGACATTATTTAAACTAAAATTCTATATTTTCTATTGCCTTCTTTTCATTACTTACCTGATATCACCCCCAGTTTTTGGTAGGGTTCGTGTTGTTTATTCTTAGGTTTCTATGGTGTATCATGTGTACTATTGTTTGTCCTTTTCATTTTAACCATGGCGTTGTCCTGCAGGAACCTCATATTCCTTTGTCCAACATATTGAATATAAGCAGTTTTTAAGCAGAACAAAATATTCACCGTAAATAGTTATCAGGAAGTGTGTAACTATACCAACAATATCAGAGGAATCCACAGTAACCTCTATTTTATTGACATCTCATTGTTTTATACATTGGTTTTTACATTTGCACCTTTTTCTGTGTTTTTTTAATAGTTTTCAGTGTTGTAGCTTCTTCCTGTAAATATTTATGTAACACTCCCAAACGTGTCTGTATATTCTCCCCAAAAGTGTCTTATTTCATAATGTTGCGTCGCCACCACAGTCGTGTATGAGACGACAAGGTGTATACATATTAAATATATACTTCTAAAAGGGTTCGATCTGCTACTATAACTTTACAACTAATTAGGCTTTTCAGAGACATGCTAAAAGTTCGCACCCTGTTTATTTCGGTGTTGAAGGCCGTACGGTGACCTATAATTGTTAATGTTTGTGTCATTTTGGTCTTTTGTGGATAGTTGTCTCATTGGCAATCATCTTCTTTTTTATACAACATGAATTTATGAAGTTTGACCATAGTTATTAATTTTACATACACTAATATGACAATATATAAACAAAGGGAGTCCCAAGAGGATACTTAAAACTGGTCAATCTCATAGTAAACTTGATATATTTCAGGTGAGGTGCATATGCACATGAGGTTCAATTGCACCTAATGTTCAAGTTGCGGTGTATAAATGAGGTGCGGTTGCACCAAGGTTCATTTACAAAGTTCCTAAAATGTAATTCATATTCATAACTTTTCTCTAAAGGATCAATAATTCACTGAAGCTATTGAATAAATATTGATGCACCTGGTGCAATTTAGTTTGAATCCCATGCAGAGACATGCCTCAGTGTTATAGGGGACTGCAATTTAAGAAAATTGAGATTTTTATTTATGTTTGGTATATAGGTATCTCTCGATTATATGGGGGCTTTTTTCCTAAAGAATTTAATATTACATAATAAGTTGTATTAATATGTTCGTTACACGCTGCTCGGTAATAATTATCCCATGCTTACACTTACACATAGCGTCCTCATGGGATAACTATCTTACATCCCAGCTGTCTTTTGGTAAATTATCATACATAAAATATGGGCATTTATTTCAAGAAGCCTTTTGTGATGTTGCTGTATACATTTACAGCTTGCTACATCCATGTGTATTATGTGCATAATTTTTAAAAATTAATGTATGCAAAAGCCACCTTTCTATTTTTATTCTTGATTATATTGCCCTCCATGCAAATGATACATCATGTCTACAGTTCTTCTTATTAGGTTGCTGTCGTAAATCTCGCCTTTTCTTTACTTGATGTTTGTTTCGCAATATGTCGCTTAGACATATAGGGAAAGGAGTAGGTCCGGTAAGTACCGATTTTGGCCTCACATTTCAGGTTCATCTGACGAAAGATTTTGACCACTTTTTAAACACTGAAGTGTCTATTTCATTTACTTCAATAAGTTTATGTGAAAGATTTTAACTTATTTAGTCATTAAAAACGATCCGATTCAAGCTCAAATATGAAAAAATCCGTGTTCATCCTCAAACTTTATATATGTTATGTATTATCATCAAATACAACTTACATTTTAATATTAAGAATGAATACGAATGCGGCCACTTTCGGTTTACGCGGAAACCGTCTAAAATTTAACTAAAACGCTAGAATTGTGAAAATTTCAGTAATTTAGCATAACTTTATAATGGTACTAGTAGTAGAACTCGATATATGTGCATTGTATTGTCAAAAACAGCCCATATTTATGTAGCAAAAGCATTCTACTGACCAATAAATAACTAAAAGTTTACATTTTAACTTTTGTAAAACTGCTATATTTTGGGGCCAAACAGGGGCCTTACTGGAGCTACTCCTCTTCAAGAAATCAAGTTCGGTGACACGATATTTTATTTTCATTTTCTGAAGATATGTAATAAAATCTATATTCTCATATTTCATTTCAAAATTCTGATTTGTAGATTTCTTATTATGCACAATTTTTTTTTTATCATGAACAATCCAATAGAATTTTGGCAATTATGAACGACTCATATTTTGAAAAATAACACGTGACAAAAAGCATAATAAAATCTTTTTTGGCAAGGTATCAGAAAGATTCTATCATTTTTTTTTTTGGCATGACTCAACTGTTCCGAAAACATTTCAGTATCATATCATAAAATAAAAAAAGATGAAAGCATTATTTAATTTCAGTTAAAATTTCGAAAAGATTAAGGTGCAGAAATGATACCAAAAGAAAACTGCTGTATTTGATTTCGTATACCTTCCAAATAAAGTATTCATTTTGTCAACATTATTTCGTACATATTTTTTAGTATGACATATAGATATCTACAGATATTGCACCATTTTTATAGACATATTTTCATTATAGTTTAAATTTAAGTCTTAAAAAACACATAACAGTGAACTTCAGAAATCTCCTCTGCTGTCCTTCCCTTCAATGGGTCATCCCTAATTTCTTTTGCCTGTATGCAAAATCCCATCTTTTCTTCCTCTGAGGTTCTTCCCCAGTGAACATCAGATCTAAAAGTTAAAACCCATGCATGACGATGTTATCTTAAAACAGAAATGTAGATAAGTTTGTTTTTACTAAATTTGTCAACTTGTGTAGAAATAAACCAACCGAATGTGTTAGGGTTTTCTAATGCACATCAGAAATCTCCTCTGTTGTCCTTCCCTTCAATGGGTCATCCCTAATTTCTTTTGTCTGTATGCGAAATCCCATCTTTTCTTCCTCTGAGGTACTTCCCCACTTCTCCCCTAGTGACCTTGGGCGTTCCTCTTTGGGTGTATCACCTAATAACGAGGATTGAAATATTCCAGCCTGTTCAGAAAATCACTTGACTCACTTGTAAATTATATAAATATATAATAATTTATGTCTAAACATGATTTAAATTTTATATATATTTGAAGAAAATTAGAGATGAATAAAAAAAAAAGAAATTATATTAATATTCTACAGCTAAAGATTACCTTGAAAACTAGATCTGTAAGGGCATTAAGCCAAGGACTGTGACATTTTCCTTCAAGTAAGCATTGAGTCTCTTCTAAAATAATAAGAGAAAAAAAATGACTTATACTTTTAAAACAAATCATATATACATATATTCAGTTGGCTTGCAGGAATTAATCATTTTTGTCGAGCCTGCAACTTTTGTTGCAGAAAGCTCGACATAGGGATAGTGATCCGGCGGCGGTGTTAGCTAACTTTTTAAAAACTTTATATTTTAGAAGGTGGAAGACCTGGATGCTTCATACTTTGTATATAGATGCCTCATGTTACGAAGTTTCCGTCAGTCACATGTCAAATGTCCTTGACCTCATTTTCATGGTTCAGTGACCACTTGAAAAGAAAGTTCAGATTTTTTGTAATGTTGAATTCTATCTTATTATAAGTAATAGGATAATTATATTTGGTATGTGCGTACCTTGCAAGGTCCTCATGCCCGTCAGACAGTTTTCACTTGGCCTCGACCTCATTTCATGGATCAGTGAACAAGGTTAAGTTTTGGTGGTCAAGTCCATATCTCAGATACTATAAGCAATAGGTCTAGTATATTCGGTGTATGGAAGGACTGTAAGGTGTACATGTCCAACTGGCAGGTGTCATCTGACCTTGACCTCATTTTCATGGTTCAGTGGTTATAGTTAAGTTTTTGTGTTTTGGTCTGTTTTTCTCATACTTTATGCAATAGATCTACTATATTTGTTGTATGGAATGATTGTAAGGTGTACATGTCTAGCGGGCAGATGTCATCTGACCTTGACCTCATTTTCATGGTTGAGTGGTCAAAGTTAAGTTTTTGAATTTTGGTCTTTTTATCTAATACTATATGCCATTGGTCAACTATATTTGGTGTATGGAAATATTTTATGATCTATATGTCAGTCACGCAGGTTTTATTTGACCTCAACCTCATTTTCACGGTTCATTGCTCAGTGTTAAGTTTTTGTGTTTTGGTCTATTTTTCTTAAACTATAAGTAATAGGTCAACTATATTTGTTGTATGGAAGCATTGTTAGCTGTACATGTCTGCCTGGCATGGTTCATCTGACCTTGGCCTCATTTTCATGGTTCATTGGTCTTTGTTTAGTTATCTTGGTTAATGTTAAGTTTATGTGACAGTTTTCAATAAAGCTTTATACTTAGGACTATCAACATAATATCAATGATTAGTAAAGAAGGCGAGACATTTCAGTGTGTGCACTCTTGTTCTTATTACATATAGGATTTCGCTATTTTATCTTAATTGAACTGTTATAATCAAAAAGGTATGTCTTGCTCTTTTTGTGATTTCGATAATGTCGAATATTGAAATTAAAATAGAAACTCTTTAATCATAGATGCTTTAACATATATAGATTTATAACAGGTTTTGCATTATTCTCTCTTTTTTATTAATTCTAATAAAATTTCAAATGTTCATAGAATAAGAAAATTCTCAAACATCATTAAAACATACATTTCCTAGTAATCTGTATTTGAATTGATTGGAAGTTAAATAATTCACCTTTAAAGAACAATCATCCATAGTAAATGCTTTGTTGGTGTAAGCATTTGATTTGAGATGTTCTACATCAGCATGTATTAAAACATGTATTGTGACTTTCTGAATTTACTTCTGTGGTTGGTTCAATTTTTACTTCTAATACAATTGTCAATATACATTAGAAAATAATCTTGATCAAATAACCGAATTAAGTTCACATCAAATACAATTTTAATTTTGTTTACAAAATTACAGTAAAATGAGGAAAAATTGTACATTTTATACTAATATTTAAAAAAAAATAAACGATTCAAGATTTTATATATTACAATAAATCAAAAAGTGGCTAGATATACTTGAAATATATATTTTTCCTATTAAAACTGATGTTCAATTTTACTTCTAATACAATTGTCAATACTTATTAGAAAGTATATTAATCAAATAGCAATTTAAGTTAACATCATTACAATTATAAAAAAAGTTGTCAAAATGACAGTAAAATGTGGAAAAATTATCAATAGAGGTTGCATCCGAATAAATATTACAAAAGTGGTAAAATTGACTGAAACATTTTGAAATTTCAAAAAAAGCTGTGGTTGGTTCAAGTTTACTTGTAATACAATTGTCAATACATACAGGAAAATAAGCCTGATCAAGACACCGATTTAAGTTACATCAAATACAATGATAAGTGTACATAGTTTACACATATTTAAAAAAAAAATCGTCGATTTAAGATTTCATCTAATACATTAAATCATAAAGTGGCAAAAATAACTAAACATTTATATTAATTTTTTACTAAAACTGTTGTTGGTTCAATTTTACTTTAAACACAATTGGTGTTGACATGAATTGTCATTGATATGGTTATATTACAAATTTACTGTTTACAAATTTTTGAATTTTTTGAAATACTAAGGCTTTTCTACATCAGGCACAAGATTACCTTAGCTGTATTTGGCAAAACTTTTAGGAATTTTGGTTCTCAATGCTCTTCAACTTCGTAATTTATTTGGCTTTTTTACTTTTTTGGATTCGAGCGTCACTGATGAGTCTTATGTAGACGAAACGCGCGTCTAGCGTATTTACTAAATTTAGTCCTGGTATCTATGATGAGTTTATTTAATGCCAATACATATTAGAAAATTATATTGATCTAATATCCGATTTCAGGTTACGTCATATACAATTATAATTTTTTTTTGTCAGATTAACATTAAAATGTAGAGAAACTATCAATGTATAAATATCCCAAAAGTGGCATAATTTACTGTGAAAATGTTGCAACTTTCCAAAAAAAAGCTGTGGTTGGTTAAAGTTTACTTCTATTACAATTGTCAATACATATTAACATTCTCTTGAAAAATGAACGATTTACGGTTATATCATATAAAATATCAAAAAAGTGATCAAAGTTAGAGTGAAATGTAGAAAAGGCCCTTACTTTCCAGAGGATAATTTCAACCGTTTATCCAAAAAATGGGCGCTGTAAGAACGCCGTAGTACAGTATATTCACCGCGATGGTGAAGAAAATGACATCGTGATGAAACCCCATGGTAATGCGCGGAACCGAAAAAGACCTTTCTTCAAAACTGATCCAGAAGTTTTAGAAGATATAAAAGAAGAATCGTGACTCACTAAGCCGAAGCGATTTTTCAAATCTTTAATGGACAAAGCGGGTGGAGCACTTACCTCGACGTCAGCTGCTTCTAAAAAGCACACAACACACAAATAAATACAATATTTTTTTTTTAAACAACCGCACGTAAATTGTATTTAAGGTAACCCAGGTGCTTCGGATAAGTAGTTGTAGGCCTTTGAAACAAGACAAAAGTAGAACTGAAGGTAACCCAGTGCTATGGATCAGAAAACAGTTCATATAATATAATACTCTTCTGTTGAAATATATGATAAAGCGTATAATACATGACAAAATCTGTATCACATGCCGTATCACCCTCGACCAATATCATGATTTTGCCATGTATTATTCTCTATTTATCTAACGTGTGACTGCGTATTCGGTTTCGCGGTGTCAGTTTCAAATGTGCAAAAACCGTTCGATATCATATTTCATTTATCTGAGCGACATCTTGCAAAAAAAAAAAAAAACAGCGAATGAAAAAAAAGTTGGCGGAAGAAAAAAAATAGTAATAATAATAATATGAAAATCTAGAGAAGATGTAAGAGCAGAAACTTAACAAGAGATTTAAATTCGTGATCACTTAAAATTGTATGTCATTCAAGATTCCGAATCATAAAACCGGTTCTGTGATTTCGAAAACCTACGGCATGGTAGTGGTTGAAAATTTCACTTTATACACTTATACTTGAAATAGGAGCAAGTTGATTAATCAGATATGTCTGTCAATTTCTATTAAACCACTGCTTATATTCGTTTATTGTTTTCACATGGTCAAACTTTTAGTTCTATAGATATGTCAATTGTGAACTAGCAATTGTTAGTTGAATTCTTCAATTGTATGTACCCTTGTATTGATTCAATGCCGACATGGTTATTTTATAGAAAACCCAATCATTTCGCCTTGTACTCTCATGTTAGGTAATGCGATGCACAATATATATAGGCATATTGCATACAGTGTTAGCAATGATTTTATTCAAACAAATTTATTGGTTTAAAGAAATGTACATCTGGTCCTATTCAAAAAGGTGTGCTCGACTTGAGTGGCTTCGCACGTGGTGTTTGGAATTTAAATGTTGTTTTATTGGACTTTTTGTAAACAATAAATGTTACCTGGTCATAGAAGGAGAGAAAACCCTCTATTAAACTGTATAGAAATTCTTCCTCAACCTTGGGTTAATTTTCGCTAAGGATTTTCTTATCCCAGGCTTAAATTACCTTGGCCGTATTTGGCACAACTGTTCGGAATTTGGATCCTCAATGCTCTCAAACTTTTTACTAGTTTAGCTTTATAAATATTTTGCTGTGAGTGTTACTGATGAGTCTTATGTAGACGAAACGCGCGGCTGGAGTACTAATTTATTATCCTGGTACCTTTTATAACTTTGACACTACTTGGTCGATGCCACTGCCAGTGGACGTTTCGTCCCCGAGGATATCACCAGCCCAGTAATCAACACTCCGGTGTTGTCATGAATATAAATAATGTGGTCATTTTTCTATATTTCTTGTTTACAAAGCTTTGACTTTTTCGAAACACCAAGGATTTTCTTATCCCAGGCATAGATTACCTTAGCTGTATTTGGCACAACTATTTGGAATTTTTTATCATCAATGCTCTCCAACTTTTTAATTAAAAATTATTATAAATAAAGGAATGTATCTCCCTCATGCAAAGCTCTGATTCTTTTCACGAATTTGGCTATACTTTTTGGACCTTTTGGATTATAGCTCTTCATCTTTTATATAAGCTTTGGACTTCAAATATTTTGGCCACGAGCATCACTGAAGAGACATGTTTTGTCGAAATGCGCATCTGGTGCAACAAAATTGGTACCGTTGATTTTATTAACTTTATAAATATTTTGATATGAGCGTCACTGATTAGTTTTATGTAGACGAAACGTGCGTCTGATGTACTAAATTATAATTCTGGTACCTTTGATAACTTTTCTTAATTTTTTCTTTTTTCTACATAATGCAATTAATTTATAAATAAAAATACTTTGCACAAATATTCCCCAAAGGTGACTGGGGAATAGAAATATGGTCACTTGGTCTTCTCCCGACCGGCAGTAAAACGCTTGCCGAAGTGGGGCGTCCGTTTGGCTGTGCGGGATGTATCAAGTTTGCAGTCACGTCCGGTCAGAAGGGGGACGTTAAATCCGATGCCTCGTGTAAAGAGAGTGCCACGCTCTTTGAACGTTAAGAACCCTTGCGACAACTCGTTGAGGGGTCCGTAGGTGGCCTGTTGCAAGGCAAAATTTGTCCCTATCCAATATACCCTCCTTTTCCAGTGGCAGTCCAAATTTCCCCGACCATCATCCTAGATGGCCTCTATTACAACAACCTACCTACCTATTGTATTTATTGTTAACTTGTTCTCGTCCTGAATATGCATGAAATATTTGCGACTGGACGTTAAGCAACCAACAATCAATCAATCCCTGTGATATATGTACCTAATGGTCTATATCTATTTTTCATTATCTTGGCTGTTTTAATATAACGACAGTATGAGAATTTCGTAATTTGCAGGCCACAGAAATGATCATTAACCTTAATAATTATGTACCCTTGTGTTAACTCATTGCTAAACACATGGAAATTTGATAGAAAATCCACAGCCTTTATCCCGCTACTCTCATATATGGCAATTTGATGACTGATAGGTATAGGATTATTTCATTCATGTTCATTAGATAAAGAAAGATGTGGTTTTAGTGGTGCCAACAAACAACCCTCTATCAAAGTAACAGTTTATAAAAGTAACCCATTGAAAGTCAATATTGACACTGCTGACACCACACTAGGGCCTCATGTTCTGTGTTATCAGACACTATGTTACTTGTTTCATTTGAAAAACATGCAAATCTTTGTCAACTTCAGATTTATTTCTTATATAAATCTGAATTTGCCTTCTTATTTTAAAAATTCTAAGGAACTAAAATGGGGATAGTTCAAACTTAATAAGCAAGACTTTCGAGCAAACCAATTTGTCTTCACTATGTAGGTCAGTTCCCCGTTGTTTACACTACAAATGGTGGTAATGCCTTCTTCAAACATAAAGGTTGGGAAGATGTTTCTCATCTCTTGGGTTTTGCTAAACATCCCCACGTCCTCTTTTTTATATATAGACCGTTCTTTACTGAAAAAAGTAAGACTTCTTGCAGGTTTTTTTTTTTTTTTTGTACGTTAGCTCTTGTCAGTTGGGCATTTATACATTTTTTAGGAGATGGTTGGATGTTGGTTAATGTCTCTTTGAGAGCTAATTTCATGGATATAAATTAGGGATAGTACAACCTTAATATGCAAAACATTCGAGCAAACCAATTTTGTTCCATTTCATGATAACAACTTAAAATACTAAATGACATAAAAAGTAAACTTACAATGTAGGTGAATTCCCCGTTGTTAACAGTGCATCTGATGTTTATGACTTCCTCAAAGACAAAGATTTGGGGATATGTTTCTCGTCAATTTTTGGGTAGTGGTGAACATGCCCACACCCTCTATTTGAATAGACAATTTTTCACTGAACAAAATAAGACTAGTTATTTTTGTACTTTAGCTCTTGCCAGACTAAATATCTACCACATTTACTTAAGGAAGCAATCCCGTCACAAAAAAAAAAAACAATAGTCAAATGTCTGTTCAAAGACACTATGGTCTCATTTTCTGTTTTATCATAAAATGCAAATATCTGAACTTGTGTCTTTTGAAAAACTTCAGATTCATTTCTTATATCAATCTGAAATTGACATACTATTTTGAAAACTTTTAGGAACTAAAATTGGGATAGTACAACCTAATTAATATGCAAGACTTACGAGCAAACCAATTTGGTTCCAATTCATGATAAGAACTTAAAATACTAAATGACATAACAAGTAAACTTACAATGTAGGTTAGTTTACTGTGCATCGGATGTTGATGCCTTCCTCGAAGACGTTAGTTGGAAATATGTTTCTCATTAATTCTATTGATGTGGTGAACATTCCCACATCTTCACTGTATATGGACAGTTCTTCTCTGAAAAAAAAGTAAGACTGGGTTTTTTTTTTGTACGTTAGCCCTTGCCAGTAAGGCATTTATACATTTCAAGGAGATGATGGGATGTTGGTTAATGTGAGGAGAGCCAACTTCATGGATATGTCATTAATCTACATTGTTTTTGATATAAAGGATACAAAAAGGAGACCTCCTTTGTATTTAAGGTAATACATAGATTATATGCAATTATTATTTCTTCATATAGATGTCCAGTGTACATTTCAAAACATTTGCTTTTAAGTTCATTTTACCATTTCTTAATTTGTGTTTCAGTCTTAAAAGACATGAGAGGTTTGACTTAATGTTTAATGTATTAATTACCTAACGAAGGATGCTCCAATTACCAACCCTTCAACGGTTTCCCTGCAATTCTGTGTCATTCTGCAATATAGTTGAATTTAAATTGGCTTATCAAAAAACAATGGTATGTGGTTTATTTCTGCTCTTATATAATTGTAAAATTGCAAAGTTGAATGGAAAATATTTCTTCTGTTTTGATCTTCAGGTTGTGTTTTTCAATAGTTACTTTATAATTAAAAATAGACATCCAATATACATTATATATAATAATTCCAAATGCTACTGAATTTTAGCTTAAAATGTGTTCAAGTAAATATATTAATAGATTGGATTTTTAAACATGTGGTACAATCCAAAGAAGTATATTTGACATATTCATCATTTCAAACATCAGTAAATATTTATTTGTTTTTTTCAATATATTTAATTGGTATTAAAGTGAAAGTTCTGGTTATTTTAAAAAGATAAAACTTTGTTTTAGTTTTTTTTTATATTTCATAGGAATGGAAATCTTGAAAGAAAATCCAGCTCACCAGTATGTTGGTGTCTGACATGGAGTTCAGGAAGATTGACCCCCTAAACTCCATGACCTTCAAATTCTTGACCACAATCTTGTCCCCAACAAAGAAGCCATAAGTCATGGAGGCCTTCTCCCTCCACAACTTTACTTTGATGGAGCGAGGGTTCCAGCTCTAATGGAATCTATTCTACCATAAAAAAGAAAATCCAGCTCACCAGTATGTTGGTGTCTGACATGGAGTTCAGGAAGATTGACCCCCTAAACTCCATGACCTTCAAATTCTTGACCACAATCTTGTCCCCAACAAAGAAGCCATAAGTCATGGAGGCCTTCTCCCTCCACAACTTTACTTTGATGGAGCGAGGGTTCCAGCTCTAATGGAATCTATTCTACCATAAATAAACAATGTAAGTTTTATATGTATGTTTATCTTGTATGATTTATACAATAATTAATCTAAAAGAGATTTCAAATATAAAAAAAGGTGTAAAGGTTATTCAATTGCAACCAATAAAGGTATAGTTCCAAAAAAAATCTGCTCTTTGGCACCATTTCTATTGTTTATTTAAAAAAACCACATAGAAGCTGAGGTTTGTTCTTAATTTTCACATGTCCATCATGTTTAAATACATCATAAGCATAAAAAAAACAACTCAAGCCAGGCCATGTGTGTATTTATAGCAAATTTAAAGCTTTCAGGAATTATTTCTATTCTAATAATTAGATACAATCAAAACGTTTGTTACTATTAGCCACAACATAAAAAGTTCAATGTAGGATATCAAGAAGTTAAACCAGTTTTTTCACAGACCCCACCCCACTATTCTCAATTTAATTTGAGAAAAATTGATTGATATGACCAATATAGATATATGGTAAAGGGATGCTAATCCTGAAATCCCTTGCTTCCTGAGGTCCCAAATTTAAAGACATTTAAATCACAAAATTCGAGAAAAGAATTCCTGGATCCGAAAAGAATCTATTCAAAAACTCTGAGATTAAAAAACACCTAAATCACAGAGTTCGTATGAAGGGCATGATACTCCCTCTTATGTTAAAATAGATTTTGGATAAACAAAACTTGCTGAAATTTCAACTCATCTCTACTCCAAACTATTTTATCCTACATTGATCTTATCTTTTGATGTTGTCCCTTTATGTAACTTCTGGTCAATTGCAATCATTGCAAAATGTGTACTTGAATAATTTATTTAATGTAAATACTTGTTTTTGAAGATGCCACACTTGTTGATGAAATGTGAACCTCTAAAAACACATTTATTCCATGCTTATACATTAACATTTGTAGAAACTTGTTAATAAAATGATATGCAACTGATATATGTTAAAATATAATGATGAATTCTCCACATACTAATATCCCCAAGGGTGACTGAGGTATAGAAATATGGTCACTTGGTCTTCTTCCGACCGGCAGTAAAACGCTTGCCGAAGTGGGGCGTCCGTTTGGCTGTGCGGGATGTATCAAGTTCGCAGTCACGTCCGGTCAGAAGGGGGACGTTAAATCCGATGCCTCGTGTAAAGAGAGTTCCACGCTCTTTGTACCTTGCAAAAACTCTTTGAGGGGTCCGTAGGTGGCCTGTTGCAAGGCCAAATTTTTGTCCCTATCCAATATACCCTCCTTTTCCAGTGACAGTCCAAATTTCTCCGACCATAATCCCAGATGACCTCTATTGTATCAACCTACCTTTTGTATTTATTGTGAACTTGTTCTCGTCCCGAATATGCATGAAATATCTGCCACTGGACGTTAAGCAACCAACAATCAATCAATCAATCCACATACTAATATTTGCAAAATGTAAAATTAATTTGAATACAAACTTACTCTGGCTATTTCTCCTCTTATAGATATCCTCTGATGGTCTGGCAGATTGGTTATAGTGTTGATGGCTACAACAGGGGGGCTTTTGAAGAGACCTATAGCTTCCTCAAAACTGTTTAGAGGAAATAGTGCTGATTCAAAGCACTAAATAAAATCAATGCCTTTCATAAGATGTAATGTAAATAATTTTTATTTTATGCAAGTATTTATTTTAACATATATGTGCAGGAAAGCATTGTTATTATCTTTTATGTTTTTTTTTTTCAAATTGTATAAATACACATTTGCCACTTATTTTAAATTATTTCAATGCAGGAAAAGGATTTCCTCCTTTAATGTTTAAACGACATTTTATATTTTATTTTATTACTTGAAGGTAAAGGAATGCCTGTTATTTTAACATAAAAAAATTCTACTGTTTTTGACCAGCTCAATTGTTCGTTTCCAAAAAAAATCATAAAATTATATTATGTAAATAAGTTTTATTTTAAGATACATGTTCTATTTTTTTTTATTGTAAATACACACATTTGACACTAATGTAAGTAATTTTTATCCAGGAAAAAGATTGTTATGCTTTATTTAATTTTATTTCTTCATGAAGGTAAAGAAATGTCGTTATTTTAATATTTAATTCATATACTAACCAGGGCATGAGAAGGCAATGACATCTTTTCGTCATGTACTCTGCATTTCTTTAGCAACTTATTGTCCCCTAGGTTGATACTAAATTTGTTGTCATATTGCAGTTCTACAATTCTGCCAACTTCTGTTATGCTATAGTTTACTTTATGGGTGTCCCTGGACTCCTCCCCCAGTCAGGCATGCACTTTCATTACATCAAGGTCCTGAAACATTGAAAGACATAAATGTAAATGTTCAATTGGGCTCCAAACAATAATCCTCAAGGTGTACTTCTGACTTCTATAAAATATATTACCTTGATGTATCACTTCTTTGCTTATCTGCAGAGAACCATTTGCAGAATCATAGCCCTTCCATGTAATTGTCCATATCCTGTTAATTGTATTGCACATTCAGTGGTATTGTCATCATCCGTTCCTACAAATTAAAAGGAATTTGAATTTATATTCATGACTATGACTTGACAAATATTGTTCTACAAGTATTATATTTTAAAGTGCTACAGTACCTTGACCATTCTTCCAAAACTACCTTCAGCACTCTTTATCTTGCGTGTTGCTTATTCAAAATTTATGAAACTCATACTTCTTGGAATCAAAACAGTTCAAATATAAAATATATACAGGAATCTGATGTCATATGTACAAATATAATTGTATATGACTCTATGACATGAGATTCCTTGCTTATGTATAGGAATCTGATGTCATATGTATATATGTAGGTGTATATAACTCTGTGACATCATATCCCTTGCTTATATACAGGAATCTGATGTTATATGTATATATTTAGGTGTATATAACTTTAAGACATCATATCCCTTGCTTATGTACGGGAATATGATGTCATATGTATATATGTACGTGTATATAACTGTATAACATCATATTCCATGCTTATATACAGGAATCTGATGTCATATGTATAAATATAATTGTATATGACTTGATGACATGAGATTCCTTGCTTATGTACAGGAATCTGATGTCATATGTCTATATGTAGGTGTATATGACTCAACGACATCATATCCTTGCTTATATACAGGAATCTGATGTTATATGTATATATTAAGGTGTTTATAACTCTGTGGCATAATATCTCTTGCTTATATACAGGAATCTGACGGCATATGTAAATAGGTAGGTGTATATAACTCTAATACATCAGATCCCTTGCTTATATACAGGAATCTGATGTCATATGTATAAATATAATTGTAAATGACTTTAATTTATGACATGAGATTTCTTGCTGATGTACATGAATCTGCTGTCATATGTATATATGTAGATGTATATCACTCTATAACATCAGATTCTATGTTTATATACAGGAATCTGATGTCATATGTATAAATATAATTGTATATGACTCTATGACATTAGAAACCTTGCTTATATACAGGAATCTGCTGTCATATGTATATATGTAGATGTATATAACTGTATGACATCAGATCCCTTGCTTATATACCGGAATCTGATGTCATATGTATATATGTAGATGTATATAACTGTATAACATCAGATTCCATGCTTATATACAGGAATCTGATGTCATATGTATAAATATAATTGTATATGACTATGACATGAGATTCCTTGCTTATGTACAGGAATCTGATGTCATATGTATATATGTAGGTGTAAATAACTCTTATGACATGAGATTCCTTGCTTATATACAGGAATCTGATGTCATATGTTTAAATATATTTGTATGTGACTTTATGACATGAGATTGCTTGCTTATGTACATGAATCTGAAGTCATATGTATATAAGTAGGTGTAAATAACTCTATAACATCAGATTCTATGTTTATATACAGGAATCTGATGTCATATGTATAAATATAATTGTATATGACTCTATGACATTAAAAACCTTGCTTATATACAGGAATCTGATGTCATATGTATATATGTAGATGTATATAACTGTATGACATCAGATCCCTTGCTTATATACCAGAATCTGATGTCATATGTATATATGTAGATGTATATAACTGTATAACATCAGATTCCATGCTTATATACAGGAATCTGATGTCATATGTATAAATATAATTGTATATGACTTTATGACATGAGATTCCTTGCTGATGTACATGAATCTGCTGTCATATGTATATATGTAGATGTATATAACTCTATAACATCAGATTCTATGTTAATATACAGGAATCTGATGTCATATGTATAAATATAATTGTATATGACTCTATGACATTAAAAACCTTGCTTATATACAGGAATCTGATGTCATATGTATATATGTAGATGTATATGACTCAACGACATCATATCCCTTGCTTATATACAGGAATCTGATGTTATATGTATATATTAAGGTGTTTATAACTCTGTGACATCATATCCCTTGCTTATATACAGGAATCTGACGGCATATGTAAATAGGTAGGTGTATATAACTCTAATACATCAGATCCCTTGCTTATATACAGGAATCTGATGTCATATGTATAAATATAATTGTAAATGACTTTAATTTATGACATGAGATTTCTTGCTGATGTACATGAATCTGCTGTCATATGTATATATGTAGATGTATATCACTCTATAACATCAGATTCTATGTTTATATACAGGAATCTGATGTCATATGTATAAATATAATTGTATATGACTCTATGACATTAGAAACCTTGCTTATATACAGGAATCTGCTGTCATATGTATATATGTAGATGTATATAACTGTATGACATCAGATCCCTTGCTTATATACCGGAATCTGATGTCATATGTATATATGTAGATGTATATAACTGTATAACATCAGATTCCATGCTTATATACAGGAATCTGATGTCATATGTATAAATATAATTGTATATGACTATGACATGAGATTCCTTGCTTATGTACAGGAATCTGATGTCATATGTATATATGTAGGTGTAAATAACTCTTATGACATGAGATTCCTTGCTTATATACAGGAATCTGATGTCATATGTTTAAATATATTTGTATGTGACTTTATGACATGAGATTTCTTGCTGATGTACATGAATCTACTGTCATATGTATATATGTAGATGTATATAACTCTATAACATCAGATTCTATGTTAATATACAGGAATCTGATGTCATATGTATAAATATAATTGTATATGACTCTATGACATTAAAAACCTTGCTTATATACAGGAATCTGATGTCATATGTATATATGTAGATGTATATGACTCAACGACATCATATCCCTTGCTTATATACAGGAATCTGATGTTATATGTATATATTAAGGTTTTTATAACTCTGTGACATCATATCCCTTGCTTATATACAGGAATCTGACGGCATATGTAAATAGGTAGGTGTATATAACTCTAATACATCAGATCCCTTGCTTATATACAGGAATCTGATGTCATATGTATAAATATAATTGTAAATGACTTTAATTTATGACATGAGATTTCTTGCTGATGTACATGAATCTGCTGTCATATGTATATATGTAGATGTATATCACTCTATAACATCAGATTCTATGTTTATATACAGGAATCTGATGTCATATGTATAAATATAATTGTATATGACTCTATGACATTAGAAACCTTGCTTATATACAGGAATCTGCTGTCATATGTATATATGTAGATGTATATAACTGTATGACATCAGATCCCTTGCTTATATACCGGAATCTGATGTCATATGTATATATGTAGATGTATATAACTGTATAACATCAGATTCCATGCTTATATACAGGAATCTGATGTCATATGTATAAATATAATTGTATATGACTATGACATGAGATTCCTTGCTTATGTACAGGAATCTGATGTCATATGTATATATGTAGGTGTAAATAACTCTTATGACATGAGATTCCTTGCTTATATACAGGAATCTGATGTCATATGTTTAAATATATTTGTATGTGACTTTATGACATGAGATTGCTTGCTTATGTACATGAATCTGAAGTCATATGTATATAAGTAGGTGTAAATAACTCTATAACATCAGATTCTATGTTTATATACAGGAATCTGATGTCATATGTATAAATATAATTGTATATGACTCTATGACATTAAAAACCTTGCTTATATACAGGAATCTGATGTCATATGTATATATGTAGATGTATATAACTGTATGACATCAGATCCCTTGCTTATATACCAGAATCTGATGTCATATGTATATATGTAGATGTATATAACTGTATAACATCAGATTCCATGCTTATATACAGGAATCTGATGTCATATGTATAAATATAATTGTATATGACTTTATGACATGAGATTCCTTGCTGATGTACATGAATCTGCTGTCATATGTATATATGTAGATGTATATAACTCTATAACATCAGATTCTATGTTAATATACAGGAATCTGATGTCATATGTATAAATATAATTGTATATGACTCTATGACATTAAAAACCTTGCTTATATACAGGAATCTGATGTCATATGTATATATGTAGATGTATATGACTCAACGACATCATATCCCTTGCTTAGATACAGGAATCTGATGTTATATGTATATATTAAGGTGTTTATAACTCTGTGACATCATATCCCTTGCTTATATACAGGAATCTGACGGCATATGTAAATAGGTAGGTGTATATAACTCTAATACATCAGATCCCTTGCTTATATACAGGAATCTGATGTCATATGTATAAATATAATTGTAAATGACTTTAATTTATGACATGAGATTTCTTGCTGATGTACATGAATCTGCTGTCATATGTATATATGTAGATGTATATCACTCTATAACATCAGATTCTATGTTTATATACAGGAATCTGATGTCATATGTATAAATATAATTGTATATGACTCTATGACATTAAAAACCTTGCTTTTATACAGGAATCTGTTGTCATATGTATATATGTAGATGTATATAACTGTATGACATCAGATCCCTTGCTTATATACCGGAATCTGATGTCATATGTATATATGTAGATGTATATAACTGTATAACATCAGATTCCATGCTTATATACAGGAATCTGATGTCATATGTATAAATATAATTGTATATGACTTTTTGACATGAGATTAATTGCTTATGTACATGAATCTGAAGTCATATGTATATAAGTAGGTGTAAATAACTCTATAACATCAGATTCTATGTTTATATACAGGAATCTGATGTCGTATGTATAAATATAATTGTATATGACTCTATGACATTAAAAACCTTGCTTATATACAGGAATCTGATGTCATATGTATATATGTAGATGTATATAACTGTATGACATGAGATTCCTTGCTTATGTACAGGAATTTGATGTCATATGTATATATGTAGGTGTAAATAACTCTTATGACATGAGATTCCTTGCTTATATACAGGAATCTGATGTCATATGTATATATAGGTGTATATAACTGTATAACATCATATTCCATGCTTATATATAGGAATCTGTTGTCATATGTATGAATATAATTGTATATGACTTGATGACATGAGATTCCTTGCTTATGTACAGGAATCTTGTGTCATATGTATATATGTAGGTGTATCTGACTCAACGACATCATATCCCTTGCTTATATACAGCAATCTGATGTCATATGTAAATAGGTAGGTGATTACAACTCTAATACATCAGATCCCTTGCTTATATACAGGAATCTGATGTCATATGTATAAATATAATTGTATATGACTTTATGACATGAGATTCCTTGCTTATATACAGGAATCTGCTGTCATATGTATATATGTAGATGTATATAACTGTATGACATCAGATCCCTTGCTTATATACCGGAATCTGATGTCATATGTATATATGTAGATGTATATAACTGTATAACATCAGATTCCATGCTTATATACAGGAATCTGATGTCATATGTATAAATATAATTGTATATGACTATGACATGAGATTCCTTGCTTATGTACAGGAATCTGATGTCATATGTATATATGTAGGTGTAAATAACTCTTATGACATGAGATTCCTTGCTTATATACAGGAATCTGATGTCATATGTTTAAATATATTTGTATGTGACTTTATGACATGAGATTTCTTGCTGATGTACATGAATCTGCTGTCATATGTATATATGTAGATGTATATAACTCTATAACATCAGATTCTATGTTAATATACAGGAATCTGATGTCATATGTATAAATATAATTGTATATGACTCTATGACATTAAAAACCTTGCTTTTATACAGGAATCTGTTGTCATATGTATATATGTAGATGTATATAACTGTATGACATCAGATCCCTTGCTTATATACCGGAATCTGATGTCATATGTATATATGTAGATGTATATAACTGTATAACATCAGATTCCATGCTTATATACAGGAATCTGATGTCATATGTATAAATATAATTGTATATGACTTTATGACATGAGATTCCTTGCTTATGTACATGAATCTGAAGTCATATGTATATAAGTAGGTGTAAATAACTCTATAACATCAGATTCTATGTTTATATACAGGAATCTGATGTCATATGTATAAATATAATTGTATATGACTCTATGACATTAAAAAGCTTGCTTATATACAGGAATCTGATGTCATATGTATATATGTAGATGTATATAACTGTATGACATGAGATTCCTTGCTTATGTACAGGAATCTGATGTCATATGTATATATGTAGGTGTAAATAACTCTTATGACATGAGATTCCTTGCTTATATACAGGAATCTGATGTCATATGTATATATAGGTGTATATAACTGTATAACATCATATTCCATGCTTATATATAGGAATCTGTTGTCATATGTATGAATATAATTGTATATGACTTGATGACATGAGATTCCTTGCTTATGTACAGGAATCTTGTGTCATATGTATATATGTAGGTGTATCTGACTCAACGACATCATATCCCTTGCTTATATACAGGAATCTGATGTCATATGTAAATAGGTAGGTGATTATAACTCTAATACATCAGATCCCTTGCTTATATACAGGAATCTGATGTCATATGTATAAATATAATTGTATATGACTTTATGACATGAGATTCCTTGCTGATGTACATGAATCTGAAGTCATATGTATAAATGTAGGTGTAAATAACTGTATAACATCAGATTCTATGCTTATATACAGGAATCTGATGTCATATGCATAAATATAATTGTGTATGACTCTATGACATTAGAAACCTTGCTTATATACCGGAATTTGCTGTCATATGTATGTATGTAGATGTATATAACTGTATGACATCAGATCCGTTGCTTATATACCGGAATCTGATGTCATATGTGTATATGTAGATGTATATAACTCTATGACATCAGATCCCTTGCTTATATACCGGAATCTGATGTCATATGTATATATGTAGATGTATATGACTCAACGACATCATATCCCTTGCTTATATACAGGAATCTGATGTTATATGTATATATTAAGGTGTTTATAACTCTGTGACATCATATCCCTTGCTTATATACAGGAATCTGGTGGCATATGTAAATAGGTAGGTGTATATAACTCTAATTCATCAGATCCCTTGCTTATATACAGGAATCTGATGTCATATAATTATAATTGTATATGACTTTATGACATGAGATTTCTTGCTGATTTACATGAATCTGCTGTCATATGTATATATGTAGATGTATATAACTCTATAACATCTGATGCTATGTTAATATACAGGAATCTGATGTCATATGTATAAATATAATTGTATATGACTCTATGATATTAGAAACCTTGCTTATATACAGGAATCTGCTGTCATATGTATATATGTAGATGTAAATAACTGTATGACATCAGATCCCTTGCTTATATACCGGAATCTGATGTCATATGTATATATGTAGATGTATATAACTCTATGACATCAGATCCCTTGCTTATATACCGGAATCTGATGTTATATGTATAGATGTAGATGTATATAACTGTATAACATCAGATTCCATGCGTATATACAGGAATCTGATGTCATATGTATAAATATAATTGTATATGACTTTATGACATGAGATTCCTTGCTGATGTACATGAATCTGAAGTCATATGTATATATGTAGGTGTAAATAACTCTATAACATCAGATTCTATGCTTATATACAGGAATCTGATGTCATATGTATAAATATAATGGTATATGACTTTATGACATGAGATTCCTTGCTTATGTACAGGAATCTGATGTCATATGTATATATGTAGATGTATTTAACTGTATAACATCAGATTCTATGCTTATATAGAGGAATCTGATGTCATATGTATAAATATAATTGTATATGACTCTATGACATGAGATTGCTTGCTTATGTATAGGAATCTGATATCTTATGTAAATCTGTAGGTGTATATAACTCTGTGACATCATATCCCTTGCTTATGTACAGGAATCTGATGTCATATGTATATATGTAGGTGTTGATAACTCTATGACATCATATCCCTTGCTTCTATACAGGAATCTGATGTCATTAATATATAGGTAGGTGTATATAACTCTAATACATCAGATCCCTTGCTTTTATACACGAATCTGATGTCATATGTATAAATAGAGTTGTATATGACTTTATGACATGAGATTCCTTGCTTATGTACAGGAATCTGATGTCATATGTATATTTGTAGGTGTAAATAACTCTTATGACATGAGATTCCTTGCTTATATACAGGAATCTGATGTCATGTATAAATATAATTGTATATGACTTTATGACATGAGATTCCTTGCTTATGTACAGGAATCTGATGTCATATGTATATATGTAGATGTATTTAACTGTATAACATCAGATTCTATGCTTATATAGAGGAATCTGATGTCATATGTATAAATATAATTGTATATGACTCTATGACATGAGATTGCTTGCTTATGTATAGGAATCTGATATCTTATGTAATTCTGTAGGTGTATATAACTCTGTGACATCATATCCCTTGCTTATGTACAGGAATCTGATGTCATATGTATATATGTAGGTGTTGATAACTCTATGACATCATATCCCTTGCTTCTATACAGGAATCTGATGTCATTAATATATAGGTAGGTGTATATAACTCTAATACATCAGATCCCTTGCTTTTATACACGAATCTGATGTCATATGTATAAATAGAGTTGTATATGACTTTATGACATGAGATTCCTTGCTTATGTACAGGAATCTGATGTCATATGTATATTTGTAGGTGTAAATAACTCTTATGACATGAGATTCCTTGCTTATATACAGGAATCTGATGTCATGTATAAATATAATTGTATATGACTTTATGACATGAGATTCCTTGCTTATGTACAGGAATCTGATGTCATATGTATATATGTAGGTGTAAATAACTCTTATGACATGAGATTCCTTGCTTATATACAGGAATCTGATGTCATATGTATATATAGGTGTATATAACTGTATAACATCATATTCCATGCTTATATATAGGAATCTGTTGTCATATGTATGAATATAATTGTATATGACTTGATGACATGAGATTCCTTGCTTATGTACAGGAATCTTGTGTCATATGTATATATGTAGGTGTATCTGACTCAACGACATCATATCCCTTGCTTATATACAGGAATCTGATGTCATATGTAAATAGGTAGGTGATTATAACTCTAATACATCAGATCCCTTGCTTATATACAGGAATCTGATGTCATATGTATAAATATAATTGTATATGACTTTATGACATGAGATTCCTTGCTGATGTACATGAATCTGAAGTCATATGTATAAATGTAGGTGTAAATAACTGTATAACATCAGATTCTATGCTTATATACAGGAATCTGATGTCATATGCATAAATATAATTGTGTATGACTCTATGACATTAGAAACCTTGCTTATATACCGGAATTTGCTGTCATATGTATGTATGTAGATGTATATAACTGTATGACATCAGATCCGTTGCTTATATACCGGAATCTGATGTCATATGTGTATATGTAGATGTATATAACTCTATGACATCAGATCCCTTGCTTATATACCGGAATCTGATGTCATATGTATATATGTAGATGTATATGACTCAACGACATCATATCCCTTGCTTATATACAGGAATCTGATGTTATATGTATATATTAAGGTGTTTATAACTCTGTGACATCATATCCCTTGCTTATATACAGGAATCTGGTGGCATATGTAAATAGGTAGGTGTATATAACTCTAATTCATCAGATCCCTTGCTTATATACAGGAATCTGATGTCATATAATTATAATTGTATATGACTTTATGACATGAGATTTCTTGCTGATTTACATGAATCTGCTGTCATATGTATATATGTAGATGTATATAACTCTATAACATCTGATGCTATGTTAATATACAGGAATCTGATGTCATATGTATAAATATAATTGTATATGACTCTATGATATTAGAAACCTTGCTTATATACAGGAATCTGCTGTCATATGTATATATGTAGATGTAAATAACTGTATGACATCAGATCCCTTGCTTATATACCGGAATCTGATGTCATATGTATATATGTAGATGTATATAACTCTATGACATCAGATCCCTTGCTTATATACCGGAATCTGATGTTATATGTATAGATGTAGATGTATATAACTGTATAACATCAGATTCCATGCGTATATACAGGAATCTGATGTCATATGTATAAATATAATTGTATATGACTTTATGACATGAGATTCCTTGCTGATGTACATGAATCTGAAGTCATATGTATATATGTAGGTGTAAATAACTCTATAACATCAGATTCTATGCTTATATACAGGAATCTGATGTCATATGTATAAATATAATGGTATATGACTTTATGACATGAGATTCCTTGCTTATGTACAGGAATCTGATGTCATATGTATATATGTAGATGTATTTAACTGTATAACATCAGATTCTATGCTTATATAGAGGAATCTGATGTCATATGTATAAATATAATTGTATATGACTCTATGACATGAGATTGCTTGCTTATGTGTAGGAATCTGATATCTTATGTAAATCTGTAGGTGTATATAACTCTGTGACATCATATCCCTTGCTTATGTACAGGAATCTGATGTCATATGTATATATGTAGGTGTTGATAACTCTATGACATATCCCTTGCTTCTATACAGGAATCTGATGTCATTAATATATAGGTAGGTGTATATAACTCTAATACATCAGATCCCTTGCTTTTATACACGAATCTGATGTCATATGTATAAATAGAGTTGTATATGACTTTATGACATGAGATTCCTTGCTTATGTACAGGAATCTGATGTCATATGTATATTTGTAGGTGTAAATAACTCTTATGACATGAGATTCCTTGCTTATATACAGGAATCTGATGTCATGTATAAATATAATTGTATATGACTTTATGACATGAGATTCCTTGCTTATGTACAGGAATCTGATGTCATATGTATATATGTAGATGTATTTAACTGTATAACATCAGATTCTATGCTTATATACAGAAATCTGATGTCATATGTATAAATATAATTGTATATTACTCTATGACATGAGATTCCTTGATTATGTACAGGAATCTAATGTAATATGTATATATGTAGGTGTATTTAACTCTATGACATCATATCCCTTGCTTATGTACAGGAAGCTGATGTCATATGTATATATGTGTGTGTATATAACTGTATAACATCAGATTCCATACTTATATACAGGAATCTGATGTCATATGTATAAATATAATTGTATATGACTTGATGACATGAGATTCCTTGCTTATGTACAGGAATCTGATGTCATATGTATATATGTATGTGTATATGACTCAATGACATCATATCCCTTGCTTATATACAGGAATCTGATGTTATATGTATATATGTAGGTGTTTATATCTCTATGACATCATATCCCTTGCTTATATACTTGAATCTGATGTCAAATGTAAATAGGTAGGTGTATATAACTCTAATACATCAGATCCCTTGCTTATATACAGGAATATGATGTCATATGTATAAATATAATTGTATATGACTTTATGACATGAAATTCCTTGCTGATGTACATGAATCTGAAGTCATATGTATATATGTAGGTGTAAATAACTCTATAACATCAGATTCTATGCTTATATACAGGAATCTGATGTCATATGTATATATGTAGGTGTATATGACTCTATGACATTAGAAACCTTGCTTATATACAGGAATCTGATGTCATATGTATATATGTAGGTGTATTTAACTGTATAACATGAGATTCAATGCTTATATACAGGAATCTGATGTCATATGTATAAATATAATTGTATATGACTTGATGACATGAGATTCCTTGCTTATGTACAGGAATCTGATGTCATATGTATATATGTAGATGTATATAACTGCATTACATCAGATTCCTTGCTTATATACAGGAATCTGATGGCATATGGCATATGTATAAATATAATTGTATATGACTCTATGACATGAGATTCCTTGCTTATGTATAGGAATCTGATGTCATATGTATATATGTAGGTGTATATAACTGTATGACATCAGATCCCTTGCTTATATACAGGAATCTGATGTCATATGTATATATGTAGGTGTATATAACTGTATGACATCAGGTCCCTTGCTTATATACAGGAATCTGATGTCATATGTATATATGTAGATGTATATAACTCTATGACATCAGATCCTTTGCTTATATACCGGAATCTGATGTCATATGTTTATATGTAAATGTATATAACTGAATGACATCAGATCCCTTGCTTATATACCGGAATCTGATGTCATATGTATAAATGTAGATGTATATAACTCTATGACATCAGATCCCTTGCTTATATACCGGAATTTGATGTTTTATGTATATATGTAAATGTATACAACTGTATAACATCAGATTCCATGCTTATATACAGGATTCTGATGTCATATGTATAAATGTAATTGTATATGACTATGACATTAGATTCCTTTCTTTTGTACAGGAATCTGATGGCATATGTATATATGTAGGTGTAAATAACTCTTATGACATGAGATTCCTTGCTTATATACAGGAATCTGGAGTCATATGTATAATTATAATTGTATATGACTATGACATGAGATTCCTTTCTTTTGTACAGGAATCTGATGGCATATGTATATATGTAGGTGTAAATAACTCTTATGACATGAGATTCCTTGCTTATATACAGGAATCTGGAGTCATATGTATAATTATAATTGTATATGACTATGACATGAGATTCCTTTCTTTTGTATAGGAATCTGATGTCATATGTATATATGTAGATGTATATAACTGTATAACATCAGATTCCATGCTTATATACAGGAATCCGATGTCATATGTATATATGTAGATGTATATAACTGTATAACATCAGATTCCATGCTTATATACAGGAATCTGATGTCATATGTATAAATATAACTGTATATGAATCTATGACTTGAGATTCCTTGCTTATGTACAGGAATCTGATGTCATATGCATATATGTAGGTGTAAATAACTCTTATCACATGATATTCCTTGCTTATATACAGAAATCTGATGTCATATGTATAAATATAATTGTATATGACATTATGACATGAGATTCCTTGCTTATGTACAGGAATCTGATGTCATATGTATAAATATAATTGTTTATGACTCTATGAGATGAGATTCCTTGCTTATGTATAGGAATCTGATGTCATATGTATATATGTAGGTGTATATAACTCTATGACATCATATCCCTTGCTTATGTACAGGAAGCTGATGTCATATGTATATATGTAGGTGTATATGACTTGATGACATGAGATTCCATGCTTATATACAGGAATCTGATGTCATATGTATAAATATAATTATATATGACTTGATGACATGAGATTCCTTGCTTATGTACAGGAATCTGATGTTATATGTATAAATATAATTGTATATGACTTTATGACATGAGATTCCTTGCTGATGTACATGAACCTGAAGTCATATGTATATATGTAGGTGTAAATAACTCTATAACATCAGATTCTATGCTTATATACAGGAATCTGATGTCATATGTATATATGTAGGTGTATATGACTCTATGACATTAGAAACCTTGCTTATATACAGGAATCTGATGTCATATGTATATATGTAGGTGTAAATAACTCTATAAGATCAGATTATATGCTTATATACAGGAATCTGATGTCATATGTATATATGTAGGTGTATATGACTCTATGACATGAGATTCCTTGCTTATATACAGGAATCAGATGTCATATGTATATATGTAGGTGTATATAACTGTATAACATCAGATTCCATGCTTATATACAGGAATCTGATGTCATTTGTATAAATATAATTGTATAAGACTTGATGACATGAGATTCCTTGCTTATGTACAGGAATCTGATGTCATATGTATTTATGTAGATGTATATAACTGTATTACATCAGATTCCTTGCTTATATACAGGAATATGATATCATATGTATAAATATAATTGTATATGACTTTATGACATGAGATTCCTTGCTTATGTATAGGAATCTGATGTCATATGTATATATGTAGGTATATAACTGTATGACATCAGATCCCTTGCTTATATACAGGAATCTGATGTCATATGTATATATGTAGATGTATATAACTCTATGACATCAGATCCCTTGCTTATATACCGGAATCTGATGTCATATGTTTATATGTAAATGTATATAACTGTATAACATCAGATTCCATGCTTATATAGAGGAATCTGATGTCATATATATATATATGTAGGTGTATATAACTGTATAACATCAGATTCCATGCAGATATAGAGGAATCTGATGTCATATGTATAAATATAATTGTATATGACTCTATGAGATGAGATTCCTTGCTTATGTATAGGAATCTGATGTCATATGTATATATGTAGGTGTATATAACTCTATGACATCATATCCCTTGCTTATGTACAGGAAGCTGATGTCATATGTATATATGTAGGTGTATATGACTTGATGACATGAGATTCCATGCTTATATACAGGAATCTGATGTCATATGTATAAATATAATTGTATATGACTTGAGGACATGAGATTCCTTGCTTATGTACAGGAATCTGATGTTATATGTATAAATATAATTGTATATGACTTTATGACATGAGATTCCTTGCTGATGTACATGAACCTGAAGTCATATGTATATATGTAGGTGTAAATAACTCTATAACATCAGATTCTATGCTTATATACAGGAATCTGATGTCATATGTATATATGTAGGTGTATATGACTCTATGACATTAGAAACCTTGCTTATATACAGGAATCTGATGTCATATGTATATATGTAGGTGTAAATAACTCTATAAGATCAGATTCTATGCTTATATACAGGAATCTGATGTCATATGTATATATGTAGGTGTATATGACTCTATGACATGAGATTCCTTGCTTATATACAGGAATCAGATGTCATATGTATATATGTAGGTGTATATAACTGTATAACATCAGATTCCATGCTTATATACAGGAATCTGATGTCATTTGTATAAATATAATTGTATAAGACTTGATGACATGAGATTCCTTGCTTATGTACAGGAATCTGATGTCATATGTATTGATGTAGATGTATATAACTGTATTACATCAGATTCCTTGCTTATATACAGGAATATGATGTCATATGTATAAATATAATTGTATATGACTTTATGACATGAGATTCCTTGCTTATGTATAGGAATCTGATGTCATATGTATATATGTAGGTGTATATAACTGTATGACATCAGATCCCTTGCTTATATACAGGAATCTGATGTCATATGTATATATGTAGATGTATATAACTCTATGACATCAGATCCCTTGCTTATATACCGGAATCTGATGTCATATGTTTATATGTAAATGTATATAACTGTATAACATCAGATTCCATGCTTATATAGAGGAATCTGATGTCATATATATATATGTAGGTGTATATAACTGTATAACATCAGATTCCATGCTGATATAGAGGAATCTGATGTCATATGTATAAATATAATTGTATATGACTCTATGACATGAGATTCCTTGCTTATGTATAGGAATCTGATGTCATATGTATATATGTAGGTGTATATAACTCTGTGACATCATATCCCTTGCTTATATACAGGAATCTGATGTCATATGTATAAATATAATTGTATATGACTATGACATGAGATCCTTGCTTATGTACAGGAATCTGATGTCATATGTATATTTGTAGGTGTAAATAACTCTTATGACATGAGATTCCTTGCTTATATACAGGAATCTGATGTCATATGTTTAAATATTATTGTATATGACTATGACATGAGATTCCTTGCTTATGTACACGAATCTGAAGTCATATGTATATATGTAGGTGTAAATAACTCTATAACATCAGATTCTTTGCTTATATACAGGAATCTGATGTCATATGTATAAACATAATTGTATATGACTCTATGACATTAAAAACCTTGCTTATATACAGGAATCTGATGTCATATGTATATATGTAGATGTATATAACTGTATGACATCAGATCCCTTGCTTATATACCGGAATCAGATGTCATATGTATATATGTAGATGTATATAACTCTTTGACATCAGATCCCTTGCTTATATACCGGAATCTGATGTCATATGTATATATGTAGATGTATATAACTGAATAACATCAGATTCCATGCTTATATACAGGAATCTGATGTCATATGTATAAATATAATTGTAATTGACTCTAGGACATGAGATTCTTTGCTTATGTACAGGAATCTGATATCATATGTATAAAAAGAGTTGTATATGACTTCATGACATGAGATTCCTTGCTTATGTACAGGAATCTGATGTCATATGTATATATGTAGGTGTAAATAACTCTTATGACATGAGATTCCTTGCTTATATACAGGGATCTGATGTCATATGTATAAATATAATTGTATATGACTTTATGACATGAGATTCCTTGCTTATGTACAGGAATCTGATGTCATATGTATATATGTAGATGTATTTAACTGTATAACATCAGATTCTATGCTTATATACAGGAATCTGATGTCATATGTATAAATATAATTGTATATTACTTTATGACATGAGATTCCTTGATTATGTACAGGAATCTGATGTTATATGTATATATGTAGGTGTATTTAACTCTATGACATCATATCCCTTGCTTATGTACAGGAAGCTGATGTCATATGTAAGAAAAAGCCATTGCCTTTGGTTCAAAGAAATTAAATAAAGCACAGCAACGTTATAATGTCACGAGGAGAGAACTTCTGGCAGTAATCATATTTGTCCATCAGTTTAGACATTTTCTTCTAGGGAACAAGTTTTTACTACGAACTGACCACAGTTCACTAAGATGGCTGTTCAATTGTAAAAATCCCCAAGGCCAGTTAGCCAGATGGCACGAAGTTTTGTCACAATACAATCTTGACATTCAACATAGAGCTGGAATAAAACACACCAATGCCGATGCACTGTCAAGAAAAGACTTTGATTCTTTTTCGGTACACGAAGACAAAACAGATGACTGGACTGAGTTCCATGATAAAGTAGACAATATCAAAGACATTGGAAGAACTAATGAATCAATTCGTGCAGTACAACGAAGTAGTACTAAACAAGCAAGAAAACCTGCCAACTGGTTACAGAAGTATACTGCTTCTGAAATGAAAGAATTACAGAGAAAAGATAACGATGTTGGCCCTTTATTTACATGGAAGGAGTCAAAAGAACCAACAACAAGAGAACAGGTTGCTAGATTTAGTCCTGCCACAAGGAAATATTGGCTTAACTGGAATAATATTATAAGTATGGGTGATGTATTGTACCAAAGATTAGTTCCAAACAACCCTACTGATGTACCAAAAATGCAGTTGTTGGTTCCTGAGATTTTAAGGTCTGAAATATTGACGCTGTGCCATGATTCTATATTTTCTGCTCATTTTGGCATCAAGAAAACAACAATGAAAATAAAGGAACATTTTCATTGGTACAGAATGAGGGAAGATATAAAGCAACATATCAGACAGTGTCCATCATGCTGTAAACTTTGGAAAACAATCAATAATAACCATGTAGCTTTGCAGAATTATCATGTTGGATATCCAATGGACAGAATAGCATTGGATGTCATGGGACCATTTCCCAAATCCAAAAATGGCAATCGGTTTATATTAGTGATCGGTGATCACTTTACCAGATGGATAGAAGCCTATCCATTGCCTAACCAATATTCCCATATCGTTGCCGAGAAACTTGTTAATGAGTTCGTTTCTAGATTCGGAATTCCGCTTGAAATCCATACTGATCAAGGGACTAATTTTCAAAGCAATTTATTTCAAGAATTGTGTAGGCTCCTTGATATCCATAAAACGAAATCAACCCCTTTTGGCCTAATTGAAAAATTTAACCAAACATTAGGAAAAATGATTAAATCTTATGTAGATGAAAATAAAAGAAAATGGGATTTCTATATTCCAGTATTAATGAGTGCATACAGAAGTACTGTTCATCCCTCTACTGGTTTTAGTCCAAATAAATTAATGTTAGGACGAGAAGTTAATCTACCCCATGAGTTACTATATCCATTACCCCGTCATAATGCCCAGAAAGCTGTAAATGAATACGTTGATGATTTGAGAGTTCATATGGAAGATATATACAATGTAGCTCGAGAAAATCTTAAACAGTCAGGGGAAAAGCAAAAACGAGACCATGATACGAGAATAATTGATAAACCATTTTTAGTTGGATCTCTTGTATTTAGGAAGAAACCATTTTTTAAAAAGCTTGAAAGTCCATGGAGTGGTCCATTTGTAGTTATTAAACAACTTAGTCCTGTAGTTTATCAAATCAGAGATTCCAGAAAAAGTTTTAATATCCATTTTGATAACCTTAGAGCATATGAATCTTCTGTTTTTCCATCCTGGGTTAAAAAAGTAAAGAAACAGTTTTTGTCCATGTAGCTGATTTACTTGTTCAACATTTTCCATAGTAACCGATACTTACCATGTGTTTATATGTAGATGTATATAACTCTATGACATCAGATGCCTTGCTTATATACCGGAATCTGATGTCATATGTATATATGTAGATGTATATAACTGTATAACATCAGATTCCATGCTTAGATACAGGAATCTGATGTCATATGTATAAATATAATTGTATATGACTCTATGACATCATATTCCTTGCTTATGTACAGGAATCTGATGTCATATATAGATATAGGAAGATGTGGTGTGAGTCATATGTATATATGTAGGTGTAAATAACTCTTATGACATGCGATTCCTTGCTTATATACAGGAATCTGATGTCATATGTATAAATATAATTGTATATGACTTTATGACATGAGATTCCTTGCTTATGTACAGGATTATAATGTCATATGTATATATGTAGGTGTATATAACTCTGTGACATCATATCCCTTGCTTATGTACAGGTGTAAATAACTCTATAAAATCAGATTCTATGCTTATATACAGGAATCTAACGTTATATGTATTTATGTAGATGTATATAACTGTATGACATCACATCCCTTACTTATTTACCGGAATCTGATGTCATATGTATATATGTATATGTATATAACTCTATGACATCAAATGCCTTGATTATATACCGGAATCTGATGTCATATGTATATATGTAGATGTATATAACTGTATAACATCAGATTCCATGCTTAGATACAGGAATCTGATGTCATATGTATAAATATAATTGTATATGACTCTATGACATCAGATTCCTTGCTTATGTACAGGAATCTGATGTCATATGTATATATGTAGGTGTAAATAACTCTTATGACATGAGATTCCTTGCTTATATACAGGAATCTGATGTCAGATGTATAAATATAATTGTATATGACTTTATGACATGAGATTCCTTGCTTATGTACAGGATTCTGATGTCATATGTATATATGTAGGTGTATATAACTCTGTGACATATCACTTGCTTATGTACAGGAATCTGATGTCATATGTATATATGTAGGTGTATATGACTCAATGACATCATATCCCTTGCTTATATACAGGAATCTGATGCTATATGTATATATTTAGGTGTTTATAACTCTATGACATCATATCCCTTGCTTATATACCGGAATCTGATGTCATATGTATATAGGTAGGTGTATATATCTCTAATACATCATATCCCTGGCTTATATACAGGAATCTGATGTCATATGTATAAATATAATTGTATATGACTTTATGACATGAGATTCCTTGCTTATGTACAGGTGTAAATAACTCTATAAAATCAGATTCTATGCTTATATACAGGAATCTAACGTTATATGTATTTATGAAGATGTATATAACTGTATGACATCACATCTCTTACTTATTTACCGGAATCTGATGTCATATGTATATATGTATATGTATATAACTCTATGACATCAAATGCCTTGATTATATACCGGAATCTGATGTCATATGTATATATGTAGATGTATATAACTGTATAACATCAGATTCCATGCTTAGATACAGGAATCTGATGTCATATGTATAAATATAATTGTATATGACTCTATGACATCAGATTCCTTGCTTATGTACAGGAATCTGATGTCATATGTATATATGTAGGTGTAAATAACTCTTATGACATGAGATTCCTTGCTTATATACAGGAATCTGATGTCAGATGTATAAATATAATTGTATATGACTTTATGACATGAGATTCCTTGCTTATGTACAGGATTCTGATGTCATATGTATATATGTAGGTGTATATAACTCTGTGACATATCACTTGCTTATGTACAGGAATCTGATGTCATATGTATATATGTAGGTGTATATGACTCAATGACATCATATCCCTTGCTTATATACAGGAATCTGATGCTATATGTATATATGTAGGTGTTTATAACTCTATGACATCATATCCCTTGCTTATATACCGGAATCTGATGTCATATGTATATAGGTAGGTGTATATATCTCTAATACATCAGATCCCTGGCTTATATACAGGAATCTGATGTCATATGTATAAATATAATTGTATATGACTTTATGACATGAGATTCCTTGCTTATGTACAGGTGTAAATAACTCTATAAAATCAGATTCTATGCTTATATACAGGAATCTAACGTTATATGTATTTATGAAGATGTATATAACTGTATGACATCACATCCCTTACTTATTTACCGGAATCTGATGTCATATGTATATATGTATATGTATATAACTCTATGACATCAAATGCCTTGATTATATACCGGAATCTGATGTCATATGTATATATGTAGATGTATATAACTGTATAACATCAGATTCCATGCTTAGATACAGGAATCTGATGTCATATGTATAAATATAATTGTATATGACTCTATGACATCAGATTCCTTGCTTATGTACAGGAATCTGATGTCATATGTATATATGTAGGTGTAAATAACTCTAGATGTAAGTGTTTATAACTCTATGACATCATATCCCTTGCTTATATACAGGAATCTGATGTATATGTATATAGGTAGGTGTATTTATCCCCGGCTTAGTATATATCTAGGATTTTGATTGGTTAACGCACGTCGTTACAAAACCCATAGCCCCTGGGTGTTGCTAACCCATATCCCCGGACGTTGCTAACCATTATCATAGGGAACTTCACGCAAGTTTTCCTTAGTTCCATAATTGCTCCTTGTGAAATGTTGAATTCTGTAGATTATCACTGATGTTTGTGACTAAATATTTAATTCATTAACGATTTTGTCCTATTATGCCGATAATTTACTCATTTCATTAATGCATGACTTGACTGCCACATTTTTAAGGAATGGAACTGCTGACCTTGCTATGCAAATGACCCACGTTGACGTCACACCATCTATGACGTAACTCTCACAACATTGAGCGCCAAATTTGACTCAATCCATTTTCTCTGTATCCGTATTAAAAACGTCTTATATTTGACTACCTGTAGGGTTCTACCAAAGGTAGAACCCTACACCCCGTAAAAAATATATAAAATTTCGAAATTTCAATTAAACTTTTTGAGATTATGAAAAAAACGTTGTTTTCACGTTACACTTTGTATCCGAATTTCCGTAAAACTCGCCCGATTCGGACTAAGACCGGGGATAAATTCGTTATCTACGTTCATATCCGTAGATATGGATATTTTAACACCCTTCGGCTACGCCTCATGGTGTACTGGGGTACTTCAGGGTGTTAAAATATCCATATCTACGGATATGAACGTAGATAACTTATAATATCTCTAATACATCAGATCCCTTGCTTATATACAGGAATCTGATGTCGAATGTATAAATATAATTGTATATGACTTTATGACATGAGATTCCTTGCTTATGTACAGGAATCTGATGTCATATGTATATATGTAGATGTATATAACTGTATAACATCAGATTCCATGCTTATATACAGGAATCTGATGTCATATGTATAAATATAATTGTATATGACTCTATGACATGAGATTCCTCGCTAATGTATAGGAATCTGATGTCATATGTATATATGTAGGTGTATATAACTCTGTAACATCATATCCCTTGCTTATGTACAGGAATCTGATGTCATATGTATATATGTAGGTGTATACAACTCTATGACATCATATCCCTTGCTTATATACAGGAATCTGATGTCATATGTATATAGGTAGGTGTATATAACTCATACATCAGATCCCTTGCTTATATACAGGAATCTGATGTCATATGTATATATGTTATTGTATATGATATAAAGTAGGAGATGTGGTATGATTGCTAATGACACAACTCTCCACAAGAGACCAAAATCACACAGAAATTAACAACCAAAGGAAACTACAGCCTGCTGCAACAATGAGGAAAGCCCATACCGCATAGTCAGCTCTAAAGGGTATTTAAATGACAATGTAAAACAATTCGTACCAAAAAACAAACAACCTTATTTATTAAAAAAAATGAATATATTGAATATATGCCTTGATAATATACAGGAATCTTGTGTCATTTGTATATAGTTATCAAAAGTACCACGATTATGATTTAGTAGGTCAGTTGCTTGTTTCGTCTGCATAAGACTCATCAGTGACATTCATATCATAAAAGTTATGAAGCTAAACAAGTTCAGAGATTAAGAGCATTGAGGATCTAAAATTCTAAAGTTCTGCCACAGTTGTGTATATTTGTTATAGTATATAACTCTATGATATCAGATTCCTTGATAATACACACATGTTTATATGTAAAGTGTTTTGAAATGATGTTATTTGTATAACACATCACTTAATTTATTCACTACATGTCTTCATTCTGTCTTTCATTGGTTGGACTTTATTTCCTCTCTGTATAATGCAGAAGAAACGAAAATACTTATATTTTGCAGGTTCAAAATCCACAGTCAGCTTCACCAAAGAAGCGATTTAATTAAAGAAAAAAGCACAGTTAAATGCAGACTGTTCAGGTATTTGATGAAAACTTCCATACACACTGGATAACTTCACAAGAATCTCAATTTTGGCTATTCAATGCAAATATGAAGTTAGTACGGCATTAAGATGTTATGGTATCAAGATGCAATTTGAGGTTAATTTTGATTTTTTGAATTGATCATTTTGTACAATTATTCTGTGGTTTAAATTTATGTTTCTTTAATTTTAGAGCATTGGTGATATGTTATGTTAAATTTATTACCTTAATATATAAAAAATGTAAGCTCCAGTACTTAATTGAGTTTAGTGATAACTACTTATATTGGAGTTTAGAGTACCTAACATTGCTTCTCACCATGACTCTTTAATACAAGGAACAAAAAGAACTGAAGAGAAATAATATTTACTAAGATATTGTAATTTCTGAATTTACTGTAATCATGTAATGCTGCTTCGGAAATAGTTTTTTTGAAAAGCCATGTTATAAATTATGTTCATCATGTTTGTATGACCTTTATGTGAGGGATCTCAGGTAAGACGCATACGCATTTTTTATGTTAAGTTTTGAAGAACTGTATATATAGTTCTTGCATCTATTCAAGACATTTTGGAAGTGACTGTTATTCTTCTTATACTGCACTTGAAGAAAAAGTAGAATTCATAATATGTTACACAATAATTTATTGACTTCAGCTTTAATTTCAACAGTTTCAAAGTTTTACATGAATAGTTATAGTATTTTAGCAGACACAGGATACAGGTATAAATAATCTGTCTAGCTAGGATCTAAAACAGAAATAATTCTGATTGTATTATTCATATCATTTGCACCTATTTATCTGTTCTTTTAATTTTTGTACAGAATGCTATCCTGGAGGAGGTTTGATAATTCTTAAGGGAAAAAACTTGTGTTTTGAAAATGCACTTCTGCAGTGCATGAGGATTGCTGATCTTCATAGAATTCTTCAGAATCACACAGCTTGTACAGGTATTTGTCTTATCTCCTATACATTTCTAGAAACATGATTGGTTTAAAGAGTCCGTTTGGTTATACATTTTAAGTATAACTTTAATAATATATGTGTCTCAAATGGTGAACATGAGCAAGAAGCGGTAATGCCCCTTGTATGAGCAATGTTAAGGTGGTCTCCTTGATAGGCTCCAAGTTGTCAATTGCCAATGTGAAAAACAATTAAAAATTCCTATTACTTGTTACTGAGCCACATAATGTTAAAGATCAATTATGAAGTTCAACATTTCCTCATCTCAGATCTCTTAAGGTCCTTGCAAGGACATAAATGGATTCAGTTTTATGGGATTTCATTTTATCCATATTTTAAAAATGAAACCAGAAGAAATTCCTTTAAATAGTTGTATGATGTGGTATGATGTCTTAAGGTTTTTTTTAAATTTTGTTTTGACTTTTTTGTAGATGAAGACAGCTGTTTCACATGCAGTTTAAATTTTTTTATGACAGAAGGTTCAATAACTGCAGAGCCTGTATGCAGGAAAATGACAAGAATGTGATAAGAATACGCTTTACTGCATAAAATAGGAATATCTATACAAATGTTTTGCAAAAATGGGCATTCACATTTTTAAATATCGCTGAAATGGGAAAAAAATCAGGTGCTAAAATGGGTTCCACTTTGGCCTTGAAACGTCCGACATTTTTCGCTCAAATATCCTATCAATGCATTAAAATGTCATCTGTCGTCTCTGGGACAATCTTGTTAAATAAAAAAAGCTACATTTAAGTTTACCCACCAATAAACAATTTTGCAATGTTATTATTTATGTAAATTGGGTGAGGTAGAAGATGTTTAACACTTTGTACTTAATGTAGTGTGAAAAGTATTCTTAATACAGAATAAGCTTTAAACTGTTATTTCTAAAAATACAACGTATAGCAAGATTGAAGCATGTTGTATTTTCAGCAATATTATAAATGTTTAGATTACAGAAATTTCTATCCAATACATCTAGCCAATGCAGAATAAACAAACACACAGCAAATAACACACAGTAAAACTTAGCGTACATAAAAAAAAAATCAGGATTCTTTTATTATTATTTATTCAATAAAGTATGGGCCTTTATCTATTATTGTAGTTTATGCTAATAAAAGATTTGTATTGCTGCATATAATGATGCAGGAGATCGAGGAGAAATGCTTTGGGTATACTTAGGCCAACTAAAATTAATTAGTAGATTTTCATCCAAATTTTTGAAAAAAAAGGGTGAGTGGGAGGATTTTATTTATTAATTTTTATTTCTTATGAAACCCTCTTGTGACGTGTTCTTCAAATATGGAAGTGTAATAATAAGCTTATATCGTGTATATACATGTATAAGGAATCGTACATAATATTTCAAATCTTAACATGAATAAAAAGCTCTGATTGGCAACCACTGTTCTACATGTAATTGCTGCTTTAGAAACCTAAACAGCAAAAACAAAAAAGAATGCTCTCTTCAGTTGGACTACCATCACCAAATGTATGTGTCTTTCTAAGCGACCATGTTTTTGTCTCCATAAAATGAAACAAATATGCAACTAAAGAATTACGAGTACAGAATAAAATGAAACAGTTTTCAAAACAAAAGGGCTGGTGCTTTTATGATTCTTCTAATAGATGCAAATATAATTAATATGTAAAACATGAACTTAACCAAAAAGGAGAAGTTGTTTAATGGCTCTATTGAGGGTATTGGGACTGAAGGTGATTACTGTTTGTCAACAAAAAAATAGCCATGGGTAAATCTAATTGTATGTTTGCCTACTTTTTGAACTCAATATATTGTCATATATTTAACAAGTTTGTGCTTGCATCATTTTGTTTATACAGTTACGTTTTTGTACCAATGTGTTCAACAATTCTTGCTCTTTCAAAGGGTATAATTCACGTTCCAAAATTCCTGCCACAAAGTCATTTTTCAATAAAAAATCAACGGTTTTATAATTACAGAAATTTGTGTCATGCCGCGATTTGCCATCTTGGACACAGCGTATTACTTGTAACCCGATTATTTCATGCCCTTCTCGAAATCAATCTCTATACACGGTAGACGATTTTGTCATCATAGAGCTGCAGAATCTTTTTTAATTACTCGAAGAAATACGAAAACCGAAATTTGAAACAGGAAGTTTGGAAGGAAACAAAATTTTAGACGGTTACTGGAAACGGAGATGAACAAAATCCGGAAATCGTAAAATTTTCAAAATAAAAAAAAATCGGGGCGGGACGATTTTAGAGGGGCGGGCGGGGATGAAAATCTATCAATTAATTTTAATTGGCCTTATTAAACATTTATTACCTTATTGTTGTTACATATTTCTCACAGAAAGCGAAATCTCTCTTTTCATCCTCACACATGAAAAATTGGCTGATAAGATTAGTTTGTTCCATGAATAATGATTGGTCCTGGACCCGATTGATTTTAAAAACTTTAACCTGAAACTGACACTTTGAATTTCTATGTTTAGTGGACCATGAAAATGGTGTCAAAAGTCTAATTTTGTTTTAAAATAAGAAAGATCATATCATAAGGAACATGTGTATAAAGTTTCAAGTTGATTGGACTTCAGCTTCATCAAAAACTACCTTGACCAAAAACTTTAACCTGAAACTGACACTTTTAATTTTTATGTTTAGTGGACCATGAAAATGGTGTCTAAAGTCTAATTTTGTTTTAAAATAAGAAAGATCATATCATAAGGAACATGTGTACTAAGTTTCAAGTTGATTGGACTTCAGCTTCATCAAAAACTACCTTGACCAAAAACTTTAACCTGAAGTGGGACGAACGGAGGCACAGACCAGAAAACATAATGCCCCTCTACTATCGTAGGTGGGGCATAAAAAGTACGAATATATATTCTTACAAGCGTGAAAAACGTCAACCAAATTTATTCATAATCGGGAACACCTTATTCAAAATAGTCTTCGTCTCACAACGTATAATACTTTAGCTATTTGACCAACGATGTTTAAAAAAAAAGACAACGAATTTAATGTCATATTTTCCTATTTTTAAATGTTGGGCAGGGAGAAAAACAAACCAGCAGATTTAAGTCTGTTCAACTGGCAAGAATACCCGTAAAGCGGACAAGCAGTTTATTCTTTAAAATTGCTGTCATTGAATATCAAGAAAGAAAATAAATCCCGAAATTGATTTGTAACTTTAATATTCAATAGTTTTCCTAGAAAATATTCACATCCCTTGGGAATTATTAGTGTACGTCCAGTTGCATATATATTACATGAATGTCGGAACAATTGTGATGATGAAGAATTTCTTCCTTTATTCGAGAACAATCTAATGATCGATGAACCAAAGGAAGTTATATATCGACCTGTATTTCAATCAAATTGGATCTCTTCTTCTTTTGGTATATGATAGTCTATCGAATTCGATGAATACATACTGTTGACATACGTGGACTAGTCTATTTACCAAACTTTTACCACAATATACACAAAATGTATGTTTGGTTGTTTCTTTCTTATGTTCAATGTATACATGTATATATTTTAAATTGCGCTATAGTTCCGTAACTTTCTATCAAGGCGTATAAACGAATCGTAGACAAGTACGTTCATTTTTTTAAATCAATATTTCTGATATGTTCCAAACTGTCCTTTACTATTGACAACGAGTATATATTACATTTTCCCAAATTAACCCTTGGAAAAAATTTGTAAATAGATTTTTATTTCATCAAATCTTTTTTTTTGGGGGTATTATTTATATATTTTTTTAAATAATATTCTTTACACCAGAAATGTTATTTGTAAACAAGCGTATGAGAGCTTTCTCGAGGCCTATTATATACTCCTCAGTCCCAGTCTACTGAGGCTCATCTGTTGTACCCTGTACTTCATTTAACACTAGCCCTCAACGCCCCTGCTAACTAAGCGAGGTGTTCATCCCAGGTCTCCTGCTGTAGGTCCACAAAACATATCACAGCATCCATCAAGTTCCGGTTTTGTCGTTCTACTTGACCATTAGATGAGGGTATGTAAGGGGTAGTCATGGCCTTATGTATTTGTAACAGGTTACCAACTGCTTTGAATAAGGAACTTTCGAAATTGCGTCCCTGGTCTGAGAAAATTTCTAAAGGATAACCAAATCTTGAGGAAAACATCATTTATAGCTGCTCGTGCTGTAACTTCTGCTGTTTGTGAAGGCAAAGGTATACATTCTTTCCATTTAGTAAATTGGTCAACTATCATCAAGATGTTCTCATTTATGAGTTTATTATGACCATTCTGGGCATTTCTAAATATATATATCATTCAATGAAACTTTCCAAAAAGAGGATACACTTTCCAATAAATCTCCCGAGTTTCTCAATCTCAGTACCACTCAATTTACAAATACGTCCCGACACTGTCAGATTTTTGTACCTTCCTCTCTCAATCTCTAAATCGTAGGCACTGATACGGAATTTTGCCAATAAATAAACTCATCATAGAAACCAGGATTTTAATTTTATATATACGCCATACGCGCGTTTCGCCTACAAAAGACTCATCAGTGACGCTCGAATCCAAATAAATTTTAAAGGGTAACTTCGCAAAAAAATCAAAATTTTATATTATGTTTATTTGATATAAATAATTATATATTCATTAAAAGTATTGTTCAATTCTTCTAGATAAGTGATTAAAATATAAAAATTAAAATCCCACTATCACTTCACGATACAAATTGTCACCTGATGAGTATATTTGAATAAAATATCTGAATATCTGTTTTCAATATATGATTATATTTGAGTTGTTGAATTGTTTATTATGTTTTCGTAAGTTATAAAATTAAAGATAACTTGATTTAATAAGTATTTATATACTGAAAAATTGCACTACAATGAATGGCAGTATTACTACGACTGGTCTTCACTCTTTGCCATAGAAATCGTACAACTACTCGAGTTAGGTGTAGGCATTTTGAATTTATGAGAATTTTCCAAAACATGGTTTCTCAATGAAATAAACATAATAGTTCTTGAAAAACTGGTCATTATCGTGATACATGGACTGCCCGTAGGGCAGTGATATTGACAGCAATTTAGATTGAAACTTTAATTCTACAAACAACATCCTACTGGATTTTGAATTTAGTAGTGAACGTAATACTCAGATTGGATTCCTAGAAGATTTCCGGATACAGATAAAGATAAACGATTGGACTCATATTTTGACACTTAAGTTGACAGTAATATTTGTGTAATACTTCTTGTAAACTTTTGTATAATAAATATTGTTAAATTTTACTATTGATTTGTGTCTTTTGTTGGCTACAATTTAAAGGCGATTTCTGGCCGTAACAAAATCAATATCCAAAATCTGAGCTATTAGCGATATTTCCAGATATAACAAAATACCAAATTGACAAAGCCAGAAAACATGCATTTGTATTTGGACCTGGTGCAGTAATCAGAACAGAACCAACCAAGCACAATAGGCAGTGAATGGATATAAGTAAAATATCCCATGCTATCGAATTTTTCAGTGATCCATCATTTCTACAGATTTTACCTATGGCACAAGAGACATTAAACTTGATTCAGGGGAAATAATAACAATACCTGAAGTAATTCGGACTATGATGCATTAAAATCTTCTTCGTTTATATACAAGTTACTGCACAGAGAACTCATTTTCACCTCTAAGCAATTCAACCTTATTTCAAATTTTGAAAGCTTGTGCAGCTTCAAAGAGAACATGACTTAAAGGGGTTGACAACATAGCTGGTGATGGTTCTACGGCCGTTGACACTTTAATCACATTGGTTGACAGGTTAGAAGAACCAGAAGAATGATTGATTGATTGTTGGTTGCTTAACGTCCAGTGGCAAATATTTCATGCATATTCAGGACGAGAACAAGTTCACAATAAATACAATAGGTAGGTTAGTATAATTGAGGTCATCTGGGATAATGGTAAGAGAAATTTGGACTGCCACTGGAAAATGAGGGTATTTTGGATAGGGACAGAAATTTTGCCTTGCAACAGGTCACCTACGGACCCCTCAAAAGAGTTGTTGCAAGGGTTCTTAACGTGCAAAGAGCATGGCACTCTCTTTACACGAGGCATCGGATTTAACGTCCCCCTTCTGACCGGACGTGACTGCGAACTTGATACATCCCGCACAGCCAAACGGACGCCCCACTTCGGCAAGCGTTTTACTGCCGGTCGGGAGAAGACCAAGTGACCATATTTCTATACCCCAGTCACCCTTTGGGATTAAACGATGTATAGGAAATGTAATGAATGGAAAATTGATGTAAAGAATAGACTTTCAAACACTAAAATATATTTAAAAACAGATTATAAGCTACACATTCAAAGAGAAGATGAATGTGCATATCATTGCCAGCAGTATGCATTAAGCGATCCAAAAACTGCAGCATTCAGACATGTCTGTACACACACACATTTAAAATCATGTAATCGATGTGATTTATTCACTACCGCAATTGACAAAATTCTAGAAGCAGTAAATTCTTACCAACATGCAGATAAAAATGTTCTCTTGCAGGATGTTCAGTGCTCAGAACGACAAATTTCTGAAGTGTGAATTTGATTCCCAACACGTTATTGCATACTGTTGGTGTAATTAATTCAAATTGTTGGTAACAGCATAGACAAAAGAAGTACACCCTATTTGTTCACAAAATGTCTTGAAATTTCTTTTCTCTACACTGTCGTTCAAGAAATTTGGCGTTTTAAATGTAAAGATAACTTTGAACTTTTGAAATCAATACGGACTGATTCAATATTCTTAAAAAAAAAACAATTTAACGGCTGATTTAAGTAGCGATAACAGGATGAACAAGAACTTCCCGTACGCTGATTGAATTTAGTTTGTAGATAATATGTTACATATAATGATAAAGAAGCTACGATCAAGACATGTTGAAAATAAACAAAGTATCTGCATCAGATACGACGTTTTATTCACTGTTGTATTCGCCTATAGAAAATCATATTGACGTTTACACTGTGCGGCTCTAACAACAGGTGCTCCGGATTTACACATTTAGAGTTATGCCTAAGTGTATAATATCTTAATGATCACCGTGTGGCGAGTAATGGGGATTACAACCTTTAAATATTCTTCTATCTAGCATATTCATTCATATGTGAACTATTTCAAAATTGTAATTGCACGTGAGTATCAGATTCTTCACAATTTTATTAATAAGTAAAAAATTCATATTCAGGTTGATTGTTTTTCTCGCAAAGATTCTGTCGATTTAACATTTGTTCTTGGAAAACGAATAAAAGCCACTTGAACATCCTTGGAAATCAACAATTTGACAATGCTTGGGCAAAAATTGTACATGCGTTTGTGCAGCATAATTTGTGATTTATATCCTTGTATATATCAAAAGAAACTACTAAATGTACATCCTGTTCCATGAAACAAAGGAATGAAACCTTGAAAGTTGTATCAATTTGCAAAAATGAATATCATCGATAACTTGGACAGCAGTCTATCTACAAAAAAATACTCTTTTTGGTTCAAAGTTGAAAATATTTCTAACTACTATAGATAAAGAAGACCTATTATCTCAAACTGACACTACCAAAAAACGAGACTGACGCATGCTTATAATATAGTTACTAGCATCTTCATCCAAGAAGACAAACTTTACAATAAGCTGGAGATATGATATAACTTTGTCCTTTTAATTTGTTAGTGTGTTTTGTTTTTGTTTTCTTTTTTGGGGGGAGGGGATGATAATTATTTTGTTTACACTTGTTTAAAAGTAAAAAAAAACATGCTTGACCAGACAAACATACCTTCAACCACACATCAAGCAGAAGAGTGGAATAGTCCTACAAGCAACTCAGATTGGAAATAAAAATATTCATCCTCATTATCGTCGTCGTCGAGTGCGTGTTCACATAAGGTTTTGCTAGTGAGATTAACCGAACAATTCAGCAGCTTTACAAATACCGTAACAACATAATTGGAAACAATGCAGAACGAAATAGTAAGATTGACAAGTCAGGTAACTGGACTACGGTCTGTTGTCCGAGGCCAAAATCAAGCTATCATACGCATAAATACTTCCAAAGTAAATGATTTTTGTTGGAAATTTATGAAATTCAAATAAGAGACGTGTGAAGATAAAATGAACTGCAATTAAATAATATGGATCTCTTAATTTGCACAATTTTATTTAAACTGATATCTAATATTGTTGCCTGTTCTGCACGTTAAAAAAATAATAATTTGCAAATCAAAAATTTTTCTAGTATATTGAACCAGTTATCCTTGTAAGACATAAAATCTAGACCAACAGCTAAGAACTTTAATGTGTCAACAAAAACAATGTAAAAATGTTGCTTTGGGGCATTTTGTAGTTGAAAAAGAAGATTAAAGGTTGTAGAGTGCCTTTAGATCAATTTTTAAAAGTATTTTTCAGCACAGGGCATTGCAAATGTACTTTTCAAACGGAAACAAATTAATAAGATTATTGTTTTGAAATTTATCAAGATTCTTCGCTTTTGTTTGATTATAGTTATCAAAGGTACCAGGATTATAATTTATACTACGCCAGACGCGCGTTTCGTCTACATAAGACTCATCAGTGACGCTCATATCAAAATATTTATAAAGCCAAACAAGTAGAAAGTTCCAAAAAGTTGTGCCAAATACTTCTAAGGTAATCTATGCCTGGGATAAGAAAATCCTTAGTTTTTCGAAAAATTCAAAGTTTTGTAAACAGGAAATTTATAAAAATGACCACATTATTGATATTCATGTCAACACCGAGTGTTGACTACTGGGCTGGTGATACCCTCGGGGACAAAACGTCCACCAGCAGTGGCATCGACCCAGTGGTGTAAATAGTTATCAAAGGTACCAGGATTATAATTTATAGTACGCCAGACGCGCGTTTCGTCTACATAAGACTCATCAGTGACGCTCATATCAAAATATTTATAAAGCCAAACAAGTAGAAAGTTGAAGAGCATTGAGGATCCAAAATTCCAAAAAGTTGTGCCAAATACATCTAAGGTAATCTATGCCTGGGATAAGAAAATCCTTAGTTTTTCGAAAAATTCAAAGTTTTGTAAACAGGAAATTTATAATCAAAGCCTTAAAGGCTGTAAAAGCAATTGCTGTCATGTTAATGTTTGGGGACTTATATATAATAATTAAACCTGACATGAGTGTTGTCTAGTTAGAAGTAAGAAGGTTTTAACTTTATATAAATAAAAGACTTTAGCAGAAAGTCATTTTTAATATGTTTTATATTTCACAAGGAGAAAACACTTTTACCAGGCTAAAGTTGGGGTCAAATATACATGTGCTGAAACATATAACTCAAAAAGAAATCATCATGGATTATCCCCTGGTAGTGTTTGTAACTGGGCAATAATTTCCTTTATTGATTTAATTTTAACAATTTTCATTATTAAGTTATATTTAACCATTAACACAAATGACTAAGTTAAAACATTTCAACTTTCCAGACGCAAATGTTAAAAAACGGGAAAGAAATAAAATATCTTACAAGACATAAACATGTAAAGAATAAATGTATATTTCAGCTTAATAAAAATATTTTCATAATGGTACTTTGTCATCATTTTTAAAATAAGTTCCAAACATTATTTCTCAGTTGATATACATGTATGTCCTTCTGATGCGGTACGAGCACAGGCACTTGTTTCTATCCAAAATAGTTTTATATGGATAGTCGACCTTCCTATGGATAGAAACAAGTGCATGTGGGTACGAGATAACTATAAATATCATGCAATCCCGAAAAGGGGGGTCATCACAGACAAACATGACATTAAATCGTTATCACTGAACTAGTATATGTATTGTTTAGGGCCAGTTGAAGGACGCCTCCGGGTGCGGGAATTTTTCGCTGCATTGAAGACCTGTTGGTGACCTTCTGCTGTTGTATGTTTTTCTATGGTCGGGTTGTTGTCTCTTTGACACATTCCCCATTTCCATTCTCAATTTTATTATACGAACAAGAACAAACAGCTCTACGTTGCTTTGACATTTATCAATTTTCAGGAAACATTGCGAAAAATGATCTTCAATATTTCGAAAACATGTGAAATAAAATTGCTAACACGGTGGACCGTCGAGTGTCAACAAACGTAGTAGACTTGTTCACTGAAAAGACGAGGATAATGGTTTCATCTGACATTTGTTATGCATACCCAGTTTTTATCATGATATTTAAAAAGACGTACTTTTTTTCAATCTATGTAACTAGAAAATTCCAAATTGAAATATCTCTTCATCTGGACCGACTTAGCATCTACTACGTTTGGACGGGTCCATTTCATTAGTAAGGTGATCGATAAATATTACGGAGTTTTGACAGAAAAGGAAAACGAACTTATTGTTATGTGTTTTCAACAAGGGTTTCGTTCCGCTAAATTATTTGCGCAAACAAAGTTTGTCTATTTTTAGATTACAGGTAATCATTTGACACTACGCATTAACCTGTGTAGTGATTTTGATTTTACGATAAATGTATGAATGAACGATAATTTTATGAATGAACAAGAGCACCTGACCTCTTAAAGAAACACAAATTAAACATATAAAACCGTATTTAATAGGAGATAATTCAGTTAAATTTTCAATACTAAATCAACAACTGAAATGAATCCATATTTTATTGAAACATCGTATGAACGGCGGAAAACGGAATCGCAGTTATAAAAATGTACTTTTTTTCACTCGGACTTCTATGTTATTTGATAGTCAAACGGTTGACCCTTTAAATACAAAAATACATCTACAAGAACATATTCTGAAACTTCTTAAATCCACTAACGTTTTTTTAAAGTTTCAAGCTATGTATTGCATTAGAAAACATACATAGGTGTTAAAGAATGACAGACCAGGAGCCTGTTTAACAAAATACTATGGCTTGATATGGGCGGAGTCTCTGATCTGGGTCACAAAGATGGCCATACGCGATAACATAAAAGCAATTGCTTTAAAAATGACCACATTATTGATATTCATGTCAACACCGAAGTGTTGACTACTGGGCTGGTGATACCCTCGGGGACGAAACGTCCACCAGCAGTGGCATCGACCCAGTGGTGTAAATAGTTATCAAAAGGTACCAGGATTATAATTTATAGTACGCCAGATGCGCGTTTCGTCTACATAAGACTCATCAGTGACGCTCAAATCAAAATATTTATAAAGCCAAACAAGTAGAAAGTTGAAGAGCATTGAGGATCCAAATACATCTAAGGTAATCTATGCCTGGGATAAGAAAATTTGACAGTTTTGTCTTATTGTCTTATGTTTCTTTGGTTGTGTAGTATATCTTTTTTTTTCTTTTTTCAATCTGCAGCGAAGATTATATTCTGCATTATCATCATGGACTGAGTGAAGCCACACTTTCAGAGGAAACATATAAGGACATTTTCATCTTTTATGATAACGCTTTCTGCAAAACAAAACAGGTGCCTAAAACTGACAACATTTTAGTTTAACAAAGACCTTCGTAGTATTTTTCTTTCATGAATAACGGCAAGTTTGCCAAAGTCTTGATATCAAGGTCTAATAAAAACAACACCTCCATATTACTATTCAACAAGGAAAATCGTGATCCTGATAATGCATAAGCCTTATAACACTACCATTTCAGTTCTGCAGCGTCAATTACCAAACATTTGTAAAAAGGTATCCTAAAATACAATTACCAAAGCATGGACATTTTAAGAACATGTCATTAAAATTGACGAGTTGTGTACGATAAAAAGTATTTACATTACAAAACAAGAACACAAATGGGGAAAAGGGATTGTTTTAGTGCAGTATAGTATATATAATTGGCTTAAACTTAAGGGGACAGAACAGCATGTTTTGGAGAATTGTCCAATTTTGTCCGACAAAACACCCGAAGGTATCATTATTGCACACAAGTGACAAGATGCTGTCTCAAGCTGAAAGTTACCAACACATCACTGCTAACTTTGTTGAACAATTTCTCCAATTTCTTCAACCTCTCTCCTAAAGAATCTTCAAATTAAGGACAAAAGGAAAAGTCTAGAAACCATCTTAAAGGAAACAAATAAATTTGTATCATCATGTACACAAAAAATGACAAAGATTTAGAAGGTAGGTAGAAGCCCTAACCAGGATGACCAATTAATTAGAAGAAGAATTAAGTGGAAAAATAAAACCGAGACAATCATGTTTAATTCAGAAATCTTACCTTTACTTATTTCAGGTGACATTTATGCATAAATAATAATAATAAAAAAGATTTGTACAAAATAAATACTAGTTGGCGAAAGGAGGAATCATCGGATCCATCACTATTAAAGATTTCTAATATTGTAAGGGATTTACTGTCCAAAACTGATAAAGCAGAAAAATGGTGACACTTCGAAAGAAAAATCAGGAAAAGGCAAAGAGAAGGGCAAATAACCAAACAAGGACCAAGTGACTTGTTTACACCAATTGGGTTATATCTCGTGATTGTTCTTCTTTGTGTTATGTTCCAGGAATTTCATTCATAAAAATGGAGAGATACACATGTTTTTAGCTCACCTGGCTGGCCTACAAGTGAGCTTTTCTCATCATTTGGCGTCCTTCGTCAAAAATCTTCTCCTCTGACTACTGGGCCAAATTTAACAACACTTGGCCACAATCATCATTGGGGTATTTAGTTTAATAAATGTGTCCAGTGACCAGGCCAACCAACCAAGATGGCCGGCATGGCTCAAGATAGAACATAGGGGTAAAATGTATATTTTGGCTTATATCTCTGTAACCGAACCATTGAGAGCAAATCTGACATGGGTTAAATTATTTATCAAGTCAAGATCTATCTGCCCTGAAACTTTCAGACGAATCGGACAACCGGTTGTTGGGTTGCTGCCCAAAAATTGGCAATTTTAAGGAAATTTTGTCGTTTTTGGGTATCTTGAATATTGATAAAGATAGAGATATAAACTGTATACAGCAATAATGTTCAGTAAAGTAAGATCTACAAATAAGTCAACATGACCCAAATGGTCAGTTGATCGACCCCTTTAGGAGTTATTGCACTTTAAATTCATTTTTTACCAATTTTTCGTATATTTTTGTAATTTTTTACAAAAATCTTCTCCTGAAACTATCGGGCCAAATTTAAACATAATTGGCCACAATCATCATTGGGGTATAATCTCGTTTAAAAAATGTGTGGTGACTCAGCCAATCAACCAAGATGGCCACCATGGCTAAAAAAGAAATAGGGGTAAAATGTAGATTTTGTATTATAACCCTGAAACCAAAGCATTTAGAGCAATTCGGAAATGGGATTAAATTATTTGTCAAGTCCAGACATATCTGCTTGTTTATAGAAACTATTAAACAGAAATGGCTGTTGAAATTGTCTTAAAGTATATAGATGTTTAACTTTATTTAATGTTGGTTTATATGTATTAAAACATGTATATAAGTTAAGTATTCACAAATTGCAATATTAAAAAGGTTGGTTTTGATAATTAAGTTAGTAAATTTTTAGAAGCTGGAAAGTCTTTATTGGTTCTACTATGGGAAAGAAAGATTGTTCTGCAGGGTGTAGCTTTATACGACTGCAGAGGTCAAACCCTGAACAGTTGGGGCAAGCTTGATACAGCTCTGAATTTGAATTGTGATCAAAGTTTTGACCTAATATTAGTGTCTGATGACACAAAACAAATGTCAAGATCTTACAAATATATTGTGCAATATTATGAAATTAAAAATTCTTCGGAATATGAGATATCTGGAAAAATATTGAAAACTGCTACCACTTTCGTTTTTTTGCAATTAGTCTTAAATCGGACATTTCTTTATACATAATTTACAAAAAGTGTAAGGGAGGTAAATTATAACAAACCAAACATTGTATGTAAAATGTACCGGTTGGCCGGGTCACGCCACACATTTTTAAACTAGATACCCCAAAGATGATTGTGGCCAAGTTTGGATTAATTCGGCCATGTAGTTTCAGAGGAGAAGATTTTTGTAATAGATTACTAAGATTTACGAAAAATGGTTAAAAATTGACAATAAAGGGCAATAACTCCTAAAGGGGTCAAATGACCATTTCGGTCATGTTGACTTATTTGTAAATCTTACTTTGCTGAACATTATTGCTGTGTACAGTTTATCTTTATCAATAATAATATTAAAGATAATAACCAAAAACAGCAAAATTTCCTTAAAATTACATATTCAGCGGCAGCAACCCAACAACGAGTTGTCTGATTCATCTGCAAATTTCAGGGCAGATAGATCTTGACCTGGTAAACAATTTTACCACGTGTCAGATTTGCTCTTAATGCTTTGGTTTTTGAGTTATAAGCCAAAAACTGCATTTTACCCCTATGTTCTATTTTTAGCCATGGCGGCCATCTTGATTGGTTGGCGGGGTCACGCCACACATTTTTTAAACTAGATACCCCAATGATGATTGTGGCCAAGTTTGGTTTAATTTGGCCCAATTGTTTCAGAGGAGAAGATTTTTGTAGAAGTTAACGACGACGGACGCAAAGTGATGGGAAAAGTTCACAAAGAACCTACAATTGAAACAGTCAGCAAAGTCCTTGAAATAAAAAAAAAGATAAAAGTGTAGAACCTACTATTGAAACAGACAGCAAAGTCCTTGAAATAGAAAAAGATAAAAAATGTAGAACCTACTATTGAAACAGACAGCAATGTCCTTGAAATAGAAAAATATGAGAATGAATATGAGGTCAACCTCAGCGGTCCAATAAGGCTGTGTCCTGTGGAGCACCGGTTTTTAGATTTTTAAAAAATTTTGTTGGTCTTTTAATAATTGTTTTTTTCTTCAATTCTCTTCTTTGTCCTAGGAATACAAATTGTGTGTTTAGCTGTTTATTTTTTAATTATATAAAACACTTACCAAAATATTTCTTATACATCTTTTCATCATAAATGTCTGATATGGTTTCTTTTTTCTGATTCCTGTTTTTTTTTAATCGGTGATCAAGGTGTTTCCAGTTGTCAGATAAAATAAAAAAAAAAACAAATTCAAATTCAAAAAACGAAGTATGGTTCAACATGTTCAATGTTCATTTTAATAATTTACATAAAACTTAAGGGAACTGGATTATTGTATGTAAGTTTTAAAAATTTTTAAGCATGTACATAATTTGACCTATGTTTTTAAAATAGTTCTTCATACATGTGTGACTCAGTACAAAGTTAAGCGTCTGTTTTTCAATTTTCAATACTCAGTGATTTCTACTTGTCCTGTTTGTTTTCATAATTTTTTTATGGTTTTCTAGTGCGTTTTTTTATCATTGTTTAATCCTATTTTTCATGCATGGCCTCATCCGACTGCAAGTCAAGTAAGCAACCGTCAAACGACCAAAAAAATCTAACAAGAAACCGAGAGCAACTGTATATAAAACGAAAGTGGATTCCGTTTTAATATTTTAGATTCGAAAATTTTAAAAATAGATTAATAACGCAACAATATTTCAATGATAAGTGATTGTAAAATAAGACGTTAATCTATTAATATCACTTGTTATTTGGTAAGTTTTATTTGTATTGATTTTGCTTCAATCCAGGAGCAATACACATTTTAAAAAAAAATCCCCGTTTATTATTACTTTCTCAAATACTACTGCGCATGTCTAACCTAGTCTCGGGTTAATTTAACAACTTTTATACCAAATCGTAAAATTGAGGGGTTGTACCCACCGGGGAAAAGGGGTGGGGGTGGGGGGTAACTTCAATATTTTTTGGTAGGGGTGTGCTATTTTTGCCAAGAACGAGAGAAAACAAGATGCTGAGAAGAAAAAAAAGTCAAGATTCTAAAGAACAAAAAGGCAGCCAAAACACCTGAAGATATTAAAGGAAATAAGAAAAAAAATGAGAATGAAAAAAGCCTACATCAGAGAAAGTGAAAAGTATGCTGGAAATGGCAAAGATAATGCCTTTCGCAAAAGTCGGTTAACATATATTTTACAATGTTAAACATAGTTATGATGGATCCAGAATTTTTCATAAGTTGGGGCCCACTGACTGCCTAAGAGGGGCCCCACTCTGATCACGCCAGTAAATCAGCCCCTGAGCTTCGTCAAAATATGACTTTCGTGGTTTTTTCCTAAATAATTCATAACCAAAAAAATATCTTAATTCTTAGTTACAGACTGGTAGAATGTGGAATTTACCCCTTCAAAATGAAAATTGCAAACGATTTGCATACTAGAATGTTTTTTTTTATTATATTATTAAAATAAGATGATGTGTGTGATATGAAAACTAATGAGAAAATTCCGCCAGATCCAGGATATATTTATAAAATGTTATAGGAATCAAACCAGTCTTCTCTGATTAAACTATAACACCAGGAGATGAAAGCAAGCCATCTTCTCCCATGCAGTCCTCCGTCACGGAAGTGGTGGTTATGGTACCAGAGGAGGAGCTGAGACAGCTGGACCCTGAGGTACAGGGGAGCCCTGGGGATTCATTAGAGGTATGTGAGGGGTCAGAAGGGGGGTCTGAGGGCGCCACTGATGTTGAGGTGAAGGGGAGGTGGGAAGAACAAGAAAAAAAGCAGGCCAGACAAAAAGAGGAGAGCTGCCAGACGAAAGGCCATGACAGGGGCCTCACCTAAGGGTCAGGGGGTGTGTTGGGACCAGTCTGGCTCCCAAGCTCACAATGAGGTGGCAACATCTCACTTTGGAGGGCAGGGTGGATCAATTGGCACTGGATTGTCTTGTCCAGTGTCTGGCTGTGAAGCTCGTGGACCAGGCCTGGAAGGGCACATCCTAGCGTAGCATGTGGCCGAGGTGTTCCGTGACCTAAGTGTTTCAGACCCAGGGTTAGCCCGAGTGCGCCTCACTTCGTTGATCACACTCTTCCGGGTGCCGCTGTGGGGAATCCCATCCACTGGGTTATAAGCCAACTGGAGACTGTGGGGCAGACTCCAGAAGACCTCAGTGCTGAGCCATGGCAGCAGGTGGCAAAGGTGGTGGGAACAGTGAGGGCAACCTCTCCATGGGAGATTTTACGGGTGGCCCACCTCAATGGTAGCCGTCTGTACGGAGTTAACCCGTATGCGGGCAGCTCTAGTTGTAAATAGTGACATCAGGGCCCGTTGGCCATTTATAAATGAATTTACAGCCAGTTGGCTCCTAGTTAATGAAATTAAGGGCCCGTTGGCCAAGATGAAATAATGTATATATGTATAATCCTGGGGAGTGTGTCTTAGGGATCCCAGGGGTGTCGGAGATAGGGGGTACCACCTGTTGTTCAATTTCCAAGGGGGCGGGTCCATTGTATTTCATTTAAGGGTCCCATACTTATATTCCACCAGAATAGAGTCTTGTTTTTCTCCGGGGGTTACTCCTTCTATATAAAGACGGGGGGAGTGTAATACCTCGGGGTCGTCGGTGGTGGTCCACTGACGGAGGAGACAGATCCGGAAGACGTAAGAGCCTCGTTTCGGATCTGTCAGTCAAAACCTAGAGCCAGAAACCAGTACAAGCAACGCTGATTCTGGACGACTAAACATTCGACTAATCAGACGAATACTTACAAGAGATCGCCACGGTAAGTGTTGAGAAAGCTTACAAACCTTTAACAACCAGAGTGCCAGAGCAAGAAAAGGGGAGAGTACCTGACGAGGAAAGGTGGATGATTTTATTCTGTCCGTATATTTGCATCTACAGGTAAAGAAATGTTATCTTATTTAGAAGTTAAAAACACAACAATGGTTTAACTATAAGAGTTGAACCCTTTACTTTGAGCTTACAAGCTAAATCTGAGATGGGTTGATTGCAGGCATTTTCCATGCCTCTACTGTACCATGGATCTGGACAGTAGAAAGCAGATGGCGTTAATATCCAGCCTACCTGACAACACCAATTACAGAAAAAAATGGGGGTTGGACTCGCACCATTTTACATGGCAGCATAAGTAAATCAGAGGACCTCCTATACTATGGAGATAATACAGCATTAATGGGGCTGAAAGTTTTGGCAGACAGGGTGCGAAATACTTGCATCCTTCAGATTTGCAACAAAATTTTGAAAAAGAGGCAAGTTATTTTTTTACATATTATGATAATAAACCGGCTTATTGTTCAATCTATTTGAACGCCTCAGTTGTGCTTGAGGGCGTGGTGCAGGTGCTCCATTGAAAACAGGTGGGCGTGGTGCAGGTGGTCCATTTAAAACAGGTGGGAGTGCTGCTGGTGGTCCATTTATAACAGGTGGAAGTGGTGCAGGTGGTCCATTTAAAATAGGTGGGAGTGGTGTCTGTAGTCCATTTATTACGGGTGGGAGTAGTGCCGGTGGTCCAATGATAACAGGTAGGAGTGGTGCGGGTGGTCCATTAATAACAGGAGTGGGGATTTGCATATCATCATACATCTGTCGAAGTCCTCGATAGAATTGAAAAATAAGCCCCACTCCTGTTATAATCAGTACAAATATTGCATGCATCCAATTTAATTAATTAACTTATATTAAAGAGGTAATAATTTAAATTTAATAACCCTAGGTGATGTTTCTAATTATGATTGCTTTAATGAAAATAGAAGACATTTAATTAGCTCACTATGATGAAGTTAGCTCAATCTCTTCAATCCTCCCACTTTCCCTCATTCTTTCCGAAAAGGCACGCTGCCTTACATTTCTCCTCGTGTACTGTCTCCTGCGCCTCTGCGGAACTTTCCTAGTTATAAATGCCACTGTTCATAAAAAATAAAATAAGTATTTCAAAATTCTACCTTAAAAATACACTATAATCAATCATTTAAGGTATACATGTACACTTGTCAAGAGTATTGAGAACAGTGAAAGAACATTTTTAATCATCACCTTAGCGATATGTCCATAATTAATTAGTAAATATTTGTATTGACTAGTGAGCACAATTCTTTTTAAACATGTTGATCGAACTTGCATGTATTACCATGATTACAATGACATGAATGATAATAGAAGAAATAACAGCAAATTAACAACTTACCAACGCAAGAAACCACAAACCCAACCAATACTGCTTGATTCTGCTCCCTAGAATAAAAATATATATTATTATTTTTTTAATTCACAGAACTGAAATGGCAACTTCTTGAACCAGCCCCCATTAAATCAAGAAGTGGGGGTGGAGGAGGATGAGATGTTGGAAAGTGAACAATCTGTTGATGAGGTGCAATAACCATGTACCTCAATTAAAGATGAACAATTTTAATAATGTATCATGTAAACAATGTATGCTAGACATTTGTTTTTGTTATATAAATTAAATATATATATATATCTAGTCAACAGCTTTTTTTTTTTAAATTTTTTAAAGAACACTTAAGGTTTGTTTAAAAACAAAATAATTGAGAGGTGTATGATTACAAATAAGACAATTCTTTGTCAGACAATGTAGAGTGTATGTTGAGCTATCTATAGGTCAAAGTATGATCTTCCAACAAAACTCATTAGTTGCAAAGCAAAGCATTGAAAGTTTCAAAATATTGTATTAATTTTAACATACATACCACAGTGGTGGACTTCATAGGTGGTGTGGTGGGGCACATGTTCAAATCTGTTCCTGTTGTCGTCCTACTCTTTACATTTGGGATTAAAGGTCTAGTTGTCGTCGTCCTACTCTTGACATTTTGGGGTTGAAGGTCTAGAAGTTGTTGTAGTTACAGATGAAGTTGAAGTAGGTGAAACAGTGGGTTGTTTACCAGTTGAAATGGTTGGAGATTCCTCAGAATTCTGTTAAAAACAAAATGCTATGATAAGCCATTGGTGTGATATGGTACATGAATAAAACATGGTTTGTCTTTGTAATCATATATATTGAAAAGTCTCGATCTTGCCAATAAAGGAGGCTTTTTTTTATTGGTAACACAATGCTATATTGAATATATCAATAATATGTGATATGAGTGCAAAAAAAGGGGGACGAAAGATACCAAAGGGACAGTCAAACTCATAAATCTAAAACAAACTGACAACGCCATGGCTAAAAATAATAAAGACAAACAGAAAAACAATAGTACACACGACACAACATAGAAAACTAAAGAATAAACAACACGAACCCCACCAAAAACTAGGGGTGATCTCAGGTGCTCCGGAAGGGTAAGCAGATCCTGCTCCACATGTGGCACCCGTCGTGTTGCTTAAGTGATTACAAATCCGGTAAATAGTCTAATTTGCAACTGAGACAACTTGTAACTCTGTATCTAAATTCCATTCGTTTGAAAAATTAAACTTTTGTATGCTGAATGTGTGAATATATGACTGTTATTCAAGTCATAACATATTTTAAAGTAAACAATTATAGGTCAAAGTATGGTCTTCATCAGAGTCTTAGAGATAGTTTCAATATACAAATGTACATTTTGTAGTACATGTTGTCGCCTGTCGGGTTAGAATCTTTCATAGCCTGAAAGGATCTATTGATCTGTCTTTGAAAAAAAGTTACAAGAACTTTATACTTTTGCATCGATGGTAATTTTGTAATCCAAAAAGTGGAGTCATTGAAGATTTCTTTTTTTTTGAGGGGTGGTCGGACATATACTCGCAACACTCAAACAAATGAGTGCAAATTTATGTGAAAATCTTACACATTTCAGTGTGTTGATCCAAATGTCTGTGTCCTTATATGTGCATCTCACTGACTGACAATTGATTCCTGCTCCAACAATTTGAACAACATCAACAACTCCGTCAACGAAGAGAAAAGATTTCTCTGTCAATCTGTCAAATGTTATTTTCTTGATTTTCCGCTCTTTTACACCCTCATATGTATAAAGCCCATCTCCGCGAAACTTGCAATTATTCTCTTCTAACACAAAATCAATCACATTATATTTCTTGTCACAATCCTGTACTGCAAAACGACACGTAACACCACCAAGCACAAACATAAACAAAAAAGCAAATTTGGAACACAACAAAAGCAGCCATATTTCTTACAGTAATAGGTGAAATGCATTGTGGGATTGTTTTAGTCCATTCAATCGGCAATCCTACGGAATCACCGAATGGTGACGAATGGTTGTGTAGTTTAGGTCGTAAGGATGATAGAGTTAGCTCCCATACACTATACGGTTAATGTGACCACTGTTCAAAGGGGAACAATTGTTGTATTATGTTGTATTATGTACAGTGCAAGAGGTGATAAAATCAGAGAAAGAAAATTCTTCACATGCATTTATACCATTTACTTAAATTTCAAAGCAGAGTGATTAAATCATAATCAAAAGCATCTACCATTAACTCGGTTGATAAAACTAACTTATCTTTGGTTTTCATCAAACATTTTGTCTCTCAAGTATTGATAAAATCAAAGAAAGCAAACTCGCCACACACCTCGACTATATTTCTTAAAATCTCAAAATTATCTGAACTCAAATTGATAGATAAACCTTAATTATCTTTTGGTTTTCATCAAGCACTTTGTCCTGCAAGTGGTGGTACAATCGAAAAAATCAAACCCATCACGCAAATTGATTGCATTTTCTAAAAATTAAAACCAGATCAAGTGATAATCAAAAGCAGCTAAGCTCATATTGATTAACAAAACGGGCTAATCTTTTTTTTTCTTCCATCGAGCACTTTGTCCAGAACTACTAGAAGGTGGTCTTCTTTTCTATGACTATAATCAGCTAGCGAATCAAAGACAGGATATAAATATGACAGTGTTTGATACTCTTTACCAACACAATTTGAACCAACAGAACAAATTATGGACCAATACGCATTCTGCAAAAAGAACAGCATGAAGGGGAATTTGGAGATGAGAACCATGTTTGGTAGAAACATGTCTCTTGTTTTGACAAAAGTCAACGGGTATTATTATGTCAATTTATACAACAATAACCCGCGCAACCCAGGCAGGTGTTCCCTAGGGTGGGATGAATTTATCGAGATGACCACAATGCGTAATGTGTTGGAGCAGCTACATTCTCAATTTGAGGCAAGTTGTGTATTTTGTTAAGGTGTATTATGGTACTGCTCAAAGTTCCTTCTTTTTTCATCTCTTCAACTTTTAAGTTATTTTTTTTTCTAACAACTGGTGTGATGTTTTTTTTTTTGTTGTTAAATATTTAAGGACCCACAACAACAACCAAAGGAACAGATGTTCACCCCACCAACACCCTACATTGCCACACTAATAGTAACACCAGGGGGGAAAAGACAGCATGACACGGTCGGGGACGAACCTCAACCGAAGAGACAGATTGTTTCAACAGAGGGAAATGTTAACCCCCTAGAATTTTTTCAACATCTGCAGCAGTTTGAGGGAAAATAGTTGTTTTTATATGCAGTATATACTTCAAGAAACTATTCATATCATCATACACGTCATCTGTATATATTTCATAGGACAGACTATCAATCCGTATCAGTGAAAAGAAGATTTAGGTTCCCACCATATTTCTCTTGCATAACATTGTAATGAAAATCATACATGATGATTTTTGAAAGTTCTAAAATGACACTTCCTACGATTTTCGGTACTTATACATCTTCGGATTTCAAATGTTTGGCTTTGAGCGTTCCTGATGAAGGTAAATCCAGAAAAGCGCTTCGGACGCAATAAATTATTAAACGTGTTGTTTTTAAATTTTCCTACATAAACAGGTTTGTTTAGTGGTAGATTAATGTGTTTGTTCTCACCACCCACCAAATCTTCATTGGAGATTTGAAATCTCTCAAAGGAAGGCCGGGAAACACTTTTTAAGGCTGGATTCGTTGTTTACAAGTTTTATGTTTACTCTATTTCGCAAGTTCATTGTTTTTCCAAAGACGGAATTACACATTAATTTGAAGATTTCTTTTTCAAAATCAGTCCTTGCCTCCTGCCTTCTGCTTGTGTTGAATTGAATATAAGTAGCCAACCAAGGAGAGTGGTGAAATTCCAATATTCTATGGACTTTAGTCATTTTCATTCCCAAGTTTGTATACAGTTGTAAATTAGGGTAATGTGTGATATAATTTTTATTTAAATAAAAAGTTAACACTTCCGGTAAATAGAAAACAATATGGCGTAAATGTCAAAGATGAGTTCTCAATCCATATTTTCGATGTAGAGTTTTGGATAGATTGATTAAAACAAAATAAAATCACGTAAGTGCTAAAACATCTTAAAGATTGCTGATTTATGGCCGCAAATACATGTTTGCAAAACTTCAGCAAGGGAGAGGGAATTCAAAATTTCAATTTAGCGAAATGATTACTGGGCTGAACAAAATATTTCCTCCTACTTTACCTTTGTTTGAAATGCACAAAAGTATAAGATGCATTTTTTGCAGTTTGTCCACAAGAACATAAACTTTTATATGAATTTTCTATCCACCTCATCGCCAGCGTGTGCTCTGATTCACGAAGTTTCCGATGAAAAGCACAAATTAAATGATGTCCTGGATTTCTCAGACGACCTGCAAGTTATCCAGAAATGATGTTTTTTTTTACAAAACAAATTACCATTATTGTTTGAGATTCTGAAAGACTGGGGACCTATACCACCTATACCTATAAATCAATATTTAAAGGCATATATGAAAAATTAATTAATACTTTTTCCAGGTTCTTATTTACAGATGATAGCCTATATAATACGTGTAATTTTCCTGCTTTAAAGAAAATTTGGACAAGAGGAAATTTCAAGGCAGACATATCAAAACTTTTAAAAGAACTGGAAGAAAGAGACATGGCATCCTACACTTTTGCCTAGGATATTAACCAGAGGAAATAGGTAGAGGTGGTTGCAATATTGAATAGATATGTGATCGGACTGGGTTTTTTTTTTAGTTTATTAAAGAAATCTCATCCGCAGAAGAATGCGTAATTAGCTTAGACAACACTTTACTATTTAAGCATGCATATTACTATTTTTACATTAAAAAAAGCTTCTGCTTTAAGATTATGGTATGTTAAAAGTGTGCTTTTAAACAAAAGGGTGAAATAAAAATATGCTCGATATTTTCAAGTATGTACATGATAAAACTATTTTAACATGTACAGTATTATTTCTATCAGCGAGGATAACTGTTATACTTAAATCTGTAGGCATGCATGTTTGATAATACCTTCTGCTAACAAAAAAGTGCAAAATGACGCATCACTCATTATTTATATCTTTACGATACAATACAATACAAAGGTTTTTATTGTCAATTATGACGCCCAATAATTTGAGCAGTACAATTAAGTTCAATTTCATACAAGTGATTATATATTGATTACATTGATTATTTAACAATTAAACAAAGTCAAGTCTTTTTCAACCAAATAAATTCTGCAGAAAAGATATATATATATATATATATAGTTTTGCAATATAATATAGATGGACAAACTACCGGTGACTAAACTGTATCTAGAATTAATTTTCTCTCTTTGAATAAAGTACACAATAATAAACTTACTTTTTTAATTATAACATAATCCTCAGATGACATTAACCATATTAATTTTGATTTATTTGGGAGGCTTTTAAAGTTTTTGTTAACCTTATTTAAGTAATCTATATATTCAGATCTTTTATTTTCTAAAACAGGACACTGAAGAAGAAAATGAATTTCATCTTCAACTTCAGTGTTACATGAAAATAAATATCGCTCTTAAATAAATGCAGTTATTCCACTGCAACAAATGAACCGATTAAGAAATTATTGTGAAGACAAAGGATACTTTAAAGTACTTAATTGAGTCCATGTTTCAATTTAACTCTGACAACCACGTGCGCTGCCTGTATCTAGTAAACCCTGAATATTCTGGTAGTTAAAGCCCAAATGACACAGGTAGATTGAAAATAGCTTTGTCGTTGTTAGTATTGAACATTGGAATTAAAGCCAACATGTCACAGGTAGATTGAAAATAGCTTTGTCGTTGTTATTATTTGAATTGAATAGAATTATTGAACATTGGAATTTAAGCCCATATGACACAGGTACATCGATAATAGCTTGTCGTTGTAAGTGTAACAGGAGGGTCGGGTGGCTTTACGTCACCAAACCCTGCTGTCTACTAAAATGTATGATATTGCCACAAATCTAACGACAGACTGACAGACGAACGATGGATGCGACAAATTGTCACGGAGCTCTCCTTGGGCACTGACTAATGTTCGTATATCATATTTATTATGTACATTAGCAGTAATTTCATACATTGTTCAATAAAGAGACACACCCATTCTAAATCACTAACTCTATTCAACTCTCCCGCATCTCAACGTTCATAAACTTTTATCATCAAAAAGGCCTTTCCTACTTTCATTACTTTCTCACCCTGTAAATCGTCATTCAATTCTAGATCACACAAGTATAAGGACAGAAGATAAACAAACAGAAACGTATATTATACAGATTCTAATTAGACATGATTACAGTTAAACATGTTTAAAACACAGCTGCATCATACATTAAATTTAACGGTCAATCAGAGAGTCTGCTAAAGTTCATGAAAACAATAAGTCTACAAATACTTAACACGCTTGACCATAGGAAATTAATGTGGGCAATTAAATACCGAGCTGAGATGAGATATAAATGTTCAACTTTCACCTTATGACAAAGTTATGCACTTTTGTGTTATGTTGCAATCAGACTGGTTCTTCCTTGTTGTTCTGAGACGTATGATATTGGCTATGAAACTCTAATTTTAATCAGGTTTACATACTTTATTATCACAATGTTAAATGTTAACTTTATTTATAACAAGTGTAAAAACAAGTTTAAAGTATTAAAAATTGATCTGAATAAATATTCAACAGTAATCTCAAAATTTAGTATTAAACTTTGGTAGTAATAGCAAGTACTACAGCATTCACGACCATATCAGATAATCAACCGCGAGAACACACTGTGATAGTAAGCTATATTTTGAACGGTTTCCTAAATTATAACAGCTGAAATTACTTTAAAATGCTGGAAAACTGTTCAAAAGAGGACAGTGTACATTTTAGAGACTTTTATTTGACAAGAGACTTCATTTATTGGTCGGATTAGTGATAGATCTAAGTTATAATGAATGTAAGAATCCAAGTGGTCTTATTTACCATTTGACAGTGAAGTATTCGACAAATTTTCAAAGAGACACATTTATGATAAGTAAAACAATATTCTCATCGCGTTTTGATATACAAAAAAAAAAAAATATATCACAAAGATGTACACTCTACTTAAATTTCTTATACAAACAACTTTTTAAACTAAATGACATGATTTATTGAGAAATTTATACACAACACACACAATTAGGAATCACCTTGTAAATCCGGTATCATAAGGGGAAGTAACACTTGGTGTAATTCATTATGAATGAAAATCTACCCATAACGAATAACCAATGAAAAGCTACGTATATTTTCCTGCTAAAATGAAAGGAAAATGTCAAAATCAAATGTGTGAATTAACCACAATTGATTTATTCCATCCCCCTCAGAACAAATTAGATTTTGATAACAATTTGTTCTAAATGCATTAATGAATAATTAAACAGTAGAAAAGCACTAGTAACAAATATAAAACATATCAAAGTATAACGACGTATATGTATATTACACAGTATCAAAATATTGCAATGTATGTAAAACAACTAAGAAAATAATTATATATAAAACAAATAAGAATATAAATTGCCTAAATGCACCATTCCGTTTTCACTGTCCTGAAAAGTTCATTATAGAAAAAAAAACACTTTACCACCTCTTCACTACTTTGTCCCCGACAAACTTGTAAGAGAGGGACAGTCAAACTCATAAATCGAAAATAGACTGACGAAGCCCCGGACGGTTGTTCGCGCACCGGTAAATTTTGTTGCTAGATATAATACTGTTTTGCCTTCCTGGTCGCGTCCCTGGCTTCAATGTTGACTTTTGGTACTTTCCTATAAAAAACGGCTCCTGAATTTACAAAATGCATATTTTATTCTTTGGATGATGACACATCAATAGCTGAAACCATTTCTACACTATATTTCAAGTGCCTATTCATCTTCCATTTTTCTGCATACTTCTGCTTACACTTTAAATGTACACGTGCGTCAGTTAATATTAAACATTTTGAAAGTCATCTGTGGTCAAAACAAATCGATTTTGTCGGTGTATTTTTGTACCATTTCATATTGTAACAGCTAAAAGTGTAATAAGCAAAATGTGTAATGAAAACATTTTTTTAAATTTTGCTGAAATTTGTGTACACTTAAGCCTCCTTATGACAAATTCTTAGTTGGCATATATTTTCTATACCTTGACTATTTGTGATGTCTTGAGCCAAGGCATGAAACAATATTCAATAAAACAATGTAAAACTTGAAATAGTTTTATGTCTTTATTTCCAAAGAGCACATGTAAAAGTCTAAATTATAGTAAAACAAATATCAAAAACACAATCACACTGCTCTACATTGACCACTTGTTCTTCACCATCATATATACCAAATATCTCAAACTAAGTCGGAACACTACTATATAAAAGAGCACTAAAACATACAAAGACACTCACATAGTCGTTCGCTTTACATTTAACCATCATGATTTATTAAATAAAGTTTAATAAAAATAATACACTAGCACTAAAATTATACATTCATGCTACTGATTGTACTTGAAAAGTGTTCAAACCCTTGTTCTTTACTGCAGCGGCTGATCCTTGTCAAATGTGTTGTCGGACGGCTTGTTTGGTAATAACCTTCTAGAAGTGGGTCGTTGTTATCACATTGTCCATATATTGGTCCCATGACGTCCGGTTCTTCTCTTCAAGATCGTATACTTCCTCTGAATGTCCCGATCTTCCGATTAACCAATATATAAAAAAAATCTTCCTACAATTTTATGGTATATATATTAATTAAACAAGTAAAATGTCTCGACAGTTAAAGACCGGGTCTGACCTAAACATTTTAGCAGGTGGTACGTGATTAAGCCAATATGGAAATGAGCCAGTGTGTTATCATCAGCTGTTTAAAATAGTTTGTTATCCATCAAGCTACCATTCCTTCGGGATTTTTAATTTTTTTTTAACCAAATAAGGGAAGCATGGTCTGTCCTAACCTTGAAATTTTGACCCCATAAATAATGCCGAACTTGTTTAACAAAAGTGACAACTGCTAATAATTCTTTATATGTAGTACAGTATTTTCTTTGTGGCTCATTCAAAGTTTTACTACTATAAGCTATGACTTTTTCATGACCATCCTGAATTTGTGATAAAACTGCACCAATCCCATTTGCACTAGCATCAGTATCAAGAATGTATGGACCCTCCTGTTGTGGGTAGGATAAAATGGGAGCTGATATTAATAACTCTTTTAATTTTTCAAAACTTAACTGGCATTCATCTGTCCAAATAAATTTTCTTGCCTTTATGGTCAACCCTGTTAATGGGGTTGCAATTTGTGAAAAATTTGGTATAAACTTCCTATAATAACCAGCTAATCCAAGATAACTTTTAACTTCAGTGACAGTTCTGGGAATTGGCCAAGTTTTAACAGTTTCAACTTTAAGAGGATCGCAACTCACTCCATTTCTTGAAACAACATGACCCAAAAATAAAACTTGGGTTTGAAACATGGTACACTTACTGGGTTTTAATTTTAAATTATGCTGTCTGAATCTATGAAAAACAAGCTTAAGATTTTCTAGTGTTTTTGCGAAAGTATCACCAAAAATAATAACATTATCCAAATAACAGAGGCAATGTTCCCACTGATATTCTTTTAAAACAAGTTCTATGAGCCTTTCAAAAGTGGCTGGGGCATTACAGAGCCCAAAAGGGAGTACTTTAAATTGGTATAACCCTTTATGAGAAGAAAAAGCTGTTTTCTCTTTACTTTCTGAGGACATCCCGCACTGCCAATAACCAGAAGTTAAATCGATGGTACAGAACCATTTGTTGCCTCCTAAAGCATCTAACGAAGAGTCAATTCTGGGCAATGGATATGCATCTTTTTTACTTAAAGAATTTAAAGCTCTAAAGTCCACACAGAAGCGAACAGAGTTGTCTTTCTTAGTAACGAGTAAAACTGGACTTGACCAAGCACTATTACTAGGCTCAATAACATCGTTCTTTAACATTTTGTCAATTTCGGATTCAATGACTTGTTTTTGACCTAACGGGATTCTACGAGGTGGAACGCGTACAGGTTTTGCATCTCCTGTGTCGATAAGAGTGTTTCACGATGCCAGTACGACCTAGTTTACCATCAGGACTACAAAAAATATCCTGATATTCAAAAATACATTTTTCTAACTGCTGTCTTTGTTCACTAGTTAACTCTGGTGAAGCATTATCAATAAGACATTTTAAATGTTCTGGTAAACAGACTTGTTCTATATTTTCTTCTATTTTATTTTATTTTTAATAGGCTGTATACTAATTACAGTATCTAACTTCCCTAGTAAGGTTTCTTTTGGCAAATGTATAGCCTGACTTGTCAAGTTAATTGCATTAACAAAAATATTCATGACATAAAGTTCTAGCCATCAACAAACCATCTTTATAAAAATCCTTTCTGGGTTCTAAAGCAGAAGGTGTATTTAATTTCTGTCCAAAAACATAGCCTTTTATAGTTAATTCTGACTCAGGGGGGATAACTACTTTTTCAGCTAATTTAATGTGGGCACAGGTAGTAAACCCTAATTTATAAAGTCTAATTTTATGACCAGCAATTATCATGTGTGATTTTGATACAAATAAAATTGCATAAAATTTTTCTAAAAAATCCATACCAAAAATTCCAGATGTTTCATAAACTTCTGCTACTACAAAAGTATGAACAAAAACCTTATTTGAAATTGTAAATTTTAATTTCATTTGTCCATAAACTTTTATCTCTTCACCATCTTAACATATATGTACAACTGTCATGTAGGTAATGCACCGTCATATTTGATCAATTTGTTAAATCCTCAAGTGTCGAAACGTTCATTAAGGTCGTCAGAGTCATCTATTGGTTGTTATGCAGTCCCATATAACAAAAAGAAAACTTTTTCAGATAGAAGCTTTAGTACTATTGGGCCAAAATTGTGGAATGAACTAGGTACAGATGTAAAAAATTCTGAATCTTTGGATACTTTTAAATGTCGGTTGAAAACATTGTATTTCGAAAATTATTTTGAACTTTTCTGACTTTTTTCTTGTGTATCACAGTGTATATTTTCAATTTTTGGTATAGTACATACATATTGTATTTTTGTATAGTATTTTTGTATTTTATATGTCATTAATGTACAACGCCATTGAATACATATTGTATATGTAGAAATAGGCGTTTAATTAAGTTTTCATGTTTCATCTACAGCTGTCAAGGTCGTTTGAACTTCTAACAAATCTGTAGACAGTTTCAATTTATCAAATGCAAATTTTGAAATCACACTTGCTACTGCTCCAGTATCAACTAAAAAATTTAAAGTACAATCCTGCATTTTAGTTTTGGCAAAAAGGCAATTTTGTTTAATATAATTTATTTAAATATTGGGCCTTTTGGTTTGCTGAACTTTTTGAACTGACTCTTTGGCCACAGAACCAGCCCTGTCTATTTTATTTCATCCTTATCTTTGGAGTCTTGTTGAACTTCATCATTTTTATTTACAAATGTCTTACTGTAACAGTATCTTTGCATATGACCTTTCTTTCCACATTTCCAACATCCAATTGGTTCCCTTCTGTCTCTTTAAAAACTCCTTTGATTTGTTTCCCTTGTGGGTTTATTAATATCATCTAATTTTTCTGATATTTTTTCAAAACATTTATTGAAAGAAGTGATTATTTCTTTAATTTCAGAATTGTTTTGCACCTCAACTTGTTTTTCAAGTTTTTCTTCTTTATTTTGTTTATTTTATTTATGGCAGCGATTTTGTATGAGAATTCTTCCGCTTTGGGTTTTCGCGGCATTTCTTGTGCATTTGTAAATGCTTCAAACTCTACTGCTTGCGCTATTGCTGTCTCTAAAGTAGTTGGATGAGCGAATTGAACATGTTTTTCCATTTCTACATGTGCTAAACCCAATATAAATTGGTTAATAACAAGTTGCTCCAGAACATTGCTATATTCGTCATCTGGATATGCCAACCTCACTAGACGACACAACGCGTAACCAAAATCTGGTAAAGCTTCTCCTGACTTTCTTTTTCTAGCCCGAAATTCACAGCGGTATGCCGTTACTCGTTCACGAGGATTAAATATTTGTCCTAAAATGTCTTTTAAGGCATCATAATCATTTACAACGGAATATTTAAGATCTCCAAGTAACTTTTGAGCCGTACCGCGTAAGCTCATTGACAATTGTTGTGCCTTTTCAAATTCCGTCCGCTATTCCACTTTGCGGCTTGTTCAAAATGAACAATATAATCCTTCCAATCGGTTGATTTCCGTCAAATTTTTCGGGTTCTTTTTACCTCCTTACTACGGGAGGAGTGATACGAAATCGATCAGCTCTGAACGATGGCGGTAGACCTTGAAAATCATTCGCTACACGATCATTAGTTCTGGGAATGTTATCTCTAAATTGATCATGGTCGTTTGATATGAGCAATTGCTCACGATATCCACGATTTAACAGTTGATCATGCGTTCCACGTTCATTCTCTGAATTATTTGAAATATCAGATGCTTGTCGAGAGATATCGTACATTGGACGAGATATATCATACGTTGAACGAGAATTATCATACGTTGGACGAGAGATATCGTCCGTTGGACAAGATATATCATACGTTGGACGAAGGATGTCATACGTTGGGCGAGGTATATCATACGTTTGACGAGAAGTATCGTACGTTTGATGCAAGTCGGTTTGCGACATTGGCGTACTGTGCCGAACATAAGGATAACTTGAATGTGCAGACAGATCATATTCTGACCTTTCTCTGTACAATTCTGGCGTATCTGGCACAGTAATTGACGGAAATGATGATCTGCTTTCTCGTTCTAATGAGTTATCCACATACAGATTCGCACGAGGTTGTGGAGGTCGCGGTGGTGGTGACTCATCTCTGTAAAAACTTACTCGCTTTTCCCTTCTACCGTTTGGATAATCGGGCCTATCAGCATCTGATGGCGAATACTCATATCCACCATCAGCCATAATCCCTTACTTTATTATTCCCTTATTTTTTTCTTTTCTTTTTAGTTCCTATGACTTTTAATTAAATAATTTAAGTTACTCAATGCCAACATACACACGTTCTCAGATAACACATTGGCCACCAAAAATGTAACAGGAGGGTCGGTCGGCTTTACGTCACCAAACCCTGCTGACTACTAAAATGTCTGATATTGCCACAAACAACAGACTGACAGACTGACGACGGATGCGACAAGTAATGTACTTTTGTGTTATGTGTAATCAGACTGGTTCTTCCCTGTTGTACTGAGACGTATGATATTGGCAATGAGATTCTAATTTCAATCAGTTTTACATACTTTATTATCACAATGTGAAATATAACAAGTGTAAAAACAAGTGTAACAGTTTACAGTATAAAAATAGATCTGAATAAATATTCAACAGTAATCTCAAAATTTAGTAGTAAACATAGGTAGTACTGGCAAGGACTACAACACTCACGACCCTATCGGATAATCAACCGCGAGAACACACTGTGGTAGTTAGCGAAAGTTAAATATTAAAATACATTTAAAAAGGTTTCCTTAAGTTTTAAAGTGAAATTAATAAACTCAAAATTACTTGAAACTGGTTCTAAAGAGTGACAAGTTAGAGACTTATTTTTCTACAGACTTCATTTGTTGGTCGGATTAATGATAAATCCAAGAATAACAAACGAGTGGCGGACTAATGATAAAGCAAGGTGGTCTTATTACCTTTAGACAGTAAAGTATTCGACAAATTACCAAAGAGACACATTTACTATAAGAAGGAAAACATAATATTTTCCATATGCGGTATAAAACCGTATTTCAATCTTCAAAATATCATCAACATCTATTATAAAGATATACATACTACTTAAATTTCTTACATAAACAACTTATTTAACTATTAAAAAATGACATGCTTTATTTAGAAATTTATACACAACACACAAAATAATTCATCACCTTGTAATCCGTCAAATAAGGGGAAGTAATACTTGGTGTCATTCATAATAATTGAAAATCTACCCCTAACAAATAACCAATGAAAAAATTTGTATATTTAACTGCTAAAGTGAAAGGGAAAATGTCAACAAAGAAGCATGGGAATTTTATATCAAAAAGATCTAAAGAATTAATAGCAAAAACAGGTAAAATTAAGCACCGAAATGTATGAAATTAAAAATCAAAATGTGTGCAATAACCACATCTGCCACAGTTGCTTGTTACTGGATCCTTATTGTGAGTGTGTTTATTATTTATAATTTTATTTTTCATAATAAAATATTGTTAACACCAACAAAAAAAGTTACAGGACATGAAGTGACAAATTTTGTTTTTGCGTCACACAGGTAATTGGAAAAAATATTGTCGTTTATAGTATGGATAGGTGCAGCTAATGATTATAAAAGCAGTGTTGCAAGTGTATACCAGAATTGTTATTTCGCAAAGGAATAACGGAAATTTAGCTAGCTAGTATTAAACATTGAAAAACAAAAATGGTCACTTGGTTTTCTCCCGACCGTCAGTAGCTGTCTAGCTGTGTGGAATGTATCAAGTTCGCAGTCACGTCCGGTGTGAATGGGGACGTTAAATCCTATGCCTCGTATACAGAGAGTGCCACTGTCAGTCTCTCTTCAGGCTTGTCTCATGTCACTGTCAGTCTCCCTGTCTATGTCTTGTCCCCTGTCACGGTTAGTCTTCGTGCAATGTCTTTTCCCATCTCGATGTCGGGTGCGTTTAAACACTGCTATTATAAGGCAGCAACCATTTGATTTTCTGGGGGGGGGCTATGGTTTTTTTTGGAAAAAAAAGTTTGTTTCCAGTTTTTGGAAAAAAAAATAATTTGTTTTTGATTCTGAGAAAAAAAATTTGTTTGTTTCACCCTCAGCTGCCACTATATGTAATGCTAAAATAGAAAGAAAAAAAATTGTTTTCGACTTGTCGCGAAAAAAATATATTGTTTTCCGCCACAGGCGAACAAAAAAAATTTGTCCAGAAAAAAAAACCATAGGCCCCCCCCCCCCCCCCAGAAAATCAAATGGTTGCTGCCTAACTTGCCATTAAGGACGAGGGGGTGTTGTTACATGTGATTTCTTTTCATATTATGGTAGCAATTGATATTTAGTGCATAAATTTCAAACTTTTTAGAAACATAATTGATAAATTAACGAGATATTCAACATTATTTAGACACGTGCCTGTTTTTCTATTGATATGCCGAAAATCAATGAACAGTTTGACACGTGTCAAATTACATAACCGATTTTACGAGAATCCTACTATCCGTTGTGTTTCATCGACAAGTTTGGTAAAGTTGGCCACTTTGAATGAATTGTTCAGAAATGTTATTAATTTTTTTTTCAGAATGGAGGAAGTATTTACTCATGTAATTATTTCTTGTAAATAATAAATTTGTCACCAGAGCAATATATCTTATGTCGGTGTTTTATTTGATGTTCATATTAATAAATGACTGAAATATATATATTTTTTTTAAATATTTTAATTTACATTTATATATATATTTTTTAAAGTACGTGTTGAAGTTTGGATAACCGGCAGAGATGTTTGTTGCTTTTTCATTCAACTCATCTTGATCTTGGGCTGTGATAAGTCCGGTAGAACCGAAAATTGAATCTTAATATTTCGTAGCGTTCTTTGTCGTTGGAACCAATTTTATTTTTTAGGTGGTCGGACACATCTTTAAATGTGTTTTGGACACGTATCTCTATACTGTTTATTATTTCTTGCAAGCTTGCGTTAGTGTGATGATAGGCGACGACGGACATGCTTTTGCACAAAAGACAGATATGGAGCTGGAACACTTTTTTGTTTCTTCTTGTGTACTTTTCAAAATTATGAAGACGTGAAAATTCAACCATTCATTTACAGATAATAATCCACTCATTCATGACTTAATACCCACTGAATCATGGATCCTAACCCAATCTTTCCTCTCCTGGCTTACCTAAATGGTCACCATTGGTTTATTTGTCCTCTTGAGGTGGCCGGTGGGCACAATCCTCTCCTGGGGCATCTTGTTGGTCTTCTTGAGATGGCCGGTGGGCACAACTCTCTCCTGGAGCATCTTGTTGGTCGTCTTGAGGTGGCCGATGGGCACAACCCTCTCCTTGATCTTCAAAAAATACATATATTCTTTCCTCAGTAACTTCTGGAGGCACAGTATCCGTAAAGACATGCAGCAGTAAGAAAAAAATAAATACTGTGGATTTTTCTTTCTTTCTTAACAACAAAATATTAAGTTCAAGGGAATCCAAGATGATTATAACTTCCTATGCAAAATATCAAATGAATCAATGATACATCTTCATCATTTTTTCTAGGTTTGTTATTACCAGTAACTCGTCCAATTAAGTGTTGGATGAGTTATGGCAATGTCATCTCTTAGCTGTATCTATCAGACTTATTGTGTTATACATGTTACAATAATGGATGTTGTCAGAATAAGATGTGCTATATGAATTATATAAAGTTTAGATTGAAACTGTTATGAATGGTTCCTGGTAATAGTTTTTTATTACATAAATTTGGTTGTTTGACTTCTTGTCTTCCCTGTTTTGTTCCAGATTGGGCCACTTTACATTTTGCGTTTAACTCATTTTTAAAAGCCAGATGTAGCTATATTTGATTCACAATATACTGTTTATTATTTCTTGCAAGCTTGCGTTAGTGTGATGATAGGCGACGACGGACATGCTTTTGCACAAAAGACAGATATGGAGCTGGAACACTTTTTTGTTTCTTCTTGTGTACTTTTCAAAATTATGAAGACGTGAAAATTCAACCATTCATTTACAGATAATAATCCACTCATTCATGACTTAATACCCACTGAATCATGGATCCTAACCCAATCTTTCCTCTCCTGGCTTACCTAAATGGTCACCATTGGTTTATTTGTCCTCTGGAGGTGGCCGGTGGGCACAACCCTCTCCTGGGGCATCTTGTTGGTCTTCTTGAGATGGCCGGTGGGCACAACTCTCTCCTGGAGCATCTTGTTGGTCGTCTTGAGGTGGCCGATGGGCACAACCCTCTCCTTGATCTTCAAAAAATACATCTATTCTTTCCTCAGTAACTTCTGGAGGCACAGTATCCGTAAAGACATGCAGCAGTAAGAAAAAAATAAATACTGTGGATTTTTCTTTCTTACTTAACAACAAAATATTAAGTTCAAGGGAATCCAAGATGATTATAACTTCCTATGCAAAATATCAAATGAATCAATGATACATCTTCATCATTTTTTCTAGGTTTGTTATTACCAGTAACTCGTCCAATTAAGTGTTGGATGAGTTATGGCAATGTCATCTCTTAGCTGTATCTATCAGACTTATTGTGTTATACATGTTACAATAATGGATGTTGTCAGAATAAGATGTGCTATATGAATTATATAAAGTTTAGATTGAAACTGTTATGAATGGTTCCTGGTAATAGTTTTTTATTACATAAATTTGGTTGTTTGACTTCTTGTCTTCCCTGTCTTGTTCCAGATTGGGCCACTTTACATTTTGCGTTTAACTCATTTTTAAAAGCCAGATGTAGCTATATTTGATTCACAATATGACATAATTTGGACTAGTGGATAGTTGTCATTTCGGGAATGGGCAATCCCACAACATATGCTTAATTGATATTCATTCAAAAAGGAAATACTGGCATTTGAGTTTGTTCACTCCCTCCTTCAAGTATGATGATCTTCTCCTTTGAGAAGCAATACCTTACCTGCCTGACCATTGTAGTTTCCTCATTTTGGCTAATGGCAACCGTTGGATTTTTTCAGGTGTCTTCTGAATTTTTGTCTTTTTGGCTTTTTAGTGGCAATATGTGTTGTTTCAAGGTGTTGATCCAACACAAAATTACACTCTTTTGGTAGTTCTTTTAACATTTCACTTGCGACTGATGTTAATGTATGTGACACTTTCTTCAACAATAAGCTGGTCACTCTCATAACGTCTGGTTTTAATTATTTCCAGAAGATTTTTTATCTCCCTTTCTTTATTCTTTGCCTAGGTGGTATTGGTAGGCTCTCTATGCGATACTCCTCACCTTCAATGCTTAATTCTTTGCCTAGGTGGTATTGGTAGGCTCTCTATGCGATACTCCTCACCTTCAATGCTTAATTCTTTGCCTAGGTGGTATTGGTAGGCTCTCTATGCGATACTCCTCACCTTCAATGCTTAATTCTTTGCCTAGGTGGTATTGGTAGGCTCTCTATGCGATACTCCTCACCTTCAATGCTTAATTCTTTGCCTAGGTGGTATTGGTAGGCTCTCTATGCGATACTCCTCACCTTCAATGCTTGAGATGTTAACCTCTGATATGTTGTCATCATCAAAGCCAGATGTATCTTCTGCGGAATCAAGAGGATATGTTGTCATCATCAAAGCCAGATGTATCTTCTGCGGAATCAAGAGGAAAGCTCTCAACATCAAGACATATGTATGGATTGTCCCTGTAGATGACTGGAATCAAATTCCAAGAATTAGGGAAATTGGCGGAACCCTGTCATTAAAAGTTTGCAGGGCAAGTGCTTATTCATCCAATCCATACATTGACAAGATGGCATACCACTCTCACCTATCCAATATGCCCTCATTTTCCAGTGGCAGTCCAAATTTGATAGATGACCTCTATTGTATCAACCTACCTATTGTATTTATTGTGAACTTGTTCTCGTCCTGAATATGCATGAAATATTTGCCACTGGACGTTAAGCAACCAACAATCAATCATTTTCCAAGAAAACTTCATACCAAAGTTTTTTTTTTAACCTCGTTCAAACTCTTTACCAAAAATCGTAAAGAGGAAACCTGCTCGATGTCATCCAGTGTCGAATTCTCAGAAGATGAATAAATTCAGTAAATGAATTACATCTTATACGAACTTACTTCACATAACTCTCTGGCAAGAATTTCTTTACAAGAATACTCAACAACTGGCTCAGGGAACGTGCTTTCTTTTTGTCAAGGTATTCATATTTTAGAGAGATTTTGCCTCTCTATTCCATTGTTGGTATTAACTGAAACATTAAACCTGTCCTGTCTGTATGCTCTTACCTAGCGCTGGAATTGAAATTAAAATGCATTTTTCAAAAGTACAATTTGAGTATTTTCATGTTAATTTGTATATGCACATTAAAAAAGAATATTTGAAAAATAAATCATAACAAGTTCATTCAAATTACCTTGTAACATTTCAGCCAAGTGTTCTCAAACCATCTCTGAAGCTTGTCATTCTCTTTCCATAGTGAACTTGACTGAAAAATACACATTTTGTAAAAAATTATGCACGGCTACTTAAAAGAGGTTAGTAGAATTGGTTAAACTAAACCATTACTTTTAAACAGTATACACCCCAAGGGTGACTGGGGTATAGAAATATGGTCACTTGGTCTTCTCCCGACCGGCAGTAAAACGCTTGCTGAAGTGGGGCGTCCGTTTGGCTGTGCGGGATGTATCAAGTTCGCAGTCACGTCCGTCAGAAGGGGACGTTAAATCCGATGCCTCGTGTAAAGAGAGTGCCACGCTCTTTGCACGCTAAGAACCCTTGCAACAACTCTTTGAGGGGTCCGTAGGTGGCCTGTAGTAAGGCAAAATTTCTGTCCCTATCCAATATACCCTCATTTTCCAGTGGCAGTCCAAATTTCCACGACCATCATCCTAGATGGCCTCTATTACAACAACCTACCTATTGTATTTATTGTTAACTTGTTCTCGTCCTGAATATGCATGAAAAATTTGCCACGGGACGTTAAGCAACCAACAATCAATCAAACAATTAAACAGTATAACCACTACCAATAAAAAAGAGCCCTTATTTGATCATCTTTGATATTTTTTTTGATAAATTTTGCTTACTAAGTTGGTTTATATACAATACATCATGAAAAAAACAAAAATGTTTTTGTAAAAATAAACATTTTTTATGCAAAGAAAATAATAAAAAAAAAATGAATAGTGACTTTTTGTCCTGTGACTTTCTGTCCTACATTCTCCTTATTAACAAGCTAAACTCTTCCTTACCGTTTTAAGGATTTTGATGAAATGTGTGTCGGAAAAGGTAAGGGAGTGAGAAAATGAAGGGATAACTCACCCCTCTATTCAGCCCCTCCGTATTGTTCATCCGTTTTATTTGTAAAACGTTTACCTCTTCATACTATAAACCTCAAATGTATTTGCTATTACCTGTGTAAAGTTGGGAAGTCGACCCAAGTACAAAACTGAAGAGTACTGAGTAACAAAAGTTCCTAAAAGTTGTGCCTATACGGCCAGAGATTTCCGCCTGGGACAAGAACTTCCTTAATAATTTGAATTGTGCATACTTTTGTAAACAGTAAATCCACTCTGACATTTCGTTTTTATCATTTCGTTTGATGTGTTTGAGCTTTTGATTTTGCCATTTGATTATGACTTATATCTAGAAATTGACTATGAGGGTCGGTTGAAAACAAAACTTTACGACAAAAGAGATGATTTCAGCTTCCAAATTGTGTGAATTTTCATTTTTAAACCAAGAGTGCCAAATGGTGAAGTTGAAATCATCACTTTGTAAAGTTTACGGACGCCATCACGAGTTGGTTGGCCATTATGGAATATCCGTTTCACAGATGATATCGGATATGTTCCTTGTGTCGTAACTACAATCCCGTTCCCTTTTCACGAATGTGATCTACCGAATTAGACTATTTACCCCTATTTGTGACATTTTTACCTATTGTTTTGTTGTTTTGTTCACACATCGTTGTCAATATAATGGAATTTGATGCGACTGTCATAGAAGTGGGAGGTTTAGCTAGCTTTTAAACCAGGTTCAATCCACCATTTTCTACATTTGAAAATGCCTGTACCAAGTCAGGAATATGACAGTTTTTGTCCATTCGTTTTTGATGCGTTTTGTTATATGATTTTGCCATATGAATATGGACTTTCCGATTGATTTTCCTCTGGGTTCAGTATTTTTGTGATTTTACTTTTTTATAACTATTGTTTGGCCATTGTAGGTAGTAATTGAATAAAATTAAACTACAAGGTGACCTCATTTAAGAGTTCTACAAAGAGTTTTTCCAATCAATCTAGATTGCACGAATGTACTTTTTTTATTTAATATATTGTCTCGAAACAATACATTGTAAGTCAAGTTATTTATTTTCAAACAACCACAAAACAAACCATTTATTTTATGTGATTTACCAGCTGAGTTATTTATTTTCAAAATCCTCCTCTTTTAACAAATCATGTTATAATACGAGTTGCTTAATATATACGATGTAGTACGGATCTTCGTCTATCTAAGGCTTTGTACGTGTATATTTATTTCTTATTATATAAAAAAAAGCTTCATGTATATAGATTATATTAAAATTATAGAATCCTTTTTAATAACATTTTGTACATCATTAAGGGTGTTGGCTATTGTTAATAACGCATGAAAATCAACTAAAGGCATATGTTGCGTACAATATTTCTATGTAGGCACACATATTTGGAATTTTTGTAAGTTTACTTTTAACTTTTGACACATGTGCAGGTCTAGTTGTTGAATGTTGTCAAACACTCTTTGCGACATCTAACATACATGTATTAGCGTTGTTCTTAATAAATACATCAGAAACAAATTATAAATCGGATATCTTAACATTATATTACTATGTACTATGTTAAAAATATATTTCAATACTGTGCGCATATTGATAGTTATAATTTTAGCGAATAAATAACTTCGTGGGAAAAAGCTGATTGATTTCTAATAAAATCTTACCAAATAGACAAATTTACCCTCTTTGACGGATTAACCTTCGGATATTTCTTTCCATTTTCATCAACTGCTTTTTTGCCAGCAATTTTTACAACCCCTGTGTCTATCCTCCACATCATAAATAGGATTGCTTTCAGCTGCACATGACCGATTTACAACCTCAACACAAACAAAGCGCGCGAAGTAGTTTCATCAACAATGCGCAATGCATATGCTGTTGCCGACATTTAGCATGTTTTGAAGTAAACATATTGCATTTTCTTTCTACAAATTACATCAAATATATATCTGGAGTAAAAATATCTTTGGAAACTACTAATATCACTCCACGAACGAAAATGGAACTTATAATTCCGCACACAATTTTGGGTTCCAGGTCGTCTGAATAGCTGAAGGAAAGGCAGATTCTTATGATTAATTTAATTCTTTAGAAAATGTAATAGGTAAGGCTTGGTTCTCTAAAACATTTGCGTTTCAAATAAGAATTATGTATGGCCAGTTGAAACAGTTTTGCAATTTTCCTGTGTCAGTGTGTAACGTTTGCAATTTTTTTTCATAATTTTTTCAACTTTATATAATTTTGTAAAAATATACTAAATTTTAAAATGAAGGTTATTGTTAAGTGTGCCGCCATAACATTTGAATAACTTTTATAATTCACATGTATTTTCTTTTACAAGTCTTGTCTTGTCCGTCTGTCCGTCCGTTTGTCTCTATAGCGAAAACATTGACATGTTGTTATTACCAGGTGGAAATGTGCATATCGTTGCGGAAATTTAATCATACTATATTTGAAGGAGTCACTTGATGACATATTTTTCATCATTTGTCATAAGTGTATATACCTTCTTTAATAATAAATATCAGTCTAAATTCAGTATAAAATACTCTACGAAACTAAGGTACTGAAATCAAGACTGTTTCCGGTTTGCGTCTGCGCAATGGAGTATTGCAGACAAATGACTTCCGTGAAGAAGGACCTAACCTTATCTGATGAAACATATCAAATATGAAAAATTTATACGTGCTAAACTGTAAAAATTTGATGCAATTTAATCTACAATCAATCTGAAGTAAATTTATGGTAATGCGCACGTAATGAATTTACAAAAAACATGAAGCATCAAAAGTTTTTAAATTTGCAAAGACGCCCTCGTAGAGTCCGCCTCAATTGCAAAAATAATTCGTTCTTTGTCGTACGACTCCAAATGCCGATATGCTACAAATAAGTAAGGTGTGTGTGTTATAAACAGAATACCTTTAATATCTCTAGATCTGATGAATATATTAGTCAGCAGACAGCATAAATACAAAACATGTGGTGATCATATAGTAAACGGAAGTGGAAGGGAATCTCTCTGCTACGTCAGACAATACAGGGAATACTACAGCATGCTGTTGAATGTGAACTGGTTCATTCTATATAAACTAACGTCACTACAGTTGTAAACTTGTAAAGTGCAGATTCAATTTACAACATTATGACAATTAATAGCGTTCATGTCTGATTAACGATGTTGACAAAGGAATCTGATAGATTACGACATGACTATATCAATATGAGGCTATCAAGTGCAAATCATCACATAATTTGGCTGCATAGACATAGATATCAAGGATTGCACACTCGAGAGCTAACCGCATGGACTCCTATAGAGCAGGAACTTCCAACTTTCTGGCAGTCAGCTCAGGATGGCCTAAAAAAAATTTTTAAAAAATTAAAACAATCAATCTCAGGGGAACAGCAACACCTTCAAATATAAAATTGTCTGTGTCATTGTGAATTTTTGTTATGTTATGTTCTATCACAATATTTATGAAAATAAATCTCCTTCAACAATGTCCTTACTCGCATCTTCGGAGGTCACGGCATCATCTTGTTTATACCGATTATCACCCGGTGTCGTTGTTTGAGGTTCATCGTGCTCGTCCCCCTGTGTAACTGTCAGATTGGTTTCTACGTTTTGCTCAACATTTCGCCTTGATTTTACTATTACTCCTTCGCTGTAATCATGTAAAGTTCCAACAATACAGTATTCACAATAGCATGATGTTGTGCATGTTTTGACTTTTCCTTTAGAAACTGATGCAACTTGATGGACCTGCATTGTTCCCTTCAAAGCGATGAGTGACTTGTTGATTTCTTCGACTTCCTTTCTACATATATCAATGTCCTTTGAAGACACGAAGCGATAAGATGCACTTTTATGCAATGGTCCAACTTTTTCAAAGTAATCTGAATCATTTTAAACTACGATCTTTCCCTGTCTGATGGCTAAGTCGGCTGTATTCTTTGACGTACCCCCTATGCCATCACAGGGGCCTTTCCCATGTCCTGTCTCAAAGTAGTTCCAGATTGCCTGAATTCCTAACAGATTTTTATGATCAGACACGACATAAAATGCTGACTTATTTCGGTATTGTGAACTAGGAGAATCCGTCTTTGATGAAAGCATAAACTGCCCCAAAATTGTGTCCTAGATCATCAGAAACATATACAAAGTTTTTGTGTTTCAAAGTGTCTGAGTTTTCTTTAAAATAAACTACAACAGGATGCAGTGTAACAGCAGTACCATTCCAGTATGCACTTTGCACCTCGTCTGCTGAACTACACGCAAAATTTTCTGCAAAGTCCATCTGGACAAGAATATGACCTGGAGGTAAGTTTTTCTTAAGGGTACTGATTGCGGCATACTGAGCTTTGACTCTTTGTACATGTTGGGAAAATTCGCAAATCTGTTTATTCATGATTTGGTGAATAGTTGTTTTACTGGCAGGCACCCCATTCCTCCTTATTTTGAACATCATCAAAATAAAACATTGTTTCCATTAAGACCATAGTCTAATAAAACTGGTCTTCAATAAGTTAGGATCGTGTGTCTATGAAAAAGTAAGAAAGCATTTAAGTGTTTATAATATGTATTTCAGTGGTTAAGAAATAATCTGGCAAAGTGTTCTCTCGTGTTTCTTCCATCTTGCACTCCTAGAAGGGCTGGAACTTGCACGGGCTGATCAAGTCGAACACCAGCACCGTCGTCATTCACCAACGGTTCATTTCTGGACAAGGCAACACTGCACATGCACCAAAAATTTTGCAGACTTTTTCTGGCTTCATTCTGACCTTAAATATGGAAAAGTATATGCTCATTTCAGTTTCAAGTTATGCAGAAATATTTATCCTTTTTTGTATGTCTTGATATATAGATAATATGCAAAAGTCATTTAAAATACCTTCATTCAATGCTTTGACATTATAGTTAATTTTTTGCACTTCGATAACTGTTCTAGAAAATCATGATGGCGGTGATACCAAATGCATGTTCAAAATTCTAAATTGAAGTCAAATTTACAACACTTGACAAAGATCCTTAAGGACAGCCTTTTGTTGATCAAATTTATATATTCGGGTTGCTGTCTCACGGACGTTTATCAAACATCTCTCAGCCATTTTTGTGTAACCATTTCATGGATTTTGTTCTTTATTTATGTATGAATTTGCAATGTCAAATCTGTATTTAATATAAATATACCTCAGAATGGAGGACATGCAACCGTCTTTTCAAAATACCAAAAGTCCTCTCTATTACGGATCTAGTACTGGCATGGCATCCGTTGAACCTTTGCTGGTGTCTCTCTGTTGGATTGGCATATGGAGTGAGCACGTAAGGGCGACAAGCATATCCACTGTCCCCAAGAATAACACCATCTATCAGTCCCTTGTGATTTGTCTGGAGGTAGTTAGACAAAGTTGATGTGTTGAATATGTGGGAGTCGTGAGTGGAGCCTTGCCAGTTTGCAAATATATTGGTAAACCTGCCTGTAAATATGATTGATTGATTGTTGGTTGCTTAACGTCCAGTGGCAAATATTCCATGCATATTCAGGACGAGAACAAGTTCACAATAAATACAATAGGTAGGTTGTTGTAATAGAGGCCATCTAGGATGATGGTCGGGGAAATTTGGACTGCCACTGAAAAATGAGGGTATATTGGATAGGGACAGAAATTTTGCCTTGCAACTGGCCACCTACGGACCCCTCAAAGAGTTGTTGCAAGGGTTCCTCTCTTTGAGAAAGATGAGGTTTGTAAATTTTATGATTTCAAAATCCGTTGCATGATCTGAGAGTTTGGAAATGTGATTTTTAAATGCTGTTGCATTTGTGGGGTTACTGTAAAACAATGCAAAATATTTAGTTTCTGTTTTCTAACTTAAGATGCCTCAACCAAATGTTATGAAACTTATACACAATGTTTTTATGTACCACAAAATACAGATCAAGATGAATTTGGTGGCGTCACTTTAATAATCGAGTAATGGCCCTTGATCATTCGGAATGTATCCTCGTGCGCATGCTAAATGTATCCTTAAGGATACATAGATTTCTATCTTTAGATGGTCACAGTGCAAACAGTAAAATAACGTTTAGAACTGTTTCTTAGCCCAGTTGCTTCATAGATGTTATTACCAGGCGCGTAGCTTCCTATACGCTAACACGCAGTTGCGTGCACATCGATTCGGCATGCAAAAAAAAATAATGGCAAAATAAAAATTTATAGATTGAATGTTAAAGGAAACACCTATGTTGTCACTTTTTAAATTGATGAAATATTAAATAACGGCATTTGGTTTCAAAATAAAAGTGTTATTGGAGATTATGACAAAATTGGACAGTAACTTGCATCTTTTACAAGATTTGAATTTGTAATACTCTGTCTATGTAGTTTTTGGAGCACATTTTACAGTTTACGGTTCATAAGTTTGGAATGAGATGTACCAATCGGCATTAGAATTATCAGAACCCTTCGATATCGTTGACACTCTCTTTACACGAGGCATCGGATTTAACGTCCCCTTCTGACGGACGTGACTGCGAACTTGATACATCCCGCACAGCCAAACGGACGCCCCACTTCAGCAAGCGTTTTACTGCCGGTCGGGAGAAGACCAAGTGACCATATTTCTATACCCCAGTCACCCTTGGGGATGCCTGTAAATATGAATTCAGTGTTTAAAAAAAAGAAAACAGACAATTGAAAAAGAATAGCAAATTCTTTAATTATGCAAGTACATTAGGAACTTATCACTATTTATTTGGGAGGGGGCTGGTCAAAATACAGGAGGGATCATTGTTTTTCCTGTATGTGGAATTAGGGGGGGGGGGGGTCAAATTTTATTGTGAGGTAAATAATGATAAGTCCCCAATATTTTTTGCACAAAGAAATAAGTAGTTTGAACATCATTTATCATGGTACCGGTTTTATTTATTCTAAGATCCCTTTGAGTTAATTTATGACTCTCATTCCCTCAAAATCTGTATTTTATAGTCTAAAAAACAAATATTTGGCATGTTAATATTTTGACATGTTTACGGTGACCTATAGTTGTTAATGTTTGTGTCATTTTGGTCTTTTATGGATAGTTTTCTCATTGGCAATCATACCACATCTTGTTAATATTAAGAAGGGGGGTCACATTTTTTTAAATGTTTTTTCGGGGGGATAAAAATAGTGAAATATTATGGGGGATCATGAAAATTTTATATGTTTGAATTCAAAATGACAAGCCCCCCTTTTTTCTCAGGTAAATAATGATAAGTTCCTAATTAACGCACCTGCTAAAAAAGAAGTCACACAAAGTACTACACAGTTATTCCTCAACAAACTTCATTACTGACATTTTTTACAAGAAAATTCGGATATAAACAAACATAAAACTATTACTATATGATTAAAAAAAGAGAATTTGAAATCACAAAGAGTAAAAGAAATCAGTGCAAATCACACGGTATCATAGACAAGTCATATTAATTTAACTAGAGTTATGCCGCTTTGTACCGTGATTTGAAGTTCTTTGTCGATCTGTAAATAAAAAATACTATGTTGCAAAGCTAAAAGGTCCCACATATTGAAGAGAAGTTTATTTTTTACCTTTCTGTGTTGACAAGATGAATAAAATGGAAATCTTAAATGTGTTATAAAGACCAGACTCAATGTAATCGAGCCTCTGAAATTTGGGTCGAAACAGAAGGACCCAGTTGTCTCTATTGATAGTGTCAAGGTAATTTTAAAGGGAGAGAACAATTTTCAAAAATCAACAACGACGAAATCGGGAATTGCAAAATACAGATTAAAATACCTTCAAAATCACAGACAGCTTGCACAATTATGCTGTGGTACCCCTTTCTGTTTACATAGGAAGATTCATCATCTGAAGGTGCCTGTATTCTCACATGTGTGCAGTCAATGCACTCCAAAACATTCTGAAAGTTGCTTTGCCTGTAAAACCCACATTTTATCCTGTTGATCGAGTCCACATCTGTAGGCCAACTGACAAAGTTGTCCTTAATGCCAACCAAGGCATCTGTCACATCACTTACAACACGAGAAACTGTTCCTTTGTCATACCCCAATGTATCTCCGATAACTTGCAAGAATGAGCCGGACGCATAGTAACGCAGTGCAATACATACTTGCTGTTCAGCAGTCAGTGCTGTTGCTTTATTAGTTGGCCTTCTGAGTCTATCTTGTAGAAGATTACAAAGGTAAGCAATTGAGTCCTTGCCAAATCTATACAACCTTCTTAGTTCATCGTCATTTAAATTTGTTAAATGTGAAATAGTTCCTCTAAAAACTCTGTCCTGTCTGGGTCCTAGTGGTGGCATTAACAAAGCAGCCATTTTCTAATTATACCTCGGTTAAATGGTTTAACGCTGCTACCTACCACCGTTAAATTTCACTCAAGTTAAGAACATTATAACGGAGCGTTAAAAGTAACTATGAGATGAACAACAGGATTAACGAGACGTTAAATTTTAACGATACGTTAGCAAAATTTAACGGAGGAACGTTAGTGCTAACGACAAGTTGAACAACCGGTCCCTGTAAGTTATCCTGATGATTCACATATTATCCAAGAAAACTTGAACACCTTTTCTATAAATAGTAAAGCTGTTTCGAAATCTTGTGCACTGAAGGCATTCAAATCTAACCTTCAATTTTGGCATCTTAGGTTAGCAGTACATCGAGATGGCATAGATGGACTTAAAGCTTTACTTGCTGAAAGGTCTAACAAGAGAAGTGTGAGAGTAACTAAATGTACAAGAATTATCCAACAACTGTTTGATTTTCTTCGTGAAGATTGAAATAATATGCAACATTTTATAGAAATGGTTTGAATTTCTCATACACCAATAATGAAATTTAAAGGAAACATATTCAACACCTATTTCTACAATGCAGCTGAAAATACAAATATTTAACTTCATCTAAAATTCGGCCGAATATGCTTCAAAATTCCATCATCAATTATATTAGAAATACTGTGATACTTTCTATATGCCAAGCAATTGCTTTTGTATGTCAATATATAAAATATATGTCCAATTTTAATTTTGTTCCCACTAATTTGTCATGTAAATTATTTGATACTCTTATAAGACATATTTTGACATACAACTCTGAAATTTGGTTTATGGATAATTTTCAGTCAGCTTTTAGGGCATCTAATAGAGCTGCAGTAAATAATACATTTTGTGATACTCTTGCATTAGCAGAAAAATATCCCTTTGAGAAGGTTTATTCTAAATTTTGTAAAGCAGTATTAGGACTGAAAAAGACAGCCACTAACATAGGTGCTAGATCAGAATTAGGTAGATTTACTTTGGACTACTATATAAAAACTCAAACACTCGTGTATTTTTATAGAATAAATTGTAATGATATTAATCCCCTGGTTAAAGAATCTCTACAAACAAACATAAATTTACATTCAGAAGGAGTTTATTCTTGGTACTCATTTGCAGATAAAATTTTTAAAGAGATGAAAATAAACCCAGAAAATTACTCTAATAATAATGTTCCTTTTAAACAATAAAAAAACATGTTAAAATGTAATATAAAAAAGTGTGTTTCAGAGGAATATGAAATAATACTTTAATTAAACTTTCAAAAATGGATTCCTCATCCAAACTTTGTCTTTATGGGAAATTAAAAAATAATTGTCAGTCTGAGGAATATTTAAATTGCAATAATTTTATACATAGGCAGTTACTCTCAAAATTTAGACTTAGTGATCATTCCCTAGGCATTGAATTAAGAAGGTACAGAAACATTCCAAGAGCACAAAGATTATGTAAAAAATGTGAAGTCCTAGATGATGAATTTCATTTCTTTTTGTATTGTGACTTTAACTTATCTTTGCGTTCTAATCTTTTTGCTTATCTAAAAGACTATGTACCATTATTTCAACATCTTGATGCATTCAATAAACTTAAACACATTCTAAACCCCATCCCTGAACTTGTTTGTCATATTGGAGTCTTCATAAAACAGTCTTTAGAACTGAGGGAGTCAGACCCGTGTTAGGCAAGGTTATGATGGTGTTTTTTACATACATTTATAATTGAACTCTAATGTTCTATTATTCTATATACTGTATTGTATTATTTTGTATTTCATTGTATTACATTGTATTTCACTGTATTGCATTGTTTAGTACAAAATTATTGTTTGTTTGTATTGCTTGACCCTCATGGGTGTAATTTTGCAATAAAGATTATATAACAACACCTTATGTTTATCTAGCTGCTTCAACACCAACAGCCTTGCAGACGTCTTCAGTCTACAAACAACTTATAACAGGTCTTGAACGAATTTCTGGAAAAACCTCAACTTATTTTTGATACAAAATTACAAACATTTTCATTACAACATATGGAGACCCAGAAAAAAAGTGAAACTACTAATCAGGACATGTTTTAGAAGCCGTTAAACACGTATGTCGCGGTAACAACTGCACGTATTGTTGGTCATCACCATTCCACTATAAGTCGTTTTGAGAATAAAAATCAGGCAATAAACGATGTTAAAGACCTTCCGAGATAATGAAGACCCCCTATACCATTTGCTAGAGAAAATCAAGCATAATAAAGGTTGCTCAGAAGGAAACTCATTGCATACAAGACAATCCTAAAAAGAGAGCCTTTTAACAAGAACTGGTCGAGATCGACTCATCGCTACTGGTTATCGTGTGATAAGAGCATTTCAGAGACATTTGCTTACGAACAGACACACAGTTTTCCGTATCCAATGTAGTGCAGAGCTCGCCAAAGTTGGAAATTAGCATCGTGGAGGAAGATCCAATGTTCCAATTGAATTCGGTTCATCTTCCTTTGCCCGATTGTAGCCCGGATTTGAACCATATCGAGCATATATGGGACACTATTGGGTGGAAAGTGCGCGAAAGGACACCCCAGTTCAAACACATCATGAAATAAACAATGCCCTTCATCAGAAATGGTTGCTGCTACCTTAGCAACAAATTAGTCGATTTATGGCAGGAATCAGAAGACGTTTAGATGAGGTTAACCGTTTGAATGGAGGCTGCGCACAAAGTACTAATTCTTTGCCGTATAACGATCAACCATGATGTCAACAGTCATCTGAAGATTAATTTTGAAATGTCTGACATTATAGAGTTCGACTACAGTAAAAGTTGTAAAATGCATTTTTTTGTACAAAAACACTTCATTTTGTTATTAAAATTGTGGTTATATAAATCTTTTTTTTTCAATTATTTTTTGTTCATTTCAATGCAAATGTTATCATAAACTGTTTCAATAATATTATACAAATATATTATTATATTTCATCCAAAAAAAGAGGGTGATTTTTCAAGTTTTAAAAAATCAAGGTGTTGCAATACTTTTTTCCATCTGTATATTTAGATTGGGTGGTACAAAAACTTGCTGGAAATCTACATCATATATATATGTGCAATCAGGAAAGTTTTAAAAGACAAAGTTAAGAACATGGGATGGAGATTATTTGTTTAACAACTCTTTAGATATGAGTCCATAAAATTTGCCTGCTTTTTACAAATTACACAGGAGTCTATGTAATTAGGACACATATTTTGTGTTCACCTTTCAACCATAAGACTTTCCATCACGTAATGTTGCGAATGGATTCAGATTTCATTTCCGTATTTTAACAAAGCAAGTTTCATCGAAAGACAATTTAGATAATTTTTTTAGATTATCAATGACACCGTCCAGAACATCCCAGTTGTCGTCCAAGATATATTTTAAGGATACATTTTCCTTAGAAACATTAAAGAGGAAAGGAATGGAAAGAGTGGTGAAGATCATATCCTGACTAGATTATGTTTTATCTCCGTATCATACACCAGGTCATTCGTCCCTTGTACGATTTAGATGATTTATGAAGTAGGGGGATTAGAACAAAGGGAGCTACATGTCAGGTTTCTTTATCAATGCTGTAATAAAATCATATAATTGCAAAATTTACTCACATATAAATCATTATAAATAATCTGGATATTGGGCAAGAAATGTTCTTACAAGAGCATGGTATTGTTATGAAAACAGATTATGTACAACAACAAACTAGATTATCAATTATTTATTTTCCTAGAAAGTGTACAAGTTAAAAGTGTCTTAAAATATATTGGATAACAGGTATCCTTTATCAATATTTATGATGTAAAGTAAATCATATTCTGATTAAGTTTAAAAGTCTTAAACAGTATTACACCAGTTTATTTATAATTATAAAGTTGGTGTAGGTAAAATATTTACAACACAGACCGCATTTAATAGTAATTATTGGGCAATATGAGGTGTATAACTAATCATTAACTAATGTACTGTTTATGTATACATTTCAGGTATCAGTCATCCTTATAATTAAAGATATTTACTAGGAAGATGTTGACTCATTTATAAATAACGGCACCTTTTCATGTAAAGTTTAGTATAAACATTATTGAGTTCTTTGTTATATGTTGGTTTGTTAATTATCTAGCTGACAAAGGGCTGGACAAAAAAACAGTCATGCATTTCTTTTCGTAGGTATAAATAAAAGCAAAATAGTTTGTCTACATTGTATAAATAAATTTCTAAACATTCCATTTATCAAACTAATAAACTTTAAATGTATTTTTTCCTAGCTTCTTATTGCGTCTCATGTCTTATAGCAAAGTGTATCCTTGCTATACTTGCAGTCTTACATGCTTGATTTTGTCTATTCTAAATGTACATTTTTTATTTAAGGTGTTTGATGCGAGGACTTGTGTTTCGTTAGTAGATCCACTGAAAAACATTGATTCAGACATTCTACAAACTATTGGATAAGTTAATGAAAATAACATTAATTTTCAGAATATTTCCATTAAGCAGGCAGTAGGTAATATTTATTTGAGCCCATATGCGCATTCTATTGGTATGTCTTATTTTAGAATATGTTGATGTTTAGACGAGTTGTGTATATATATCAGTACGTCTGAGGTCGTGTGGTATCGGGACGGCTGCATTGCAGGCGATTTGGTGTCATGTAGTCCGAGATTACTCTGACGTCCAACGGCTGTTTTGCCAGACAATCTGGGGCCGTGGGACGTCAGAGCTCGTCCCATATCAAAAAGTGGATATTTGCCCACCCAAAATAGATGCGCTGCTTCGCCGCTTCTGGTGCCGACTGACGGCCTTTGAATTATATAAATCGGGCATCAATCTGTTCATTTTTCATTTATCTTTTCATTTATGTAAGTTTCACCTACCTGCCAACCTTTATTTTCCCATATTTTAACAGTTTTCACAGAGACCCATCGATTTCTGCATTTTGCCTTTCATTTTCAAAGATTATCACGTGGCCACGAGAAAACAGTGATGATTTATGCAAATGACCATAATGTAACACCTCGTTCATTTACGATGCAAGTTATCTAAATGTCCGAGAGCTTCAGATTGTTCTCGTGGTCGGAACTAAATGCTTAATACCGATCTCCTGTAAAGGAGGTGAAAAATCGTGGTTGGCTACTAAACGTTAAACATCGATCTCCTACAAAATTTGCATATTTGAGTCTCGAGGCCACGAATTCTCTCGTAACTTGACGTCCATTTGAAAGTGAAAGTCAAAATGCAGAAATCGATGGGTCTCTGTTCCGTTTCATCGATGATGTTGACATGAAATGGATTGAATCTCAACAAAAACTGGATGCTTTTATCAGACATGCAAACAACGCCCACAGTCAATTAAATTTGCATATGAAATATCCGACTCTAAGATATCTTTCTTAGACACAACTACACCTATAAAGGACGGTATCATATCAACAGACTTCTACTGTAAACCTACAGATAAACATCAGTACCTTTCTCCCCAAAGATGTCATTCCAAACACTGTACAAAAAGTATCCCGTACAGTCAAGCTCTCAGCGTAAAGTGGATTTGCTCCTCTGAGGAGGCTGTCACTCAGTCGTTACAGGAACTTCGCGGATTTTTTAATCAAACGAGGTTATAAGCTGCATTGCAAGCCCGAGCTTTTAAGGTGCAAGAAGATTGCGAGGAAACTGGAAACATTTAGAAAATAAAATTGGAATACTGATTTTTTTAAATTAAAGAAGGTTTAGTCTGGTCTGCCGAAAGAAATAAATTGCATGGTTTCACAGATTTTTAAACTGCAGAGAGGGATGAAGTAGCAACCAATATCATACAGTTTTTCTTTAAGAGCTTATTTTCAGACTTTTGCATACTGAGCTGTAAAAAACTTGACTGGAGCTCAAGTATATAATGCCTTCTGGGAAGGGATTTACTTGTTGCATCTCTTTGGATTCACAATTTTATTGTCAATCTGTGATGAATAGAAATTTCTTAAAATATTGTACCGAATCATTTCCAGGTTACCCACAAGCTCAACATTTGTGCATAAATCCTGTGAATGGCGGACCTATTTTTTCATGTCTGATCCACTACATCTTATTAAAAAATTACGTAATATTATTCATTCAAGTGGTCATACAGAATGCCACAAAAAACAGTAAAACTAGAAGGCAAAGAAATCATTTGGGAACATTTTGTATCTGTATCTACAAGAGAATGTAAATAGAGTTTTACTAATTACAAAGTTAAATGCAGATGCCATTAACCTCAACAACTTTTCAAAAATGAGAGTTAACCTAACATAGCTGTACACACATTAAGAAATGCTGTTGCCAAAGAAATGGAAGAAAATGAAAATGAGGTTCCTAAAGCCACTCAAAAATATATACACCTGGAAAAAAGTATTGCAACACCAAAAAGAAAAACAAATTTATAAAACATCCTTTATTGCTTTGTGATATTATTTATCGAAATAGAACTGGTTTATCATTATTTAAATCTCACCCGAGTTTAATAAATAAAGGTCAACTCGATAAGTCATAATTCGCACGTGCAGGTACTGTACCCGAAAACCATAAAACAGGTGTTTCTATCCCCACTGATTGCAACCCTTTAAATTACCAAGTTTGTGAAGTTATATGAATAAAACAATAGAATGGGTCCTCCACAGCTCTCAACTGCATTAAGATGGCAGATTATTGGCCTGCGAGCAGCAGGTATGTCGCTTCGACAAATTGGACGTAATGTTGGTCATCACTATTCAACAATTAGTCGTATAGTGAATAAAAACAAACAACCAATGATGTAAAAGACCTAGCAGGATCAGGCAGACCCCCTTTAACATCAGATAGAGAAAACCGAGCCTTAGGAAGGCTGGTGAGAAGAACACCATTTGCAAACAGTACAGTCCTGAAAAGTGAGTGGTTGCCATACCGAAGACTTTCAAACAGAACTGTTAGAAATCGACTTAAATCTGTTGGTTATAGTGCTAGAAGACCAGTAAGGAGAATTTTTCTGACAAACAGACATAAAGCTGCCCGTATGCAATGGTGCAGACCTCGCCGACGTTGGAATTTACGGTCTTGGAGAAAGATCCATTGGTCCGATGAGAGTCGGTTTATGTTGCACACGGTTGATGGTCGGGTACGAGTTTGGCGTCAGCAAAATACTGCCTATGCTGAAAAGAACATCATTGAAACTGTTGCATTTGGAGGTGGATCGATTATGGTATGGGGATGTGTTTCACATGACTGTAAGTTAGCTCTTAAAACCGTTAGAGGAAACCTGAATGGCCAAAAATATCAAAGAGACATTCTTGCGGCAAGTGTAGTGCCTCACTTTGATAATCATCCTCTGAATTCAAGACCAGTTTTTATGGATGATAATGCTAGACCACATCGGTCCCGTGCTGTTATCGATTATCTGCGTGGAGAAGCAATAACAACTCTTCCTTGGCCTGCTTGTAGCCCAGACCTTAACCCTATCGAGCATGTATGGGACATTATTGGCCGAAAAGTGCGCGAAAGGGCACCACCAGTTCAGACACTTGATGAATTAGACAATGCACTTCACCAGGAATGGTTGCAGTTACCCCAACAACAAATTCGTCGATTGGTAGCAGGCATGAGAAGACGTTTGGAGGCAGTTATTCGTGTGAATGGAGGTTACACCAAGTACTGATTTTTTGGCTTATAAAGTTCAATGTGATGTAAACTATCGTTTTTACTTTTGTTTTGAAATGTCTGACATTTTTATATCCAATTACAGTAAAACTTGTAAAGTGCATTTTTTTGTACAAAAATGACTTCATTTTGTAATCAAAATTGCTGTTATTAAAAAAAAAATCATACATTTTTTTTATGTCGTTTTAATGCCATAGTTATCATTAACAATGTACCAATATCATTATACAAATATTTGATCATATTCGACCTGAAAAAAGAAGGCGATGGCTCATGGGTCAATCAAGTGGTACGCTTTCTTTTTCGCTTGATAGATACGCTCTGCTTGAGTATACTATTCTTGGAACATCTGGTGCTTTCCGCAGTGGATCTTGGGTGCTGATTTTGAGGACCAGCTACATTATATATGGAGCTCGTTTTCAGCATTAGCACTCGATCCCGGTTCGCCACGGAAACACAGCATCGCCCTTGTAGGCACTCCGAGGTGGGTGGATGGCAAGAATGGTGAATCTTTCTCCTTTCATATGGCACAACAAAACAAACCCTCGAAATCAGCTTTAATACATAAGAAAAGAAAATGTAATGATTCAGAGCCCTGTCGGGAAGATGACAGTTGGCCCAGATTTATTGTAATAAAAGGAACAGAAGAAAAACCAATTTCAAAAATATCGCCCTTTGTAATTCACAAACAAATTCAAAGCGTTGCTGGTACTGTTAAAAAAGTTTCAAAAATGAGATCTGGCAATTTGTTGGTTGAATGTTCCAACAAAAGTCAATCAACAAATTTACTTACAATGTCTACAATATCAAACTTTCCTGTTTCTGCCTCTCCTCATAACAGTTTGAACAGCTGTAAGGGGATCATTCGAGACAGAAGTCAATACCTTGGTGACCTTACCGTGGAAGAAATCGGTGAGGAACTTTCAAGCCAAGGTGTAACTAATGTTATTAGATTTCAAATTAAAAAGAATGGAAATATAATCAAATTAAATACTTATCTTTTGACCTTTAGAACTCCAACTCCTCCTCCGTCTATTACTTTAGGTTGCTTCGGAATCAGAGTTGACATGTTTATCCCAAACCCAATTCGATGCTTTACTTGTCAAAAGTTTGGTCATGGAAGCAAACAATGTCGTGGTAAGCAGAGATGCTTCAAGTGTTCTGACGAAGGACACGAGGGAACAAACTGTCACTCTGAATCTTCTAAATGTGTAAACTGTGGTGAATCCCATTTTTCATCGTCGTTGGAGAAGAAAATGCTTTAGACTTAGAGGGTGTGACTAGGGAAATGTTTTTTTTTATGGCAGTGATTATGACGTTTTTCATGGGGAACCTTCACAAACTCCCTAGAGTTGATGCAAGAACTTTATTTAACGGGACCCTTCAGTTGATCGGTAAAATCATGTCATGCATATGTGTTGTGTAATTATCTTCCTCAAGGAATTTCACCGCTTCTTTACATCTTTGCTGGCAATGGCATATATACTGATGAACTCCTCTTGCAAACATTTTAAGCATTTATCACTGAAACCGATAGTAACCTTGTCAACCAACTATTATCAAACATTAACTGGGACGGCCTACATGCAGAGATCGTAAATCTCAGCTCTACATATGATGGTTTTGAGGTACCAACAAAAACTAATGAGAATACACAGAGTATCTTTGACTTGGCAAAAATAACAATGACTGTTACCCCATGTGTTCCTATTTCAAAACTAAAAGTGGGTATGGACTGCTACCATTTGTTATGGAACGGTGTTACTGAACCTGTTATTATAAATTTAATTAATCAATACAAACCGACACATTTGAAAGTCATTAACTTAATATCCTGCACAACATCAGATTACCCAACCCTATGCTCCTTAGAAGAAAAGTTGGAGACTTATGTTGAAAGATTTTGGACATCAAGTGACATTTTATGTATACCCAGGCTTTACGTTTCTTTCAATTTCACTCAAGGCTTCAACAGAAGACCTATTGCGAACACTTGTTCAGCTACTCTTCAAATAAGTCGTTTTTATTTTTCTGCCGACGAACTTATAGAAAATTCAATATGTATTTATCACTGTTTGACTCAATATAAATTGTGTTGTAGAAAAAAGTCTGTTACTATGAATGACACTTAAAATTATTACTTCATGTTTTTGACATTTATGTTAACCTTACAATTTTGCCTTGAAACTTGTAATTCTCATCTGCTTTTATTTTTATAAAGATTTGAAAATTAAGAATGCATTATTGCTGTTTGTTTAAATAAAAAAAAAAATTGAAACTGAAAAAAAAAAATGCTCAGTGGCAAAGTTGACATTTGAAATTAATACATGTAAACTGTATATAGTAGAAATATGTGATAGGAATATTTAAGCTTCTAGTCTCAAGATTCTTCAATGCTTAGTTTGGATAACAGATATTATTAAAACATGATATTTTAAGATATATGTAAATACATTTGTTGCTTCTTTAAAAAAAAAAGAGGTATTTGTTATGCTAATATAATATTAGTGCTCAGTGGCTATTTAGTGTTTGAATTCCAAATATATACTGTACATAGTTAAAGTTCCAAGTTCAATTTTAAGTTCTGATATATCAAATATATATTCTTTGGGGGAAAAAAAGATATTTTTAATAGCCATTCATTAAATAAAAACTCAAAAAATTTCATACACTGAAATCTGTTTACGGCATGGATCTTACAAGCTAGTTTATAGAAATGACAGAATTGTGCAGGAAATTGTATTTCATAATATTTTGAAGCAGTGTATCGCGTTTCATGTCTATAAACGCGTGTATAATATTGATTGATACTCGCTCTGACACTAGGTCAAAGAACTCTGCCCGACGAAGATTTATGTTTCGATAAGGCCGAAGTGACTAAGAATCGTATTAATGCACTATACACTTTAGAAATATATTGCAAGTAAGATTGCCTTAACTAAGGTTTAAAACTATAAAGATTTGATAGATTTAGATTTAGAGAACTTCCCAAGTTTTTTATAAACCTTCACACATCAAAAACCATTTAAAAAAGACAGGCAGTACTTTAAAAGTGAACATGTTCAAAACATGAAAGATTGTAAAACTGAAAATTTTTATTTTCTCAAATCAACAGTTATGGCATCTTATAGAATTGATGCTTTTTATAACGTAACTGTAACAGTGTCATCGGTCACAGGATTTGTGAAAGATGCATCTTCTAACTGTGTAGGTTCGTCCATGGTTCATAGTCATGTCGCAGCAGTTTTATTCGCACTTTTAAACTGTACAGCAGTTTGGTATAGATCAAGCAGCTTGCACATCCAGAAGGTGTGAATGGAACGTAGGGCGAAAGAAAAAGAAAGACCCTAAAAATGTGACGGAATCTTCATATATTGGGGAAAATGAAAGTGGACAAAACTATTTAATCCTTCACTGAAAACTGATGACAACTCATCTGAAGAAGTTTTCCTTTGCAATTTACAGATACCAGGGCTAAATTTAGTATATACGCCAGACGCGTTTCGTCTACAAAAGACTCATCAGTGACGCTCGAATCCAAAAAAGTTAAAAAGCCAAATAAAGTACGAAGTTGAAGAGCATTGAGAACCAAAATTCCTAAAAGTGTTGCCAAATACAGCTAAGGTAATCTATGCCTGAGGTAGAAAAGCCTTAGTATTTCAAAAAATTCCAAAATTTGTAAACAGTAAATTTATAAATATAACCATATCAACGAAAAAGTGCTGACTACTGGGCTTAAGGAGTTAAAAGCACAATAGGAACGCACACCTGGACTTCTTTTTAAATGAAGGAAATATATTGAACTTATAATTTTAAATATGCCGTAAGAAAATCATATGTGGCGTTATAAGCATGTTTTCGTCTGACTTTTCAGTCGTTCAGTCTCGTTCTTGAATAATTTCCAAAACATGTAATGCAAGTGGGAATAGCAATGAATTTTAAAAATATAATAATTCAACTCTGTAAAAATAATGTGTATTTACAATGAATGGTTTTGGAGTAATCCAGTTTTCAAATTATGCTACCCCAGACGACGAAAGAAAAACAGCAACAGAACAGGCAAAAAAAAATCAAACTGGACCCACATCTGAACATGACCAAAGATAAAGCTGTTTTACACCACCTGAAATTGATTGTTGTTTCAATGCCAAGTAGATCTAGACATTGTATGTTCAAGTTATTATGGTAAACTGCGTAATATTACATGCATGGGATCCTTTTTGGCATCTTAAAGAAACTTATGAGTTTGTGGTTTCATTTAGAGAACAGCAAAGAACCATGTTACATTGGGAAGAGAGTCGATGAGGTTGCCACAATCATCAAGACCATACAGCCACCATACTTCTTGGGGAGATTACCACGAAAAATTTCTGGAAATAACAACCACTGGAAAGCTTCTGAATTTAGATTCTGGCTGCTGTAATTCTCCCTACCAGCATTACAGAACATTTTACCCGATATTTATTTGACTTACTATAGCTTGCTGGTAGAAGAGAATGTTCACTCTCCTTGGTGAAGGCATTTCAGAGGCAGACTTTAGCACAATTTTTTGGAATTTTAGGTCCTCAATGCTCTTCAACTTTGTACTTGTTTGGCTTTACAACTGTTTTCTGGCGTATGGAAAAATTTAGTGCGTAACCATGGTTACTGGAACCAGTCGATTTCGGCTCTGTTTTAGGCCTTTTTTAAGGAAAAAAGAGCATTTTCCAGTCTCAAATAAAACAAAACAACTACAAATTGAAGGAAATGCAATACCATTCATGCATTATACACTTTATTGGTAATATTTTTACTACATCTCAATCATTTCAGTTTAACACATTCTTAAGAAAACAATAGTACGAACAGGTGCTAATTTCAGAAAATCTACAATTTCAGAATTTTGCATTTTTTGGCATAATTTAAACTAATTTTACTAAAAGTTGTCAACACAAATTGGAATTGATCTTTTGTTCACCAAGTAGGTATATCATAAATAAATTCAGAAAAAAAAAAATAAGTGGGGTCTCGATGGATGATCCATTAAAAATCATGCTAAAAATAGCATAAATTGGAATTAGGTCAAATTAAGCCAATACAACCAAAATCTTTATTTTAATTTTTTTTTTCACAATTGCTTATATAATTGATCAGTAGTTATATGGATCACTGTGTGGTTTTCAAATTATAAAGAAAAAAGATTCAAAATTAAGGGAATGCCTTATTTTGTGTGCATGGCAACATATTGTTACCATAGTAACATATTTTTTTCCCAAAAAATCAAGTAATTTATATGAATACAAAAATTCCTAAAGATAACAATGAATGAAATTTCTTTTTTTATTTATAGATAATATTTAGATAGATGCATATTTCAATACTGATAAACAGCTATGTAAAATATACCATATAAACAGCTATATCACCATAGCAACAATACTAACATCAACTTTAAAATTCTTGTTTCCCTTGATTTTTTCATTCGACCTTTATCAAATTCTCTATGATCATGTTTTTTTAACAGAACTTGACAAACAGGTGACTTTAAAAAGCAAAATAAACTTCTTACTCTTCTAAAGAATCTGAGTTTTAACTACTTTTTGATGGGATATGGTTGATGATCAATTTGAGTTTTGCAATATAGAGATCACTGATGGTTTTACACTCAGCATGTAACCTGATAGAAATGCTTGGCAAGTCTATTTCTAACTGCCTCTTTACATCATATAAATAAACTTTATGTGAAACATTTTCATGTTATTCTATATTATATCTTGTCTGTATTAATTCGTGTCTATTGCATATAGGTAAACATTTTTTGTTTAATAAATTAAAACAATAAAAAAAATTATGACTGCCAATGAAACAAATCAACTTCCAAAACCAAATGTTGTTGATGAAAACAATTTAATGTTACCTTATGGTCTCAAAACATGGAACATAAATCTTTAGATGTCTCTCTTTTCTCACATAAATAATATTTATCACTTATTCATTTTTTCAGAAGTTGTATAAAAAACTAAATTTGTTCAGAGGCCTAACTCAGCCCAAACTGAAAACTTTAATAAATCTTTTTAAAGTGTAAAATTGACAAATAACAGATAAGATAATAAGTAGCATTGAAATTTAGTTAAATTGGACTTATTTAGAAATTTGCTGCAAAATTTTAATTTTCAGTTCATGTTTGCTGTCTTCTTCTTCAGCTGATTTAAAATCCCCAGGTTCAGAATTCCTGTCTTTCATTGCAAGTCTTGAAAAATAGGACGAAATTTGTTGTCCAGTCAAATAGTCATTCCTTTTGAAAAGGTACTGATCTTCTTCCTTCATATTTCTCATTTCCTCTGCAGCTCTAAAAGGATCTATCTTACTGCCAGTTTTTTTTCCTGCATAGAACCTATCGTGCATGTATTTCCGCTGAGCCTCACTGAAAATTACTCTTTTTTTCTTGCTTTTCAGAGCTCATCCCTGACGCAGCCCACTTTCTCCTACAACTGAGTCTGATGGTATTGACACTGACTGGATATTAATGAAAAGGCTATTTACTTTTGTGCCATACATAATTTTAGCCTTGTCATGAACAGAAATGACTTGTACATAGTTACAATCTCCCAGCAGAAGGTGGTTATCCAATGTCTCATTAGAGCTAAATGATTTGATGCAGCCATCTTTAGGACAATCATACGAAATTTTCCTTCTCTTTGGTTTAGGGTGTAGATCTTCATCTTAAAAAAAAAGGATAAAACTGTCGAATACATTACTCAAGTCTACAATTAATTAGGCGATTTATTAAAATGAGTGTTATCACAGGCTGAGCAGAAATTACCTTCCTGTCCAGGAGCATTATCACTTTATGTTAATAGTGTCAAAGCTTTAGTTTTCATATTTGTGTATATATGTGCATGTCTTTATGTGTTCCTGTGTGCTTGTATCTGTCTTTTTCTTTAGGTTGTCAAAGTATTGAACATTTTGAAGGCTCACTCAAAGTTGTTTTTTAAGGCATCTTTGTCTGCTTTTATGAATCACATTTACAAGTCATCTGTATCTTTCCTCTATGTCTTAGTTCTAGGGTCATGTTACAAACTTAATAAAGTTGGTAAATGCACTGAGGTTTCATTTTAGATCATGACATCTATTTAAAATTTAGCCACTGACATTCAGTATAATAATCACAACATTAGTGCAATGCTTATCTCATCCAGTAGGAAATATTTTCCTTATCTGATTTAATATTTTCTTAATTATAACACACTGCCAGCTGAATGCAACATTATTATTTAGGGTTCCTTACCTTCAGTACTCAAAGATCTGCTGACAGTTTCCTCATTTGTGGTTTTAAACTTATACCTAACAGAGGAATTTTATTTTCCTGTTTTGCAAAAAAATCTTCGTAATCGGATTAAAAACACAGTTGTATGCAGGATTATCTGAATAGGCTTTTAGTTTGACAGCATATTGAAGTCCAAGCTTCAAATGTCTGTTGGAGAGTGAATGCTCATCGGCCTCTACATACACTCTCAACTTGTGAGGTTTTAAATGCGCCAAGACAGAAACGCAAACCCTGGTGATGCAAAGCATCGAGAATCTGTATGTAGGACTTCCTTGCAGAGCCATAATTTGTTAAGATCTAACTATATAAATTCAGTAAAATGTTGCGGTCAGCACCCAAGTCAGTACTAACGACAACTTTAAAAATATTTAATACTCTTAAACATCTCCATTGTAACATTTTGATATGAGGTAGAAAGGTGAACTTTTTATCGACAATTAACCCAAGAAATTTGGTTTCATCAATCATTTTAATTGGTTGCCTAAATAAATCTGTGATATGGTAATGAAAAAGTGTATCAATGAACAGTAAATGAACTGAAATTGTATTAATACGCTCATTCAATAAAAAAAATATAGCATTTCTTCTTCCATTATGTTGGCCTTGAATTACTGCGACGTTTCTTTTGCCGTTCAGTACAGTTGTGAACAAAGTTGAAAGCCAGATTGAGTCATCCATGTGCTGCTTAATTGTTAACATCAAACCTATGCTATTATATGATAATTCCATTAAAGATATTACGAAGTTTTACAAATTTATAACTACTGAAATACAAGACTTCAACCATATGTTCAGATGGACAAGTCTGAAATTTCTAACAAGATTAAAAACTTCATACTGTCAGATCTGCATAAATATAACAATGTGACTTAACGAATTGTTATTGCAACCAGTCCACTGTAAATGGAAGTGTATATAGTTAACATTCAAACCGTACTATTCTATGGTCCATCAGAAAGCCTAGAGAGAGATGGGAGTCATTATGAGATTAGTATTTTATATAACCACAATCATAGGAAATTTCTAGATGTAGAACAGAAAGATCTTGTGAAACTTAAAGATGGATGCAGACATCATAACTTGCTCAGTTATTTTATATCAGAGAAAGAAATTTCAGAACTTGTTAGGAAGGTGGACATTCATGTTGTGACCTTTCACCTTTGTAAAAAGGTTTACGAGTGTGATAACTGCATTTAAAAATATATGCAGAATTGTATTTTGGACCCTCGGGAGCATTTGCAAGTGACTTGCAACTTTCAATTGAAAAATACTCGAACTTAGGGCAGAAAATTACGTGAAAATGTATTTATTATTTGATGTTCTAGTGTTTAGTTGTTTTTGTTTACACATTGTCACATATCAAAGGACACAATTTCATAACGATATAAACAGAGTTATACACGTGGTTAATATTGCATCTTAATTAGATAGTGTTTTCACACCTTGTAATAAACAAAGCAATAAAAGTAGGGCATATTTCACACCTAGTGTTATACAAAGCCATAAAAGAAGGGAACACTTTCACACCTAGTAATATACAAAGCCATAAATGTAGGGCACGCTTTCACACATGAAAGGCTGATATACGATTCATGAAACAATCAAGTGTATATCAATCGACGAAATGAAAGAAATTCACAATCATAATACATGAGTATATAACTAAAATCTTACTCATTGTTCTCATAGAACAGACAACGTAAGATTCCACAACATCAACTATTAACTCAAATTTACGATTCTTACACGATGAGAAATACTAGCCACGACAGCACATTAGAGATTATACAGCGGTATAAAAGTCCTACAGCAACACATAGATTAAGGTGTCATTAGAGTCACAGGGTGTGTCCATTATCAAACATGATGTTAGCTATTGGGTGCAGCAATTTCGAAATGGCAAGTTTGATACAAATTATTACAAAGTGGAAAAAGTTCATCAAGCTGTCATGAGCAGATGTACGCCTCGTCAGCAAGACATTAGCCAAAAAAACATGTACGTCCAGCCGACAGCTTTGCCGATTTTCGAAACAGAGAGGATCGAAGATCAGTCTTACAACAACAAAAAGAGCAATATTTCATGCTGGCTATACCAACACAAATCCAATGTATGCTCAAATGGTTCGACATGTTAACAAAGAGATTTGATTGATTGATTGCTGGTTCCTTAACGTCCAGTGGCAAAAATTTCATGCAAATTCAGGACGATAACAAGTTCACAATAAATACAATAGGAATAGGTAGGTTGATATGACAGAGGCCATCTTGCATGATGGTCGGGGAAATTTGGACTGCCACTGGAAAATTAGGGTATCTTGGATAGGGACAGAAATTTTGCCTTACAACAGGCCACCTATTGACCCTTCAAAAGATTTGTTTCAAGGGTTCTTAACAAGGCATTGGATTTAACGCCCCCCTCATATTTGACGGTATCATGGCAGGACAGTTTATTTTACGAACGCCATCCTAAAGATGAAGCTCTGCCATTCATCAACAACAAAATTGCGGATCATCATCGTTTACAGGTGAGCAACGACCCCAAACACCGGTCTAGAGTTTCTAAAGCCTTCATGACTGCAAATGACATCAACTGGTGGAACGACTGGTCTTCAGGTCGTCGGGCGTCCTTGCTTGACAATAAAAATAGGTAAACGGACAGAAAGTCACAGGACATAAAGTCACAGATTGGATAGGACAAAAGGAACAATTATTTGTGGACAATTGTTTTAATATATAAGAGATATCTTGATGTTTTTACTCTTTATGTCATTACACTTGAAAAAAGAAGATTAATATGATTTTATTGGCAACACGAAGACATTAAACTGCCAAGCCACTTTGACATTTTGTTCATTTAACAATTACTTGATCAACTTTGATATTTTTTTGATAAATTTTGTTTTTATACAAGTTTAAGAAAAATCCAAAAGTATTTGAGTAGAAATAAGCGTTTTTTATTCAAAGAAAATAATCAGAATAAATGTCCTGTCACTTTCTGTCCAGCATTCTAAATTAAATACTGCATTGCATTGAATTGTGTAAAATTATAGTATACACTTCCGACTTTTTTTTACACTGTAAACAACAAATTTATTTTCTATTACCTGTGTGGCGTTAAAAAAATAATTGTCACTTCATGTTTTCTAACTTGCTGTCTCATAGGTATTTACCACGATCTAAAATTTTAGACGATCTTGAAGTTTATTAGTAGCTATCTTTGACGCATTGACTCATATCAACTGGTATTTCTATAAAAAAAAAATATCAACATTATGAAGATTATCCAGCGCATGTGAAAGAGAAGTAGCTTTTGACAATTGATTTTTTTTCCTTGAAATATTAGTAATGAGCTAATCAATGCGCTTAGTTACAAACCAATAATTTTCAACGGTAATGGAAAATAAACTTGTCGTTTATAGTATGAATAAATCCAGATATGAGTCATTCTTACCTTTCATAAGTATATTAAAAAGACGGTCACCCTTGGGTGTGACTGGGGTATAGACATATGGTCACTTGGTCTTCTCTCGACCGGCAGTAAAACGCTTGTCGAAGTAGGGCGTCCGTTTGGCTGTATGGTATGTATCAAGTTCGCAGTCACGTCCGGTCAGTTAAATCCGATGCCTCGATTAAAGAGAGTGCCACGCTCTTTGCACGTTAAGAACCCTTGTAACAACTCTTTTAGAGGTCCGTAGGTGGCCTGTTGCAAGGCTTAATTTCTGTCCCTATCCAATGGGTCCGTAGGTGGCCTGTTGCAAGGCTAAATTTCTGTCCCTATCCAATATACCCTCCTTTTCCGGTGGCAGTCCAAATTTCCCCGACCATCATCCCAGATGGCCTCTATCGTATCAACCTACCTATTGTATTTATTGTGAACTTGTTCTCGTCCATAATATGCATGAAATATTTGCCGCTGGACGTTCAGCAACCAACAATCAAAAACCAAAGACACACTCAAAGAGTTTCAAGTCAGATAATAACATATGTACCTACTTTACTATTTTTACATATGTCTAAAATTTACAGAAAATGATATCACAAGACTGAATACAATTAAAATTTACAGTCTTTATTTGTACCATAAAGTCACCTATACTGCACATCAGTGTATTTATGGTTCTCTAAAGACACATAACACATAATATGATACTGCAGGCCACAGATGTGACAGTTTATGTTTCAAAATCAATCATATCAAAAGAAACATGAGTAAAATGTGCATACACTACAATTATAAGTACCAATTATGAATTTAATATACAAGACTTTCATTACAGTCTGAACCAATGAGCATATTATGTAATAATAAAAAGACAAATGTCATCAATTATTGAAATTGAATTTTTTGAAAAATCAATTAATTTAGAGTTATATCCCCTCGACTATAAATTAATTAATAATAGTGTAACATTTCAACTTTAGGGAGCAGATACCGCCATGACGTATGGAGCTGAAAACGCTGCCCTATAGTAAACCAGCATCATCTTTCATTCTACATATTCAAATGATAAAACTTACGACTTTATGTACAGACATTGAATCCCACGAATGCCCTTATCCTAAAAGACACAATTTACAGACATTGTGTCCTATCAATGCATCTACTTGATACAATTCAAAATAAACTAAAAAGACACAATTAACAGATACTGTGTCTTAACAATGTATCACTTGTTACAAACCAAAATAAACTAAAAAGACACAATTTACTTAAAACGCACAATTTACAAACACTGTGTCCTATCAATGTATCTACTTGATACAAATTAAATTTTACTAAAGAGACACAATTTACAGACACTGTGTCCTAACAATGTATCTACTTGATACAAATAAATTATCATAAAAAGACACAATTTACAGATATTGTGTCCTAACAATGTATCTACTTGATACAAACTAAAATTTTACTAAAGAGACACAATTGACAGACACTGTGTCCTAACAATATATCTACTTGATACAAATAAATTATCCTAAAAAGACAAAATTTACAGACACTGTGTCCTAACAATGTATCTACTCGATACAATCTACAAAATTTCTAAATCACAATTTACCGACACTGTGTCCTAACAATGTAAATTAACATCACAAATAACTGTATTTCCTAATATAAAGCTATAAGTTTACTGTCTCAAATAACTAATGCAATGGGTAAAACAATTTTCATTTCAATAGTAAACAGATGGATTCCTGGTTTTAGGTTGTCCTTGTATCAGCTTGAATGAGAGTCATAATTCACCTTTCCTGCTTGTCAACTGTTTCCATATAACATGAACTGTTATTCTTTATGCGATATGTAATGAGCTGTGACCCACGAGCCCTGTACAAAATATAAAATAATAAACGCAGTAATTCATTCTCCAAAATATTGTCATTACATGATCAGTTGTGATACAGATAAAATTGACTAAAGGTTAGAAATTTGACATGATTGTCTGATGTACAATTTGAATGCATCGGATTTCCATCTACCTAAAGTTCTAATGGTTTCTTTGGACAATCCTTTTGCACTTGCATCGGTAGCAAAACCTATCCTGAAACTATGACGGTTGTAATATGCTCTGCTGATCCCACACAAGTTTAAAGCATCATTCAAAGCATGTTGGAATAATTGTCTAGAAACAGCTTCTACACTTCTGAGAAATAATGGACCTGTTGTGTTATTTCTCAAAGTAAAGTAGTTTGTAAGTGCTGCTACTGCACAAATACTGTAATTTTTATTCTTAGCTATTTCTAAATGGAATCGTTTTCCATTTGAATGTTTGAAATCCATGAAATTGATAACTGCTTTCTTGTGTAAAATAACAGCTTGACTTGAACTAAAACGTAATTGTAATCGTTGTTATTGACTGTCATCTCACCAATTCTTAAAAGAGTATGGCATTGAATAGCAGTTGATCATACATATTATAAAGTGTCTGTTTCAATGCATCTACTAATTGATTCGAAATCGTACTAGTGATTTCTTCCCTTGTGCACTGATTTAAGTGCCTTGTCAATAATGAATGAATCAGTAGGATCAGGCCAATTATTAATTTTGTGTGTAAACCCAATCGCTGAAATGTATGTTGAGATAGAACTTGCAGCAATTTCTTTGGATTTAAAATGGGCTATAAATAGTATGAGATCTGCATTGGTAAGTGGTAACTGAAATCTAATGCCATATTCTTCAGCAAAACTCTTATAGTGTATATAATTGCTCTTCCATAAGTTTTTTGTGAGGAGTCAGATAAGATGTTGTTAAAAATTTGATTATAGGCTTCCTGTAAAATCTGGTAGATTTGGAACTAGTTTGGGAACAGTGTCCGCCCATGGTGCTCACCGATGAAACTTCTGTACCTGTTGACCAGAAAGTGCATCTGTTAATACATTTTTTGAACCATATATGTGTATTGCCTTAAAGTTCACATTGTTTCTTAAGCAGTGTAGAACAAGTCTCCTTATAACTGTGCAGCACTCCCTGTAATGTTAATCTTAATCAAATTGGTTGTTTTCTGTATAATTGATGTTAACCGCGTATCGCCTTTTATTTGAACACATAAACACATATCACAAACACCATTTTAACTTTCAATTTAAATTTCAGTATTTGGATCAATATACGAAATTACTTCTACCCTTTTTGTCAGTGAAATACATGTCAGAACATTCTCGAATGGTTATTTTGCCCTTTGCAGCAAAGCTAAAAAGTAAATAAGAATTTGTCCAGCTCCTTGTTCTTAGTTAATTCAGACATATTTTTTTAAACTTTGCCGAGTATAGCTGCAGCTATATGATATATACAAGTGTCGATCCTTTCTTCGTTTTTGTTTTCTAGGCTTAACAAACTCCACATTGAATTCAAGAACTGCTTGATATTTTGGCCACAAGCAAAGCAGATTATTGGCCATGAAAAATTGCATTTCACACGTTCTGGAACAATAAGCCTACCTAAAAAATGTGGCATAACCAAACTCCAAGGAAATTGACGCTTTTGATACAATTGTATGTTAAAAGTAATCAAAAGTACCAGGATTATAATTTAGTACGCCAGACGCGCGTTTCGTCTACATGAGACTCATCAGTGACGCTCATATCAAAATATTTATAAAGCCAAAACAAGTACAAAGTTGAAGAGCATTGAGGATCCAATATTCCAAAAAGTGGTGCCAAATACGGCTAAGGTAATCCATGCCTGGGATAAGAAAATCCTTAGTTTTTCAAAAATTCAAAGTTCGGTAATCAGGAAATTTATAAAAATGACCACATTATTGATATTCATTTCGGTGTTGACTACTGGGCTGGTGATACTCTCGGGGACGAACGTCCACCAGCAGTGGCATCGACCCAGTAGTATAAATAGTTATTAAAGGTACCAGGATTATAATTAAGTACGCCAGACGCGCGTTTCGTCTACATAAGACTCATCAGTGACGCTCATATCGGATTTAAATATACCCTCATTTTCCAGTGGCAGTCCAAATTTCCCCGACCATCATCCTCTATTATAACAACCTACCGATTGTATTTATTGTGAACTTGTTGTCGTCCTGAATATGCATGAAATATTTGCCACTGGACGTTAAGCAACCAACAATCAATCAATGTCTACAAATCCCTACAATCAATCAAAAAATCAAAGTTTGAAACTTGTTGCTTGTTTTCTTACCTAATGGGATGTTAGTGTTTTCTTCACAATATACTTTGTACTGTTGCATAAAATTTGATGAGCACAATTCCATGGATAAACAACATTGAACAAACATATACTCAGAAAAAAAACGCATTTCATTTCCCCTTTCATAAATTCATCGGTAAGAAGAAGTGGACCCATGTTGCACTATTTGCAGAACTTTTAATTGTCTAAAAGAGCTCCCATTCTATTAATCGTCTTCCAGAGAACCAAGTGCGTGATGTGTTTTCGTTCTTACTTTCAACCAATTTGCCTATGACGGGACAAACCATTTCACAGTCTGTTGAAGTTGTGTTTTCAAGTTCTGGTTTTCTTTAGTTTAAGTCTTTTCCTCACGTAAATTGTCTATTTATTCATGTAACATTTCACGTTCTGATGGAGAGAGTTTTTTGTTTAAACCATTGCTTAATGGAGTTGACAGCTTAGGTGGTGATAACAACTTTACGGCGGTGTATATGACTGGGTCAGCATTCTATATTTTAGAATTTGGAAATAAAGCACATGGTGACAGTTTTGGCTTTTTGTTTTCTTGCGTTGGTAAATGTTATCAATTTCTTGTCCAGTTGTTCCTGACTGACTAAAAGCTTGGTGTGGGCAAATACAGTTGGTATATAATCAGGATGTGTTTGATCCTCACATGGTTTTCCTAAAAAAATAATAAGAATTTTTTTGAAATGTGAAAATACATGTACATGTAAGTTACAGCAAACAAATAATAAAAACAATTAAGAAATTAATAGAAAAAACATTATAATAACATTTAATAGTAAACAAACAAAACATCGTGTCAGTCTTTGTTTATATTCAAAAATAACAAAATAACATGAACACACATTGTTCAATTTGTTGAAATAAAAGAACTTTTATAAAACAGTTTGCAATGCTTGTGTACATATAAAAGAGGGACGAAAGATACCAAAGGGACAGTCAAACTCACAAATCTAAAACAAACCGACAACGCCATGGCTAAAAATGAAAAAGACAAACAGAAAAACAATAGTACACATGACACAACATAGAAAACTAAAGAATAAACAACACGAACCCCACCAAAAACTAGGGGTGATCTCAGGTGCTCCGGAAGGGTAAGCAGATCCTGCTCCACATGCGGCACCCGTCGTGTTGCTTATGTGATTACAAATCCGGTAAATAGTCTAATTCGGTAGGTCAAATTCATGAAAGGGAAGGGGATTGTAGTTACGACGTGAGGAACATATCCGATATCATTTGTGAAATGGTTATTCCATAACGGTCAACCAACTCGTGATGGCGTCCGTAAAATTTACGAAGGGATGATTTCAACTTCACCATTTGGAACTCTTGATTTAATAGCTTCCTTGTGAGCAGTAACCCTCTATCAAGAAAATCATGATAGGAAATGCAAGCACGGGAATATCGTATCAATTGAGAGATATATACCCCGTATGCAGGTGCTGCTGGAATGTTGCTACTTAGAAATGGAAAGTTCACAATTGGAAAGCTGAAATCATCTCTTTTGTCGTAAAGTTTTGTCTTCAACCGACCCTCATTGTCAATTTCTAGATGTAAGTCAAGATATGAAGCTGACTTAACTGTATCTGTAGTATCCTTTATCTCCAATTCGATGGGATAGATGCGTTCCACATAGTCACCAAATTTTGAATTGTTTAGGGAAAGAACGTCATCTATATAGCGGAAAGTAGAGTTAAAGGATATTGCTAACTTCTTATCTTTCTTCCTAAGAAGTTCCTGCATGAAGTCAGCCTCATAATAATAAAGAAACAAGTCAGCAATAAATTATGTTCTTTCTTAACTTTATTTTAGTTCAACTGTTTTTAACATTGTTACTCCTATTTTAACTTAATAATAATAAGTTCTGGGCTACATTGAAAATTGTGCCATTTAACTCCGTGATATTGTTATTCAATATTATAAGAATAGGACCTGCATATATGGTATAAGGAAGCATCAGATCAACGTTTTACTGCATTGTGGTATCATCATTTAAAGTTTATAAATTATTTCCTGAATCTAAACACCATTTTTTAAAAATATAACTTACCTGATATGAAATATCACCACATAAAACAGAGTTTTTTGTGGGTTCCCACTGACGGCCATCAGGATTGTCCCTTTTGGCGATTCACAATGAACACCTATGTTTGTCTTTTGGAAATTTATGGAACGACAACTTTTTTAGCATGAAGTTATTATTAAAAATACCAACAGCACAGCACGATTTTTTCTTAGGCGTACTGTCAACATCTTTTTTAAGTGAATATTAAGTGTTTAATGTGATCGGTGTACTAACTAAAGGAAACAATTTGATCTAGTTAAGACGTCCACTCAAAATCAGGAAAGGGACTACCAGCTAAAGACGAAACATTGGCACCAGCTGCTTTTGATATTTGGGTATTACTGGTTTCATGCGATTTCTAAGTCTCAAGCTTTGCATTGGTCCATTGCTGTTCACACCACGTACGGCTCATTAAATTGTTATTTTTTTTCAATGGACACCCATGGTCTTCCTGTTTTCAATCCTTCTTAAACCTCTCTTTGTGATCTGTTTTGTTCATAGCTACAAAAAATATGTATTTAAATCATCTTGCTCTTGGTTACTCACGGTTTGTTGTTGGGTGTATCTACGAATTGATCTAAAACCAGCAATGGGAATATTTGGTCATATTGTACTAAATCAATTCGGCGTCATCCCGCTGTAGCTACGGCTGACCGAATAAAAACTGGAAGGAAACCGTGGAGAAAAACTTACACCTTATAAAAATACATTAGTTACTAAATACATTAGTTACTTTCTTTGCATACTTTGATGGTTGCTTCAATGTATCCGTTGGTGGGGTTCTTTTCAGAAATCTCCATCCCTTGTTTGTATCCGTCATGTTGAGTCTCTGTAAATTCTGGTGCACTTGCACGTTTTAACGGCGTGACCCAGAGGTTTCCGAAAATGCGTGTAACTGTTCCGAAGTTGGGGTGGTCATTTATAGGAGTAAAATACAATTTCTAGTGTAAAAATGTACTCGCCCAATGATAAAGCCGCCACGTAGTTTTGGTAAAGTCTCTTTATTACAACAAAAGAATATTAAGCATGCTAATTGACGTTTTTATCATTAAAATCAGAGACATAAAGTCTCTGTTTATATAATACTATAACTAGTAAAAAAAAAATTGCACATACATGAGCTATCGCATAGCCCGAATATGATGTCGGTTCCAAACCGATACCGGTGACAACACCAAGTCGTACATTGAAAAAATCGCAATTTTTATTGAAATTAATTATTTTTTTATAATTTTTTTCAGGAATTATTATCATTTTATGCTTTCAAGAGAATTTAAGGTCCTTGGTGCTCTTATCAAACTTCTTTGGGGTCCTTAGTGCTCCTTTGTGCACAAAAGAGGTCATTTGCGGTGTTTATAGAGACCGCAATAAAATACATATACGATTATATTATTATCATTCTTCATTATGTTTTAATTGTTAATGTTTAATTCACATTCCACACTGGCATTCACATTGCGTACTGACGTTTGTTATCATCTTAACGTGTTATAGTATTCTTTTATTTGATTTTATTAATATTACTTGTACTGTTAATAGTTATCAAAGGTACCAGGATTATAATTTAGTACGCCAGACGCGCGTTTCGTCTACACAAGACTCATCAGTGACGCTCTTATCGAAATAGTTATAAACCAAACAAATACAAAGTTGAAGAGCATTGAGGATCCAAAATTCCAAAAAGTGACAAAATTATTTCATTTATTAATATAACTTTTATCTTGACATACTATGAATGACAAAACTTTTTATTTAATTACACTACTTTTTCTGTTAAGTCAGTTTTTTATGATATACATTTGACGTGAAACTGTACTTATGTATCCCGTCATACTTTGAACCACACAATTATTTTATGTTATGTATGTTTTTTGCTATATCTACTTTACGTGACTCTACATGTATGAATGCCGTCATACTTTGAACGACAAAATTATTTTTATGTCTACCTTTGCGAATTTCGAACGCGCAATTTACACCAGAACTGAAAACCTTCTATCCTTTACGGGTAGACTTTACATAGATAAAATAAGTCGTCAAAGGAAAGCTAAATAAGTATGTTAAATTAGATGTATGCCTTTTTCTGCTTCTTCGTTTCATTTGTTGTTCTTATAGTGATATTAGGTTAACAGAATATTGACTGCTTTACCCCTATTTTTGACATTTTACTCTTTGAGTATGTTTGTTTTGTTCATACACTGCTGACAATGTAATGGAATTTGACGCGACTGTCATATAAGTGAGAGGTTTAGCTAGCTATTAAACCAGGTTCAATCTATCATTTAGTACATTAGAAAATGCCTGTTCCAAGTCAGGAACATAACAGTTGTTATCCATTTGTTTGGTGTGTTTGGACTTTTGATTTTGGATTTTCCTTTTTGAATTTTCCTCGGAGCTCAGTATTTTTGTGTTTTAACCTTTTAACTAAACATTGATTGATTGATTGTTGGTTGCTAAACGTCCAGTGGCAAATATTTCATGCATATTCAGGACGAGAACAATTTCACAATAAATACAATAGGTAGGTTGATACGATAGAGGCCATCTTGGATGATGGTCGGGGAAATTTGGACTGCCACTGGAAAATGAGGGTATTTGTATCCTGGTACCTTTGATAACTATTAACACCACTGGGTCGATGTCACTGCTGGTGGACGTTTCGTCCCCGAGGGTTTCAACAGCCCAGTAGTCAACACTTCGATGTTGACATGAATTTCAATAATGTGGTCATTTTTATAAATTTCCTGTTGACAAAACTTTGAAATTTTTGAAAAACTAAGGATTTTCTTATTCCAGGCATAGATTACCTTAGCCGTATTTGGCACCACTTTTTGGAATATTGGATCCCCAATGCTCTTCAACTTTGAACTTGTTTGGCTTTTTAAATATTTTGATATGAGCGTCACTGATGAGTCTTATGTAGACGAAACGCGCGTCTGGCGTACTAAATTATAATCCTGGCACCTTTGATAACTATTGGAAAGGGACAAATTTTGCCTTGCAGCAGGCCACCTACGGACCCCTCTGAAGAGTTGTTGAAAGGGTTCTTAACGTTCATGGCACTCTCTTTTCTCGAGGAATCGGATTTAACGTTCCCTGTTTGACCGGACGTGACTGCGAACTTGATGCATCCCGCACAGCGAAACGGACGCCCCACTTCGGCAAGCGTTTTACTGCCGGTCGGGAGAAGACAAAGTGACCATATGTCTATACACCAGTCACCATTGGGGGTTGTAAACTATACAGATAAAATAAATAGAATAGTCGAAATAGTGACTTTCTGTCCGTTTACCAGTTTTTTTTAACCTGATCAGTTTTAATTGTCAAGTAATTCTTGTTACAACACGTTTTAACGCTATAATGTTTATGGTTTTGTATTTTACAAATGTATAGAGATACCATGTCATCACAATAAGCTAATTTCAAACAACTAAATGTTTTCTACTTTATTAATCTTAATTTTGACTGTTTTTGAAAATGACTCATAACTGGATCGCTTCATACTATAAACGACAAGTTTATTTACCGTTTGAAAATTATTGTTTAGTACATCAGCAAATTCGGAAATTCAATAAAACAGTTCAGTTGTCAAAAGCAACCTCAGTTTCACATGCGCCAGAAATTTATTATCATGATTGATGTTGGTGTTTTTTTTTTTTTTTTTTAAGTAAACTAGTTGTCATGAGTGAATGTGCTACTTGTTTGCAACTGTTTATGAATGTACCTCTGAAGATGGCCTTTCTTCTTGAGCATGTTACATTCATGGCAAGTTAGAAGACGTGAACTGATTTTTAAGTGTATGTCAGACAGGTAATGGCAAATAAATTTGTCGTTTATAGTTTTGCAGAAAAATCATCAAAGCAGTGTCGGAAGTGTATACATGAAGTTTTATGTCCTCAACAGTTATCTAGTTATCATTTAACTCTTAAACAGTGATTAAATACAATTAATGTATTTATTTCATTAACATGTACGTTTTGTCTTAACATAACGGTTTCTTGATTCACAAGTGCACTAAATTGGGCTTACATCGTTGGATACTAGGTCAAGGGGAAGAATTGCATGACTCCTCCTTTCTACCATTTGTTTATTATAACGATTCAATCAAAGACAATACGTTTCAATTTATCCTTGCAGTTGAAATCCCTTTCACTAATCATGGAATCAAGAGATCAGGCAGTGATAAAAAAAATTAAGCACTAAAATTGAACACGAACCAAACTACGTTTCTTCACTTTCCAAGGTATTGAAAATTGCGATACATATAGATCCTGGGGTGTATTTGTTTGCTCTCTTCTGACGACATCCAGAAGACCTCCAGGTTTGGGAAGCAAACAAATAGAAATGGAGTGCTTCTGTAGAATCACGTGTTACCTCCAGAAGTTTGAAGCAAACAAACACAAACAGATCGCTTCTGGACTATTGTGTATGTATTTGATAAACAAATAATTTTCGTATTAAAAAAATGGAAACAGTTTTTACAGAGTTTCTTTTATCAGACGATGATAGTGACAATGACTGTGACTCAGAAAGTACAGTTATATTTGGTGCAGTACTACAGACCTTTCTGTAAGTTTCTGTAAGTTTTCCAGCAAACACAAATGTATGATTGTTGTGACGTTGAAAAATTATTTAGTAGAGACATACGGTCCTTCGATACTTCCGACAAATGAACACATTTACTAACTATTGTTTATTATACAAGTAGTTTTAAAAAGGACTGACTTTTTATACGCCTGTTTACGGGACGTATTATGGTATACCGTTGTCCGTCCGTCTGTCCGTCCGTCGTCCACATGTCGGACAATAACTCAAAATCGCTTTATCCAGTTTGTATGAAACTTTGGTGAATTGTTTATATCTATTGACTTAAGCTTCCTTTCGATTTTTATAAATTTCAGACTTTACGTTTCCGAGTTATAAGATTTTATTCATAAAAAGGGGGGGGGGGGACACTGCCTATTTTTCTTAAGTGCATGGATAAAGTACATTAAATGTTAAAAAATATATGAAATCAGATATCTTATGACATTATAAAAATGTTTATCATTCATTTATTTTGTAGCTAATTCTCTTCTTTTTTTTAGGCAAAGAGAAAGTCGTGTTCGAATAGACAATTATATATCTGATGTTGTTGCCCAATTTACAGCTGTTGAATTCAGGAGAATATATAGAATATCAGTTGACTGTTTTCAGCACCTTTGCCAGTTATTGTCTACATGCCCAGAAATGTCAGTCAGGTCACCTCAGTTTGGCGGTAGGGGGAGAATTTCTTTGGAGAAAACCGTTCTAATAGCCTTGAGATATCTTGGACATCAGGAAAATGTGCGCATTATATCAAATATCTTTGATGTGGCCGACTCGTCTGTAATTGTTAGTAGAGATAGGTTTATTTCGGCTATTTTGAATAACCTTAAGGACAGATTTATACGATGGCCCTCGGGTGCTGCTGAAAAAAAATGATGTCGTAAGAAAATTTAGAGAAAAGAGGGGATTTCCTGGAATCGTCGGATGTATAGATGGAACACATATCCATATTAAACCCCCAACAGAACACCCACAAAGTTATGTCAATAGAAAAAGTTTCCACAGTGTTATTCTGCAAGCAGTTTGCCTTCAAGATATGAAGATTTCGAATTGTTTTGCGGGTTTTCCTGGAAGTGTTCATGACTCCAGGGTGCTACGACAATCAGATTTATGGGACGAAGCAAACATGGCTTGTGGTCAAAATCACATTTTAGGAGACGGTGCCTACCCGATTAAGACCTGGCTCATGACGCCATACAGGAACACTGGTAATTTGACACAAATTCAAAAGAGATATAATGCAGCTCATTCTGCCACACGTAGTATCATAGAAAGAGTTTTTGCCATGTTGAAAGGACGATTCCGCAGACTACGGTATATCGAAGTCCAGCAGATTAAAACAGTGAACGAAATAATTATCACCTGTTGTGTTCTCCACAACATATCAATACTTGATGGGGACGCTGCTCTTGATATGATGGATGACGATGAAGAAGATAACATTCAACAAAACGCAGTCAACAATCTTCAAGGACCAGACCAACAAGGAATTTTAAAACGCGATCAAATAGCTGCAAATTTGCAATAAAATAACTTACTATATTTGTTTTATTTTATTAATTGGTTTCCCTAATTTTTTCCAAACCGTATCCCTTTAACTTTAAAATTGGAACGTCATGACGAAAACCTTTTTATAGTGGTGGTCTTGTGGTGCCTAGCGTGACTTGGGATGTCGGTAGTTTGTTAGTTAGATATCCAACTGGGTCAAACCAAAGACTTGAAAATTTGAATTTTTTTCTTCTCTGGCAAGCACACGCATTTAGGAGTAAGCATGCCAAGAAATTGCCTCCGATGAAATTCTGCAAACACCCCACTGAGCCATACAATTATATGGATGAGTTTTAGTCCGATTTACTGCATGACCATGTGCTAAGTGACACATGTCATTAACTTCAATATTTGTTGAAATCACATATTTTTAATTCTATGGAAGTCCCTAGGACTACGGTGGTATACAAGAATTTTAAGCTATGATTTCTTTCGGCATGAGCAAGTCTGGCATGATCAGAGTCAGAATAATGTGTCCCGAGTAAGGTTATTTGTGTCTTCCTTCGGACTTTTACCTTGTGAACTAGCACGTTAAAAATCCGGCTCGTCGGCGGTCTTGAAATTAACAGGATTCATACTTCTATCTCATTACCATGTTCTCGTCCCGATATGCATGTAATATTTCCCACTGGACGTTAAACACCAATCCGTCATCATCTTCTATTGAATGGAATTAAAATGAATAGTTGACCTAAAGCATTTTGCAACAATTTCTTATGTATTCATAAAATCAAAAAGTATTGGGTGTAATGCATTGCTGTTGAAGACAATTATGATTAAACAGGTCAAAACTTATATTTCTGTAAAATTTAGCCTGAAAGGACGGCATGTCCTTGATCAAAATAAAATACCTTCATTGTTAATTAATATATCTTAAAGATAATAATATTGTTTAAAAAGAACGACACTGATGAAGGAAATTTGTTGTGCCAAAAGATTTGTACGTCTTAATTGGTATACTTGTACATTAAGCTTAGCTCGCCCGGACCAAGGGGCCAGTGTGAGCTATTGGCATCACTTCTTGTTCTTCGTCGTAGTCGTCCGTAAAACGTCTTAGTCAGTTGGAACCAAAATTGGCCACAATCATCCTTGGAGTATCTAGTTTTAAAAAAAATATATTACTTCAATCTCTAAACGTAGAAAAAAGGTGTAAAATACAAGTATCGTCTATAAAGATAAGATAAGACACAATATATCTTTATTCCAATTAAAGGACCCATGATGAGCAAAGCAATTTATTACAATGATTTTTTATAATTGAGAGACACAAATAATTTTGACAATCTTATATAAATATGAATATAATCAACTTTATAAGTTTATGCCGGATCTTAAGCCACAGCCAGACCAGAGCCAAAGAATATGTGTAAAAAAGCAGTAATAAAACAGATTGTATAAAATATTAACAGGCAAATATTCTCAATGGGTTATATATAAACATATCTGTACTTTAATGATAGTTTTCTGTGTTCAAAACATTTCTTAATATAAGTTCAAAATTTTTTTAATACCTATAGGTTTTCTTGAATAAAAAGTCAATTGAACTTGGCACTTGTGTTTAACACTTCGAAATTTTGACAACTTATCAAATTTTATCACAGAACTCTTTTCTCAAAAGATAAAGGGGACATTCACATATAAAATGTTCTTCATCTTCAACTTTATCCAGCATGCATTTTTTACATAACCTTTGTGTTTTATCTAGTATATAGTTGTTTTTTTTTAAACTTGAATACCGTTATAGACAGTGAAAATCTGATTGGGATAGAAATGTCAATATTTACTTACTGTCCATTTTAACCAAAGTTGTCAGACCAATTCTTATTTGAGTTATTGTCTGAAATGACGATTAGCATCATTTAAAAAAAACACTGTAATAAATAGAGAGAAGCTGTATCTGAGGACAAAATCGTCAGTATACTTGTATACGAGTTATTGCCCTTGAATGACAATTTTTACCCGTTTTTGCGGATTTTTTTTTTTTTTTCTGTACTAATGAAAACTATAATAGAAAAGAAAGAAAATGGGTCCAACAAGACAAGATTTGGGCCCACAAAAATTTCCATTCAAGACAACTATTCTTTTTGCATTGTATCAGTTTTATGCCAAACTGTCAGGTGAACACTACAGGCTCCTTGAAGGCTCTGCTTTTTGTTGGTGTAAATTTGAAAAGGGGGAATTAATATATAACTACCATATTTTATATGTAAATAGAGAAGTGTATATAGTTACTGCATTTTACCTTTTAAAGATTGACAATATTTTACCGTGTTCAGATATATTCTACTTGGATTTATCCTTGATGTTCCTTAAACTAACTTTATAAAGGAAACTTAAACAGAGAGGTGTAGCTACCTAGGTTGTCTCCTGGTAGTGTGGTTACTTGTTCCCTTAGGAGCTAGTATTAAAAAAAAACATGTCTACTACAAAGAAGGGTATATTTATTTCCCCAAATTATCTTCCTGAATATGCATGTAAATTTTTTCCTGGATTTTTTTGGCAGCAATCACTCAATCTTGTGCAACATCCTAATTTCCTGCCAATTCGATACATGTGAGGCTTGCTGATTGGTTGTTTGCATATTTTATTTTTGACGTTAGGTTGCTGTCTCATTGATTTATACTTCATATTTCTTTTAACTTCTATTCAAAAATCAATAAAATCCAGATTGACAGAAAAACAAGCAAAAACTGAAAAATATAAGTAACAGACTCACACAAAAATGTAAGGTGTTCTGGAGGAATAAGCATACTATAAGCATACCCACACCTACAGTATAAATTCTGATTTAATGTACATGGTGGCCTATAATTGCTTACTACCACTTCATTTTAACTCTTGTGGTTAGTTGTCTCATGGGCAATCATATCACATCTCATTTTTATATGGATCCATTTTAAGTGGCCTCTATCAGTACCCTACAAAAGGCATTTCAATTTGAAGAAAAAAAATCATACATATACATCTGCCAATTTCATTCAGACTGCTGTGTGTTCTATATAAAGTAAGATAGTTTCCAAAACATATGTAGGAGTGCCACTTCTTTTGAATTTTACACTTCTCATATTTGATTATAAAGAAATAAAATGATATGGGGCAAGTTTTCAAGTGACAACTTTACTCATCATAAGAGAAATAAGTGCTTTTGTTATTGATATTCATCTTAACAAGTACTGTACTGGAAAACGTGAACAATGTACAAATACGTCATACCCTGCATCAAGGTCAGGCTGGAATTTAGATAAATATAAACAACTTTCTGGTATGCCTGATATTCATTAGTTTCCCAATAAATATGGTGTGCAAATAAGATTGCACCAACTATGGTTTTACTGACAACTTGAGAAAAGTTATTGATTGCACAATCTAAATCTATCTTTTAATTAACATGTAGTTATTACCATTTTCTGAAATCTTCTTGAATGTTGCATTTTATGTAACATAAGGTTCATTGACCAATTTTACTTCAAAACACTGAAAAAGAGAGGGGGGATACCTAAGGGACATTCAAAGTCGATGAAAAACTGACAAAGCCATGGCAAAATAAAATGAAAAATGACGAAAGACAAACAACAGTCCACAAAACACAACAAAGAAAGCTCAAGACTGTCAGAGCAACAAGACCTCCTTCAAAAACAGGACTTTTTCAGTAGTATCCTGCTCCACATGTGGCACCCATCATGTTGCTCATGTATAGCCTCAGGTACAAAATCAGTGATGTCTCATTCGCAACAAGGCCTCATGTAGTATAACAAAAACAAGACTTTGATATATAAATCTTTAATCAATAACAAATTAAAAAGGTAACAATCTATAACAACTGACTGTTGTAAAAAAGTATCACAAATTTAAAACAAAAATACTGTAAACCAAGTACTCTAAACATGTTAAAATAAATACAAATACATTGCTGTCTTGCAAAATTAGAATATACACTTTTTTTTTAAATTGTCTTGTGCACAACATAAAACATCTAGTACAATTCCTTGTAAAGTATAATATTGTCTCTATTAGGTTAAAGTTCATACTCCGCTTTCAAACTTTAATAAACAAAAAGAACTAATCTTGTTATTACTATAACATTGATCTCTTAAATGAAACAGAGCACATTTAAAAGTCTTGTCTATATACTTTAAAAACAACTATAAACCAACACAAATCTAATCTCAGAAGATAGCTAATTTGACATCCTTGAAATTTTGTATCATGTAAATAAAAGATTTAGCATTTGACTCATCTTCTTTTGAAATAAAAGAAGTATGAATGTATTGCAATGTAGGGCATTTCACAAAACACTCGCGAAACTTCACAAAACTGAATTTCACTTGACAAGCATCCAAATTTTTTAAAGGCATATAACCCAAAATGCTTACAATTGAGTTTACAGACAAAGCTGTAAATGATAAATAAAGTTCTGTCAAATTTGAGAGATTTTTTAAATATTTCAACTCATCATCAATAATTTGGGTGTTTGAAATATCCAAAGATGTCAAGGTTACCAAGTTTTGCAAAAATGAAAAATCGAACAATGGGCTTTCACATAAATTGAGCCTTTTCAAATGGTAACCTCCTGCAAGTCTTGATATGATTTGATTAAATTCTAGTTTTGTCATATCAAAAATTTGACTCCCTACTTCAAATGTATGTAGTTTTTCCACTGACATTGTTGATAATTTTAGAGTTTGCTTATCAATGACAAAACAATCTTCATTAAATGATACTTCAACAAACACTCCACAATTTCTCTCAATGATGTCATGCAATTTTTTATTGACTTTAGAAACAGTCATTAACAATTCAGTGACACTAATAAATTTTAAGACCCCTTTAATTAATTCTTCTGTTAAATCCATAAATCCTACAAAAGAGAATAAAAAATCTCTGAACAGTTTGTAATTAAATACTACATGTATAAAAATGTATGGATACACAATGTATACACTTCACTCAAACATTATTTCTGTATTGTAAAAAAAACTAACTGTTAAGCATGATGTTGTTTTGTTGCTTTATCTTCTAAATGATGTACATAAAAAAAAAAAATGTTAACCCACTTATTTACACATGCAACAACCCTGATCACCTACATGTCGACTTATTTTTTAACAGCATTAATGAATTCTCTTAACAAGTCCATTTTTTCATTATGCATTTCTTTTCTTTCTTTCATATTTGAAGCCCTCTCCTCTTTCTGATTTCCTGTGTAATCTTTGAGAAATTCAACAATCTCAGTAGCTGCAGATTTTTTTTTTTGATTGACGTACATGTGCCAGCTTTTTCAGTACTCTTTTTATTCTTATCATCTTCATCATCTAATATACCGGTACTACTTTCCAAAGAATCCTCACTGCATTGCTTTCTCTTGTTTGAAATAGATGTGCCCAAGGTTGATTTGGGTTTTATAACGGGATTTCCTTGAAACAATTCACTCATTTCTTCCATATATGGACATGTTTTTCTGTCATTACCTGATTTTGAATTGTGGTCATTGATTTTCTTCAGGTTGGTAGTAAGAGTCTTCATCCTCCCTTGCACCTGCTCCCATGTAAACCGGAAACCATTTCCAGCCAATACTTTTGAAATATCCTCCCACATTCTCTTTTTAGTTTGCTTCCCTTTGTTTGTAAGAACTTCTCTTTGTTTCACCTCATTGATAAGAATCTTCGTTGCTGAATCGCTCCAAAAAGACGGCGAGTTGGATGTTGAGCATGATGATGAGGCTGAATCATCACGGGAATCACCAGTCTCTGTACATGTAGACTGTTGAGAGTTTAGGCCTACAATTAAAAATTATTTAAACATGTAAATAAAGGTCACCATTGGAAAAATGGGATTAGATATTGCATGTACATGTAGCTTCTTTACTTTAAGCTAAAATGGCTGTTTACACCTCAAAATTTACTGTGAGCACAGACAAACCTGTGCAGCTGGAAAAGTTTTAAGGCATGGCATGACCTACATGTAGATATATAAAATTCAAATGTATTTAATGTTTCAGAAAATTAAAAACTTAACTGGATTTTTCTGTGCACTTTTTTTGGTCCCTGCAGATATGAAGTTTAGACACAGTCATTTTAGCCTCAAGGTAAAGATGTTTATTTAAGAATTGAATGCTTCTTTTTTTAATTTTATTGGGAGTCAGTACAAGCGTTGACCAAAGCACATTTTGTATAAAGTGTGGAAGCGCTTCATATTAAAAATGTGCGCATGATCAACACTTTTACACCCTTATAAAATTATAAAAAGAAGCATTCAATTCTTATAATTACATTTTTATGCTACAACCATGAAATTAAGAGTTATATCAAGCTTTCTGGGTTTTTTTGTTTTTTTTTAATACATGTAAATGCATTGTTTTGACATTGTCAGGGATAGCACGTGCAGTCATAGCTGCTGTATTTTATATGGAAATAAAATGTGATATGGGAGTGCCTCACGATTGTTTTCAGCCAATCAAAAATTACTAAATCTAATGAAACATACATGTAATGTCATTATGTATAAATATAATGTCTTTACTGTAGTAGTTGTTCAATTTATTTACATTCATTTTGTTTAAGACATGGACCATACATCTTTTGGGTGGGGAGCATGGTTTTTTTCTCAGGATAAACAAATGTTTTTCGACATTCGTAAAAATACAAACTATATTTTTTAATAACATACAGGAACAATATTATTTTTTCCTAAGTTCAACGTTGTATTTTTACCCCTTTTTTAAAAAGAAAAAGAAACCACTTTTCCCACTTCCTTTCACCCTTTTGAAACAAACTATTTTCCAAGAAAATTTAGAATCAAATTATTTTTTTTAAAAGCCCATTGTTTTAATACCATTTGGTTCTTCTTAAAATTTTCTTACAACTCAGCACATATGAATTATTATATATTTTTTTAAACTTTATGATGACATTCCTATGAATTAATTATGATATTTATCATTTAGTGATTATTATAACCAAATTCAGTCATCTGTATATAATCATTTGTTTCCTTATGTTTTAAGGTGTACATAGTTGCTAAAACTATACCCTTTGGGTAGTGCTCCACAATTAATGGAGGAATATACAAGAAACTGAACTGAACTTCTTTACTTTTTGGGGGGAGGGTGGCATGCCAAGAGGTAAATTTGGCTTTTGAACCAATTATTAAACTTTGTTGGATATTGCATATATTTCTTTTGTTTAATAAGATAAAAAGAAACGATTGTGTACCATTAAATCAACCTGTCTACCATTTTTAATATGTTATATATATATACGTGCCATCAACGAGATCAGCTGAAATTCATATAAGGGCCGAAACATATAAAGGGGACGATTGAAAGTCAATGCTTGAGTAAAATATACATTTAAAGAATATGGGAAAATGCTTGAATATGATGCATTACACATTTGTGCATATATTTATCGAATCATTTACCTGCACTCATACAAGGATGGCGCAAAAATTCGTCCATATTAGTTGAAATTGATTTGCAAGATTCACACTCAAAATGGATGTCTTCTGTTTCGGCCATGGTGAATGAAGTTGTCACGTGGTCTCTCCACTTGCTACCTGGGTCTCGAAATGGAGAAGCGGTAGCTCTCCAGTAGACCAGCTGTTCCCAAACGAACTATCGCGGAGCGATCCAGTAGCGATCCTGCAGACCAAACAAATACGCTCTAGGTCATGTACACAATGAGTATATGATTGTGAATTATGAATGTGGGCAAACCTTTCCTTTTCTGTCATCACAAAACAATTGGAATATTACAATGGTATGCGTTTATTTCATAACAGTTTCTTTAAAAAGTAAAATCACTAAACTAATGAACTTAAAGGAAAATCAATTCAGAAACTCCATAATCACATCACAAAATCAAATAACAAAACGTATCAAATTAATTGTTGGTTGCTTAACGTCCAGTGGCAAATGTTTCATGCATGTTCAGGACGAGAACAAGTTCACAATAAATACAACAGGTAGGTTGATACAATAGAGACCATTTGGTCGGGGAAATTTGGACTGCCAACATGCTCCATGTATGCATACATGTTGACTCGCAACACATGACGTCATAAGCAGTTGGCATTAAAAACCTCATGTTCTATGATGCAGTTTAAGTCATCTGGCTGCATTAAAAAGCTTACAGCTGATATGTCTGAACAGAATACACATTCATCTGCTGTTGTCATGGAATCACACCTATTACATGGAAACTTATGTATATGCAACAAGCAGTGTTAAAACACAAGTGTAGGTGTCACACACACTTTTGGCCAAGGTTGATCATAAGCAGGTCTGGATCCCAACCCCGGATAAAAGAGGGGGCAACTATGTATCCCAATTCAAAGTTATGAATTGATTTTGAAGGTATATATATCTTGAATTAAACTCTATAAAAAAATATCTTAAATGTGGTGATGTCTTATTGATATATGTATATATTGGTATTTTATGCTCACCAATCTAATAGTATATATGGACACTATATTCTTCCCATTGTCTAAATTGTATTACTATTGACAGAACGTTTAGTGATCCCCAAGGGTGACTGAGTATAGAAATATGGTCACTCGGTCTTCTCCCGACCGGCAGTAAAACGCTTGCCGATGTGAAGTTCAAGTTCGCAGTCACGAATTATTCTTTAGTTTTCTATGTTGTGTTATGTGTACTATTGTTTTTCTGTTTGTCTTTTTTCATTTTTAGCCATGGCGTTGTCAGTTTGTTTTAGATTTATGAGTTTGGTTTCTTCCGTCCCTCTTTTACTACATGTATAAGGCATATTCTCATCCTCTAAAATATGTATGGACATTGGTTCATTTAAGGCACCATTTGTCTTGAGAAACTCTTAATTCATCCATTGTGAATTCCGTGTCACCAATATCTGAACATGAAAGGCCGGACTCCCGCTTTGGTTATTAGCTGCATCCGATGGACTTCTGATTTTCAAGTTTAAGAAAATTTATGAGATATATTATAATAGATTAGCAAGAAATTAAAAGGAACTGTACTAAGGCAACCAGCAATAATTTGCCAATCTCAATGGACGGGTATACCGTGATGTCAAACTATGAAAATGATTGGCTATGAAAGAGGAAAGAAACTGCAAACGGTTCAAAGATAAAAAAAATCTGGTTGAGAAATTAAACAACAGTGTACTCAAAAGGAAAATCCTGAGAAAAAAAGTCATCACGGTAATCATTTATTGGCTTGGAATTTCCATTAAAAAAAAAGAGTGACAACAAAAGACTTCAAATTCTTAATACTACAAAGAATAGCCACATTTGCACTCCAGAAGATTGGGGAGTGGTTCACCATCTATATTGAATGTTAATGCTACACTGGCTTTTCTCAAAACTATTCTTGTTGAGTCGAAAATACATTTAGCTGCCCACTTCCTATACCTAGATACAAATAATCACCTCCACATGTCTGTATGGACGCGATTGACTTGAATGTTCAATAAGGTCCTTGGATCACACGGAAATCGTAGACCTTGCTTTCTTAAATAGAGAGCAAATCATTTAAACCAATACGTGTACAATTGTTATAGGTAGTCCATTCTGACAGATCTTGAACTAAGTGTGGGACATCTTTCCTTTCACCTTCATTAGTGTCATATTCTAATTGTTTAGAACTTAATTCTTCATTAATAGTTATAAACAGATCCAAATGAGTGAGCAAGGGAATCACTACTTTCACTCCCTTCGCAAAAATGTAAATCAGATGCTGAATTATTTATATCAGTTCTGAATTTATATACAGAATTGATATTTTGTTCATTGTTCTCACTGGACTGAGCAGGAAGATGAGCCTCTGAATGATATTTTCTCCAGTTTTTCAAGTATGGCATGGCAACTGGGAACAAAAACATGCTTTATTTAAGTAAAGTTAGCTGGATTGTTCTGGCAACTTTTCAGATTGCTTCCATCTCCAGATTTTCATTATGATGGGCGATGGTTCAGTCTGACACCATGTTGAATAAGTACGATGCCATGTTGACAATACCAAACTATATTTATATACATTCTATACAGGAGAGTATCATAATACATAACAATAAGGTCCAGATCATATCTGGTTAAGATATATCAATATTACGGTATATGACATTGCGAAACGCAAATATGCTGTGAATTCTTCAGATCCTAGTTGTGGCATATATTTCAGTGACTGACTTGTAAGTCGGAGAATGTTTCCATGTCCATTGTTTATTGACAAATCCCACATCAATTTGACCGCAGAAAACAAATGTTAAGACAGAATATTGTCAACATAGGAAAAATAACAATGACCGTGATCCCAGGTGTGCCTATTTCGAAAATTAAAGTTGGTATGGCACTGTAATACACTTTTTTTGACTTCGAGCGTCACTGATGAGTCTTTAGTAGACGAATCGCGTGTATACTAAATTTAGTCCTGGTATCTATGATGAGTTTTTTATAATACTTAATTCCAGATAGAATCCTCAAGAAAAAAAAACCAAATCATATTCTAACAGAAAATACGAAATCTATAAACAAAGCAATTCAGTATGATTATAAAGATGTAAAAATAACTTCTGACATCAGGAAAATCAAATGCACAGTATTAAATGGAAAGAACACTTTACCTAAAACCAAACCACAGGCAAACGAAAACATTATAATAAGGATAAGAAAGGAGATGGAAGGCATTTGCAAACCAAAAAACATCATTCAAATTTCGCTTACCTCATCTTTGATAGAGAAAAAGAGAAATATCAGGAAAAGCTTTCATCATTATCTGCAGTAATGTTCACTGTTCATATTAATCCAGATAGTATGACGTCAACACACTTGAAGATCAAAAGGGCAAATAACGAAAACTTAGTCACCATGCCGCTTCCTAGATCAGCGAAAGAACTGAAAGCTGTAGTTCAAAAGCAAGTAAATGACGGCACTAAAATAGTTGGTAAACCAATATCCCCAAAACATCTCGTCTAATACAGTAACAACATAGGGCTTACTTTCAGTAAAAAAAGTAGCTGTTTTCGGACGATAAATACCATTGGATGAAATACTCGCAAACGAAAATGAAAGAAAAGAGGCCATTCTGGCTGATGTTCAGGGAAATTTGGACTTTCACTGGTCCGAATTCTGCTTTGACTTGCGGGTAAGGTGTAGTTGGCTCGGTATATGTGCAGCACTGCTATTTTCTGGACAGGCACTACATAGATAAGCTTCCTTCTGTAGAACCATACTTACGGAGTTGGAAATTTTAGAGACCGAAAGTGGTAATTGATGTACAGAAATCATCAGCAAGATTTTCAATGTCCTGACTTACTAGTGATTTATAGCATTTGTGTTGGTGGCAGGGGCTATAACATTAATTTCATCATCTTTTTATAAAATACTTGTACTGTCATCTTTTTCTGTGTATAAGCACCAACTGTTGTATTTTTAAATGAAATGATTTCTGTATGTTTGTTTTAAAGGTTTACTCATAGAAACTTGTAGCTGTTGTCCTTTATTGGAGACAGTAAACTATCACACTTTGATGTACCACAACGAAACAAATATACATTAGATGGAAAAACTTGTTTACATATTATACAGTAATGAAACTCCTTCAATGAAATATCTTCAATATAAGACATAATTCCCAAAATTCATAGATAATTCTTCACAAGGTAACACTACTGGACGAAAAAACGTCTGTCCATACCAGTAACAGTCGTTCTAAGACTGATAATGTTTGTTAAAGTTGTAACAGTTGTTAAATTTCACTGCTGCAGTTTTTTTGTAACTGTCCCAACTTTAAAAGTGTTTGTCTACAACATAAATCGACTGTAACAACGCAAGAAATAACTGTCACCGTTATTAAAGGACTGATACAACTATTTCAAAGTTGTAACAGTTGATTTACAACTGTCCCAACTCGAAAAACGTTGCAACAGTCATAAATTAACTGATTAAACGCCTAAAGGGTTGTCATAGTCGTAATAAAACTGATGCAACCATTTGAAAGTTGTAACAGTCATTTAATTACTGTACCAACACGGAAAACGTTGAAACAGTCATAAATAAACTGTTTAAACGCAGAAAAAGTTGTAACAGTTAAAATATGACAGCTACAACCATTGTATAGGCATAGCTAATTTATAAGCGTAGCAACTTCCAAACATTGATCTTCATGTACACTTAAAAGTCACGGATACAAAATGTCTAACAGTCAGGGATATAGGTTCAATTATTTGTAAAAAAAAATTTACTGTGTGAAATATCAGGTTGTGACAAAGAGAAACAACTATCACTCCAATGTAATACATTAATTTTAGATAGATATTGATTTTAAAAAAAAGTATTTTGAAATATTTCCCGCTGAACACATTTTTGTATTTCTCGGTTATTTAGTGAATGTGCTGAATTTATATATTTTTTTAACACTTCCTCGCCCTTATCTGTTCGAACCAATAAAATCGGAACCAGCACTAGATACCTGCAATTTCACTAGATAAAAGATATATCTACCAACAGAAAAATCGAAAAACGTTACCCAATATATTTGTTACCAAATGTATCTTTATAACTGAACTAAAAGTTGACAATTTTTATATCATCTAAATAACAATGTAATTATTTTTCTATTAAATTAGTTAGGTGTAAAATCATTCATGCATACACGGTTGTTTTCAATACCCGTAGTTTTACGAATCACATCACTTCATAATAACGCTGAATATACATGATATACTCTAAACCTAGCGCGGAACTCCTAATACACGCACTTGTCAAACTTATCCCCACATAAAACTGCTTTATATTTTCTTGAGGGCTTATTTCACACACTAATTTTTGGGGGGCTACATTTCTTGTAAAATTATAAATATTGCCGTATAATCATTTTGATTTCTATACATGTAAAAAAAATTCAGACATTTAACACATCGTTTGCAGCTATGGAAAACAAATCTTAAATCTATCTGAATTTAATTTATTTTATTTTACCGTATTTTATTTTTGAATAGGTCAATATTAACTCGACTTTGTATTGTACAATTTACGGAATGGTCTATTTGAAGTTCAATTGTAATTGATACACATGATACAGGTAAATAGCACGTCAGCATTCATGATTGAGGTAAAAACATATTATCACTCGCGAGAAAAATTCTCACCGGATTTTTCGCAAAGAATTTACCTTACATAATTTATGTAAATACTAGTAGATGGACGTACTGTTCAAGACCCGACAAAATAACTAGCGCAAGTGAAAGTTCAAATGTTCAAAACATGAAAACTCGCATTGTTTAAGACAGGGAAATCAAATCTTAATTCTTTTATTTTTTTCACATCACTTTTTAGAACTTGATGTATTCTTTAGACTCCGGTCTTATTAAATTCTAAAGACTGACATCAGATTCTCTTGTGTGGTTTTAGTTGATCAGATGTACTAACGTTTATCCAAAATATTTTCCCATTTCAATTGTTCAAATTCAAATTATTTAATCCCGTAAATGCTTGTACAATAATGACATATTATTCAATCAGTAAAGAAAACTAACAATGTTACTAGATAGATAGATAGATAATTATGTACAGACAATATTTTGGGTCCCTTTATATTTTTTTGTTCAGTGTGAGCCGAGGCTCCATGTTGAAGGCCAAGGAGCGGATCCAGCCATTTTAAAAAGGAGTTGTTACTAACCCAGGACAAAGGGGGGTTCCAATTACATGTACCCATTCAAATGCCTTGATCGTCCAAAAAAGGGGGGTTCAAACCCCCGGAACCCCCCCCCCCCCCCCCCCCCCCTGGATCCGCACCTGAGGCTATACATTGACCTATAATGGTTTAGTGCGTTATACATGTATGACTTTGTAATGCTTATTGTGTTTATGGAAAACAATGGGAAAATGTTGCTTAACATCTTGGGATATATATTAAGACAAAAGCAGATAGAATTGATTTGTAGAAAAACATGAATATTAAAGGGCAGATGATCAATTATTATAGTACAAGTCTTTGATTAACCACAATATTATATTTGTCATCACTGACGTATCAATGTTGCTTTTGTATACATGGTATAAAAATCCAACTTGGGTTTCTCATCTGAACTTGTATACACGGTGTTACATTATCTAATATAGCTAGGCCTGTTATAGGTTTTTCATTATCACACTTATGGGGAACTGATTTTGCTCATTGTTGAAGGATGTACAGTTACTAACAATTACATCACTTCACTTGAAGTTCCTCCATCGTTCAATTTTCATCCATGGAGATCCCTGTCTTGGTTTACGGTTGATGGTTGTCTTAAATTGAAATTCATACCACATCTCCTTATTCTGGTTATCATACAGTATACATGTTATACCAATGTCCCAGATTAGTGGGAGGGTTGGGAACTCGCTAACATGTTTAACCCCGCCACATTATTTATGTATGTGCCTGTCCCAAGTCAGTAGCCTGTAATTCAGTGGTTGTCGTTTGTTTATGTGTTACATATTTGTTTTTCGTTCATTTTTCTAAATAAATAAGGCCGTTAGTTTTCTCGTTTGAATTGTTTTACATTGTCTTATCAGGGCCTTTTATAGTTGACTATGTGGTATGGGCTTTCCTCATTCAATGAACCATGACATTTTCATTGGGGTCAAAGTCTGATGTAAGTCTTGCAATTAGACATATTCACCTTACACTCATTTCATAAACCAAATATAGTTGACCTACTTTTCCTACTGCTTGTAGTATTTTTAAACATGTGTGAGAAACAAACTTGACAAATTATATGTAACTGAAGTAACCTTAATCACTGATCCATGAAATGAAGTCAGGATCAGGCCAACCCCTGCCTGACAGACACTGAGACATGTACACCTTTCAAGATACCATAACAATTAATCCAGTAACTCAATTTAAAATATACATACGTTATACATTTAAGACTTCAAGTGTATTTCACTGTGACTGTTCAAACAGTAATATTTTTTTGTAAACAGTTACATGTACATGTAGTGTACCATGAAAACTAGGTGAAGTGCAATGAACAAATCAATAACAGAAACTTCATAACATTTTAAAGGAAGTATCCAGACATTTCAGCTTCTAAAATGTATCATGTGTATCTGGTGAAGCTTAAATACAAAACGGTACGCTGTAGCCACTGCCAGATTGTAATACATATTTCTTGGCTTGCATGCATGTACTTCAACTTTTGTTGCAGGAGGGATAATAAAATTATACTTTAATGTACGTGCATGTGGTTTATTTGTTTCAAAAACCATGAACACTTGGCCACTAACATGACTAATCATGCTAATCAAGATTTTTATTTAATTCTAATTCAGACTTTAATAATTTAAGTACAGCAAGCAGTCATTTGACTCTAAACAATTGACACGGACTGCACGAGACCCTCATAGTTGGTTAAGATCTTTTTACACACCCTGGACATGCTGGCGGTACTTAACAATTGCAATGCCAACATACACTTCAGATGTGATATACATGTACTGTTTTGTTAATTTCACTGAAACTAGAAATTCACATTATCCATATTGTTATTATATTAAAATGACTGATTATCCACTAATTAAACGTATTCATGAATTCAGATATGATGCACTATTATTAGTAGTATTCACTGAAACTATGCATTTTCATTATTCCAAATTGCTATTTCAAATGAATAGTTATCCTGGGTATTCATGGAATTCAGAACTAATGTACATGTATGATTGCACTATTAATATTCACTGCAACTACGAAATTTTGTTATTCCAAATTCACAATTGATCATGATAATCCAAGGTAATTAGTCCTCCAGTAATGTGGTCCTCCTTTAATACAATTTGTAATTTTCCTATTTGTACAAGACACAATTTTCTTCTTGTCCAATTTAATCAGAACATCACATTATCATCATGGAATAATGCTGCACGCCATATTCATAATTTCCAAAAACAATAGATAACTAGCATTAAATAATGAATTAATCCATTGTTTCACAATTTGCAGCTATACAGCGACTCAGTGACATCTATATTTTCTATGCATCAAAGTGCACATGTACTAGCAGGGGTCATATTCTATTAAAGTGGGAATCATGGTCAAACCAATACATATTCAGTATGATTCTACAAAATAAAATATACATTTAGACTCAAGTACAGTAAATGTTTAACTAACAATAAATATATAATACTACATGTATATACATTGTGCAATAATAAGAAAGTTAATTACAATAACTGTATTTACCTAGATAAAACTAGCACTTCTCATTTAATTGACTAAAAAATTCTAGCACTAATACAATTCTATTTTCAAGTCCCTATTAACAAGAAAAATAAATCTTTTAAGGGTCTATATAGTGTTGTCTTTTTTCCTGCATTAATGATTTGTTAAGTGTGATTGTGTACTTTCATTGAAGGGTTACTGTCTCATTGAGGCTCACACCATACTTTTTTTCATCAATTCTTTAAAGTCAGACATCATGGACATAGTTATTCCTCTCTAAAACACAACATGTTATTTCTTTTGTTTATTTTAATTATGTTTATGATTTAATATGAAATATATTGATACTACAAACATGACAAAGAAAAGTTTATGGAACGAAAAAATAAAAAAAATAAATGCCCTGTTACTATATACATGTAGATGATATTGACTTTACCTTTGTCCAGTGCATATAATGAATAAGCCTTTGTGATGTAAAAATATTGTTCCAAGACTTAACCATCATTGACCATCCCAGTTAATGTTTTAAATCCTTGAGTTTAATAATTTTTACATCTTTTGTGTTACCCTGAATACTTTTTACTTATTCATTTGTTATAACAGCTTGCATTAAATAATGCTTTGCAGCTCACTTTTTTATTTAATTTAGTTATTTACCCAATTTTATTTTAATAAATCAATATTCAGATTACTTTTAAAATTTGCATTTTAATATCCAAAATAATATATATCCTGCTGTTTCATATTTTTCTTAAATTATAATTTGTTTTGAAAAAGTTATCAAAATTTTGAAGAGGACAATTTTAATCATGATAATTTGTGAACATTATTATAAAATTGTATCATTATCATGATTATACCGGCCCGATTATACCAATGACAGATTAAATATCATCCCCCAGGGCAATAAACTATTGTGTCTTAATTTATATATTAGCTAGATCATTTATATAAGAATTTCTGATTATTACCTATCGCATATCCAGTGTTAACATCCTGATTATTACCTATCGCATATCCAGTGTTAACATCCTGATTATTACCTATTTTAATGTCACATTTGCATGGTCATATTCAGTAAATACAAATATTTTAATTGTTAATTTTGAATTTGAATTAAAAAAATTTGTTTTAGACTAAATTAGTAGATACAACACATACAATGCAGTTAACACAGTAAATTTTATGAGAACTAACTGGATAATACTATATCTATAAAAAATATTTTGAGCTTCATAAAATACTTTAAAAAAGTTTATACCATGTTAACATGGTTAACATAAAAAAATATGCATACAGATAGATTTTTTTGTTATGTTTTCCTGACATATTGAATGTTTGCATAAAATAATTATCATGATTATGTAAAAAATGCAAAAAATCTGCAGTCGTATGTGAATGCACATGATCAAAGGAGATGTGGGATATATCAATGATGCATCAACCCAACAGTTTAATAGGCAACAATAAAGTAACCAAAACACAATTGAATGCGTGTCGAAAAATATATATGACTTATGATTCAAAAAGGTCCAAAAGTATATATGACTTATGATTCAAAAAGGTCCAAAAGTATATATGACTTATGATTCAAAAAGGTCCTTAATCATTGCGGAATAAATATAATGACCATTGAATGTTACTACTTGTAAGTTAGATAACATGTATGGCACAAATGAATTTTGAAAAACAATGCTAACAGGGCACAATTTATATAAAAATTTCACATGAAAATATATATAGTTTGGGTTCAAAGTATTAACAAATTATAGTGATTTAATGATCTATGTTAATCTAAAAAGAATAAAATTATGATGCTAGCTTTGCTCTTTTAATATGTGTTTTTTAAACAATGTAGTACATGATAAAACAATTACTAATTGAATTAGCACAATTTGTTTAATCAACTGTGTTTAAATGACAACTGTTTATGACTCTGTGCCTTGTTTCAGGAACATTAATTTAATAATATTGTTTTATTTTGATGATTAATGCTATTTTAAACCATTTTTAAAATATTTATTCACTTTCAATGCCTGGCATATGCATGCTACATGTATTATCAAATATATTAATGTTTTGTTGTCCATGATTTGAGAATTATTTAAAATCTAAATGAAAATGGACACTTGCTAAATAAGTCACTATTTAATCTTAAAGTTAATAATTTTCTTAACATTTTATGATCAAATCATATGTGTTTGTACTATGCATGTTTTTTTATCGAAATCGTGACGTCACAATGCATTCTAAATAGAACAAAAACTATCAGCTGATAAAGCAAAACTATGGAAATACTAGTAATCCAGCATAAGCATGATAAGAAACACATTTATATGGATACGTACATGTAAAGATCGGTTGGTTGTTGGTTATAAAATGTCCAGTGACAAGTATTTCATGCAAATTTATGACCCGAGTTAGCAATACATTAACATACAATATGTACACTACATGATGTATAGGTCAGCATGGTCAGTGGCAGATCCAGAACTTTTCATAAGGAACAGGGCCCCTGACTGCCCTTAGGGGCACGGATCCAGTCATGCTTGAGTGATTCCCTATATAATCAACCAAATTATTCCCACAAAAAAGGGGAAGATATAGAGTAACCTTTTACGTATTCCACTCAGGGTGATGTATGCAAAATAATTAAGGGAATAAATGACATACACATGATAATAGGGGGGGGGGGGGGCGGTGTCCTTCATGACTTTCAATGATTTATTATGAAGCACAACTTTAACATTGAAGCTTAAAGGTGGCTCAAAGCTTATATTTTCCCTGGAACATGCAACTATGCACGAGTGTGGTAATATAGAACGTCGATTCATAGCTATATATAGCCTATCGGAGTATCTCAATATAGATTCCGTAGGATCAGTGGCGGATCCAGCCATTCTAAAAAGGGGGGGGGGTCCAACTATATGTCCCCATTTAAATGCATTGAGCGGCCAAAACAAAGGAGGTTCGAACCCTTGGAACCCCCCCCCCCTCCCCCCTTTGGATCCGCCAATGAGAACACATTGTAAGGTCTGTAAGCCGACAAATGTGCACATTTTCCCATCAAAATTATGAATCCATGATTATTCGATAGACATGCTTTAAAATATTGATAATTTCTACTCACCGATTGTATTTTCCAGCTCAGATTATTGAACATGTGGTTCAACATCTGTAGTTACCTGTGTAAAAATATAGTTTGCCGACCTGAGGTCCCGGTTTTTTTGTTTTTTTTGCCGACAAAAAATTAAAGTGGATAAATCGTTTACGGTGAAGAATTGTTTTCCGTTTTTAATAAAACTTGACAGATTTTACTAATTATTTTTTTAATCATCGGAAATGTCCCTCTTGGTGTAATTCGAATTAAAACGGGTTTATTATGCTGTACAATATTTGTAACTTAGACATAATCTTTAAATTTATTTCAGGTACACCCTTGTACATTTTTCTATTGCGCAGAATTTATCAAATATGAATTTGAATGAATCCATTATCATCTTCTCATTCTTTTGCAATAATATTAAAACTCTATTTTAAACGAAAGCTTCTGGTTTTTAAAACCAGTTATGAACGAAAATGTTATAAAACAGATATTATAAAATAAAAAGTAAGGATATCAAAAGGATTATTTAAAGTCAAACGCACATGACTGTCAAAAATGAACGGACAATGCTACGGCAATAAATGGAAAACGACAAAAGACAAACAACGATCGCAAAATAAGTGAATAAACAGCAAAACAAGTTTACAATCGCATGATAGACGATAATAGTATAAGTAATGGACTATTTCACAACAAAATCAAATCTTGAGAGCCGGGTGAGACGTGATTTTTTTTTTACACTGATGGACTACCGTTTACGCTAAAATATTTGTATTAAAACATTTACGACTGTATCAACCTATGAAGTGTTTGTTTTAAACATTTAACAACTGTGTCAACCTTTTATAAGTTGTAATAAACATTTAATGACTGTGCCAACCTTTAGAAAGTTGTAATAAACATTTAACGACTGTCCCAACTCTAAAAACGTTGTGACAAACATTTTTTGACTGCATCAACGTCTGAAAAGTTGACACAAACAAATTTTAACTGTCCAACCTATTAAAAGGTTGGGACGGACATTATGCAACTGCCACAACTATTAGAAAGACTGTAATAAATAGATTTTGACTGTGACAACACCGTAAACCACTGCAACAGTTCTGAAATGACTGATGGTAGCATTTTTTGACTTTCACAACCCGTAGAAAAGTTGGGACAGACATAAATCAACTGTTGCAACGAAATATGACAGATTTGACAGTCATTACTTGTCTTTTAAAGACTAAGACAGTCGTACAACGACTGTTACTGGTATGGACAGTTGTTTTTTCGTCCAGTAGTGTAAAAGTGTTGATTACATCCCTTGTTGTACTTGCAGAAAATTTATTCCTAAGAAAGCAAGAAACTGAAGAAAGTGCTTGGAACTCTTTTTTCTGGTATACCATTATAATTTTTTTTTTCACTGTCTGTTTCATTATCAGAATGGTAATAACTCATAGATTTATCTGAATTGTAAGAAGAGTTGATCGACTCCTCTGAACGGAAAGAAGAGTTGATGGATTCATTGTCTATGCTATCTAAGGAATCAACAAATTCATTTTCATTAATATGAAAGTAATGTATTCTATAAAAACATATTGTAATTCGATTCATCAAACTCCTGTAAATTTGTCAAACCATTTATTTAACTCGCTCGTCAGACCAATATTAACTTATAACAGTGAAATATGGTATATGGATGCATACTCATCCTTTGATAAAGCTTCAATTAAAGTAGATAAAAATAACAAAAAAGTAGATACTCTTAATTTCATTGACAAAAGTCCACCTGATAAAGTACTAAATAAATTTAATAAGTTAACTTTAGGAGTAAAAAAATGCTCTTGCAATATAGCTGCTCGATCTGAATTAGGCAGCTACCCTATTGATTGCTTTATAAAAAGACAAACTCTTCTTTTTCATGATAGACTATTAAGGGAAGAAACTAGTCCCTTACTAAAAGAGACACTAAATTTGGCAAAAACTTTACATAATGCAGGTATTTATTCTTGGTACTCCTATGTAAATCATGTCAGAAGTCAAAATGATTTAAAAATTGTTAACCAAAATAAGGATAAAAATAATAGGCTAATATCCAAACAAAATCTAGAAAACTCATATGAAAATTTATATAATGATAAAACAGACTTGGGGTAATTGTAATCGTTAATCAGCTGTAATTGATTACAATTTTCCAAGTGATCATTGTAATCATTAATCAGCCAAAAATCTGATTACATGTAATTTAATTTTATCAATTACTTTCAAAATGCCCTGTAATCCTGATTACTTTATGATTACATTCTGGTTACAATGAAAAAAATGTTTATGGTCAATAAATGAACCTTTTTGTTCTTCTTATAGAATGAATATTTAACAAGTTGAGATAATTTGGTTTACTTTATAAAGCATGTTAAAATTGATTTGTATACTTCAGTAAAAAATAAACTGTTACAGTATTTAAAAGTCATCACTAGCCTAAGAAGAGACATGTAATACAATTTTATGTCTAGTAAAAGATACTGTACATATATTCACAATTTTTAAAGATGTACATATATATTTGGTTAAAAACTTATATTTAAGTAATATTATACTTTTCTTTAACCCTGAATTATAATCTTTTGTTAATATTGTAATTTTTGTCAACTCTGAATTGACAGGTAGGAAACCAATTAAGGTTTGTTTTTATTGCTATTTCCAATTGAGTATACATAATGTAGCTGTAGGACAATATATAAAATAAAAAATTAATAAGACATGTGAAAATTTATCTAATTAGCACAAACTAAATTAAAAGTTGGACAAATATCTTGATTAAAATAAGTAAATGTTAGTACATGTATGTACTTGGACTGGACATGTAAAATGCATTGATTTATAGTTTTGTATTTTGTTAAGAATTTGTTCAAACAATTCTATTAAAATTTTACCTAGTTTTTATCTGGTAACTTTATTTCATCCATATTTTAACTTTTATAAACTGCACCTTGAAATATTAAGCCTGGAAGAGGTCAGAAGACAAACAGCAAACTTTTTATAAAGCCAGATTCAATAATTCAGAGATCAATGATGATAACGTGTAATGGGTGACACAATGTTCATGTATGTATGTAGTGAACTTTTGTGGTTTATTAAATATATAAAGTTTGAGGTTGTCATTTAATAATAAAGAAAACAAAATCCTTTTGAAAAAGTGCTATAGTTATTTTAAATGTTGATTCATTAACATCATTCAAAATGGTTTTTTTTATTCATTGTAATCAGATGTAATCATGATTACTTTGCCAATGTAATCATTAATGTAATCAGACACTTTCAGAAATGATGTAATCGTTAACTTAATTTAATCGTAAAAATGATAAAGTAATTGTAATTTAATCAATTACATTGAAAGTAATCGGACCCATCTCTGTGATAAAATATTAAATTTACAAGAGAATAGCAAACTCCAACTTTTTAAAAAAATAAAAGAAAAGCTATAACTTTGAACCATACCTACTTTCTCAAAACTTTCAATTTAGACAACTAATTTCTAAATTTCGAATAAGTGACCACTGCTTAATAATAGAAACTGGAAGATACAGGAAAATCCGGAGATTTAAGACTACTAGTATGTACACATTGTGATGTACTAGATAATGAGTTTCATTTCTTTTTTAAATGTAAAATAAATGAACCATTAAGAAAAGAATTTTTAAATGAAAATAAATATAATAACTTAAATGATACAGATAAATTAAAACATATCCTCAATCCTGAAACAAAACAGGACACTTGCAAATTAGGCTCCTTTTTAAAAAAAAGTCACTAAGACTGAGGGCAGGGAGTCCTTGATATAATTTGAATCTCTTATATATATCCCGGCGAGGGAAGAACCAAAAATTTGCGAAAGCAAATTTACAGATCTAACATTGTTGGGTTGATGTTTAGACGAGTTGTAAATATATATATATATATATTTATATTGATTTAAAAAAAACACAAGAATTATAGTTCAAAGTGTCTCCATTGTTTATTTGCATTGTTTTATGTAAACTATATTATGTATAATGTTTTAAGCCGTTGGCCCATTTTGGCGTAAAGTGCTTTTCAATAAAGATTAATATTGTCTGAATCATTGTAATCATCTGATTTCAAACCGTCCAAATTTCTATTTGCAAATAAAACACATGATTCAGGCTGTGAATCATTACCAGACTCTGTTACGGATGTTTACTTGTCGTGTTTTGGAATTTTGTTTTGGTCAGATTTTTCTAATTCCTGTGGTTTTATTCATTTGAATGCCTTTAAAAAAATTTCACCTTGAACCCAATTATTCTTTATATAAATCTTGTACATGTTTGATTATAAACCATCTTCAAAAGTCTTATAACTAAGATATGAAATCTTTTTTTTTTTGATAGTTTTTGACCGCTTAAACGTGTCAACGGTAAAGCTTTATAAAAATATAGGGAGAACATTTTTCAGCCCAAATTTCAATGGCTAATATCTCGAAACACAAACACAATGACGGCATTGGCCTTTATATTGATTGTTTTTTTGGTTCCTATATAACCCCATAACAATATGTACTAAACAATATGCTAAAAACTGATTATTTAAGTAAATTTCCAGGAACCATAACAGCCCTTCAATGTCGTTAAAAATTTTAATTTTTGTCACTAATCATTAAAAAAGGAAATGTGTTTTAAATGCCAATGAGTTCAAATGAAGTAGGTGTCTCTGATTTCAGCTATTTAAATTGATTGATTGAAGGCCACCAGATTCGTATCCAAATCTGCTGGTATACCACCCAAACTTTCCTAAAATATAAATAATACAATTTGTTTCCCCTGTTTAAACTGATTAATTCCTGGTTGCTTATATTTAACATCCAAATATTTCATGTCTGTTCATGAAAACTCGAGTCCCACTCTTCATAAATATAAATCAATTACAAAGAAAAAATTCCGTTCTAACAAAACATTATATAAAATATGCATGAACAAGGACATACAACAACATGCAGACAAAGAGATCGATAAGATGTTAGGGGAAATTGACCGCTAACTTCGTTTCAGAAGGACAACTCCACGTTCATCGGTGAAATAAAGAAGACTCAGACAAACAAAAAAGTACATTAAATTTAATGTGTCATTGATTCGAAAGACTTTTATAAGAATGATATTTCTAATCTTCACCTCAGGCATCGATTGAGAGAAATTTAACGAATTCGGTATAATCGATTGCAATAAAGATTTGAAAAATAAATAAAACAAAACCTTATTGATCACGAATTGAGATGTTTGAAACGGATGTTTTGTTTTCATTTTCTCTAAAAAAAAATAATGTGAAATTAGTCAGCCTGTTAAACGTACAAGCAGGTGGAACAGCTTAACTGCAGAAAAATTTCAGATTTTTTGTAATGTTAAATTCTGTCTTATTATAAGTAATATGATAACTTTATTCGGTATGCGATTAGTTATCTTGGTTAATGTTAAGTTTACGTAACATTTGTGATAAAGCTTTATATTAAGGACTATCAGCATAATATCAAAGATAAGTAAAAGAAGGATAGACATTTCAGCGCTGTTGTTTTATTATTTCTGGGAGAAACTTTTTTAAAAGATGTATACAAAGGTTAGAAATTGGAAAATAGAATTGCACAAATAAGACACGCTATGATTTTCAGGGATTTTTCTAGTCTTGGTGTTTTGTAATGATTAAATTTATTACTGAACGGATCTTAATATTTTATTTACACATTGTCACATTATTTTAAAAGTGAGATAGTATTTTGATTTTTTAAGATGTATTGATATTTTTAGCAACACTTTAACTGTTAAAATCTTCCTTGTTTGAAGGGGAGGGAGATTTTAATTTCTTTTCACATAATCTTCAATAACTGGAAATATTTTAATACAGGCAAGCAGGAAGACTGGTGGGGCTGAGCATTTCTCAAGATGGCCAAGAAATATTTTTTTCAATTCTCAGCTATATGATTTTATGACTGGGACAGACCAGTGATTTTAAGGATCTTCAAGTTCAGTCAATTTCAGACCATGCACCAAGTAATTACGCTCAGTTTAAAATCTAAGTCGATCTTTAGATCATTGGCCTTTTAGTAATGTCAACAATGTACAAGTTTGTGATTTAGGTAGGTTTATTAGGAACCACTAGTAGGAGATCACTGATATTCTGTATGCAGTTGTATTAGCATTTCTATGAGCCGCAGTTTTACTATTTATTCACTAACTTCTGATATCAAAAATTATAATTCTTGATATCAAAAAATCGAATTCCTGATATCAAAAATTTTATTTTTGATATAAAAAATGAAGACCATTTTCTGATATAAAAAAAAAGGATTTTTTGATATCAGGAATTCAATTTTGATATCACAAAATATTTTTTTTTCATATCAATAAATGTATTTTCTGATATCAAAATTTCCTTGATATCATAAAATCATTTTTTGATATCAAGAAATATGTTTCATTTTTTTATATCAGAACATAAGAAAAAAATAATAATGGCTCTCCTTACATGCACATGTGTACATTAACTTCAGTACGGGACTGTTACTGACAGAAATGGCGGCACTTTCAAGCATGGGGAGTTCCGCTCTGTCGGTAATTAATAACTTTTCGACATTTTACTGTAATATTGACCATTTTTTTTTATAATTGTTATCTAAAATCGGTCATTTGACCAAGAGAACTTTCTAATATGTATTGATAATTGTATTAGATGTTAATTTAAATCGGTCATTTGACCAAGACAACTTTCTTATATGTATTGATAATTGTATTTGATGTTACCTTAAATCGGTCATTTGACCAAGACAACTTTCTTATATGTATTGATAATTGTATTTGATGTTACCTTAAATCGGTCATTTGACCGAAATAGTTTGTAACATGTATTGACAAATGTATTTGAAGTCAATTTGGACCAACCAAACCTTCATTATAGAATTATAATACTTTTGTAGTGAATTTTATTACTTTTTAGATAATTCATTCAGATGATACCTTCAAATGACCATATTTATAGGATAATTGTAAATAGTACAACAGCAAACCTGTTGTAGGTATATTGATAACTTTTCGACATTTTACTGTAACTTTGACCATTTTTTGATAATTGTAATAGATGTTATCTTAAATCGGTCATTTGACAAAGACAACTTTCTAATATGTATTTATAAATGTATTTGATGTTACCTTAAATCGGTCATTTGACCGAGATACTTTCTAATATGTATTGACAAATGTATTTAAAGTCAACTTCAACCAACCAAACCTTCATTATAGAATTATAATACTTTTTTAGTAAATTTTAACACTTTTTGGATAATTCATTCAGATGTTACCTTCAAATAACCATATTTATAGGATAATTATTGAGAACTTTTCGACATTTTACTGTAAATTTTACCATTTTTTTGATAATTGTAATTGATGTTATCTTAAATCGGTCATTGAACCAAGACAACTTTCTAATATGTGTTGTTAATTGTATTTGATGTTACCTTAAATCGGTCATTTGACCGATATACTTTCTAATATGTATTGACAAATGTATTTGAAGTCAACTTGAACCAACCAAACCTTCAGTATAGAATTATAATACTTTTTTAGTAAATTTTACCACTTTTTGGATAATTCATTCAGATGTTACCTTCAAATGACCATATTTATAGGATAATTGTAACGAGTACAACAGCAAACCTGTTGTAGGTATATTGAGAACTTTTCGACATTTTACTGTAAATTTTACCATTTTTTTGATACTTGTAATTGATGTTATCTTAAACCGGTCATTGAACCAAGACAACTTTCTAATATGTATTGTTAATTGTATTTGATGTTACCTTGAATCGGTCATTTGACCGATATACTTTCTAATATGTATTGACAAATGTATTTGAAGTCAACTTGAACCAACCAAACCTTCAGTATAGAATTATAATACTTTTTTAGTAAATTTTACCACTTTTTGGATAATTCATTCAGATGTTACCTTCAAATGACCATATTTATAGGATAATTGTAAATAATACAACAGCAAACCTGCTGTAGGTTCATTGATAACTTTTCGACATTTTACTGTAATATTGAACATTTTTTTGATAATTGTTATCTTAGATTGGTCATTTGACCAAGACAACTTTCTAATATGAATTGATAATTGTATTTGATGTTACCTTAAATCGGTCATTTGACCAAGACAACTTTCTTATATGTATTGATAAGTGTATTTGTTGTTACCTTAAATCGGTCATTTGATCTAAATACTTTCTAACAAATATTGACAAATGTATTTGAAGTCAACTTGAACCAACCAAACCTTCAGTATAGAATTATAATACTTTTTTAGTAAATTTTACCACTTTTTGGATAATTCATTCAGATGATACCTTCAAATGACCATATTTATAGGATAATTGTAAATAGTACAACAGCAAACCTGTTGTAGGTATATTGATAACTTTTCGACATTTTACTGTAAATTTGACCATTTTTTGATAATTGTAATAGATGTTATCTTAAATCGGTCATTTGACCAAGACAACTTTCTAATATGTATTTATAAATGTATTTGATGTTACCTTAAATCGGTCATTTGACCGAGATACTTTCTAATATGTATTGACAAATGTATTTAAAGTCAACTTCAACCAACCAAACCTTCATTATAGAATTATAATACTTTTTTAGTAAATTTTAACACTTTTTGGATAATTCATTCATATGTTACCTTCAAATGACCATATTTATAGGATAATTGTAACGAGTACAACAGCAAACCTGTTTGTTGTAGGTATATTGAGAACTTTTCGACATTTTACTGTAAATTTTACCATTTTTTTGATAATTGTAATTAAAGTTATCTTAAATCGGTCATTGAACCAAGACAACTTTCTAATATGTATTGTTAATTGTATTTGATGTTACCTTAAATCGGTCATTTGACCGATATACTTTCTAATATGTATTGACAAATGTATTTGAAGTCAACTTGAACCAACCAAACCTTCAGTATAGAATTATAATACTTTTTTAGTAAATTTTACCACTTTTTGGATAATTCATTCAGATGTTACATTCAAATGACCATATTTATAGGATAATTGTAAATAATACAACAGCAAACCTGCTGTAGGTTCATTGATAACTTTTCGACATTTTACTGTAATATTGAACATTTTTTTGATAATTGTTATCTTAAATTGGTCATTTGACCAAGACAACTTTCTAATATGAATTGATAATTGTATTTGATGTTACCACAAATCGGTCATTTGACCAAGACAACTTTCTTCTATGTATTGATGGTTGTATTTGTTGTTACCTTAAATCGGTCATTTGATCTAAATACTTTCTAACAAATATTGACAAATGTATTTGAAGTCAATTTGGACCAACCAAACCTTCATTATAGAATTATAATACTTTTTTAGTAAATTTTACCACTTTTTGAATAATTCATTCAGATGTTACCTTCAAATGACCATATTTATAGGATAATTGTAAAGAGTACAACAGCAAACCTGTTGTAGGTATATTGAGAACTTTTCGACATTTTACTGTACATTTGACCATTTTTTGATAATTGTAATTGATGTTATCTTAAATCGGTTATTGAACCAAGACAACTTTCTAACATGTATTGATTATTGTATTTGATGTTACCTTAAATCGGTCATTTGACCGATATACTTTCTAATATGTATTGACAAATGTATTTGAAGTCAACTTGAACCAACCAAACCTTCAGTATAGAATTATAATACTTTTTTAGTAAATTTTACCACTTTTTGGATAATTCATTCAGATGTTACCTTCAAATGACCATATTTATAGGATAATTGTAAAGAGTATAACAGCAAACCTGTTGTAGGTATATTGAGAACTTTTCGACATTTTACTGTAAATTTTACCATTTTTTGATAATTGTAATTGATGTTATCTTAAATCGGTCATTGAACCAAGACAACTTTCTAATATGTATTGTTAATTGTATTTGATGTTACCTTAAATCGGTCATTTGACCGATATACTTTCTAATATGTATTGACAAATGTATTTGAAGTCAACTTGAACCAACAAACCTTCAGTATAGAATTATGATACTTTTTTAGTAAATTTTACCACTTTTTGGATAATTCATTCAGATGTTACCTTCAAATGACCATATTTATAGGATAATTGTAAATAATACAACAGCAAACCTGTTGTAGGTTCATTGATAACTTTTCGACATTTTACTGTTATATTGACCATATTTTTGATAATTGTTATCTTAAATCGGTTATTTGACCAAGACAACTTTCTAATATGTATTGATAATTGTATTTGATGTTACCTTAAATCGGTCATTTGACCAAGACAACTTTCTTGTATGTATTGATAGTTGTATTTGTTGTTACCTTAAATCGGTCATTTGATCTAAATACTTTCTAACAAATATTGACAAATGTATTTGAAGTCAATTTGGACCAACCAAAACTTCATTATAGAATTATAATACTTTTTTAGTAAATTTTACCACTTTTTGGATAATTCATTCAGATGTTACCTTCAAATGACCATATTTATAGGATAATTGTAAAGAGTACAACAGCAAACCTGTTGTAGGTATATTGAGAACTTTTCGACATTTTACTGTAAATTTGACCATTTTTTGATAATTGTAATTGAAGTTATCTTAAATCGGTCATTGAACCAAGACAACTTTCTAATATGTATTGTTAATTGTATTTGATGTTACTTTAAATCGGACATTTGACCGATATACTTTCTAATATGTATTGACACATGTATTTGAAGTCAACTTGAACCAACCAAACCTTCAGTATAGAATTATGATACTTTTTTAGTAAATTTTACCACTTTTTGGATAATTCATTCAGATGATACCTTCAAATGACCATATTTATAGGATAATTGTAAATAGTACAACAGCAAACCTGTTGTAGGTATATTGATAACTTTTCGACATTTTACTGTAAATTTGACCATTTTTTGATAATTGTAATAGATGTTATCTTAAATCGGTCATTTGACCAAGACAACTTTCTAATATGTATTTATAAATATATTTGATGTTACCTTAAATCGGTCATTTGACCGAGATACTTTCTAATATGTATTGACAAATGTATTTAAAGTCAACTTCAACCAATCAAACCTTCATTATAGAATTATAATACTTTTTTAGTAAATTTTAACACTTTTTGGATAATTCATTCAGATGTTACCTTCAAATGACCATATTTATAGGATAATTGTAACGAGTACAACAGCAAACCTGTTTGTTGTAGGTATATTGAGAACTTTTCGACATTTTACTGTAAATTTTACAATTTTTTTGATAATTGTAATTAAAGTTATCTTAAATCGGTCATTGAACCAAGACAACTTTCTAATATGTATTGTTAATTGTATTTGATGTTACCTTAAATCGGTAATTTGACCGATATACTTTCTAATATGTATTGACAAATGTATTTGAAGTCAACTTGAACCAACCAAACCTTCAGTATAGAATTATGATACTTTTTTAGTAAATTTTACCACTTTTTGGATAATTCATTCAGATGTTACCTTCAAATGACCATATTTATAGGATAATTGTAAATAATACAACAGCAAACCTGTTGTAGGTTCATTGATAACTTTTCGACATTTTACTGTAATATTGACCATATTTTTGATAATTGTTATCTTAAATCGGTTATTTGACCAAGACAACTTTCTAATATGTATTGATAATTGTATTTGATGTTACCTTAAATCGGTCATTTGACCAAGACAACTTTCTTGTATGTATTGATAGTTGTATTTGTTGTTACCTTAAATCGGTCATTTGATCTAAATACTTTCTAACAAATATTGACAAATGTATTTGAAGTCAATTTGGACCAACCAAAACTTCATTATAGAATTATAATACTTTTTTAGTAAATTTTACCACTTTTTGGATAATTCATTCAGATGCTACCTTCAAATGACCATATTTATAGGATAATTGTAAATAGTACAACAGCAAACCTGTTGTAGGTATATTGATAACTTTTCGACATTTTACTGTAAATTTGACCATTTTTTGATAATTGTAATAGATGTTATCTTAAATCGGTCATTTGACCAAGACAACTTTCTAATATGTATTTATAAATGTATTTGATGTTACCTTAAATCGGTCATTTGACCGAGATACTTTCTAATATGTATTGACAAATGCATTTGAAGTCAATTTGAACAAATCAAACCTTCATTATAGAATTATTATACTTTTTTATTAAATTTTACCACTTTTTGGATAATTCATTCAGATGTTACCTTCAAATGACCATATTTATAGGATAATTGTAACGAGTACAACAGCAAACCTGTTTGTTGTAGGTATATTGAGAACTTTTCGACATTTTACTGTAAATTTTACCATTTTTTTGATAATTGTCATTAAAGTTATCTTAAATCGGTCATTAAACCAAGACAACTTTCTAATATGTATTGTTAATTGTATTTGATGTTACCTTAAATCGGTCATTTGACCGATATACTTTCTAATATGTATTGACAAATGTATTTGAAGTCAACTTGAACCAACCAAACCTTCAGTATAGAATTATAATACTTTTTTAGTAAATTTTACCACTTTTTGGATAATTCATTCAGATGTTACCTTCAAATGACCATATTTATAGGATAATTGTAAATAATACAACAGCAAACCTGCTGTAGGTTCATTGACAACTTTTCGACATTTTACTGTAATATTCAACATTTTTTTGATAATTGTTATCTTAAATTGGTCATTTGACCAAGACAACTTTCTAATATGAATTGATAATTGTGTTTGATGTTACCTTAAATCGGTCATTTGACCAAGACAACTTTCTTATATGTATTGATAGTTGTATTTGTTGTTACCTTAAATCGGTCATTTGATCTAAATACTTTCTAACAAATATTGACAAATGTATTTGAAGTCAATTTGGACCAACCAAACCTTCATTATAGAATTATAATACTTTTTTAGTAAATTTTACCACTTTTTGGATAATTCATTCAGATGATACCTTCAAATGACCATATTTATAGGATAATTGTAAATAGTACAACAGCAAACCTGCTGTAGGTTCATTAATAACTTTTCGACATTTTACTGTAATATTCAACATTTTTTTGATAATTGTTATCTTAAATTGGTCATTTGACCAAGACAACTTTCTAATATGAATTGATAATTGTATTTGATGTTACCTTAAATCGGTCATTTGACCAAGACAACTTTCTTATATGTATTGATAGTTGCATTTGTTGTTACCTTAAATCGGTCATTTGATCTAAATACTTTCTAACAAATATTGGCAAATGTATTTGAAGTCAATTTGGACCAACCAAACCTTCATTTTAGAATTATAATACTTTTTTAGTAAATTTTACCACTTTTTGGATAATTCATTGAGATGTTACCTTCAAATGACCATATTTATAGGATAATTGTAAATAATACAACAGCAAACCTGATGTTGGTATATTGATAACTTTTTGACATTTTACTGTAAATTTGATTTTTTTTTTTATTATAATTGTAATTGATGTTACCTTTAATCGGTTTGTTGACCAAGACAACTTTCTATTATGTATTGATCATTGTATCAGGAGTCAACTTGAACCAATCAACACTTAACTATAAAATTGTAAAAAAAAACAATGAATTTTAGCACTTTCTGGACAATTTTCTTTTATATATTGATCATTGTATTTAATGTTACCTTAAATCGGTCATTTGACCAAGACAACTTTAAAATATGTATTGATAATTGTATTTGATGTATTCTTCAATCGGTCATTTGACCAAGACAACTTTCTAATATGTTTTGATAATTGTAATTGATGTTACCTTAAATCGGTCATTTTACCAAGACAACTTTCTAATATGTATTGATAATTGTTGTTGATGTTGCCTTAAATCAGTCATTTGACCAAGACAACTTTCTAATATGTATTCATAATTGTATTTGATGTTACCTTAAATTGGTCATTTGACCGAAATACTCTCTAATATGTATTGACAAACCAAACCTTCATTATAGAATCATAATACTTTTTTAGTAAATTTTACTACTTTTTGGATAATTCATTCAGATGTTACTTTCAATTGACCATATTTATAGGATAATTGTAAATAATACAACAGCAAACCTGTAGTAGGTATATTGATAACTTTTCGACATTTTACTGTAAATTTGACCATTTTTTTTATAATTGTAATTGATGTTTTCTTTAATCGGTCATTGAACCAAAACAACTTTCTAATATGTATTGCTAAAAGTATTTGAAGTCAACTTGAACCAACCAAACCTTCATTATAGAATTATGACTTTTTTAGTAAATTTTACCACTTTCTGGATAATTCAGTCAGATGTTACCTTCAAATGACCATATGCATAGGATAATTGTAAATAATACAACAGCAAACCTGTTGTAGGTTCATTGATAACTTTTCGACATTTTACTGTAATATTGACCATTTTTTTGATAATTGTTATTGATGTTATCTTAAATCGGTCATTTGACCAAGACAACTTTCTAATATGTATTGATAATTGTATTTGATGTTACCTTTAATCGGTCATTTGACCGAAATACTTTCTAACATGTATTGACAAATGTAATTGAAGTCAATTTGGACCAACCAAACCTTCAATATAGAATTAATATACTTTTTTAGTAAATTTCACCACTTTTTGGATAATTGTAATAGATGTTATCTTAAATCGGTCATTCGACCAAGACAACTTTCTAATATGTATTGATAATTGTATTTGATGTTACCTTAAATCTTCATTTGACCGAGATACTTTCTAATATGTATTGACAAATGTATTTGAAGTCAACTTGAAGTAACCACACCTTCAGTATAGAATTATAATACTTTTTTTAGTAAATTTTACCACTTTTTGGATAATTCATTTAGATGTTACCTTCAAATGACCATATTTATATGATAATTGTAAATAATACAACAGCAAACCTGCTGTAGGTTCATTGATAACTTTTCGACATTTTACTGTAATATTGACCATATTTTTGATAATTGTTATCTTAAATCGGTTATTTGACCAAGACAACTTTCTAATATGTATTGATAATTGTATTTGATGTTACCTTAAATTGGTCACTTGACCAAGACAACTTTCTAATATGTATTGATAATTGTATTTGATGTTACCTTAAATCGTCATTTGACCGAGATACTTTCTAATATGTATTGACAAATGTATTTGAAGTCAACTTGAAGTAACCACACCTTCAGTATAGAATTATAATACCTTTTTTAGTAAATTTTACCACTTTTTGGATAATTCATTTAGATGTTACCTTCAAATGACCATATTTATAGGATAATTGTAAATAATACAACAGCAAACCTGCTGTAGGTTCATTGATAACTTTTCGACATTTTACTGTAATATTGACCATATTTTTGATAATTGTTATCTTAAATCGGTTATTTGACCAAGACAACTTTCTAATATGTATTGATAATTGTATTTGATGTTACCTTAAATTGGTCACTTGACCAAGACAACTTTCTTTATATGTATTGATAATTGTATTTGATGTTACATTAAATCGGTCATATGACCAAGACAACTTTCTAATATGTTTTGATAATTGTAATTGACGTTACATTAAATCGGTCATTTGACCAAGACAACTTTCTAATATGTATCGACAAATGCATTTGAAGTCAATTTGAACAAACCAAACCTTCATTATAGAATTATAATACTTTTTTTTAGTAAATTTTACCACTTTTTGGATAATTCATTCAGATGTTACCTTCAAATGACCATATTTATAGGATAATTGTAAATAATACAACAGCAAACGTGTTATAGGTTCACTGATAACTTTAAGACATTTTACTGTAATATTGATCTTTTTTTTGATATTTGTTATCTTAAATCGGTTTGTTGACCAAGACAACTTTCTAATATGTATTGATAATTGTATTTGATGTTACCTTAAATTGGTCATTTGACCGAAATACTTTCTAATATGTATTGACAAATGCATTTGAAGTCAATTTGAACAACCAAACCTTCATTATAGAATTATTATACTTTTTTAGGAAATTTTACCACTTTTGGGATAATTCTTTCAGATGTTACCTTCAATTGGTCATATTTATAGAATAATTGTAAATAATACGACAGCAAACCTGATGTTGGTATATTTAATAACTTTTTGAAATTTTACTGTAAATTTGATTTTTTTTTATAATTGTAATTGATTTTACCTTTAATCGGTTTGTTGATCAAGGCAACTTTGTATTATGTTTTGATAATTGTATCAGGAGTCAACTTGAATCAATCAAAAGTTAACTATTAAATTGTAAAAAAAAATCAACAAATTTTAGCACTTTCTGGACAATTTTCTTATATAGATTGATAATTGTATTTAATGTTACCTTAAATCGGTCATTTGACCAAGACAACTTTCTAATATGTATTGATAATTGTATTTGATGTTACCTTAAATCGGTCATTCGACCAAGACAACTTTCTAATATGTTTTGATAATTGTAATTGGTGTTACCTTAAATCGGTCATTTGACCAAGACAACTTTCTAATATGTTTTGATAATTGTAATTGATGTTACCTTAAATCGGTCATTTGACCAAGACAACTTTCTAATATGTATTGATAATTGTATTTGATGTATTCTTCAATCGGTCATTTGACAAAGACAACTTTCTAATATGTTTTGATAATTGTATTTGATGTTACCTTTAATCGGTCATTTGACCGAAATACTTTCTAACATGTATTGACAAATGTAATTGAAGTCAATTTGGACCAACCAAACCTTCAATATAGAATTAATATACTTTTTTGGTAAATTTCACCACTTTTTGGATAATTCATTCAGATGTTACCTTCAATTGACTATATTTATAGGTTAATTGTAAATAATACAACAGCAAACCTGTTTGAGGTATATTGATAACTTTTCGACATTTTACTGTAAATTTGACCATTTTTTTGATAATTGTAATAGATGTTATCTCAAATCGGTCATTCGACCAAGACAACTTTCTAATATGTATTGATAATTGTATTTGATGTTACCTTAAATCGTCATTTGACCGAGATACTTTCTAATATGTATTGACAAATGTATTTGAAGTCAACTTGAAGTAACCACACCTTTAGTATAGAATTATAATACTTTTTTTAGTAAATTTTACCACTTTTTGGATAATTCATTTAGATGTTACCTTCAAATGACCATATTTATAGGATAATTGTAAATAATACAACAGCAAACCTGCTGTAGGTTCATTGATAACTTTTCGACATTTTACTGTAATATTGACCATATTTTTGATAATTGTTATCTTAAATCGGTTATTTGACCAAGACAACTTTCTAATATGTATTGATAATTGTATTTGATGTTACCTTAAATTGGTCACTTGACCAAGACAACTTTCTTTATATGTATTGATAATTGTATTTGATGTTACATTAAATCGGTCATATGACCAAGACAACTTTCTAATATGTTTTGATAATTGTAATTGACGTTACATTAAATCGGTCATTTGACCAAGACAACTTTCTAATATGTATCGACAAATGCATTTGAAGTCAATTTGAACAAACCAAACCTTCATTATACAATTATAATACTTTTTTTAGTAAATTTTACCACTTTTTGGATAATTCATTCAGATGTTACCTTCAAATGACCATATTTATAGGATAATTGTAAATAATACAACAGCAAACGTGTTATAGGTTCACTGATAACTTTAAGACATTTTACTGTAATATTGACCTTTTTTTTGATATTTGTTATCTTAAATCGGTTTGTTGACCAAGACAACTTTCTAATATGTATTGATAATTGTATTTGATGTTACCTTAAATTGGTCATTTGACCGAAATACTTTCTAATATGTATTGACAAATGCATTTGAAGTCAATTTGAACAAACCAAACCTTCATTATAGAATTATTATACTTTTTTAGGAAATTTTACCACTTTTGGGATAATTCTTTCAGATGTTACCTTCAATTGGTCATATTTATAGAATAATTGTAAATAATACAACAGCAAACCTGATGTTGGTATATTTAATAACTTTTTGAATTTTTACTGTAAATTTGATTTTTTTTTATAATTGTAATTGATTTTACCTTTAATCGGTTTGTTGATCAAGGCAACTTTGTATTATGTTTTGATAATTGTATCAGGAGTCAACTTGAATCAATCAAAAGTTAACTATTAAATTGTAAAAAAAAATCAACAAATTTTAGCACTTTCTGGACAATTTTCTTATATAGATTGATAATTGTATTTAATGTTACCTTAAATCGGTCATTTGACCAAGACAACTTTCTAATATGTATTGATAATTGTATTTGATGTTACCTTAAATCGGTCATTTGACCAAGACAACTTTCTAATATGTTTTGATAATTGTAATTGGTGTTACCTTAAATCGGTCATTTGACAAAGACAACTTTCTAATATGCTTTGATAATTGTAGTTGATGTTACCTTAAATCGGTCATTTGACCAAGACAACTTTCTAATATGTATTGATAATTGTATTTGAGGTATTCTTCAATCGGTCATTTGACAAAGACAACTTTCTAATATGTTTTGATAATTGTATTTGATGTTACCTTTAATCGGTCATTTGACCGAAATACTTTCTAACATGTATTGACAAATGTAATTGAAGTCAATTTGGACCAACCAAACCTTCAATATAGAATTAATATACTTTTTTGGTAAATTTCACCACTTTTTGGATAATTCATTCAGATGTTACCTTCAATTGACTATATTTATAGGTTAATTGTAAATAATACAACAGCAAACCTGTTTGAGGTATATTGATAACTTTTCGACATTTTACTGTAAATTTGACCATTTTTTTGATAATTGTAATAGATGTTATCTAAAATCGGTCATTCGACCAAGACAACTTTCTAATATGTATTGATAATTGTATTTGATGTTACCTTAAATCGTCATTTGACCGAGATACTTTCTAATATGTATTGACAAATGTATTTGAAGTCAACTTGAAGTAACCACACCTTCAGTATAGAATTATAATACTTTTTTTAGTAAATTTTACCACTTTTTGGATAATTCATTTAGATGTTACCTTCAAATGACCATATTTATAGGATAATTGTAAATAATACAACAGCAAACCTGCTGTAGGTTCATTGATAACTTTTCGACATTTTACTGTAATATTGACCATATTTTTGATAATTGTTATCTTAAATCGGTTATTTGACCAAGACAACTTTCTAATATGTATTGATAATTGTATTTGATGTTACCTTAAATTGGTCACTTGACCAAGACAACTTTCTAATATGTATTGATAATTGTATTTGATGTTACCTTAAATCGTCATTTGACCGAGATACTTTCTAATATGTATTGACAAATGTATTTGAAGTCAACTTGAAGTAACCACACCTTCAGTATAGAATTATAATACTTTTTTTAGTAAATTTTACCACTTTTTGGATAATTCATTTAGATGTTACCTTCAAATGACCATATTTATAGGATAATTGTAAATAATACAACAGCAAACCTGCTGTAGGTTCATTGATAACTTTTCGACATTTTACTGTAGTATTGACCATATTTTTGATAATTGTTATCTTAAATCGGTTATTTGACCAAGACAACTTTCTAATATGTATTGATAATTGTATTTGATGTTACCTTAAATTGGTCACTTGACCAAGACAACTTTCTTTATATGTATTGATAATTGTATTTGATGTTACATTAAATCGGTCATATGACCAAGACAACTTTCTAATATGTTTTGATAATTGTAATTGACGTTACATTAAATCGGTCATTTGCCCAAGACAACTTTCTAATATGTATCGACAAATGCATTTGAAGTCAATTTGAACAAACCAAACCTTCATTATAGAATTATAATACTTTTTTTAGTAAATTTTACCACTTTTTGGATAATTCATTCAGATGTTACCTTCAAATAACCATATTTATAGGATAATTGTAAATAATACAACAGCAAACGTGTTATAGGTTCACTGATAACTTTAAGACATTTTACTGTAGTATTGACCTTTTTTTTGATATTTGTTATCTTAAATCGGTTTGTTGACCAAGACAACTTTCTAATATGTATTGATAATTGTATTTGATGTTACCTTAAATTGGTCATTTGACCGAAATACTTTCTAATATGTATTGACAAATGCATTTGAAGTCAATTTGAACAAACCAAACCTTCATTATAGAATTATTATACTTTTTTAGGAAATTTTACCACTTTTGGGATAATTCTTTCAGATGTTACCTTCAATTGGTCATATTTATAGAATAATTGTAAATAATACAACAGCAAACCTGATGTTGGTATATTTAATAACTTTTTGAAATTTTACTGTAAATTTGATTTTTTTTTATAATTGTAATTGATTTTACCTTTAATCGGTTTGTTGATCAAGGCAACTTTGTATTATGTTTTGATAATTGTATCAGGAGTCAACTTGAATCAATCAAAAGTTAACTATTAAATTGTAAAAAAAAATCAACAAATTTTAGCACTTTCTGGACAATTTTCTTATATAGATTGATAATTGTATTTAATGTTACCTTAAATCGGTCATTTGACCAAGACAACTTTCTAATATGTATTGATAATTGTATTTGATGTTACCTTAAATCGGTCATTTGACCAAGACAACTTTCTAATATGTTTTGATAATTGTAATTGGTGTTACCTTAAATCGGTCATTTGACCAAGACAACTTTCTAATATGTTTTGATAATTGTAATTGATGTTACCTTAAATCGGTCATTTGACCAAGACAACTTTCTAATATGTATTGATAATTGTATTTGATGTATTCTTCAATCGGTCATTTGACAAAGACAACTTTCTAATATGTTTTGATAATTGTATTTGATGTTACCTTTAATCGGTCATTTGACCGAAATACTTTCTAACATGTATTGACAAATGTAATTGAAGTCAATTTGGACCAACCAAACCTTCAATATAGAATTAATATACTTTTTTGGTAAATTTCACCACTTTTTGGATAATTCATTCAGATGTTACCTTCAATTGACTATATTTATAGGTTAATTGTAAATAATACAACAGCAAACCTGTTTGAGGTATATTGATAACTTTTCGACATTTTACTGTAAATTTGACCATTTTTTTGATAATTGTAATAGATGTTATCTAAAATCGGTCATTCGACCAAGACAACTTTCTAATATGTATTGATAATTGTATTTGATGTTACCTTAAATCGTCATTTGACCGAGATACTTTCTAATATGTATTGACAAATGTATTTGAAGTCAACTTGAAGTAACCACACCTTTAGTATAAAATTATAATACTTTTTTTAGTAAATTTTACCACTTTTTGGATAATTCATTTAGATGTTACCTTCAAATTACCATATTTATAGGATAATTGTAAATAATACAACAGCAAACCTGCTGTAGGTTCATTGATAACTTTTCGACATTTTACTGTAATATTGACCATATTTTTGATAATTGTTATCTTAAATCGGTTATTTGACCAAGACAACTTTCTAATATGTATTGATAATTGTATTTGATGTTACCTTAAATTGGTCACTTGACCAAGACAACTTTCTTTATATGTATTGATAATTGTATTTGATGTTACATTAAATCGGTCATATGACCAAGACAACTTTCTAATATGTTTTGATAATTGTAATTGACGTTACATTAAATCGGTCATTTGACCAAGACAACTTTCTAATATGTATCGACAAATGCATTTGAAGTCAATTTGAACAAACCAAACCTTCATTATAGAATTATAATACTTTTTTTAGTAAATTTTACCACTTTTTGGATAATTCATTCAGATGTTACCTTCAAATGACCATATTTATAGGATAATTGTAAATAATACAACAGCAAACGTGTTATAGGTTCACTGATAACTTTAAGACATTTTACTGTAATATTGACCTTTTTTTTGATATTTGTTATCTTAAATCGGTTTGTTGACCAAGACAACTTTCTAATATGTATTGATAATTGTATTTGATGTTACCTTAAATTGGTCATTTGACCGAAATACTTTCTAATATGTATTGACAAATGCATTTGAAGTCAATTTGAACAAACCAAACCTTCATTATAGAATTATTATACTTTTTTAGGAAATTTTACCACTTTTGGGATAATTCTTTCAGATGTTACCTTCAATTGGTCATATTTATAGAATAATTGTAAATAATACAACAGCAAACCTGATGTTGGTATATTTAATAACTTTTTGAATTTTTACTGTAAATTTGATTTTTTTTTATAATTGTAATTGATTTTACCTTTAATCGGTTTGTTGATCAAGGCAACTTTGTATTATGTTTTGATAATTGTATCAGGAGTCAACTTGAATCAATCAAAAGTTAACTATTAAATTGTAAAAAAAAATCAACAAATTTTAGCACTTTCTGGACAATTTTCTTATATAGATTGATAATTGTATTTAATGTTACCTTAAATCGGTCATTTGACCAAGACAACTTTCTAATATGTATTGATAATTGTATTTGATGTTACCTTAAATCGGTCATTTGACCAAGACAACTTTCTAATATGTTTTGATAATTGTAATTGGTGTTACCTTAAATCGGTCATTTGACAAAGACAACTTTCTAATATGCTTTGATAATTGTAGTTGATGTTACCTTAAATCGGTCATTTGACCAAGACAACTTTCTAATATGTATTGATAATTGTATTTGAGGTATTCTTCAATCGGTCATTTGACAAAGACAACTTTCTAATATGTTTTGATAATTGTATTTGATGTTACCTTTAATCGGTCATTTGACCGAAATACTTTCTAACATGTATTGACAAATGTAATTGAAGTCAATTTGGACCAACCAAACCTTCAATATAGAATTAATATACTTTTTTGGTAAATTTCACCACTTTTTGGATAATTCATTCAGATGTTACCTTCAATTGACTATATTTATAGGTTAATTGTAAATAATACAACAGCAAACCTGTTTGAGGTATATTGATAACTTTTCGACATTTTACTGTAAATTTGACCATTTTTTTGATAATTGTAATAGATGTTATCTAAAATCGGTCATTCGACCAAGACAACTTTCTAATATGTATTGATAATTGTATTTGATGTTACCTTAAATCGTCATTTGACCGAGATACTTTCTAATATGTATTGACAAATGTATTTGAAGTCAACTTGAAGTAACCACACCTTTAGTATAGAATTATAATACTTTTTTTAGTAAATTTTACCACTTTTTGGATAATTCATTTAGATGTTACCTTCAAATTACCATATTTATAGGATAATTGTAAATAATACAACAGCAAACCTGCTGTAGGTTCATTGATAACTTTTCGACATTTTACTGTAATATTGACCATATTTTTGATAATTGTTATCTTAAATCGGTTATTTGACCAAGACAACTTTCTAATATGTATTGATAATTGTATTTGATGTTACCTTAAATTGGTCACTTGACCAAGACAACTTTCTTTATATGTATTGATAATTGTATTTGATGTTACATTAAATCGGTCATATGACCAAGACAACTTTCTAATATGTTTTGATAATTGTAATTGACGTTACATTAAATCGGTCATTTGACCAAGACAACTTTCTAATATGTATCGACAAATGCATTTGAAGTCAATTTGAACAAACCAAACCTTCATTATACAATTATAATACTTTTTTTAGTAAATTTTACCACTTTTTGGATAATTCATTCAGATGTTACCTTCAAATGACCATATTTATAGGATAATTGTAAATAATACAACAGCAAACGTGTTATAGGTTCACTGATAACTTTAAGACATTTTACTGTAATATTGACCTTTTTTTTGATATTTGTTATCTTAAATCGGTTTGTTGACCAAGACAACTTTCTAATATGTATTGATAATTGTATTTGATGTTACCTTAAATTGGTCATTTGACCGAAATACTTTCTAATATGTATTGACAAATGCATTTGAAGTCAATTTGAACAAACCAAACCTTCATTATAGAATTATTATACTTTTTTAGGAAATTTTACCACTTTTGGGATAATTCTTTCAGATGTTACCTTCAATTGGTCATATTTATAGAATAATTGTAAATAATACAACAGCAAACCTGATGTTGGTATATTTAATAACTTTTTGAAATTTTACTGTAAATTTGATTTTTTTTTATAATTGTAATTGATTTTACCTTTAATCGGTTTGTTGATCAAGGCAACTTTGTATTATGTTTTGATAATTGTATCAGGAGTCAACTTGAATCAATCAAAAGTTAACTATTAAATTGTAAAAAAATATCAACAAATTTTAGCACTTTCTGGACAATTTTCTTATATAGATTGATAATTGTATTTAATGTTACCTTAAATCGGTCATTTGACCAAGACAACTTTCTAATATGTATTGATAATTGTATTTGATGTTACCTTAAATCGGTCATTTGACCAAGACAACTGATATGTTTTGATAATTGTAATTGGTGTTACCTTAAATCGGTCATTTGACCAAGACAACTTTCTAATATGTATTGATAACTGTTTTTGATGTTGCCTTAAATCGGTCATTTGACCAAGACAATTTTCTAATATGTATTGATAATTGTATTTGATGTTACCTTAAATTGGTCATTTGACCGAAATACTTTCTAATATGTATTGACAAACGCATTTGAAGTCAATTTGAACAAACCAAACCTTCATTATAGAATTATAATACTTTTTTTAGTAAATTTTACTACTTTTTGGATAATTCATTCAGATGTTACCTTCAATTGACCATATTTATAGGATAATTGTAAATAATACAACAGCAAACCTGATGTTGGTATATTGATAACTTTTTGACATTTTACTGTAAATTTGATTTTTTTTTTTATTATAATTGTAATTGATGTTACCTTTAATCGGTTTGTTGACCAAGACAACTTTTTATTATGTATTGATAATTGTATCAGGAGTCAACTTGAACCAATCAAAACTTAACTATAAAATTGTAAAAAAAAATCAATGAATTTTAGCACTTTCTGGACAATTTTCTTTTATATATTGATCATTGTATTTAATGTTACCTTAAATCGGTCATTTGACCAAGACAACTTTCTAATATGTATTGATAATTGTCTTTGATGTATTCTTCAATCGGTCATTTGACAAAGACAACTTTCTAATATGTTTAGAACCAACAATCAATCAATGAAGTACAATTGAGTTTATGGACTTGAAAATTATGAAAAGTGCTCTTGGTTTTTAATTATTCTTTTTGTAAAAGTATGACTGTGATAAAGTGTTCAATTTCCCATTAAAATGTTTGGAATGAACACTAAAATTAAACTGGTGTATCTGTAACACAATTTGTGTTTCATATCATTAATTATTATTATTATTACTAGAGTATTAATTAGGAAATTCATTAAAAAGGAATTAATTACAGCATAACCGAACATTCAATGAAATGTACTCTTTGGACACGTTATAACGATCTGTACGAATATTATAGACATATAACCTGCAGCCAATAAATGACCATGTCTACTGTGAAATAACATGTATCCTTCAGGGGTTAATTGCATAGTTTGACAATTAACTATAGACTAGAATTATCTAACATCCAGACTACTACGTAACCGGCCATTAGCTATGGGCCAATGTTTATGGACAACTGGACTATATAAGATCCAGCTTTGGACTTGGAAGAGGACAGATTGGTACCGGAGATTCCGCCAAGGTCTCCCCCCTCGTGGGTAGGCTGGAACATATGCGCTTAATATCCAAACGTACTCCATCAGAATTGAAACTATACGATCACATGCCCGTGTGAGATATTGAACATTCGAACAATTTACCTTTAAAGACAGTTTGTGAACATACGAACATTTGAACTTTAGAATCTTTCTTGACTTTGTAATTACGTAATAAAATTATTTATCCATTAATGACTTCGTCACATAAGTCACGATGTGGTGCCGTTTGACCACGATCGACTTGGATTGTCTAAAATAACGCGAAGGAATATAAAAGGTAAGAACTCAGTTACTTTCATTTTTCTTAATGGACAATCAAGATATTTCTATGTCAGTACAAAAAGTAGAAATGGCTTTTCAAGGGATGGCACACATATTCAGTAAAGATTTTAATTCTAAAGGGCCGTATTTTTTTTAAAAGGCTTAAAATCTGAAGTTTACAAGTAGAAATGGCTTTTCAAGGGATGGTGCCACACATATTAAGTAAAGTTTTTGATTTTAAAGGAATTGAGACTGTATTTTTAAAAGGCTGAAAATCTGAAGTTTGTTCACGAGATGTGGTTGAAATATAACTTTTTATTGAGTGTTTTAAGGTATTATAGGTCAATTTAAAAATTTTGAATATTATACACATTTTTTTTAACAGAATGAAAGGTTATTTTTTTTGGTGTTATTTTTTGTGAGGTACCTGTTGTTTAAGAGATAGGATAGATTACACATATGATTCTTAAAAAAAATAAACCGTTTTTTTTTGTGAAGTTATAGAGAAGCTAGTTTTTCGTTTAAAGTAAATTAGTAAAAAGATAAAATGTCTGATACATTAGCATTTTTTGTTCCGTATTTAATGGTGGTTTTTGGTCATATTATGGGTTGTTTTTTTGAAGATACACTCAATTATTCTAGAAAACATATGTTTTACGTAAAATTAGTAGAGCACCGGTGTAAATGAAGGTTGCATCAGAACCTTTGGTAGATGAAGTTAAGGGTACATTGAGGATACATTGTTTGCGTATTATAGCCATTGATAATTATGGGTTTACGTAGGTTGGTAGTGTGTACGCACATTTGTTTAGAGAAAACAAATAGTCTATAATTTTAGATTCCAACCCCTTCTTCGGTTGATTAACATAAGTGATGTTAGTAATTAAATGGTGCAAGTTTTTTTGTATGGTGTTAGATTACGCCATGTTTACATATTGTTTTAAAATAGGAAAAGAGACGTATCTTCAAAAAATAGCACATAAATATGTTTTGCCCTAAGGGATTTACATACTAGTATTGTTGTTGTAGATTGATATTAAAAAAAAAGAAAAAAAGAGAGAGACATACGAACGTAACGAGAAAATTGAAGTGAAATAGATAATTGATATTAAAGGAAAACTAGCTTTACAGTAAAATTGAAATTTTTCATGAACACTTTAATATGAGGATTATTATTAGAAATTAAGATAAGAATAAGGAAATAATTAATTAAGGACTTGAAGAAAGAATCTTAACGATGTGTCAGTTTGTTCATAAGTAGGCATAGATTTTTTTTAATTGTTTTAATTTTTAAGATGTTAGTTAAGTTTTAAAATCAGATTTCAATTTATACCCTAACGCTGGGCCGTATTAAAATATATAAATAAGATAGGCAGTAGGTTTGAAATTTTAAAACAAATGATTTTTTTTTATTAGATATATAAAAAAGGAAGGGATCATTATGATAAGGACACTTTATACTATTTTTAAAAAAATGTAAAAGATTAAGGAGAACGACATTTTTTTTTGCAACAAGGTGTTGTTGGTGTTGTTGTTGTCAAATATGAAAAATAGTCAGTAACAAGAAGTAGTTGAAATTTTATCAAAGGAATCTTAAATGTTTTTTTTTAAAGAGTGGTGAGAATAAATCTTTGGTCTTTATTTAGAGTTAAGATTAAATAATGAGGCACTAATGTTAAAGTATTACAATTGGTAACAAGGTAAACTATAATTTTTTATTAAAAAAATTTCATGTGTATCATGTAGGTGTAGGGGTTACATTAAATGATTGATTAACTTATTTGATTGTAAATTTATATATAAATGTATATCTTAAGTAATGAATAAATAAACATATCTTGTTTTTATTAGGTAGATTTTCTCAAAATTGTAGAAGTTGTATACAAGATTTAGTTATTTTTATTTATGTTGTTTTTGTTTTAACCAGATAATTTGATAGTTTTTTTTTTATTTATACAAAGAAAGTGTTTTATCAAATTTAGCTAGGCTTGAATAATCAAGAGAACTAAAGGAGATTTACCAGACGATTGATAATAAACAAAAACGAAATAAAGGGGAAGTTGACAATTTTTAGTTTTCCAAATTGAAATAAGTTTTAATTTATCAGTGGGGTTAAGGTGCGATCTTCATTGGAATAGCCATATTTTTGTACTGTTAATTTATTAAGAATATATCTTGGTTAGCCAAAAAGAAGGGTGCGAGTTCTAGTTCTAATGTCACGAACAGTTGGCACAACATGGTGTCAACGCAATTGGTTGGAACAGATGTTACTGCTTCCAGAGAGACTAATGTCTTCCTCTGCGCCATTGATCAAGGATGAAACTTAACCCAATGACGATGTTATTAACAGCCTCTTAAGAAGGACGAACTAACCAGCTAGATGCGTCAACTACTTCGTAATGAAGATGATGATGACTGACACTTGTACAAAGATTTGCGCCCTTTCCAGTAGTTGATGAACATTATACTATGACGGTGACGGAAATAAAACATGAACTATATATACTGAAATATTGAACTTATGATTCGAATGAACTATGTGTAAATATATCCAGATATTGGACTTGATGAATGTAATGAACTTATTATATCCTGATATTGGACTTATAGAACTTTATAAACTTTAGATGTGTGGTGATGGTTACTGGAAACCTTACAATGAACTATTAGGATAATCTACAGGAAGAAAAACTACCGTATTTTATTGAACTTTCGTTCTATTTTGGATGGAAGGCATAATATGTAACACAATTTGTGTTTCATATCATTAATTATTATTATTATTATTACTAGAGTATTAATTAGGAAATTCATTAAAAAGGAATTAATTACAGCATAACCGAACATTCAATGAAATGTACTCTTTGGACACTTAATAACAATCTGTACGAATATTATAGACATATAACCTACAGCCAATAAATGACCATGTCTACTGTGAAATAACATGTATCCTTCAGGGGTTAATTGCATAGTTTGACAATTAACTATAGACTAGAATTATCTAACATCCAGACTACTACGTAACCGGCCATTAGCTATGGGCCAATGTTTATGGACAACTGGACTATATAAGATCCAGCTTTGGACTTGGAAGAGGACAGATTGGTACCGGAGATTCCGGCAAGGTCTCCTACCTCGTGGGTAGGCTGGAACATATGCGCTTAATATCCAAACGTACTCCATCAGGATTGAAACTATACGATCACATGCCCGTGTGAGATATTGAACATTCGAACAATTTACCTTTAAAGACAGTTTGTGAACATACGAACATTTGAACTTTAGAATCTTTCTTGACTTTGTAATTACGTAATAAAATTATTTATCCATTAATGACTTCGTCACATATTTACATTGAAAATGTTAAATGAGAGTATTGTACTGTTTTATCTCCTTTTACACCCAATTTTCAGTGCAGGTTCAAATTAGTACCGCATGCATTAAGAAATTATGTAGTTAGATGCTTCCTCCAGGGGGTATTTGCAACAAGGTATGATAATTCTATCGGAATAAACATAAAAAGGGCTGAAAAATTACTTACATTTCTGTCATGGCTTCATACTATCTGCATTAGTAAACTTTTGTCATGTGACCAAGAATCCGTCAATTTCATTGGTTTGTACTTAGATCACTATAATTCTGAATACAACATTGTATTTGGAGATATCATTTTAATACTACTGTTTAGGCAAATTTGAAGATAATTAAGCCTGGTTAAATATATAGGGAGATAGAACATTGCAGCACGAAACTATTGACACCCATAACTCATTTCCACTGTAAAATGGACTTATAACATTATAATATTCACACGACGAAGTGTGCAAAATTATAATACGAGTCGTATCAAGTAATCAAAGTACTCGAATATTTGCAACAGTAGCTGCGTATTATTCCAAAAAAGGTTATAGACGAGTATTATTTCAAAAATGTATTTCATCTCAGCTTGGATGTTTTAAACTAAACCATTGTCTCGTCAGTAATTATCAAAAATAACTTTTTTCATGTTTGGCATAAAACGTTTTGATATTTTCTAATGCAACCTAAAACTGTAGATCTAAAATATTGAAATATACAGAAATCTCTGTTAATTTCTTTTTAAGTACCCATGCCATGTCAACATCAAGGGTGACTGGGGTATAGAAATATGGTCACTTGGTCTTCTCCCGACCGGCAGTAAAACGCTTGCCGAAGTGGGGCGTCCGTTTGGCTGTGCGGGATGTATCAAGTTCGCAGTCACGTCCGGTCAGAAGGGGGACGTTAAATCCGATGCCTCGTGTAAAGAGAGTGCCACGCTCTTTGCACGTTAAGAACACTTGCAACAACTCTTTGAGGGGTCCGTAGGTGGCCTGTTGCAAGGCAAAATTTCTGTCCCTATCCAATATACCCTCATTTTCCAGTGGCAGTCCAAATTTCCCCGACCATCATCTTAGATGGCCTCTATTACAACAACCTACCTATTGTATTTATTGTGAACTTGTTCTCGTCCTGAATATGCATGAAATATTTGCCACTGGACGTTAAGCAACCAACAATCAATCAATCAATCAAAATTACTATCCTCTCCCACTGGGTGTCCATTTTTAGGTGGAGCAATTCCTTATATATGGCATTTCTTCTCCTGTGATGAATCCCTTTGATTCTGTTGGCTTCCTTTTTTTTCCTTCTGGGAACTTGTCCCACTTTCCTTTCTCAAGTACTGTCCCTTCTTTCTTTTTCTGGGTGATGGAGCTTTGCTAGGTTGAGGTGTACAAAGAGTTGCAATGTATATCATTCTCTCCTCTGAATCTACAAATAAATAAATGTATTATATGAATAAGGTTTAAACGATCAATCATGTCAATTTCATGTTATTTCCTATAAAGCTATTTACAGTCTTGAACATGTGCAAATGTTTCATAATCAGGTTTTTAATAATCATAAAGATGTCGATTAACAGAAATCGTTTGTGTCATCGTTTGTTCGTTTGTACCAAGTCAGGAATATGGCCATTGTTATATTATTGTTCGTTTCTGTGTGTGTAACATTTCAACTTTGCGTCGTTTGTTTTCTCTTATTTTTGAGTGTAATTTCACATTTCGATATATTTGAAAAATACAAGATAAAAATTTAATTTTGACAAATTTTATCAATTTATTTAAGCCGCCCTAGCCACTTTAATAGAGTGCATATGTTGTCCATCCATACATATAGTTTCAGTTAAACTGGGAGTTCAAAACTGTTGTATACATCTACTCTTAAAATTATTTCATTCTTTTTTTTTGTTTCAAAGAAAATATACACCTATTGACATGGTGAGAGTTCAATAGCCAATGTGTTGGGCATGAGATACCAACTACTACATTGTACTACTCGAGGCCAAGCAGAGGGCAATAGTTTGATTTTGTAGGGAACACTGGCAAATAGTCTGTGGAATGAACTTTATATAAACTAGAGGCTCTGAAGAGCCTGTGTCGCTCACCTGTTACCTTATTTACTGATGTCGGCCATTTTGGTTGGTAGGCGGGGTCATTAGACACTTCTTTAAAATAGATACCCTAGAAATGATTATGGCCAAGTTTTGTTCAATTTGGTCCATAGTTTTAGAAAAGAACATTTTTTTACAAGTTACAAAAATGACGAAAAGTTGTTCAATATTGACTATAAAGGACAATAACTCTGACGTCTTTTCCAGAGCTCAAATCAGCAGTACAACTTTCACCGTCATTCATCTGACCATCATCATTTCCAGAGCTCAAATCAGCAGTACAACCTTCACCATCGTTCATCTGACCATCATCATTTCCAGAGCTCAGATCATCAGTTCAACCTTCACCATTCATCTAACAGCGTCTTTTCCAGATCTCACGAGCAGCAGAATAATGAAGGAAAAAAAACAATACCTCAAAACATGACTAAATCTAGAGTCCTAATCTCAAATGTAGGTCATCACTTGTGAATGCTCAGTACTATCCAGGGCACATCCATTGATGAAGTTTAGTTGATGCAATATATTTAGTTCCAAAAGAATATCAGAACATAAACGCAAAACTTAACCGGAGCAGCTCAGGCATAAATTGTATTTAAAGTCAATTTAGTTCCAAAAGAATATCAGAACATAAACATAAAACTTAACCGGAGCAGCTCAGGCATAAATTGTATTTAAAGTCATTATGCTAAGTTTACACAAATGAATGTAAAGAATTGGGATTTCATGAGACGCATAAAATTCTTGGCATCTCAAGGCATAGTTGCAGGATAATTCATTTATTTGGAACTATATGTCATGTCTGTAGTTCCCTTTTGGAATAATTATTTTATCACCATTTTCTAATTTAAGTTCACGGGTTCGAAATGATTATTAATGAACTGTGGATAAAAAAAAAACTTTAAGGCATGCTCAAGCTTTTCTGGTTCCATTATTGAACGATGAAATTGTTTGCCTATTCGTTCATAGTGCATGTAAAGAGGCATATTGCCTAGCCTCGTCAATCTTATACATTGTTAGTCCAGGTATCATATTTTGAAGTTTAGAATATTTTGCGCGTGAACAGTTATTTTCACGACAAAAATGTCACGTACAAAAAAAGCAAACAAAGCGTCAAAATACAGTCGTTCTTTTCTTTTCTTTTTTGTTAAAGTTAATACTGCAAATATTGACATTAAAATGTCCAAAATGTTACTAATAATTGCAAAGTGAGGGAATATACATCCTTCAGTTATACTGCAACGGATATTCTAGATAGTATCAACAGATTTGACTCACAACAATGTTTGATTGAAAAGACTTTCTGACGTTTGTTGTGGACATCGAAATAAAGATTGTTCATGAGCACTAAAATACGTATCGTATGTTGTTTTTAGTTTAAGAAACACTTTTGAAAATAAATACTTACAATCTAGTTGTTAAGCTCGGTATATTAGATGGAACTGTCGTAAGAGATCTGTATCTGCAATCAACAGTCTTACCTGAGCAACTACATGAGGTAGGGCATCCATTGACGGTGATGCAGGATGGATATAAAAGTTAAAATGTCTAATTGTACTTGCATTTCTACCTAAATTTCCTTTATTTGTAAAATCATTTTGATTTTTTTTCTCCCCATAATCTGACATAGGTGTTAGGGGGAGACCATTCACTACTATTTTTCCATATCTAACTTTCCTGTATGGGAAAAATCGTTTTTTCCCACTGCTTTTGCTAAAAAAAAATATAACAAACTATTTACTAAAATACATTTAAAAATTATTTTTGTAGAGCCTTTGAGTGAATACAAAAAAAACGAGACATAGTGATCCTATATTCTGATTGAATTATCCAAAGAATGGTAAAATTTGTTGAAAAATGTTGCAAATTTTCAATAAACGTAGTTGGTTTAATTTTACTTATAATACAATTGTCAATACGTATAAGAAAATTATCTTGTTCAAATGACCGATTTAAGGTAACATTGATTGATTGATTGTTGGTTGCTTAACGTCCAGTGGCAAATATTTCATGCATATTCAGGACGAGAACAAGTTCACAATAAATACAATAAGTAGGTTGATACAATAGAGGCCATCTGGGATGATGGTCGGGGAAATTTGGACTGCCACTGGAAAATGAGGGTATATTGGATAGGGACAGAAATTTTGCCTTGCAACAGGCCACCTACGGACCCCTCAAAGAGTTGTTGCAAGGGTTCTTAACGTGCAAAGAGCGTGGCATTCTCTTTACACGAGGCATCGGATTTAACGTCCCCTTCTGACCGGACGTGACTGCGAACTTGATACATCCCGCACAGCCAAACGGACGCCCCACTTCGGCAAGCGTTTTACTGCCGGTCGGGAGAAGACCAGGTGACCATATTTCTATTCCCCAGTCACCCTTGGGGGAGATTTAAGGTAACATGAAATACAATTATTATAAAAGTTGTCAAATTTACAGTATAATGTGAAAAATTATTAATATAGCAATGGCAGGTTTAAAACATATTCTGTACAATTATTCATAAAAAGTGGTCGATTTCGGTTTTATCTAATACAATTTTCCTAAAAATGGTTAAATTAACTGAAAAATGTAAATTTTGAACGAAGCTGTGGTTTGATCTTGTTTATATCTGACACAAATGTTAGAACATAAAAGAAAATTATCTTAATCAAATGACCGATTAAAGGTAACATCAAATACAATTATAAAAAAAAGTTTTCAAATTTTCGGTAAAACATTTAAACTAGTACGACCCTACCATTTTGTTATCCTTATTATTATTTGTGGTAATTATTCAAGATAAGATTTTTTATCTTCCTTACCTGGCCAGATAAAATGTTTTTCTCAAAATTCAGAATCAAATATATTATTTCCGGAAGAAACATGCCTGTAAAATGGTCGGTCCGGGACACATGTTTTATTTGAATTATTTGTTACACTCTATTAGATTTTCAGTTTACATGAAAGAGGGACGAAAGATACCAAAGGGACAGTCAAACTCGTAAATCTAAAACAAACAAACAACAGCACACATGACACAGCATAGAAAACCAAAGAATAAACAACACGAACCCCACCACAAATCTAGGGGTGATCTCAGAGGCTCCGGAAATTGTATATATACATGGATATGCATTATTAACACAATGCTGTAAGTGAAAATCTATATCTGTAGATAATTAGCCTTTCTTTTAGAAAGAGCTGCACACAGCTTTACAATTGATACCATTTCCCATCTAGGATGACGATACAAGGAACCGATCACTTTAAATGTTTGTAGCTCTTTGATGACATGTTCTACATACAATCTTCTCTGTTGTGAAGAATGTTATATTCTCGTTTGCGTCTTCGTTCCATCTGTTGCAAACTTAGAAGTTCTACCGTTTTATATGGCGCGTAACCAGAGGGTCGGTGTTTGAATAAATACTATCCGCAAGAAATTAACAATTGTCTTGAAAATCAAATTCCATGCCCGGTCCTATAGGTTTCATTTGCTGGTTGGTAAATGCGCCATTGTTGTGACCTAGAAATCCAGAATGTGTTTATCAGATTTTTTCTGTTGTCTTTAATAATCTGCAAATACATAGGGGGATATTTTAAAAATCATCATACTATTATTTTTTGTAAATTGTCGATTAGATAACTTTCATTTTACTTTTAAACTTTTCTAACGTATTTTTTCAGACATATGGTACCTTTGATAACTTTTTACACCACCGGGTCGATGCCACTGCTAGTGGACGTTTCCAGCCCGGTAGTCAACACTTCGATGGTGACATGAATATCAATAGTGTGGTCATTTTTATAAATTTCCTATTCACAAAACTTTGATTTTTTTTTATCTATAAAATATGGTCGATTTAGGTTTCATCTAGTACAAGTATCCAAAAAGTGATTAAATTAACTGAAAAATGTTAAATTTTCAACATATCTGTGTCTGGTTACAATCGTAAGTCGTCTAAGAAAATGATATTGAACAAATGACCGATTTACAGTTTCAGTTTACATGACAGTTTCAGTTTAAACGATAGTGTCACGCTTTTAGCATGTTACGAACCCTTGCAACAACTCATTAAGGGATATATAGGTGGCCCGTTGCCAAGCAAAACATATGTCCCTATCCACTACATCATCATTTTCTAGTGGCAGTCCAAATTCCCGCCGACCATCTTTACGGATGGACTCTAATACAAGATTTACATATTGTTAACTTGTTATCGTCCCGAACATATCATCTATCAAAGTCTTCAAATTCATGTTAAGACAAAACGTGTTAAAAAAATACAGAATTTGAGCAAACATTACATCCGGGTACACAAAGATTATAAACACACCTTGAAACTTGTATCAGACGTGAAAGGAGAACTGTAATTAACCCGAAGACCAATTAAATCCTTCAATGTAAATAACTTCTTTACCAACTTTTGGGAATGGCACTTGTAATACCATAAACATACCCAATAGGTAAAACCGATAGAAGTTGAAAGATATCCGGAATAAGACTTGCATGATAGAATCAAATCAATATACTTAGTTAAAAATGTGTAAATGGTTATTTTTATTAACAAAGTAAGTCTTAACTTTGACATGTAGTTAGAGCAAGCTTAGCTTTCAGTATAAGAAATCATAAATGGTCATTGTATCAACAAAAACAGAACCTTATTGCAACCATCACATCTCCAGATTACTCTCTATACCTTTGCGATGTCCTATCATCTTACATTGGATCTCCAGACACAAGTACAGTCCAATCATCTGAAGATCACTCTAAAGACAGAAGTACAGTTCCACCGTCTCAAGTTCCCGAGTAGAATTTTATATTGCACGAGCTTGCGATATATGTTCTACAAGGGACAATATTCCCAAACATTCATACAATAACACTTATTGTAAAGCAATATAATATTTGAAAGTAAAAATTGGTTTAAACTAAGATTTGGTTGTTGATCACGTCATGATTTTTGAAGCTTTATTGAACGCTAACTTTTCGTTACGTTCTGTGGGAAATATTATATTGCTATGCAATCAAATCAAATTTTGCATTGGTTGGTAGTTGATTTAACCAGGAAGATAACTCCAATTTTTAAAGATTTTTAGCTCACCTGGCCGAAAGGCCAAGTGAGCTTTTCTCATCACTTGGCGTCCGGCGTCGTCGTCCTGCATTAACTTTTACAAAAATCTTCTCCTTTGAAACTACTGGGCCAAATTTAACCAAACTTGGCCACAATCATCATTGGGGTATCTAGTTTAAAAAATGTGTCCGGTGACCCGGCCAACCAACCAAGATGGCCGCCATGGCTAAAAATAGAACATAGGGGTTAAATGCAGTTTTTGGCTAATAACTCAAAAACCAAAGCATTTAGAGCAAATCTGACATGTGGTAGTATTGTTCATCAGGTCAAGATCTATCTGCCCTGAAAATTTCAGATGAATCGGATATTTCGTTGTTCGGTTGCTGCCCCTGAAATGGTAATTTTATGGAAATTTTGCTGTTTTTGGTTATTATCTTGAATATTATTATAGATAGAGATAAACTGTACACAGCAATAATGTTCAGCAAAGTAAGATCTACAAATAAGTCAACATGACGAAAATGGTCAGTTGACCGCTTTAGGAGTTACTGCCCTTTATAGTAAAATTTTAACCATTTTTCGTAAATCTTAGTAATCTTTTAGAAAAATCTTCTCTGAAACTACTGGGCCAAATTTAACCAAACTTGGCCATAATCATCACTGGGGTATCTAGTTTAAAAAATGTGTCCGGTGACCCGCCCAATCAACGAAGATGGCCGCCATGGCTAAAAATAGAACATAGGGGTAAAATGCAGTTTTTGGCTTATAACTCAAAAACCAAAGCATTTAGAGCAAATCTGACATGGGGGTAATATTGTTCATCAGGTCAAGATCTATCTGCCCTGAAATTTTCAGATGAATCGGATATTTCGTTGTTCGGTTGCTGCCCCTGAAATGGTAATTTTAAGGAAATTTTGCTGTTTTTGGTTATTATCTTGAATATTATTATAGATAGAGATAAACTGTACACAGCAATAATGTTCAGCAAAGTAAGATCTACAAATAAGTCAACATGACCAAAATGGTCAGTTGACCGCTTTAGGAGTTATTGCCCTTTATAGTAAATTTTTAACCATTTTTCGTAAATCTTAGTAATCTTTTAGAAAAATCTTCTCTGAAACTACTGGGCCAAATTTAACCAAACTTAGCAATAATCATCATTGGGGTATCTTGTTAAAAAAATGTGTCCGGTGACCCGCCCAACCAACCAAGATGGCCGCCATGGCTAAAAATAGAACATAGGGGTAAAATGCAGTTTTTGGCTTATAACTCAAAAACCAAAGCATTTAGAGCAAATCTGACTTGGGGGTAAAATTGTTCATCAGGTCAAGATCTATCTGCCCTGAAATTTTCAGATGAATCGGACATTCCGTTGTTTGGTTGCTGCCCCTGAAATGATAATTTTAAGGAAATTTTGCTGTTTTTTGGTTATTATTTTGAATATTATTATAGATAGAGATAAACTGTAAACAGCAATAATGTTCAGAAAAGTAAGATCTACAAATAAGTCAACATGACCAAAATGGTCAGTTGACTGCTTTAGGAGTTATTGCCCTTTATAGTAAATGTTTAACCATTTTTCGTAAATCTTAGTAATCTTTTAGAAAAATCTTCTCCTCTGAAACTACTGGGCCAAATTTAACCAAACTTGGCCATAATCATCACTAGGGTATCTAGTTAAAAAAATGTGTCCGGTAACTCGGCCAAGTAAGATCTACAAACACATCACCATCACCAAAACATGATTGATTGATTGATTGATTGTTGGTTGCTTAACGTCCAGTGGCAAATATTTCATGCATATTCAGGACGAGAACAAGTTCACAATAAATACAATAGGTAGGTTGTTGTAATAGAGGCCATCTAGGATGATGGTCGGGGAAATTTGGACTGCCACTGGAAAATGAGGGTATATTGGATAGGGACAGAAATTTTGCCTTGCAACAGGCCACCTACGGACCCCTCAAAGAGTTGTTGCAAGGGTTCTTAACGTGCAAAGAGCGTGGCACTCTCTTTACACGAGGCATCGGATTTAACGTCCCCTTCTGACGGACGTGACTGCGAACTTGATACATCCCGCACAGCCAAACGGACGCCCCACTTCAGCAAGCGTTTTACTGCCGGTCGGGAGAAGACCAAGTGACCATATTTCTATACCCCAGTCACCCTTGGGGAGACCAAAACACAATTTTGTCATGAATCCATCTGTGTCCATTGTTTAATATTCACATAGACCAAGGTGAGCGACACAGGCTCTTTAGAGCCTCTAGTTTAAAGAACAAAACAAATTACTTTGATTGCATTGTTTTCGTGTCTTAACTTATACTTAACTACGCCACTACACAACTGAATGTATTGCAGCATATACGCCAGCTGTAGTTGCACTTTCTAAATTTTCTTTATTATATTGTAGTTACTGGTTCGTGCGTCACACTTGTTGGGTGTCGAGGCTTGTATTAGGGGGTGTATCAATATCCCATTAAGTTTCTGTCCTAATATCCCATATCCCTGTAATGATTACCCCTAATATTCCAATAAATACTTTTTACAAATATCCCGTATCCCTAAAACTATTTTGAAATATCCCAAGAAATCATTATTTCATTCCAATTTTGTATACAACATTCGTAAATACATGTTGTATGCATTGTAGTAAGGATGTGGGCTTTTTCACAGAGAAAAGTTAATCATTCAGAATTAATCAGAGTCCTTTAAATTTTAATCTACATGTCTCTGGAATAACCAATATATATAATTCATCTATAATTAAGCGTTTGTAACGTCAGTGGATAAATAAAATGTTACTGTAGAGATAAGCATGTTATTCAACAGTAATTATCATGATTATCACTAAATCAGTAAAACATTTAGTCAGTGTCAGATCGAGGTTTTCGCTTTCTCTTTCCTCTCATAGGTGGGCAATATTTGTTGCAGATTCCTCTTCTAAATCCATCTCCACCTCTTCTTGTAATGTGACATCATTCATATCTGATCCTATACAAACTTTTGTCATGCATGCATAATAGGTATCTTCAGAAATTACTATTACATCGTCTTCAGCTTGAAAGTCATCTAGTAGTATAATTTCAATAACACTCTCTACTATAAATGTTTCTGATGTTTCTGTAGTACACTCAACGAAATCAAGAGGGTGGATTTTGTCCTGAGCAAACCACTTTCCCGAAACAAATTTGGCATCATCAGGCATTTTATAGCCATCTGATGTGATGACAATGTAAAAAGGACTAGATGGTAGACCGCTGATATCATGTTTAAAAACACATACTGTTGATCCCTTGCTAAAGATTACATTTCTGGTTTCCTGGATATCAACTGTAGTACCTACAGTTTCTTGTACATCCACTGATAATTTTGAAAAATCTAGCTCATGAACATCTGGAAGTTTCCTTAAATAACAATTCAAAGGAAGAGTTCCTGGGTAGTCTTTGGTGCCCATGTTTCTTACCGTTAACTGGCGAACACACTGTCCATTTTCTACTTTCCATTCTCTCATTGCATTTATTTTTGTGTCTGAAAGTTTTACTTCTTTAGGCTGAGACATTTCCTCCAGATTGAATGACTAAAACTTCACCTTTGTTGATGCCTTTTGCTCATTTGTCTGAGCCTGCCATTAACAGCAAAAGTAGGCGAGACCCTAGGTTCTGTAGAATCCTTGAGATGTTTTCTTATCATAGAGCGTATCTGCAGGCCAGAGGGTTTGAGTACACAGTTATTTAGTAGTGTATATTCTTAAACAGTAAATTAAAAATCCCACCTGTGCTTTTTCAATAATATTTTTACAGTGTGTTGTTTTACTTTAAGGACAAATCATAACAAAATTAAATAAAACTTCATCGGCTCTAACTCACATTATGGACACATGTACACTAGGGACTATAACTGTGTACTCAGACCAGAGTGCAAACCTAAAGTTCCCTTTCCCAAACCAGAGAATCCTTGTATTTTGCCCGTTAAAGATAAAGGATATATAATGTTTTCATTTTACCTGTGTGCTACATTTTTGTTCTGTTGGAAATCACAGGGTATCTTGTCTAGGCTTGCTCTCTGTATCAAAATAGGAGAAATAGATTGTATACATCAAATCAACTTAGGGTAATGTTATATATATAAATGAATTTACAATATTTCACATACATGTACTATTGACCTCATAAAATAGTATCATTTTTGATAAAAAGAAGATTAATTTTGGTACTTCTAAACAAGGTGAACAAAATTTTAATATTATTTCTTTGACATTCTTTAAATTTCATAAAAAAACAACCGATTCAAAACTATGAAAAGTTCAAAATCCAAGGCGGTCAATAATAACGATTTTCGTAGGAGGAAGTTAATATTAACAGAGTCATATACTATAATTATGTATTATATGTCTCTGATGTTAACAATCTTTTATAGAAAACTATTAATCAACACAAACAATTTAACGCTCTAAGCATCTTATTCTGTTATACTATTCAGTGGGAAAGCCAGTGACATTGAAGAGCTCCTTCCGAAGGTCACGCAGGAAAGCAGAGATAATCTAAAAATTTCGAGGTGGCGCCTCAACCAGCGTGTAAACAAAAACATAGCATGTTTTTCTCAAAAGAATTTCAAACGATAGTTAAGAATTGCTTCTTTTTCAAGTAACAAAAATACATTTTTTATCAAGCCAGTCAGGGGTACTACTTTTACAAGTAATTGTTATTAACTTGAAAAAGTAATCAAAAAAATATACACATCTAAGTAAATTATAATGTTTGAAATAACTCTCCATAATTTACTCAAAAATTCACTTTTATTATGTATATGTATGCTTAACACTAGTATTTTTTTCAAAGACAAGATCTTTATCACAACCACAAACCATTCAACTCAACTTAAACCAACTGAATCATGACTTGTGCCAATTTAGAATAGAATTAACTGTGTGACATAATTATAACATAATAACATAATAGCTATGTAAATTTTGAGTAGATGTACCAATATGTATATAGTCTTTATCAAAAATTAAACTACCTATTATTCTGTTTATCAGCATTTATGACGTCACACAATGCATTACCTAATATTTCAGTGACTCAGTCAGTACCTTGATACTCAAAATATAAGCTGGTGAGATCAAAGGGTTAATAAATGATTTACCTATACACTAACTACTAGTTCGTATGCAATATATTTTGTCTGCAATCTGTCACGGCAGTGTCCTTTTTCAGTCTTTTGATGTTGAATCTGTAAGAACTCCTCCTGTTATCTAGGGTTTTCTTGCATCGTGTCATAAAGAAACTTTTGTCTTTTTTTATTAGATTGAAGAGGACATTCATGCCCCTTGCCCAGGCATGACAGATGAGAAAAGAACAGGAAGCCAGAAGAGGGTGACCCCTACAGCCTGTCAAGTTGTAGGTGCCAACTATAGATTGTTTAAGACTTTTTTCTGTGAGACGTAACAAAGGAGTATGATTGCCAACTAGACTTCTAGGCACAAGAAATGATAAGGCGGTCAGCATAGGTTTAAAAGACATACTTCAACTTCAGTTCTAATAAGGAGATGCGATATATTTTGTCTACAATCTGTCACGGCAGTGTCCTTTTTCAGTCTTTTGATGTTGAATCTGTAATAACTTCAGTTCTAATAAGGAGATGCGATATATTTTGTCTACAATCTGTCACGGCAGTGTCCTTTTTCAGTCTTTTGATGTTGAATCTGTAATAACTCCTCCTGTTATCTAGGGTTTTCTTGCATCGTGTCATTTTTCCTTTTTGTTTTTATCAGATTGTCAGATTGAGGTGGACACAGAAAGAGATTCAACAAAGATAGTGCAGGTGAACGTAGGAGATCATGTCGCCATAAGGCATGGACAAATTATTTTTCAAGCTATGGTAAGCAAGTTATATTTTTATTTTTCCAGCTATGGTAAGCAAGTTATATCTTTGCACTTATTGACTTAACGTGGTACAGGTGAGGTGATACATGATCCATGTTCTCGATTTATCTAAAGAAAGAGTAAAACAAATGAATAAGTATATTTGTTTCCTTTTAAAATAATTCAATGATCATGGTCAAATTTTTTTTTTAGCTTTATTAACTTTGACAACTTCTTCCCCCCCCCCCCCCCAAAAAAAAAGTAGATGAAATTGACCTTTCATTTGACATCTTTGAGTATCAATGTTGAATTGTTTTATATTTATTGGGAAATTAACTGCCAAGAAAAAAATTGCTAAACGTGCTCAAAATGGACAAATTAGAACCGCTTGTATTTTTGAAATTAAATATCTGTTACATGTAATATAATATAAAAATTTATCCCCATATTTTCTTTTTTTTATATTTCAGATCACCAGAATAGATGATCATGATGATTTAGTGTTTTGGATCTAGTATTTCAGAGAAAAACAAGTGGAGTCTAGAACAAAAGCAGTCTTCTGCCATTCATACCGATTTTTCAAGAATTTTAGCACCACCGGACTTAGTATTTGAAAGCTGTTCTAGATTTTATTATAAATTTCAAGATCTTTCAAGAAATTAAAAGCTGTTGTCAAAGGGCTGTTCCATCAAAATAATGAAAAAGTGCATTCTATAATAGATAAATTGGTTGTTGTTCAGTGTAAAATACATCTATTGTCTAGTCCTTGACTTTCAAAATTTGCTTGTGTTTTGGTAATTGGTAAACATGGTTAAACAATGTAAAAGAAAAGAATTGTCTAAATACTTTAACGAGTTTATTTTCAAAAGTTTTCATAAGCATGATTAGTAGTTTGATATTTGTTCCGTAATCTTCCTGGCATGCTTTTCTGTTTTTTCCTAGAATTGAGTTGGTACCAGTGAAACAAAATGAGACATCTCTCCATCCAAATAACAATTTATAACTAGAGACTAGAGGCTCTAAAGAGCATGTGTCGCTCACTTTGGTCTGTGTGTATATTAAACAAAGGACACAGATGGAATCATGACAAAATTGTGTGATGGTGATGTGTTTGTAGATCTTACCTTACTAAAAATTCTTGCTGCTTACAATCATCTCTATCTATAACAGTAGTTTCTGTGGAAAATGTTAGTGAAAATCTACAAATTTTATGAAAATTGACTATGAAGGGCAATAACTCCTTAGGGGGTCAATTGACCATTTTGGTCATGTTGATTTATTTTTATACGCCCGTCTTTTAGACGGGACGTATTATGGTATACCGTTGTCCGTCCGTCGTCCACACTTCGGACAATAACTCAAAAACACTTTCACTAATTTCCATGAAACTTAAGTGAATTGTTTATATCTATTGACGTAAGCTTCCTTTCATTTTTTTTATATTTCAGATTTTAAGTTTTGGATTTATGGAGCTTTATTCATAAAAAAAAGGGGGGGGGGATTTTCAACACTTAGGACAATAACTCAAAAAGGCTTTCACCAATGTCCATGAAACTTTGGTGAATTGTTTATATCTATTGATGTAAGCCTTTCAATTTTTGTCAATTTCAGATTTTACATTTCCGTGTTATGAACTTTTATGCTTAAAAAAGGTGGGATTTTCCAATTTTGGGACAATACATTTAAAACATAAAAGACAAGTTAAAAGAGCAACGGGAGTATCATGCGCTAAAGCGAAGCCCTTTATGACAATATTAATTCAAAAATTGAAAAACTCAGTAAATGTGAACAATTGATACAAGACTTGACATTAAAAAGTGACAATCAACCAGCAGATGTTGAATAAAGGCTAGAAGTCTTATAGTGGGAGTTATTAGCAAGCAAAATCGAGGTAATTGTGCAAATGATGATACTAGCATGAACATTACCACACACATCATTATAATATACTTTTTAAGAATAAACTGCTGGACATTAAAAAAAATGATTTTTTCAAGATGGTCACGGCCATTTTCTAAAATGGCTGTTTTCTGTAGTTTGAAAATACTGATTTTTCTGGAAAACTTTTCTTTGAACTTCTATTTAGAAAAAGCAATTACCAGGTTCGGTGGGTACAATCCTTACATCACATATTTATTAAAAATGAATATTTGACATATCTAGTATTCGCGCATGCGCTAAAATTTAATAAAATGCTTTCAAAAACATTGAACTATTTACCATATATTTAGTGTTTTTGGATTTCTAATAATATTATGAATTGGTTTAATAATTTTTTTCAAGGTTATGATACACATGTGTTTAACACTTTTGCGCATGTGCAAACTATTTATAGACAACAAAAGCGATTTGTATGCACTACCAGGCAATTCTCAAGTGTTCGATGGTTAAGGCGGAAATGTTGTTTATCAGTAAGATAAAAAAAATTCAGCAAGTATGAGTGTAGTGAGTGTTCATAAAAATAATTAACCACGATAAAAAAAGCTGTAGCTGTAATATTTTTCTCAACTGCAATCTGTAAGATAGCCTTTGTTTGTAGGTCAGCTACAAATAATAAGTCATTGTTCACTATAACTACTGCAGTTGGCTGGAGATTTTGAACATCCATCTTCAGAACTCTGATTAAATCGTCAGAACCATTCAATAGACCTTTCAAGTTGACCCTCATCTGGATGTTCTGTCTAAGTTGTTTCAAATTTGATTTTTCGGGGTCATTTATGTTTAAAGAAGCAGCTAATTCACTCACCAACTATAAGAGGAAAACAACGGAACAACAGAAACAATGAACTGCAACAAAAAGAAGTAAGTTAAAATATGTTTCTCCGGATATAAATTATCCTGTTATCAGTTGTTATACTTTACAAAACGAGAGCCGAGGTCAAACTAACGAACATATGTTCAATACAGTATCCTGTAGTTTGAGAAATGTTGACTGTGTCTGCGATTTGTCTACTTCTCTCTTACTTATGTATTCGAAAATACGTCTTCAATTAGTTGTTTTATACTAAAATTTGATTTTATATTTTTATGAATTTACTTATAAGTAAATGAAATGTATCTCTAATTTTCTGTAACCAAATTCTGGAAAACTTATATATATTTGCTTGTTGTATCACAATTTTACCTTTTTATACGATATCATTTATTTTCACCAATAGCAATCATATCAAGAGAAGCATTACCCATTCAATCATTGAAATTTAGTACTGGTATAGTTAACACTTTGATTTCTAGTGAAAATAATTGTCGACAATTGCATTACTTCTTACTTTGCTGATGACTGTTTGTTGAATATTCATTTTCTCCAAAAGACATGTTCTTACTCATTTTATTGAATAATTGAATGATTCTTGCTTGTTTAAATAATTTCTTGTTTACATTTCTTTTGTCAGAATCAGAAACGACAGAAGCATTTTCATCTTCTACTGCAACATATAATCCAGCAAGTACAACGGAGATCACTACAGGTAAGATAAGACCGCGTTTAAAATAACGGAAGTGAAAATTATATACTCATGAAAAAGGAAACACATAATAAAAACCAGATTCTCTAATAATTAAATAATTTCTAATATTTTGAAACAGCAAATTTTAATAACACAAACAAATCCGTAGTTTCATGCCAGTACCGAAGTACTGGCTACTGGGCTGGTGATACCCTCGGGGACTTAATACTCCACCAGCAGAGGCATCGACCCAGTGATAGTAATAAAATTAACGGTACCAAATTTCTTGCACCAGATGCGCATTTTGACAATACATGTATCTTCAGTGATGCTCGTGGCCAAAACTTTTGAAATCCAAAGCTTATATAAAAGATGAAGAGCTATAATCCAAAGGGTCCAAAAAGTATAGCCAAATCCGTGAAAGGAATCAGAGCTTTGCATGAGGGAGATACATTCCTTAATTTATAATAATTTCTAATATTTTGTAACAGCAAATTTTTATAACACAAAAAAATCCGTATTTTCATGCCAGTACCGAAGTAATGGCTACTGGGCTGGTGATACCCTTGGGACTAATAGGTTGTGGTGTATATGACCTTTTAATCAGATCCAAAAGGCTTCGGATGGTTGTTGTTTTATTCTTTTGAAGCTTTAACAGATATCCTGCTGAATAACTGATCAACATCAATATAGATTTGTACTAAATTATTTAAGCTTTAATTTCAAATATAACATAGTTCAACCAAAATTTCGTAAGTTTACAATAAAAGTGCCAATGCCAATACAATAAAGATTATGATGCAAACTGTATTATTTATTAACAGCTTTTTCTTCTTCTATATCATGTTCTTACCTTCATGAAGGTATAGATGTAATCTTTTGTATGCAATTTGGTGTATTATTGAAATTTGTTTAATCGGCAATCTAATTTGTTGAAGGTGATCAATTGCAACTTTGTGTTGTTTTAAGAACGACCATATTTGTGGTCCAAAATATTTTGAAAAATGTGTCTTTGTTCACGTCAGTGCATTATCTCAGTCTTCTTTCCGTAACTGCGTCGCCGTGTTCAAAATACTCCGATATAGCATTCCTAAGGATGATTCTGATTGGTCGATATATATCCTTTCTGGAGTCAAGTATTACTATATATGAGGTCACAAAAGTTAAAGAGATTGCGGTAGATGCTAGGTCTCGTATGAAGAAAACGTAATATTATCAAAGAATACCTTGCTGAATAGCTGGGAGACTTTTGAAAAGCGACCCACGCTTTAATAGTATAAGCAAAAAATCCCGAAACACTGTAAGTTATTACAACAAATTTTCAATAAATGAAATTAAAAAAAAAACGGTGTTTAGTCTTCAGATTTATTTCTTATGTTGGTTGGGGGAACCGCATTTAATTATAAAATGTAACAAGTGGCGAAGCCACATCGAAGTCCCTCCCGAGTGTATCAAAGTGATTTTTTCAGAGATCCATACGTACCCTAGAGAAGTACCACCGTTGAAAGATTATGTTCTTCTCGATGGTTTAGGAACAATAAAAAAGTTCGAAATCGAAATAGCAGATACATTGATTGATTGATTGTTGGTTGCTTAACGTCCAGTGGCAAATATTTCATGCATATTCAGGACGAGAACAAGTTCACAATAAATACTATAGGTAGGTTGATACAATAGAGGCCATCTGGGATGTAGTCGGAGAAATTTTGACTGCCACCGGAAAAGGAGGGTATATTGGATAGAGACAGAAATTTTGCCTTGCAACAGGCCACCTACGGACCCCTCAAAGAGTTGTTGCAAGGGTTCTTAACGTGCAAAAAATAGCAGATACAATCAACACTGTCTTTGACAGTTTAAAGTTAAACAGACCATCACACACAGATAGGTATATGTGAATCGGTGTCAGAATACTTCAAAACGTCTCATGAGTCCGGAGAAGTCAATGTTCACACTGAAACTCTCTAACAAATCTAGCAAAATGGCAGTAGTAACGAAGGAATACAGAGTGCACAGCAGGAAATGGTGCGACCATGCTTTAGCGAGGAACAAAGCACTGAAAACAAACCAGTAGAGCAAAACCCAACTATTGCAAAAACAGTTGAAGAACTTAGAAGACTGAGAAATGTGAAATATAATTTTGACACAATACAAGAAGGAAAAATTTAGCCAAAGGGACCCGTGAACTTCCACCTTACTTAAGGCTTGAACTTTCATTCACCCCGAGGATATTAGCGCATCCAACAAAGGAGGCTGTGAAGGACGAGATAAGTTCAGTAAACTTGGAATTAAGAAAGCAGGCATTATCCAAACTCTCAGGGATGCCTGCAAAACACATTTCAGAAGAAGCAAAAGAGCTGGACTCAAAGATGCAAGAATTAGACGAGGAACAAAGCGCCAGGAATTTTTTAAGATTGTCGATGAGCTGATTGAGAAGTATTAAGAGAAGCTCAGACGCTACAAAGAAACGATTAACAGAAAACCAGCTCAAAGTGCATACAAACATAAGGACAAATTCAAAAGTAAATCTTAAGTTTAATATTATTCCTATAGTGGGATTAATTTACCAGCTTTTAGCTCTAGTACTTATCCGTCTTTTTGTTATCCACAAGGGTGACTGGGGTATAGAAATATGGTCACTTGGTCTTCTCCCGACCGGCAGTAAAACGCTTGCCGAAGTGTGGCGTCCGTTTGGCTGTGCGGGATGTATCAAGTTCGCAGTCACGTCTGGTCAGGAGGGGGACGTCAAATCCGATGTCTCGTGTACAGAGAGTGCCACGCTCGTTGTACATTAATAACCCTTGCAATAACTCTTTCAGGGGCCCATAGGTGGCCTGTTGCAAGGCAAAATTTCTGTCCCTATCCAATACACCCCCATTTTCCAGTGGTAGTTCAAATTTTAACCGACTGTCATCCCATATGGGTTCTATTATGACAACACCTACCTATTGTATTCATTGTTTACTTGTTCTCGTCCTGAATATGCATGAAATATTTAATTTACATAAGGTTTACACTCAACTTTAAAAGCCTCCAAAATAAATCAAAATTAATATGGTTAATGTCATCTGAGGATAATGTTTTAATTAAAAACGTAGGTTTATTACTGTGTACTTTATTCAAAGAGAGAAAATCATGTCTAGATACAGTTTATAAAGAATATATCATTTCTGCAGAAATAATTTTGTTGAACAAACTTCGACTTTTTATTCAGGTATAGATTACCTTAGCTGTATTTGGCACAACTTTTTGGAATTTTGGATCGACATTGCCCTTCAACATTTTACTTGTTTGGCTTAAATAATTTATATTTTGATGTGAGCGTAGCTGATGAGTCTTATGTAGACGAAATGCGCGTCTGGCGTTCTAAATTATAATCCTGGTACCTTTGATAACTATTTTAGTGTTAAATAATCAGTGTAATCAATATGTAATCACTTGTATGAACTTGAACTTAATTGTACCGCTCAAATTTTTGAGCGTCATATTTGACAATAAAAAAACTGGGTCATCAAAGTTTACAAAGAACCCCTATGGAATGTGAAATTATATTTTGAATTTACTTTGGATTAATAAGCAATAAGAGAAAGACGAGTAGAATTCGAACTGAAAACTTCAACGGGAAATAAATACATGGAAAACATTATTAGTAGCCTTTATCAAACTATTCCAAAATTGAAGCATATTGTTATCTGTGAGGAAAAGTACAGCTTCACACCAGATGATTTCAAGGCAGCCACGAGATAAAAGCTACGCAAGTCTATACCATTTACAATTTCCTATTTAAAAATAGAAGATGAACTAATGTGATCTAAAAAATTATCAAAAGTCAGCAGTATTGAACACTGAACCTGGAAAAAAAAGACCTTCAATTAATTGTTTTCATCTTTACATAGAAACAATGATTTCTAGTATATCAAATGACTACCGAAATTAACACTAGCAAGATTTCAAAGTTTATTAAAAAAACGATTTCGCAAACATCAACAATTTTGTATGGATAAAAGGGAAATTGAACCGCGAAAATATCAAGAAAAATCTTTTTAATCAATTTACTTTTACAAATCGTGACTTAGATGGAGAGTTGCCTCATTGGCACTCATACCACAGCTTCTTATATCTACATATGTGAAAAGAATATCTATTGGACTATTGTATAAATTGACTTTAGAGACGACACATATATAATTGAAATCAAAACTGTATATCGTAATAAAATCAGTAATAAAAGTATCACACTCGTTGAATCTACTACAAAGATTAATCAGATCAAAGGATCGAAAATAAGCATTAATCCTGACAGCATTTCTAATTCAATCCTAATTTTTTTAGGTAAATTTAAAATGGATAATACAGATAATGCCTTTGGCAAATTAAAAGATTTCTTATCTGCAAGAGGACTTTCATGTATGGGAAACTAGCAACAGCAAATATAGATTACCACAGGTCTTTAAAAGATGATGACTGGTCTTCAGATGTAAAGGAGTGGCCCAAAATAGATCTTGGCAAGATATTTTATTTTATTTAAGAAAGAACAAGATATGGACTTCATTGGACATTACAAAACTAAAAGGCCTACTCATTCTACCAGTCTGACAGTCTCATTCTAATTACATATTTTAATAAATTGGCTAATTTTAAAAGTATACAGAAGTTCATAGACTCATCATGCTCATTGCAAAGTATTTACTCTTTTACTTCAACATGTTCAGTAGGCTTGATCATCTGCTGATTAATCTCGGGTACAACAGAGAGAGAGAGAGAGTTGTTCAACAGACATGACAGAAGAACCAATAACCATGATAACAGGAATGAGCAACAGGGAGAATATCCCCATGGTCTCCGGACCAGGGTTTAGAAAAAAACTGAAACCCTTTATCAGCAAAAAACAAAACACCCAGGATAAGATTATGGCCTTGAGGACATCAAAATCAAGAAATATTAAAACTTGTTACTATTGAAATGGTGTATTACATAAAATATTCCTTGTTAAACAAATACTCACCCTCTCGGCCCCTCACTACACACTTCAATCGTTACCAATTGAGTATGCCTGCTTAAAGGAATCACAATTTATAAACTGCTGTTTAAACTACATGTATGTCACATAACATATTATGATATAAATAATAAATCAGGAAAATCTTATATGTGGTAGGAATCTTTTTGTTTCGTTTTGCATGGTATATTTCATCAAAAGAGGGACGAAAGATACCAAAGAGACAGTCAAACTCATAAATCTAAAACAAACTGACAACGCCATGGCTAAAAATGAAAAAGACAAACAGAAAAACAATAGTACACATGACACAACATTGAAAACTAAAGAATAAACAACACGAACCCCACCAAAACCTAGGGGTGATCTCAGGTGCTCCGGAAGGGTAAGCAGATCCTGGTCCACATATGGCACCCGTCGTGTTGCTTATGTGATTACAAATACGGTAAAAAGTCTAATTCGGTAGGTCAAATTCATGAAAGGGAAGGGGATTGTAGTTACGACGTAAGGAACATATCCGATATCATTTGTGAAACGGTTATTCCATAACGGTCAACCAACTCGTGACTCATCATCAAACTGATACTGTTTGAATCAAAATTTTGCAAGCTGAATTTATTAGCTGATCATTAAGCAATATTAAATCAATTACAAATACATTAACGAATTGTTATGTCTTCCAAATCTACAAAAACCTGCAAATATTGCAGTCGTTGATTGTCTTTGAATTATATATCTTTCACATTTATAGCATTGTTCCTACTGACAGTTCTGTTCTTTTCAGGTTACTTTGAACCTGCCTCATCGGAAATGTGGTATATGTCTTCTTTGTGCCATACAGCCACACAGCATGTTTAGTCTGTGCTCTGCAGATTGAAACAATGGGACAAACCTGTCCTGCCCCAATTGTAGATATGAAATACAGTCCGTGAAATCAATTTTTGATAATTAACTTACTGGTATGTTAGTATTATGATCTCACAAATTACAATTGAAAGACATATTTTGTTTACTTTATGATTATTAGATCGATAATTGTATTATGATCTCAAAAATTACAATTGAAAGACATATTTTGTTTACTTTATGATTATTAGATCGATAATTGCAGCATCTTGATAAATTTCTTGTGGTTATGATGTTTGAATTAGTTCACTTTGGTCAATAGGTAGTCAAAAAGATCAAGTTTTGAATACTCAATAATCTAGTTTGTTAATATTATAGACCTTTTAGCTGTAAGATTACTGAAATGTTAAAACAGTTTCAAACAGTAATTACACGTACATGCAACATCACCATACATGTTTTTTCTGTGTGAATGTATTTTGAAAGTCTAATGAGAACAAATGGTATTGATCGACTTGAGTAAGATTTCAAATGAATCATTGACCATTCTTTTAAAAGAGGGTAGTCTATAGTGACAGCTGTATAAGTTCGTCTGTTCATGCTTTCAATTCTTGGTGTGTCTGTCCAGACTTTATATATTTGCATGCAATTCTTTTAATATTTCAAAAATGACAAACGTATACATTTTGTCAGATTATTAATATGTATTCAAAATCAATCTTAATATTTAATTTTAAATTATCATAACAAAATATGCAATTTTATTTAATGTTGTGTTAATCAACTGACCTAAATCTGCCGTTTACAAAAATGTTAGTTATTTGGAAGTCTCCTGCTCTGACAAGCTGTCAATGGAAGCAGTTGGGCCTTCTAGTGGCAAATATAGCAGGTCCACTTAAAATGTACACTTTCTTGCAACTTTAGAGAAAAAGGACAGAAGTATTTTTTAAACAATGGTTATAGAACTATAACATTTATAAAGCATAAAAAGCAGTTTTTATTGATGTTGAAAGTTGAATATTTGTTGACATATAAACATAATAAACAAAATGGACACACTATATAGATAAAAAGAGCAGTGGCGGATCCAGAAATTTTCAAAAGTGGGGGGTCACTGACTGCCTAAGAGGGTGCCCACTCCGATCATGCATCATTGATTTCCTATATAATCAACCAAATTTTCCCCTGGCCCGCTCTAAATCTACCTCTGGGAAGATGTGGCAAGAGAACCAATGAGACAACTCTGCATGCATCCAAGTCACAATTTATAAAAGTTAACCATTACAGGTCAAGGTATGGTCCTTAACACGGAGCATTGGCCAACATCGAACAGCGAGCTATAATAAGTTTAGAGCCAAAGCTAGAGCCCCAAAAATTTATACTAGTGTAAAACCATTCAGACTAGAAAAATAACGGTATAATCTATTTAAAAGAACAGCATTATCCTTATAACTTATATTTTTAAATGTAAATACCACTGTATTACCTATGCCAACAATATTTCGATAAATATATTTTGGGTACGTATTCCGGCCTGTGTGATTCATCAAACGTGATAACTGTTTATATGCAGTTGATAAATGATTAAATAATACTTGGTGTATTAGTAAATACACCAAATAGATTTACTGTTCCCAGATGTGTTACTATCTGAAATTTTAAGCTTCGACAAATTACCTTACCATTCGCTCTCCACCATACTTCTTTTAACCTGGCGATGTCTTGTCGCTCTGTGGAGACCTGTAAGATCGGCTTAAGCCGTTGTGCTGCTTCGGCTGTTTTTTTAGCAAATGAAGTGTCTTACCCGAACTGGAAGTACCCACCGGGCTAACATGGGTTAAGCCGCCTTAGCAAATTAAGACCGACCAATGTACATGTATGTATGCAATACGCAGTTGGGAATATAAAAAGATTCATTTTTGCAGAGGAGTAGGATTTATTCTGATTACATGGTACATAATGACTTTATTCTTTAAAACAAACAAATCGTTGAAAAATTATGTTTTCGAACATCATAAATATAGTTGTAAAAATGAATAATCAGTCCCTTGCTTTGATGAAAATAAAAAAAATATTGCTTCAACAGAGCAGAAAATGAATAATCTGTCCTCTTAGTTTACAAAAATAAATAACCGATCAAAAACAAATCCTCCTGGCCCCCTTTTTTTCCCTTTTCCCCAAAGAATATCAATTGGTCGTCCCCTAAAAGTGTGCTGGAAAATACTTCGTTGTAAACTGTATCCTGTTTTAGTAGATCCCAATGTTAACTAATGCATTGTTTTTATTTATAAATGCATGGATTAAATTTCGTTGCCCATTCTAAAGGAATTTCCTTTGTGTGTGTGTTTTTTTTTGGGGGGGACCTTTTTCTGATTAAATCAGAGCGTCAGTTATGGACTTTTCGATTTCATTTTCCTTGTATCATCTCTTTATTAAGTTCAATCTTACTGTAACAAAATATGTTGTAAATCAACATCATTATTTATTGTTCTAATATATCTGATAACTTCGCCCTTGATAAACCCTGCAAACACATTTGTAATGTGACACCTTTTACGATCTATAAAAAAAAAACAGAAAACTCTTGTTTTTTGCGTCCCGCCTTTCAATAAACCTTTTAGAAATCCATATCAATAAAAAAAAAATTGGAACATGCCAAATATTCGGAGATAGGACGAAGGTGCTTTAGTTTTAAGTTTGAGGGAAAATTTAAAATAAGTACTAATTGTGTCAATATTGTAAGAACGGTCTATATATTCATATAAATTCTAACGGTTTTTAATGCGTGATTGATTGTCAATCATTCACAATTTCTTTAATTCCACCACCAGCTAACCTTTCGCTTTCTAAAGCAGTTGGGATGAAGTGGTCGGAAAGTACCCGCGTCTGTTCGTCAATTTTGATTTTGCTACTGTTTCTAACCCGGTAAAAACAATTTAGAGAAACTTTAATTCAATGTAACACGTTATATGCAAACAATGTTTTAGATATCACTCCTCACTGGACATCGTGTTACATCTCGGAGATAGAGATGTTTTTCTGAATGTACTATTCAAGATCATGAATGCCTCTCATAAATGTCTTTTGGATGTCTTAACACTTTTAATACGTCTTGAAATTCACTCGATTGTTTAGGACACTTCTTGTTTCGAACAAGATGAACATATAAGAAAAAGACTAGATTGATTGATTGTTGGTTGCTTAACGTCCAGTGGCAAATATTTCATGCATATTCAGGACGAGAACAAGTTCACAATAAATACAATAGGTAGGTTGTTGTAATAGAGGCCATCTAGGATGATGGTCGGGGAAATTTGGACTGCCACTGGAAAATGAGGGTATATTGGATAGGGACAGAAATTTTGCCTTGCAACAGGCCACCTACGGACCCCTCAAAGAGTTGTTGCAAGGGTTCTTAACGTGCAAAGAGCGTGGCACTCTCTTTACACGAGGCATCGGATTTAACGTCCCCTTCTGACGGACGTGACTGCGAACTTGATACATCCCGCACAGCCAAACGGACGCCCCACTTCGGTAAGCGTTTTACTGCCGGTCGGGAGAAGACCAAGTGACCATATTTCTATACCCCAGTCACCCTTGGGGTCAAAAAGACTAGAAAGGTTACCGATAAATAGTATGTGTGTAATAAAATGATCAGCATAAAATGTCGAAATCATACAATACCGACATTAACAACCTAGAAGCAACACTGGTAGATAAGAGAAATCGGAATTTTCTAGTTACTAAATCGTTTAAAGGACCTCAATACCCAATATATGTACAGAATAAAACGTAGGTTCATTACATCGGACAGTTTGTACTGAATAGACGTGTATTAACACTTAAGCAGTGGCGGTATTCACGTATCAACACGTAAAAGCCAACACAAGACCTGGAAGAAAATGTAAATATGTTGAACCTTCCAAATAACAATCTAGAAAAATGCCAGGCAGAAAATCTTATGAGATTTATTTTGCAAAGAAGTGTTTATTGGAGAAAAGGAGAGCAGACACATTAAAGGAACCTCTGATAGCTGAGCTTACAATTTAAAAGATTTCCATTCATATATAAATCTTACTATTTGAACTCTGTTCGTTCATTATCAAGAAATCTTGAAAAACCACCGCAGAAATATCGTTCAGAGTTCGCAAATTGCATCTTTCGATTAACCAACAGATTTAGGACAATTGGATACAGAAAACACTATCTCATATCCTCCAAAAGACAATAACCTGAAATAATTGACACTCTATGTATTTCTACACAAGAAAATTTCGTACAATTTATATATATATTTAGTTGGGTGATCCTTAACAAGGTATCTATAAAAAGCGGTATTTAGGGCAGATAGTAAAATGCACAGAATTTATGCTTTCTTTTTTTAGTTTTTTATTTCTTAATAACATGTTGTTTCAAACCAGTTTTAGTTATATTATATTTTTTAAAACCTATGTTGCTATATTATTTATGTTTTATTGATAATAATTTTATGATTTCTTTAAATCTTAGATGAATTTGATGAGATAGAGAAGATCCTGAAAACCCGTAAGAGGAAACAGAAAACAGAGTTTTTGGTCAAATGGGAAGGATGTGATTAATTGACATGGGTACCTCAAGAAGATATGTTCACACACAATACAAGCAATGGAGGCATGATACAAATTATAGGACAAAATCATATTCAATAATATTGAATAACATCTGCAATAAAAAAATAATCATTATCAGTTAAATTATTATGGTGGTCTCTTCAATATACATTCCAAATTGATTAAAGATTCAGAATTGGGTTTTGAAATTTTTATAATTACTTTATTGCAAAACAACATGAAACCCTGACGGGTTAAAATGCAAACATAATTCATTGTATACACAAGTGACAAGAAACATAATAATACATGATAAATGTTTTAAAAAAGTGAAGTTGATATCAATAACATATATCAATATGTATAATAATTGACCAATGGTTTCATTCAATTTATTTGAATTAATTTCATTGATTTTATTCACTCAACCATGATACAAAGGGTTTTGAAGTGCATGTTAACGCGGGTACGCCTGCTACTATATTTACTGTACGGTTTGGATCGGTTTCTGTCATTTAAAGTAGTAAATCGTTGATCACCTAAATGTAAACTCTCATCGAAGATAGCTGATAAGGGAGATCTGTCCCAGCACGTCCGTTCAGCTGTAATGACTGATGTGGATTGTGATTGATAATTAAATTTTAAAAGTTTTTGTGACTTTTAGCTTTGTTGGAAATAATGTCACCAGACGATAACTAACAAATACTTTTTCAGTACGTCACACAAGTAAATGAAAAGATTTTGTCGTTTACAGTATAATGAGACTAAGTATTCACCTTGTAAACTGGCATATAAAGGAAAGGTTACAATTCGTGGCATGTGAATTGTACATCTAAAGATCACTGAGGAACTGAAGGTCCATCTGATTTGCCTACTATTTGATCCAGTATGTGTCCATGTTATGGCACGAAATCCGGGTCATAAATATCGAATTTAGGGTAGGGTATTAAAGTGTTAAAGTGTCCTACCATCACCACAACTTCTAATCTACTATGCACAGTGGTCAAGTTTGAGTTCCTAGATCTTGTCGGTTGAAGTATATACACTGTACACGGGATGTGAGGCACAAAGTTCAGCATAAAAAATGCAATTCACAGAATATAAATAAATCCATTCACAAGTAAAATAGTTCCTCTAAATCTTGTAGAATACAGTTCATAATATACACAATATAACTTTCCAGAATCTTCTGTCTGTAAAGTAATCACAATATAAAGGTCCTCCATATATTGTAGTAAAATCCATATATATATGTATCAAAATGTTGCATAAACCTCACATCCCAGAGCTATGTTCCTATAGCAAACCCAAACTGGGCATCATCATAAGAGGAAATGTTCACTCAAAGTTGAGTCGATTCCACAGAGAATATAACCTCAATGGTCGGCTTAGCGTCCATCTGCAGAATATCCTTCAGCGTAATAAGGGGATCAAGGACCATCCCTTGAAACTTCAGGTTGACCTCCCCTCTGCCTGGGAACCTCTCTTTAGCAATGTTCCTTAACTCCCTCAAAGAACATATGGGTACCATGCGGTTTTCTATGCCATTTTGTAGGATGATGATATGCCTCTCATGCATTTCCTCCGCCTGCGGACTAGGAGCCGCGACAACTTCCTCCTGGCCTGGGGCATTCACAGGTTCCACTTTCTCTTGAGAGTCTTCAGCCGCTTCTTGTTTTACGGCTGAAGACACAACCTCCACTACAGGTTCTTTTCCTAAGAATTGTCTGTTCAAGGCAAGAAGGTGTACTAAGTCCAGACTATACACTATATAAAACGCATGGGGAATTACATAAGAATATAACCCCCAAGGGTGACTGGGGTATAGAAATATGGTCACTTGGTCTTCTCCCGACCGGCAGTAAAACGCTTGCCGAAGTGGGGCGTCCGTTTGGCTGTGCGGGATGTATCAAGTTCGCAGTCACGTCCGGTCAGAAGGGGGACGTTAAATCCGATGCCTCGTTTAAAGAGAGTGCCACGCTCTTTGCACGTTAAGAACCCTTGCAACAACTCTTTGAGGGATCCTGTTGCAAGGCAAAATTTCTGTCCCTATCCATACACCCTCCTTTTCCGGTGGGAGTCCAAATTTCCCCGACCATCATCCCAGATGGCCTCTATTGTACCAACCTACCTATTTTATTTATTGTGAACTTGTTCTCGTCCTGAATATGCATGAAATATTTTATCAAATGTCGGTAGTGGTGGTATCTCAAAACATCTTGAACAGAAAAAAGGAACCGATCAAAACAATAATATTGATGACATGCCATCTGATGATGATGACCAATTGCTATCAGCATCACAGGAAGCTGAAATAGGCCTTGCTCTGAAAGATATTACCAACTATGAGTCCAATGATAAGAAAATGAATGAATTACCTGAAATAGTTCACGAAAATTACAAAGACAAGACAATTCAGATGTTTTCTGGGGCTCATATTACTGGAAACATAACAATTAACTTTCCAGCATAATTTATCAAATAATTATATAAAATACATTAATCTTTTGTTTTTCTCCTCTGTTTAGCCATATAAGAGAAGTATTACTTTTGAATCGGTTTTCTGTAAATTTTTCACTTTTTGAACTTCTACTTGATTAAATTACTTAAAATGATCAATATATTAAACTTATTTTTTTCCATTGTTGAAGCATATGATAACCAGGTGCTCCGCAGGGCGCAGCTTTATACGACCGCAGAGGTCGAACCCTGAACAGTTGGGGCAAGTATGGACAAAACATTCAAGCGTGATACAGCTCTGAATTTGGATTGTGATCAAATTTTTGACATTACATGTTTTTTTTTTACACAAAACAAATGTCAAGATTTTACAAATCAATTAAAGATTTCTTCTTCAAACTTTTTAAATCTAAAATTAAATAGTTGACACAGCATAGGTTTCTGACACAGAATGAATGTGGTCTAATGAACTTAAAAGGTTTTTTTGGCCTTTGAGCAATTCACTATGCTGTTGAATATTAATCCTCTCAAAAAAATGTTTGAAGAAATTTTCTTTTTATTTATGAAATCTGAAATGAGAAAAATTTAAACCCCTCCCCTTTTTTTTCACATCCCCGTTTCCCTTTTTCCAAAACTGATATCAATTCAAATTTCTAATGGAGTTTGCAACAATAACTACTCTTTTAAATACATCATAAAATATTAAAATGTAAAATAAAGTGCTTGTTATCACTGAATGGTAAAGATTGGTTGGTAGTAAAAGTGAATATACATTGTTTATTGTATAAAACAATAAAAAAAAACTTCATCAGCAACATTTTATATTGGCAAATTTCCAATGAAGTTATTTACATAAAGTTATTGGCAAATAAAAATAGAAAATGACATCATAGTCATGTCTGGCAAATGTCCAACATACATTATCTAAAAACATTTTAGATAAGATAAGGAAAAAAAGCTTCATCAGCAACATTTTATATTGGCAAATTTCCAATGAAGTTATTTACATTAAGTTATTGGCAAATAAAAATAGAAAATGACATCATAGTCAAGTCTGGCAAATTTCCAACATATATTATCAACTACTATTCTATACAAAGAAAGATAACTCCAATTGAAAATTAATTGCTATTGCACAATATTGTGCAATTAGATATTTCTTGCTATTGTGCAATACTGTGCAATTGAAAATTTCTTGCTATTGCACAATACTTGATATGGAATCCTGATTTGGACCAACTTGAAAACTGGGCCCATAATCAAAAATCCAAGTACATATTTAGATAAAGCATATGAAATAAGCCCAAGAATTTAATTTTTGTTAAAATCAAACTTAGTTTAATTTTGGACCCTTTGGACCTTAATGTAGACCAATTTGAAAACTGGACCAAAAATTAAGAATCTACATACACAGTTAGATTTGGCATATCAAAGAACCCATTTATTCAATTTTTTTATGAAATCAAACAAAGTTTAATTTTGGACCCCCATTTCGACCAACTTGAAAACTAGGCCAATAATTAAAAATCTAAGTACATTTTTAAATTCAGCATATCAAAGAACCCCAAGGATTCAATTTTTGTTAAAATCAAACTAAGTTTAATTTTGGACCCTTTGGACCTTAATGTAGACCAATTTGAAAACGGGACCAAAAATTAAGAATCTACATACATAGTTAGATTCGGCATATCAAAGAACTCCAATTATTCAATTTCTGATGAAATCACACAAAGTTCAATATTTGCCACTGGACGTTAAGCAACCAACAATCAATCACAAAGTTCAATTTTGGACCCTTTGGGCCCCTTATTCCTAAACTGTTAGGCCCAAAACTCCCAAAATCAAACCCAACCTTCCTTTTATGGTCATAAACCTTGTGTTTAAATTTCATAGATTTCTATTTACTTATACTAAAGTTATGGTGCAAAAACCAAAAATAGTGCTTATTTGGGCCCCTTTTTGGCCCCTAATTCATAAACTGTTGTGACCTCAACTCCAAAAATCAATCCCAACCTTCATTTTGTGGTCATAAACCTTGTGCTAAAATTTCATTGATTTCTATATACTAATACTAAAGTTATTGTGCGAAAACCAAGAATAATGCTTATTTGGGCCCTTTTTTGGCCCTTAATTCCTAAACTGTTGGAATCAAAACTCCCAAAATCAATCCCAACCTTCCTTTTGTGGTCATAAACCTTGTGTCAAAATTTCATAGATTTCTATTCATTTTAACTAAAGTTAGAGTGCGAAAACTAAAAGTATTCGGACGACGAAGACGACGCAGACGACGACGCCAACGTGATAGCAATATACAAAAAATTAAAATTTTTGCGGTCGTATAAAAAGATCATAACATGGCATTTTTCATATCGCATGTATTATCAGCCCTCGGTTCAATATCAGCCCTTGAGCCATGCGGCTCTTGGGTTGATATTGAACCTAGGGCTGATAATACATGCGATATGAAAAATGCCATGTAATAATCTGATAATATCACCAGATTTATTCATTTCAAATATTTTTGTTATAGTTATGTAAGCAGATAAGTGGACTGAAAGCAAAAACAGAGAAGATTAAACTTGTCTGATTTTTTAAACTAATTTCTGGTTCTTTCACTTTTTCAGGTTCCATGGTTTCAAGATTGGTCGAACATAGTTTACGATAACGATTCGGCTGTGTAAACATATAACATCTGGAGAAAGACTTCGATGATGCAGAACTTCAGTTTTTATTGTTTAAATAAAGGGAGAGTAAAATCCGAGTGAATTCTGAATTTGCTCCATGACAAAATCTAGTCCACAAATAAGTAAAGACACCATATAATGCCAAATTATCTGTAGAAACACAAACACAACTTTAAGAACCAACATTTTATCTTTCTTCTGATATGTTTTTTCTTGAAAGCTGGTTTAAATACGTTTCAGATTTTTTTTTAGTTTTATGGGGTTTAGACTAACATTTCAACAGTGTTCCTATTTTTTGGTGGGGTTCGTGTCGTTAATTCTGTAGTTTTCTATTTTGTGTCATGTGTAATATTGTTTGTCTTTTTGTCTTGTTCATTTTTAGCCATGGCGTTGTCAGTTTGTTTTCGATTTATGAGTTTGACTGTCCCTTTGGTATCTTTCGTCCCTCTTTTAAATTTAAGAAATTTTGTCCAAAAATGTGTTAAAAGGTCAAATTTGGATCCAGAACTACTGTAGAACAGATTGGTATTTATTTAAAAATTAAGTAGCATTGGGTTTTTATTCTTGAGACCTTTTTCCTAATGTATAGGTTTATGAAGCATAGACTTAAAAATGAACAGCTGTTTTTCAGTTTACGAAAATTGGTCAGACAAATCGTGAAAAAGTCAAATTTCAACCCAAATTTTCCAGAACACGGTATGAGATATGTTTAATAAATAAATTGCATTGGGTTTGTATTCTTGAGACCTTTTTAAAAATGTATAGGTTTATGGGGCTAAGACTTTCAAATGAACAGTAATCAGCTATTTTTCAATTTACGAAAATCGGTCAGAAAAATCGTGAAAAAGTTAAATTTCGACCAAAATTTGCCAGAGAACATTATGAGATAAATAATAAACATAACCTTTATAGAGTTTGTGCTGTTGAGACCTTTCCAAAAATATATAGGTTTCCGTGCTTTGCATTTATTAACTAGAGGCTCTAAAGAGCCTGTGTCGCTCACCTTGGTCTATGTGAATATTAAACAATGGACACAGATGGATTCATGACAAAGTTGTGTTTTGGTGATGGTGATGTGTTTGTAGATCTTACTTCACTAAACATTCTTGCTGCTTACAATTATATCTATCTATAACAGTACTTTCTGTGGAAAATGTTATTGAAAATCTTAAAATTTTAAGAAAATTGTTAAAAATTGACTATGAAGGGCAATAACTCCTTAGGGGGTCAATTGACTATTTTGGTCATACTGACTTATTTTTAGTTCTTACTTTGCTGTACATTATTGCTGTTTACAGTTAATCTCTATCTATAATAATATTCAAGATAATAACAAAAAAAAAAAACAGCAAAATTTCCTCAAAATTACCAATTCAGGGGCAGCAACCTAACAACCAATTATCTGATTCATCTGAAAATTCCAGGGCAGATAGATCGTGACCTGATCAACAATTTTACATCCTGTCAAATTTGCTCTTAATGCTTTGGTTTTTGAGTTATAAGACAAAAACTGCATTTTAAATCCATGTTCTATTTTTAGCCATGGCGGCCATCTTGGTTTGTTACCGGACACAATTTTTTTAACTAGATACCCCAATAATGATTATGGCCAAGTTTGGTTAAATTTGGCCCAGTAGTTTCAGAGAAGATTTTTCTAAAAGATTACTAAGATTTACGAAAAATGGTTAAAAATTGACTATAAAGGGCAATAACTCCTTAAGTGGTCAACTGGCCACTTTGGTCATGTTGACTTATTTGTAGATCTTACTTTGCTGAACATTATTGCTGTTTACAGTTTATCTCTATCTATAATAATATTCAAGATAACCAAAAACAGCAAAATTTCCTTACAATTACCATTTCAGGGGCAGCAATCCAACAACGGAATGTCCGATTCATCTGAAAATTTCAGAGCAGATAGATCTTGACCTGATGAACAATTTTACCGCATGTCAGATTTGCTGCAAATGCTTTGGTTTTTGAGTTATAAGCCAAAAACTGCATTTTACCCCTATGTTCTATTTTTAGCCATGGCGGCCATCTTGGTTTGTTGGCCGAGTTACCGGACATATTTTTTAACTAGATACCCCAATGATGATTTTGGCCAAGTTTGGTTAAATTTGGCTTCGTAGTTTCAGAGAAGATTTTTCTAAAAGATTACCAAGATTTACGAAAAATGGTTAAAAATTGACTATAAAGGGCAATAACTCCTTAAGTGGTCAACTGACCTTTTTGGTCATGTTGACTTATTTGTAGATCTTACTTTGCTGAACATTATTGCTGTTACAGTTTATCTCTATCTATAATAATATTCAAGATAATAACCAAAAACAGCAAAATTTCCTTAAAATTACCTTTTCAGGGGCAGCAAGCCAACAACCGATTATCCGATTCATCAACAATTTTACTTCCTGTCAGATTTGCTCTAAATGCTTTGGTTTTTGAGTAATAAGCCAAAAACTGCATTTTACCCCTATGTTCTATTTTTAGCCATGGCGGCCATCTTGGTTGGTTGGGCGGGGCACCAGACACATTTTTAAACTAGATACCCCAATGATGATTATGGCCAAGTTTGGTTAAATTTGACCCAGTAGTTTCAGAGGAGAAGATGTTTCTATAAGATTACTAAGATTTACGAAAAATGGTTAAAAATTGACTATAAAGGGCAATAACTCCTAAACTGACCACTTTGGTCATGTTGACTTATTTGTAGATCTTACTTTGCTGAACATTATTGTTGTTTACAGTTTATCTCTATCTATAATAATACTCAAGATAATAACCAAAAACAGCAAAATTTCCTTAAAATTATCATTTCAGGGGCAGCAACCCAACAACGAAAAGTCTGATTCATCTGAAAATTTCAGGGCAGATAGATCTTGACCTGATAAACAATATTATCCCACGTCAGATTTGCTCTAAATGGTTTGGTTTTTGAGTTATAAGCCAAAAACTGCATTTTACCCCTATGTTCTATTTTTAGCCATGGCGGCCATCTTGGTTGGCTGAGCGGGGCACCGGACACATTTTTAGCTCACCTGGCCTAAAAGGCCAAGTGAGCTTTTCTCATCACTTGGCGTCCGGCGTCCGGCGTCGTCGTTAACTTTTACAAAAATCTTCTCCTCTGAAACTACTGGGCCAAATTCAACCAAACTTAGCCACAATCATCATTGGGGTAACTAGTTTAAAAAATGTGTCCGGTGACCCGGCCAACCATCCAAGATGGCCGCCATTAATAAAAATAGAACATAGGGGTAAAAGGCAGTTTTTGGCTTATAACTCAAAAACCAAACCATTTAGAGCAAATCTGACATGGGGTAGAATTGTTAAACAGGTGGAGATCTATCTGCCCTGAAATTTTCAGATGCATCGGATAACCCGTTGTTGGGTTGCTGCCCCTGAATTAGTAATTTTAAGGATATTTTGCTGTTTTGGTTATTATCATGAATATTAATATAGATAGAGATAAACAGTAAACAGCAATAATGTTCAGCAAAGTATGATTTACAAATAAGTCAACATGACTGAAATGGTCAGTTGACCCCTTTAGGAGTTATTGCCCTTTATAGTCAATTTTTAACCATTTTTGGTAAATCTTAGTAATATTTTACAAAAATCTTCTCCTCTGAAACTACTGGGCCAAATTAATCCAAACTTGGCCACAATCATCTTTTGGGTTAGTAATGTGAAAAATGTGTCCGGTGACCCGGCCATCAAACCAAGATGGCCGCCATGGCTAAAAATAGAACATGGGGTAAAATGCAGTTTTTGGCTTATAACTCAAAACCCAAAGCATTTAGAGCAAATCTGACATAGGGTAGAATTGTTTATCAGTTCAAGATCTATCTGCCCTGAAATTTTCAGATGAATCGGACAACCCGTTGTTGGGTTGCTGGCCCTGAATTAGTAATTTTAAGGAAATTTTGCTCTTTTTGGTTATTATCTTGAATATTATTATAGATAGAGATAAACTATAAACAGCAATAATGTTCAGCAAAATAAGATTTACAAATAAGTCAACATGACCGAAATGGTCAGTTGACCCCTTTATGAGTTTTTGCCCTTTATAGTCAATTTTTAACCATTTTTCGTAAATCTTAGTCATCTTTTACAAAAATCTTCTCCTCTGAAACTACTTGGCCAAATTAATCCAAACTTGGCCACAATCATCTTTTGGGTTAGTAGTTTGAAAAATGTGTCCGGTGACCAGGCCATCCAACCAAGATGGCCGCCATGGCTAAAAATAGAACATGGGGTAAAATGCAGTTTTTGGCTTATAACTCAAAACCCAAAGCATTTAGAGCAAATCTGACATGGGATAAAATTGTTTATCAGGTCAACATTTATCTGCTCTGAAATATTTAGATGAATCGGACAACCCGTTGTTGGGTTGCTGACCCTGAATTGTTAGTTTTAAGGAAATTTTGCTGTTTTTGGTCATTATCTTGAATATTATTATTGATAGAGATAAACTGTAAACAACAATAATGTTCAGCAAAGTAAGATTTACAAATAAGTCAACATGACCGAAATGGTCAATTGACCCCCTTAGGAGTTATTGTTCTTTATTGTCAATTTTTAACAATTTTCATAAAATTTGTAAATTTTTACTAACATTTTCCACTGAAACTAATGGGCCAAGTTCATTATAGATAGAGATAATTTTAAGCAGCAAGAATGTTCAGTAAAGTAAGATGTACAAACACATCACCATCACCAAAATACAATTTTGTCATGAATCCATCTGCTTCCTTTAATATTCACATAGACCAAGGTGAGCGACACAGGCTCTTTAGAGCCTCTAGTTTAAACTAGATACCCCAATGATGATTTTTGCCAAGTTTGGTTAAATTTGGCCCAGTAGTTTCAGAGAAGAAGATTTTTGTAAAAGTTAACGCAGGACGACGACGGACGCCAAGTGATGAGAAAAGCTCACTTGGCCTTTCGGCCAGGTGAGCTAAAAAATATGTCCGACCTCCCTACATCAGTTACAACCAGATGGCACGCATGCACAAACAGATGTCACCAGACACATTCTGGACACATACTGGATCAAATAGCAGGCAAATCAGATGCACCTTCAGTTCATCAATCATTAGACGTAAAATTCACATGCTGCGAATGGTAACCTCTCCTAAAACTACCAGTGTACAAGGTGAATAATTAGTCTCATTAATTAGTCTCATATATATTGTCATGAATGTATATGCACTATGCTCCTTGAGGGTACCTCTTATGGAAATAAAAGATATTCTATTCTATTCTATTCTATACTGTGAACAGCAAAAATTTTCCATTTACCTGTGTGACGTACTGAAAAAATATTTGTTAGTTATTGCCCGGTGACATTAATTCCAATAACTTTTTTACCACTGGCACTTTCTAAATTTGTAACCAGTTAATACGCTGTTGTTTGCTCTATGGTCGGGTGGTTGTCGCTTTGACATATTCACCATTTCCTTTCTCAATTTTACTATTCATAAATCATGCTATTAGAGCCTGTTCAAAGTCAGGAAACATTAATTTTACCATCTAAATGTATGTTATATACAAATTTTTTTGCTATAAAAATATTTTTATGGAGCTTTGAGTATAAGTGTGTGCCCAATGATATATGAATATAGTTGCAGAGAAAAGTGACCATTTTTTTAGAATGTAGGACAGAAAGTCACAGGACAAAAAGTCACAGACAAAAAGTCACGGACAAAAAGTCACAGGACAAAAAGTCACAATTCTTTTTTTCTGATTATTTATTTATTTATGCTAATGCGGCGTTAAGCAACCAACAATCAATCAATCAATCTGATTATTTTCTTTGAATAAAAAACGCTTATTTCTACAAAAATATTTTTGTATTTTTCTTGAACTATTGTATATAAACTATTGTATATAAACAACATTTATCAAAAAATATCAAAGATGATTAAATAATTGTTAAAAAAAACAAAATGTCAAAGTGGCTTGCCACTAAAATGGCTTCATCGTGCCAATAAATCTTTCTTTTGCACGATTAAAACTAAATAAATCTTTAGTTTTCAAATATAATGACACATTTCCTAAACTTTAATATGGATATATGTATTGAAAAGTAAATATTTCATGATATTTCTCTTACATATTCAGACAATTGTCAACATATTATTTGTGACTTTTTGTCCTGTGACTTTCTGTCCGTTTACCTTTTTTTACACTGAAGAAGATTCAAATCAGTGAGTGGATGTGACTATTGATCTCTATATATATAAAGGAAAAAGTCCTGTATGCAGTCAGGCGACATAAAAAAGTATTAAAAACTTCAAGTTACAGTTGTATATTAAATCAATTTACCTATTGCTGAAAGAAGTAACGATAGAAATTCTGGGCAGTGTTGTAGTATTTCTTTGCCTATGTTTATGAACCAATTTCTTTCACTTAGGTCTTTGGCACTCGGCTTAAACAACACACTTTTGCCAAGTATACATACTGATGGAATCTGCTTATCGAGACCATCATGACTGTTGTACGAATTGATACATGCAGATGCTTCCTTAATAAAATCTTCTGCGATTTTTTCACTGGTTTCCAGAGCTTTGTCCATGTTGTTTGGAATGAAATATTCATGCTCCGGCAATAACACTACTTGATCCTCTTCCTGGTGTTTTATGACATTATGTTGTGAGTATGCATGTTCTAAATCTTTACTAAAATTTAGTTGCTGCCTAGATTTTTTGGAAAGTTTGCTATAGCTTGCTATAGCTACTTTCCATAGGCGTCGGCCTCAACCTTCCAGTGAGACAGACTATCGCAATTGTTCTGCTCAAAGATAATGTAGTACTAGTGTTCGAATTCTGGTTCTTGAGTATTTTGAGTTGCTACTCTTTAGAAAAGATTACAGCTTGAATAAAAAAGGAATAAATGTTTACCGACAATTCAGATGAATTTAACTTCATTTTGTAAATAAGTATCACAAAACTACTTTGCGGATCGGCCATTGGCTGAAGAAAATCAAAAGAAATCTAAGCGAGACAGCGTTTCATTCATGAATATTTCATCATGAATGAACATTTTCCCGCACTATTTTTTACTATGTACGATATTTAAAACTGTTTATTATTGAATAAGTAAAAGCCCGAGAATATCCAAAGAGTCCGGTATGCGAGAACAAGTTGATATTTGACCAAGTTGTCGGATAATTGACAAGTGATAATGGTTTGATTTATTTAACAATACACAGGTGATAGAATATAAAATAATCGATAATTATATGGCTTGTGTCTCACGCCAAGAACATGTAAATAAGGTAAATACCGGCTTTAAAGAAAAGTGCATTGTTTTTGTCAAAACTGACATCGATCTGAAAGTTTTGATGCCAAACATCAGGAACATATATATTATTATGTTAGATATACTGTTCCCAGCAAACATCATTTGAAAACTTCTGTTATTTGAATACTAACTGTTTCACATTCCAATGTGGATATGAGGACCTTCACTTGTTCAGCATGCTCAAGTGCATCAAACTGACAACATATATCAGAAAAAAACGTTTTAATGACAATAAGTATCATAGCATCAGTATAATTTAAAAGCAACCGAGTCGTCATCTACTTCTTACAATATTATAGTTCATGTGTATCAAGACCGAGATCAAGCTAAAGACAAGTGCTGTAAAAAATGATTTAATAACATTTGTCACGGGTCATGTACATTGTACTAGCAAACTGACTTTCTTAGTGCTTAACAATGCAGTATCCGATCCAGAACTTTTTATCCTCACACTTTATTCCTGGGGCAGTAAAATTCTTTAAGATTGACCTACATGTATAATTAACAATGTGTCGTCCTAAGACTGATGCAATGATTACTAGTATATCAAAAAAATAGCTCAAAACAAAAAAAAATCAAATAACATTGCCTCAATGGTGATTACACAGCAGAAACTAAAACGTGTTGTAGGGTTATAAGCACCTCAGATCAACATTGTATGAATCTAGTGTATATAAACTTTTTATTCCTGAGGTCATACTACTATTGTTATGCCCTCACCATAATGAGTTGTATCCTTGTTTTTTTCTATAAGTATGTACGTCCCTTACTTGTACGTACATCCATACATCCCAAACTTGATTTCTGTTTTCTTTTTTTAGTTTGCCTGAACCAAATTTTATGAAACTTATACGCAATGCCTATAACCACAAAACACAAGTCAAGCTTGAATTTTGTTGGCGTCACTTTTACCATTCTAGGTGTAAAGGGGTGAAATTTTCAGTATACCCTATCAAGTATATATACCCTTATATATGTTTGACTTGTAGCTTTCTTCGGTTATACATTTATCAGGTGAAATTAAAACGGTCTTAAGATTTAGAAGTATAAACAAGAATGTGTCCATAGTACACGCATGCCCCATCTGCACTATCACTTTTTCTGACCGTGAAAATGGAGTAAAAACTGTAATTTGGCATATAATTTAGAAAGATTAAATCAAAGGAAACATCTGTAATACTAAAATAACGAGGTCCAATTTGTCAGCAGTAATTAATATTACCAATAATTGATAAGATCCCGGTTGACGGAAGCAAACTGAAAGATTTTGAAAGCAGAGAAAACTGTGCATCTTATATACTGCATGACTTTATCAGATGACAATCCCAATACTAAAATAAGGCTTACGCATAGTTATATACTTTAATTCAGTCACAGACCCAAGATATCACGGGTGTGTTCTAGTGTGTACTAAGTTTCAAATTGACTGGACTTCAACTTCATCAAAAACTACCTCGACCAAAAACTTTAACCTGAATGGAACAGAGAGATGAATGGACGGACGGACGAACGGACGCACAGACCAGAAAACATAATGCCCATAAATGGGGCCTAAAAAGTGAATTTTGGAAATTGCTGGCAAGACAACAGTTTAGTTTGAAAAATCAAAACTGTGATTAAACACATATTTGAAATAATACACGTCTATAACCTACATGACCTATTTGAAATAATACACACTTTGATTTGCTACTCTAGCACCCTTTTCCATTTCGTCTAAATTTAAATTTCTTAGTTTTTCGACTGAATTTTCAATCTGATCAGCAGTACTGATTTTCATGGCAGAAGGAGGTGTTTTAGGCATCCTTTTAGTTCTAGAAGTAGTATGGTTTGATATAAAATTATCTAAATTTTGTTTAGCACGTCCTCTAAAATTATTGAAGTGTTTACATGCATTAGCACATTTTTTACAAATAAACATAAATTCAAGCAGTCCTGAATCCTATTTTATATCTAATGTTGTTTCGATTGATCGTATATATCATTCATTTGAAGCTTTATTTTTGAAAGGCAACGAAGTCTCAGTGTCACAACACAACAAACAGCACTTGCTAGTATTGGTTGTAGTTTTAATCGGTGTATCCATTATACAATATATTCAGGTAAAAAATCAAAACGAGTAAATTATAAACAGAGGCACAGTGGGATGTATATACATGGGGGGAGGGGGGGGGGGGGGGTTCCGATCCCATTTACTGTTTAGTCAGATTCCCGTATTCAGCTTACACTATGTACGTATGCAATTCACATTTTTTTGTCATTTCCCGGGTCCCGCTAGACCTCATTTCCCGTTTTCACGACACAATAATTTGACTTTCCCGTGTCACGCTTAGCAAAAATCGGCAATCCCGCGTCACGCTTACACCCCAATGAGATCCACTACATGTATATTTGTGTCATAGTTATGTTTGATCATACATGTACCATTGTTATGATTCTAATATTTGTTACATCTCATTGTTAATTAACGAATAAGTCAATACGATGACAAAAAAATACATTGTCAATTTCAAAAGAACGTTCACATACTTGCAGCTAACTTTACAATGTTATAGATACATATTTTTCCTCAAGGCTCTTGACCTGAACGAAGTCTAATGTCAACAAAAGTCTAAGGAATATTAAAAATGTCACACATTTGAAGATAGGCTACCATACCACCGGGTTATAAATATAAGTATTAAATGACAACCATGATTACATAATTTTTTCACAAACGAAATAAACATGATAATATGGATAATATTTAGTCATTCAAAGGATCTATTTTTTCTGTTTGGCGCAATACTATATTTTCCTCCTTTACAGGAGATCAGTAATGGAAACCTACATATCACGGAATCGGCCGAGTTGAGACGAATGATTATTCTGTCTAAAACTAGTTATTGACTGGTGTACCTGCACCTACTATAGGGAGATGCCAACTGAAATGGAGAGACGGTGTTGTGGCAGAACAAGTCTGAACTGCTACTTCCGCATACCATTACGTAATAAATTCATGACGAGTTATTATATTGCAGCAGTTGACTTATGTGGCAATACTGATGTTCTTGTTCATTCTTAACCTCTAGTCCATAAATATTGTTTCAAAATTTTACAAGAAAATATTTATTTTCTACAACCAAAAATAGAGGTAAGACCTCTTTCTGTACTGTGAACATTCTTGTATAGTGTTTGGGTTTTAAAATCATGACAAGTAAACAGTGGCTTTTGTTCGGTCATTGTAATCAGAGAAGAATCAATCATTAACTATGTTTGAACTAACTGTGGTGACCTTTCTTATAATAGTTTACAAAATCTTTATAACTGTTTATTTATTATGACATGGGTAAGAAATAAAATTAGCATAAATATTTCTTTTTCAGGACTTCTTCATGATAGTTTTAGACTAGGCAGTGCTTGTTGTGGCAAGAAGGCTTAGAGGGGAGTTTATTGTCATGCCTCAGGATGAGGACTTCAATATATCAAAATCGCTTTTCTGCATATATGATATATACATATATACATTAAACCATAGTGAGGACTAATGCATTGGCTTACTTTGATTTTCAACATCTATATTTATAATCACCTACAGGTATATACACATGTAATATTAAATTGGTTATTTTTTTCTTTTAGCTGGATACATTGAAGGACCATCAATTGGACCAATTTGTACCTTATTACCTAACAATTTCCATCAATATGTCAGCCAGGACATACTTAAGTCCTACATGTCCTGTAATGTTGCAGATGCTCAAACCTTCACAAAATTAGCTGGAGCAGCCAACATTCCAGTGATCACGAAAAAGAAACTGAAAAAAAGAACACCAGAACAGATACAGATACATACATAGTTATCATGAATAAATTTAAAGACAGATTCGTTTATTAGTTTTTGTTGGTTCCAATTTGAAATTTTAACAGAGCTTGGTTTTTTTCATTTTGAAACCTTTACGAATGGGTCAGATTGTTCAATCTTCAATAACGTAAAGTAGAATGGTTTTAGTTGATATAGGAAGATGTGGTATAAATGCCAACAAGACAACTCTCCATCCAAAAAACAAGTTCCCACTAAACACATGACGTCCAAAGAACGTTTTGGATTATTTCGGACCTTAACGTTACACGAACGTTGTGGGTACGCTACAATTCAACGTTTTAGGAACGGTTTGAATTAACGTTGTGTGGAAGTTTCAGTTTGCTTATGTTAAAAATAGTACGTTGTAAAAACGTTTAATATTAGTTACTTTTAAACGTCACTTGACTAACATTCTTAAAACGTTAGAACAATGTTCCTCATTTTTTAGTAAAAAAAAATCTTTAAAAAAAAAAAAAAAAAAATTTATAGCAAAAAAGGCAAGTAAAATGTTTGCCATCTTGCATGTTAATCAAACCTTTGTTTTGTTTAAGCAAGTCAATGCTGATAGTTTTTAAAGCTCAAAAAACGATACTGTTCAAAGAAAAAAATACTTTTTATTCCTGAAACATATAGATTGCCCGATTAAGAGTTTTAAATTCATTATTCACATTGCTTATTATAACTTTTTTTCATTCAACATTAATTTGTGAAACATAATTCGCAATTATTTACAGAATGATATTTGATACTGCCATTATGTTAATCAAGCATATTCTGATAAGGTTGACCCATAGATGTTGACCAGATATTAGACAAATTTCAAAGATAGTTGCTATGGTAATTAGGGTTATAGGAAATCAAGTGTTATGGGATGGTCACTTTTGATACTATTTCCGACATGTGTTTGTAAGAAAGAAGTAATAAACTAGAGGCTCTTAAGAGCCTGTGTCGCTCACCTTGGTCTCGTGAATATTAAACAAAGGACACAGATAGATTCATGACAAAATTGTGTTTTGGTGAAGGTGATGTGTTTGATGAACTTGGCCCAGAAGTTTCAGAGGAAAATGTTAGTGAAAATTTACAAATTTTATAAAAATTGTTAAATAAAGGCAACAGTAGTATACCGCTGTTCAAAACTCATAAATACATGGACAAAAAACAAAATCAGGGTAACAAACTAAAACCGGGAAACGCATTAAATATAAGAGAACAACGACACAACACCAAAATGTAACACACACAGAAACGGACCAAGCATCAGACAAAATCCCACGAGAATAACAAATATAACATCAAAACCAAATACATGAATTTGGGATAGACAAATACTGTGACACGTCTTATCGCAATGTGAAATTACACTCAAAAATAAGAGAAAACAAACGACGCAACGTTAAAATGTAACACACACAGAAACGAACAATAATATAACAATGGCCATATTCCTGACTTGGTACAGGACATTTTTAAAGGACAAAATGGTGGGTTGAACCTGGTTTTGTGGCATGCCAAACCTCGCAATGTTAAATATAACATTGAAATGACAAAATAATATTACAATACAAATCAATAGGAGAACGTATTAGACACAGAAACACATGATTAATGAATAACAAAAAGCATCAGGTTTAAAATTCATTACGTCAAAAACGCGCCTCGTCCACACAAGACCGCCCAGATATAAAAGATCGAAAGCGAAAAAAAGTACAAAGTTGTACAGCACTGAAGATCAAAAGTTGAAAAAGGCTGTGTCGAAAACGGCTATGTTTTTATGCTTGGGATAAGAACATCCTTATTATTTAGAACAATTAAGAGGGAATGTCACGAATCATCAAGCTTGACTCTAAAACTTGAAAAAAAAATTCCCCTGTTTTTCTATTCTAAATTGACCATCTTGTATGTACTAATCGTTTTTTTGGCATTTGAATAATTTCAAGTCACCTTTATTAATGATTTCAGAAGTTTCCATGGAAACGGCTTATAATACCAAAATAAACTCATTTTCTATGATTTTCATGTATATTTTATTCACATTTTCTACTGTTAAACACATTTCAATTTATAAGTAGATTAATGTTACATAAACAAAGTTTCTAAACTAACATACTTTAGCATTGGTTAATGGGTTGCTATGGTAACCAATATTTGAGACATTTTTGAAAATAACCAAATTCTAAAAAAAGCCCTCTAACATAAAATTAAATATTTCAACTCTGCAACAAAATAGGCAAAAAATGTATGTTGCATACAAATGACCAAGAGTATCTCTATCAAAATCATAAATAAAATAGAGAAGCCTTTTTATAAAAATATCAGGAAAATTGTGTTAAAAAATCACATTTTTACTTAATTTTCATTTTTTCAATTTTGAATGCTAGAGCTAAATTCATTTGCAGAATGATCTTTTTAGAGGATTAGTTGTAATAGAAAAAAAAAAAATAACTTACATAAAAAAGACAATATAGCTGAAAAAGTTCTTAGCAACCAGTTTTTACACCATAGCAATCCCCCCTTTTTTCAATAAAAATGAAAAAAAATGTGTTTTTTGTCCATATTAATACACTAGTTTCCTAGATTGAACAATAATACATATATACATATAAGGATTGGGATCTGGACCGTTGACAAGATAATAGCACATTTTCAAATTGAATGGGGTCACGGTGGGATGATTTGTTTAATTGTCCAATACAAGAATATATATGATTAAGGGGTGGGGATCTTGACCGTTTACAACTTTTCAAACAAGAGGGAGTTTGACCCCCTAGGGACTTCCCTTTTATTTTATTTCATTTGTTTTACTGTCCCCTACAGGAATATATATGGTTTAGGGGTGGGGATCTGGACAGTTTACAAGATAATAGCACACTCTCAAATTGAACAGGGTGGGGCCGACCCCTAGGGACTTCTCTTTAACATAATTGAATTTGTTTAATCGTCCCATTCAAGAATATATATGGGTTAGGGGTGGGCATTTGGACTGTTTATAAGATAATAGTATATTCTTAAATTCATGGGGGTGGAGATGATCCCCCAGGGATTCCCCCTTTAATTCATGTGATTTGTTTTATTGTTCTACGCTCATTTGAGGAGTATTGTCCAGAGCTGTAAATACCGGTAAATATAACTGGTAAATACAGGGGTGGTACCGTCCAACCTTGCATGGTATATTGCATATTTTGAAATTAAAAGTGGAATTTTTTTAACATGTTTACAACATATAATAAATATCAAGTCAATATATTCAGTCGTGATGAAAAAAATGTGGAAAACTGAAAATTCAAGTGAAATTTTTGAAGACCAATTATAATTCTGCACAAAACTATCAGATCAGAACAAAAATCAAAACTGACCTGTAACTTGTCATGATAAAACAATAGACATGTACCAAAGATCAAATCAATATCTTGAAGCATGAAGAAAAAAGTGTGGAAAACTGATTTGCTGGACTGACAGATGGACATGCAGGCCAGAGGGTTTGAGTACATAGTTATTTAGTAGTGTATATTCTTAAACAGTAAATTAAAAATCCCACCTGTGCTTTTTCAATAATATTTTTACAGTGTGTTGTTTTACTTTAAGGACAAATCATAACAAAATTAAATAAAACTTCATCGGCTCTAACTCACAATGCACACTAGGGACTATAACTGTGTACTCAGACCAGAGTGCAAACCTAAAGTTCCTTTCCCAAACCAGAGAATCCTTGTATTTTGGCCGTTAAAGATAAAGGACATACAATGTTTTCATTTTACCTGTGTGCTACATTTTTGTTCTGTTGGAAATCACAGGGTATCTTGTCTAGGCTTGCTCTCTGTATTAAAATAGAAGAAATAGATCGTATACATCAAATCAACTTAGGGCAATGTTATATATATAAATTTCACATACATGTACTATCGACCTCATGTGGCTTATTTTGTACTTTAGACCAAGCTGAAATGTAACACAGACATGGCAGATAGAACTAAAAATAACTTATAAACTAGAAACTATAAGTAAATACATCAATAAATAAATTGCTCCTTCTGCTAGATTCATTCAGAAGGATGCACCTTGTTTATCCCTTATTTATAGCTATTAAAAACAATTATGAAGGGATTGATAAAAATTGGTCAAATATTTGAAATTGGTAATATCTTTTGCAAAAGCCTGTTTATACTTTCATTGTAGGAAATCAGAAAATTTTCTTCCATAATCATGCTAATGTGTAATACAATTTATTTTGATATCTTTTTTCTTCATAAATCAATAGCATCTTATAGTTAGCATACATGTTCTTCAGATAAACAGTTTCTAGGAAATGACTACTTTGCAATACTCATTTTAAAACACAACTTGTATTGACTATCCCAAAAGTAAATTCTTATCATATATATTTTCACCCTCACAAACATCTCACAGTCGTATTTCAATCATATCTGTTATCATGGTTATTGTAATAGAGTTCCTACCTCCTCTGAGACATTTGTAATGGTAGTATCTTCAAAATATGTATTTACAGGTACATGTAGGCTTTCTGTAGGATTATCTGTGTCCAAAATAGCATGTGCCATGTCTCTTCTACATTTTCGACAGACTAATATGATGACCAAAAAAAATACAATTTCATCATCAGATTATAGACATTTTTAATATAATATGCACACAATGGTCTTCCTCTAGATTATATAAATATAGGACTGACTGTAACCATACATAATTCATCCTGCAACAAGCCAACTATTGAACTATTGTACAAATTGCAGGTACACAAATACATGCATTGATAGGTATAATTAAAGGTCCCCCTTTTTAATATTTAGTAAAAGTGATCTTAAACTGCATGCATGTCCCCCCTTTTTTTATCAAGCTTAACAGTGCAAAGGTTTTATTATGCCTATATACTGTAAATTCAGAAATTATTGCGAGGTTTTTATTATTGCGAATAATGCGACTGAGTTGTAAACGCAATAATTAAAACTCGCATTTTGTAATATTTGAACTGACTTAAGCATGACTTTTCTCAAAATCGTAAAAATTAAAATCGCATTCAAGTGTAAAATGACAAAATCGCAATAATAAATGCACGCAATAATTTCTGAATTTACAGTATATACATGTTTATATGACTAAAACAACATGTCATGCATGTACAGATAAATAAACACAACAGAACTGTAAAAGTACAAAATTCCAACATTTCAGTCCTGATGATTTAAGTTTGCTTTTCAACTGTCAATGCACAAATCTTTCATGAAGGTTGAAAATAAAAATAGAAATGATAGATCATGTTATACACTAGGACAAAACAAACCCTATACACAAACACACTTATTTGTTTTGAGTCTTCCTCTGTGGATATGTTGGTATTTTCCAGAGACAGTCTGTGCCACATGCAAATACAATTTACACATATAATACTGTGTATATGTATATACCTGGTTATTTCGCCCCTAGAATAGTCAATTCGGCACTTGGTTGACCTGGTTTAACCCGCTCCCGGGATACTTATTTTGGTAGACTGATAAAAATGTCTCAAATCTGGTCGATGTACATGTTGAGCGTAGGTATTAAGACAGGGGACAACACTCATCAGTCATTTAGCACCAATAATTGTCATTATGTTTCGAAAGTAAACAATGCAATAGGGTCTTCGTTTTCCCCCCTTTTTTTGTTTAAATATTTCAATCAAGTCAATGCAAGTTGCTACTGTCATGACTGTACATGTATATTTCATTATTTATAGTCCTAGAAATACAATGTATATATATACGTGTATATTCCCATTTGTCTTTAACGTGCATGCATGTTGATTTTTTTTAATTCATGGTTTCAGAATCTAATTCATTCTAGATAATATTATGAAAAGTGTACCTAAAATGCTGTGATTGGTTTAAAACGTGATAAACAATAAAAATGCATCCAATGACGTAACATTCATGACATTATTTTAATTTTGGTGTACGAACAATGAGTCCTTTGATTCTGAAAAGGCCAATTCCAAACGAAGACTTGCAAAATTTCAAATTCCAAACTTGAATCTAATATACTGCCACTTGAGGGACAGACTGTTTCCATGAAAATAGTTATTTACCAGTGGGAGGTCCAGAACTTTTGATAAGGGAGGCTGCTCCAGCATTTTCTTTCAATGGACTGTAATCTTTAATCCTGTGTTATAACAAATGGTTAAATACACAACCAAACAAGCCAATCCCAAGCTGATACATACCAGCTTTGTTGTCGAGCCTGCAACTTTTGTTGCAGAAATTTCGACATAGGGATAGTGATCCGGCGGCGGCGGCGGTGTTAGCTCACTTCTTAAAAGCTATATATTTTAGAAGGTGGAAGACGTGGATGCTTCATATATTGTATATAGATGCCTCATGTTACAAAGTTTCCGTCAGTCACATGTCCATTGTCCTTGACCTCATTTTCATGGTTCAGTGACCACTTGAAAAAAAAGTTCAGATTTTTTGTAATGTTAAATTCTCTCTTACTGTAAGTAATAGGATAACTATATTTAGTATGTGCGTACCTTGCAAGGTCTTCATGCCCGTCAGACAGTTTTCACTTGACCTCGACCTCATTTCGTGGATCAGTGAACAAGGTTAAGTTTTGGTGGTCAAGTCCATATCTCAGATACTATAAGCAATAGGTCTAGTATATTTGGTGTATGGAAGGACTGTAAGGTATAAATGTCCAACTGGCAGGTGTCATCTGACCTTGACCTCATTTTCATGGTTCAGTGGTTGTAGTTAAGTTTTTGTGTTTTGGTCTGTTTTTCTCATACTTTATGCAATAGGTTTACTATATTTGTTGTATGGAATGATTGTAAGGTGTACATGTCTAGCGGGCAGATGTCATCTGACCTTGACCTCATTTTCATGGTTCAGTGGTTATAGTTAAGTTTTTGTGTTTTGGTCTGTTTTTCTCATACTTTATGCAATAGGTGTACTATATTTGTTGTATGGAATGATTGTAAGGTGTACATGTCTAGCGGGCAGATGTCATCTGACCTTGACCTCATTTTCATGGTTCAGTTGTCAAAGTTAAGTTTTTGAGTTTTGGTCTTTTTATCTTATACTATATGTCATAGGTCAACTATATTTGGTGTATGGAAATATTTTATGATCTATATGTCAATCGTGCAGATGTTTTTTACCTTGACCTGGTTTTCACGGTTCATTGCTCTGTGTTAAGTTTTTGTGTTTTGGTCTATTTTCTTAAACTATAAGCAATAGGTCAACTATATTTGTTGTATGGAAGCATTGTTAGCTGTACATGTCTGCCTGGCATATGGTTTAACTGACCTTGACCTCATTTTCATGGTTCATGTTAAGTTTATGTGACAGCTGTAATAAAGCTTTATATTTAGGAGTATCAACATAATATCAATGATTAGTAAAGAAGGCGAGACATTTCAGTGTGTGCACTCTTGTTTTTCTTTAAAGTTCTGAAAAACTTCTCAATTTGAGAAATGTTGTTTGATTTGCTCAATCGTTTCTATATATGGGATGCCGTTCGAAATTAAACCTGCAATTGTCCACACACAAAAAATAAGTCAATATTGTAAAATAATCAAATTGATATTTTCTTGAAAAACTTTCCTTATATTCAGTCAGGAGTCAGAATTGTCAACAAATTCCGGAGACAACAAACAATCCGATCAAAAGTTAGAAAACGGCCCAAGGCAACCAATGGGTTGGTTTTCTGTACAGCAAGACACATCTTTTGCATAAAAAAGAGTGAAAGTTGTTACATTGTATTGACAGAAAAACTTTTTTCAATTTTAGTTGTCATTTACACATGAAGGAAGTGTACCAGACTTATGAAGATACTCATGACAATGCTGTTCTATTGAAAAGAGCGAGAATATCAAAAACAGAGGTAACATTGCAATTTCTTAGTATGTATAAAAAGTTTATACATTGAGGTTTACAAACTGAAATGAACATCAGTGAATTATATTAGAAGATAAACATCCTCCACTTGTATGTAAGGTATGTGCTCTAAGAAATTGCAATGTTACCTCTGTTTTTGATATTCTCGCTCTTTTCAATAGAACAGAATTGTCATGTTCACATGGCATTGTGATACGAATAAAATCATCATAGAATCTATATAGTTATCAAAGGTACTAGGATTATATCTAAGTATGGCAGACGCGTAAAATGTTTTAAAAGGTAAACAAGTACGAAGTTGAAGAGCATTGAGGATCCAAAATTCCAAAAAGTTGTGCCAAATACGGCTTAGGTAATATATGCCGCCATGGGACAGACGGTCAGTGATTCAAAGTCACTGTTGCTAAAAGTATTAGACATTCATAAGCATAGTTAACTAAAGTGGCAAGTACATTTTTTGATAGACGAGGTTATCATTTATTTTGGTAATTTTCAGGACACATGACATGAGTCTACCAATGTATTAGAATGTGGAGAAAAAGGTCCAATATTGAAATTTCTTAGTATAACACCAGCAAAATACCAGGAAGAATTTCACTTTTAAAAAGAGATGTAAAATGGACATCCTATTGTTGAGAATGAGAAGCAAGTTGTGTTGTTACGCATATCACTCCAAATTGAATCTATAGTAGATAATAATCATTACACCATTGATAGCACTCGAACAGTTAAATGAGCAAAACACAGAAGATTGAACAGTCCAAACCAACGACATGTGCAGACTAGTGTATTTTATTATGAACATTTATAAATTATGTTTTATGACGTTTTATTACAATGTTGATGGTTTACCGTATAATACACATGTTAATTTTGTGACCAGAACTTTTTGAAGAACTGAATTCTTTAAAAGAACAATGTGTTTGATTTTAATTTGGTTAACAGTAATATTCACTAATAATAAACTTTTTTTGCACTTTTTTATTATCTATGTTTAGAATGAGGTAAATAGAAACTTAAAGAATGATGGTTACACCAATGATGCCATGGCATTCAAGAGTGTAATAACATGGTCATCATAGAGGTACGTAATTTTTAAGATGAGTTAATGAACTTTGTATTTGTATTTGTACATGTTTCTTTTAAATAGCAAATTGTCCATAAATACTTTTATTGAATTGTGTCCTTTCCATATAATATTGAATATATCAGCACATAGGACATATAGCAACGGGAGATTTATTGATTATTGGTTGGTTAACGTCCATATTTTTAGTATTCGTATTGTCATCTTAGAAAGTCATACTGATTAAAATACTACAATAGGGAACAATGTGACAATAATTGAATTTAGAAGTGTCAACCCTGTGATTATGACCCGTGTATAAAGGAAAATCCTAAATACACCGTTTGGTGGTGCGCCTACCAAATGTTGAACATAAAGATAAGATAATAGGTAACAGGTGAATATACTGTTCGTATCGGTACCGGATTCGACCCGAAACTTGTTAATTATTGGCAATATTAATTTGGTGGAAAACAAAAGGGCCTAGAGTGGTGTAATTCTTAATCAACACCATTGTCCTATATTACCTATATATAAAGTTGATTTCTTTGATTTGTCGTTTTTATCCCATGACGGCTGACAAATTGAACCGCGATATTTTAGTATTATAGATATTGGTTCCTACGTTGATACAAGTGTACCATCGGATTTACTAAGTCGAGATGGTTAAATAATCAATTTTAAAATTGATCATTTAACTATCGAGATTGGATAAAATTCGGTAATCCATGATTAATTATACAAAAATGTGTTTCTCTAATGATATTTTGTTTTTCATTTTTGTTAAAACTAAAATATCCTTCGAGTGCCTTTCACATTCCACAAAGGTTCATTAAATGAATTCATTAAGTGGAGAGTGGTAAAGGTTATGATCATAAACATTTTTTAAGTAAGTTCTACTTCTTTTTAGATAATTCCATAAGACTATATCTAAAATCGACCATATGTTAAAGATAATTTCCTAGAATGTTACTCCAAAGCTTCTATCGGTTTATTTATATTTTTCTACATTTCACTGTAGATTTGACCACATATTTGATAAATGTATTAGATGAAACCTTAAATCGACCATATGTTATAGATATTTGTATAGAATGTTACACCAAATCTCCCGTCGGTTTATGTATATTTTTCTTCATTTCACAGTAAATTTGACCACAAATTTGATAATTGTATTAGATGAAACCTGAAATCGAACATATTTTATAGATATTTGTATAGAATGTACTTCGAATCTACCAATGGTGAGATGACAATTTTTCCACATTTTAATATAAGTTTGACTTTTTTATAATTGTATTTGACAGTTTATTATATGTATTGACAATTGTATTAGAAGTAAACTTGAACAAACCACACCTTTGTTATAAAATACCATCATTTTTCAGTAAACTTTACCTCTTTCTGAATAATTCATAAAGATGTTACCTTAACTCGACCATATTTTAAAGATAATTGGATAGAATGTTGACATTGGGGTTCGTGTTGTTTATTCTTTAGGTTTCTATGTTGTGTCGTGTGTACTATTGTTTTTCTGTTTGTCTTTTTTATTTTTAGCCATGGCGTTGTCAGTTTGTTTTAGATTTATGAGTTTGACTGTCCCTTTGGTATCTTTCGTCCCTCTTTTTTTGACAACTAGTTCGATAATTTATTTAATATTACCTGAAATCGGTCATTTGATCAAGATAATTGTGTTGTATGTATTTACAATTGCATAAGTAAATTTGAACCAACCACACATTTATTATAAATGAGCAACATTTTTCAGTAAATTTCAACCCTTTTTACATAATTCTATAAGATTATACCTAAATAAAGGCAACAGTAGTATACCGCTGTTCAAAACTCATAAATCCATGGACAAAAAACAAAATCGGGGTAACAAACTAAAACCGAGGGAAACCGATATTTGTATAGAATGTTACACTAAATCTCCTGTCGGTTTATATATATGTTTCTACATTTCACTGTTAATTTGAAAACATGTTCTTGAATTCATTTATAACGTGTATCACGTGTACATTTTCAAGGATATTAAATTGGAATTGCCTGGAAGCAACTGTAGAAAACTCAATATTCAAGATAGCTGAAAATTTATGAAATGATATAATGTTTATTGCTAAAGGGGGCTCACGGGTTTAAATTTTAGCGCCCACTGCGCATAGTTAGGGTATCAAAGAAGGAAACCGGCCAGTTGTCACAACAATTCATACATTATTATTTAGCGTATTAAATATAGTTTTGAACCAATTAAACAATTGTTTATTAATACAATAGCTTACATTACGTTTATTTATATTTATTTTTATCTCCTGAGTTATTTTGTTATTAAATTTTGCACTTTCGGTTTCATAAATATGTAAACAAGAAGGTCAAAAACGAAAGTTGTTGATGTAGTTTTTACTATTGAGGCGGTTATTGTAGACCAAGAAATGATTGGTCGGAGAAATTTGGACTGCCACTGGAAATAGTGTATATTGAATACGGACAGACATTTTGCCTTGCAACAGGCCACCTACGGACCCCTCAGAGAGTTGTTGCAAGGGTTCTTAACGTGCAAAGAGCGTGGCACTCTCTTTACACGAGGCATCGGTAGTAAGAAATGAGCGAGGGAAGTTGACAAAATATATACAAATACAGAAAACTAAAAGAGTAGAAAACTTGGTTTACAACCGACAAAATTATGTAACACAAACTGTTGAAGATGATATACATATTGTCCCTGATATTTTCTTATGTCAAAGAAACCACAACTACTAACTGTTTTGATCCTGTTTTCCAAAAGGAAATTGTTATAGATTTGGCAGAAAAAGATTACAATGTAGATTTTGACTTAGACTTCACAAACATTCCATCAGCTCTTGTTGATTTAAGTTATTGCCGTTTGCAGCAGACCTCTTGCCTTGTCAGGAATTTTGTTTGTTCAGTGGACTGACTGTGGAAATGTTGACCGAATCAAATTGGACAAAACTCACTATCTTACTGAAGTGAAGAGAGGAATTGGTATTTTTGATATAAATACTAAAGTAGCTACAGGTACTTCAATATGTAACTCTATTATTATCTTTTCCAATTATAAATGACTACCAATTATTGCATTGAGCCAGTCATATGGAGACTTCCACTGAAATAATCATGTGTATGTATTAAGAGATTGTACTTTTGATAAAGGTTCGTTGTAACTACGTGTAGTCATTTCGTACGAAAACTTTTTGTCCACTATGGGCGGTATCGGGTCCGATTGTCCTGATTACATGTTCGCCTGCCCTTAGTTTGTTCGCCCATACATATAAAAAAAGATGATGTGGTATGTGAAGTGATTTGAAGGAACAAAAGGTCCCAATATCTGAAATTGCAGGGGATGATGATTCAACTGGATACAACAGCTCTTCGAGATATCTTCGAGATATTAGGAACATGGCCAGAATATCTTCTAACCGTACTCGTCGTTTTGTTCCGGTAGGGTTTGCATGTATGCAGAAGTTAGAGAGAGCCACTCTACCGGACGGAAATGTATACAAATTGACTGATCCCAATTATAAGGAGATCCATACCACAGATACCCAAACACCAACTACCCAAACCTGTAGTATTGGTGTTGGTTGTAGGCCCAGTCTATCGTTCGATTAAACATGGGTAAGATATCTGAAGTTGATATGCTATTATAAATTGTATTTTAGGATTTAAAAGTTTAAAATTTGAAAAACTTAAATTGTAGTTACATGTTTTTCTGTTAAGTATAGTTCTGTTATAGAAATGTCATGGTTGTAGAATCAACTGTATAATTTTTTTTAAATGTAATAACAATGCAAGTGCTTATACTATTTGATTTGTATACTAGTTTATAATTACGTTAGTTACTTTATATAACATCAAGATCTCAACAACTATCCGGATGAAGAAGATACTTTGTGGACACTCTAGTAGTGATATGCTAATCACAAAATCACTTAAAAGAACTTAAGTACATTTGTAATATCTATTTTAAATTGTATAACTTAAGTTAAAAAAGGGGGGACTAATAAGGGGAAGAAAATTGTAATTTAAATGTATATGGGTTATTGTATTATAGCAGTAAATGGTTGGATATAATTAATAGTGGAAACCATTACAACTTTAAAATAGGTCAAATAGTATTATTTTATTATCTATTAAAATTGTCATAATGTTATTTACTATGTATATGGATATCAAAGTTTATCTTTGTGATATGAAGTAGTGACAGTTACCGTATTTGTTTGTATGTAACCCACGATCGGGTCGAGCACTTTTTGTAAGGAGGGGGTAATGTAACGATTTTAAAAAAACAGATGTGCGTAAATTTTTATTAATATTGTTCACTTGTTTGGGAAGTATTGTTTACCAAACCTTGTGAAAATGTTATGAATTATGGGGATTAAATGTTTTAATTTAATTAGGTTGGCATTGTTTGTCTGTGTCTCTACCACGACTGCACTTAGTATTATTATATATAACAAGGAGTGTGTGTATTTAATGTCATAATTACCTTTGTATTGTATAAATGTTTTAAGCATGGTTTTATGACCGGTAGCTTGTAATAAAATGTACGTTACTTTAACTTTGGCTTTAACCGGAAGTCACGTATTCTGATAAATATAGTGAAAATACTGAGAAATAAATAATGATGAGAACAATTTAAAAGAAACAAGAGGTGCACAAATCAGATACCGAGTCAAATGGGCAGAAGAAGGGAAACACAAAATATTTTTTGGGTCTTGAAAAATCAAGACAAACCAAGAAAACTATGTCCGCACTTAGAAATGACCAAGGTAGTATAGGTTTAGACGCATCAGGTATCCTTATTCTAGGGAAAAACTACTACCAACATTTGTATAAAAGTACTTAACCGGACCCTTCAGAAATTAAAAAATATATATGTCAAACAAAGATAGATCACTCACTTTCCAATAATGATAGTGAACTATTTGGCGGCAACCTAACATTAGATGAATGTATGAATGCTATATTTAATATGAAACTGAATAAATCCCCTGGACTAGATGGCTAATTTGTAGAATTGTATCGTACATTTTGGTCATACCTAACATAATCTGCAGTGAAAGTATTTAATACATGTTATGAAAAAGAAATGACAACTCAAATAATGTTGCTAATATTCAAAATTACTGATCAAGAAACAATAATATAATAACTGTTTATTTAGAGTCTGAAGAATTTTCACCTGCAGGTTAGTGGATTACTCGATAGTCCTGTCGCGTGTGGTACACTTGAAAACATTAAGTCATACACAATTCAACTATGCATGCAGGACACCAAAAAGTTATTTTCTTTTTGTTTGCATGCTTCTCTCTTTAAGACTATAATTACACTTCATATTCTCTAGCGGGATGTGCACGTTTTGCTCCTACTTTTGCAGGTATATGCAGAGGCAAACGACGATCAAGTAACCACGTCGGGTTTTCTCCAAAGATTTATCTCCCCATCTCAATTTGCTGTCGCGGAACACTCACAGCCTCCTGATAGAGAGCAGGTATGCTCTTTCCTGGTTTTTTTTATTTAGTAAATTATGGCAATTAAAAATCGTTCTAATACAAATGACAGTACATGTAAGAGAATTATCTAGTACAAATGACCGATTTAAGGTTTTATCAAATACAATTATCAAACCAGTGGTCAAGTTTACTGTGAAATGTAGAAAAATGATCAATAAACCGATGGCAGGTTTGGTGTTACATGCTATCAAATATCTATAGAGTATGGTCGATTGAAGGTTGAATCTAGTACAGTTCCAAAAATTGGAATAATTTACTAAAAATGTTGTAATTTTTTGATAGAGCTGTGGTTGATTCAATTTTAATTATTATATAAATGTCAGTACACGTGAGATAATTATCTGGTACAATTGACCGATTTAAGGTATTATCAAACACAATTATCAAACCAGTGTTCAAGTTTACAGTGAAATGTTAAAAAATTAATAAGCCGATGGCAGGTTTGGTGTTACATTCAATAAATTATCTATGAAATATGGTCGGTTTAACATCATTGATGAAAAAGTGGTTAGATCTCTGGGCCTAGGCCAGACAGAAAGCAGGTGTTGCTGACGGAAATAAATTTGCATTCTCAAGATTATGATATGGTTCTTTGGGTCACATTAAAAGAAGTGACTGCTGAGGAAAGTTTAGCGTTGAATGTGGAGCTAAGCAGGCGAATTTACTCAGATCAACAAAACTTAGTAAGCAGATTGCAACTCGGTCCCATATCTGCATATCAGCAACCCAAAAGACAATAATATTTGTGCTCATAAAAGTCGGTATCAAGATCAATATTGCCATTATTGTAAATAAATCATTTAAAGGGGCACTATCTACGAAATAAAAAAAAGTAAGATTTTTTTGGTTTAATCAATAATGAAAGTGATATAGTGAAATAATAATTCGCTTTTAGCAGCCAAAATGGTTCAATTTTGTCAAATTAAGCGAAGAAACATTGATAGTTACTCATTCCCTTGCAAGTAAATAAGTCGACCTCATTGAATCCGTATTCATGTGAACTTCAATTTAATCCCTTGCTAGAGATTGGCAACACATGCTCATTTAACTGTTTATTTTAGACTTTTGGATAAATGTTTTACATTATTATAAATCTAATATGAGAATTTGAGTCAAATCGGTGACCACTTTAAATGAAAGTTACATTTGTATCATTAATAAAAAAAAAATAATGAGACAACTTTGAAAATTGTTTTCCTTACTTTAAGTTGTGGCAGCTGCAGAAATTCTAAAAATAAGAACCCTCACCGCGATGGTCTACTGTAGGGACTTGCTTTGTGAAACAGAGGATACTTCTAGTGTAATGAAATTTCAAACCCTTACAGAAAAGTATCCAGCAAACAAACACTTCGTCCGTTCTTTGAAAACATTATGGCAAAACTACAGTCTTCTGTTAGTAGATAACATAATAAGTTAAAGAAACAAACCGCAATGCTTCCATCAGTAAGAAAATTAAAACAGCTGAAATGTTGATGAAAACATGGAAATTATACTTCTGGTAACATTTATTATGATGCATTCCTAAAATATCCGTTTCTCTTTTCATAATTACTCTCCAAACTTCTAATACTGATCGAACTTTATTCAGAACAAAAGTCCACATACTGAAATGTCTTGGTTTTTTTACTAACCATCAATATTATGTTGATAGTTCAAGATATAAAGCTTTACTTAAACTGTCACATAAACTGAACATGATCCAAGAAAATGGGGTCAAGGTTAGATAAACCAAAGGAGAAATAAATATACACCTTACAACCAATCAATGCACTCAATAAAGTTGACCTTTTGCTCATGGTTTCTATGATACACTTCATCAATAAAAACCTTAACATTGAACAATGAGCTATGAAAATAAGATCAAGTTATGATGAACCATGCCAGACAGACATGTACAGCTTTAATCCTTCCATACAACAAATATAGTCGACCTATTGCTTATAGTTTTAGAAAACAACAAAACCAAAACATAAAATTTTAACTTTAAGCATTGAACAATGAATGTTAGGTCTAGGTAAAAAAAGACCTTCCAGACTGAAGTTTTCATTCTTTCACCAGTTTAATTCACCTATTGTAAATAGCATGTGGACCTTGCAAGATAGGCATATACCAAATATAGTTATCTTTTTACTCCTAAGGGAAATAAACATGACAATAAATCTTAACTTTATTTCGAGTCACTGTACCATGAAAATGAAGTCAAGGACAATGGTCATGTCACAGAAAATTTGAGAATCTCTCCACAAGAGACCAAAAAACATGGAAATAAACAATCATGACTATACAATTTATATACAATGTATGAAGCATCCAGGTATTCAACGTAAAATATAAAGCTTTTATTAAAGAAGTTAGCTAATGCTGCAGCTGGATCACTTTCTCTATGTTGAGCTTTGCGTGACAAGAATTGCAGGCTTAAAATAAATTAGTTGAAAGGGTTTCTGCTCCGGTCATCCATTTTTTCGTATTTTATGAAAATTAACATTTGCACTATTAAAAACGATTACTGATGAATTATAACAATTCGATAACATCACTTTTTTTTACTTTATTTTGCTGTCTTGGACTTTATCTGATCAAGAAAAAAAATAAGAATTCACCTTGAACTGTTCCATTACGACTTTAACTGAAAAAAAATAATCAGCAGACGGCTGAGTCCATTTTATACGGACGCCATCACGAGTTGGTTGACCGTTATGGAATAACCGTTTCACAAATGATATCGGATATGTTCCTTACGTCGTAACTACAATCCCCTTCCCTTTCATGAATGTGACCTACTGAATTAGACTATTTACCGGATTTGTAATCACATAAGCAACACGACGGGTGCCTCATGTGGGGCAGGATCTGCTTACCCTTCCGGAGCACCTGAGATCACCCCTAGTTTTTGTTGGGGTTCGTGTTGTTTATTCTTTAGTTTTCTATGTCATGTGTACTATTGTTTTTCTGTTTGTCTTTTTCATTTTTAGCCATGGCGTTGTCAGTTTGTTTTAGATTTATGAGTTTGACTGACCCTTTGGTATCTTTCGTCCCTCTTTTATATCTGTAGGGACTCTCCCTTGAAAAACATTTTTTTCCTAAATTTGGTTTAATTGTACTTTAAATACTTTGAACACTAACCTTAATTGGGGTGGTTAAATCAAAATGACGGGAGTATATTGCATTGTTATAAAGTATCATGAACTCCTTGGAAGATGTTGCATCTGGTTTCAGTGGGATGAAATCCTTTGCCATCTGCAAATAAAAATTGATCCTGTTCATATTAAACCTCAATACTACTTGTAGTCCTGTAATGTTATATTTTCATTCTAATGTTATATTTATCATTGCCATTAAAGAGGGAGGTTTGGCATGCTACAAAATCATGTTCAACCCACCATTATTTTCTTTTAAATATCCTGTAGGGAAGATGGAAATTGTAATATTATAGTTCGTTTCTGTGTGTGTTACATTTTAATGCGTATGTTTCCTCTTAATTTGAGTGTGAATTCACATGATTATAGGACGTGGAACGGTACTTTTCTATCACAAATTCATGTATTTGGTTTTGATGATATATTTGTTATTCTCATCGGATTTTGTCTAATGTTAATATCAAAAAGAAGATGTGGTATTATTGCCAATGAGACAACTATCCATAAAAGTCCAAAATTACACAAACATTAACAACTAAAGGTAACCATACGGCCTCAGCAATAAGCAAAGCCCATACCGCATAGTCCGCTATAAAAGGCCCCGATAAGACAATGTAATACAATTCAAACGAGAAAACAAACGGCCTTATTTAAGTAAAAAAAAAATGAACGAAAAACAAATATGTAACACGTTAACAAACGACAACCACTGAATTACAGGCTCCTGACTTGGAACAGGCACATACATAAATAATGTGGCGGGGTTAAACATGTTAGCGGGATCCTAACCCTCCCCCTAACTTAGGACAGTTGTATATAGTTATCAAAGGTACCAGGATTACAGTAATTTAGTACGCCAGACGCGCGTTTCGTTTACATAAGACTCGTCAGTTGAGGAGTATTGAGGATTCAAAATTTCAAAAGTTTTGCCAAATACGGCTATGGTAATCTAATAAAACAGTACAACATACGAACGAACTATAAAAATCAGTTGAAAAAGGCTCAACTCATCAGACAGACTAAAAATACAAGTGGACGTGGCCGGGTACTTATACATCCCGACACAAAAAGACACACTGCACATATTTGAGAGTACTCGTAGTTATCGGACAGCTAGTTCAAAGCCACTAACAACTAATAAAAAAATCATGCATCTAAGACTAATTTAAGTCCGTTTCTGTGTGTGTTATACTTTAATGTGTCGTTGTTCTCTTCTTGTATTCAATGCGTTTCCCTCAGATTTAGTTTGTTACCCCGATTTAGTTTTTGTCCATCGATTTACGAGTTTAGAACAGCGGTATACTACGGTTGCCTTTATTTAAAAATGTGTCCGATGACCCAGCCCTCAAACCGAGAGGGTCAACATGGCTAAAATACATTTGTTGTTTATAGGGTAAAATGCAGTTTTTGTTAAAATGGACAAAAAAAAAATAGGGAACAAGATATTAAAAGAATGAAAAATAATTTGCAACTACAAGGAATTGTATAGATGGGATTTAAACCAATATATTGCTGTATGGCTTTGACGACTTCATGCGACGATGTACGTCATAATTATTTGGACTAGTTTACACCCACACATATCTTATATTTATCTTTAAACATACAAGAGGAAAGACTTGTATCATATTCTGTTGGTCTGGGTGCAATAGCTACAAACTACTTGACTATAGTAGCTGGTTCATTAAATGTTGACAAGTGCAGATGTGGTTGAGTTACACCTATGCCTGCAACAATCAATGGCCTCGTACAAATAGCGCTAAATGAAGGAAGATTAACTGCATGTTTAACAATTACTTGAGTTGGAAATATTTTCTGCTGTTTCAGTTTGACCGATGAGAAGGGGGACCTGAGAAGTCTTTTCTCTACCGTTTTCAATCTCTTTGGACAGGTCTAATGGGTTCGAATTAAAGATGATTTCAATATTTCTACTTCTTTTTCTTGTCGAAAAAACACAGAGGAAGCATTGGATGAGTTAAAACTGACGAAAAAGGTTTTATACAAAAGGTAATTCTTAAAAGTATTCAAATTGTAATTTTTATACAAAAAGAAGGAATACAATCTGGAAAAATATCTTATTTCTTCAAATGTTTTGTTAAAAAGTAAAAACAATTGTAAAATGGTTATTTAAACTTTCTGGGTATAAGAAAAGACTCTACACTTTATCATGGCCTGATGTGTATGACAAAGATTTACCAATGATGATGTTGAATTGCATTCCTCCAACAAGTGTGACATGTGAGACAACATTTTCACAAGTGAAATGAATAAAGACAAGTAGGCGTACCAGACAACTTATTGCTTGTCAAACTACAAAGTCCTGAAATTGAAGGGTTTAATCCTGAATCCTCTATTGACAAGTGGATGGTAATGATTATTATAAATCTGTACTGATTTTTAAAATAACTTTCATTTATTATAAATAAGCTAATGTACTTTATACTGCATATAACAGTTATCTGTTGATTTTCATGCTTGACAGGTGCTAGGGGTCAATTTGCCTGCATTGAGGTTGATTTTTTTTTTGTGTCAAGGATCTAACTGCAGCTTTAGAATTGAAGAACAGCCATAAAATCACAGTTCCTTTGATTAAAACCTCGTCTTGTGCATTGTCTGTTTTTGATTTTGTGTCAAATGATGTCCACCACATTCTTTCTATACACTTTTTTGCTGTTATAACAGTGTAGACAAAAATAAAGTCTAGTCAACTTATTCGTATAAATCAATAATTGTGTGGTAAGTCTTGATCTTTTTTCATGCTTCACCTTTAAAACCTAGACGAGTTACCTATAAACGTAAACAAAAGCAGATTGAACAACCGTGCAACAAGGTTATTGTAATTGATAACATGGAACAATATTAAAATAGGGCAGTAGATGCAGATGATGTGTGCTGTATTTGGTTATTATCTTGAATACTATTATAGATAGAGATAAACTGTAAAAAGCAATAATGGTCAGCAAAATAAGACCTACAAATAAGTCAACAATGACCAAAATGGTCAGTCAACCCCTTAAGGAGTTATTGCCCTTTATAGTCAATTTTTAACAACTTTTCATCAGTTTTTGTAATTTGTACACAAATCTTCTCTGAAACTACTTGGCCTATTTTAACCAAACTTTGCCACAATTATCATTGTGGTATATAGTTTAAAAAATGTGACCGATGACCCCGCCTACCAAACAAAATGGCCAACATGAAAAAAATTAGAACATAGTGGTAAAATGCAGTTTTTGCTTTATATCTTTAAAACTAAGACATTTAGGGCAAATCTTTCAAGATTTAAATGTCCATCATAATAAGATCTGTCCTGTCACAAATTTTCAGATGAATCTGACAGCCCGTTGTTGGGTTGCTGCCCTAAAATTGGTAATTTTAAGGAAAATTTGCTGTTTTTGGTTATTATCTTGAATACTATTATAGATAGAGATAAACTGTAAACAGCAATTATGTTCAGCAAAGTAAGATCCACAAATTAGTCAACATGATCAAAATTGTTATAGGACCCCTTAAGAGGTTATTGCCCTATATAGTCAATATTGAACAACTTTTCGTCATTTTTGTAACTTGTACAAAAATCTTTTCTAAAACTACGGGCCAAATTTGACTAAACTTGGCCACAATCATTACACAGGTATCTATGTTAAAAAATATGTCTAATGACCCCTCCTACCAACCAAGATGGCCAACATCAGTAAATACAGTAACAGGTGAGCGACACTGATGAGTCTTATGTAGACTAAATTATAATCCTGGTACCTTTGATAACTATAATCAATCCTCGAAGTCGATAGAACACATGAAAAAAATACTTTATTTGGACTTAATGGCGAAAGTGGATCAGCCATTTTGAGCAAGCCGACGTGTTACATGCTTTAAAATGTGACTTCAAATTTTCTGATGACATAAAACATACATTAGGTACGATCGGGAGACCACCACGGTACTCAAATGGTTGAAAATACTATTGTATACTAAAGTATACTATTGAATATAAAAGATCCCCAAGGGTGACTGGGGTATAGAAATATGGTCACTTGGTCTTCTCCCGACCGGCAGTAAAACGCCTGCTGAAGTGGGGCGTCCGTTTGGCTGTGCGGGATGTATCAAGTTCGCAGTCACGTCCGTCAGAAGGGGACGTTAAATCCTATGCCTCGTGTAAAAAGAGTGCCACGCTCTTTGCACGTTAAGAACCCTTGCAACAACTCTTTGAGGGGTCCGTAGGTGGCCTGTTGCAAGGCAAAATTTCTGTCCCTATCCAATATACCCTCATTTTCCAGTGGCAGTCAAAATTTCCCCGACCATCATCCTAGATGGCCTCTATTACAACAACCTACCTATTGTATTTATTGTGAACTTGTTCTCGTCCTGAATATGCATGAAATATTTACCACTGGACGTTAAGCAACCAACAATCAATCAATCAATTGAATATAAAAGTTTGGTAAAAATTGGTCAGCATTGGAAAAAAAACATTGCCTAATCTGTTGTTTCTTGGACTTTGTCCTCTATCTCCTTTTGTAGAAATACTGACGGCATCATTATGCGTACTTTGTGTCACGTCCAATGGTTCTTCTACTGTTTCTAGGGTTGCAATATCTATCTCTATTTTCGTTGTCGGTTCTGTCATTTTTATAAAATTTTTTGAAATGCATAATGTCCTGATGAGAAATAATTATCAGGTATGTTTACAACTTTAATTATTTTATGCTTTAAGCCTATGAAAAAGAGTAAAGATCGTAAAACTAAGAAATTGTACATTTCCATGTAGATATCAGGACAATAATTTAACTGTATCTGTTTCGTAGTTGTGCCATTTTACATGATGTTATGTTGATTTTCAGAATATATGCTTTTATACATCAGTCTATACATTTTACGCTGATCCAAAATTGATTGAAACATCGTATGTATTGTCATGCAGTCGTCAGCTAAGCTAACTTCATATCCGTATACATTAACAATGTCAGTAAAAATACATCAACTTGTGTTATGCTGGGATAGGGCACTTTGAGTTAGGGTTATGGTCTACTGTAAAGTATATTTAAAATTGGAAACATGCATCTTAATGTTTATAATCAAGTAACCAAAATAATTTTGAATCATTCAGTTTGGCAAAAACAACAAACAATGCATAGGTAGTCTCAATAGTGACCAATAGTTCATTATATGACTGCATAATCTTATATCTTCTCTTTGGTATATAGGTTATTGGAATCTATGAGGAGATAAAGGTATTGCACCAATCTCTGGACATTTACAAACCTGGAGGAAGCTCAATTGATAGGAAACAGTTTTTGAATCTAAATGGAGGCTCATCATGGAATCGAAATTTTAAAAATTCAGGTTACAGTCACTTGCCCAGAGCCCACTTCAACCACTGTGGTATGACACAGCCGCGCATCTTAGCAGACATGATGGACAAAGATGACTGGGACGGGTTCAGTGATAGGTATTCATCATTTCATATTAAGGTCTAGTTTTTGTAAAAAATATTCAATCAACAAATATAATATGAAATTACCTCATATTAAACTAATATTCAATCAACAAATATAATATGAAATTACCTCATATTAAACTGTCTCTTTCAATGCTGGAAGTTAAGTAATAACTGTCTGAAAGATATCTCCCTTGATTTTGTTAAATATGTTAAGGTCGTTGTTTTAAGTTATAGCGATTTTCTTTTCATAGATTTTCTAATTGAAAGTAAATTGTACTCTTCATAGTGCCTATATCGTTTTTGATAATATTATTTCATGCTATCTTGGAAGAATTGAAAAATGGTTTTAAATTTTCCACGTCAAAAACGGTCGGGATGCATTTTTGTAGATCTAAGCCTATCCTCATCAGGTATCCCTGGCCTAAACATTTTTGTTTTGTAATATTAAGAATGGTTCGAATGGTGCAAATGTATCCCCTTGAATCAACAGACTTTCAGTTGAAATCCCCACACTTCTTTCTGGAGAAAAGATAAAATATTGAATGACATGCCAATTTACTTTGAATTCTGATAAAGTTACACGAGTTTCAATCTTGAATTTATAGGTCTAGAAGAAGAAAACTCATTTGAGGATGGTTCTCCAGGTGAAAGTGTAATAAATCCACAGTTATGTATTTTCAAGTATACAAATATAAAAGCCAAAGATTCCAATGAACCAACATTCCCATTGGAGAGAAGAAAAAAAGCAACTCAGAAAAGCAGACCACCAATGAAAGTTGAGGAAGATTTAGAAGAAGTAATAGAAATTATGTCTTCCCCAGAGAAGTCACCATTTAAAAAACATAATGATTCCGTGCAAATGCATTTGAATAGGTCAAAGATAAGACGACAAATAATTCCCTTATGTGATGATCAAGATAGCGACAGCTCAAATGATGATAATAAAGATGTGGTTATACATGTACTATCGTCAGACACAGACTCTCTTCCAAGTCTCTATGATCCAGCTCTTCAAAAAGAAAAAGATGTTGATACAGATTTTGAAATGGAAGACGAGGAAGAGGAGGAAGAACTCGAGTTTAAAAATTCAAAGGACAGATGCATTTCGACCTGTATCAGGCATTTACATCTATTAACCGTGGACTCACTGCAGACGAGATCCTAAATGTTCTTTTAAGCCCCCATGGATTCAGCATTTGTGAAAAAGTTCCACAATATGTGCAGACGCCATCGGGCTTTCTTTTGGACACTAGAAAGCTAAAAGATGCAAAAGATGTACGTGCCGATGGAAATGGTGCATGGAAGGCACAAACAAAACCAAAAAGAAAATACAAAATCAAGTCAAAAGGAAAAGCACATATTGCCAGAGATGCTTTGAACTCAGGATCTGACAACATTTATGAGATTATTAGATCATATTCTACACACAAAGAAACATCTAATTTCCGACACTTGATTATTGAAGTAAATGGCTCTCCGTTTATCATACTGCAGTACTATTTTATTGGGCCAACTGTTCCTGTGCTCATGAAGCCTCATGGAAATTCAAAGCAAAAAACTGCACCTGTGTACCGTAGAGTTGCACCGAGTTCATTACAAAGGATGACAAATATGGCAAATTCATCTAGGTATTCAACCAAATCAGTAATCAAGAATTTTATCGAGGAAGAAGGTGGAATAGAAAATATTCATGCACAGGATATCGCAAGAAATGAGCAACAAATAAAGAATTTGAAACGAAAAATGAAAGATGATGATACAGATGAAATAACTGAAATTCTACATGAATTTGATGTTCAACGCGACAATTTTATCAGGAAAATAGACATCCGACCAGACTTTATAGTTGTTTTAGCGTCTGACCAACAACTAAAAGACTTAAATCGCTTTTGTACAAGACATCCATGCTCTATATTAGGAATTGATCCTACGTTTCATTTTGGTGAATTTGATGTTACCGTGACAACGTATCGAAATCCCATGTTACAGGATATTACTCCAGGTAAAAAAATGTTAAATACTAGCCCTGTGTTTGTTGGACCAGTTTGTGTACATAAAAAAAAGACACACAGACTTATTTTACATTTTTTTCAACCTTAATTGCAAAAGAAAAAGAACTAAGAAACATGAAAGCTATTGGCACTGATGGTGAACTTGCCTTGGCAAATGCCTCACTAATGGCATTTGAAAGTGCTACTCAACTCAGGTGTTTTAATCACATTCAAAGGAATATTAAGAACAAGCTTCAAGAAATTGGTGTGTCAAAAGAGAATAAAAAGATAGTTATTTCAGACATTTTTGGATCATTAGCTGATACTGCACTTAGATATGCTGGACTGGTAGACTGCCTAACAAACATAGAATTTGACCAAAAATTAGAAACATTACTAGAAAAATGGGACACCTTATCTCCTAATTTTTATATGTGGTTCAAGAGACATTATGCAGATAATTTTAAATCACATGTCATCCAGTCTGTAAGGAATGTGGCTGGGCTTTCAAGATCAGAGTGCTACACAACAAATGATAATGAAAGCATGAATAGTGCCTTACAGTAGGTATGCGGAAAGAACAAGACACTTCCATCATTTCTTAAGAAACTGAAGGATTTCATAAAAACTCAGGAGAATCAAATTTCGTTGGCAATTGTTCAACAAGGACATCTAAGATTGAAAGAAGAATTCCAAAATCTTGAAGTTCCAATATCTACATGGGCAACATGGGATCCATCAGAGAGAAAAAAACACATTTCAAAAGTTAACAATTATATTGCAAAGGCAAAGGAAAGTTGTAGCCGTATATATACTCCTTTGGAGGTAACAAATGGTCTTAGTTCCTCACCAGACTCATGTGGTATTACAGATGTCCAGGAAAATATTATTAAGGACATTTGGGGAAAAGCAGAAAGATTATTACAAAAGGAATTCTCCATTGTTTCTATCCCTGAGTACCCAGATGCCAGAAGAGTTAGTAGTTTGTCCAATCCTAAAACATGCCATTTTGTGGAAATTTGTAGGAAGACAGGAAATATCAAATGTGAATGTCCTTTGAATAAACTTCACAAAATTTGCCATCATGTACTAGCGGTTGCAGAGAATGCTGGAGTATCGGATGATTATTTACAATGGAGACAAAAGAAGAAAACAACTCCCTCTCTATCACTAGCAGTAAATACCACTTTGCCAAAATCAGCTGGGCGAAAACCAAATGAAAAGAGAGGGTGGGCCAAGAAGAAAGCTACATGTACCAAACCATCCGACCTATCAGTCATTGACCCTTTCCAAGTGGACACTGAGAACAATTATATATTCCGATTTTTAGAAAATACCAGGATAATGGTGTGTTATGGTTTTGGAAAAAGATTTCGTTCATCAACTGCAGAAGTTCCTAATCCTCCATTTGACATAGTTCTTGCCAAAAAGGAGTATAGGAACTATGTCAACGAACTTGGCCAGCTTAAACTGTCACTCAGGCGGGAATTTGTCCATTACCATATTAACACACAGTGTATTTTGAAAAAAGATCTATTGTTCGATGGACAGAAAATTCTAGTTACACATAATGTAACAACAAGACTGAGTGAAGAACATCGTGAGTTCATTCAGGAGAGATTAGGTCTACAACTGTAAATCACTAATAATGTACCATGAAGGAAATACAGCGTTTTAATTCTGATCTATATGGTTATTTGTAAACTCTTCACATTGTACAAATCATGTTAACTAAGTGTTTTGTAAATTAGGATAAAATACCCTTATTTCTGTTGATTTTTCGCTTAACCCTAATGGTCACATTGACATTTGAATCATCCTTCACTATTTTTTTTTCATTTTTGTGAATATGTACATATGCTTGAATTATAGTCATTTTATATTTTAGATGTCGGACATTAACTCAAAAATGCTTTTACCAATTTGCAAGAAACTTTGGTGAATTGTTTATATCTATTGACGTGAGCTCCCTTTCGATTTTAATAAATTTCAGATTTATGTTTCCGAGTTATGGGGTTTTATTCATTAAAAAAAAGGGGGATTTTCCAGTTTTCGGACAATAACTCAAAAATGCTCAGCAGTTCTCATGAAACTTTGGTGAATTGTTTATATCTATTGACGTAAGCTCCCTTTCAATTTTTATAGATTTTAAATTTTATATTTCCTAGTTATGGGATTTTATTCATAAAAAGGGGTGATTTTCTAGTTTTCAGACAATACCTTTATTGCTTTGAGCAGTTTTCATTAAACTTTGGTGCCTGGTTAATATCTATTAAGATAACCTCCCTTTAATTATTCATAAATTTCTGATATGACATTTAGAAGTTATTGAACCTTATTTTTAGAAAATGTGACGGGCGTATCATGCGCTCATGGCGCAGCTGTTTATTCTTTTTTTTACTCATTTTTACATAGAAACTATGAACAGTGTAACTGATTTTTTTTTTCCAATTTCACTTGTGGTATTCTGATCACTATTTATCTAAATGATTAAATAACATGACACAATTTGTACTCAAAATGCCACTTGAAAGATATGTTTACAGACAGAATATAAAACAATATTAAAACATCTATAATCAATGTCATCCTTTCAATGTAACAAGTTAAGTATGCAGTCCAACACTGAACTGACACTTTTTTGTATATAAGTTTTGTTTCATCTGATAAGGTTTTCAGCTACAGCAGATGCATAAAGAACAGTCCTTATCAGTTTAATATAAATGTGTAATTATATTATGTCAATTATATTTAGTATTAAAAAAATAATATTCAACATTACATATTTTTTTTATTTTTTGTTTCTTGTTTCTGGTTTCTGATTTCTGGTTTCTTGGTTTCTGGTTTTGCTATTTACACATTCCCCAGTTCAACCGGCAATCAAAGAACTTTTTATCATAAAATATTTTTGATGTGATCAGTATAGTAGCAATACAGTCACTCAGTATAGTAGCAATACAGTCACTATGTTATATTTTTGTTATTTAATGTATATCACATATATTTCTCGCAGGGAACTGCCATGTAAATTCTGATTCCTTTGCTGAAATAATATCTATGCTTAACTGTGCTTAGAAAGAACAGAATAAATATCTTCAGATTTATATAAAAGAGGGACGAAAGATACCAAAGGGACAGTCAAACTCATAAATCTAATACAAACTGACAACGCCATGGCTAAAAATGAAAAAGACAAACAGAAAAACAATAGTACACATGACACAACATATAAAACTAAAGAATAAACAACACGAACCCCACCAAAAAGTAGGGGTGATCTCAGGTGCTCCGGAAGGGTAAGCAGATCCTGCTCCACATGCGGCACCCGTCGTGTTGCTTATGTGATTACAAATCCGGTAAATAGTCTAATTCGGTAGGTCAAATTCATGAAAGGGAAGGTGATTGTAGTTACGACGTAAGGAACATATCCGATATCATTTGTGAAATGGTTATTCCATAACGGTCAACCAACTCGTGATGGCGTCCGTAAAATTTACGAAGGGATGATTTCATTATATCTTAGGATCTATGGGTTCTGAGTCTCGATGATTGCCACATAAAAAAATCAGAATCCCCACTTTTGTGGTACTAATTTCGAGAACTCTATATCCAACGATTCTGACACAATTGCCATGGCAAGACTGTTGCAGACAAATTTGCTCCGTGATGACAAATTGATTGATTGATTGTTGGTTGCTTAACGTCCAGTGGCAAATATTTCATGCATATTCAGGACGAGAACAAGTTCACAATAAATTCAATAGATAGGTTGTTACAATAGAGGTCGTGTGGGATGATGGTAAGGAAAATTTGGACTGCCACGTTTTTGCGAAATTGAAGTATTAAAAGATGAGATCTTATTATATTTTAAATCTGACACAATTCCTTTTCATAATTAAAAAGTGAATAGCATTTTTATTTGGTCCTGTTATTGTCGATGTTGGTCATGTCATTATCAGAATTGGTCATGTCACGTTTGCTAAAGTTTCTTACCAACAATTTGTTTTCTTAAATCTATTTATCAAATGATGAAATCTTATTATATTTCAAATTTGAGACCAATCCTTTAAAAAATAAAAAAAGTAATTAGCATTTTTCATTTGGTCCGGTTATTCGGTCCAGTCGTTAGTGTACTTTATAATAGAAATATATCATACTGACATATAATAGAACAATATTATAATGACGGGATCTCTTAAAGTAGAGTCACGTTGTAAGAACAAAATAAATACAAAATGTCGCATATACAAAACAAGCCACTAAAAAATGAAAGCCAATACAAACTCATTGACGGGATGTATAAGTACCGAGCAACGTCAAACGGATATCGCTTAAAACCATTCAACAGCAAAAGTAATATCAATAATATAACAAAGATAAATGATAGATCAATATAACAAATTGTTAAGATGACAAACAACATAAGTACGCAGAATCTATTCACCAAAACTAATTTTTCCATCGATGGTTACAATTATTTGTGAAATCCCTTTTCATTTACCAGTAGCTTATTCCAATCCCTGACAAGAATTTTCCGTGCATGATTGAATTGACGTTTCTCGTTATCTGATGGAGATCAATTGTGAATCTTCAAATTTATTATCGGCCCTAAATAGAGATCCTGACTCTGTGCTTCGATAATATGTCTTAATGGTATTGTACCACTTGTCTGCAAATTCACCCCAAGGGTGACTGGGGTATAGAAATATGGTATATATGAGTAATTTCCAGTAGGTTCTCGAATGTCAATCGTCAACTACTTTCTATGTTGTTGTCTGCTTTCAAAGGAGAGTCTTGTCGTGTATATGACTGTTGTTTTTGTTGTTCCAAAATTTGGTCGGCTTCTATTCATAGTAGTCTGCCTCCCTATCGAGCTCGCTGGTACACGAAGTTATAGCATATCTTCTTAAATCTTTAACTAGGGCTGAAATGTGGTCTGTGTTAGATAAAACATTCATTAATCAATCTTTTATCACATCTATCAATTAGTCTGTCAACTTCAATATCATTTTCGTTGACCCAGCTATCCATGTTGAAGTTTATAGGTACTAAAGTCACAATTATATTTTGAGGTTGTGCACCTGGAACATTTGTGAATGGTTTAATCATTTCTGAGACCGAATCTGTATTTGTGTCCGACATTCTTTTCCTTAGTTTAAGACTTCGTCTATGCGTTTGATCAGTTACAGTGTTTATAGTGCGTAGGAAAATAGATACATGCATAACTATATATATATATAAATATAGAACAAAACGACTACTGTGTAGATGTATTGTAATGCAAATGTCTACGGTCAACCTTGTTGATGACTATTAAGTTCTTATCTCGTGTTTTTTAGCTCCTGATTTAGCATGTCCTCTTTTTCCTTTGGTGGGTTGCTATCTTCCAAACAGTCCAGTGTCACTATAATTTTCGGTAATTTATCCAAGTACCAAACTGCCTTTTGTAGGATTTCACTTTTCATATATTGATTATCAAAAGCTGCCTTTACAGAATTATCGAAATAAATAAAAAAAAATAATCGAAATACCTTCCTTACAATACATTCAATATTAAGAACAATAAATAATTGGCAAATTCATTTCTTGTTAAAAAAAATCCCTCGTCCGCCTCTAACCCATGGCATGTGAAGTTATGCTATTTTCTAGAAACTAGTCAAAAATTTATAAAGAAGTAATTATGTATCACGGCAATATAAAGTCTTGCAAGGTTCTTAATTTTGTAGACGTGATAGATTATCTATTAATTCTTGATATTTTCACAGGTTTTTCTGCTTTTTTTAACCTGGCTCATCATGCTCATCATGGTGTTCATCATACTTGATATATTATCTAATAATTCTTGATATTTTCAATTCAATAGCATATACTTACAACTCAGAGGTATCAGAACAGGTTTTCTGCTTTTTTGAAGCTGGCTCATCATGCTAATCATTGTGTTCATCATACATGTCATATATCTTTTTTTCTTTTCTGAGGGGGATTGGATGTTGTTTCTCTATATTTCTCTTTTATATTACAGATCTTTTAAGTAAAAAGATGAGCTGAAATGGCAACAAGCTAAAAAAGACGGATTTTCTCACTTTCGTTTCAGTTTCTAGACTAAACCAGTATCGGAGGTATATTGTGTGACAAAAAAGATGTCAAAACGGAATACATAGAACAGTGACGTCAGAGCCATAATAATGATCTGCGCATGCTCAAAAAATAAAAAATGGCTGCGCCCATAGATAAATAGATCTATCACATCAAATAAAATATAATACATTACAGAGAATGTCAGAACCAGTAAAAAAGGTATTCATTTACAAATTTAAATGTGGACGGAGAGTGGGGAGCTAATTATTTTACTTTTTATATCTGTATCGTTATTGGTAAATTTATAGCAACTTGAATGTTGAAAAAGGGGGAGGTTGTTGACATATTTATTTCTCTACTTCTTCTATTTCTACTCTGTGATGACCGCCTTCAACTTACTGAAGATTGTGTAATCTGGACAACGCATGTCCAAGTGAAGCCATAATATGTCAATAGGTGAAACCTATGTTGCGAGCGATAAAAAAATATTCCCATTCTATTTTTAGTTGTTAGATTCAGATTTTGATCACCATAGGCTTGATATGTCTGTGAAGCAGGCACTTATGGTAAAGGTATCAAATTAAAGAACGATAACTCTTTCCATATGACCCATCTGAAAAGTTTCATCGCTCTCGTATAATCTTGTACGATTAATTTCAATACCGTAAGCGGTATATAATTTTACTTGCGACAACGAAAATATTTCACCAGGATTCCAGGTTAACAAGATCATATATGCATTGTAATTAAAGTAAAGGACGTGCATGTCTTACTTTTCTAAATTTTAGAAACTTTAATAGCAGTTCAAACACAATCAACAGCGGGTCAATTCCGTATTCGCTGGCATTTCAGGTAGCGCCTGTCTCATATTATTGGTATTTGCTATACCACCAACCTGTTAAAAGGACACATTTTGTCACATAGAACAGATTCATGTATACCTATACCACCCACCTGTTACATGGACATTTTTTGTCACATAGAACAGATACATGTATACCTATTACACCCAACTGTTACATGGACATTTTTGTTACATAGAACAGATACATGTATACCTATATACCACCTACCTGTTACATGGACATTTTTTGTCACATAGAACAGATACATGTATACCTATTACACCCACCTGTTACATGGACATTTTTTGTCACATAGAACAGATAAATGTATACCTATACCACCCACCTGTTACATGGACATTTTTTGTCACATAGAACAGATACATATATACATTGCTGTACCTATACCACCCATCTGTTACATGGACATTTTTTGTCACATAGAACAGATACATGTATACCTATACCACCCATCTGTTACATGGACATTTTTTGTCACATACAACAGATACATGTATACCTATACCACCTACCTGTTACATGGACATTTTTTGTCACATAGAACAGATACATGTATACCTATACCACCCACCTTTTACATGGACATCTTTTGTCACATAGAACAGATACATGTATACCTATACCACCCACCTGTTACATGTACATGGACATCTTTTGTCACATAGAACAGATACATGTATACCTATACCACCCATCTGTTACATGGACATTTTTTGTCACATAGAACAGATACATGTATACCTATAACAGCCACCTGTTTCATGGACATGTTTTGTCACATAGAACAGATACATGTATACATTTATGTACCTATACCACCCATCTGTTACATGGACATTTTTTGTCACACAGAACAGATACATGTTTACCTATACCACCCACCTGTTACATAGACATTTTTTAGCACATAGAACAGATACATGTATACCAATACTACCCATCTGTTACATGGACATTTTTAGTCACATAGAACAAATAAATATTTACCTATACCACCCATCTGTTATATGGACATTTTTTGTCACATTGAACAGATACATGTATACCTATACCACACACCAGTTACATGGACATATTTCGTCACATTGAACAGATACATGTATACCTATACCACCCACCTGTTACATGGACATTTTTTGTCACATAGAACAGATACATGTATACCTATACCATCCACCTGTTTCATGGACATGTTTTGTCACATAGAACAGATACATGTATACCTATACCACCCACCTGTTACATGGACATTTTTTGTCACATAGAACAGATACATGTATACGAATACCAACCACCTGTTTCATGGACATGTTTTGTCACATAGAACAGATACATGTATACCTATTACACCCACCTGTTACATGGACATTGTTGTCACATAGAACAGATAAATGTATATCTATTACACCCACCTGTTACATGGACATCTTTCATCACATAAAACAGATTCATGTATACCTATACCACCCACCTATTACATGGACATGTTTTAGTCACATTGAACAGATAAATGTATACCAATACTACCCACCTGTTACACGAACACTTTTTGTCACATTGAACTGAAACATTTTTACATTGTACCTATACCATCCATCTGTTACATAGACATTTTTTGTCACATAGAACTGAAACATGTATGCATAATGTGCTTTTTTTTATTACAGAATATACAGGCCAGGAGCCAAAAAAGAAAAAAAGGAAAGACAATATGATCTGCTTGCTAAGAGAGTATACAATACTATTTAATTTTTTTGAATGATATTATAATATTAATCGAACAAAGCTTGTTTAGTGAATTAAAAAATCTTACAGAGTTGAAAAATTTAACTTGAGAGCAATTCAAAAACGGAGCAAAAACAATAAGTCTCCCAAAGTTCGTTTTGGGCGACTTAATAATTGAGTACGGTATATATTGGTAGACTGAAGATGAAATTAAATTGCATGATTAGTGGATCATGCAATTTGATATATATAGAAATTCTATAAAAATAAAGTTCCATGAAATAAATTGTAGACACACTATGCAGAATTACCAAACTGACTTGACAATTGGTATTTGCTGCTTGTCCCCTGAACACTAGGCATTATGGAGCTAAAGCCAATACCTTTCTGCATGGAGTCAGAATAATGTGGCATTGTAACTGATTCCTCATGAGCTACTTAAAATGATCAGAAGTTGTGTGTAAATTTTTACTTATTTTCACGGATAGAACAAAATTGCTAAAATAAATTCTGCCAATTTAAAATGCACATGCAAAGGTATTAATAAAAGTTTTGAATCCGCAAAAAATATTTGGTATACCTTATTCAATGAAAATCAATCAATCCATGTTGGGTGTTGTCTAAGCATTACAGGAGGTGGTAATAACAACAAATATTTTGCCCAAAAAGATCTGGATTGATCATGTTGATTAACACTCATTGTTTTTTTTTTTTTAATATTAATTATAGGCACGAAATTGGTTTGATGAGGGTCCAGCACCACCCAATTTCTGTATGTTTTATCTTCAGAAAGGTGTGATAACGTCAGAAGGTAATGTTAAATAATGAATGGAAACTTGGAATGTGTCAAAATTACAACAACCTGACCAAAATATAAAATATGTTTAACATTCTAATTGTTTACCCAAGATGGGTTGTTTTCCTCCAGGTCCTTAGCCCGAGAGAAAACAACTTTTCAAGGGTAAATAATTTGAATGTTTGCTTAGTATGACAATAAATGTTTTATTATACTAAACATACATTTAAGAATGATTATAGGGCAATTGTCGGTAAAGTTTATAAACTCATGACACAAAGCCATGGATAAGTAAAGAACTTTTTTTTTCAACAGAAAGCATTTGGTAAAAATGAATCTTTTTGTTGTGCAAGGTTATTAAAATGATTATTATTTGCGTTCTTAATAAATTGGAAATTTCAATTAACTATATTTCAGTTTTAAAATCACATCAATTACTGTCTGTGGAACATCTTGGTTTTAATGATGTCAAAGTAAACCTCAGAGTCGTCAGCCATGAGACATAACAATTGTCAATCGGAAATTGAAAAAAAAACAACAGAATTGTCTTATTAAAGTATATATATATGTAAGGTATAATAATATCCTTTACTAATATTTAGATTCCAAATACTTTTAAGTGACCAGAAAATAATTATCTCTTCTGAGAATATTTTTATGCTCACAAGAAATAGAATCAGTAAGAAAGTTAGAGCATTTCACCTTATTTTCTTATACAGATTTTACCCCTTTTGCCAGTTTCATACAAAACAAACTGTTTTTATAATTGTACAAAATGTATTACAGGACCACCTCATATGAGAGACTTTTTTAGTGACCCTCAAGTGCTAGAAAAGTTCAAGGAAGTTGCATTAAATCGCAATATCAGCTTTCAACCAGCAGGTAAACAAAATAAGTAAATTGTTTAAAAGCATATTTGCTATTTACTTCATTTCTTATGCAGTTTTTAATATGTCTAAGACAGGACTTGTATGGTATACTGTCCATTAATACTTTTGATAACTAATGTTATCTTTTGCCATGTTTACAAATTGTATCCCTTTCAATTTTTAATTGTTTTGCTAAATCCTACAATTTGAATTATTTATCACATGTTAAGATTTATTTAGAAATGGTCATGCCAATGTTATAACACTAGACAATGCTTGATGAAAAGAATTATAAATTGTGATTTTCCATTTGTCTTTTTTTTATTCTCCAGAACCTGATAGACATGAACTGATGGAGAGTGAAGATGACACACTAGGAATGCCATATGCAGACCCTTTATTATATACTTGGGATGCTATGGTATTCCTAGTGCCAGCCTTATTGGCAAAAGTAGGAAGAAAAGGTATACCAGTATAATAATTTTAGTAAATAAATGGTTTTAAAAAATACCTCATTAGATTTTAACTGCAACTGTTACCAGTGAAAACCTCATTCTCCATGACTTCACAAATCAATTACATCATTGACATTGAAAGTCATTAATAGTAGTGACACATTCATTCTGTTTCAGAACCCTATGCTGTGTTAAATATTTAATAACAATCCAAATTCAGAGCTGTATCAAGCAAATCAAGTTTGAACGTAGTGTAGTAAATATGCCATAATGGGATGGGGATATCTTCATTTGTATTGGAATCACAGTAAACTTTCAGGGCCTGGCCCAGTGTTTTATTTTAGTAAATTTTATCTGTAAAATTGCAGGAAAGAATGCATACAATGTTAATAACAAACCAACCTGGTGGCCAGAACAGTTGCGATTTTGTTCGCCCAACAGTTCTACAGCAGGTAACTACTCACATTGATATTTCATTTGTCAAGATTTTGAACCTTAATTTTTGGGGTGTTATTTATATTAGTTTTAGATAGTAGGTTCAAGATGTTATTTATTTATTGAATTCTAATCTTATTCTTTATTCTTTATAAACTGTTATGATATTTCTTTGTATAATTCATATGACATTAAAACAAGTGACAACATTACAACAGATTTATCCATCTATATTTCATATTTAAATATTTATGAAAGTTGAATGATAAATGTTTATTTTCATCTAGATTCAAAAAGACTGAACGTTGCAGAAATGAGAAGTGTCATCAGCTCATTTCTCATCAACTGCAAAAACATGTATAAAATGTGTGTTCTGAGTATAAAATTGAATTTTCATGTTGACTGCTATTTTCTGTTATTTTTATTTCTGCATGAACATTTTATTATGACCGTTAAGAATTTACTTTATTTTAATTTTGTGTAATTATTTACATGTTAGTTTTTTATTTATTTTATTTCATCATTAAATATACAACACAGATATTAAAATATTTGTAATTCATCAATTACAATTTTCTTAGTAAAGTACTGAAATTGATTAGGTATAAAAAGAAAAGGTCATATTTGTTTGTTCTGGTAGGTTACATAAATAACACTGTCAGAAATAAATAAACTTCTGAACAGAGTATATACAATTGTAAATATTGTTATTTTACCCCTTACAATAAGATTATGGAAGTTAGAATTTAAAAAAAAATATCCTGTACATCCTCACTTTGATTGTGCCGTACTTTTTTTCCATTATTATTTTAAGTAGACTTATGGTGGCACCTAACACATTGACATGGCTAAATTTATTTTGAAAAAAAAATGAAATTTTTTTTGACAAAGATATAAAAGTTTCAAGAAATTTTAACAACACAATTTAATGGAATAATTTCATTTGATATATAGCAGTTTGTAAAACACTATTGTTGATCAATGAGAAATTAAATTCCTCTTTACTTATAGTATGTGATTATATCTGTAAGCAGAGGGCATGCTGTCAGAATTAAACGTTCACTATTTAATACATACTTAAGTATTTTTTTTTTTAATTAAATCTTTTGACTGTTTAGTGATCTCTACAGTTGTCCATATTTGAGGATTGATTTATTGTTATTTAAACTTATTTTTTTCAGCGCAAGTCTGAATTGAATTATGTGATATATTTTCATGCCCTGCTACAATAGAAGAGGGCATTGCATAAATATAGAAAAACAATTTTACTCAAATCATTTATATTATTGACAATTGTTTTAATCTAATCTCTATTTTATTTCTGTTTTTAGAGTTGACAGTGGCCAAACAGAAAATGACGGAATGACAGCTTCATAGACTGACAGGGGGGCAGACAATTTGACAGACATTGACAGGGGGACAGACACTGACAGGGGGACAGACACTGACAGGGGGATAGACACTGACAGGGGGACTGACACTGACAGGGGGACTGACACTGACAGGGGGACAGACACTGATAGGGGGACTGACACTGACAGGGGGACAGACACTGACAGGGGGACTGACATTGACGGGACAGACACTGACAGGGGACAGACACTGACAGGGGGACTGACACTACGACAGATAAACAGACTTAAATGGAATGACAGACATTGAGACAGACAAAGACATGACAGACAGTGGAAGATTTGACACATACAATCAGAAAGTTGTAAGATGTAATTTTTTTCATAGATTTAGATTAAAGTCACTTTGCCGGAGAACTATGCAACTATTATATTGTAATATTCCAAAATGTCTAAATGAATTGTGATATAGGTTACAAAATGGTGGTTGTGTGAAATCCCTTTCCTTTAAGCTTTTAAATGCTTATAAAAATTTACACAAGTCACATATGTGTTCTTATTAAAAATATACTCTTCTTAGAGGAGTGGATTGTTTGTTTAAAAAGCTTTAAAAAACAGACTTTAAATTTTTAGAAATGTTGCCTCTCTGTGGCATGTAAAGAATTTATATTTGTATCTGGCCTATAATCTGGGTGTTTAACAATTATTCAGTATTATCATCATAGATTTAGTTTCTCTAATATTTTTATTCAGATGCCCAGGATATGGTATTTTTGAATAAGAAAAAAGAAAAGGATTTTCTATTTACATGTTGTGAAGGCATTTCAATCAGCCTTCACAGCTTGTACTCAATCAGGGACAAACTGGAAGATGAGGTAAATTCTTTATATCTTTATTGAATGATTATATCTTTAAATAAATCATCAAGTCTTATTTTTTTAAGATGCTTTAAATGTTCGAGTGATTGCTTTACTTCTTTTGTTTTTAGAAAATAAAAATAAAAGAATATATTTGAACCTCTCTCAAGATACATCCGTAAGTTCATTTTTATGCCCTATCTACAACAAAAGACGGTAATTATGTTAGGTTCAGTTCGTTCAGAACCTGGTTAATGTTTCTAGTGAAGAGAGATAAGAATGCAATTGTTGTTGCTAAATAATTGTACCTATAATGTGGACTGTATAATTTACCAGCCACTGAACATCAAAAAAGATATAGCAAATGGGTTTTCAGTGTATTGTGGACACATTTTCTTTTCTTCATTATAAGAGTTATATAAGATATGATATATGTCACCAATATATGGTAGCTTTATACTTTTTGTCACATGTCTATTTTCAGATAATTGATAGTTACATGCTAACGTTGTTGCGAAAGAATGCAGTAAGTATCTTTAATATCAATTATGTCTTCAAATTCTTTATTTGAAAATACACAAAAAACTCCATGGATGGTAAAAAACTAAAGAGATCAAAATAAAACAATTACGAAGTATGCAAACATATACAACATGTTACCACCAAAATTACTTTTATGTCAAAAGAAAACTTCCGTAAATTATAAACATGAACATATTATCAGTTATGATCTGACACCAGTTACCAAACTTTACTATAGTAAGCAAATCATTTAACTTCAAACTCAGAAAAAAAGGTAGAAGCTATTCTGATCGACTTGATATATTTGGAGAAAATCAAAACATGCTCAGAAAAATAACTGTTGACCTAATTATTCTATTTAATAGTAACCATCATCCTTAGTTAGAAATGATAAGTCTTTTATTTGTGTGCGTCTTGTAAAAATAAATAACTTGGTTAGAAAATTGACAAGCTTTTGCAGAAATACCAATCAGTTATAAAAAAATAATTACAGAACAAACAGTGCATTTACATATAATTATCAGACATAGAATGTGTTCAGATTAACTAAATTGTTTTTGTAATATATGTATGTACAAGTTATGTAAATAATCAGACATTTATGTCTTCACCTTTTTTTTTAGTCTAAAATTGAATATCTTAATTGTGCCTTGCTGTCAATGATATTGAGCAAGAGACACCAGCATGTGGTTTCTGATGTAAGTTGTCTTAACATATATGAATACTGTGGTTATATCCATTATTGAAATATCCTAATTGAATTAATTTACTTCAATAAATGAAGTATTTTTTTAATTGTGGAAAGAACATTTTGTTTTGAAAATTTAGAGTTGTGAAGTACAAATAAAATACAAAATTAAGAAAGATTCCTTTACTAACATAATGTAGGTAAAACATATAATAATAAAAGTAATAAGAGCATCCTATGCACATTGCATTTTTGTTTTTGTTCCTGTTTCATTTACACGCTCGAAATTAATAATTATGTGCAAGTTTTAAGAAATATTTAGAATCACTTAATAGGAATATACCATTTTTTCTAACAGTTCAAAAATGCTTACATTATCATCTTAACATGCTTTTATTGAATTTATTGCATTGTCTGATGTATTTTTTTTGTAGTGAGACATAGCTTCTGACGAATGTATAGGGGTATACAATGTTGGGAGGAGACATTGGATTTTAATTGTAAGCTTTTTAGAAAGTAATATTTAAACAAATTGTTTATTTTTTCGATGTTGATCATGTTGATTACAAGAGTTTTCACATTAATTCAGACTTATTTTTCTATTTTCTTGATAAGCTTAACATAATGCTATCATGAAATATCAGCTTTGAGCCATAATAAAACAATTTCTGCAAGTGAGTGAATGCTTTATGTTTTGTAGAACAGTTGATATTTCAATATATCAATATGCAGAATACCTGATAAATAGTTGATTGGATTTGATTTAAGGAGATTTTTGGGTCAAATCTTACTGAAGATTTTGTAGCCATCCACGAAAAAGTAATAAATCCGGCTGAACAGTGTGACGTCCTTAATAACGCTAGCTAAAACATTGTGAAGTCGCTTATAACTCTGTCTGAGATGTTACAGACATGATACAGAATTTCCGTATGAGCTGAGCAGGGTGATATCAGCATGGGAAAATCCGATATACAATGATTTTTTTCACTGAAAAAATGTTATACATTAAAGCAAAACAGTACATTTAATGAACTTTTTCAGAAAATATGAAATTTTATTGAAATTCCTACTTTAAAGATTATCATAGTTATATTCACAAAGTATATGATAGCTAAATTTTTATATCATGATAAACATAATTGCTGTGATTAATTCATTTTATTTTAATTTTGCTTTCAGATAATTAAAATGATAACCAAGGAGTTTATTATAATGGACCCTCTTGGTGAAAGCAACTTACCCATGAAAGACTTGTTTGCAGGATGGATGTAAGTTGGTGATAATATGGTAAAAGCAAAATTCTTCTGTAGACATGCCAATTGGGAGCAAAATATTATTGTAGTTAAAAAAGAAGATTTTTAAAATGTTTCCGCCATTGGCTTCTTCAGTTCACAGGTAGGATATATGTGAGGTATGCAATATCAAAGAAAATGAAAGCGATAATAATTGGAGATAAGACATTTAGCTTTAAAAATATATCCATGGATGGATCCAACTTTTGAACCTTGTCTATCGATTACACTATAAAAATGTGAGCGGTATGTGTATATAGGAGAAACTGAAAGGACTTTGAATGACAGAACAAAGAACACTTTCCTGACATTAAAAATAACAGAGAAAATGAACATACACAAATATATTCAGATAAATAATCCAAAATCTTTCTCGTCATACTCTTTTCACATATATTTGTGTATGTTCATTTGTACATATTTTCATATTTGCACACATTAATGTTTTTATAAATTTACAAGATGTCATATGCTATGTTTCTTTTCAATGTCATAAACGAATTGTGCAAAACATCGGGAAATGACTCATTTGAAGGACATATATATTCAACCGATGATGACGTATATGTCCTTAGCGCATTCTGCCGCAATGGACATATGTGTCCTAAGTACTGGCAAAGGGTTAAAATAGTATATATGTATGTTTATGATGTTGCACAAATATATGCAGCCATTAAAAAATATATATATTTATTTTTACAGAAACCACTTGAAATTGAAATCTGCTCACCAATCAACAGCTCAAATGTGGAATGTTACAACTGTGCCCCATTTCAAACAACAAGACAGCAATTCTTGTGGAGTATTCTGTATAATGGTTTGTATTTTTTTTTATAGTTCAATTTCGAATGGATAGTTTTTAAAATACTTTTATAAATACTTCTTTCAACCAATAGTCAGTTATTAAACTTACAAGTTGAGGATCAGAAATGTTGAATGTTGAAAAAAAATTATTTCAAACACTGTATTTCAACACTGTTTATATTATCTATAAAAATAAGAAGATGCAGTATGAGTGCCAATGAGACAACTCTCCATCCAAGTCACAATGTATAAAAAGTTAATAGTTATAGGTCAAAGTACGGTCTTCAAAACGGAGTTTAAACTCACACTCCGCAGTAAGCTATAAAGGGCCCCAAAATAACCAGTAAACACAATTCAAACAGAAAAACCAACGGTCTAATCTATTTACAAAACGAGAAACGAGAAACAGATATGAAACATACCAACAAACAACAAGCACTGAACAACAGGTTCCTGACTTAGGACAGGTGCATATAATATATGCAGTGGGTTTGAACGTTTTAACTGGCGCCAACCTTCACCCTAACCTGAGACAGTGGTTTAACAATACGACATAAAAGGACACACTACAAAAACTAATTGGAAAAAGCTTAAAACTCATTGAAGTATGAATACTGACAGATTTTTAGACCAAAGTTTGATCATGAAAAGCAAAATATCAAATAGTTAAATTATAAACCACAGAAAAATACTAATGCCAAATCCAGCAAGAAATGATTACATGATTAAAGTTTTCCAACATAAACACTGTATTGTTATCTTGTATCTTAATATTATTTCAGTTTGCAGAAAAATTCATTCAAAGTAATCACCAATTTGAACCGTGCCAAGATCTCGTCATGACATATCGTCATGACATTTTGAGGACCATTGTGGAAAATCCAGGTAGATTAAAGGGAAACTTCGCAAAAAAATCAAAAATTGATATTATGTTTATTCTGTATAAAAATGCTCAAATTCATAGGTATTAAAGTTTTATTCTGCTAAATAAGAGATCACCATCGATTTTAAATTTAGTGAATTAATTCTCTCCGGTCGGCCATTTTGTCACCTTGTCCGATTTGCAGTCGCGATATGTCTAAGGACCAGAACTACAGTAACCCGATGTAGTCGTAATTGCGTGTCGATATCTCGTCAATCGTACGGTTGTTTTATCCGACTAGTTAACTTGATACGGATTTTTTTTTTTTTTTAATAACCATGATCTGTTATTTTAAGACTGATAATATAGGAATTAGTGAAAAGGTCAAAATTTCAAATCATAAATAAGTCTTCCGTGAAACTTGAATTGTTTTCGGCAATCTAATTAGTTCATAATTCTTTTATGTAATAAACTTTATTCAAATAAATTAGGATCTTCGCTCCACTGATCACCCGCATGGCTAAAGGTATTACTCCCAAAGGTATTGTAGGGGGTGTGAGGTGACACGTCCAGGTATTCAAGCGATTTCCTGTCGAGTTTGCAAATTCATGCATCGTTTCACTTCTTAGTGTATTGATAAGTGTACACGGCCGATAACTTATAACTTTCCATTTTGAACTATTAGGTGTATAATATACATCTCTATCTTGCGTGTCCGAAAGTGATATAATATATAGTCATTACTAAACATATACGCTTGTTTATGAATAACATTTCTGGTTAAAAGAAAAATATTTATAAAAATATAAATAATACCAAAAAAAAAAACCAGATCTGATGAAATAAAAAAAAAAATCCAAGAGTAAATTTGGTAAAATGTAATATATACTCGTTGTCAATGGTGAAGGACAGATTGGAACATACCAGAAATATATTGATTTAAAAAAAGGTACGCACTAGTCGACCATTCGTATATACGCCTGGATTATAAGTTACGGAACTATAGCGCAAATTAAAATATATACATTTATACATAGAACATAAGAAAGAATAATATATGTTGCGTAAATTGGGGTAAAAGTTTTGTAAAATGAAAAGTCCACGTATGCCAACAGTAAGTAATCATCAAATGTCGATAGATTATTGTATACCAAACGAAGAAGGAGAAGAAGAAGAGATTTAAACACAGGTCGATATACATGTATAACTTTATTTGGCTCATCGAAGTTATGGACATTTATAATTCAATTAGATTGTTCTCGAAAAAAGGAAGAAATTCTTCTTCGTCACAATTGTTCCAAAATGCATACGCCACTGGAAGTACACTTATACCGAGGGATGTGAATATTTTCCGGGAAAACTATAGAGTATCAAAGTTTCAAACCAATTTCGGGATTTATTTTTTCTCTAGATATTCAATGACAGCAATTTAAAGAAACTGCTTGTCCGCTTTAGTGGTATTCTTGCCAGTTGATTGATTGATTGATTGTTGGTTGCTTAACGTCCAGTGGCAAATATTTCATGCATATTCAGGACGAGAACAAATTCACAATAAATACAATAGGTAGGTTGTTGTAATAGAGGCCATTTAGGATGATGGTCGGGGAAATTTGGACTGCCACTGGAAAATGAGGGTATATTGGATAGGGACAGAAATTTTGCCTTGCAACAGGCCACCTACGGACCCCTCAAAGAGTTATTGCAAGGGTTCTTAACGTGCAAAGAGCGTGGCACTCTCCTTACACGAGGCATCGGATTTAACGTCCCCTTCTGACGGACGTGACTGCGAACTTGATACATCCCGCACAGTCAAACGGACGCCCCACTTCGGCAAGCGTTTTACTGCCGGTCGGGAGAAGACCAAGTGACCATATTTCTATACCCCAGTCACCCTTGGGTTTCTTGCCAGTTGAAACAGACTTATAATTACATTAAAAAATAGGGAAGGATGACATTAAATTCGTTGTCTTTTTTTATACATCGTTGGTCAAATAGCTAAAGTATTATATATAGTTACGGTGTGAGACGAAGAGTATTTTAAGAAGGACATATTCCCGATTATGTATAAATTTTGTTGATGTTTTTCACACTTGAAAAGCATATCTGTTCGTAATTTGTCGATTCCATTCCAATTAGATCCTTTAATTTCCTGTCAATTTTTTTAAACATTTTTCTTTTTAAATATCTGAAGTCTTCATGTGTTGTCAGATTTAAAATATTTTGATGAGCACATTAATTTCTAAATAGGTAATTAAAGATCACTTTGGATGGACTGAAATTTATAATTGCAATTGTTAATGATCTGTTTGAAATATTTAAGGCTGCCGATCCTTATTTGAAATAGTACAATTTTTAGTTCATAAACTCGTGTTTAGAAGGCTATTTTTATTTATAAATTCTTCAATTAAAATAATTCAGTGTTTTATCGTTACTAAAGTAATCAAAAGTCATAATTCATTAAAAAGTGATCTTATGCAAAATATAAAAATATACACAGTTATTGTGCGATCTTATTATTCCCGTTAATTAATTTTAATTTTTTTGTTTACATTCATGTGTCTGAAATTTTGTCGGAGTCCCGTTTACAATTATGTTGTTCACACCTGAATGCCAGTGAACCGTGACGCCTAGATTTCACTGAATGAGGATCAAAGGATTAGAATTACATAATGCTAATCTTTTAATTACCTTGAGTTAACCTACGCATTCAACATTCTTTAGGTGTCACAAAACAATACACATTTTATTTCCACCGTACAAGCAAGTGAAAATGTTTGCTGTAATGAAGCAAAAACGTCAGAATACAAACATGTATTTTTAATACACTATTGATCATGTCAATTTCATATGTTTGTTTAAAGTATTTGTACAAAACAAATCATAAAAATGTTCTATGTATGAATTAATTTTATTATTAAAATTCGTTTTAAAATATCCACACGATCTAATTTTAAAAGTTGCATGGCTATCACTTATTTTTCGTTGGTTAATAGCTACACCAAAAGTCGTCGATGCGCTTTAAATCGCGTAATTAGATTGTTAACGAACAAGACTTAAATGAGATATTTTCACTCCCGGCATGCATCAAAGACTTAAACTACGTCACATAAGTCAGGAAGCTTCAAGAAATAAAATTAATAATTCCCAATTTTCTTCTTTATTAGATTTCATATCAAAATAAAACTTGGTGAATATGTTTTTTATGGTATTATGAACATAATAAGATGATAAGTGAAAAATCGCGAATTATCCCTTTAATGTTATGTTGTTATTTGTATTGTAACAAACCATTGAAGAACAGACATTGTTATTACAACTGTTATTGTTTATAGTAAGATTTTAATAATCTATATGTGAAGGATTTTAAAAACTAATTTTATGCCCCACCTACAATAGTAGAGGGGCATTATGTCTTCTTGTCTGTGTGTCAGTCCGCTCATTCGTCAATCTGTCCCATGTCAGGTTAAAAGTTTTGGTCAAGGTGGTTTTGGCTAAAGTTGTAGTCCAATTAATTTGAAACTTGCTAGATATGATATTTCTAATTTTAATGTCAAATTAGAGTTTTTACCCCAATTTCATGGTCCACTGAACATAGAAAATGATAGTGTGAGTGGGGCATCCATGTACTATGGACAAATTCTGGTTGTTTTTTTTTTAATTTTTGAAAGTCCTATACTTTTACAAGATAGTTTTGATTGCATGCAACTTTTTTTTAAATTATTTTTATATTATTTTATGTTACAGATGTCACTTCAATGTTGAAATATTGCCGGATTTGTATGAGGGAGGAGCCTCGGGGGAAAAAAGGGAACGGCATTGATTGGGTAATATAATGTGTATGATATAGTGTCTCATAAGTCTATTAAGGCTGGGTATTGGCTATTGTTATTTGCTTTGTTATGTAAATATGTTTCTGTTATATTATAAATCTATATTTGACACTTTAATAAACTATTATTTATCTTTATCTTACCATCTATAATAACTGTCTATTACAATCTTTTATGATTTTTAAATCTATTCTTTGATAAAAGACAGACTCTATGTTTAGGAAAAGAGAAACAGTTCAAAATGTCTAGGATGCTTAAATATTAACTTGTTTCACATTAAATGTTAAGGATGCTTAAATATATTTAACTGCATGCATATGCACATTAAATGTTTAGGATGTTTGAATATATTTAAATGTATGCACATTATATGTTTAGAATGCTTAAATATATTTCACTTTTTGCACATTTAATTTTTCTAGATGCTTGAATTTTTATGTTATACTTTCAGGTAGGGTGTGAAAAATGTGCCACATATTGGTGTCACTTTCAATGCATGAGAAGATCAGGCACACTGTCAGAGTTTTAATCAACAAAATGGTTGTGTAGATTTTGTGTGATTTAAAAACTTATGTAAAAACCTGTTTTGTTTAAATAGGATATGATCTTACTTTAGATTCTTTGAAATATGTTTTTAGGATTCATTTTTGCTCACCTTTCCTAAAAGGAAATGTGAGCTTTTGCTATCACTTGGCGTCCATCGTCTTCGTGGTCCGTCGTCGTCGTTGTAAATTATTTCAAAGATCTTCTCCTCTGAAACTACTGAACCAATAACAACCAAACTTAAGGTATCCGACCCATAATAAAGATTTACGGAAAATTTTCCGGAGTTTACCGAGGTGTAAATTTTTTCAACACCTCGGTATTTTCCGCCTAGTAAGCGAAAGTATAGTTATTATTTTTAAAATGACGATTAAAATATCAGAAAGGCTTAATTGAAGTATATTTTCATTAACTATAGAGTAAACGCTCATTTTTTCTATAAATTGCTCAATTTTGACAATCCGGAAACAGAAGTTATGGTAAACAAATATGGACGACAAGACAGACGAAGGCGTTTTACCCAAAATAGTACGCCGATTTAAGTCTCTTCGTCTTATCGTGATGCGGAAATAATGTGTGCAGTTTGGATGCAACTGGTTGTCAAATATGTTTTACTGGCATAGGAAGATTAGTTGATAGAAGGAATGTAAACACATCACGCACTTGTCCTTTTCATCTGGCGATCTGCTCTGGGAGACGGTTTGAATGGATCGTTCATTTTTATGTTTTAAAGTTCTGTATTCATATGTTAAGTGTATATCTGGATGGAATTGAACCGACTTTCTTATGGTTCCTAACATGGAGAACCTAGTAAACCAAAGGCCAAGCTGAGTGATGCCAAGCTTCAGTGTAAAACTTTGAGCAGGTGCCAGGTAATTTGCATTTACAAATCCAAACATTTTAAAACTTGAGCTGGACAACATTGTTATGTTAATTATGCCCCACGACACCAGCTTGTCTGGCAAAACAGCCGTTAGATGTCATAGTAATCTAAACTACAGATACATGTATGAAAAAAATGATTATTTAAAAAATAATCCAGGTCGGTCAGTTTATATGTTTGTAATAATTTAGGAACAAACACCCAAGTCAAGGCAAAAACAAATACAAACATATTGATAACAATTGCAAGAAAGCATTAAACAAAAGTGCAGTAGAACTAAATAGGAAAACATGCATGCTATCAGACAATTGAGGGATTCAAGCCAAGGCTACCCTTCAACATGTTCAAAAGTTGAATTGCCATTGTACACATACAATGTACATGTATGATCATCATGTAGCATGAACCATCAATGGCTGTTAAACTTGTCACATTGACACAGACACTGCCACAACACTAATTAATTGATACATGTATATACTAGCATGACTATAGTAATATATATTTGATAATATCCATCTAAACATGCTAAAAATCATCTGATAATTTAATCAGTATTTAATTAAAAGTCAAATGCTCATGTACATGATGTAGGATACAAAGAAACATAAATAAAGAGCAAACAAACAATTGACCGTTCATACATGTATATATCTGGGAGTTTTTTCTGTTTAATTTCTATGAATGTAAGAAGAAGTTAATACTTTACATGTACAAAACAATGTACGTGTACTTCCCATTTTAATCTGATATCCATACTATAATTAATTTTTTTTATACAATAACTAGTCGAACAATTTAAATACAGACAAATATTCAACGACTGAGTGAATAAGACACAAGTTCACCAAGGTGCATTTTCCCTGAGTAAATTTTTAGCGTTGTAAGGTCACAAGTTGTAAAGCTTTTCAATATTTGAATTCTTTGATTATTTATTCTTTTTATTACATCATGTACATGTACATTGGCAAATAGCATTTTTACAACAAATATTATTCTATTATAAAGTGTATGTGTTTTTTAATATATGTCCAGTTTTCCCTTTATTATATTTGGTAAGAAAATTTGTATTATAAACTAACAAACATCATTTGTACATACATACATGTACAAATGATGTACATTGTACTGCTACATATATACATTCCTTATCTATGTGCTATCAAAATGAAGAACATTTTTGTAACAGAAATTTATATTTCATTTTTTAGAGAAACCATCCTTGTTAAAGATGTGACATTAATCCCTCCAAACCTACAAAACACAATAGATAAGGTAAGTTGCAGATTATCTGAGATATTTTTGATTATCATCCCAAGAAATGTAGCATACATGTATTACTCTTCTTTCATTTATATGATAATGAAGATACATGTATCTTGTAATCTGTCACTGTTAATTTAAATGTACATTAGGGAGCAGTAAATAATCAAAACATGATACATGTATAAAGACTAATGGTGTGTATTTTCATTAGATAATACACAGGTTTTTTTTGTGTTCAGATTGATAGCAATTTTGTTGTCAATTGTTGTAGTGTCATTGATAAATGAATGAAATAAATGGTTGTACCTAAAATTATTTGAAACATGTCTGAACTTAACTTATATATAGATACAAATTACATTGTATTATAACCAATTATTATTTACATTTGTATATCTATAATATGTACATGTACATGATCAATGTATCAATGATGACAAGGAACTTTTTAATTAAATTTCAGAGATGCTAATTAACCTTGTTAATGACTGTGGAGAACTTGTGCTACATTTACCTAATACACAGACAAACACAAATGGGCATACATGTAGGTAATAAATAGAGCAGTTTTCTAAGATTCATGTTCATGTTTATTGTTATATCATGTATATTATGCCTTGTCTTTAAAAAATATAGATATGAAACATGAACACATATGTACATGTTCCATGTTTACATGTATAAGAGAGTTATTTAACCTGTTTAAAAGCTGATAACTACTTAGTACTATCAAAATTTTAGTCTATTTGTTTCTCTATTTGTCCATGATTTATCTTATAATGGATAGAGTTTGAAAATTAAATCTATAAAGTTGGATAATATATTCATAATGCTTGCATTGGTCAAAATGTTGGTACAAAGCCATTTTGAAAATAAGAAGATGTGGTATGATTGCCAATATGAAAACTCTCCCCAATACATGTACTTCACATGACATATAAAGGAACCACTTTAAGTCACCATACAACCTTACACAATAAGACAAACCCATACTACATAATCAGCTATAAACTTAAACAATTCAAAGGAGAGACTAAATACAACTACTGAATTATTGGTTATACAGCATTAAAATACAACTACTGAATTACTGGTTCCTGACTTGGGACAGGCACATACAGAATGTGGCAGGGATAAACTAGATTGAACTTTATTAAAAAATTACCCATTATGATTTATCAAACTAAAAATGCCTATTACTAAGTGAACTCAGATTACTCTGCTGTTTACATATTTGTTAAACTATAATTTGCTTCTTGTAGAAATTAGCCTGTCAGATCAAGATGCAGGTATATCCACCAGATACCAAATGCCACACCAAAGCAGACATTTTCAAATGTTGAGAGACCTATGAATACATCTACATCCTTCTTCGGACTTTGAAACAACTGATTGAGTATGTTAGCTAACATTTAATCAATTATGTTTGAACAGTGCTACACAACAGCCTGGGTGGATTTTGCTTTTTCCACCGGCCCACTCCAACTTTAATCTCTTTTTTGTTAAAATATTGATATCTAATGCTTATCTGCTTTTATTCAATTGATTGTACTTGCAAGTCTTTTGATTAAACAAAAGAAATTGCATGCCCACTCCTATGGGTGGGCAGAGTTGACAAGCTAGAAATTTTGCCCACTCCCACTGTGGACGGGTGGACAACGCAAAATCCACCTGAGCTGTAGTGTATATTTGAAAGTCAATGACTTCTATTAAAAAAAAGAAAAAAGAAATCTAGAACTTTACAATCTTTTTTTTAATGCCCCTATTTATATACAAAAGAAGATGTCATATGATTGCCAAAGATACAACTCTCCACAAGAAACCAAGTGACACAGAAATTAACAGCTACAGGTCATTGTAAGGCCTTCAACAATGAGCAAAGCCCATACCACATATTCAGCTATAAAAGGCACTGAAATGACAAATGAAATATTATGCATGGTGGGGGTGAAATAAAAAGTGTCTTCTGACCCCTGATCCCCCTACATTTATTTCTGGAACATCCCTCAGTGTTGCAACACATAAACACATTTGGTAGTCAGATTGCTTTCAACCATATACTATAGTGATAGTTTTCTTCTTCAGAATGCTAAATTTAAAAGTTTTAATTAATTTGTGATGAATTTTCTTTTTTACTTCCAGTGAGGCAAGATGTTATCTCTCATATCAAAGAGATGGAATATGAAACTGGCAGCCAGTATTGATATAATGTGGTACTAAAAGCTCCAATACCATCCGGGGCTGAAGACATAACAGGAATTGTGTGGGATTTGACCAACCTTAGACTAAAGAGAAAAGTTGTTGCTGCATTACAGATATTTTGAACTCAGCAATTTTTATTAATGTTTTTAATGTTAATTCTCTCTCTTATGAATAATATGATATCTATACTTGCAATGAGCATGAATTGAAAGTTCCTCATGTCTGTAAAACTGTTTTCCCTTGACATTGACCACATTTCATGGATCAGTGAAAAAAGTTATGTACCCATGGTCAAGTCCATGTATCAGATTCAAAAAGCAATAGGTCTGCTTAATTTGGTATACTGTATGATTGATCCTGATCTCATTGTCATGCTTTATTGATCAATGTTAATATTCAAAAGATTTAATATTGATTGTACATTGCATATATAGATATGATAATATTTATTTGTATCCTTTGAACCATCTTGACCATGTTATACTTTCATGATAATGTACAAATAAATATTGAAATGTGATAGAGTTTATTAATATCATCGAAGAAGATTATTTCTATTATTTATTATGTGCATGAAGTAGAATAAACACTTTCTGAAATATTTCATGGGAGATAATTAACCTAACTGAAGTCAATGTTGAACAGGAATGATGGGGTATTTTTTAATGAGCTCTAGTTAATGCTGGTGTGAAATATAAGAAAATGCATCCTCAGTCTGAGCCCTAATGCTTTCATGTGATGTCTGGTGTTGCACATTGGACAAAATCGAAAACATGTAGCAAAACCATAAATATTGTCCAACATGTTTAACCCCACCACATTATGTATGTATGTGTCTGTCCCAAGTCAGGAGCCTGTTATTCAGTGGTTGTGGTTTGTTTGTGTGTAAAATATTTGTTTTTTGATCATTTTTTTTTAAATAAGGCCGTGTGTTTTCTTGTTTGAATTGTTTTACATTGCCATTTTGGACCTTTTAAAGCTGACTATGCGGTATAGGCTTTGCTCATTGTTGAAGGCCGTAGTTACCTATAACTTAATTTCTGTGTCATCTTGGTCTCTTGTAGAAAGTTGTCTCATTGGCAATCATACAACATCTTCTTTTTATTATATACTTTTGAAATATGAGCAAAAAGGAGAGAATTTTCATATTTCAGGTCCTAAAATTACCTTGACCTTTGACCTTTTGACCTCAAGGTTGAAGCTAATCCTATATCTAATGCATATCATAAAGTTATCACAATTAACAAATGTAATGAAAGATTATAGTACATAAAGGTAAGTTTACTATAGAAAATTGAGCAAAAAAGAAGGTCATTGTATAATTTTAGCTCCTAAAATTACTTGACCTTTTGACCTGTTGACCCCTAAAGGTTGAAACCAAACCAAGATCTTTTGAATATCATCAAATGGTCTTTATTAACAAAGGTTGTGAAGATTATGGGACCAATAGGTAGATACACTTTTGAAAATTTAGCAAAAAAGGAGATTTTTGTTGATTTTAGCTCCAAAAATGACCTTGACCTTTGACCTTTTGAACTTTACATGTCATAAATATCATAGTTTATTCTTATTATAAGATTATATGAAGTATGGTTAGGGACGACATCAAAAGTTCAATGAAGGATAAAAAACTTAATTCAAATAGTTTTTTCATTGACCCCCCTACCCCCCTATTAACTTAATTTGGGAAAAATTGATTGACCCATATGGATATATGTAAAAATCAATGTCGGATAACCAAATCTTGCAGCAGTTCAACCCCCCCACCCCCAAACTATTTGAATTTAGTTTTTTATCTTACATTGATCTTTTGATGTCGTCCCTTAGTTTTGCTAAAGATTTAGATAAATTATACCAAAAAACATCAGAACAGGGATATCAAGTCTCCATTTACGAACTGTGACCTTGACATTCTAAATCAAAATTTCTTGAAATTGGTACGGTAAAAGTTTCTAAATTTTTTTTTTAGGATGGAACAATATGTAAAGTTAATTTAAATGTCATTTTTTAATGCTCTGCTAAAATATTCACTTTTGAACTAGTGAAGATATAAAATTGACAAATTTTAGACTTTTCTCCTTTTTCTATTATTAGTAACAATAACACAGTTCTAAAAATAGAATAGCAAAAAAACAATTTATTTTTTATGTTTAATTTTACAAGGTTACATGTAAGGTTCCTTTTAAAAGATAGATTAGTAAATTATACTATATAGATTTCTTAAAATTACATCCTATTAAAACCCCTTATTTGGCATTTGAGGACAAAAAAGGGGGGGCACTGTAACCCAGCTCTGCTGTTAACCTCAAATATTTTGCGGATTTTTATTTCATAGTAAGAACTCTTAGACCCCCCTACTTACAATCCTTGATTAAAATGTAAATTATTTTGCTTGTTGTATATTGGCTAATTATGGGCCGGATACCTTAAGCTGAATGATTCTTAGGGTATCTAGAATAAAGTTTGTGTTTTATTTTCCATTTCGTCAAAAAACATGGCTGCCATGGCTAAAAATAGAACATAGGGGTAAAATGCAGTTTTTGGCTTATATCTGAAAAACTAAAGCATTTAGAGCAAATCTGACATAGGGTCAAGGTCTACATGTTTTGAATTTTTCAGCAGAATTGGGTTACCTGTTTTTTAGTTATTGCCCCTGATTTGATGATTTTAAAGAAATTTTTCAGTTTTTGGTTATTATCCTGAATATTATTATAGATACAGATAAACTGTAAACAGCAAAAATGTTTAGTAAAGTAAGATCTACAAATAAGTCATGATACATGTATCTGTTCTATGTGACAAAACATGTCCATGAAACAGGTGGATGGTATAGGTATACATGTATCTGTTCTATTTGACAAAAATGTCCATGTAACTGGTGTGTGGTATAGGTATACATGTATCTGTTCAATGTGACAAAAAATGTCCATGTAACAGATGGGTGGTATAGGTAAATATTTATTTGTTCTATGTGACTAAAAATGTCCATGTAACAGGTGGGTGGTAAAGGTATACATGTATCTGTTCTATGTGACAAAAAATGTCTATGTAACAGGTAGGTATAGGTACATAAATGTATACATGTATCTGTTCTATGTGACAAAACATGTCCATGAAACAGGTGGCTGTTATAGGTATACATGTATCTGTTCTATGTGACAAAAAATGTCCATGTAACAGATGGGTGGTATAGGTATACATGTATCTGTTCTATGTGACATTAGATGTCCATGTACATGTAACAGGTGGGTGGTATAGGTATACATGTATCTGTTCTATGTGACAAAAGATGTCCATGTAACAGGTGGGTGGTATAGGTATACATGTATCTGTTCTATGTGACAAAAAATGTCCATGTAACAGGTAGGTGGTATAGGAATACATGTATCTGTTCTATGTGAAAAAAATGTCCATGTAACAGGTAGGTGGTATAGGTATACATCTATCTGTTCTATGTGACAAAAAATGTCCATGTAACAGATGGGTGGTATAGGTACATAAATGTATACATGTATCTGTTCTATGTGACAAAAAATGTCCATGTAACAGGTGGGTGGTATAGGTATACATGTATCTGTTCTATGTGACAAAAAATGTCCATGTAACAGGTGGGTGTTATAGGTATACATGTATCTGTTCTATGTGACAAAAAATGTCCATGTAACAGATGGGTGGTATAGGTATACATGTATCTGTTCTATGTGACAAAAAATGTCCATGTTGTAACAGATGGGTGGTATAGGTATACATGTATCTGTTCTATGTGACAAAAAATGTCCATGTACCAGGTAGGTGGTAAAGGTATACATGTATCTGTTCTATGTGACAAAAAATGTCCATGTAACAGATGGGTGGTATAGGTATACATGTATCTGTTCTATGTGACAAAAAATGTCCATGTAACAAATGGGTGGTATAGGTACAGCAATGTATACATGTATCTGTTCTATGTGACAAAACATGTCCATGAAACAGGTGGCTGTTATAGGTATACATGTATCTGTTCTATGTGACAAAAAATGTCCATGTAACAGGTGGGTGGTATAGGTATACATTTATCTGTTCTATGTGACAAAAAATGTCCATGTAACAGGTGGGTGTAATAGGTAAACATGTATCTGTTCTATGTGACAAAAAATGTCCATGTAACAGGTAGGTGGTATATAGGTATACATGTATCTGTTCTATGTAACAAAAATGTCCATGTAACAGGTGGGTGTAATAGGTATACATGTATCTGTTCTATGTGACAAAAAATGTCCATGTAACAGGTGGGTGGTATAGGTATACATGAATCTGTTCTATGTGACAAAAAGTGTCCTTTTAACAGGTTGGTGGTATAGCAAATACCAATAATATGAGACAAGCGCTACCTGAAATGCCAGCGAATACGGAATTGACCCGCTGTTGATTGTGTTTGAACTGCTATTAAAGTTTCTAAAATTTAGAAAAGTAAGACATGCACGTCCTTTACTTTAATTACAATGCATATAGTCAAGCTGATTCGTGCATATTTTCGAAAGAATTGTGGGTTTGATGATAAAAGCATGTAACTTTGCACAAGGGTAAACATGTATATTGTGGTCAATTCAGGCTATGGACCCACTCTGAAAAATTCAAAATGGCGGAATTTTTCAAGATGGCTGACAAGTGCTATAAATTTCAAAAATTTGTAAAAAAAAACCCACAAGAATTTGAAACTACATCTTTTTAATGTAAATACAACATAAGGAATCATTTCTGATAAGTTCTATCACTATTTCGAACTAATCAATAATTTTCAAAAAGGTGGACATTTTAAAAATGGCCGCCAAAACATGTGAAATGGACAAAACAAAAACATTGCTTTAAAATTCAACTTTTGTTTTCTATCAAATTTTACTTCAAACACATTTCTACTCAAAAGTGTTTACACTTCTTTAGTTGTCAAATTATATCACTTATTGATTGGTCATCTTGCCTCTGTCACATTCCCCACCACATTTACAAAGTGCCATACATAGCAGTATGGCCTTCACACATTTACAACATCCACGACATCCATAATCAATTTCACAGCCACACTCTATCAGCTAATTACAACAGACTGAAGCTTGTTGCAAGTACGTCCAATAGGGTACCAACATCTGCATTTTGTCTTGCTGCCATCACCATTCACTCGGTGAACCTGCTTGGTTATAGACATTTCCCCAAACAAAGGCTTGACATCTAGACAGCTCGTTTTGTATGTTCTAGTAAAGCGGATAGTGATGAAGAAATGTTATCTATTGACTTTTCTTTCCAAGTGAATATATCATTCCGTGCAGCTTTCACCTTTTGTACCCAATTTACTTGTTTTATTATACATCAGTATAACATATTGCTCTATCTATAGAATGAAATTTGAAATAACATTAGGTGATGCTGTTCTACATTATGTTACAAACACAGGTGTAATATCCATAAAAGAAGTCCATGTATCCCATGCAAGTTTCTTTCCCTTGGAGGCAAATGAAGATACTTGATCACAACCTGTAATGGAGTGAAAGACTAAAAGTCCCGTGACCTTAAAGGTAGAAGACTTTTGGTGATGTCATAAACAGCTAAATATCTGAAACTTCAAAAGCAATCCAAAACTGATTTACCTCAATTTCATGGACTATAGAAATTGCAATAACAAGGACAGCTGTATCAGCACAACGCAATATGACTCGTTGTAATGCTTCTTCTACAGCATGTTACAGATGCAAAATGATCCGTGCATCTGCTCATTCGTGTTTGCAAGGTGATAATTCACTTATATCATTTGGTATAGTCTGCATAGAACATCAGTTCCTTTCGTAGTTATCATCTGATTCTGTTCATCATCTTCTCTTGCTGAAGTATGCAATTGGTCAGCTAAGTATGTGAACAGCTTCATTTTATTGACATTGACCCTTATAATTGCCTCCCAGTTCCCTGGTACTCTTGCATCTGGAAGGACACACCTTTGCCTCAGGCTCTTTTATATCTTGTTGAGGCTTTCAAAAGAGGGACAAAAGATACCAGAGGGACAGTCAAGCTTGTAGATTGAAAATAAACTGACAACGCCATGGCTAAAAATGAAGAGACAAACAGACAAATAATAGTACAGAAGACAAAACAATACGAGAAGTATTCATCCCCAACTACCTCAAGTCGACTTACAAAACGTAACTGATCATGTGTGTAAGGCATTAAAATTTCGTTGAAATAGTCTTCAAATGTATTACTTCCACGAGGTTGCTGAAAAAGTGAAATGGCAGTGTCATGCAACGATTTATCAGCGGTTGTCGAAATCGAGTTATGGTCAATATTATCCATGGCTGCAGTTGTAAACACATCACTCCGAAGTGTTGGGGTAACCACCACATTTTCATTATCGAATGCCTCTCAGATGGAGTTGTCAAGTGCTGTAGATAAAGCCTAATTCTGTCATAGGTTAATGATAAACTTAAACAGTACATTTTATTAATAAAACCATGTTTCCTCGTTTCAGCATGCAGCAGAAGGCTTAAATATATTGATATAGTTGGTTCTCGTTCGGTTGAATGGAATACTTTCGATGAATCAATTCCAGTTAGAGGAATTAAACTGGAGTAGCTGTGACATAGTCAGTGTCGTTTGTGCTTCACACATTCTGTGCAGCTTTAGACTACTAGTATTAATAGAATATTATTTCCTCATCATCGTAGTTTTAGATGCCTGTTTGATTGCAGCACCAACATCATCGCAGAATATGGGAAGCACGTCTCTTCCTTGTTTAGGGCCTGCAAGTCTGGGATAGCTGCAAGATCTCGTTTTTTTTTTAAATCTGTCAAATGCACTCTTCTAGATAGATATACTTCCTCGTTAAGTCTGCTTCTTGAAAACAGAAATGACATCAGAGTATATGCATGATTCTTCTATGTTCACAACCAGCTCCGCAAGTACATTACCGTGGATACGGTTGTCTGAACTTTCATCACTAATTACCTTTAGTGGTCTAGCTCTATTATATAAATTGGTCAGGAACTTGACATTATAAATTGCTTCTTGGGGAAATCATGTATCTTGTGCTTAGTTTTGCTAAAAGTACTGTATCTTGCAAGTCGAGTGCACATTTTCGTACATGTTTGCCTATTTCAAACGTAGATGCTTTGTGTAGATCTCATGATGAATTATCACCGAAAAAAACAATCTTCAGTCATTGTCATTGTTGCCGTATTTTACTTATACTCCCAACCTAGTCACCACTCTCCTTTTCTCCTCTGTTTTTGATGCCTTTCAATCTTTAATTCTGTTTTGAAAATGTATTTCTACACATGTTGTGCCACTTTGCATTGTGCAGCTGCAAGTTTAAAGCCAAACAATTTTAATTTCGTCAGTTAAATATTCTTATCTATTTAAATCGGGAACCATTCAATTAGCTGACAACGTTCTAAAATCGTTTCAAGTGTTTTGTATCCTGTTCCTTCTTTTAGGTCAGATTGTTTGCTATTAGCAGTATGCTGTAAATTTTCTTGAGTCTGTTTTTAGCACAAAATACATTATTTACAATCAAAGTCAGCAGATATAGAAGATGTTTATAATAAATCATGGTCTACAATTTTACACTGTTTTGACATTGCTAACACTACTTATAGATTATCGTTGATAATCACAATGAGAATGATTTTCTCGCTTGAGCCGGTACAGCGAAAGCGAGAAAAACAATCGAGTTGAGATGACCTATGATAATCTGTTTATCGCTATCTGACCTGTGACGACGTTGTTAATTTCATGACAACAGGCATGTTCGTCCTTAGTTTCTAATCAGCAAGATTAAAGGAAAATTTAATAAAATAGCGATATAAGTTTATATCTCAAAATATACAGCTACAAGACTACCAATACCTCAAATGACAGAATACTTCTTATTTGTTCATGATAACAATTATGTTTCCTACTTTTAAACTAGTTTCCACCCAAAGGAAACATATAGTAACATAAGATTAGTCAATTGTGTTAATTTTGATATTCGATTGCAGCCATCTTGAAAAATGCCGCCATTTTGAAATTTCAAGGTGGGTCCATAGCTAATATTGTTTAGGTGGCAGAAACCAGTTATTTTACAATAAATCTTTAGAATTTCATGGATTTATGATTTTATTTTCTTGAAAATTCATTCAAGCTTATATACAAATAAAATGTATGGTTTCAAGGAACTAAGATGTGTGCGTGCTTATGTTAATATATAGAAAACCTTTAAATTTGGGTGTCTGTCCAGCATGGAAATTTAAAAATTTATAAATGCATTGCAAATAAGGCAAAAAATGTGATGCTCTGATACCAATCTAATCCTCACCTGCAAAATCCTGCTAAAAGCCGACAAGAATTTTAGCCAAAATTCAAGAGAGAAAGGATATTCAGTGAATTAGAGCCTTGTCCGAACCTATCCTTACCATCAAAATCTCAAGATATTTTTGTTTACATAAAACTGAATTTTTCCCCCACTTTGATTGGATGCCGTCAAGTGAGGAGACCACAATTTTGACATCTGATTGGACCTATATGTGAAGGAAATCCCAAACCTGTGTATGCAACTACTTACTTGTGTAGTACAATAGCCTAGAATTTACATTCATTTATTTTTTCAGTCCACATGATGCAATTATATACCTCAATACTTAACTATAACAAAATTTCTGCGTGGGACACATGTTCTGGTACACCAAAACTGGTACCTGCCACCTTAGAATACCCATCCCTACTACCATGCCAAATTTGTTGTTTTTATCATCAAACCCACAATTATTTCACCAATCAGCCGGACTAATATATGATCTTGTTAACCTGGAATCCTTGTGAAATATTTTCGTTGTCGCAAGTAAAATTATATACCGCTTACGGTATTGAAATTAATCGTACACGATTATACGAGAGCGATGAAACTTTTCAGATGGGTCATATGGAAAGAGTTATCGTTCTTTAATTTGATACCTTTACCATAAGTGCCTGCTTCGCAGACATATCAAGCCTATGGTGATCAAAATCTGAATCTAACAACTAAAAATAGAATGGGAATATTTTTTTATCGCTCGCAACATAGGTTTCACCTATTGACATATTATGGCTTCACTTGGACATGCGTTGTCCAGATTACACAATCTTCAGTAAGTTGAAGGCGGTCATAACAGAGTAGAAATAGAAGAAGTAGAGAAATAAATATGTCAACAACCTCCCCCTTTTTCAACATTCAAGTTGCTATAAATTTACCAATAACGATACAGATATAAAAAGTAAAATAATTAGCTCCCCACTCTCCGTCCACATTTAAATTTGTAAATGAATACCTTTTTTACTGGTTCTGACATTCTCTGTAATGTATTATATTTTATTTGATGTGATAGATCTATTTATCTATGGGCGCAGCCATTTTTTATTTTTTTAGCATGCGCAGATCATTATTATGGCTCTGACGTCACTGTTCTATGTATTCCGTTTTGACATCTTTTTTGTCACACAATATACCTCCGTATCGATGCATTCTTTGACACTATGCAAGAAATTGTTAAAAACTATACTCTTTCAGACAGAAAAAGAATTTCTAAAATAAAATGTTAGTATGCCCTTGTTCTAGTCCGTTTTCATTAATCAATTGACAATATAAAAGGTAAACATGAACTTTAAAACGTTTGGATGACGTGACGATATTTAAACGTTGTCCGTCAACGGGTTCATTATCCGGTTTGCCAAGTCTCCACAAGACGTGATATTTATTGATTGATTGATTGATTGATTGTTGGTTGCTTAACGTCCAATGGCAAATTTTTCATGTATATTCAGGACGAGAACAAGTTCACAATAAATACAATAGGTAGGTTGATACGATAGAGGCCATCTGGGATGATGGTCGGGGAAATTTGGACTGCCACTGGAAAATGAGTTTATTTGTTGTACTAGATGAACAAGAACTCGAGAATGTTTTAACAAAATATTTAAAATATACCTATAAAAACAAAACCTCTTACAAGGTTACAAATCTCAGTAGAACCAAGGGCTCTTTAAGGGGTTACAATACCCTACTGTATGGTGTGTTATTGATATATTTTTTTTACTGCATTACTCTTTGTATTTTATACTATTTGAACTTACCTTCATGGTTTTTTTTACCATGCATTAAAACTATTGAATACTCATGAATAAGCTCTCTGGTTACAAATATATAGAACAACCCCCTGTTTGCCCCTTTTGACATTTGACGTTTTTCCCCAATTTTTTTTCTTCTTTTGTATGAATAGTTTCTGATTTGTTTGATCTATAATGAGTGTTAACATGGTAGTTTATTTTTTTTAATTCTAGTTTACTTTTGTAGAACTCCAAGAGGCACCCATACTTTGTTATATTTTATGATGCAGTTACTTCAGGGTGGAATGTGGTGCATAACTTTGTCTAATTTAGAATTTATTTATTTATTTTTAACTGGATTTTTGTGACAAAAATGTAGGTTATTGATTTTGGGACGTACAATTTTTCAGCTCAAATACAAAATAGGAAACCATGTAGATTCCAAATGTACTGATTTAGAGGTGTCTCCCTTTAAAATGCCATTTTAAAAACAACAAAAAAAAATATTTATATTTATAAGTGAAATTCGTATGAATTATTTCTTTTAATTGAAAATTCACATTAAATATCTGCATTCCTGCATCAAATTTTGCTAACTTGTTAGAAAATCTGGACATTACATTCTCTGTTTTTTACTATCCAAGATGGTGGAAGACACCCATACCACCTTAAAAGTAAAAAGAGGGTACTTTGGCAGTTGTTGAAATTTTTTGGCTGATTATGTTCGATTACCACCATGTGAAATGTCCCTTCATGCATTAAAATATTTGAAAGATAGTTGCTTTAACATTTACCAGACTTGGTAAGTCTTCATTATCAACAGTAGTGTTGGTTGGATCATTGTCATCCTGGACGAGACAAAAAGAAAATAAAGTTCAATTTTGTCATGTATCTTAGTATGTGTTCAAATTTAAGAGGTAATACATATATGAATTGTTAGGAAATGCTTGATTCATGAATGTAATGGAAATGGGAGAGAAGAATAGTGCCCATTAAATAAACATGTCTGGTATAATATATTATCCTGTGAATTTTAAATTGCTTATGTTTTAAAAGAAATTTTCAATCTTGAAGCTGTAACCTTAATTTTTATTTTCAGGTTAATTGTGTTGTTAGGCGAAGATAATGCATTTGGAATTTGCACAAATTTCCACTTTAGTAGAACTCCATGATATATATGAATAGAAACAATTTTAATCATAATTTGTGACAACGGATTTTGTATATTAAGTATAAGCATAGTGATGACTTAACCTGACCTCATCTTTCTGGGTTTATCCATGACTATTCATTAATGAGACCCCTCATAGGGTTCTTAATTATTTGATTTTTATTAATAGGCAATTTAATTTGTTGATTGGATTTATGCCTTTGTACATGGCAGTTGCTTCATGGGAATAATGTATATTTTCCCTGCCTTTAATTCCCGGGCTAGCTCCGCTACTGATGTTGGTCTGATTATGCTCATTTCTTGTCTAGAACCTTTTATGCACCTAGCAAACTTAAAGTCGACTAGGTCTAAAAGTTGGTTTGGGAAGCTTTTTCTTACAAAAGCTTTTAATTCTTCCATGGACCAGCCTCTATCAATCAGGACTTATCTGCCTTCTTCAGTTGGACCTATTGAAAAATTAAAAGATATTATAAATATTTAAAAAGATGATTTAATGTTTTCTACAGTGATTTTTTTTTTAGAATCAAGTCACACTACATCTTCATTTGTATATTAACCCTTTCTTCAATAATGACGCCTGTGTAGTACCTCACTTGAAACACTGACTAGGAAATGTCTGCATCAGACTTTAAAAATGTGTATCCAATATGAAAAGGATATACATTTGTCTGGAATTTCCTTGATAGATATTCTTTTTCACAATGCATTTATACTTAAAACTGATGACTTTTTTCAATTGAAAAAATACTATGCAAATCATGTATGTAAAACAAAGGGCTGATAGTCTAGAAAAATCCACAATTATAATTGATTGTGTTTTAGTAACCTCTGGGTTATGCCAATGTACTATTTTTACTGAAATTTTGTTCATTCATAAACCCGTTTAAAGTGTTTAAGGTGGATAGGGTGTCTTTCTCAATGCTCTTCAACTTTGAACTTGTTTGGCTTTATAAATATTTTGATATGAGCGTCACTGATGAGTCTTATGAAGACGAAACGCGCGTCTGGCGTACTAAATTATAATCCTGGTACCTTTGATAACTATTTACACCACTGGGTCGATGCCACTGCTGGTGGACGTTTCGTCTCCGAGGGTATCACCAGCCCAGTAGTCAACATTTCGGTGTTGACATGAATATCAATAATGTGGTCATTTTATAAATTTCCTGTTTACAAAACATTGAATTTTACGAAAAACTAAGGATTTTCTTATCCCAGGCATATATTACCTTAGCCGTATTTGGCACAACTTTGGATCCTCAATGCTCTTCAACTTTGAACTTGTTTGGCTTTATAAATATTTTGATATGAGCGTCACTGATGAGTCTTATGAAGACGAAACGCGCGTCTGGCGTACTAAATTATAATCCTGGTACCTTTGATAACTATTTCTCCATCTTGGATTTTGAAATACCAAAAAACAAGATCTACATCTTAAATAAAATGCAAATTTTATGAGAAGTAGGTAATTCATGTGCAAGAAATAATTAATAAATAAATAATAAATAAACTCATCATAGAAACATTCACTGCAATATAGAAATTGATCTGTTTTATCATATTTATGGTTGTATTTAACAAAAAAAAGAAAACAATACTAGTTTGATCAATTTTTGTCAAACTTTGCCACATAAGGAGAGGAAACTCAAATGCAATAGTCCAGTCAATCTAGCATAAATTTGACCCTAACCCGAAAGTAATTGCAACAGAAGATTTTTAAGTTTTAATCTTTAGTATTATACCCCAAATATACACAGAGAAAAGTCCCATATAATCTAACTTGAGGAAGAGTAAAAAAATCACCATTTAAAATTCCTATGGAGATTTGCATTTAAAAGGGAGATAACTCTTGCATGAAAGGCAGAAATGTCACTAAAAATTGATACAAATTTATAACTTTACCACTTCTATTCATCAGAATGTATTGATTCTTGATTTTTAGCAGTCTTTAGAGTATAACAAACACCTAAAGGTGTTTTCATATATTTTATCATGCAATAAACTAGATTTCGTTATTTATTAATTGACCATTTATTGAATTTTTCAACATGTCAAGATAAAGATTCTCAAATTTAATAAAAATAATTAAGCATGTATTCTACTTTTTGGGGTTTAAACTTTCCTGAGATAAGTAAGTTGCTGAAAAAAATATAATATACAGATATAACCAACACCAAATTCTCACATTATTTTTTCAAAATGGTTACAAAGCTTCAAATTTGCAATTTCTTGAATGAAATGTATGAGAAAAATAAAACTACCCATAACACTTTGGTTTTGTACATTTCATGAGCAGAAGATTATATAATTTAGTCAAATACAAACTTACACCCCCATCAAAGAACCAAAGCTATATAAATATGTATTAGCATGTAGATCATAGCTGCTAGAATAATCTGTCTATTTTCACAAAAACTGATTGGGGTTAATTACTTATGAAAATCATATACATGATATTTAGGCATTTTTGTTCTATTTTATTATTTACATATGTACATTGTATAAATTCTTTCCAACTTATGGTTTTAATATATTAAGAGTACAGAATTATTAATTACAGATCCAGAATTTAAAAATGTTATATATGGGGACTTAATATGAAATAGTGGAAATGTAGACCCATTTGATACTGTGCATGCTGTTGGCGAAAGCCAAGCAGTTCTACCTGTGAACCAGGAAATTAAGTCTGAAAGCACAACAGTTCAGCCTGAGCAGTTGAACCTGAAAAACCTCCAGTTGAGCAGTTTTCTGATTCGGTAAACAATTTAAATATATCTAATAAGAAAGAAAAGAAAAAAGAAAAAAAGATAAAGAAAAATACCATTAAATTCTTTAAAGGTCTTTTAATACAACAACTTATGGATAAACACATGAGCGCAAACATTGATTACCAACGACAATTTTTTTTTATTGTGAAAGAATGATATATGCTTCAATACTAGTAGTATACAGTTAGGATTAAAACAGTTCTACCCAATGCCACTGCTGGTGGACGTTTCGTCCCCGAGGGTATCACCAGCCCAGTAGTCAGCACTTTGGTGTTGACATGAATATCAATTATAATGTCAATTACATGTATATTGTCATTTTTTTTAATTTTCTGTTTACAAAACTTTGAATTTTTCGAAAAACTAAGTATTCTCTTACGCCCAGGAGTAGATTACCTTAGCCATATTTGGCACAACTTTTTGGATTGATTGATTGATTGATGGCTGCTTAACGTCCAGTGGCAAATATTTCATGCATATTCATTGATTGTTGGTTGCTTAAAGTCCAGTGGCAAATATTTCATGCATATTCAGGACGAGAACAAGTTCACAATGAATACAATAGGTAGGTTGATATAATAGGGGCCATCTGGGATGATGGTCGGAGAAATTTGGACTGCCACCGGAAAAGGAGGGTATATTGGATAGGGACAGAAATTTTGCCTTGCAACAGGCCACCTACGGACCCCTCAAAGAGTTGTTGCAAGGGTTCTTAACGTGCAGAGAGCGTGGCACTCTCTTTACACGAGGCATCGGATTTAACGTCCCCATCTGACCGAGCGTAACTGCGAACTTGATACATCCCGCACAGCCAAACGGACGCCCCACTTCGGCAAGCGTTTTACTGCCGGTCGGGAGAAGACCAAGTGACCATATTTCTATACCCCAGTCACCCTTGGGGATTCATGCATATTAAGGACGAGAACAAGTTAACAATAAATACAATAGGTAGGTTGTTATAATAGAGAATGATGGTCGGGGAAATTTGGACTACCACTGGAAAATGAGGGAATATTGGATAGAGACAGAAATTTTGCCTTGCAACAGGCCACCTACGGACCCCTCAAAGAGTTGTTGCAAGGGTTCTTAACGTGCAAAGAGCGTGGCACTTTCTTTACACGAGGCATCGGATTTAACGTCCCCCTTCTGACCGGACGTGACTGCGAACTTGATACATCCCGCACAGCCAAACGGACGCCCCACTTCGGCAAGCGTTTTACTGCCGGTCGGGAGAAGAAGTGACCATATTTCTATTCCCCAGTCACCCTTGGGGGTAATAAATGAATGAATAACAAATATGTAACACAGCAACAAACGACAACCAAGGCTTCTGACTTGGGACAGACACATGCATACAAAATGTGGCGTGGTTAAAAATGTTACCACATCTTTGTGACACACAGTCATGTAACAATTTTTTAGCTAGTTAAAACAAAAATATCCTATTCCTATAATAAGATCACCAAACTTAAATAAAAAGGAGAGATAGGACACACCAATACAAGACAATCTGATAAAAGCATATATAGAGCATATGAAAAGACGATTCCAATTCAATGTTATATACATGTATATAAAGTTTAGTAGAAGTGATGATGAAAGTGAAGTTAGACATCCTGTCAATGGAAAAAAAATGGATTGAAGATCTCAATTTCAACTCCAAAACCTAAGATGGACAATCTCTAATCACAATCCCATTCAATATGTTTCTGGATGATACAGCCACTCATAAAAGTAGACGCTGGATTCCACTACATTGCATTCAGATGCAACTATCAGGTAATTTATTTAAGCATATTGATTCATGTTCAAACATAGCAATATAATATTCTATCAAACACAAGTTTCTGCAACAACAACAAAAATGCATATCATTCCTATGTCTGTAATTTGCAAAGTTAATGTTTACCAATGGATCTATCATGGTTACCAGTTGAATTAGTAACTTTTAACCATATTTCCATTACAATTTTTATTGGAAGTGATTGCAGTGTCCCCTTTTATCAGATGCACATTTATGATTTAAAAAGTGGTACTGTTTTTTTAAAGGTTTACTTTCCCTGCCTTAAACAATGTGTTTAATTTTGTTTTGCCATTTAAAACCATTAGTAAATACTCCCAAGGAATAATTAATCTTCAAATGGCTACACGTAAAAACAATGCATCATTCAGGGGTTAAGAAATTTTGTATTAGCTGACTAGCCCACGGCTAATTTAAAGCATGATTTTACTAGCCCTGTTGGAAGAACTACTAGCCCTAGTATGCCTCACAAATTCAGAGTTTGCTGCAATATCAATGAATTATATACATTTAACAATTTTTATCCATTGTACAGTAGATTTGTGCAAATTGGATACACAAAACTTCGCAAAAACTATCCAATTACTGGCATTAGCAGATATATTCAATTTATTGATAATTGAATGTTCACCCAAATCCCGACAATATACAAGTCTTCACCACTGATATACATGGGTATATAAAGGATTGGATTGGTTTTTACCAGATACATTATCGCGTTTGGTTAAAAGAATTATGAGCTGATTAATTATGTAATGCTCATATTTGTTATCAGTTTATAAAATTCTAACCACAAATATTTATGTGAATAATATTACCATCAATAGCTTTGGTCTTTTATAATTATTTTTAAACGACTATTGAAAATTACACCACTCCAGGCCCTTTTGTTTTCCACGTAATAAATATTGCCAATAATTAATAAGTTCCGGGTCGAGTCCGATACCGATACCAATAGTATATTCACCTTTTACCTATTATCTAATCTGTACGTTCCGCATCTGACAAGCGCACCACCAAACGGTATATTCAGGATTAATATCCTATATACACGGGTCATAATCACAGGGTTGACACAACTACAATGTTAAATAGCTACCTATTGTGGTATTTTAATCAGTAAGACTTTCTAAGATAACAAGACAAACAATTAGGAACAGTTTTCAATTTGTTAGTGGGCATACATGACGTAAAACAGCGAATCAAAGAATTTATCTTTATTTATAACTAATATAGGACAATGTTGTTGATTAAAAAAAACTCCATTCCAGGACCTTTTGTTTTCCAAATAATTAATATTACCAATAATTGATAAGTTCCAGTCCGACGGGTTCAAACAGAAAAAATTGAAAGCAGAGAAAAACTGTGTATCATATAATCGGCATGACTCTATCAGATGACAATACTAATACTAAAATAAGGCTTGCGCATAGTTATATACCTTAATTCAGTCACAGACCCGCGATATCACGGGTGTGTTCTAGTAGGACTAAAGAAGTTGAGAATCCTCCATAAACTGGGTGTATATTGAATGATATTATAAAGCCTTATGCACGTCCTATTTAAGACTAGATCCCTAGATTTAGGAGAAGAATTGGATCGGAAGTTCGGATTTAAAAACGAGCATTCACCAGAGAGCTCCGGGATCAATAGACATACAGATGAAATTGACAGAAGACGGACCAAGGATCGTGGTGTGCATTTGTTTTGTTAACAAGGTCCTGCTTCATGCCTCATATATTATGTGCTGTAATACGATGCTTTATTAAAACTGATATGGAAAGGTAACACCCGGCCACCGAAAGCATAATTGGTATGATTGATTGTTGGTTGCTTGACGTCCTATAATTGTTATGAACCCCAGGTGGTCGTATGGTCTATGACGCCAATAGCAGTGCCGACTCTTTGGTGTCACGATACCTCAGTAGCATTGGTTCCAAACCCGGCGATTTAAACTCGTATAAACATCAACCCAACAATTTTAGATCTGTAAATTTGCGTTCGCAACTGTTTTGTTCTTCCATCGGCCGTCCGGTGTTACCTTTCCACGTCACTTTTAATCTAGTGTACATGATATATAAGGCATGCAGATGTTATTGTTACAGATCAGCTGAATCATCTATAGTAAAGGATTCTGCATATAAATGTAAGATACAGTCACATAAAATGATTATATTTATAAGTACGTCTAAACCAGTGATAACTCTACAACAGATTTATCCAACGGATCACCAGCAGTGATGGTGATACATGGCTGTGTACATTATGTATATACAACTCTTCAATATACATTACAAGCAAATAGAACAGCTGTTTTTTTACCTGGTGTACACACATCAAAAGCACGCTGAGAGATCTCCAGTACAAAAGAGAAAGGCAATAGCAATTAATAAGAGGGCTTAACTGAGAAGATTAGAGTTGAAGACAAAACGGTAATTTGAAAGATGTATTTACATTCAAGATTAAAATATAAAGAGCCGGTTCAATGTTTCTTTTTATAACGATATTGATGAAGATGTTTATATCCAAAAAAACCAAAAGGAGTCCAACTCGGCCATCAGCTATTTAATACACTTTTGCCCCTATCACTCAGTGTTGAATGGTCATTGTAACGGTAGATGTCTGTTTTAAATCTTTATTTTATTGTGACTGTTGTCATGTCAGTTTAAAAGAAATTTATTTTTAAAGTTGCACTGAATTGTGACAGTCACCTTTAATCTATTAAAAATGTGTTTTTTTTCTCCTAAAATTGATAGTTGCCTTTAAATATTGTTTTGAACTTTTTTCAAATCAGCTTGGATTTTCATCAAACTTTTCAGCTATCCTTATTACATTTTTATCTTTCAGATTGTCAGGTTGTTTGTATTTTGGGGTTTTGCTGTCAAATTTAAGAACTTAAGTTAATGTATGAAAAAGCAAAACAGTTTCAGTTTTTGACTAAATTCAGATGTGACAACAATAAACCAAATTACCCCCTAAAGGGTATTTTGTAGGATAAATATATAACGAAGATAACTGTAAATTTTGATGAAAATCCAAGTTGCTTTGAAATAGTTATAATTTTTTTTAAAGATTACTATCTGACTTTCGTGGGAAATACACATTCAAGTTTTTTTTATTGTTACCTAAATAAATTAAATCCTTAAATTTGAAAGCAATACACTTAACTTTCATTTCAAGCTTGGATTCAATAAGATCCATATATAACTAAAAATCCAAGTTAATTTGACAAAATAGTAAACAAATTTAAAGTTGACATTACTTCTTTTACGACCGCAAACATTGACGTTGGCGTCGTCGTCCGACTACTTGTATTTGGCACAATTTTTTTTTTAAATTTTGGATCCTCAATGCTCTTCAACTTTGTTCATGTTTGGCTTTATAAATTTTTTGAAATGAGCGTCACTGAAAGGTTGTAACAGAAATGACAACATGCTAAGTTCGAACATGACTAATCTTTCCTATATGAAAATGGTGTATTTTAAAATTTTGTCTATTTAAATAACTTAAAACAGCAAAACAAGATCTAATAAACATCTGACGGTAATTAATGCCTGAAATGATTTTCTAACTGTATACAGCAGAATATATCAATTAAAATCAGAAAGTTCATACTGTACATGTATTTTTTAGCTACATGTAAGCTGCTGTTGATCTTCTTTCTGTTGTTTGCTTACATGTTAAAATAAAAAAATTGTTTGCATTCACTCAAAAGAAAAAGTACATATGTATATCATGTATATAGTAAAGGTATAAAATAGTAAACATCAGTTCAACATGCTCATGCTACATCTAGCTTTTGTCTGGACTTCTTGATTAAATAATTTAGATTTAGCTTGTTACCAAAGGAATGGAAAATACAGTATTAAAAATACTGGTGAACATGTACTTTACCTGTAGGAGTGAATGTCAAGCAAAAAGAACAGATATCAAAGTATGTTCAATTGTAGAATTGCAGTTAATTTTGATAATTTGATTTACCAGCAACTTATGTTTTATCAGGTCAAGATGTATTTGACCTGAAATTTTCAGATGGATGGGACAATCCGTTGTTAGGTTGCTGCCCCTAAATTTGTAATAATAAGGAAATTTTGCAGTTGTTATTATCGTGAATATTATTATAGATAGAGATAAACTGTAAACAGCAATAATGTACAGCAAAGTAAGACCTTAAAAAAAGTCAACTTTACCAAAATGGTCAATTGACCCCCTAAGGAGTTATTGTCCTTTATAGTCAATTTTTAATAATTTTCATAATATTTGTAAACTTTTACTAACATTTTCCCAAGAAACTACTGGGCCAAGTTCATTACAGATAGAGATAATTGTAAGCAGCAAGACTGTTCAGTAAAGTCAGATGTAACACATCACCATCACCAAAACACAATTTTGTCATGAATCCATCCTTTGTTTAATATTCATATAGACCAAGGTGAGCGACACACGCTCTTTAGAGCCACTAGTTTTAATATTGATTCTTAGTGTTGATCCAAATTATCTCATTAAATAAATAAAATTTATAAGTTATTGTCACAGATTGGAATTTTCTAATATTTTAAAAATAAGCCGAATTAATGAAAAGAGATTGTGGTGGGATTGTCAACAAGAAAACGTTTCACTAGTCGAAATGAAAAGGATGCTATAAATTTTAGGATCTCAATGAACAAAACAATTCTATAGAGTCAGATGTAAAAGATGCTGTCAAAACGAGTAATATTTCAATCCAGGTTTCTAGTGATGTTCCAATTACCATTTTCAGTATATTGGTTATAATATATAAAAAAAATCACTTGTTTTCCATAGCTTAGCCGAAGTAGAACTGTATTGTCATTTTACTTGAAACGCCCCACTTCGGCAACCGTTTTACTGTCGGTCGGGAAAAGACCAAGTGACCATATTTTGTTTCCCCAGTCACCCTTGGGGTCAATACTTTATTGTTTGTATGTATACATAGTGTTGCTGTACTAACTACCTAATGCATAACCATATTTTGATATTTCACGTCTGCAACTTTTGCTTGTAAACTGATAAATTCTAACATACTTAACTTAGTGCATATATTTTTGTCAAAATCCGTCTCGTTCTGATTTTTAAATAGAAAACCCGTGCTTTGGCACGCCTTTGAAATACAGATGGGTGCACTCCTAACCTGTACAGCAAGTTAACTTGATAACCAGTCATTTGGACTGGTCAAAGTTAACCTGTGACCGAATATAGGACTGCTAGGACCAAAACCTAGTTAACTTGAAAAGCGGACTTGGTCCTAGGACTGTTTTTATGTCTGCCAAAAAGTTAACTTGGAAACAGGTCCGCTATTGATATAAGTTAACTTCGAACCAGTCCTGTCATAAGTTAACATAAGTTAACTTCGGAACCAGTCCTGTCATAAAGTTAACATAAGTTAACTTGGAAACCGGTCCTGCCACAAAGTTAACTTCTGCTTGGACAAATCCGATCAAAACCAGACCTGTTCCCAAGTTAACTTTTGACTGGCCTGCTCACCACTAAGTTAACTTGTAACCAGGACTGCTCTTCGTTGATTTAAAAAAAAAATTAGTATCTTTGTTTCGTAGTATAAACATCGAAAATAAAGTAATTTGAAAATTTAATACTTCCGTTTTATGAACAGGGTTAAATACAAATATTTGAAAATAAGTACGCACAGAACGTAACACAAATTTATCTGTGATCTGACAATCTATCTATTATAAAAACGATCTCGGTTACAATGATAACAGGCACTGAATATACATATATTCCGAGATCAAATTCAATCATATTATGTATATTTTTGAAAAGAAGTATATTTGATGTTAGGTGTATACGTCCTTGTTAGTTATACATCCTTGAACTATGCAGCCACAATCAGCAATAGTTTAATTCATTTAAAAAATGACTACAAATTTTTGTTTGCCTAAATTAAGGGTGCCAGCATGTCCTCTTTTTACTCAAAATACTGATACGTAACAAAATTTCAGTAGTTTTGATGCCTCCAGTTGACTTGTACAACAAAATTATTTGACCGCATCCACCAAAACTGACCATATATGCACTTTAATTTGTAAATCTATATACCCGCATAGTAAATCAGCCATATTTTTTTATGTCAGGATTCAATGTATAATACAATCATGACAATGGACAGCAAAATTGCAATATAATAACACAAAATTTTGGTTCGCATAAATTTAGGATACCAGCATGTCCTCATTTTATTCAAAATATTGATACGTAACAAAATTTCAGTAGTTTTGATACCTCCAGCTGACTTGTACAACAAAATTATTTGACCGCATTACCAAAACTGACCATATGTGAACTTTAAATTGTAAGTCTATATACCAGCATAGTAAATCAGCCTTATTTTTAATGTCAGGATTCAACGTATAATACAATCATGACAATGGACAGCAATATTGCAATATAATAACAACAAATTTTTGTTCGCCTAAATTAAGGGTGCCAGCAAGTACTCTTTTTACTTAAAATACTGATACGTAACAAAATTTTAGTAGTTTTGATGCCTCCAGTTGACTTGGCCGCCATATCAACAACCAGGGATGGTTCTATCATCTTACCCAAGCAACTTGGAGAAAGATACAGAGCCTTGGTTTGGTTCCCCACTGCAAGATCAGTGATGACTTCCGCCTGTTCTGTGGTATGATGGATGGCCTTGCCTTTCTGCATGTAGCTGATTTGCCAAATGGTGTCCACCTTCTAAGAACTTTGTGTCCAGATGACCCACCAGAAGCAGCTGAACTTCTTGATTACTTTGATGCAACGTATGTAAGTGGCAACATGAGACGTAACCCAGCACCAGGTCAAGGTCTCCGTTTAGTAATGCGCCGCACTCCACCCATGTTCCCACCAACTATATGGAATGTCCATGACGCGACAGTCAACGGTGATTCAAGAATCAACAATGTATGTGAAGGTTGGAACAACAAATTCTTCAACTTAGTAGGTTATGCCCACCCAACAATATGGAGAGTAGTAGAATGGTGCCAGAAAGAAGAAGCTACAGTGAGAACCTTGATACAACAAGACGCTGTAGGCACACACCAGTTAAACTGGTCCAACAACGTTATGTCCAACTTCACCAAGACTTCAAGACTTGTGCAGAGACTTGACATCAGGCAACAAGACCATTGCAGAATTTCTCATGGGATTTGGTTGGAACATTAGGCTTAACCACTAGTTGTCATATTTGCTATGTATCAAGTGAACTTTGAGTAAAACTATGTGCATCACATGTTCATTATCTGTTGTTCATTGTGCTTGATTATTTATTATGTTGCTGTTATTGACTTATATTATTATGATGTATACATTAAATCTACATTATTACGTCTTCAATTCGTTTTGCTTAATTTATTTCTTTAACACGATATCAAAAGGTCATACATAAAAAAAGAGATATGAAAAAAAAGAACTTCAACATGTATCAGTACATGAGCTTGTACAGGTGACCTATATTTGTTAATTTCTGTGTCATTTTGGTCTCTTGTGGTCAGTTGGGTCATTGGCAATCATACCACAACTTCTTTTTTTTATATATCAATACACAAGATAAAAAGATATGAAACAAAACTAATTACAACAAAACATGTATCAGTTCACGAGCTTGTACAGGTTTTCTTTTGCTTTTGTAGAAACGTATGCTAAGCTTTCTAATTCGCTTCTAATTTAGAAATATATGAAACAAAAATAATTACAACAAACCATGTATCAGTAACATTACAAAAACATTTCTCTACAATGACATTGAAGACCTGTTGGTGAACTTCTGCTGTTGTTTATTCTATGGTCGGTTGTTGTCTCTTTGACACATTCCCTATTTTCGTTTTAAATTTTATAATAAACAAAAGGATATGGGGTACAAAAAACACAAAACCATACTTGCACATGAACAGCAGAAAAAACCCACACTCAGACAATAAGCAAATGAACAGATACGAATATATACAAATGTCTCTTGCCTTTTTTTCACCAATATATATGTGCAGACCATATGACAGTTTTCATACAAAATATATATTGTGACTTTTTTTCCTGTGACTTTTTTCCGTGACTTTTTTTCCTACATTCGCTTAGTTACACCAGTACATGTATTCACAAATCATCGTTTAGTCCGCAACGTAATTCTACATAAACAGAACATTACTTTACGAAGTTTAACAAACGGATTAGGACTGAATTTCGGGAATTCATGCGAATTAAAGCTGCGAACAACTGATGTGAGAAGTTTGTGCACATGTGAAGTTCTTTGTTTGAAGCAGCAGAATAAACAAATTGCCATTCCCGTAGAGGAATGTATGTAGTATACATTAAATGACAAAAATAGTAATACTGATAGACATTGTTACTGTACCTACCACGGGAAATATATTTTTCGATCATAATTTCTTTGTTTGAAGCAGCAGAATAAGTAAATCAATACAGTGTATCTTTCGATGTATGTGTGAGTTCCTAATTGCATTTAAAAGAAACAACAAAAATTAAAAGGGCATAGCATAGTCAATTGATATATATCTAGAGAAGAATAAGTTGGAAACGACGTTAGTATGAAATGAATCAGCGATGTTGTAATGTTATTTATCAATTTGAGCCTTCCTCGAATTTCTTAACGTAGGGTTAACTTAGCCTTTTAAATCAAATTTACTTCAATTAACATATAATTAATTTTTCGTAGTGTTCTGGTTATTTTGTTTTATTGAAAATGGTCGCTTCGCAGAGGAAAGTATGTGATACACATTGAATGGCATAAATATGAAAAGCTGAATAAATTGTTACTGTACTGATCACGGCACAAATATTTTACAATCATAAGTTCTTTGTTCGAAGCAGGAGAATAAATTGTTATTGAACTGATCACGGCTAAAACATTTCACAATCATAAGTTCTTTATTAGAAGCAGCAGGATGAATGGATCTTGGGACAGTGGATCAATCAATATATGTGTTCTTGATTACAAGTATCATATAACCTGCATGCAATAATCAGTTGTTTTATTCTAAAGAAGAATAACTCGGAAGCGACTTTGATATGAAAGGAATCGTTATCTTTGTCAACGAATCGCCTTGTATGGACATTGATAATTGTGTATCAATTTGAGCTTCCCTTGACTATCTCAATGTAGGGTTACGTTAACATTTTAAATCAACTTTACTTTAAAAAACATTGTAATAACATTTCGTAGTGTTCTGGCATTTGTGTTTTAGGGAAATGGTATGGAGGAGGAATGTATGTGATGTACCTGAAATGACAAAAAAATTGGAAACTGATGGACTTGTTACTCTAACGAAACTGTCAAAGATATTTCCGATCTAAATTTCTTGTTTGAAGCAGCAGAATAAATACACTATGGATCTTGGAACTGTATAACCATCAATACGTATGTTCCTGACTGCATTTAAAAAGTGCTTTTTCGAATGACCCCGTCGTTTTAGTTGATATTATTTCCAGGTCTAGAGCGTGTTTGATGGTGCCCACCCTAACATTTTTTCCAAGTTTTTTTTTTCCTATTTGATAAAAACTTAATCATTCAATCTTAATGGGTTTTTTTTAATTAATTTTAAGCAAAATATATAAAAATATAATGACATATAATGGATTTTTTAAGAAATAAGATATAATGTGCTGCACATTACACAATACCTGGAAATTGTTGACAGGTTGCATGCACGCTGTGCATGTGAGAATGGGAATGCTGCACAATTCATGTGTTTTTATGCCCCACCTACGATAGTAGAGGGGCATTATGTTTTCTGGTCTGTGCGTCCGTTCGTTCGTCCGTCTGTCCCGCTTCAGGTTAAAGTTTTTGGTCAAGGTAGTTTTTGATGAAGTTGAAGTCCAATCGACTTCAAACTTAGTATACATGTTCCCTATGATATGATCTTTTTAATTTTAATGCCAAACTAGAGGGTTCACCCCAATTTCACGGTCCACTGAACATAGAAAATGATAGTGCGATTGGGGCATTCGTGTACTGGGGACACATTCTTGTTTTAGGGGAGTTGCATCCATAAAGTGTTCCTAAGGTGGCATATGCGATGTCATATCACAGAGATAATGCATATTCCAAATAAAAACATTCAATTTAAAAAATCAGCAGAAGCACAAAAATTAAACATCCTGAAGCTCCTGACATTGAAGTATTCAAATTAACAGTAGGTCCCACCATCCAATTTGGAAGGACAACAACAAAGTTATGGATGTTTATATAGATGATGACGCAAAATTAAAAGAAACTTGACCAATTGGATAGATGGCGCTTAAATTAGATTTCTGCATGAAACATATTATTTTCATTCTTCATACCTGGAAGTTAATCAAGAACTGATTCAGCTGCCAGCCAAGCATCATCAGTGAAGTATTTTTTTTTTGCTGCGTCTTGTAGAATCAGATCTTACATGCAGCTTGCAGTTCTTATTTGTTCTGGTTTTTGTTCTACTTCAGCTTCCTCTATCAATCATTTTCCTGATATTGCCCTTACTGCAACATCATCATCCACCAGTTCATTCAAAATTTATTGACTAACGAGTTTGCCTGGGGGTCAGTAAAATATACTTGTAAGGCTTAAAATGAACACATAAAGACGTTAAAGTCCTGACGGACAAACATGCTTTTACATTTCTTTTCTCAGCAGAAAATCTTAATCTTGTCCTTCTGAGTTGTCTCAACTCACTGTAAAAGATATGTTCCCAAATAGTTTTCACCATATAAGACATCGTGTTGTATTGAACTGTATCAAAAAGTTCAATGCTCTGGTAATGTTGACCGTTTAACAATTCTTTGTTAACCTTATCCACTAGCAGCTTGGCATATTGCGCCTCATTCCCATATGAAAATGTATCAATGCCTGCGAAAATCTACATACCTGTAAGTGTAAATATTGATGTCTAGGAATGTGGGACAATACTAATAAAAAAAAGTTAGCTGCTGAAGAATCTTTGTGTTTTTCCTATATGCTTAATAAATGGTACAACTATTTCGCGCATAGCAGAAGTATGAAGTGTAAGAAAAAGAAGTTCAACTGCAATATCATCTCATATCATTGTTCAGGATAATGTATAATAAGGTTCTGGTTTACGACGTGAAATTGGATGGCACCATTGATGGTTGTTATTGTAATGTTTGCAATATTGTCAAGTGATGCAATGAATCACTGGGTTGATCCTTCACAATTTTACATTGACCAGTATGTATGTGCCTTTACCCCTGCTACTTTATCTGCCAACTATCTATGCCATGTTACTCCATGTTTTTTGTGCCTTTTGCTACTTTTGTCAAAGCTTTCTCTCCGTCTTTCCCGGCATGCCATGTGTCCAGGTAGTCTATGCCATATTCTATGAAAGAACTTATATATGAGTTTCTGTCACTGCTATGACAAAGCACATTTACAGTCTTTGCTTCTTAATTTTCATAAAGTTCATATTTTTTTAGCACATTTCAATTCTATTAGTGACAGTTTGGTAAATAATATGATAGGTTTTTTTTCTGAAGACCTGGTAATTGATAAATACAAAGGCGACGGAGAGAAAAACTAATTAGTAATGTGGATGTTAAATTTTGTGGTGTTTGCCTGCATCATTTCTTCTCCTCCTCAGTTCTATGCACTTGGTACAAACACACCAAGATGGGGCATTACTCTCAGGTCTAGGATGGTATCCTTGAATTTCAGTTTGTGAATTCCTGTCTACAATGTTCAACATTATTGATGGATCCTTGTCAAACATGCTTAACACCATATCTCTCAAATCATCTGCTGACAACTGAGACATTTTTTCCTGAAAGACAAAAGAAAATATTTGCAACTGTATTTACTATACATTTTCACAAAATAACAATTATATTTCTTAGGAGAAAAAGGGGTGCAACCCTCGATGTCTTCTTAATATTTTCCATTTTGATACAATATGGAAGAAAGTTTATTTATATTTATTAAAGAAGTGTAATACACTTATCGACGAAATAAACGATGCCTCCCATTACGATTAATTTTACTAATGATTGTTTGGAGTGGTCGGTATGCTTTAATATTCCTGTATTATTTTTTTCAAATTAACTTTTGTTGTCTCTTTGATACATTCCCCATTTCCATTCTCAATTTTATATTATCTCTGATTGAGGATGATCATATTAATAAGTATTATTTTAAGTCATCACTATATCATATGTTAAGGTCGTCACCATATCTTATTTTGAGTCATAATTATATCTTATTTTGAGTCATAACTATATCTTATTTTGAGTCATAATTATATCTTATTTTGAGTCATAACTATATCTGATTTTGAGTCATAACTATATCTTATTCTGAGTCATAACTATATCTTATTCTGAGTCATAACTATATCTTATTTTGAGTCATTGCTTTATCTTATTTTGAGTCATAACTTTATCTTATTTTGAGTCACCATATCTTATTCTGAGTCATTGCTTTATCTTATTTTGAGTCATAACTCATTGTATTTAAATCATCACTTGATATGATAGTTAATGTATTCTTCTTCCCTTTTTTTCTGTGATTCTGCCAAAAAACAATATTTATAACAACTTATTAAATCAAAATGAGCCTTTGTATAAATTCCTTCGCTAGGAGACAAATCATGATGACCGCAATAAAGACGCCCATTTTGGAAATTGACAATACTGACTCGACTTTGACAAAAAACATTTTGCAAGGACATCACAATAATTGTTATGTTTCTTGTCTATTGTTTGCATGCATTCTACATACAGATCATTTTCACCACTGTTTTCTACATATCCTGGGTATCCTTTATCCTCTAATTTCACATTAACATGCTTTCCAGGTAATTGTCTTCCTCTTTCTGCTCTTTACCTCACTTTTCTGCTCTCTCAATTGAATAGTTGGATACTGCGAATATTTCTGAAAATTTACGTTAGAAGAATTTGTCATTAACATTTTCTGGAAAAAATGATTGGTATTACTTTATCTACGTTGATACGATTGTATTGGATATTTCGGTTCTAGTACACCCCAAGGGTGACTGGGGTATAGAAATATGGTCACATGGTCTTCTCCCGACCGGCAGTAAAACGCTTGCTGAAGTGGGGCGTCCGTTTGGCTGTGCGGGATGTATCAAGTTCGCAGTCACGTCCGTCAGAAGGGGACGTTAAATCCGATGCCTCGTGTAAAGAGAGTGCCACGCTCTTTGCACGTTAAGAACCCTTGCAACAACTCTTTGAGGGGTCCGTAGGTGGCCTGTTGCAAGGCAAAATTTCTGTCCCTATCCAATATACCCTCATTTTCCAGTGGCAGTCCAAATTTCTCCGACCATCATCCTAGATGGCCTCTATTACAACAACCTACCTATTGTATTTATTGTGAACTTGTTCTCGTCCTGAATATGCATGAAATATTTGCCACTGGACGTTAAGCAACCAACAATCAATCAATCAATCGGTTCTAGTAACATTACATTGTCTGTTAAAATGTTTAAGTTTTAAATGTATCTTTGATATTGATTCATTATCGTCTGAATTAGGTATTGGAGTGGTTGACGGTTTGATTGTTCAAATTCGTTACGTTCAATTTGATATCTGTCATACATAAACACATCTTTTGGCAGCTTTTGTTTAAAAGGTGTACCTGTAGTCGCCACTTGTTCGTTTTCAAAACGAAACGAATAACTTGTCTCTGGAAAGCATTGCATTTCTCTATAGTTTTTGTTAAGGCATCAAAAGTTATTTTATGAAAAGTTGGCTCACAATTTTGGGAATTCCAATTGGCTTTTCCTGAGCATTGGTTTTCTCAGAGGGGTCCAAGGTATAAGTTAGGCTCCTTTAATTTGTACTCAGAACGATTTTTTTAGGTTCATCAATTGAAAATTTGAAAGGAAGAGGTGATTTCTTCCCTCATAGAGGTGTTATATGCTGTGTTAACCATCATCGACTTTGACAAAAACATTTCGCAAGGACAATAAAATAATTGTTATGCTTCTTGCCTATTATATGCATACATTCTACATACAAATCATTATCACCACTGTTTTCTATGGCTCATCACAGCTATCCTGTTCATCAAGATTCATTGAATACTTCGTCTAGATTGAGAAATTTTCAGAAATGACGAGTAAATCATTGAATTAAACTAATGGCTACGGGCAATTGTTAACTTCAAAATAGGAATATGTCAGAATCGTCGTTAACATGAAAGTCATCGATGAATATATTACAAAAAAATCAAATGGCATACAACGGAAGAAGTTATAAAGATAAATATAATCAGACATTTGTACAGTTAATTTTGCTTGGACTTTTGATCCCTTCCTTTTCCTATCCTCCTTCCTTTTTTTAACTGTATTCCTCAGTTTAGTCAGAGCCTGTTTCTCAGGATTTTGTCTATTTTTTCTTATCCAAATGCTTGTTTTAATACCTTTCAAACTATCTGTGTTTAGAGCTGTTTTGGCACCTTGAACCTGGAGTTTTTGAAGTTCTTTTCTTTGTGTTTCTCCTAAGCTAGGTTAAAATGACATCATACCACATCTTTTGAAAATTCTAAAACTTTATACTGTAACTTGCTGGTCCTGTTTTTATTGCAGCCAAAGTGTACTTTGTTTCTGGTGTTAAAGATATTTCCCTTGGAAATACAATTGGGAAAACAGTTGTTTGGAACAAAACCCTTGTTTTTGCAATTCTGGATTAGATCCCCGTTCTGTTTATAGAGAGACAGTGAATAGATAAACGAGTCGATCATCCACTAATTTGTCCGGTTCCCATGATGGATCAGAACTTTTGCCAAAAAAACGTTTTATGCAGATATCACCTTCCGAATCTATGTTCCTTGGTAAAGGAATTATGTCACAACCAGAAAAATAGACTTTATATCATATGATGATAAATATAGTAAGATTTTGTTTGTAACACCAGCAGGTAAAATATTTCTCTAAACTACCTTCAAACAAAATATTCTAATGACAGAGATAGATATCTAACGTGATATTTAATTTGTTTCCAAATATCATCTTTATTGTATTTTCCTTCATATATAATAAGACAGTCAATCAGGAACTGTTGGTGTATGTGTCGATTGTCACGAGTAATTAATTATTTTAAGTACAATTATAATCCGTAAATCATAAAAAACCATCTGGAAAATTCAGAAGTAAATTTTCAACTTCAGTGTCAATTGTACTTAAAATAATTACTCGTGATAATATTACATTCGGAGGACTGTATGTAACATGCATTTTTAGATAACAAAAATATTAAATAGTGATTGAATTGTTACTGTACAGATGACATCAAAACTATTTAATGGTATTAAGCTCTTCATTTTCGTCTCGAAATGAAAGCAGTAGACATATATGGATCAGTTTACAATCAAATTTAAAACTGCAGGCAACATTCAATTGTTCTCATTCATAATTTATATAAATCGGAACCGACGATTACTTAAAAGCAATCATTGAAATACTTATGTTCCACATCGAATCTCCTTATATGGACATGTGCTGTGCTAGTAGTGCATCAATTTAGGATTGAAAAATCTGAATGAAAAAATATTTAGTTAAAGACATATGTATCTTATCAACATTCGTATTACGTTTTTTAAATAACTAAACTATTAAATAATGATGAAATTGTTACTGTACAGATAACAGCAAAACTATGTAATGACCATAGGCTCTTAAGAGATATGTTGCTTTCCCAAATAGTTTTCACCCTATTAGGCATTGTGTTGTATTGAACGGTTAAAAAAAAGGTTCAATGCTCTGGTAATGTGGGTGGTGATGACTGTAGAATAATTCGGGAAATGATTAATTGCACTATCAACTAGCTTGAAATTATTGCGCTGCATTCCCAAAAGTACATTTGTCAATGCTTGTGGAAATCTACATTCTTGTAAATGTAAATATTGATTTCTAGGAATATAGAACAATACTATTGAAAAAACAATTAAAACATTAACTGCTGAAAAATCTTTGCGTTTATTCTATATGCTTAATAAATGGTACAACTATTTCGCGTAGAAAAAGTTGCCATGGCTACATACACACGCTCTTTGCACGTTAAGAACCCTTGCAACAACTCTTTGATGGCTTCGTAGGTGGTATATTGTCGAATGGTATGGTCTTATACTTTCTTCGGATAGTGTCATAATTTACAGATTCACCATAGGTGTCCACAATTTTGTTCAACACCCCTTGACGTTTAATGGACATTCCCTTGGAGATAATTGTGATATACATATAATTATAAAAATATTAAATAGTGATGAAATTGCTTCTGTGCAAATCACATCAAAAACATTTTATCATCATGAGCTCTTTGTTTGCTAGCTGCATGAAACGCAGAAGACTTGATTTAGTAAATCATGGTATTTAACAAGAACACGACCTATGTAAACTGCAGGCAACGGTCAATTGTTTAAAATTAAAACAAGAAAAAGTAAGAATAGTCGTTAACATGAAAGCAATCGTTGAATTAATTATGTTCGTCTTCGGATAACCTTTTATGGATATTCTCTTTGCTAGTTGTGAATCAATTTTGGGATTCCATTAACCCTCTGAATGAAAAAATTATAAAAATATTGTAATTGTTACTGTACAGATAACAGCGAAACTATATTATTGTATCGGAATACCTTCCCGGTGGTGTTGTCGACGGCTAGTTCGTGACCCAAGAAGATCCTTTTGAGTATAAAATAAGGGATTCTTGTATTAGAATATGTATAGTGTCTGATGAAGACAGTTTTCAACATTGCGAAAGTCTCGCAAATGAACAAGGAATGTTTTCAACTACTGGTAGACCTTTCACCTCTGCTTGGTACTTCTTTGATTAAATCTAGAAATTCCATCTTTAAAGTTTGAATTTCTGGTGTAAGATGACCATTGCAAGGTGTGTTGTTGCATACGTACATCGAATCGTGAATCGATATAAATAACCATGTATCAATTTTACCCAATGTCTCCAAATAGTCCAACCTCTGGGATGTCTTCAAAAAATGCATTGATATTGTTTACATCTACAGCCAAATCCCTGAAACTCACAAAAAATTCATGTGCAAGATGAAAACATATTCTAACGTATATATTCCCGTGTTATACTTTATACAAAAAAAAAATTACAAAAAAAATGGCCTGATTTATCTAGAAACATTAATGTTACAATTATGAGTACAGCAACAAAAGATTGACCTTCATCTTAATTGTATTATAATTATTTGGTTTTGAGCAGGAATAACATAAATTGATTGATTGGTCCTGAGTTGATAAAGTTCTTTAGCACCCTTTTAAATTTAAAAAGCACATTATGGACGGGAATTCTACAATACGCACCAGGTTTAGCACCACTGACTAACTCACCTACTTAACAAAGAAATACATGTTTCAGTTATGAAAACATAATAACAAATATTTTTAACACATTTTAAGACAACAAAAATCAAAAGAAAAATCCAAAATGTTAATAGTTTACATATTTTAAATTTGAAATGTTTCGTTTTATTTATTACAGTTCTTCTACATTTGGCTTTGGCACGGTCGTCCTACTATTTTGGTTGATTGAATGTTCATCAATTTGATTTTTATATCCCGGGAAATGTCATTCCAATCAATACTTGGCGGGTCTTCGCACCCAGTGAAGGGAAACTTCTGCTGTGTAAGTACTTGTTTTTTACCTGCTACCCCCGTGACAGTTTTAATTAAAGAAATGGAAATGATTTCCACGGATTCATTCAACGAAACAATTACGATAGCCGATACTGATAGAATGTCCCGTTTTGTATGCCAACTTTCTGAAAAATTTACTTCTCATCTCTACTAACGAATCAGCCAAATTAGTATATATTTGACTTCTTTCTTGTGCCCCCGTGTTGCCATTTTTTAAGACAATGAAAAATTACATTCCAAAGTCGGCTGTTTTTTTCCCTTTTTTTCAAATGCATTTATAAGATAGAAGATTTAATTGTGTCGTTACACTAGTTTAGTGTGAACTGTTGTTATTGATGATTTCATTATTATAAAGACAACAATCCTAACTAAACAGAAAACACTAAAAAGTGAAAGGCTTAGTTAATGGGAATTTTAGATGCCCGCCTTAAAAGAATTTATATTAAACACACGATTAACTAATAAACTTTGTCTGTGTTACAATGGAGTTGCATTTCATCTTCCTACTGGAAATTATTGTCATAAAAAAAAAAAAATGGCGTATCGGGTTATTGCAAGTCTTCGGTTCCACATGTAGCACATTGCATCATTAAGTCATCCAGTGCATCTATTGCCACTTTTTGATCTATGATGACTTCGATTTTATCTCCTTCTAATACTGGTTCCTGTTTCACAACTTCAATTGCAGCATTGACAAAGTAGTACAATTGTTCAAAGTGATCCCTTTCCATTTTTATGATTCTTTTAGATGACTGGCTCATCATTTCAGAAGTTATAGAGTTAAGTAACTCCTGTAGACCATCAGTATTTTCATTTTCCTCATTTTGTTTGTGCTAATTGGAAAGCATTTGTGGTTTTAAATCTGCTTTTCCTTGGATCAATGGATCAAAATTTAAGGAAACAACACCTTTATTGGTAATAATAGAGGTAATTACTTTCTGGTTTGGTCTAATGGCACTTTTTCTTCCAATCACCTGCTCATTGTCAAAGACATTAATTAAATCTGCTATTGGAATTTCTGGCTCTTTAGTTCCTTGTTTTCGTAGCCAAGAAGTAACAGTTTGATAATGACCTGCTGGACAACAATTACCAATAATGTCTACCGCTAATCTGTTTCCTGTCAATGTGTAAATCGAAATATTGAGAAGAAATGAAATAGTGCGTGTAATAAGATAAGGACATCTGAGCATGTATAATTGTTCTACTCCTCGAGCAAGGCTTAATTCATTTCCTTGTTCATTTGGATCTGTGTGAAATTCTGTATTGCTTACACCTTGAAGACATGATATGATTTTTTTGTTTCTTCCGATTTTGATTTAATATTCAACATGTTGAAGACGGCAGACAACAGTATCCCATAATATATGCACCTGTTTATATGTAACTAAAAATCTCTTACCTAAAGATGTTGCCTCCATGTTTCTTGTCAGTTGTTTCTGTTATACAAATTATAGTTGAAATTTAACCTGCAACAAAACCCAGATTTCTGTTAACTCTTTAAAACCAGCTTACCATAATTAAAAATGATTACATTTAAACTTAATTATTAATTTTTGTATGTTAACAAAGACAAAATGCTTAGTTTTCTTCTTTCCATCACAAAAAGTTAAAATCTCATTTTGGTCTTAAAAGAACAAAATCACAATTATAAATGCACAGGATAATATCTCAATTTAGTCACTGGAGTAATTGTGATTATTTTGCATTTTAGACAAACAATGTACAGTTGTCCCCTCCCCCTTTTTCTCAACAGCTTTTGCTATTTAATCCTTTGATCTCTATATCATTTCAACCTTTTCCATGAAATTAAAACATCTTGAATATGTTAGAGAATTTAATATTTATATTCTTTTCAGAAACAAAGTTAACAATACTACATAATACTTAACTAAAGGTGCATGATGTGATTGAAAATTAATTCTCTCCATAGAATAAAAGACAAAGTTTTATACACATATTTAAATTATTGAAAGATATTCTGATCATTTTTGAAGAAACATACAATTATAAACTCAGAATTTACCAAAATATATATTGTATCAAGCACCAGGCCTAAACATGTTATATAATAAAAAACAAAATAATAACTACTTTTTTGTATGCAAACATTGACAATGAAAGACCAAATGCTTATTTTGTTTCTTTATATCGCAAAAACTTAAAATCTCATTTTGGTCTTAAAAGAACTAAATCACTATTATAAATGCACAGGATAATATCTCAATTTAGTCACTTGAGTAAGTGTGATTATTTTGCATTTTAGACAATGTACAATTGTCCCCTCCCCCTTTTTCTCAACAGCTTTTGCTTTTTAATCCTTTGATCTCTATATCGTTCAACCTTTTCGATGAAATTTAAACATCTCGAATATGTTGGAGAATTTAATATTTAATAATAAAAACTAAAGGTTTTCAAAAGTGATCTCTTGGTAATAACACCCTGTTGTTTTTCCATGATAAAGTTCTCTCTGTTATAACCTACGTCTGTTATTAACGTGCATGATGTGATTGAAAATTAATTCTCTCCATAGAATCAACAATCAATCAATCAACTTTATGATTATATATTTGTTGGTTATAACTAATACTATCTGCCACCCATTGTGTTTGACACTTTCTAAACCTAGTTTTTCCATAATGGTGGTTTTTTCCGTCATTTTCATACAAAAATACCGGGTGCGGCATTCGAATCAATTGGAATTACATAACAGAATTCTGTAGAGACAATACGTACAACTTAACATGACAGAAAATATCTCAGATCAACATTACCACATCCACCATCACTCGTCTGACAATTATCCTTTCCAGAGCTCAGATCAGTACTATAATCTTCGTCATTCATCTTACCATCGTCATTTCAAGAGCTCAGATCAACGGCATCACCTCAAGCATCATTCATCTAACCATTATCATTTCCAGAGCCCATATCATCAGTTCAACCTTCACCATTATTCATTTGACCATCATTTATCGGACAATTTTCTACCCCAAGGGTGACTGGGGAATAGAAATATGGTCACTTGGTCTTCTTCCGACCGGCAGTAAAACGCTTGCCGAAGTGGGGCGTCCGTTTGGCTGTGCGGGATGTATCAAGTTCGCAGTCACGTCCGGTCAGATTGGGGACGTTAAATCCGATGCCTCGTGTAAGGAGAGTGCCACGCTCTTTGCACGTTAAGAACCCTTGTAACAACTCTTTGAGGGGTCCGTAGGTGGCCTGTTGCAAAGCAAAATGTCTGTCCTTATCCAAAATACCCTCATTTTCCAGGGGCAGTCCAAATTTCCCGACCATCTCAGATGGCCTCTATTATTTCAAGACCTACCTATAGTAGTTATTGTGAACTTGTTCTCGTCCTGAATATGACTGAAATATTTGCCACTGGACGTTAAGCAACCAACAACTAATCAGCAGTACAACCTTCACCATCATTCATCTGACCATCGTCTTTTCCAGAGCTCAAATCAGCAGTACAACCTTCATCATCATTTCCAGAGCTCAAATCAGCAGTACAACCTTCACCATCGTTCATCTGACCATCATCATTTCCAGAGCTCAGATCATCAGTTCAACCTTCACCATCGTTCATCTGAACAGCGTCCTTTGCAGATATCACGAGCAGCAGAATAATGAAGGGAAAAAAAATACCTCAAAACATGACTAAGTCTAGAGTCCTAATCTCAAATGTAGGTCATCACTTGTGAATGCTCAGTACTATCCAGGGCACATCCATTCATGAAGTTTAGTTGATGCAATATATTTAGTTCCAAAAGAATATCAGAACATAAACGCAAAACTTAACCAGAGCAGCTCAGGCATAAATTGTATTTAAAGTCATTATGCTAAGTTTACAAAAATCAATGTGAAGAATTGGGATTCCATGAGACGCATAAAATTCTTGGCATCTCAAGGCATAGTTGCAGGATAATTCATTTACTTGGAACTATTTGTCATGTCTGTAGTTCCCTTTTGGAATCATTATTTTATCACCATTTTCTAATTTAAGTTCACGGGTTCGAAATGATTATTAATGAACTGTGGATAAAAAAAAAAAAATTTAAGGCATGCTCAAGCTTTTCTGGTTCCATTATTGAACGATGAAATTGTTTGCCTTTTCGTTCATAGTGCATGTAAAGAGGCATATTGCCTAGCCTCGTCAATCTTATACATTGTTAGTCCAGGTATCATATTTTGAAGTTTAGAATATTTTGCGCGTGAACAGTTGTTTTCACGACAAAAATGTGACGTACAAATAAAGGCAACAAAGCGTCAAAATACAGTCGTTCTTTTCTTTTATTTTTTGTTAACGTTAATACTGCAAATATTGACATTAAAATGTCCAAAATGTTACTAATAATTGCAAAGTGAGGGAATATAAATCCTTCAGTTATACTGCAACGGATATTCTAGATAGTATCAACAGATTTGATTGAAAAGACTTTCTGACGTTTGTTGTGGACATCGAAATAAAGATTGTTCATGAGCACTAAAATACGTATCGTATGTTGTTTTTAGTGTAAGAAACACTTTTGAAAATAAATACTTACAATCTAGTTGTTGAGCTCGGTATATTCGATGGAACTGTCGTAAGAGATCTGTATCTGCAATCAACAGTCTTACCCGAGCAACTACATGAGGTAGGGCATCCATTGACGGTGATGCAGGATGGATATAAAAGTTAAAATGTCTAATTGTACTTGCATTTCTACCTAAATTTCCTTTATTTGTAAAATCATTTTGATTTTGTTTCTCCCCATAATCTGACATAGGTGTTAGGGGGAGAACATCAAGGGGGAGACCATTCACTACTATTTTTCCATATCTAACTTTCCTGTATGGGAAAGATCGTTTTTTCCCACTGCTTTTGCTAAAAAAAAAAAAAAAAACTATTTACTAAAATACCTTTAAAAATTATTTTTGTTGAGCCTTTGAGTGAATACAAAAAAGCGAGACATAGTGATCCCACATTCTGTTTCGTCAGCGTCCACAAATTCTGATTGAATTATCCAAAGAATGGTAAAATTTGTTGAAAAATGTTGCAAATTTTCAATAAACGTAGTTGGTTTAATTTTACTTATAATACAATTGTCAATACGTATAAGAAAATAATCTTGTTCAAATGACCGATTTAAGGTAACATGAAATACAATTATTATAAAAGTTGTCAAATTTACAGTATCATGTGAAAAATTATTAATATACCGATGGCAGGTTTAAAACATATTCTGTACAATTATTCATAAAAAGTGGTCGATTTCGGTTTTATCTAATACAATTTTCCTAAAAATGGTTAAATTAGCTGAAAAATGTAAATTTTGAACGAAGCTGTGGTTTGATCTTGTTTATATCTGACACAAATATTAGAACATAGAAGAAAATTATCTTAATCAAATTACCGATTAAAGGTAACATCAAATACAATTATAAAAAAAAGTTTTCAAATTTTCGGTAAAACATTTAAACTAGTACGGACCTACCATTTGTTTATCCTTATTATTATTTGTGGTAATTATTCAAGATAAGATTTTTTTATCTTCCTTACCTGGCCAGATAAAATGTTTTTCTCAAAATTCAGAATCAAATATATTATTTCCGGAAGAAACATGCCTGAAAAATGGTCGGTCCGGGACACATGTTTTATTTGAATTATTTGTTACGCACTATTAGATTTTCAGTTTACATGAAAGAGGGACGAAAGATACCAAAGGGACAGTCAAACTCGTAAATCTAAAACAAACAAACAACAGCACACATGACACAACATAGAAAACCAAAGAATAAACAACACGAACCCCACCACAAATCTAGGGGTGATCTCAGGTGCTCCGGAAAATGTATATATACATGGATATGCATTATTAACACAATGCTGTAAGTGAAAATCTATATCTGTAGATAATTACATGTAGCCTTTCTTTTAGAAAGAGCTGCACACAGCTTTACAATTGATACCATTTCCCATCTAGGATGACATACAAGGAACCGATCACTTTAAATGTTTGTAGCTCTTTGATAACATGTTCTACATACAATCTTCTCTTTTGTGAAGAATGTCATATTCTCGTTTGAGTCTTCGATCCATCCGTAATATCCAGTGTAGCGATAGCTGAATTAAACAGTTCATGAGCTTTTTTCATAGAGTCTAACATAATAGTGTCACATTGAGATATCATTTTCTCATAGAAGGATCTTCTTACATCCTGTTCAACTTCTTTTCAGTTCTAGCTTGAACACTTCTTCCATTGCATCGGACGCGTAACTTGTATTAAATTTCAGACTTATTCCAAGGAAGCCTGGATTACGATCTAGATTTTTGAAGTATACCAAGGATTCCTTCATAGTTACGGTTTTCATCCTTTCTTTTAGTAATCCTTCAATTTAAGCGAATAGTTCCGCTGGATCAAGTTTATCTGTTTACTCCAGATAATTCGGATCAGATGTGTCATCCCTATTTTGGGAATCACTATAACTAGAAGTCGTCGGATTAGGTTGACTAGATGGAATTTTAGGTGGCAAATCTAAATCAAAGTCACTGTTAAATTCAGTATCAGGCCTGAGAAATGGAGCTCCGAAGCCAATAGCTTGATTTCTGTTCATAGTGAAAATCAGAATGGTTAAAAGTAAGAGATGGCTCTCTTTATATATATTATTTTGATAATTAGCAGAGGAAATAAAAGTCATTAATCTTAACTTCATAAGAGGGGCACGAATTTTCGAATCCTGTTCAACAAGCTTGCTCTTTTGTTAAATTTCTATAGAATCGGACGTTGAGTCCTATGTTCTTCAACCATATAACATTGATTGGATCATCAGTGATTGACCGAAGGTCATTCAAAGAGATTCTAACGAGAGGGTCTCCACAGAAAGCTTGCATAATTTTGTAAAATAACAGAGCCCGCGCCACAATCAATAAAATGGTTAAATTATAACGACAACTGTATATGTGTCCTTGTAGCATTTATCATTGAACGGATTAATTATTATCACTATCCCTATGTACAGTCCCTGAATTTCATATGGGATATATAAAAAAAAAACAATAGTCAATTGTTGCATTTAAATTATTGATATTAATTTAAAAAGAAAAGAAATATAAATTTCATACATTACCAAAACGCTGATAATAAAAAAAAATATGAAAAATAAAGACATTACATAAATTATCAATTATTTTTTTTAAATAATAGAAAGGAATACCAGTCATGCTAGAATATCACTGTATGCCATTTAATTAAATTCTTTAATGTGTGACATTTGGCGAAAATTATTAAGACATAGACAAAAAGTGGTTCTTTTCCAACCAATTCAACAGGATTGAATTAACACCAAAAGAAAACAAACAAGTACAAAATTTCACATGGTTCGATGGAAATTATATCATTATATACCCAAAGTATTTACTCTAATTATAATAAATACAGTAGTCAAACGACAATTTAAACATACAGTTATTGTTTAATACAATTTCTTTACATTTTGAATGGCTTCTTTACGCTGTTTTAAGAACAGGATAACAAAGTACACGCTTTGTTTATAAGTATAACTCATTTCAATCAACTGGTGAACACAAAGTTCAAAAACAATCAAAAGAAAAACATTTAGAATGAAAATTCAAACTTACCAATTTTTAGCAGAAAGCAAAAGTTGCATTTCAATGCTGACATGCAAGTATATTGAAAGGTTCTGCAACATAAACTGCATTACCTCTGTTAAATTAACATTGTTTAGCTCTGTGATAATTGAGATTATTATATCTCAGCTCGCATATATTTCAAACAATTCTATTGGGTGATCAAATATACCGTCATTTTCCATTGACAGTCCAAATTTCCCCGACCATCATCCCAGATGGCCTCTATTATTTCAAGACCTACCTATAGTATTTATTGTGACTTTTTTCTCATCCTGAATATGCATGAAATATTTGCCACTGGACGTTAAGCAACCAACAATCAATCCATATATATACATGGAACAGTTGCAAGGAAGGACGAATTACACATAAAACTTACACCAGTGGTGAACAACCCTATGACCCTATTATTCACCGGTGAATAACCTTTCTGTTTGTTGATTTGTACTTGAGTTACCTCTCATGAAAATGACGTTACAGACGTAAATAAACATGTGTTTGTTACAATTGTATTATAAAACCAGCGTCAGTTGCTTCATCTGAAATACTGGAATATCTATAATACTAAATTAGGCGAGGTCCAATTTGTCAGACGTCATTAGGGGAAAAACGACAAATAAAAGAAATCAACTTTATATATAGTTAACATAAAAAATAGTGTTGATTTAAAATTACACCACTCCACATCCTTTTGTTATTCACATATTTAATATTGTCAACAATTAAAAAGTTCCGGGTCGAATGCGATACCGATACTAATAGTATATTCACCTGTTACTTATTGCATCCGATGCCTCGTGTAAAGAGACTGCCACGCTCTTTGCACGTTAAGAACCCTTACAACAGGTGACCTGCAAGGCAAAATTTCTGTCCCTATCCAATATACCCTCATTTTCCAGTGGCAGTCCAAATTTCCCCGACCATCATCCCAGATGGCCACTATTTATCAACTTACCTATTGTACGTATTGTGAACTTGTTCTCGTCCTGAATATGCATGAAATATTTGCCACTGGACGTTAAGCAACCAACAATCAATCAATACGTATTGCATTATCTGTACGTTTCGCATCTGACAGGCGCACGGTGTATTTAGAATTTTGCTATATACACGGATTCATAATTAAGGCACAACTGCAAGGAGCACAAGTAATTTCTATTTAGTAATGAAAATCAATTGACTTACTGACAAACATTTTATAACATATATAGACTGCAGCCTTTTGTTGTCCTTTCCCCTAACCTTAATAATAATAAATATATGTTAGTACTTTATTCTATGACTCCAGAGACTTCAACTCCATCTTTGCAAAATTTGTGTGAACCGCTCAACATTTGTATGTAGAACATATACAAATGTAGAAATCATAAATAGTCTCACTTTATTTTCAAAAAATACAAATGTGCTTTGTTTTGGATCGGATATATACTACGTTTCCTTTGACATATTAAAATATTTTTGAAGAAAAAAAAACCAAATCATATTCTTGTAAAGTAAGATACCCATTTTTTCATCTGTTAACAGGTTTTTGGCCTCCTCAATTAACAGGTCTCTGACTGTCCTGCTTTGGCCTCTGTTGTTACGGGTCTTTTTGATGTTATCCATGTCAACTCTATGATACTACAACAATTCACAATTACTTCCATGGAGTTAAAAAGTTCTTTTCAATAAGTTGCCATTTTATTTTGCCCCCAATTATGCATATTCAAATGATGATAAACTTAAAAAAAAGAATCCATCTTTACAGGTTAATACCAATGTTATTTAGTTTTACATTCTTATTTGATTACTTCAGCTGATATAATGAGGAATTTATCTAACAAAAATAAAGAGCTCTAAAATTAAGACAAACCTGCTGTACATAATGGTCCAAGTGGGATTTTGCAAAAATGTTAACTGCAATTTTAGCAAAATCTGGAAATATATTTAGGAGGTCGAAAACACTCATCCCACCTTATCCTGGCACCAAAATATCCGGTCCATTATATGTCCTTGCATTTGACAAGATAAGAAAATATTAGCTGTATAAGACGAGTGCATCAAACAGGTATACAAAATGCAAATTCTCCTTTGAAAATATATTTCAGAAATAACAAGTATTTTTGACAGACAGATGAAATTTACTAACCTATTAACTGTTGCATATTTGAACATATTCAGATATAGAAGTGTGTACTTTATCAAATTAAAGTCCTATTAAACAAGTGACGGGTGAAAAATAATGTTTATCAAATTCTTGAACCAATGAATGTATATATCATAAACTTAGTCTTCTGTGCAAGATTTTGTCTTTTTTTTTCAAAAGTATATCGTATAATCGTATTTTTTTTTCTCTCTGTTATGATTTAACAAATATGGCAGCTCATTAAATGCCGTGTTTTGATTCCAAAGTTTACCAATTGTCACCTTATAGTAAACAATCAACCGAAAAGACATGGATATTGAGCATGTTTTATATGTACAATCAGATAATAGTTTATTTCAGTGACGGACCCATGCCTGTTGTGTATACAAATTAAAGAATTTTAAAAAAGTATATGTACAAAAGTTTAATAATGAAAACTATCCATTTTGTTATATGCATATTTTTTTTTTTAAATTTGAGGTTTCATATGACTTGAAAAAATGTATTGTTGTAATTCTTTTGGAAAAATATAAAACACGATGTTTGTCATCTATTATTCAAATCAGATGTTGGTTTTCTCTTTAAAGGGTATTTGCCGTCAATTGTTTTTATGACACAAACATATTTTATGAAATGCATCAATATGGATGTGCTAATTATAACACCAAAAAATGATTATATAATATTGTGGTGTAAACTGCAGAACAAGCTTTGTTTAAAAAAGAGAAAAAGGAAAAATATATGCTTTTTTTGTTCATCATGAACCTTTTACATTATTCTGGTTTAGAAATTGGGGAAAATATTTAGGTAAAATATAAAAAGGGCAATACCCCAATGGTCTTTTTCTAGGCTTGAACTGTATTTTACCGGTTAACAGGCTACAGCTCTCCAAACAGCTCAAATCTGTGTTGAAAATTTGTGAAATGATGTGTCCAATGATAACTGAAGGATTTTTCAATACAAACAAATTTAAAGTTTATTTTAATAATTTATAATGATATTATAATGTTTATTTTATATGATGGATGCAGTGTCATACAAACAACATTTCCCCACTAAAAGAAAAATGATACGACACCAAATATAATCATGAAATGTATTAAGCAGTTTTCTTTAATTGTTGTTCTATATTTTTTACATTCCTTGACCGGTGTGAGAAAAAAAATTTACTCAAAAATGTAGCAATTTTTGTCGAGCCTGCAACTTTTGTTGCAGAAAGCTCGACATAGGGATAGAGATCCGGCAGCGTTAGCTAACTTCTTAAAAGCTTTATATTTTAGAAGGTGGAAGACCTGGATGCTTAATACTTTGCATATAGATGCCTCATGTTACGAAGCTTCTGTCAGTCACATGTCCAATGTCCTTGACCTCATTTTCATGGTTCAGTGACCACTTAAAAAAAAGTTCAGATTTTTTGTAATGTTTAATTCTCTCTTATAAGTAATAGGATAACTATATTTGATATGTGCGTACCTTGCAAGGTCCTAATGTCTGTCACAGTTTTCACTTGACCTCGACCTCATTTCATGGATCAGTGAACAAAGTTAAGTTTTGGTGGTCAAATCCATATCTCAGATACTATAAGCAATAGGGCTAGTATATTCGGTGTATGGAAGGACTGTAAGGTCTACATGTCCAACTGGCAGGTGTCATCTGACCTTGACTTCATTTTCATGGTTCAGTGGTTATAGTTAAATTTTTGTGTTTTGGTCTGTTTTTTTCATACTATATGCAATAGGTCTACTATATTTGTTGTATGGAATGATTGTAAGGTGTACATGTCTAGCGGGCAGATGTCATGTGACCTTGACCTCATTTTCATGGTTCAGTGGTCAAAGTTACTTTTTTGAGTTTTGGTCTTTTTATCTAATACTATATGCCATAGGTCAACTATATTTGGTGTATGGAAATATTTTATGATGTTTATGTCAGTAACACAGGTTTCTTTTGACCGTGACCTCATTTTCACGGTTCATTGCACAGTGTTAAGTTTTTGTGTTTTGGTCTATTTTTCTTAACCTATAAGTAATAGGTCAACTATATATGTTGTATAGAAGCATTGTTAGCTGGACATGTCTGCCTGGCATGGTTCATCTGACCTTGACCTCATTTTCATGGTTCATTGCTTTTTGTTTAGTAATCTTGGTTAATGTTAAGTTTATGAGACAGTTGTAATAAAGCTTTATACTTAGGACTATCAACATAATATCAATGATTAGTATAGAAGACGAGACATTTCAGCGGGGTTTTTTTCAGTAAATTTTACTACTTTTTGGATATTCATTCAGATATTACGTAAATTGATAATTTTTCAACATTTTACTGTTAATTTGTCAATTTTTTTGATAATTTATTTGATGTTACCTTAAATAGTTTATTTGTTCATGATAGTTTTTCAATTTGTATTGACAATTGTATAAAAAGTATTCTTGAACTAACCACTGCTTTATTTAAAAATTTCAACATTTTCTCAGTAACATTTTTTCAGTAAACTTTACTACTTTTTGGATATTCATTCAGATTTTAGCTCTCTTGATAATTTTTCAACATTTTACTGTTCAATTGTTAATTTATTTGATGTTACTTGAAATCGTTTACTTTATTAAGATAATTTTCTAATTTGTATTCAATTTGACAATTCTATTAAAAGTCAACTTGAACTTACCAAAGCTTTATTTAAAATTGCAACATTTTTTCAGTAAATTTTACTACTTTTTGGATATTCTTTCAAATTGTACCTATATTGATAATTTTTCGACATTTTACCGTACATTTGACTTTTTTAATAATTGTATATTATGTTACCTTAAATTTGTCATTTGATCAAGACAATTTTCTAATTTGTATTGACAAATGTATTAGAAGTAAAATTAAAACAATCACAGCTTTATTTAAAAATTTCAACATTTTTTCAGTAACAATTGTTTTTCAGTTAATTTTACATCTTTTTGGATATTCAATGAGATTTTACCTATATTGATAATTTTTAACATTTTACTGTAAATTTGTCAATTTTTTCTATTATTGTATATGAAGTTACCTTAAATCGTTTATTTGATCAACACATTTTTTAAATTTGTATTGACAAATGTATTTGAAATAAAATTGAAACAACCACAGCTTTGTTTAAAAATTTCAACATGTTTTCAGTAAACTTTACTACTTTTTGGATATTCATTCAGATTTTAGCTCTATTGATAATTTTTCAACATTTTACTGTAAATTGTCAATTTTTTGATAATTTAATTGATCAAGATAATTTTCTAATTTATATTGACAATTGTATAAGAAGTAAACTTGAACTAACCAAAGCTTTAATTAAAAATTACAACATTTTTTGAGTAACATATTTTATTCAGTAAATTTTACTACTTTTTTTATATTCATTCAGATTTTACCTAAATTGATATTTTTAAACATTTTACTGTAAATTTGTCATTTTTTTCACAATTTATTTGATGTTACCTTAAATCGTTTAATTGATCAAGATAATTTTCTAATTTGTATTGACAATTGTATTAAAAGTAAACTTGACCTAACCAAAGCTTTAGTTAAAAATTGAAACAATTTTTCAGTAACATTTTTTTCAGTAGATTTTACTACTTTTTAGATATTCATTCAGATTTTACATGTATTGATAATTTTTCAACATTTTACTGTACATTTGATAACTTTTTTTATTATTGTATATGATGTTACCCTTAATCGGTCATTTCATCAAGATGATTTTCTAATGTGTATTAACAAATGTATTAGAAGTAAAATTGAATCAACCACAGCTGTTTTTAAAAATTTCAATATTTTCTCAGCAAAATTTTTTTTCAGTAAACTTTACTACTGTTTGGATATTCATTCAGATTTGTCAATTTTTTTTTTGATAATTTATTTAATGTTACCATAAATCGTTTAATTCAAAATGTTGCATTTTTTAAAAAAAGGCTGTGGTTGGTTCAAGTTTACTTCTAATACAATTGTCGATGCATATTACAAAATTATCTTGATCAAATGACCGATTTAAGGGGGTTCGCGGGTCTAAATCATTTATATAGGATTTCTCTATATTTTTCTATAAATGAACTTTATCTTATAGTTGATAGAAAAATAAAATAAAAAAGTGGGGTCACCGTTCATTTGCGCTCACAATCTGCCTTCGAAAGAAGCATACATTTTTGTAAAGGAGGTTTTTTTCTGTTGAAGTAATAGGAGAAATAAAGGTAATATCGAAAAAAAAGAAAGAAATTTATTACAGAAATCGCTCAAATTTTACAATAATTTAGTTTAAGTACAGCTTATATGGAAATTATATTAAAAAATATAGGTCACCGATGAGTTAAAAAAGATATTTCAATTTTAAAGCCAAAAAATGGCATTTTTCCACCAAAGGGAGATAATTTGGAACTTTTTCAATGATGTATACATTTTAAAAGTCATCTGGGGCCAACACGAATTGTTTGTTTTGAATGATTTTTGTACCATATGATAAGTAACAACTACAAAAGGTAACAAATAAAATTTGAAATGAAAAACAAATGTTTATTTTTTTTCTGAAATTTTTATACCCTCGAGCCTCCTAAATGTAACATTGTTACAAGTTTAAAAAAAATTGTCAAATTGACAGTAAAATCTGGAAAAATATCAATAAAGGTATAATCCGAATGAAAATCCAAAAAGTGGCAAAATTTACTGAAAAATGTTGCAATTTTTTCAGAAGACTGGTTGGTCCAAGTTTACTTTTAATACAATTGTCGGTACATATAACAAAATTGTCTTGTTCAATTGACCGATTTAATGTAACATTACTACAATTATTGAAAAACTTGTCAAATTGACAGTTAAATCTGAAAAAATATCAATAATGGTATTATCCGAATGAATATCTAAAAAGTGGTAAAATTAATTGAAAAATTGCATTTTTATGCCCCACCTACGATAGTAGAGGGGCATTATGTTTTCTGGTCTGTGCGTCCGTTCGTTCGTCCGTTCGTTCGTCCGTCCGTCTGTTCGTTCGTCCGTCTGTCCCGCTTCAGGTTAAAGTTTTTGGTCAAGGTAGTTTTTGATGAAGTTGAAGTCCAATCAACTTGAAACTTAGTACACATGTTCCTTATGATATGATCTTTCTAATTTTAAAGCCAAATTAAACTTTTGACCCCAATTTCACGGTCCACTGAACATAGAAAATGAAAGTGCATGTTTCAGGTTAAAGTTTTTGGTCAAGGTAGTTTTTGATGAAGTTGAAGTCTGAAATCCTATATAATTTTTGTTTTTGTTTTTAAACAAGCTGTACATGATTGTAAAATTTAAGCGATTTTTGTAATTTAGTTCTTTTTTTTATTTCGATATCACCTATATTTCTCCTATTAGTTCAACTGAAAAAAGGGAGGTTAACAAAAATTAGTTTTTTATACTGATAACAGTAAGAGATTTGTTTCAGCCAAATTGATTATAGCAACTTTTCTGTCATCCTTTGTTACATGCTTCTATGATAATGTTAGCTGCTGCCAAAAAAAATCTGTAAAACTGTCTCCTACACAAGGAAACGGCATTATGTCTTTTCTTCTAGGATTAAGTTTAAAAACATCAGCAGAATGAGGTTATGCAAACAACAAAACCTACAGAGCAAGAGACAGTAGCCATTAGCAATGACATTTAATGTGCGTATTGTTATGCGTTTACTTTTCTACATTGGTTAGAGGTATAGGGGGAGGGTTGAGATCTCACAAACATGTTTAACCCCGCCGCATTTTTGCGCCTGTCCCAAGTCAGGAGCCTCTGGCCTTTGTTAGTCTTGTATTATTTTAATTTTAGTTTTTGTGTACAATTTGGAAATTAGTTAGGCGTTCATTATCACTGGACTAGTATATATTTGTTTAGGGGCCAGCTGAAGGACGCCTCCGGGTGCGGGAATTTTTCGCTACATTAAGACCTGTTGGTGACCCTCTGCTGTTGTTTTTTTATTTGGTCGGGTTGTTGCAACCTGAGGAGTGTTTTATTTGTGTTTAAATCCAAGAAAACCACTCGACAACACATATATATTACTAGGGTTTACACCTGTCATCTGTCTTATCTGTGGATCAGTAAGCTTTTGTATAGCTTTACAAGAATCTTTCGGAATGAGCGTTGGGAGCATATGGCACACACTTTTGCCAGACTGATATGACAATTTATTTATTTCAAATAATTCAAGTTCCTCTGATGTTTTGGCTTTTTTCTTGTTGGTTTCAGCTAACCAGACACCATCTTTTGCATTATTCCATTCTTTTATAGTAAGTCTACTTGGTTCTCCTCCCCGCTTGGTATTGAACAGTGTTATTCTGGCTACCACAAGATCTCTAAGCCGGGGATATTCATTCATATCTAAAATCTTGTATGGGTCATTCATCTGTGCAATTTCAGTCAGAGTGTAATTCCGCAATCTTCTTACATCATCATCAAGAGGTAAATATTGTGGTCGTCTAAGGTTTTCCTGTCTATTCTTAATACAATTGTATTCAGCTCCATCGAATATCTCCTTTTTGTAGTAATCAAATAATGTTTTGAATTCCTCAATTTTTACCAGCTTATCTTTCTTACCCTGCAATAAATGCTGCCCTTTTATGTGTCTCATAACATGTTTTAAAAGGTGACCTACATTTTTTTTAATCCAGATTTTATACCACCATCGTCTTGTGCAGCCATCACATGGATAGCATCCATAAAAGTGGTAAAGTGTTCCATTTTAAACATGTCTAATGTTAAATTTATGTCTATGCCAATTTTAGCTGCCTCGCTTTTAAAACAAAAGAAAAGATTTGCTATCATCCTCATGTACTTCATTATATTTTTTCTGCTCTGTGTTGTTTTTGTCCTTCCTTGCTGCAAATCTTCTGTAACTGTGAAATCCAAAGTCTTTAAGTTATTTATCAGTTTTACAAAACGTTCCAAAAAGCCACTTAAGATGTCTGCCTTATATTCTTCAGAGTAACCATCATCTCTAACAGCAGAAAGTGGAATTGCAGTTGGTGCAATTGTTGTTCCATTTGCTGCTGTACATTTGATTCTGTGAATCTTCAAGTGTTCTTTTACAAAATACCCCTGACATGAGGAACACATAGTCCTATTTTCCTTCCCTCTGTTTTCTTGCCTGCCTTTCCTTAACTATTTGATTCACATCAAAGTCTTCCTCTTTCATCAGCATCAAGTTGTACTGGTGATAGCCTCTCCTTTTCAAATTGCATAAAACCTGATTTCTGTCTTTTACTGGAAGCTGCTTTGCTGCCTTTACCTCATCGTTGTCTCTATGTTTAGTTAGAATCTGCCTGCTTAATCGACTTTGAAATATCCACAAAATGGAGATGGTCTTTTTGGATTTCTTTTTCCTTCAAAACAGAATAATAAAAGATAAATAACAAATCATCAATATGAACTCAGACCAAACACAAGAATTACTATAAGACCATGTTTTCCTCATCTGGAATCTATGCATTTTGTAGACTAGTTTTTTTGAAAAGTAACTAGCTGTGCTATGAGTGCATGATACGCCCATCACTTTTTTTTAAAGAAAGATGTTCCACAACTCCTCAATGTCATCAGATTTTTATTAGAACTAATATATATGTGTCCAAAGTACAATGATGCATCACTCACACTATCATATCATAAAGATCATGTGTACTATATTAGTTTCAAATTGGCAATGATTGGCATGTAGGGATGCAGCTTTTATTTGGCTAATGATGAAATTCACTAGTAATCAGACAACCTTTAATGTGAACCCTGCTATGATTATTTGTCGAAACCCGAGAGGGAAAAAGTCAAGACTCTACCTAAATGTAAACAACGAATTAAAAATAATTTTAATTTTGCATTTTAAATGATACAACGATACAAATTTTAAAATTTATTCCTCAAGTTTAATTCATTTAGGCTCTTTTCAATTCAAATCTGTAACATTGCATGGAACTTACATCAGTTAGTTCATGTATCTATACTTAATTATTTCGTTTATTTATTTTTTTTGTATTTTTGATTTAAAACGCAGTTCATGTGGCATTACACAAATCTCTATTCCTCTAATGTTCATAAAATTTGTGTATAAAATCTTGCCTAAAGGACAGCAAAGTATAACAACAGTGATTGGTATCCAACTGATATTAATGAATCCACAGTATACAGAATCAGTAAATTCCATATGGGGTGAGAGCAAGCAAAGCTCAACACCAGATGAAATTTACTGACCAGCATATATTATATTAGGTCTCGAGCACAATTTGTAAACAAGAGTGGACAGACTGAAATGTCTCGCCTTCTTTACTAATCATTGATATTATGTTGATACTCCTAAATATAAAGCTTTATTACAACTGTCACATAAACTTAACATTAACCAAGAAAACTACACATTGATCAATGAACCATGAAAATGAGGTCAAGGTCAGATGAACCATGTCAGGCAGACATGTACAGCTAACAATGCTTCCATACAACAAAAATAGTTGACCTATTGGCTTTTATTTGCTTATAGTTTAAGAAAAATAGACCAAAACACAAAAACTTAACACTGAGCAATGAACCGTGAAAACCAGGTCAAGGTCAAATAAAACCTGCACGACTGTCATATAGATCATAAAATATTTCCATACACCAAATATAGTTGATCTATGACATAAAGTATTAGATAAAAAGACCAAAACTCAAAAACTTAACTTTGACCACTGAACCATGAAAATGAGGTCAAGGTCAGATGACATCTGCCCGCTAGACATGTACACCTAACAATCATTCAATACAACAAATATAGTAAACCTATTGCATAAAGTATGAGAAAAACAGACCAAAACACAAAAACATAACTATAACCACTGAACCATGAAAATGAGGTCAAGGTCAGATGACACCTGCCAGTTGGACATGTACACCTTACAGTCCTTCCATACACCGAATATACTAGACATATTGCTTATAGTATCTGAGATATGGACTTGACCACCATAACTTAACCTTGTTCACTGATCTATGAAATGAGGTCGAGGTCAAGTGAAAACTGTCTGACGGGCATGAGGACCTTGCAAGGTACGCACATACCAAATATAGTTATCCTATTACTTATAGTAAGAGAGAATTCAACATTACAAAAAATCTGAACTTTTTTCTCAAGTGGTCACTGAACCATGAAAATGAGGTCAAGGACATCGGACATGTGACTGACGGAAACTTCGTAACATGAGGCATCTATATACAAAATATGACGCATCCAGGTATTCCACCTTCTAAAATATATAGCTTTTAAGAAGTGAGCTAACACCGCCGCCGCCGGATCACTATCCCTATGTCGAGCTTTCTGCAACAAAAGTTGCAGGCTCGACAAAAATGAATCTTACTCTCTTTCTATGGGTAATTCAGATGCAGTTGTAAACCTTGATATCACAATTTTAACACAACATTAAACTGACAGTGTATTTAAAATAAAACACCCCAAATATCCTAATGTTAAAAATGTTTGCCAACTGGTCATGTTGGTACGCCTAGAAGCTCACTTGTATAAACCAAATTTCAGAAATCCTTGTATGGTAGTTCCAGAGAAAAATGTGACGAAAGTTTTAACTTGGCTATCATGTGTAAAATGATACAAGTGTTCAGTAAACAGGAAGTTGTCGAGTGATGAATCTGAAAATGCATCACACGGTATAACTTACTTATATAAACCCTGAAATTTCATAAATCCTTGTCAAGTAGTTTCTGAGAAAAATGCGACGAAATTTTCATTGCATGGACAGACTGACAGATGAATGGATTGGACAGAGAGAGGTAAAACAGTATAACCCCTTTTTTTAAAGTGGGGGTATAAAAATAGTTGACCTATTGCTTAAGTACTTGAAAAACAGTGTCTCATAGACTGAAAAAAAATTATACCAAAATGTTTTATTTATCAATAAACAATATAAATTAGGTCAAGGTCAGACATACCTGCCAGACAAACATGTACACTTAACAATTATTTCATCACTAAATATAGCTGACCTATTTCGTATAGTACTTGGAAAACAGACCAAAACAAAACAAGAGTGCACACTGTGAAATGTCTCATCCTCTTTACTTATCATTGATATTATGCTGAAAGTCCTAAATATAAAGCTTTATTAAAACTGTCACATAAACTTAACATTAACCAAGAAAGCTAATCCTTGACCAATGAACCATGAAAATGAGGTCAAGGTCAGATGAACCATGCCAGACAGACATATGCAGCTAAAAATTTTTCCATACAACAAATATAGTTCACCTGTTGTTATAGTTGAAGAAAAACAGACCAAAACACAAAAACTTAACACTGAGCAATGAACAGTGAAAATGAGGTCAAGGTCGAATAAAACATGCACAACTCACCTATAAATCATAAAATGTTTCCATAAAACCAAAAATAATTGACCTATTGCATATAGTATTAGAAAAAATACTGAAACTTAAAAAAAATTACTATTATAACAAATGAACCATGAAAATGAGGTCCAGGTCAAATGACACCTGCCAGTTGGGCATGCACACCTTACAGTCCTTCCATACACCAAATATACTAGACTTTTTGCTTATAGTATCTGAAATATGGACTTGACCACCAAAACTTAACCTTGTTCACTGATCTTCGAAATGAGGTTGATGTCAAGTGAAAACTGTATGACTGGCATGAAGACCTTGCAAAGTACGCAAATACCAAATACAGTTATCCTATTACTTATAATAAGAGAGAATTTAACACTTCAAAAAATCTTTACTTTTTTTTCAAACTCAATTTCTTCACTGAATCATGAAAATAAGGTCAAGGACATTGGACATGTGACTGACGGAAACTTCGTAACTTGAGGCATTTTATAATATACAAAGTTTGAAGCATCCAGGAATTCCACCTTCTAAAATATATTAGCTTTTAAGAATTAAGCTAAAGCTGTAGCCGCGGGCTCAATATCCCTATGTTGAGCTTTCTGCAACAAAAGTTGTAGGATCTACAAAAACCTTAACATTGACTTATCAACCATGAAAATAAGATTGAGGTCAGATGAAATCTGCCACACTGAGATGTACCCCTTATAATCATTCCATACACCAAAAATAGCTAACCTACTGCTTAAAACTTTAAAAAATTAAAAAAAAATGTTTTAATGTCTGGAAACAAGAAAAATGCTTGTTTTGGTCCCTTTTTTGGTCATTTTTATAAATTTCCTGTTTACAAAATTTTGAATTTTTCGAAAAACTGAGGATTTTCTTATCTCAGGCATAGCTTAACTTTATTTGGCAAAACTTTTTGGAATTTTGGATCCTCAATGCTCTTCAATTTTGTACTTGTTTGGCTTTATAAATATTTTGATATGAGCGTCCCTGATGAGTCTTATGTAGACGAAACGCGTGCCTGGTGTCCTCAATTATAATCCTGGTACCTTTGATATCTATTTTGCCCCTAATTCCTGAATGATTGGGAGATTACCCCACAACTCAATCCCAGCCTTCGCTTTGTGATATGGAAACTTATGGTAAAATTTCAGAGAGATTCTTTCACTCACACACAAGTTATTGTCTGGAAACAAAATGCCTGTTTTTGGCCTTTTTTCCAAAACTTTTGGTACCATAACCCCCAAAATCAATCCCAACCTTCCTTTTGGGGTAATGAAGGTAATATTTGTTAAGAGATCCATTCCCTTAAATTAAAGTAATTGTACAGAAACTCAATGTGCTTTCAAACAATGCTGACACCGAACGGACAACGACGACAGCATCAAAACATTATATGAATACAGCAAATTTTTGCCTACATAAACAACTCAATTTCTTTTCAATCAGTCACGGAACCATGAAATTGAGGAAATGACATTGGACACATGACAAACGAACACTTTGTAACATAAGGTATCTGCATACAAGATATGAAGCATCCAAGTCTTTAATCTTATGAAATATCCAGGTCTTTAATCTTACAAAACATAAGGCTTTATAAAAACTACTATTGTGACGCCGCTATTGCTGCTGGAAAGTTATACATATGTCTCAAACTGCAACTAAATACTGCGGCGAGACAAAAAACCAAAGATGGAGGACCATCATTTGGTTTCGTTTTCTATCTTTTTAATAAGCAAGCCATATGATACAGCTGTAACTGGTTCTAAAATCAGATCCAGATGATCAACTACCTTTTTATAGTTGGCAGCCATTCATTTGTGGAAGTTGTTTTTGTCTGTTGTAGATATGTTTTTTAATCTGCTTTTCTGCATTAAACTAGTGTTTAAACAAAAAGAATATCACTATAAAGAATAATACTGGTGAAAATAATATTTCCAGAAACTTTTTTTACCCTAATTAAAAGATTGGCCACAGTTGTTACCCATATCATATTTCTACATCTACATCTCTGATAAAAATAAACTGTTATCACCGAGATATGTCTCGCTTTTTTTTAATTTTGATAATGCAAATGTTGAAATTAAAATAGCAACACTATTACATGCAAGTTTTGCAAATATTCAAAGTCAATGAAACATGACTGAAGGTACATGACAAGACAATCTCCATGGAAATGAGTTGTGCCATTATTGCTAATACAACTGCATACCAGATACCATTGACTTATCATAATTAGTTCTCTTTAAACAAACATAAATACAAACTAATACATGTCAACTAAGCAAAATTTCAATGTCAATAAACCATAACTGAGGGGGTAGGGTCAAACAATCTCCATTGAAATGAGATATGCCAATGATTATACAACTGCATACCAAATATCATTTACTCATCACTAGTGGCGCCCATTAACTGACATAATCACAAACTAATCTTCGGATTTCAAATGTTTTACATTGAGTGTTCCAGATAAAGGCAAATCAAGAAAAGCACCTCGGACGAAATAAATTAACAACGTGTAGAGAACATTGTACTCAGGTAAAACAGGGCGAATAAGCAAGTCACAATACAAAAAGTGACAATAATATTTTGGTAGAAGTAAAATCACAAAAATACTGAACTCAGAGGAGAATCTAATCGGAAAGTCCATCATCACATGGCAAACATGGTATTAAATAAAATATGTTTATTTTTCCAGGAAAGGGAAGCAATGTACAAACGGACGGACGGACGGACGGACGACGAACGAACGAACGAATGAATGAACGTACAAACGGAAACACAGACCGCAAAAAATAATGTCCGTAATTGGGACTTCAAAAGCAAACCCAATTGGAAATTATTTATTTTGTGTTTACTTGTGAGAATAAAGAAAGATACAATTAACAAGTCGTAACCGGAAATACGACTTTCATCAATCGAACTGTTTTTTCGTGAGCAATATGAAGGTTATAAGTCGTTCGTTTTTTTTTAATCTAGGGTAATATCCTCTGTATATATGGTTCAAAATCAGTTCGATAATACACCAGATGGTGGTATGAACTGTATAAGGAAGAAGAAGAAGAAGAAAAATGCGTTTGTTGATATTCGATGTATTGTATTGATGGTATTCCAGTGTCCATTTGAAAAAAAACCTAAAAGGGGATCGTACCGTGTCTTAAATTGGACAACAGTTTTATATTTCACTAAACACTTACATTTTTGGTTAAGCGATCAATGAAAACCACGAAATTTGATACCATGCGAATAAAAGATTCCATAGCTACTAAATAAATAAATTGGTTTTCCATGAAATTTACAAAACGCACAAAAGGAATTCAAGAAATACACAATTATTGGGGGTTGTCAACCACAGTCATACTTTGACATAACTAAGCCTGAATACAATTTCTTAATATGATGCATAGCAACAATTTTAAAAGTGTGATAATCAATTGTTCAGAAGAAGAAAAAAAGAAATATATAGGTGGGCTCGGGCTGTTAACTGCTTTTTTGTCGGTTGCTGACTCTTTTATTCATTCCTTTTTTCTATTCTTAATTTTTATGTTAACAAAAAGTTGCAGGTAAGATTATCTAAAAATGGTGGGTTATGAGTTTCCGATACAGATACATATCATTTGTTGTGACCAAAACTTCAAAAATCAACCCAAACCTTTCTTTTGCGGTCATTAACCTTGTGTTAAAATTTTATAGATTTCTATTAACTTATACTAAATTTATTGTGCAAAAGCCAAGAAAAATGGAAAAACAGGGCGAGTAAGCAAGTCACAATACAAGTGACAATAATATTTTGGTAAAAGTAAAATCACAAAAATACTGAACTCAGAGGAGAATCTAATCGGAAAGTCCATCATCACATGGCAATATCAAATGACAAAACTCTGTGCATTTGACTTTACCAAACCTGGTATTAAATTAATTATGTTTATTTTTCCAGGAAAGGGAAGCAATGTACATTGAAGAAAATTTTTCCCGAATGACAAATCATGAAACTCTTTTTTTTTTTAAAGTTTTTTGAGAAGTTTTTAGTCTGATTAAGACAAAAATTCTCTTTCAGTATCAAATCATTATCTTTTTGTCATGATCTTACCTGTAGCACCATATGTACATTCACAACGAATATGACTATATACATACATTTGATGTATTTACTGTCTTCTGATTGGTTAAAATTATTAGTTTTATTTTCAATGTTGTCAATTTTAATGGCAACAGGCCCACTCTGACGTTGAGTATTCATACGCCAACATGCGTTGTTTTTGTTAATACAAATTATATAAAAAGTTCTTTGAGCCATATATATTTTTGATAGAAATTTATTTATAATGAATGGCAATAATTTATTTTGATTTTATTGAATCATAAAACTTATTTTTGATTTTTGATTCTACACATTTTACTTTTTTTGAACTTTTGTTCATTCACTTTTAATGTTCGTAATTGACTTTTTTTCGTTTTAAAATATGTGGGTTATTTAGTTTGCCCCACATTTTTTATGTTATTTCCTCAAATTATACAGAAACAATATTACAGTCATTCCTAAAAAAAGATAACATTAGGTACATGTATAAATAATATCTTCAAGTTTTGTTCAGAATCTTTGTAAATTGCCACAGCCATATGCCATGATAGTCCTTCTGCTCAAAGAAGTCTATCGTCTTTTTCTCCATTTAGTGCAGGTAGAAATTTCATAGCCTAAAGTCTATAACAATTACAGCACATGTTTCATTCGGATCGTCAAAAATTTTAGGTCTAGCTTCCTCTTGGTTACAGATTTCAATAAATGGGCTTTCCAAAATTTTAACATGTAGCTACATGCTTCAGCATCTCTCAAATGTTCCTTTTTTCATCATTGGTTAACTCTGTTGATTAGAAATGAAATTGAACATATGTACTTTACACATGCAAAAACAAAAGATCAAACCCACTTAAACATTTTAATGAAATCCTACAAGTATAGTTTATAAAGGAAACAGTATAGTATTACGCTGTTCAAAAAGCCATAATTCATTAAAGAGGGAACAAATCCGTAAAACAAACCAAACCCGAGGGAAACACCAAACACAAGAAAACAAACAGAAAAATTATTATGAAGGCGAACACCAATCATCATAATGTGTCGGACAAATATGTTCTCTATGATTTCAAATTGAGAAAGTACATGGTGATGTACATAAAACATTACCTCATCATAATCCCAGACAGGTATTCCTGTACAACCATAGTGACTGCCTTAACTACCCTGCGTATTTCCGCAAACAAGTACATCCTAAATAAAATTTTATACAAACATATAACAATTACTTTTATATTCTAAACTTTCCAAAGTTATAAAACTTACTTGCTAGTTTGCATAGGAGATTCAATGCATCCAGTTTTAGCTTCAAATTTAAAATTGGAATCTCCAACTGTCATAATTTTACAGCCTACTTTTGACGAACATTTTTTTCGGGTCAGCTTTTGATCAGCATCGAATATCAAAACTGTGCCACAACCATTAACATCACAGTGAAGATCTAAAATCAAAATAATTAAAATAAACAAGCATGTTCTATTGTAATAACTTTCCCCAATGGTATAAAGTGTCATATTATCATAATGCATTTATAAATTACATATTTCTCATCATTTATATTTTACTAACGAAATATTTTTTTAATACAGTTAACTCTCGTTGTCTCGAACTCGGTTAACTCGAAATTTCGGATGAGTCGCAGTTACTAAAATTTTCTATAGATCTCTTGTATCCGAGAATTAGACATTTTGTCAACTATAGACGACCTAAATAACGAAACTATCGATTGAAAAATTACTCTCTCGGATAAAAGCCATAAAAAAGTACAAGGATGCCTCACTCGCACTATCAATTTCCATTTTACTGTTATGAGTGTTCTTAACTGCTACTTCAGCATCACATGTGTTCACATCTGCTTCTTTACTTTTATGAGTGTTCTTAACTGCTACTTAAGCATTACATGGGTTCACATCTGCTTTACTTTTATGAGTGTGTTCTTAACTATTACTTCAGCATCACATGTGTTCATATCTGCTCCATTTGTATCCAGTTTCTGTTTTCTTGATAGTGGTCTACAAAAAAAGATTTGATTTAATTTTCATTGCACTAGCAAATGCAGCATGACACATTCGATAAAACATTTGGTGACTTGAACTATAAATAATATTATATATGTGATGTTTTTAATCTATCACAGCTAGTATCAAAATGTACCTGTTATATGAAAGTCTTTGGACAATCACTTGTTGATTTTATGCTTACAAACAAAAAGAAAATGCGTTTTAATATCCATTATTTGTCAACAATGCATAAGTGACTGTCATAATCTCATGTCAGATACAATTACGGTTAAAATCAGTGTCTGAAAAATCCCATATAGAAGTTATAAAAAAAACCATGAATAGACAAATTCAACATAGATACATGTAGTGATCTAATTAAAATGCAATATGCAGAAAATGCCACTTCTAGGGATTAGTTAAATAATACTTGCAATGAGTATCAAAATATGCTCTAATCATTTCAGGACTAGAAATAGGTTTTTTCTCAATTCACATGCAAGAGCTTCATGGAATCTTGGTATGGTTCAGAAAAGCTTATATTCTGCAGATCATCTTGTTCATGTGTAGGTTATCAATGCTTATTTTTTTTATCTAGGTAATCACAAACGCAAATCGAGCGTGAACATAAACAGAGCAAATACAATTAACGGTACCAAGTTTCTTGCACCAGATGCGCATTTCGACAATACATGTCTCTTCAGTGATGCTCGTGGCCAAAATATTTGAAATCCAAAGCTTATATTAAAGATGAAGAGATATAATCCAAATGGTCCAAAAAGTATAGCCAAATCCGTGAAAGGAATCAGAGCTTTGCATGAGCAAACTACGCACATAGCTGTAATGACTGAGGCGTGACTGGTGTGGATTGTGATTGATAATCTAAATTGTAAAAGTTTTTGTAACTTTTAACTGTGTTGGAATTAATGTCACCAGACAATAACTATTAAACAAATGTTTTTTCAGTACGTCACACAGGTAAATAGAAAAATTTGGCCGTTCACAGTATTATGAGATTAATTATTTACCTTGTACACTGGTATATTTAGGAGAGGTTACCATACGCAGCATGTGGATTTTACATCTAAAGATTGATGAACTGAATGTGCATCTGATTTGACTGCTATTTGTTCCAGTATGTGTCCAGAATGTGTCCGATGACATCAGATTGTGCCTGCGTGCCATCTGGGCCCGGTTGTTCAAAAGTGTCGTTAAGCTAACGCAGTCGTTAAAGTGTTGTTAGAGTGTCGTTAAATTTAACAAATTCGTTAACTGTTGTTCAAAAAATTTAACGACAAAAATAATGATAACGAGTCGTTAACTTTAACAACTTCTGGGAGGTCGATTAAATATTTAAGTTATTGTTAAATATGGCCGCCTTTAGACAAGTACCTGTTGCACCTCACAGAAAAGAAAGGCATTTTCGCCTGAAAGATGACCTTTCTTTGAATTTGTCAAATGAGGAGTTACGAGAACGGTATCGATTTGGTAGAGAGGGAATTAATTTCATTTCTAATCTAGTCAGTGATGATATAACAAGAAAAGAGAAACCATGCTCTGAGGCCCCTCATGGGGGGGTCCTAGTAATCACATAATCACCATTTTTTTGCCAATATAATCACATAATCATTAAATATTTGCTTATCTTTAGTAATCAAATAATCATAAACTAAAAATACAGTCCTAGGTAATCAAATAATCATGAAATATTTGGCTTAATAATCAAATAATCATTAAAAAAACGGCCAAGTAATCACATAATCAAAAACCCCATGAGGGCCCTCTGCTCTCACTGTACCACAGATGGTCATGGTGATCCTGAGATTTCTAGCTACAGGCAGTTTTTTGCAAGTAGTTGGAGACACAATAGGTAAGATTTCATTTATTTATTTATCATATATGATTTAAAATTAAGTAAACATTAGTAAAATTGTGTTAATCAATTGCTATAATGATCTTTGACTGATGTTTGAATGATAATTTCAATTTGTTAATTTTCGAAATGTAAACAAACGCCGGTAAAATACACATTTTATTTTTTGTTCTTAAACGATCTCCCGAATTGTATGTTTTTGGTCTATTTACAGGTTTGCACAAGGGAACTGTCTCGCGTATTGTGTCTGATGTGTTGACATCACTTTGTAACAAGCGGGATCAATTCATCAAGTGGCCAAGGAATGTGGACGAAACAAGAGGAGACTTTTACCGTCTAAGTGGTTTCCCGAATGTGCTAGGGGCAAATAGATGGGACACACGTCCGTATCCAGGCTCCATCAGAAGATGAAGCATCATTCGTTAATAGTAAAGGGGTACACTCTGTAAATGTGCAGGCTATTTGTGATGCCAAAGGTAAAACATTTCTCATCTAATATGACATTGACCTTCGTAAATAATAAACTGGTATCAACTTTTCAGTGTGACTGGGACCCCTATAGTCTGTTTCTCAGAAAAGAACATTTTACTTTCACTTTCACTCAGTTCATCTCGGATCATCTAGGACATGATTAGGGTTTTATATGGTTTACCTACTAAAGATAACTTAAAATATTGGTAAGTCAAATATTAAAAGAAGATATTAGTTTTCTTTAATGAGAAAAAGATTCTGTTCAGGGGCCAGCCATTTCCAAAAAGGGGGGTTCCCAACATAAGATAAAGCCTGAAGGGGAGCTCCAACCATATGTCCCCATTCAAATACACTGATAATCTTAAAAAGGGAGGTTTCCCTATCCTGTATCCACCACTGCTGTTTCTGATATATTTCTTGAATTTCCCCCTTTCAATCCAAAAAAAAAAAGAAACATTAACCTAGAGTACCCTAGATTTTGTACAATTTATAATTTGATGTTGCTGTGATGACTGGATCAGCACATTTATGCCTTATGCAACATGCATTACAACTTTTAATTTGATATCATGGTTCCTAGTTTGAAACAATACAGTTGAGTCAAAATTTGTAAGTCTATACATTTAAAAAAAAAGATGTGGTAAGATTGCTAATGGGACATTTCTCCACAAGAGACCAAATTACACAGAAATTAACAACTATAGGTCACTGTTCGGCCTTCAACAATGAGCGAGACACGTACCACATAGTCAGCTGTAAAAGTCTCCGGAATGACAACGTAAAACAATTTGAACCAGAAAAGTAACGGCATAAATTTTGCATTGTACATCAGTTGTCATGGTTATTCATTGTGTTTATATACACTAATAATTTAAAATGTTTGGACACCCCCTTTTAAGATTACCATTACAAGACTTTTAAAATATGGATTCAAATAAATTTTATTTTTAAAGTCCATTGTTGCATGATCCTAAATAATCCTCTCTTTAAACTTTTGCTACACCTCTTAATTAGAAAAATATAATAATTAATCAAAGACAATTTGTTACATGTAAATTTTTTTATGCTATTACATCATTTCTTTCTTATTTGCATTATATATTATCTATATTTTGCAGGTAAATTCACAAACATAAATGCAAACTGGCCAGGTAGCAGTCATGACTCCCACATATTCAGGACTTCACAGGTATGTATTTTATTGCAATGTTGGTCATCTTTTATAAGTTATATTCCCTTTTAAGCACTATATGTTAGCAGTCAATCCAGACTTCTTATTTTCTCAATAAAAGAATTAAAATCTCTTATCTTGGATTGGTCACCACTGCAGGAAGTCAAAATCTTCTTCTTGGACATAAAACCCAGTCGTGGATCAAGAACTTTTCCTAAAGGGGGGGCCTCTGACTGACCTAAAAGGGGGGGGGGGGGGTTTTCCGCTCTAGTCATGCTTCAGTGATTTCCTATATATTCAACCAAATTTTTCCAACGTAAGGGGGGCCAGTCCCCCCATGGATCCGCCTATGAAACCACTATTTTTATTTGCTCTTATCAATATTATTTTTTACTTTTTGTCATTAGATACACATAAAGGTGTGAAAATGTCAATGTAAGGACTTTTGAATTTCAGTTCAAAATAATTAATTTATCATTGGAAATTTATATAATTAATTAAGAAAGAAGCAACCTGTTGAAAGAAATCTTGAGATACAATAACTGAGAAAAGAATATAGAAATATCTTTAGTGAATAATTTATGTTAAAAAATCAATTATTCTATACATATAAAGCAGCAATCAATTAGTTTTAGGGTTGCTTATGATAAAAAAAAATATTGATATACAATAAATGAAAAGGGAATATATAAAAAATAGTCTTGCTGAATATTATTTTAGGTAAATAGTGTAACTCCTCCCTGAATATATCATTTTAAATATAAAAATGGAAGTTTTAACCAAATATTTGCTGTAAAAAGAAATTAAACTTTTATGTATAGGTGTGTACCTACATGGAACAGAATGGTGGATGGGCAAATGGTGTACTGCTGGGGGATAGTGGTTATCCTTGTCGACCATTCCTGATGACCCCATATCAGAATCCTATACTTGATCAGCAAAAGAAGTACAACAGATGCCACTGTTCAACCAGAAGTGTGATAGAGAGAACATTTGGGAGGCTGAAGAGAAGGTTCCACATATTACACTCAGAGGTAAAGCATAAAAAATTCTTTAAGCAAATGATCACTCACACCACATCTTCCTATACATGTATCTATAGAACATAAAAAATGCAGTTGATTAAAAAAAAATCATTTTTTGTTGGGGTTCTTATCTTGTTATTTATTTAAATATTTTGGCCCCATTAGAAATTAGTCAACACTGAGGTCTCCAAAATTAAACTTTGTTCGGTTTTTATCAGAAACTTATTTTTTTGTGGATCTATATGCTGAATCTATCTGTGTGATAATATTTTTATATAGGGCCCAGTATAATAAGATAATAAAAATTATAATAAAATTGACATGCTATAGTTAAAAAAGGCAATAATTCTACATAACTTTCACTTTTCGGTTTCAGATAAGAATGATACCAAACAAAGCATGCAAGATCATCATGGCTTGTGCTATTCTTCACAATATTTGCATCTTACTTAATGAACCAGACATTGAAGATGATGGATTAGTGATAGACAACGATGGAGATCTTGGGGATCGTTTCTTTGGTAATCAGGATGGAAGAGGTGTCAGAGACCACATTTCCTCCACATTTTTTAATCGTTGAAATCATGAATAAAACATTGAAAGCTTTTTTCTGAATATATATTTTATCAATAACAATAAAACATATAAAAAATATAACATTAACATGGATCTATAAATAAATGCTGATTAAACTTAATGAAGTAGAGCCTCTAACATTGACTCTGTTCAACTATTTTCCAATTTTTTATCATATCATATAACTCCATTTGCTTCTTGAATAGTTCCATTTGAGTCGGATTTCTTTTTAGGTCGCTCTCTAACACCAGACACTGCAACTCATACACGTCTTCTGCAGTTTTCTTGGGTTTCTTTGTCCGTTTATTTTCACTGAAATATATATAATAAAAATGCATATTTGTTAATGTTTTTAAATAAATATAGTTATTATAAACCAGTATAACTATTTAGATAAAATTGTTTTTCCAAAGGCCAAGATTTCTGCAACTCATACATGAATGTTTATTCCTTTAACTAATACTCTTTAACAAAAATTGATCATATTATATCACTGTTTCGGATAAATATTTAAACAAAAGGGGATGCAGACTTTCATTAAATTAATTCAGCAAATGAGTATTTGGGATATTTCTCTAAATCTTACATTTAACAGGTAGTTAAATTAGATAATTTGATTTAGAATTATAATTCCCATTTACAGGACATATTTCATCCTTAAGAACAAGTTTAATGAAACAATTAAGAGGGAGATAACTCTTGATTTTATACAGGGCTGCTGTATGAACGTTTTGGACATATTCAATGGATAGGTATAAAAGGTATACAATTATTCATTTTATTAAATTTAGCCACTCAGTTTTCCTTTTCGAACTATTTTTGAAGTTCAATAACTGGTTAATTCATAACAAATATGCATATTAATCTCATACAAAACATTTACAAGAGTGATTTATTGGCACTATAAGAATATTTATCAGTATTCAAATCATTTATACATAAGAAGATGTGGTATGATTTCCAATCAGACAAATATGGGGCCAAAGGAAGCCCAATTAAGTCAAGATGTATCATCACAATCCCTTCAGCAATAAGCAATTACATTCCATGATGTATTCAGATCCAAAAGACTCGTACATCAGTGATGACTCCATCTAAAAAAGTTTCAAAGCCAGCTATATACAACACTCAAGAGCATTCAGTACATATCCAACTTATTTAGTGTGTAGAAATTAAAAGGCTGTTGTATTCTTTCATATAAAACATATACCTAGCTTTAGGTGGTTGCTGAGTGCTGCTATTAGGGCATGAAGGAGGTATTTGGGCAGACACTGGTAGGTTTGCATCTTCAGTATAACGTGTTTCTTTATTTCTCTGATGAACCTCTTCCAGTCTCCTAATCCATATACTCTCCACAGAAGATGGTGGTTCTGAAAGTTTTGATTAAAGAAACATTAAAATTGCCTCAGTTGAATGTGTATACATTGCATATAGGGTAGATAAAAGAAGATGTGGTATTAGTGTCAATGAAAAAACTCTCCATCCAAGTCACAATTTATAAAAGTAAACCATCATAGGTCAAGGTAAGGCCTTCAACACAGAACCTTAGCTCACACCGAACAGCAAGCTATATAGGGCCCCAAATATTACTGGTGTAAATCCATTCAATTGGGAAAGCCATTTGTTATCTGTTTAGTATATAAACATACGGGGGTATTAGGATTGCTTAAGAGACCTTCAGACAACAATCCACCAAATTGTAAATGAAGTTGATGTATAAATGAATATATGTATTTAAATGTGTCAGTCAAGATACATATATTCAAGACTTAAAATCCCAATCAATTGAACAACATAGATTGGAGAAAGGTATTGTAAAAAAGAAAAAAAGTAAAAAAGTATTATAGCTGTTACTTCTTTCCATAAGTCATTATATTCTGTGTCAATTTCAACTTGAGAAAATATATAAAGACCAATTGAATGAAAGAAAGTCAATAGATACACAATTAACTTAAAGCGTGCTATTACAGAGATCCTGTATTAGACCCTCAATGAGTAAATTTATAAATATATATAATTATATAGATTATTTTCACAGCAATATAATTTTAATATCAACCTCAATTCTTTAATGAAATATTGATTCCGAAACATTGCATCTTCATTTTTTTGAAATGCGGAATTGTAAAAATAATTTACGATTAACATAATACAAAAATCTATGTAATGATTACCATCAGATGTCTGGCATCCTGAGACAGCAATCTGTGCTGGAATTGGTGAGCTGACAGGTTCAGCAAAATATATTGGATCAGATGATGAGCTTTCTGAAATGAAATGAAGATACATTATATTTCAATTTTTTAACAATCATTTTATTTTTGGATATTTGATTGATCATAAGAACTCTTATGGGCCCACAAGGGGCATACAGAGCATACATGAATAAGGACAAAGATTATTGATTTGCATAGATTCATAGATACAAACATTTTTTACATACAGTTGAAACTTCTTTTAAAATTGCTTGATCCCCCCCTGTATTGAGTATACTTACACTCTAAAATTTATACCAAATCATTTGTAACAATAATCTCTCTCTTTACTTATGGTTACAATTATAATATTACTGCAAGTAATGTGTATGCATGAATATCTTCTTTAGATACATACCTTGTATACTGAATTGTGTTGGTGTACTCTCACTTGTTTCTGTCTGCTGAGGAAACCCTGTAAAAATGATAAAGTGAAAATTACAAAAAAAATCAGGCACAAAGAAAGATAACTCAATTTTTAATGCAGGGCTATTTCGAAATGGACTATAAACATGTTACAATGACTTTTGGTGAAGTACTAATTCCAAGTTTTTTCTTGGTTACAAGTATTAACAAGTAAATTTTATTGAAATTTAATTAATCTTTAAAAGTAATGGGATTTTTTTTTATGAAAATTTTACCACAGCTCAATTTTTTTCGTTGTGGTAAAAGATGATGTAAGGGGCAATACAGAATTGACCGCCAAAGGTGATGGCCAACAAACTTTACCTCTTGCAAAACAATAGTTAAACCTTATTTTTAACGATGAAAAGATATTTGTATGTGATAATTATTCTCATCAATACCACAAGAAGGTATTTGTATATATCAGGTAAGAGGAAGGTTGTAATTATAACACAACATAAAATTCTATTTATAGCACATCGGCGACGTCTGTAGGGAATTTCGTTGAAAGGGATATCCTAATGTCATAGCAGACGACGCACTCAGAGATATTAATTTTCTGCATTATTTTCTAAGCTAGAAATAAAATAACCGTCTGATTTATTGTTTGAAATAAATGGAAGCACATTATTGACATCAGTAAACCAAAAATACTTGCCCACTGAAGTTTCCATCCCATCATCAATTCCTTTGAAGAAGGAGGTGTCTTTTAAGGCATTTATAATATTCTCCTCAGCAACACTTATTGGCTTTGGAGCAGGTCCTCCTCCTGTCCTGTTTCTCTCCGTTTTTTCATACGTGAATTTGTCTTTGGCATCTCTTGTTAAGTTTCTAAATTTGGTTTTTACAGTTAGAACTTGTCTGTAGCTCACTTCAGCAGTTATCTTTTCCCACATTTTGTTTTTAGCATCTGCTGTGACATCCTTCCCGAATTTCCCTCTCAGTAGACCCAATTCTTCAACAACTCTTCTACTTATAAGGTTTACTTCTATGCTTGAAAAATTCTGGCCTCTAATTCTTGGAATTTTCTTGGGGGGTTGCTCTTCAGCCATTTTCAAACAGGAAGTGGAGGAATTGTTGGATTTTAGGGGAGTTGTGGGAAAATGTTAAATTAATTAGTTGTTAAATTTTTTAACAAGTTGTTAGTTAACGCAGTCGTTAAATATTTTTGAACAACATAATTTAACACAGAAATTAACTAACAACAATGTTAAAATTTAACGAGTTGTTAGGCTTAACTAGTCGTTAGCTTAACGACACTTTTGAACAACCGGGCCCTGGTTGTAACTGATGCAGGGAGGTCGGACATATTTTTTAATATATGCTAAACACGGAAACGTCTCAACAGCACAAGCTCAATAAAGGTTATGTTTATTATTTATCTCATGTTTTTGTTTGGCGTCAAGAAACTATCAGTCTTAATTTTCTTTTTACAAAATTATAATCCTTCGACGACCAGGACACCCCAAGGGTGACTGGGATATAGAAATATGGTCACTTGGTCTTCTTCCGAACGGCAGTAAAACGCTTGCTGAAGTGGGGCGTCCGTTTGGCTGTGCGGGATGTATCAAGTTCGCAGTCACATCCGGTCAGAAGGGGACGTTAAATCCGATGCCTCGTGTAAGGAGAGTGCCACGCTCTTTGCACGCTAAGAACCCTTGCAACAACTCTTTGAGGGGTCTGTAGGTGGCCTGTTGCAAGGCACAATTTCTGTCCCTATCCAATATACCCTCATTTTCTAGTGGCAGTCCAAATTTTCCCGACCATCATCCCAGATGGCCTGTATTGTATCAACCTACCTATTGTATTTATTGTAAACTTGTTCTCGTCCTGAATATGCATGGAATAGTTGCCACTGGACGTTAAGCAACCAAGAATCAATAAATCGACGACCAGGATATTTTCAGGTAAGTTCCAATAGCCAATGGTTTGGCCTTTCTCAAAGCGATTGACCATAGTAGTCGGGCCGTACACATAAACCATCTTGTGAAATAATGCATACGCTCATTACCTAGTGTGTAATAATGCATATCTATAGTAATGCGCAATACTTCTAATTGATTAATTGCGTAATACTTCTAATTGATTAATTGCGTAATACTGCTTATTGATAAGCGACTGTCATTGTATTAATGCATATCATAATCTTTATGTAATGCGGTACTTTGTTATATGATTAATTTGATATATATGCATTTGGATGTAGAGTTGTCTCATTATAGCACTCATACCACAACATCCTTTTTCTATTTAAACAGTACTTGCTACGTACAAGTAAGATGATATATATCTATTTAAAGGAGTACTTGCTACGTATAAGAAAGATGACATATATCTATTGACAGAAGAACTTGCTACGTATAAGTAAGATGATATAGAACGACACAAAATTGCAGCTACATTTCATAATGTTTGTGAGAATGCTATTAATGAGTTTATTCACGATGCAACGTATTACGATAACCATAATAATTGCTACGTACTTCAAGATACACGTATTTGAACATTAGATTATTGAATTATCTGTACTCTGGACTTATATTATGCTGCATATTCATCAGTTATAATAAATGTATGGTCAATTTTAATCTTTTGTTGCTGTTTCAGATGGACGGTTTATTACTCACAATATCAATACATTCATCTACTATTTCTCCATTGTTTGGCACCTGTATAAAGCAATGCAGGGATAGATTGTATCAGAGTCTTTTGCCAAGTGTGCCCTCTGAATTTCAGTTCGGCTGAAACAAGAAAATTTTTCAGCAAAGTCCATAGTTAGAACAATAGAATTTTCAGGGAATGTTTTGCACAATTCAGCAAATTGCTCTTGTTGCCAACGAGCCTCAAACAGGTGGAGTGACAAAACGACTAATCGTCATCTGAAAAGGGGGCCTGTTCAAGTCATGTTTCGGTGCTTCGCTTTATAATCAAAAAGAAAAAAAAACCAAAAGGGAAAACAGGCCACTTATCACCGCAATATATCAAGGTCATTGCTTAACCTAAGTGTAATATTACTTACTGTGGCATAATCTGTGTTAATGAACAGATTTTGGTGGTTGATCGTGTGTCCTTTGATCCTGAAATATTGTCCCTTCCTCATGGTTTGGATTTTTTTTTGTTTTACTGTAAGTTTGTACAGATTGCTGTTCAAATATACATAAGTATTGCCAATTTGGCCATATGCTGTCGGGCGGGGGTTTAAAGACGTCACTCGTTTTACCCTGATGTCCGAAGAAAAATTAGAGGCTCTACGCTCACCTTGGTCTATGTGAATATTAAACAAAGGACGCAGACGGATTCATGACAAAATTGTGTTTTAGTGATGGTGATGTGTTTGTACATCTTACTTTACTGAACATTCTTGCTGCTTACAATTATCTTTATCTATACTGAGCCAAAAAAGTTTAGCAACAAAAATAAGAAATTTTATTTTATTTCAAAATCATAACAACATATAATTTTAATAATAAAAAACTGGAATTATTACATGTCAGAAGCAACATGGCTGTTTATCACTCACATTCATTAGGATTTTCTTTGTATGGAGCGCGGGAGGGTCAAAATGAGGAAATGAATATACTGTTATTCAAAATCAATTTCTCAGCCATGCCCTTAGTGCACCAATGAAGGATTGGCAGGCACACCAGCAGCTGCCCTTAGTCAATGCACTACTTTTGTGGCCGGAAAAAACTTGTCACGTGTTGATGAAAAGCGAAGGTAGCGCTCCTCCCTTTGCGATAGTTTTTTTTTGGTTTACGGGATATCGACCTATCCTGTGCAGTTGCAATTTGTCGATATCTGTTTGTTAGTCTCTTAACTGTTGCCGTATGCACATTAAATCGATCCAAGATGTCAGCAACACTCATTCCGACATCAACCATTCCAAGACCTGTCTGACGGTCATTTTCGGGGAGCCCTGGTTGACGCCCCATGCAATTTTTTCAAAGGTGTATGTGTTTTTCCTATCAATTGCATGTTTCTGAACGTCAGTGAAAAAGAAATTTTTACTATCGTTTTAAAAGTACAGGTACAGAAGGTAAAACGTCAATTACACGTGCAAAGCTGAAATGGCGCGAAATCAATCACCAGGAAAAAAGTACGTCTGTTTTAAATTACAGATAAAACTAAGGATTATATCAATGATGTTTGAATTTTTTTTCCAGAAACAACAAAAAAAAAATTAAAATAAAAGTGTTGCTAAACTTTTTTGGCTCAGTATATAATGAACTTGGCCCAGTAATTTCAGAGGGGAATATTTTTGTAAAAGCTTACTAAGATTTACGAAAAATGGTAAAAAATTAACTTTAAAGGGCAAAATGTCCTTAAAATTACTAATTGAGGGGCAGCAACCAAACAACAGGTTGTCCGATTCATCTGAAAATTGCAGGGCAGATAGATCTTGACCTGATAATCATTTTTACTTCATCAGATTTGCTCTAAATGCTTTGGTTTTTTAGTTTTACGCCAACAACTGCATTTTACCCCTATCTTCTATTTTTAGTTGTTGCGGCGGCCGGGTCACCGGACACATTTTTTAAACTAGATACCCCAATGATGATTTTGGCCAAGTTTGGTTTAATTTGGCCTAGTAGTTTCAGAGAAGATTTTTGTAAAAGATTACTAAGATTTACGAAAAATGGTTAAAAATTGACTTTAAAGGGCAATAACTCCTAAAGGGGTCAACTGACCATTTCAGTCATGTTGACTTATTTGTAAATCTTACTTTGCTGAACATTTTTGCTGTTTACTGTTTATCTCTATCTATAATAATAATCAAGATAATAATCAAAAACAGCAAAATTTCCTTAAAATTACCAATTCAGGGGCAGCAACCCAACAAAGGGTTGTCCGATTCATCTGAAAATTTCAGGGCACATAGATCTTGACCTGATTAACAATTTTATCACGTGTAAGATTTGCTCTAAATGCTTTGGTTTTTGAGTTATAAGCCAAAAACTGCATTTTACCCCTATGTTCTATTGTTAGCCATGGCGGCCATCTTGGTTGGTTGACCTGGTCATCGGACACATTTTTTAAACAAGATACCCTAATGATGATTTTGGCCAAGTTTGGTTTAATTTGGCCTAGTAGTTTCAGAGAAGATTTTTGTAAAAGATTACTAAGATTTACGAAAAATGGTTAAAAATTGACTTTAAAGGGCAATAACTCCTAAAGGGGTCAACTGACCATTTCAGTCATGTTGACTTATTTGTAAATCTTACTTTGCTGAACATTTTTGCTGTTTACTGTTTATCTCTATCTATAATAATAATCAAGATAATAATCAAAAACAGCAAAATTTCCTTAAAATTACCAATTCAGGGGCAGCAACCCAACAAAGGGTTGTCCGATTCATCTGAAAATTTCAGGGCACAATTTTATCACGTGTAAGATTTGCTCTAAATGCTTTGGTTTTTGAGTTATAAGCCAAAAACTGCATTTTACCCCTATGTTCTATTGTTAGCCATGGCGGCCATCTTGGTTGGTTGACCTGGTCATCGGACACATTTTTTAAACAAGATACCCTAATGATGATTGTGGCCAAGTTTGGTTTAATTTAGCCCATTAGTTTTAGAGAAGATTTTTGTAAAAGTTAACGACGACGGACACACAGTGATGGGAAAAGCTCACTGGCCAGGTGAGCTAAAAAGGGTGATTTCTGTATGAATTTTATTACAAATCACAACTGGTCTTATGTTATAATATTCATCTAGTTTGAAAAGGTTTTGCATGACCCTATCAGATTCATCCATGAAAATCTCAGGAAAAGGCAACAATTTACCCCGTATTACATCTGAACTGTCATCTTTGGCGTCATTAAGAAAATCAATTCCAGCTACGATTATACCACGTTCTCATCGCGCTTATCAAGATCATTCTACGCTTATCACGTTCTCACTACGACCATACCACGAGTTATCCGATTGCAACATAATCTTATCACGCTTCTACTGCAATATATCACGTTCTTACCACGATTGTACTACGTTCTCAGCACTAACGTCAACATTACAACAACCAACCTATTGTATTTATTGTGAACTTGTTCTCGTCCTGAATATGCATGAAATATTTGCCACTGGACGTTAAGCAACCAACAATCAATCTAACGTCAACATCGTGTTTTATATAAAAACTGTTTCATTCCTTATATATCTGATTAATACGTAGATTTCTCGGAAACAACACAGTGCCACCAAAATCTACCAGAACACGTGGGCGCGGTGGTAGGAGTAGATGTAGAGGCACAGGTAGCCCTTATAGTAACGAATCCTGATCTAGCAGACATGTCTGACCGACCAATGCAACCTGGATCACAACCTACAGCTGGTCCATCAAGCTCAAATGACGGTGTTTTAGTGACACGTATTAATCTTTCCAACTATAAATTAAACATTTCAGATAGAAAGGTGGTTAGATAGCAGTGTTAAATTTGTGGATTTTCATGCAATTTTTCTATAATAGCTCAAATCGAAATCTTACGGAATGATGGATTGATCTTTGTTCCCTTGTAATATAGCCGCAACTCTTATACTTTGGAAAGTGTATACTATATCGTGCCACTCCGTCTTTTGTAACTGCTTGAGGTCTGGCAAAGTTCTCGTTTAAATGCAGTACAGCAAGAAGCAGTTTGCAAAAATAACTTTCAACATTTGATTTAAGAAATGACACGATTGAAGATTTGGTTTTATGGAAGGCCTTGACACTATTGCATAGTGAAAAAAATGTGTCCCTGTTCATGGGAAAATAAGCTGAAGTAGTGTGCTTTGTTTAATTTCTATAAGTTAACAAATCCTCATTGAATTATTAACTTGTTTACCAGCAGTGCATCCCATGAAAGGAGAAAGCAATCATCTTTGGTGCGAAGTGGTTTATTGTTGAATGAAATGCTTCAACATCTGAAGTCGGGTGATTAGGTCACAGCTTCTTTATTTTATTTTTTTTTTGGGGGGGGGGGGGGGGGGGGGGGGTTAGGTCCTCTATCCAAACTTTGGCCAGAAAGCTTGAAATCTGTTTTCCTTAACAAACATTTATCGTTTAATAATGGTGTTATTTCATCGTTACTTTTCTTTTTAAATTATATTGCGGGATCATCAATCTGTTGTTCCTCATCTTTAGTTTTTATACGACCGCAAAATTTGAAAAAAATGTTCGTCGTATATTGCTATCACGTTGGCATCGTCGTCGTCGTCGTCGTCGTCGTCGGAATACTTTTAGTTTTCTTACTCTAACTTTAGTAAAAGTGAATAGAAATTTATATTTATGAAATTGTAACACAAGGTTAATGACCACAAAGGGAAGGCTGGGATTTATTTTGCGAGTTTTGATACCATCATTTTAGGAAATTAGGGGCCAAAAGGGGCCCAAATAAGCATTTTCTTGGTTTTCGCACAATAACTTTAGTTTAAGTGCATAGAAATCTATGAAATTTTGACAAAAGGTTTATGAGCACAAAAGGAAGGTTGGTATTGATTTTGGGAGTTTTGGTCCCAACAGTTTAGGAAAAAAATTAAACTTTGTTTGATTTCATCAAAAATTGAATAATTGGGGTTCTTTGATATGCTGAATCTAACTGTGTATGTAGATTCTTAATTTTTGGTCCCATTTTCAAATTGGTCTATATTAAGGTCCAAAGGGTCCAAAATTAAACTTAGTTGGAATTTGACTAAAACTGGATCCCTGTTGTTCTTTGATATGCTGAATCTAAAAATGTACTTAGATTTTTGATTATTGGCCCAGTTTTCAAGTTGGTCCAAATCAGGGTCCAAAATTAAACTGTGTTTGATTTCATCAAAAATTGAATAAATGGGGTTCTTTGATATGCCAAATCTAACTTTGTATGTAGATTCTTAATTTTTGGTCCCATTTTCAAATTGGTCTATATTAAAGTTCAAAGGGTCCAAAATTAAACTTAGTTTGATTTTCACAAAAATTGAATTCTTGGGGTTCTTTGATATGCTGAATCCAAACATGTACTTAAATTTTTGATTATTGGCCCAGTTTTCAAGTTTGTCCAAATCCGGATCCAAAATTTATTATATTTTTTTATTATTGGCACAGTTTTCAAGTTGGTCCAAATCAGGATCCAAAATTTATTATATTAAGTATTGTGCAATAGCAAGAAATTTTCAATTGCACAGTACTCAGCAATAACAATAAATCTTCAATTGCACAGTATTGTGCAATAGCAAGAAATTTTTAATTGCACAGTATTGCGCAATAGCAAGAAATCTTCAATTACACAGTATTGTGCAATAGCAAGTATTTTCAATTGCACAGTATTGCGCAATAGCAAGAAATATCTAATTGCACAATATTGTGCAATAGCAAGAAATTTCAATTTGAGATATCTTTCTTTGTCCAGAATAGTAGTTGAATCAACTTAAATCATTCTTTTATACAAGAAACAATGTATATTCACTTTTACTACCAAATGATAAATTTAAAACAATCTTGACCATTCAGTGATAAGCACTTTTTTTACATTTTAATATTTTATGATGTATTTAAATGAGTAATTATTGTTGCAAACTCCATTAGAAATTTAAATTGAGATCGGTTTTGGATTAAAGGAAAGGGGGATGTGAAAAAAAATTGGAGGGGGGGGGGGGGGTTCAATTTTTCTCATTTGAAATTTCATAAATAAAAAGAAAATTTCTTCAAACATTTTTTTGAGAGGATTAATATTCAACAGCAAAGTGAATTGCTCAAAGGCAAAACAAAAATTTTAAGTTCATTAGACCACATTCATTCTGTGTCAGAAACCTATGCTGTGTCAACTATTTAATCACAATCCAAATTTAGAGCTGAATCCAGCTTGAATGTTGTGTCCATACTTGCCCCAACCGTTCAGAGTTCAACCTCTGCGGTCGTATAAAGCTGCGCCCTGCGGAGCATCTGGTTTCTTCTATATCTTCAGCTACCAGTATTTCAGTTGGTGTCGGCCTCCTGATAAGATCATTGATTTGTAATAAGGTGGATGTGCCTATAACTTCATCTTTCTGCTGATCTTACAAAACTGTCTGATCAACTTCATTGCATTTACCTTGATTAATTGAGAAACGTCCTCGGCAGGTATTTAGAGTTTGGTCAGTCAGTGCAATGCCAGTACGAACAAGCAACTGCCCACACTGTTGTCACTCATTACATATGTTTTTAAATAGGATCTGAAGAAAAGACAATTCTGTCATCAAAGAGAACATGTCACTGAAAACATCGTCTGTCTTTCAGATGACTTGAAACATGATTATGATGCTGTACATGCATTCTACAGAACAAATAATAAACACCTATCTAAGAAATTACAGACATGAAACAGCAGGTTAAGTTTTTAGATGAAAAAATTTATAAACAAAGCCAACATAACATCCCTCCGGACATTGCTATATGACATTTCTATATGTTTGTTTAGTTTGGCAACATGTAGGTACCGCGATTCCTTAGACGAAATAGTACGACCATAAACAAGAGGTATCAACATCATTGAATGTTTTTGTTTTATTTTGAATAAATGTACCGCGTCAAGTCTAAGCCATCAGTTTCTATGTTTTCTATAAGGAGTGTGCGCTTTTGTCCCACTGCCCAAGCAAGTTCTTAAAAGGGGTTCAGACGTCAAATCCATATCGAACTAGGTATTCGATTGTTGGTAGAAGATACATGTTATACTCACTTTAGTACTGTACCGGCTGCAGTTTTGTGGTCCACTTTAACCCATTTGTTGTCTTGTAATGTTTGAATCTGTCACGCACAGATTGCCGTAAAAAGTTTTTTAAAGTAAAAACTGTTAGATTTCCAATGATGAGTAATATATTGAAAAAAAAACAAGTATGTGAAATGATTACACTGTCTGCATATATTCATAACTATCTATTTAATTGGTAAAGGCTAATAGTTAATTCCAAGTGACATTATATAAAACAAATGTAAGAAATGAAATACCTCTATATATATGCAGGCACGTGAATTTCATGTTTACTTTTAGTCTGCTTTCCATTTTCTGTCCTTTTTTTTTTTTGGTTAAGTTGGGGCAAGGTACGATAACGCCCGTTTTTGCCCCCCCCCCCCCCCTAACCTTTTGGCCTACTTTTTACTGTCATTTCTTTAGGCTATTCCAAAGTTACGATAATCAATTGTTGTCAAGTAATATTTTCTAAACAGGAAACCTTTAAAAATGACTGCCACACTTCTCTTTTCCGAGTTATTTTAAAGGCTCTGATAGTCAAGAGTTTTTCGTACTTTTTTTTCTGATAAATTCCTAACTTCTTAGTTTTTTATTTTTGGTTTGTCTGGACAAGGTTTATCAAGGTCTGCCGGGCCCGTAGGTGGCCTGTTGCAATATTATCTGATCCCTCAAGTCACATACATAATTAACAAATGGCATGTATGACAACTCATTGTGACTTATTTCAAGAACACTTTTTAATATTGGCGGGGATTTTTGAAAAATGGATCTAAATCCACTAAAAAATGAATCATTCAGTATTGTCCATTGTATTTATAAATATTTTTTTTTTAATTTTGATATTCAATAATATACAATGCAAATTAAGCATGCACATTGCCACACAGCCCACGGCGACATGGTCCCTTTTTTTCGAGTGTCACTGTCTAGGGAAGTATTATAGTGATTTCTTTTGGTTGTTCTGGCATGGTGGAATTATGTTTACAGTGGGGAAACAGTCCTCTGCTTGAAGTATGTCTGTATTCCCTGTAATTTCTGTGGAGGACATTCTGGTCACTGGTTTGTGACGACCAGCATAGTCAGCTCTCCAAACAGTGGGCTACCTTCCTCAGCGCAGACGGTAACCCAGTTGAAATAGAACAAAATAACCGAGGCTTAAAAATTATAAGACACAAATAAAATGCTAAATATGGATTTTTTTTGTCAAATTTTGCAGATGAAGTGTCATGGTTAAATTCTCTAAGTCTGCTAAATTTTCTAAAATCTCCACAGTCAAATTGTGGACCGTTGTCTGTAAAACACACATCGCCATGATCGGGTACTAGTATACCATGCCTTGCAAACCGAACTCTTAAGTTTTTCTGATTACTATTAGCGCAAGAGTATCTTTAAGATAATCGATTTCCCAGTAGTTAGAATTGCAATCTAACCTCTAAATCTATCCAAAAACGTTCCTTTAAAGCTCGAAATTTTCTATCGTGGTCTTCTTCTGTTTCGCTCCGAATTTCCCCGACCGTCATCCCCTATTATAACAACTTACCTATTGTATTTATTGTTAATTTGTTCTCGTCCTGAATATGCATGATATATTTGCCACTGGACGTTAAGCAACCAACAATCAATCAATCAATTCTTCTGTATCGCCTTCGATTTGAATAATAATATCATCTACTATGCTGTGTACACCTGGCAAACCTTCATCAGTTTGGTCTTGCCTTCGTTGATATTCTTCAGGTGCAGAAGATAAACCGAACGGCATTCCCCTTCTATAGCAGGTTAATAAATTTGGTCGATTATCGGATAGTTTGCTTGATTGAATTGTTTTACATTTGTCATTTTGGGCCTTTTATAACTGACTATGTGGTTTGCTCATTGCTGAAGGGTGTACAGTGACCTATAGTTGTACATTTTGAGTCACTTTGTCTCTTGTGTAGAGTTGTATCATTGGCAATCATACTCATCTTTTTAAAATGATTCACAATCATCTAGACACCAAGTGATGACATAAGCTCACCAGGGATAGCTCTATGAGCCAGGTGACCTTAAAAAAAGTAAGGTTTATAGCAGTTTAACTTGAAACCCAAGTACTTTAAATGTCCTTTATATTACCTGTTTAATCTTAAGATGAGGCAAATACTTCGACCACATTAACATAAATGAAGATCTTTTTAACTGTGTCTCCTTTTCATTTTCTTGATGGTACTGTTCATAAATTCTGATCCTCCGGGTTCCATATGGCAGTAAAGCTGTTTGGCTATCTCGCATTCTATCAGCTCTGAAAGTAGCATACTCCTCTAACCAAATCAGAGCATTGATGAATTAATCACTTCTTTTTCGTCACTTCTTTTCTATCTAATGTCTATGAGGACCCTTGTAGAAGTATAAAGCCCCCCCCCCCCCCCACCCCCCCCCTAAACCCCTGCATATCAGTTTAACTGTAGAAATGCATTTATAAACCAAGCGAAAATTTAAATCTAAATCGTTTTAGTAAAAAAATATTCTGAATGTGAAGTTTAAATTGAGACTTCTTTCTCGTCAGATTTACTTTTGAAATAAAAAGATAACACTTACTTTCAACGCTGTTGTTTGTTCTGTTGTTCATATCTCTTTCATAAAAATTCCACATCTGGGGAGGGAACAACCCGTTCAAATAGTTCCTTTCGAGTAGTTAAGAAAGTCCCTTAGTCCATTATACCGCCTGCAGAGTCTCTGAGTTCCGCGGGATGTTCTCAACAAACGAAAGTTCTGGCGCACAACAGCAATTGGTAGGTATCCAATCAATGAGACAAGAGTAATAATTTTATGTTGTGTTTGTACTTTTTACTTTTTTCCAACATACAAATTCAGAGGCATTATCATCGACAATTACACGATTAACCGACCGTGCACGGGCTGTTTAGCCTGCCAAGGTAGTTATCCCAGATGCTAATGAAGACCAAACAACAAATTGGCCACAGCCTTTAATATTATTATTCTCATAATTTATACATGTTGTATATAACTGAAAAATGAAGTTACCCGCATATCGCGGATAATGGCAACCGTACTATCATACATATAATGGCAACTGAAAGAGGGACGAAAGATACCAAAGGGATAGTCAAACTCATAAATCGAAAATAAACTGACAACGCCATGGCTAAAAATGAAAAAGACAAACACACAAACAATAGTAACAAATAAGTTAAACCGAGTACTTGTCAGGATTCGCGTCGAAATGATGGTTCAAACAAAATCCGTTTGAGTGAAAAAGACTTTTTCATCTTCAAAAGAAAGTATGGCAAAAGGCATAAAAATAAAACCTGCCATATTAAACAGAAAGAACAAAAAAGTGTCCAAAAAATCTATGAATTAAAGCTTTGTAGGAAACAAAACAAAAGTGCTGTTCCTGACAAAAAAAAATAAACAATAATAATCTTCCCGGCAGGTAAAACAGTTAAAAATCTTTAGTATGTGCAACAAAATGATGGACTTCTAAATTTTCTTCCTGACAAAAATTTAATGCGATTAAAAAAGTTTGATGATTTTCGAAACAAAATAAACCAAATGCATGAATAATATCCATTAAAAAACATACACTAAATAAGTAAGATATAACTGGAATAAAAAGAAAATGAAGAAAAAAATAGAATTGCAAATGTTGGTCTCTAAAGAAAAAAATCAAAAAAATCAAAGATCTTCAAATCGATGTACATAATATTAAATCTATCAACATAGTATACCATCATTTAAGTAATATTGGAGCTTCAGAAATGATTTCAGCATTCTTATACCATTAACTGCCGGGGATAAGCAGATACCGCTTTAAATGTACCTTTTTGCAATATCATATAAAACAAAATGCCCCCTTACCATTCTCAATCCGTAGTTCTCTGAATTTATGTTATATCTGTATGTTTCTTTTGCGTCCTGTCCTGTCATTTGCTGGTGTATAATAATTTGTAGGTTTCGTTACATAGTACTTATCTGCAGTGTTGCCGGTTGATTCATATGATCGGCTAGCGTCTTTCTGAGCTCAAGGTGGGACTCCCTGATGAACGTTTACACCGCCTTTCTTTAAAATTTGTTGCTGTGAGTTTCTTGGGATTCTGCTTTTCCCACAGATGTTGCATTCCTTTTAGTTTCTTCTAATCTACCCGGAACCTCGTCTCGGCCATACAGGATTGTATTTCTGTTGCAGTACTGCACTAATAGTACTAAATATTAAAATTAAATGTCCAGTACATTATTTTATAACAGAAATAGTACCTATGCAAAAGTAGCTGTAATGATAAAGTTTATTAATAGAAAAAATAGCAAAATTCTATAAAATAAATTTGATTCAGACCCGCAAGCCCGGTTACTTTTCCATAACGATTTCCCTGACTAAAAGATTATGGAAAGAAGATTGTTGTTCATTTATTCAATTAAAATGTATAATTTAAAATGATTGTTTAGAAAATAACAATTACAATGAGATAGCAGCTTATCAACCCACGAAAATTTGAAACAAAAATTGTAAAAGAAAAACTGAATATAAATTTGAAAAACCAACTTCAGTCCTGCCTGAAAACAGGTTTTTTTTTAACAGACACTGCAATATGGGTCTGCTCATTATTGAAGGCTGTACATTAACGGTAACTTCTATGTCATTTGTCCTCTGGTGGTTTCATTGGCAATTATATCACATTTTAGTTTCAAACATATTAATAATCTTGAAGTTGTTAATCTACCTTGTTTGGAACGCCTATGTAGCATCCTTTTCCTGTCTATACCAGCCAGCACCTCCCACTTCCTGGGGCAATCAGCTGATGTCATAGAAGTCCTTGAAGTACTGCCAAAAATCAGCAATCACTTCAAGGACTTAACATGAGTCTAGCATATTTTTCTTATGAAGAAAAGATCTATGTTAAAAAAAATGAGAAAAAAAAATTAGCTAATTTCAAGGTTCTATTTTAAGGGTGGAATATATTTTTTTTGTCTCATGAATATTTCTAATAAATGAAATTTCGCTTTAATAGTTATATTAGACAAGCCATACTCAGTTTAACCATTCATTTATTCTACTAGTATTCAAAATGATATGCAATGAATAGTATATGTTCCACTTTTTTCTTTCTATAAAAACAAATAACAGTTTTTTCATTACATTAGCAAGTTGTTTTTTTACAATATTTTTTTTAAAAGTATGATAAAACATTTGAGTTTGTTAATTCAAAGTCAATGGTACAGGACCATGATGATATCTGGTGGATGATCTTAGCATTGATGACAAGCTGATATGTACTGATGTATTACAACTGTATACAAAATATTATTCATTTGTTCTTTTAAGGTGGTACCCAACACTTCACTAAAATTAATTTGGTTCGTTTAATTTTCATAAAATTTTGACAAAGCATTCAATTGGACCCTTTGACAAAAATATAAAAAAATTGAAAAAATTAAACCACCAATTTTATCAGAAAAATTACATTGGTTACATAGCAATTTAAAAAACACTAATTGTTGATCATTGAGAAGCTTAATATTGCATTCACAACGCAATATGAATGTAATTAAAATGTTTAGCTGATTTTACAGAGTTATCTCCCTGTAGTGTTGGGTACCACCTTAAAAGTAGTTCTTACAAAACTGGCTCCGTGTTGAAGGCCATACATTGACCTATAATGGTTACTTTTATAAAGTGTTATATGGAGAGTTGTCTCATTGGCACTAACACCACATCTAACTATATATCCAACTAAGCAGATACATTTTGTAGCTAATTGTAAAAAAATGCTAATCATTAAAAGTCACTGGTCCATTTCATACAAAACAGCATTGATGTATCACAAGCAAATCCCATTAAACTAAAATAAGGCAAAATAAAAAAAAGAAGATGTGTGTTTCATTTACCCTCCCCTTTTTAAGATAAAAAAAAATATCTACCCTGAACATGATGAAGTTTTTTGTTTCCTTTTTCGTTGTCGTCGTCCGTTTCAGGTGGTAGGTTTCTCTTAGAAGAAATTTAAAGGCCAAAATGAATAAACTACACAGAGACCAATAGCTATTGTTCCGTTCAATGAGACAAATAAACTGCCAAAAGTTTCAATGGAGAAGTATTACTATCAGGGGAATCTGGTTCGCAATAATGTTTAAAAAATAGGTAAAATACAAAATAATCCCTTTTTACCTATCCCATTATTACAAATATTAAAAAAAACCCAACCACATGAAATATATTAAGGAACAACAACTATAAAACTATATATGCAATATAAGGTCAATGTCAGAAAAATTGAAACTTTTTGAGCTTATGCCATCACTTGGTGTCCGTCGTCGTCCGTCGTCTGTCGTCGTAAACTATTTCAAGAATCTTCTCCTCTGAAACTACTAGGCCAAATACTTCCAAACTTTAACTGAATGTACCTTAGGGTATCTAGTTTATAAATTGTATCCGAAGTTTTGATCTATCAACAAACATGGTCGCCATTGCTACAAATAGAACATAGGGGTCAAATGCAGTTTTTGGCTTATAACTCGAAAACCGAAGCATTTAGAGCAAATCTGACTGAGTTAAATTGATTATCAGGTCAAGATCTATCTGCCCTGAAATTTTCAGATGAATCGGACAACCCGTTGTTGGGTTGCTGCCCCTGAATTGGAAATTTTAGGGAAATTTTGCTGTTTTGGTTATTATCTTGAATATTATTATAGGTAGAAATAAACTGTAAACAGCAAAGTAAGATCTACAAATAAGTTAATATGACCAAAATTGTCAATTGACCCCTTAAGGGGTTATTGTCCTTTAATGACAATTTTTCACAATTTGTTCATCATATTTGCTAACTTTAAAAAATCTTCTCCTCTAAAACCACTCAACCAAATTCAACCAAACTTCATTTGAATGTTGAGTAGGGTGTATAAAATAAAGTTTGTGTTTTATTTTCTATTTCGTCAAAAAAACATGGCCGAAGGCATTGTTTACCAGGTGAGCGATTCAGGCTCTTGAGAGCCTTTTGTTTGTATGAGGCTGAGAAACTGGGGAAGAGCACGGTTCTACCGAGCCCTTCGGCAATTTTGCGCAGAGTACAAAAAAGTTTATATTTTTATGACATTAGTTACCTAATATTGTTTTTATAATGCAACTTAAATTTATTAAATGATTATTTTTTTTAATCAAAAACACAAAAGTTGTACTTATTTTCATCCTTTAATGTACCTCTGATTGTGGAGAAAGGGTTCAATGATGAAATTGACATTATACAAAATATGGCTATGTTACTTTATTTACAAAATAAACACAACTAGTTACAGTACAAAGTACATTATTCCGATTTTTTTGCATTACAAAAGAAATGATATGTTAGAGTTAGGGAAAATGTATACATTTGAAATAAAATTAAACGATTTTGGCGCATAGACATCATCGCTAAACATGACTTTATTAATACAAATGAAAACTGATAAACTGAAGGTAATTTCGTTACTTCTACGATTTTAATTCGGATCAAACAATGATTATTATGTAGAAGTCGTTTATTTATTTTAAAAATACTTTAGTATTTAACATTTGTTGATCCAATGAATTCAAAAGGGAGCTCTTTACAACTAGTAAACTGGATTTGACAGTAATCTTTATCAAATTAAAGATTGTTACATAAAATATACATTTACATACAAATTAATCAGCTGCAAACAGATACTTACTATAATTAGACAAAACTGAACTCTAATCTGGGAGACAACCTTCTCCCCCAAGGAACAATAAGGTGTTAAAATGACCTTCGCAAATTCCTCTATATCAAGTCTTCCTAAAAGTGGTTCTTTTTTCTGTTCTTGGATGACGTCCAGTGGCAAGTGGACGGCCCACTTTGGCAGGCGTTTTACTGCCGGTCGGGAGAAGACCAAGTGACCATATTTCTATTCCCAAGTCACCCTTGGGGAGAATAAATGTAAGTATAGTATACATAATAACGAAATAAACTGCACATGTTTTTATAAACACCGTGCATCATCAGTACACCGGATATAGATACTAACCAAGCGGGCGTGATCGAGTTTGACCTCACACGGTAACGAATATAATATCAATGTGTACCTCAAATTAAAAATGATTGTTGTTTTAAGAAATGATTTGTTCATAGGTTGATGATAAGATATGTTTTATTATGTTCCCGAAACAAGAACGATTTCTATAAACATGTGCTAATACTTGATAGAGAAGTGGGCACTCGTCTCATCCGATATAATTCTATATTCATTGCAAAAGAGGGACGAAAGATACCAAAGAGACAGTCAAACTCTTTTTCTGATAGAAGGCCACTGTGCGTGTGTAATAAGTATAGCTGTATCAATAATTGGCATTGAAGTCTTTCATGCTTATGTTTTTTTCGATATATTATTCCGAAAAAAATCGTTGTGTACGGTATTTAGCTGACCACATAAATCCTTATGTACGGTGCATAGTAAAGTTGCAGTACACAAAAACAAAATTTTCATACTCGTTTAATACCCAAAAAGTTTCAAAGAATGAGTAATCACAGGTAGGCTTATGATTCTTTCCGGTAAAACATGTAAATGTTTTGACAATTTCATTTTATTGTGCCTGTGACCTTTTGAAGAAATTAACCCCTTCATTGCTTGCTTGCCTGATAAGAAACAGAATTTCTTAGTGTTTGACGGGGATGTAAACTATTTTCTTGAAAACAATCGTTTAACACCTTTACCCCTATCCGCCATCCCCAATAGTCGGGTAGCACCTCAGCTAAAACCATGATGCATATCTATGATTAATGCAAAAATATTAGAGTTTTGTGTCATGAATATTTACACTATATGCCTCCTTTTTACCATGATGGGTATACAATTATGAAGCAGATACAAAACGTAAATCTAAAGAAATATCACAATATGTTGGTCAAAACATTGCAATGCATATTTTAGTTCCAGTTTACAAGAAAAATCATTGACAAATGGAATGAATTAGTTCAAGTTCATTTTCCTGACGAGTAATTTCCCTTTAATAGCATCATTCAATTCATCATTAGATTCCTCTTTAGAAATTTTTCAAGATTGATTGACAAATCTTGAAAATAAACCCTGTACTTGCTGTGAGCTCAGCCATTCTTCTGAAACGTGAGATTCAGTAAATTCTAAAATTGAATTTTGCTGAAGCCAGAGTTGACGCGTATTTTTGTGTTTACCTCTCACCAACGGTGTTGGATAAATAAAATGTAATGGCAAGTCGCAACGGCAACAGTAGATTTCCCTTGCCAAAACATCGAGTTCTAACACTCTTTTGCCCTCCATCCAAGTATTGCTTTTTTTGACATCTATAATTTCTTCATCTGTAGTCACTTCACAACCAGTTTCAGTTAGATAGTGAGTGTACACAGCAAAAATTGCATACCCGTTTTGCATGCGTTAAACGGGCGTTTTACGTATGTTATAAAACGTGCGTAAAACACATATTGAGGACAACGCCCGTCTGAAACGTATGTTAAACGCACGTAATACGTGCGTGAACGTAAAACATGCGTTAATTTTTAACGTATTACGCTCGTTTTACGTGTTAACGCACGTTGAACGCCTGTTAATTTCTAGCAAATTATGCGTTTTACGTCGTGTTTTTTTGGTCCCCAACATCCGTTTTACGTACGTTTTTATGGTCCTCAACACCCGTTTTACATGGTTTTTTTTTTATTTAATCTTTAACATCTGTTTTACATGTTTTGCTGGTCCTCAACACCTGTTATACCTATTTTTATATTTGACATCTGTTTTACATGTTTTTTCTGTCCTCAACACCTGTTTTATGTATGATTTTTCATTTTCCTCAAAACCAATTTTACTTCTAATACGTTTTTTAATACATAGTAGAAAATCATCTTGATCAAATGACCGATTTAAGGTAACATCATATACAAATATTCAAAAAAATGTCAAATATACAGTAAAATGTTGAAAAATTATCAATAAAGGTCAAATCTGAATGAATAACCAAAAAGTAGTAAAATTTACAGAAAAAAATATTGACAAAATGGTGCAATTTATAAATAAAGCTGTGGTTTCAATTTTGTTTCTAACACAATTGCCAATACATATAACAAAATTGTCTTGATGAAATGACCGATTTAAGGTAACATCATATACAATTATCCAAAAAATTGTCAAACTAACAGTAAAATGCTGAAAATTTTTCAATAAAGGTCAAATCTGAATGAATATCCAAAAAGTAGTAAATTTTAATGAAAACATATTATTGAGAAAATGGTGCAATTTTTAAATAAAGCTGTGGTTGTTTCAATTTTGCTGCTAATACATTTGCCTATATATATTAGAAAATGTTCTTGATGAAATTACCTATTTAAGGTAACATCAAATAAAGTTATCAAAAAAATTGTCAAATTTACATTAACATGTTGAAAAATATCTTAATATTGGTAAAAATGAATGAATATAAAAAAAATAGTGATATTTACTGAAAAAATGTTACCGAGGAAATGCTGCAATTTTTAAATAAAGCTGTGGTGTTTCAATTTTACTTCTAATACATTTTTCAATAAATAGTAGAAAATTATCTTGATTGAATGACCGATTAAAGGTAACATCATATATAAAAATGGTTTACTTTTTAAATTGTTACTTGGATGGAGAGGTGTATAATTGGCACTCACACCACATCTTCCTATTATTAACAGATTTTCAGTTTTTATTTCACTTAAAATTGAACTATTTCTTTTATTAATTTGAGAGTTAAGTTATGTTGATCTGTTATATGCATTTGCATCTAATAACCTTGACCAACTTCTTAATATAAGTCAGACTGTACGTGTACGGTCCGACCGTAAGAGTATTTTGAAAAAGTATGCATACGGTCCAGACCGTACTCGTACGTACTAGTACGGTCCAAATACTCATACGATCTGGAACATATGCAAATCAGATTGCTCACATATGCAGTTTGGTAGTTTATATGTGCACAAAAAAATCTAACATAATGCTCTTATGTGCAATTCAAACCTCAAGTGAGCTTTTATCATCTATGTTAGTTTTATGTTAGTTTTGTCCATTCTTCTAACCATTTTAAACTAGCATTGAAAATTGCTCATATCAGCTTTTTCAAAATGACATGCCCAGTCATGTACTTCTTGTAAATTCAAACTCATAGCATCATTTTGGAGGAAGATGAAGAGCAATTATTCATTATATCTGAAGTTTTTATACTACTGAAGTTTGAAAAGTTTGTACACAAATGGCTACTGAAAAGGTCATTAACCTTAAAGAAGAGCCATTTTTGTCATTTTTATTACTCTTGTAATGTACACAATTAGAATTGAAAAATTAAATTATTTGGTAAATTGCAAACAACAGATTATTTTCCCTAAAGCAATCATTTTCAACATCAGATCATGACTATAACATACAATGGTAAGAATTGAAAGAAAGGTTTCCTTGTCTCAATTTGGAATGTGAGATATTACTAAAATCTCAATCTTTCTTTTGAGGTATTGAACCTTCTTATTATATTCAAAGTTAGGGCTATATAAATTTCAAATCCCCTCAACTTTCCTTTATAAATTTTTAACAAAAATATTTAAACCTGGTAGATTTTATGAGTTTTAATTTTCGGCTACTTTAATATATATCTTACAAATGTCTTTCATGTGTGAATAATATATTTATCAAATTTTTCTTCAGATCCAAAATGAACCAGTTGATCAGTTAAATACATATGATGAAGTGTTAACAGCAATGGAAGAGTCGGGAATAACATCAAGGTTATCTCCAACATCCAGATTATCCATTGCAAAGGCTTTGATAGCTCATTATTCTCGAATAATATCAAAAAAAAGGAATACTTGACCAGTGTTGGGAAGGAGCAGAAGAATTAGGTCTACAGTCATTGCTTAAATCTAACCTAGGTAATTTAAAAATAATAATTCTAATATGATTTGCCTTCAAAATAACAAATACTTGAATATATTATAGGTCTGTTACTGTTTTTTTTATAAACACTTTGATATAGATAGATACAATAATATGTATATAAAAACTATCGCTAGGGATGAAAGGTCTATCAGATTGATTTTAATTTGTAGTTAAACTATGCAACTTACTTTAAAGGACTTTATATTAATTGAAGAAGACACAGACATTATTATTTTTGGCCCCTAATTCCTGAACCTTAAGAGCAATTGCCCCAAAATTCAATCTCAGCCTTCCCTTTGGGTATGGTATCTTTAATTACAGTTGCAGAAGCATATACCCTTTAACCCAAGTTATTGTCTGGAAACAAGAAAAAGGCTTGTTTTTTGGTAACTTTGTGGTCCTTAAATTCCTAAACGCTTTCTGCAATTACTCCCAAACTTAATCCCAGCCTTCCCTTTGTGATATAGAACCTTGTGGTACAATTTCAGAAAGATCCATACACTTACAAACACGTTGTTTGGAAACTAGAAAAATGCTTATTTTGACCCCTTTTGGACCCCAAATTCTAAAGTGTTGTGACCAAAACCTTAAAATATATCCAAACCTTCTACAATTTCAGAGCTATTCAAATACTCATACACAAGTTATTGTCATGAAACTAGATAAATGCTTGTTTTGGGCCCCCAAACTCAATTCAGACCTTCCTTTTGTAGTTTCAAATCTTGTATTGAAATTTAATAGAGATCCATTCACATAAACTGAAGTTATTGTCCTGAAACCAAGTGTCTTTGGACGACGTGATACCAAAATACTTTGCCGTTGTATAAAACCTAGAAACGAGAAACACGTAAGAAAGAGATCCACAAACAACACCACTAATCATCAGGATCCTGACTTAGGACAAGTGCAAACAAATACATTGGGTTTTCATTTTTAAATAGGTACCGACCTTCATCCTTTACTGAAACCAGAGTGTAACATCACATGTTTTTTTTTAAAACACTGCTACAGCCTTTTTAAATATAACTCTTGTATTACAATTGCTATTTTTAAAAATAAACTATATTTCAGGAACAATCAGAAGAATCTTATGCAAATGCTGTGGCAAAACACAACAACTCACTGCCGACCATCTCATTGACATGATCAAAATAAAAAGTTTTGGTGACAGGGGCAGCAATAATCGACAGTTGTCTGAGGATGTTGCTCAACAATTTGAAAGCTTTGTTTTTGATTGCCAAGGTAATACAAAGCTTTTAATTTTAATTGACATTGATACATGTATTTACATGTAAATCAGGGGTTTATACAAAAATTGAAGATAAAAGAGATGATTTTTTTCCTATAGTCATTATCATCATTTTTTAGATGGTGACTTTCCCTTGTAACCATCTAATGGAGTTAAGTCTTTAACCTGAAGCGAGATGTACCGACGTAAGAACAACTGGACAGATGCACATGTATTTTTTATAGTCAAAGTACCTAACGATAGTTGTAGCTAAATTAAACCATCAGAAGTTCAATTAACCAAGTAGTTTAAACAAAACTTAAAATAGAGAGGGGAGGGGGAGGTACAATTCTCATCTTAAACTGATGAACATTTTTGTTTTTAGTTTAGAGCTACAATTGTATAATATAATAATCAAGATATAAATCTTAAAAAAATTATTCAGGGGTATCCTAACATTCGCCCAGTATTTTCAGAGGGGTTTGGTCAAAAGAAGGGAATGAGTTCATAGAAAATGTTGACGACAGATGACTGATGCCATTAGTGATTCCAAGATGACACAGAGACATTACCTTTTACAGTGACAGTACTAGGACACAGACAGTACCTAGGACACACACAGTGACACAGACAGTACCTAGGACACACACAGTGACACAGACAGTACCTAAGACACACACAGTGTCAGTACCTATGACACAGACAGACATTACCTTTTACAGTGACAGCACACAAGACACACACAGTGACAGTACCTATGACACAGACAGAGACATTGCCTTTTACAGCGACAGTACCAATGACACGCACAGTGACAGTACCTATGACACGGACAGAGACATTACCTGTTACAGTGACAGTACCTAAGACACACACAGTAACAGTACCTATGACACAGACATTACGGGGGTGTTCATTGATCAAAGATCTCTTTTCCAAGATGCGTTGTCCGAGCTGATTCAGTTAGACACCATTAGATATCCAATTAAAGTTGGATTTTATGATGAAGAAGTGGAAGCTTTAAGGGGACCAAGAAAGGAACCTTTTGCAAATTTAATGATAGATTGATTGGTTGATTGTTGGTTGCTTTATCGCGCCGGGAGCTTATTTGAATATTTTTTTTTTTACAATTTAAAGCATATTTTAAAATAAGACAAAATGTCCTTCAATAAACTAATATCCTAGACTATTATTTACAAATAAAAATCAACAGTTATATAACGTGATAAAAATTAAAATCGAATTAAACATTTAAGATAAGAAAGTATCTGCTGATGATATTTATGAGCCACAGGTAAAATTTTTAAATGCAATCAGGAACACATATATAAAGAGATGCACTGTTCCAAAATTCAGTGATTTATTAAATCTGCTGCTTACAGCAAAGAAATTATGTTCGTAAAATAAATTTGATGTACCCGGTACAGTAACAAAACCATCAGTTTAATATTATTGTCATTTAATGTTTCGTAGCGATTTTAGTTTGACTGTATAATTTATTATTATGGTAGATGTCTTTCCTTAAATACATAAGGGTTTAATTACATTTCTACAGGGCAATGCCAAGTATTTTTATTTATTTGAACGGTATTTTTATCGTTTAAATTCACCGCCCGGTATCTTAAGGACCGCCTGGTACCCCATCTTTGGAACCGTAGGGATACCGTCCGGAACCCCATCTTTGAAACTGTCAGGGTACCACCCGGTAGCCAATCTTTAGAACCGTTGAGGTACCGCCCGGTATCCACAGAACAGCCCGGTACCCCATCTTTTGAACCGTCGAATAATTTTATCTTTTTGTCGGGGATCTTTCCTGTTATTTCTTTTATGTCTTTATGTCTTTATTGACATACTTCTTGACAGGAAGCTCTAGATGCTGGTAATTTACATAATTGTCAAGGTTCCACTTCCTGGCATTTGAGAATATTTTACTAAATCAAAATGCCGAGATATACGTGTATGCACATCTCAATCACAGTAATGTAAGATATGTTGGTTGTAACGAGCCAAACTGTTATTGTATATTTTTTTCGAAGGGAGTATTTACTTATGCACCTCCATGGTCACAAGAATAGAAGAAGCTATGGAACTGTCCCATGAAGCTTACCTGGGTTATACCTCCAGGGAGAACATTGAAACCTGTAGGTCGCAGGAAAAGAAGTTAACGAGAGCTGAAGAGGATAATTTGCCTGGGCCCAACAGTCCAGAAGTCCCTGAATCTGTGGATAAGGTGGTTCTGCAGGAGGATGGCTCTGAGTTTGCTATGCAGTCGGCACAGGAAGCAATTCCTTTAGCCGGGTGACGTTTAAAGCTCTGATTCGGATACATGTACCACAACCAGTGATCCACAGTCGACAGTGCGGAAATTGTGAACTTATCTCTGATAACAATACGATCAAGCAGGGATGTAGTTTCGTCTGTAAGAAGGGAGCATAATGTTGCCACATCCACGCATTACGACCCAAGAAGTTTTAATTGGTGTGGCGTCATACGCTTTAAGGAGGAAGAACTTAGTGAACATGCGGAGGCGTTACGCAGAATGCAAGTGGTGGTTGAACCTGTTTATTTGAAGATTAGATAAAAAGTTATTTTGTGTGTTATATATGCATGGATGTTTTCTGTTATGACATCTTTTTTAATGGAATGATCTGTGGATGGCACCTTTAAAAGATGTGGTTGATACCCCGTATGCCATCCAACTTGGCCACCAAGGCATGCCCAAGGTTAACGTTAAGCTTATTGAGATTTTTATTTTTGTCAACTCCTCTTTAATGGCCAATTTGAACCAATTTTTAATGGAATGGTCATTTAATTGTGTTTGGTTTGCCTGGGTGCTATTTGTTAATATGGCAGCCATGACACAACTTGGTTTAACCTTAAAAGACCCTATAGGAATTTACATTTTTGTCAACTCCTCTGAAACCACTAAACCATTTAATCCAAATTTCACTTGAATGGTCACTTTTAAAATTATTTTCTTCCCAACAGATATCAAATATGGACACCATGGTTATTGGAATTTTATTTTTTGTCACTGATTATCACCTACCAGCAAAAATTATCATTATAAGTAAAGAATGTTTGCATAAAAAATAAATACACGGGAAATGGCAAAGATCTCGAAGTCTAATCTGGGATTAATCATTTTACAAAGAAAAAAAGTGGGGGAGTAACGTTAGAGGACGTACGCTACCTCTGAATCCGCCACTGAGAATGTCAATTTGAATGATGACCTTCCATATCTCACCGAAGTCAGAAAAGGATTTTGAAAGCTAATATATATATTGATCAATCTACTTCTTCTTTGTGAGTCGTGAACTTATCAGTTTCCAACAATTTTAAGGAATTATAAAAACAAGTCCTGTGGTTTTTTTTCCAGCAATATGCATTACTATCGCCTTTTCTGAGACCAAATGCTGGGGCTTATCAGTGAGGGTAAACCAACTTCTGACGAAGAATATGTTGACCTTTATTTTAAGATAAAGAGAACTGACATAATTCAGGTATTAAGATGAAATTTCAAACACTAGATACAAGAACATACATACACAAAATTATGCAATAAAGTTAACGGTATCAATTTTCTTGCACCAGATGCGCATTTCGACAATACATGTCTCTTCAGTGATGCTCGTGGCCAAAATATTTGAAATCCAAAGCTTGGATAAAAGATGAAGAGCTATAATCTGAAAGGTCCAAAAAGTATAGCCAGATCCGTGAAAAGAATTAGAGCTTTGCATGAGGGAGATACATTCCTTTATTTATAATAATTTATAATATTTTGTAACAGCAAATTTTAATAACACAAAAAATCCGTATGCAACTTATTTCGTTTTAAGTGAGCTATGAAATGCAGCTTAAATTGGTCTACCTAGTTGTGTTCAGCCTCAACTATTCCACTAGCTTCATTGTTCTTGGACTTTTCAACTAGCTTCTTTTTTCTGGAACTTTTCAACTGCACTCAGAATAAATCAACCAGTCTGAACGGAATAACTACTTGAAAATTTAACGGAACAAAGTAACTGACGGAACATAATGGCTGTTTCATCTTTACACTGTAATCGACAAAAATATTTTCCAATACCTGTGGGACACTTTTGGTACAATGATATAAGTTTCTTCCCTCAAGTGTATCAAATGGATAATGAATAATTTAAGTTGCTATATGAGTAGCCCAAACGATGATTTAATTTTGATGCACACATGTTTGTAGATTTTCTAGATATTTTGTCCACACATCATATTTGACCTAAATATTGTTCCCATGGGAAGAAACATTACCTTGGGAAATTTAGAACTTCCCATGGGAACAAACAATTTACTTATGTTCCCATGGGAACTTAAAAGTTCCTATGGGAACTCTAAACTTCCCATGGGAAAAAACCCCAAGGGTGACTGGGGTATAGAAATATGGTCACTTGGTCTTCTCCCGACCGGCAGTAAAACGCTTGCCGTAGTGGGGCGTCCGTTTGGCTGTGCGGGGTGTATCAAGTTCGCAGTCACGTCTGTCAGAAGGGGACGTTAAATCCGATGCCTCGTGTAAAGAGAGTGCCACACTCTGCACGTTAAGAACCCTTGCAACAACTCTTTGAGGGGTCCGTAGGTGGCCTGTTGCAAGGCAAAATTTCTGTCCCTATCCAATATACCCTCATTTTTCAGTGGCAGTCCAAATTTCCCCAACCATCATCCTAGATGGCCTCTATTACAACAACCTACCTATTGTATTTATTGTGAACTTGTTCTCGTCCTGAATATGCATGAAATATTTGCCACTGGACGTTAAGCAACCAACAATCAATCAATCATCCCATGGGAAAAGTAATTTTTCCCATGGGAACTTTCAATGTTCCCATGGGAAATTCTAATATTCCCATGGGAATTATGAAATTTCCCATGGAAAATGTACTTTTAATCAGCTGCAGTGACAAGAGTGACAACAGTGACAAGTAAGAACACATGGCATCTTTTTAAGTTTTCAATAATCTATCACTGGGCAAATTTTTTTTTGATATCTTGTAAACCGACAAAGTCGGATTTGCCGATACCGGAATTGCAAATTTGTCCCGCACAGGTGTTGTATGATTGCCAATGAGAAAAGAGAGAAATTTGTACAAATGAAGATTCACTTGTTTTCCAATCCTAATAAAACTGTCAACAGATTCACATGATATTGTAATGTTTACATTATCATTTTCAAAATACAATATTGTTTACACTAATGAGAAAAGACAACTCTTCACCAGAGATTAAATGGCATAGAAGTTAACAACTATAGGTCACCTTACATCCTTCAACAATGAGCAAAGCCCAATTCTAATAGTCAGCTATAAAAGACCCCAAAATGAAAATGATAAATTTGTAAAACATTTCAAACAAGAAAACTAACTAGACTAATTTATGAAAAAAAGATCAAAAAAACAAAATTTGATATACAGCAACAAACCAAACCACTGAATTACAGGCTGATACTCATGTACAGATGTGATGGGGCTAGACTAGTAGTTTTGTGGTGCCAAACCCATCTATCTGGGGATATTATTGTGAACAAGGCCTAACTCATCAATCTAAACAAAGCACATCTTAACACCAATTCTCTGTAAGGGCCAAAAAATCAAAACTCTGGCTCGGCACACATGTTTGTAGATTTTCTAGATATTTTGTCCACACATCATATTTGACCTAAAGTGCTCATAAAAAAAATTAAAAGTATTAAAAATTCTTATGTTGCCATGGTAACCAGCTTACAAATTTTGAGCGGATTTCTGCAAATTTTCAATTTTGAAAATCCAAAATGTTCAGTATTTTCCTCCTGACAGTGACACATAACTATGTCCTCTTCATTGTTCTTTGGTAGTAGTTATGTTAGTCATGATGTTAGGTGTTTAAAAACTATAAACGAAAAAGTTTTAAAATCAAACAATTTTTTTTATTTCATACCCCAAAATGGCCTTATTTGAAAAAAATCAAATAGACATTAAGGCAATTATTTTAATAGACTTTGGAGAGATACAGAAACCAAAATCCACCTGTTGAACATAAACTGTATATTGAATGTGGTAAAGCAAGGTATATGTGAAATTAAGAGTAAAAAAAAATCAGTGGGGTAAGGCCTTCGCTTAGATCATACCGGAAACAACACCACTATGTGATTAAAAGCTAAACTAATTGATATAATTGTAAAATAAAATGCGAAAAGATAATAAAAAAAGATAGGGTCACTGTACATTTTTTCGAGCAGCATTCCATCCAAACAGTCTCAAGAATAACACCATTTAACGGGTTTCCAATAGGTAAATATGAGTATTTTTTAAAATATTTTTTTTATGTGGAAACACCATGATTCGTTACAAAATGAGTGGTCATCACACATATGTCTTCCTTCATATCCATTCTTGAGAGTTATTTTGATTTTTGCACAGCATATAGTTGAAGCAGTCTATCTAGTTTTTAATTATCTTTGGTGCAAGATTCTGGTGTTTTAGATTGATTGATTGTTGGTTGCTTTTCGTCCAGTGGCAAATATTTCCTGCATATTCAGGACGAGAACAAGTTCACAATAAATACAATAGGTAGGTTGTTTCAATAGAGGCCATCTGGGATGATAGTCGGGGAAATTTGGACTGCCACAGGAAAAGGAGGGTTTATTGGATAGGGACAGAAATTTAGCCAAGCAACAGGCCACCTACGGACCCCTCAAAGAGTTGTTGCAAGGGTTCTTAGCGTGGCACTCTCTTTACACGAGGCATCGGATTTAACGTCCCCCTTCTGACCGGACGTGACTGCGAACTTGATACATCCCGCACAGCCAAACGGACGCCCCACTTCGGCAAACGTTTTACTGCAGGTCGGAAGAAGACCAAGTGACCATATTTCTATACCCCAGTCACCCTTGGGGTCTTGTGTTTTAGTTTAAGCTGGTAAAAATTGAAAAGCAACACTTCTCATTTTTAGCTCAGGGCCAGGTGAGTTGTTCCCATCACTTGGCGTCCGTCGTCGTCTGTCGTCCGTCGTCGTTAACTTTTACAAAAATCTTCTTCTCTGAAACTACTGGGCCAAATTAAACCAAACTTGGCCACAATCATCTTTGGGATATCTAGTTTAAAAAATGTGTGGCGTGACCCGCCCAACCAACCAAGATGGCCGCCATGGCTTAAAATAGAAGATAGGGGTAAAATGCAGTTTTTGGCTTATAACTCAAAACATTTAGAGCAAATCTGACATGCGTTAAAAGTGTTTATCAGGATAAGATCTATCTGTCCTGAAATTTTCAGATGAATCGGACAACCTATTGTTGGGTTGCTGCCCCTGAATTGGTAATTTTAAGGAAATTTTGCTGTTTTTGGTTATTATCTTGAATATTATTATAGATAAAGATAAACTGTAAACAGCAATAATGTTCAGCAAAGTAAGATTTACAAATAAGTCAGCATGACCAAAATGGTCAGTTGACCCCTGAAGGAGTTATTGCCCTTTATAGTCAATTTTTAACCATTTTTTCGTAAATCTTAGTAATCTTTTACAAAAATCTTCTTCTCTGAAACTACTGGGCCAAATTAAACTAAACTTGGCCACAATCATCATTGGGGTAACTTGTTTAACTAGAGGCTCTAAAGAGCCTGTGTCGCTCACCTTGGTCTATGTGTATATTAAACAAAGGACACAAATGGATTCATGACAAAATTGTATTTTGGTGATGGTGATGTGTTTGAAGTTCTTACTTTACTGAACGATTTTGCTTCTTACATTACAATTATATCTATAATGAACTTTGCCCATTAGTAACAGAGAACTATATTTGGTAAAAATTTACATAAATTTACCAAATTAATGAAAATTGTTAAAAATTGACTATAAAGGGCAATAACTCCTTAAGGGGTCAATTGACCATTTAGGTCATGTTGACTTATTTGTAGATCTTACTTTGCTGAACATTATTGCTGTTTACAGTTTATCGCTATCTATAATAGTATTCAAGATAACCAAAAACGGCAAAATTTCTTTAAAAATTACCAATTGGAGGGCAGCAACCCAACAACCAGTTGTCCAATTCATCTGAAAAATTCAGGGCAGATAGATATTGACTTGATTAACAATTTAACTTCTTGTCAGATTTGCTCTAGATGCTTTGGTTTCATAGTTATAAGCCAAAAACTGCATTTTACCCCTATGTTCTATTTTTAGCCGTGGCGGCCATCTTGGTTGAATGGCCAGGTCATCGGACACATTTTTCAAACTAGATACCCCAAAGATGATTGTGGCCTAGTAGTTTCAGTGGAGATTTTGTAAAAGATTACTTAGATTTATGAAAAATGGTTAAAGATTGACTATAAAGGGCAATAACTCCTAAAGGGGTCAACTGACCATTTTGGTCATGTTGACTTATTTGTAGATCTTACTTTGCTGAACATTATTGCTGTTTACAGTTTATCTCTATCTATAATAATATTCAAGATAATAACCAAAAACAGCAAAATTTCCTCAAAATTACCAATTCAGGGGCAGCAACCTAACAACCGATTGACCGATTCATCTGAAAATTTCAGGGCAGATAGATCTTGACCTGATAAACATTTTTATCCCATGTCAGATTTCCTCAAAATGCTTTGGTTTTTGAGTTATAAGCCAAAAACTGCATTTTACCCCTTTGTTCTATTTTTAGCCGTGGCGGCCATCTTGGTTGGTTGACCAGGTCACGCCACACATTTTTTAAACTAGATACCCCAAAGATGATTGTGGCCAAGTTTGGATTAATTTGGCCCAGTAGTTTCAGAGGAGAAGATTTTTGTAAAAGATTACTTTAATTAACGAAAAATGGTTAAAAATTGACTATAAAGGGCAATAACTCCTAAACGGGTCAACTGACCATTTTGGTCATGTTGACTTATTTGTAGATCTTACTTTGCTGAACATTATTGCTGTTTACAGTTTATCTCTATCTATAATAATATTCAAGATAATAACCAAAAACAGCAAAATTTCCTCAAAATTACCAATTCAGGGGCAGCAACCCAACAACCGATTGACCGATTCATCTGAAAATTTCAGGGCAGATAGATCTTGACCTGATAAACATTTTTATCCCATGTCAGATTTCCTCAAAATGCTTTGGTTTTTGAGTTATAAGCCAAAAACTGCATTTTACCCCTTTGTTCTATTTTTAGTCGTGGCGGCCATCTTGGTTGGTTGACCAGGTCACGCCACACATTTTTTAAACTAGATACCCCAAAGATGATTGTGGCCAAGTTTGGATTAATTTGGCCCAGTAGTTTCAGAGGAGAAGATTTTTGTAAAAGATTACTTTAATTAACGAAAAATGGTTAAAAATTGACTATAAAGGGCAATAACTCCTAAACGGGTCAACTGACCATTTTGGTCATGTTGACTTATTTGTAGATCTTACTTTGCTGAACATTATTGCTGTTTACAGTTTATCTCTATCTATAATAATATTCAAGATAATAACCAAAAACAGCAAAATTTCCTCAAAATTACCAATTCAGGGGCAGCAACCCAACAACCGATTGACCGATTCATCTGAAAATTTCAGGGCAGATAGATCTTGACCTGATAAACATTTTTACCCCATGTCAGATTTGTTCTAAATGCTTTGGTTTTTGAGTTATAAGCCAAAAACTGCATTTTACCCCTATGTTCTATTTTTAGCCGTGGCGGCCATCTTGGTTGGTTGACCGGGTCACGCCACACATTTTTTAAACTAGATACCCCAATGATGATTGTGGCCAAGTTTGGTTTGATTTGGCCCAGTAGTTTCAGAGGAGAAGATTTTTGTAAAAGTTAACGACGACGGACGACGACGACGGACGCCGGACGCCGACGACGGACGCCGGACGCAAAGTGATGGGAATAGCTCACTTGGCCCTTCGGGCCAGGTGAGCTAAAAAATGTGTGGCGTGACCTGGCCAATCAACCAAAATGGCTGCCACGGCTAATAATAGAACATAGGGGTAAAATGCCGTTTTTGGCTTATAACTCAAAAACTGTAGCATTAAGAGAAAATCTGACAGGGTTTAATTGTTTATCAGGTCAAGATCTATCTGCCCTGATGTTTTCACATGGATCGGACAACCCGTTGTTAGCTTATTGTCCTGAATTGGTAATTTTAAGGAAATTTTGCCGTTTTTAGCTCACCTGGCCCCAGGGCCAAGTGAGCTTTTCCCATCACTTTGCGTCCGACGTCCGTCGTCGTTAACTTTTACAAAAATCTTCTCCTCTGAAACTGCTGGGCCAAATTAAACCAAACTTGGCCACAATCATCATTGGGGTATCTAGTTTAAAAAATGTGTGGCGTGACCCCGCCTACCAACCAAGATGGCCGCCATGGCTAAAAATAGAACATGAGGGTAAAATGCAGTTTTTGGCTTATAACTCAAAAACCAAAGCATTTAGAGCAAATCTGACATGCTGTAAAATTGTTTATCAGGTCAAGATCTATCTGCCCTGAAATTTTCAGATGAATCAGACAACCTGTTGTTGGGTTGCTACCCCTGAATATGTAATTTTAAGGAAATTTTGCTGTTTTTGGTTATTATCTTGAATATTATTATAGATAAAGATAAACTGTAAACAGCAATAATGTTCAGCAAAGTAAGATTTACAAATAAGTCAACATGACCGAAATGGTCAATTGACCCCTTTAAGAGTTATTGCCCTTTATAGTCAATTTTTAACCATTTTTCGTAAATCTTGGTCATCTTTGAGAAAAATCTTCTCCTCTAAAACTACTAGGCCAAATTAAACTAAACATGGCCACAATCATCATTGGGGTATCTAGTTTTAAAAATGTGTCTGGTGACCTGGTCAACCAACCAAGATGTCCGCCATGGCTAACTAGAGGCTCTAAAGAGCCTGTGTCGCTCACCTTGGTCTATGTGACTATTAAACAAAAGAAGCAGATGGATTCATGACAAAATTGTATTTTGGTGATGGTGATGTGTTTGTACATCTTACTTTACTGAACATCCTTGCTGCTTACAATTATCTCTATCTATCATGAACTTGGCCCAGTAGTTTCAGTGGAAAATGTTAGTAAAAATTTACAAATTTTATAAAAATTGTTGAAAATTGACTATAAAGGACAATAACTCCTTAGGGGGTCAATTGACCATTTCGGTCATGTTGACTTATTTGTAAATCTTACTTTGCTGAACATTATTGCTGTTTACAGTTTATCTCTATCTATAATAATATTTAAGATAATAACCAAAAACAGCAAAATTTTCTTAAAATTACCAATTCAGGGGCAGCAACCCAACAACGGGTTGTCCGATTCATCTGAAAATTTCGGGGCAGATAGATCTTGACCTGATAAACAAATTAACCCCATGTCAGATTTGCTCTAAACGCTTTGGTTTTTGAATTATAAGCCAAAAACTGCATTTCACCCCTATGTTCTATTTTTAGCCATGGCGGCCATCTTGGTTGAATGGCCGGGTCATAGGACACATTTTTTCAACTAGATACCCCAAAGATGATTGTGGATAAGTTTGGATTAATTTGGACCAGTAGTTTCAGAGGAGAAGATTTTTGTAAAAGATTACTAAGATTTACGAAAAATTGTTAAAAATTGACTATAAAGGGCAATAACTCCTAAAGGGGTCAACTGACCATTTCGGTCATGTTGACGTATTTGTAAATCTTACTTTGCTGAACATAATGGCTGTTTACAGTTTATCTCTATCTATAATAATATACAACATAATAACCAAAAACAGCAAAATTTTCTTTAAAATTACCAATTCAGGGGCAGCAACCCAACAACAGGTTGTCAGATTCATCTGAAAATTTCAGGGTAGATAGATCTTGACCTGATAAACAATTTTACCCCATGTCAGATTTGCTCTAAATGCTTTGGTTTTTAAGTTATAAGCCAAAAACTGCATTTTACCCGTATGTTCTATTTTTAGCCGTGGTGGCCATCTTGGTTGGTTGGCCAGGTCATCGGACACATTTTTTAAACTAGATACCCCAAAGATAATTGTGGCCAAGTTTGGATAAATTTGGCCCAGTAGTTTCAGAGGAGAAGATTTTTGTAAAAGATTACTAAGATTTACGAAAAATGGTTAAAAATTGACTATAAAGGGGAATAACTCCTATATGGGTCAACTGACCATTTCGGTCATGTTGACTTATTTGTAAATCTTACTTTGCTGAACATTATTGCTGTTTACAGTTTATCTCTATCTATAATAATATTCAAGATAATAACCATATAACGGCAAAATTTCCTTAAAATTGCCAATTCAGGGGCAGCAACCCAACAACCGGTTGTCCGATTCGTCTGAAAATTTCAGGGCAGATAGATCTTGACTTAATAAACACTTTAACCCCCTGTCAGATTTGCTCTAAATGCTTCGGTTTCAGAGTTATAAGCCAAAAACTGCATTTGACCCCTATGTTCTATTTTTAGCCATGGCGGCCATCTTGGTTGGTTGGCCGGGTAACCGAACACATTTTTTAAACTAGATACCCCAATGATGATTGTGACCAAGTTTGGTTAAATTTGGCTCAGTAGTTTCAGAGGAGAAGATTTTTGTAAAAGTTAACGACGACGGACGCCGGACGACGCCGGACGACGGACGCCGGATGACGGACGCCGGACGCCAAGTGATGAGAAAAGCTCACTTGGCCCTTCAGGCCAGGTGAGCTAAAAATAGAACATGAGGGTAAAATGCAGTATTTGGCTTATAACTCAAAAACCAAAGCATTTAGAGCAAATCTGACATGGGGTAAAATTGTTCATCAGGTCAAAATCTATCTGCCCTGAATATTTTCAGATGAATCGGACAACCTGTTGTTGGGTTGCTGCCCCTGAATTGGTAATTTTAAGGAAATTTTACTGTTTTTGGTTATTATCTTGAATATTATTATAGATAGAGATAAACTGTAAACAGCAATAATGTTCAGCAAAGTAAGATTTACAAATAAGTCAACATGACCAAAATGGTCAGTTGACCAGTTTAGGAGTTATTGCCCTTTATAGTCAATTTTTGACCATTTTTCGTAAATCTTAGTAATCTTTTACAAAAATATTCTCCTCTGAAACTACTGGGCCAAATTAATCCAGACTTGGCCACAATCATCATTGGGGTATCTAGTTTAAAAAATGTGTCCGGTGACCCGGCTAACTAACCAAGATGGCCGCCACACCTAAAAATAGAACATAGGGGTAAAATGCAGTTTTTGGCTTATAACTCAAAAACCAAAGCATTTAGAGCAAATCTGACATGGTTGAAAAATTTTATAAGGTCAAGATCTATCTTCCCTGAAATTTTCAAATGAATCAGACAACCTGTTGTTGGGTTGCTGCCCCTGAATTGGTAATTTTAAGGAAATTTTGCTGTTTTTGGTTATTATCTTGAATATTATTATAGATAGAGATAAACTGTAAACAGCAATAATGTACAGCAAAGTAAGACCTAAAAAGAAGTCAACATGACCAAAATGGTCAATTGACTCCTAAGGAGTTATTGCCCTTTATATAGTCATTTTTTTTTAACAATTTTCACAAAATTTGTAAAATTTTACTAACATTTTCCACTGTAACTACTGGGTCAAGTTCATTATAGATAGAGATAATTGTAAGCAGCAAGAATGTTCAGTAAAGTAAGATCTACAAACACATCACCATCACCAAACCACAATTTTGTCTTGAATCCATCTGTGTCCTTTGTTTAGTATTCACATAGACCAAGGTGAGCGACACAGGCTCTTTAGAGCCTCTAGTTTAAATGGTTAAATGAATTGAAGCAGAAGGACTCCAAGGTAGTTGGAGTATTCAATGACCACTCCAACAACTTTCATAACCACATAACCAGAAGCTGAGATCACTGACTCACTTTATGGGAAAGAACAGTCCTGGTTTTAGGGTTGAGGATTTATTAAACTAGATCTCATTGCAGTGGGAATGTATTGCTGGATTTGCAAGATCAAATACATTAGGAGAAAAGCTTTATGGTTTAAGTGGCATTTTTATGATTTGTTGTGAGCTTTTTTTCGTATAAATGTTCAGGAGTTGTTAAGGGAGGAAAAAGTACTGAAGTTTTTAGGAGGTGTCAGTGAAGTTAAAGAGGATATAAATCAAAAGAACCAACTGAGAAAAGCTGAACGGAACAAGAGCTTCAAGCCAATACGTACTGCATTCAATGAATATTCAGTCATCTTTTCCGCATTTACCAAACCTTCATAATTGTCACAGAATACTGAACAAAGCAGTTGCAATTAGAGAAACCAGGGAGATGGCAAATGAAAATGCCCCTGTGTTATTCATTAACAACAATGGTGAAGTAGGTTTTACAATTTTATTTAGTCGTTTCAGCTGAATTTGCTGAGACAAGTTGTATGCGAGCTTTTAGCGAGCTACTACACCTGTTTCGAGCCGAGTACAAATACAGCTGATATTTAAAGACATTAAACAGTTATTGTCTTTATCCTGCAATTAATTCTGTATATTGTTTGTGTTTTGAAAGACATAAAAACTAACATATTTAGCATTTATTTTCGATTTGTAATCCATTGAGGCCCGCGTAGTAATATCAAAATCACACATTACGCTGAAGACGGGTTCGCAAAAAAAGAATCTCGAATGGTCAACAATAATACATCGCTCAATGTGAATAATTATCTATTTTGATTATAGCTCTTCATCTTTTATATAAGCTTTGGATTGATAGCTTCGGAAGCTGTCGGTAGTGACATAAGTCCATCATCAACATAGAAATTTCTGTTAACGAAATCTAAAACATCGGATCCATAAGTTTCTTCACCAGATTGTGCGGTTTTCCTTAGTCCGTATGTAGCTACTGCCGGGGATGGACTGTTCCCAAAGACGTGCACTCGCATACGATATTCGATAAGTTCATTTTGCGGGTCGTTATCTTTATACCAAAAGTAACGCAAAAAAATCTTGTTTTTCACCAACAACAAAGCAATAGAAAACTGCTGGATATCAGCGGTGATAGCGGCAAGATCTTTGCGGAAAAGTAACAGAACACCCACAAGACTGTTAATTAAATCTGGACCAGTAATGAGATCATCATTAAATGAACTATTGTCATAGTTGGCCGATGAATATACTAAAATACGGTGGTGGCTAGTCTACTTGTCCTTTTTCCATATGTTGCAAGCCAAATTGTATGAGCGTCTGCTCATTTCTAATCTTAAGTGTTGACTGCCCCGAACCCGGTGAGTAACGTCATACTTATAGTTCCTAGGGACAACGAGCCCGGCCGGTCACGTGCCAGAACAGGAAGTTCCGACAAGAATAATTGCATGGCCGAACTCCGAAGATTTCTGAACATCACTGAAGTCATTCATTTGGTAGTGTAAGCATTGCTTTTCGTACCAACCAGGAGGAAAATCTGTTCAAAAAAGTAACTAAGTGGAATGCAAAATTTAATTAAACTTGAGAAATACAAAAATTCTTCAAAAATACATTAATCAAATGATAGCCTGGTTTGCTATGTGAAAAGAGGTGTAACATCACCATTAATTTCCCCCATTATTTTTTAAAAGGACAAAGGACAAGGGACGATAAGGACCCTTAGGCCCTCGTAATGATGATTTTTTTTAGACACATGTTTACAGTTGCCATATTTCAACAAAATATAATGTGTCATTACCGCTTCCTATAAAAATTCTAATTTTGTCAATTTTTATTTTCATGACGTCACAATATCTCTTCGCTGGAAGTGATTCCCAAAAACTCCACACAGATACTACAGATTCTGCAACAGTTACCAAAATGGAAAAATCAAGATCAACTTGAAGAAACAAATGTGATAATTTTGTATCTAAGGTTAAATTGCTTACATGAGTTACAGTTCGGCAGAAGCCTTATTTTATATATTTATATGACACTTTGATAAACATAGAAAAGAGTAAGATGTTTCGCGGGTATAACTTTGGGTCAGGTCGAATGTAAAGGGGTGTCCCTTATGAAACTCAGATACTGGGAAGAAGGCACTTTGGTAGAACACCCCTCCTTCAACAATGGTACAGTTTAAATCGGGGTATAAAGCAGGAGAGATTCCTAGCTCAGGGTCGATTGTCAGTCTTCGGAGACATAAGACCAAGGTACGATACATTTATATTCGAGATCGATGTCTCTTATATATTAGATATTGTGTTATTATTACTAAGTGTAATAAAGAACAGGTCGGTGCCTGTTATAAATATACGGACTTGTACGTTTACAAGCTGAACCGTATTGTACCGTATAGAACAAGTGTGAGTCTGTGTGACCGCCTTGTAAAGTACATTATTGAACCAACGCAACAAAGACAAGTTTGTAAACTTTTAGGGTACATTAATGTACCAGGAGGACAAGTTTGTTCCTGATAGTAAAAATTTGTACCAGTTGTATATATATTTATTGAGATTGCAAAGAGCAGTTGTACATATTTTGGTTCATTGATGTAATTTATAAATAAAGTTTACTTAAGTAAGGGTACCTTATTCAGTGTGAAAATGCAAAAATTTTAACTCAAATTTAAATTTTATGAATAAATTATACTTACCTGACAAATGTACTAAAGGCGAGTATAATACCAAGGAGATTGAAATCATTAAGTACATATGTCAGGTAAGTACATTTGTACCTTAATTTATGATGTAAAATTAACTTTCTATTTCATTTGTTACAGTGAAATATAGAACATTGATGCCCACTAGTAGGACATCGTTTGACCCTATAACTACAGAAAAGGATGAAATTTTGAGCAGCTTTGCTATCGCCATGCGAGGCATATTACCAAATGCTTGTATATTTAGAGGTATTATTTTATGATTGTTACTTATTGGTATATTTCCCAGCAACAAAATACAAATTTAATTTGATTTTTGTTGTATATATTTCAAATTACGAATATGCTATATAAATGTAAATATACATCAACATAAAATACATTAACTTTTATTTCAGAAGTTGAAGAAGAGGAAGAAGAAACATTGACAGAAGAATGAATGGCGAAATATCATAAACTTAAATCGAAATAAAACACATTTTCGTTTTTGATGTATTTTAATATAAACAATTGGAGATGTTATGCAAACTTAAATTAGACAGCAACCTAACCGCTCAATCACAATATCTATCTGGAGACCATGTCAAACTGTATGCAAAAATGAAGATTTATTGTGGTTTACATTAAAATTTTACATACTAGTATATAATATAGTTTGGTTGAAAGTTGGCTATTCTTTTAGGCCTTAATACAATTTCCAAAATTTATTTAGATTTTTTGTTTTAATAAAAACTTGTCAACGAATGTATTCCATATTTAGCATAGTATATGTGTATTAAAATATGGTGATGTGGTATGATTGCCAATGAAACAACTGCTTTTTATTATTTTTTTTTATTCCTGTCTGGTTATGTCTTTTGTGGCCACTCCATATGGACTTCCCTCTGTGATAAGTTTGCATGGTAACTATATAACACTTATGTTTTATTTCTTGCATTTTTTTAATCAAAAGCATTAATGAATCGTGACATTAAACATTATATGCAATTTTTAGAAATTTCTATGGTATGAAACAACGTTAATTATATTAAAGTACCTTGAAAAGTAGTATATTTGGGAAATAAGAATATTAAAAAATGACTTTTTTTCTGAATATGATGGACTTATTGTTTTTTTGGATTAGCGTTCCTGATGGACTTATTGTTTTTTGGATTAACCTTCATCAGGAACGCTCAAAGCCAAACATTTGCAATCCGAAGATGTATAAGTACCGAAACCGTTAAAGAGCAAAATGTTAAACATACATAAAATAAATAGTCAAACTGAGGTCACAATGTTTTTACAATCTGATTGTAGGTGTATCACATTGTGTTGGAAATTAATTGTTTTAATTTTGTTGGCAAAATCCATGTCTGAAAAATAATGAATAAAGTTGGCTGATTTGCCTCGTTTTTTTCCATGAAATTATGTCTTGGTAGTTACCATGGCAACAATTTAAAATTTAATTTTTTACATTACTCCCTATTTATGTGAACCATTTTCATGCATATTAAAAGGGGTCATAAATCACACTCTGCCTGGGTTTTACAAGGAGCTGTACTTTAAAAATAAAACTTAAGTCAGCTTCCAATTCATGAAACTTAGACATGTTTGTGTTTCCAGAGCTTATGTGGTATATATGTAATCAATTCTTATACATGTATACAAACCAGTTAAATCAGTATTATTTTTCTTGAAATGCTTTCAAAATAATGAAGTTGATTATAAGTACACCAATAGTTGAGTTTACCTGCATTTTTTGTTCTAGAAATGGTCTTTATTTTGTTTTTGTTTGTGTTATGTTCATAAATTATGTCATACATGTATATGCAGATGGATTGGTGTAATGTGTATACTGTTTTTAATGTATTTAAATTTGATTTAAAGCCTTTGTTTTTCATATTTTCAGGTACATGAGAATGAATGTTTCAGCTTCAGACCAACATAAACAGTATGATCTTTTAGTTCCATTATTTCTGCATAATAGACCAAAGACTGTTGTACAACATTGTGTGAGGAGATGGGTTGACTCTGAAAATTCCTCACTGAACGAAATTGGCCAGACATCAACATCTACATTTCTATTGAAAAGTTTCAGCGAAATAAACACCAGCTTGTATTACGAAGTATGTTTTGAAAATGACAACGGAATGCCATCATGTCAGTGTCTTGATTGGTTGGAACATCATGTGCCATGTAAGCACTTAATGACAGTCTTTAGAAATATACTATATTTCAACTGGGATGCTATACCATCAGCCTACAGAGAAAGTCCATATATTTGTTTGGATGTTGGAAGTTTTCCTTTGGACTCTGAAGCGGATCATTCAACAACGGATGATATTGTGCAGGTAACCATTGGAAGTTCAGGGGACATGTATGTGAGTAGCTTGCCTATACCACCTAAGCAGCAGTTTAAGAAAGAAAGATAAACAATATCTTACTGGAAATAACAAAGGAAAGATGCTATGCAAGTGAAAACTTAAAACTATTGAAGATTTCAGCTACCCTAACATCTTTGGCAAGTGAGCTAAGAAGGACTTGCCAAAAGAGGGGGAATTTATTTAAGACACCAGTACAGAGTCAACCCATATTGGAACCAACGGTAGCAAGCAGACAGATACAAGAAGTGCTGTGAGAAAAATGTTTTTTCTGGTTGGTTAAAAATGCTAATTTCAGCCCTTTTTTCTAAACTGTGGGCACCATAATCCTAAAAATCCATCCCAACCTTTCTTTCGTGTTACTCAATCATGTGGACAATGTTTTAGAGAGCCATTCACTGAAACAATTGTTGTCCGAAATCTAAATCCGTCTACTGACGACAACATGATAGCATTACACGATGCATTTTTTTTTTTTTTTGGGGGGGGGGGGGGGGGTTACATAAATCTTAATTGTTAGATTGGGCATATCAAAGAACCCCAATAATTAATTTTGGAAGAAAATCAAACAAAGTTTATATTTAGGACCATGTGTACAAATAAATGTCGGGCCCCAAAGAAACATTGATACAGGGTTAATTTTTTGGTGGAATCATAGTTAAATTACTTATCAAAAGTACCAGGATTATAATTAAGTACGCCAGACGCGCTTTTCGTTTACAAAGGACTCATCAGTGACGCTCATATTAATTTTGGAACACAATAAGGACCAACTTCAAAACTGCCCATGATCAAAATTATGCATACATGTTCAATTACTTATATCCAGGAATCCCTAGAATTATGTTTTGGTAAAAACTGGGCCCAAAATTACCCCTCCGGAGCACCTGAGATCACCCCTAGTTTTTGGTGGGGTTCGTGTTGTTTATTCTTTAGTTTTCTATGTTGTGTCATGTGTACTTTTTTTTGTCTGTTTGTCTTTTTCATTTTTAGCCATGGCATCGTCCCTCTTTTAATTAATACTCATAGTTTCATCATATTTAATAACCCCCTAAAATCAAAAAATAAAACCCCATTGAAATTGGTCAAGAAATAAGCAATTTATACTAATAAGAAAAGCATTACTTTGTTCCCCAATTGATTTCAGAACAGTTAGAAAAATTTTGAAAAAAATATGCATCCCTCTAAAAAGTTTGAATAAAAAATTCCCACCCCCACAATTTTTTTTAAATCCCCCTTGTAGTTATAACCCTAAAACTCAATCCCAGCCTTTCATTTGGAACCTTGCAGTACAACTTGAGAGAGATCCATACACCTAAACAAAGTAGTCTGGAAACTAGACAAATGCTCGTTTTTGATTCCTTCGTGTTTGAGCCAATTTAATAACTCAAAATTCAATCCTAGCCTTCCCTTTGTCATCTGGAACCTTGTGGTACAATGTCAAGACAGATCCATTCACACACTTACACGCAAGTTATTGTCTTGAAACTAGAAAATGCTTGATTTGGGCCCTTAATTCCAAAACTGTTGGCTTCATAACCCCTTAAAGAATCTCATCTTTCTACTTGTGGTATTAAAAATTGTGGTACAATTTCAGAACAATCGAAATACACAAGCGATTAATTTAAAACTAGAAAAATGTTTGTGTTTGGCTTTTTCTCCGAAACAGTTTGGACCATTATCCCCAAACTTCCTTTTGTGGTATTGAATCATCTTAAAAAATAATTCAGAGATCCATTTACTGAAACTAAAGTGATTGTCTGTAAACTAATGTGTCTTCAGACAGTGATGCAGACGACATCATATCATTATACGATCTGATAACTTTCTGCTGTTTGCACTTGTATATAAACTAAACTTTAATCACTGAACCAGGAAAATTAGGTCAATATATATAAATATGACAGAGGGAAACTTCGTTACATGAGGCATCTGTATGCAAATTTTGAAGCATCCAGATCTTCCACCTTCTAAGATAACAGCTTTTTAAGAAGTTAGGTAACACTATCGTTGCTACCATCCCTATGTCAAGCTTTTTGCGACCTTTTAGGAGACTCGACAATAATTATTAAAGTATTATTCTTTATAGCGTACAATGTAGAGTGGGTTTTGCTTTAATATTGTTAAAAGTTTTGTTAGTTTTATCAAAATATATCACCAGCCCAGTAGTCACCATTTCGAGGTGAAATAAATATCAATTATATGGTCATTTTTATAAATTTCCAGTTTTCAAAACTTTTAATTTTTTGAAAAACTAAGGATTTGCTTATCCTAGGAGTAGATTACCTAAGCCGTATTTGACACAACTTTTTGGAATTTTGGGTCTTCAATGCTCCTCCAACATTGTACTTGATTGGCTTTTTAACTATTTTGATATGAGCGTCACTGATGAGTCTTATGTTATAATCCTGGTACCTTTGATAACTATTATGTAAATTTATACTATTATACAAATACATTTATCTTTACTTTTAAGGATGGCTCAAAAAAGCAATACCTGCAGGAGTCCCTCGATAAGGCCATTGGTGCAGTAAGTTCAAACAAATTAAGTATATCAAAAGCAGCCACAGAATATGGGGTTCCACACACAACCATATCAGACCATGTCAATGGAAAATATGACAACCATCAAAGATGCTAAAAAATAAGGAAGAGACCTCTTCAATAAACTACGTGAAGTATATGGCAGAAAGGGGTGTTCCTTTGACAAGAAGGATGTTGAAAGCATTTGTTATTTCAATTGTAGAGAAATCAGGTAGAACAACTTTATTTAATATGGACAAAGGTCCTAGCAACAAATGGGTTAACAAACTCCTGAACAGACACCCGGAATTGTCGGAAAAACTTCCAAAACAGCAGAACAAAGCCAGGAGCTGTCATATTCCTGGCTTGGTACAGGCATTCAAATGGAGAAAATGGTGGATTAAACCTGTTTTTTTTAGCGCTAACCCTCTCACTTTGATGACAGTCTCATCAAAATTCCGTTAAATTTACAATGATGCGTTAACTAAACAGACACAATAAATAAAATAGTCAAAGTATAATCGTGTAACAATTTTAAAAGGAACACTTTAACAGAACACAAAAACATCTATATACAAACGCATTCATTGATATGCGTGTCTGACGTCAGGAAATTTTTAACGTCACATATATTTGTCGTTTAATGTACATACACAGTTGGAAAGCAGGTCACGGTTTATGAGGAGACGATTCCAGAATACCTTCCAGACACTTTTAGAAGATTTTTCGCGTTTCCAGAGAGACCTGCGAGTTTCTACGTCGAACATTGGGACAGTTCAATAGGATGCACTTAAGAAATCCGAGTACTGGTGGGAAATTGGAAATGCCAATTGAGAAACAAGTACTTATGACATTAAAATATCTTGCTTCACAAGAGACTACGCTTCAAATCAGCCACTTGTTTGGTGTTACAGAATATGCATTCCTCAAACACAAAAACAATGCTATTGATACCATTTATGAAAATGTTATGGACAGGAGATGGTTATTAACACCATACAGAGACAATGGCAACTTAACAAGAGCACAAGTAAATTATAACAAATCTCTATCGTCAAAACGTCAAGTGATCGAGCGTGCATTTGGGTTATTAAAGGGGCGTTTCCGTCGTCTTAAGTATGTCAACTTGAAAGATTTAGGTAGAATATGCAGAACTATTGCAGCATCATGCATTTTACACAACATTGCTGTACTAAACAATGAACTTGAAGATATGTTAGAAGGCGATGACGATGTGGCTGATGACAACTTAGTTGCAAACCTCTTTGCTGAAAATGATAGAGAGGGTTCTCTCAAGAAGATAAGACTTACTAACCAGTTAAACTTGTGATGTACATGATGTAAAAAATAACTTTCTCAACTGCATTGTGTACTTTTATGACTTTAAATTTATTAAAACAAATCTTACAATCGTAGAAGTTCTGATTCCCTTCACACTTGTATAATACATGTACATGTATCATGTGGTATAGACTGTTCAATGAAACCTCAAAACACAATACCAGATGATAACAGCATTTCTGCTTCCAATCAACCAACCACAGTTTCCTCCTACTCGAAATGCATGTGCTTTGCGTTTTTGTCTATACTTGTTTGTCCTGTGGCTTTTGATTAAAGTGGTTCTTGCATTTTCCTTTGCATTGCGATTTTTTTAAATTTCGATTTTACCACAATAACTTCGGTATCTTCTACCTTTGTAAGTTTGTGAACTTGTAAATTAAAAAAAAGGAAAGACAAGAGATAACGTCTACAATGACAGAAAATTTCACACAACCACAGGCCAAATTCCACCATAAAACTCCACAAAAACAAAAATGAAAGACAAAAGACAAACACTAATAACTGTAGGAAATCGGGGTAGCCGGACTTGGTACCGACGCTAACAAAAGCTAGCGGAAGGGTTAAACCAGTTTTTGGGTATCCAAACCTCCCCTTTCTCTACCCCGTTTCCCTTTAGTGTAATTAGAAAATAAAATAGTCTGAAAATTACTCCAAACAGTGTTAGAGTTAGATTTTCTACTGACAATTTTTTGTTCGTCCCTCAGCGGGATTCGAACTCACACCTTTGATACACTACAGCACCAATCGCTTAGCCTCATGTCCAGCGCTCTAGACCACTCGACCACATCCGCTATATAAAAATATAACTTCAATAGTCGTAGTGTTACCTTGTCACGGAAGGCTAATCTAGAGATAGACATGAGACACGTGTTTTATGTATACACTTTTCCTCAAATCTTGTATAGATTAAGCTACAAAATTTATTTTTTGTCATGCATACGATTTCACCTTGAAAGATGCACACGCCTGATGAAGCTAATTTGTTTAGCGAAATATTGCGTATTTCTATTTAAAATCTAAAAAGTAAAATCACAAAAATACTGAACCTAGAGGAAAATCAATTCGGAAAGTCCATTATCACATGGCAAAATCAAATAACAAAACGCATCAAAAACGAATGGACAAGAACTGTCATATTCCTGACTTGGTATAGGCATTTTCGAATGTAGAAAATGGTGGATTAAACCTGGTTCTAATAGAACTTGTAATGTATAAATTAGCGTGTTTAAGTTATATTCTTAGACATTATGATCATTTTTTCATTAAACTGTCTCTTCTTTTAGCTAAAATGTTATTGAATATTAAATCATCATGCATGTTCTCTTCTGTTTTCTGTAACACTCCTTTTAAATAATTTATTTTCACATTCTTCTTCATGATCTTTTTGTTAATTATTGTGATGGTTCCAGTGAGGTTTTGTATTTCAGCTTCATCTAATGAAATGTTTTTTACCCTGCAAAAAAAACCAAAGGGTGACTGGGGAATAGAAATATGGTCACTTGGACTTCTCCCGACCGGCAGTAAAACGCTTGCCGAAGTGGGGCGTCCGTTTGGCTGTGCGGGATGTATCAAGTTCGCAGTCACGTCCGGTCAGAAGGGGGACGTTAAATCCGATGCCTCGTGTAAAGAGATTACCACGTTCTTTGCACGTTAAGAACCCTTGCAGCAACTATTTGAGGGGTCCGTAGGTGGCCTGTTGCAAGGAAAAATTTCTTTCCCTATCCAATATACCCTCATTTTCCAGTGGCAGTCAAAATTTCCCCGACCATCCTCCCAGATGGCCTCCATTGTATCCACCTACCTATTGTTTTTATTGTGAACTTGTTATCGTCCTGAATATGCATGAAATATTTGCCACTGGACGTTAAGCAACCAACAATCAAGCAATCAAACCCTGCAAAAAATAAAAAAAAAATTACATGTTGCAGTACTAGATCTATAGCTGTTTTAAAAAATAAACCAGTATTTGGTGAGTTAATTCTATTGGAAAAAAAACGTGAGTTGAGTTGAAGTTTTTTTTTTTATATACTTGTGAGAAACATGATTCAATTAATAACAAAGTAATTAGTTTCAATATTTCCTAAGAATTTATAGATAAAAAAAACTATGCTACTGGTTAGATGGTCATTCGTAGGGACCTAAGAAATTGTAGATAAAAAAAAAACTATGCTACTGGTTAGATGGTCATTCGTAGGGACCATTAAAATTTATTTCATTTTACGTTCATACAGTTACATCATTTGTACATTAAAACGCGATTTTTCATAAAAAGCTTTATACTTACTTTACAGTTATCATCCGTGGAGTCTCCTCTTTTTCTCTTTTTTTTTCTTCTTGCTGTCTTTTGCGTTTACTTCAAGAAAAAAAAAGATTTGCATATTTCTTCTTTTTTTTTATCTCAAAGAATATGAAATCGTCTAAAAGTTTTAAGGTGATTTTGAAACAGATAGCATTTGTATTTTTTCTAGTTATTCTCCCTTTCCACGTAGCTTCAGCCTCTTAATAAATTTGATAAAATTGATAAAACTTCTGTATAATATTTTATTCTACACAACGGTTGCAAATATATTGATAAAAAATTATTAGAAGTTCTTACCGTGTTTCTTGAAATTTTTTTGTGTCATGCATCGATGTTTCTCTACAAAATAATATATGTTAAATAGATTACTTTTGTATACACATTTAAATATAAAATTTGTAGATGAGAGAAGACTACTTGTAACGAAATTTTAATTGTAAGACACCAATTTCTATATTTAAAAAACGGTAAAAGTCAAAATCGTCATTATTGAACTTGACCTTCATTTTGTCATCAGGAACAACATATTGAATTTTTAAAAGCTTTGGTTGAACTGTTCCTGAGTAAATGCATGGACACGACCTTTTCACTCTTTCAAGAACCATAACTCCAGAACGGTAAAAGCCCAAAACGTCATTATTGAACCTGACCTCCATTTTCTTGTCCGTAACAACATAGTAAATTTTTAAAAGCTTTGGTTGAACTGTTAGTGAGTGAATGCACGGACAACATTAGGCTGCCGGCCGCCCGCCGTACAACCCAAAGCAATTACCTACATTTTTTGTCACGAAAATCCGGTTAAAAAAGGAAATAAGTTATACTGCTATGGCAGAAACGAAAAACAAAAAGACAAACAGCAGTATGCAATCACAACTTATTAAACAAGAATACAGAGCAGTTCGATCCACACAAAAAAAAAAAAACGTTGTGATCTGAGGTGCTATGTAATGGTTAACAGATCCGAATCCATATGCAACACCTGTCGTGACAAAGGCATAGTATAACCATATCACCAGCAGTGACGTTACGCACGATACTGGTGTCACCAAACGTAACGTCGAATTACGACGTTTTCTACATGGAAAAATGAAACGTTGAAAAACGACGGCATTGAAAGACTGAATTTGATGTTTTTTAATTCGATTGTATGTTTGTTTTGTTTATTTCCCTTTCCCTTTCAGTTTACGTTAATTGTTTCTTTAGTTTGTCTTTTTTTAATGTTTGTTTGTTTACTTTTTAAGAAATATACAAAATATAAGAGCAATTCAAAGACAAAATAACTCGTTCAATTTTATTCCGAATAGTCTGTTATAAACTGCTTTGCTCTGCCAGTCCAATTATTTCTTCATGAATGGCCAAGGACAAATAAATTACGGAGTCCGTCAAAATATCATTTGTTACATATAAGACAGATTTGACACTCACAATTACATTTTTACGTTTAATTAAACTGTACGATAAAGGTCCTGTTTTTCTGTAATATAATCCACGAATAACGGTAGTTCCTTCTGGGTACTGACCCTGCCAATCGTCAGTTTCCGAACTTTTCAGTTTTTCTTGACATGATCCTGCCTTCATTAGATAAAAGTCTTCTCCTTCATCGTCTGTATATAAGGCAACTAAACTTCCTTTTCGGATCATATCAACTACCTCGAAATCGTCATCTGGGGAGATATCTTCAACAATTGCACACCCGCGTTCCTTTTCTGTTTGTATGTTTTTTACTAAGCCGACAAGTTCTGTATGTTGACAGGAATGAGCCATGTTGAGCAAGCAGCTATCACAGCTGTAGCATGACAAATTTCTTACCGAAAGTAAGCCTTCTCGTTCTGAAATGATTTGATGAATATTTCTGTTCTGAGGTATGGACTTAAAGTACCTGTCGCGATTCCGATCTATGTTGTCTATGAATCTGAAAACACGCCTTAAACAAACTGACGAATCTCTAGTTTCCTGTAGGTTTTCATTTGCAAATTTATAAAAATCATGAGCTGTTTGAATTGTTGCTTTCCTCCTTAAAATCGCTAAGTCAGCTTGTCTTTTAACATATTCACCCGCAGCATCTTGAGGGCCTACAGTGAAAAATATAAATATTTAGATCAGATATTGTAAATACTATGGCATAAACAAGTATTGGAAATACACTAACTGCAAATGTTAAGAAGATTACAGAAGCGACACGTTTGGAATTTTTTCAGATGTGTTCGGTGTGGGGATCCAGAATTTTGAAAGGGTTGGAAAGGGGGGTCTTTTCACGGCGTAAAATTCAGTATAATTGACCTTATTGTATGATTTCTTTAAATATTGTGTTGAAATTCGGATAGTTTTTCATGTTTAACAGATTTGAAGGTAAGCGAGCGGCGCGCACCTCTAGTAATCCGCTCATGGATGCGAGTTAGAATCTCACTCATTAAAAGGTGCGTTCGACTCCAAAGATTGTAAGCTAATCTGGCGAAGATGGATGCTTTATTTCCGGAATCCCACAATGATAAAAACTGTGTGCCGTGGTGATGAAAGTGAGTATTGGCAATCATACCACATCTCCTTATTTTTATAATTATTGTGCGCCCACTACCTGAGTGCAATACGTGTTGAATGAGTGTTCTATCTCTTAGGGAACAAACCTATAGATAAATCATTAAGATATCTTCGACTTACCTTTAGCGTGTGAAGTCTCAAAATAATTCCTTATTAGTCTGTCGTATCCAAAATCTTGCTGTCCATTTGACACATCACCCATACAGTGCCTTGATTTATATTGACATTGGCAATCATCAGTATATTCGTGCATTGTTGACACATTATAGGATATGGAATTCAAGTATTCTTTTATCTGATTTTGGACTTCATGGACAAAATGATGATCGTGCTTATCATCATTACTAACTACAAAGAAATGTTCCTTAATAATATTTGGGTTTTCAGTTGTGCTGTCCTTTCCGTCGTACTCAAGAACTGCGTGTCTATAAATCATCGACACGTGAAGAGACACCTCTGTGCGTTGGAAATAGGAACTTTGTATTTCTTCTCTGGCTGAACATCTTTAAAACAGAATAAAGAATATGTTTATCGTTTTTCTCAATTCAACAGCTGAAAATCACGGCATGGATTTTTTTAGAACATCATAAAATTGTAATAATAATTGTTGGCATTTCCGATATTGTATTGATTACAAGTTTTTGTCAAAAGGAATATAAATACATGTACATGAATTTCAAACAATTATACGGAGTTAATTTTACGGACAATTTAAAATAGTAATCTTATCTAAGATTTGACAACGAGGCTGTGAAAAATGCAAGGGTGTTCTCGATTTTAATTTTTGAATTGGCGAAGTGTGTCTGTTCCCTCAGGCTTTGAGAAACATTACATATTGGCCAAGTATGCCAGTTTTGTGATTACATGTACTTGTATGCGTAATATGATAAAATTGCTTGATTCAATTACCGACAGATATATTGAAAGGATTAATGTCATATACCTATATTGAAAACTTACCTAAAGTTTTCTGAAAAGTCGTGTATACAAATACAATCGTTGGCAGAAAGGTTCGATATAATAGCCTTGAGTTGCTGGTTTTGCCATGCTGCTCGGAATTGGTGTGAGGGAAAGGTAGATAAAAGCTCCAGTAGAAATTTGAAAAGTGTTCCTATTTTTGTTGTTTTTTTACTGGCATAAGTTTTTTTCTTTCCAGATTCCCCTTTGTACAAACATTAACATATTCAAACTTTTCCCATGTCACTTCAATAGCTTCATCAGTTGTGTCATTTTCCTCTGGCATTAACAGGAGATTTGCAACACCACAGTTTTGGCATTTTCTGTTCAAGCATTCTGTTTTATAATGCTCTTTATTTGTACCTTTAGGACATAAAGTTTCAGCAAACATATCTGCTTGACTTTTGAAAATGGGATAGCGTGCCTCTACAATAGCGCGATCGTGTGTAGATTCGAGAATCAATTTTCTTTGTTTCATACATTCTGAAAAAATAGTTCTGAACTCAATATGGTACCGACAGCAGCATGTTGTGCGATCCTGTTCTCTAACAGGGCGTACAAAAAAAGGTTTGCATTTCTCGAAAAACCTTTGGGACATTTTTATATCAGGATACTCGGCCAAGAAAGCAGTATACACTTCAGTTTGTGTTTTTTCTAAGATATGAATCATGTGACTCGCATATACAAGGAGCTCTAGCCTTTCTCTTTTAACGTCTTTTTTATTTCCTGTTGGTCTAGATATTTCCGTCGACAGCCAAAAATTGTAAGCTAATCGCTTGTCCTCATCGGATATTGCGTCTGATCTCACTTTTCGTTTTGTTATTGTCCAGCAGGACTGCTCTGAACGGAGAACGTTTGTCCGTATCCGCTTACCCCCCCGACAATCGCCTTATCGGTACTCCAAGTTTAGAAGCGAGTTTTTTCTTACATCTGTTTTCCGTCACACTTTCACCACTTACAGCTGCTAAAATTATGTGTTTGGTCACTAAGGAATCTTTTGATCTTTGAGCTTTTGTATGAGTCAGGACTTTTTTAACATCAACTAAGACATGTTTTGCTATGTCATCATTTTCAATTTCGTCAGGGGATTTAACAATGTTCATTTGCCTTAATTTTGCCATTGTAGGTGACTGCTTAGATTTTTTCCCGTCAAAAGGTTTATCAAAAGTTCAGCCTTTTTTCTAGGAGTCTGAGGAAGTGCTCTCTTAAGTTTTTTCATTGCTCTGGATTTTTGCATTCTATTTGTAAAATTCGTTACATCTTCAATTTCTACAATTTCAAGATTTTCTTCACCTTTTCTTTTTTCCCTAAACCTTCTGACATTATGCAAGTTTTTTAATCTCCTAGCTTCAGCTTTTTGCTTAAGTGAGTTGTGTTTTTTCCCTTTGTCTACTCTTTTTTACAGCAGCTATGGAATTTTTGTATTCTTTTATTCTCTCATTTTGTTTCATTTCGTAGTATAATTTATTTCTCTCACTTTTTTGTTGTTTTTTCCTTTCTCTATACATTTTCATTTTGTCAATTTTACCTTTTGATTTCATGATGGAACCTACAGTTGCAAAAAAATCTTTAATTTAAAACACATCGCAAATTAAATACGTCGAATTTACGCATAAGAAAGGTGACGTTAAAAAAAGATAAATTTACGTTGAAATACGAAAAAAGACGTAGGGGACATTTTGTAAGTCTCAGAAAGTTAGAAATATTATTAATTAACTTAACGGCTATACCAATACAATGGGTACCATTTTAAAGATTAATCCATGAGCAATCTGATAAGCATAAAGTACAAAGTGTGAAAGCTTCGCATTCTGAACTGAGATGACACAATCTAAGAAAATGTGTAAGGAAACGTTGAATGTAGAATAAGGAGACATTTTGTAAGACTGAGAAATATGGCTTGTTTGGTTTTCAAAACAAACACGATTTTGAGCAAACTTTTATACGTTGAAGTATAGTTTATGAGCCGTCTTTCTATATTTTTAAATAGTGTTAGTCATTTAAAATATTGCAATTATTTAGAGAAGAAACTTTTATATGCAAAGCTAGTGACGTTAAAATCAAATGATTACAATGCTTACCTTTTTTGTTTTCCGCCACCATTTTGCCTATTGACATGACTTTTTCGCCAAAAAAGACGTCACAATTAATTTGTTAGTTATGACGTTACTGAGTGAAATTTTGCGGAATTTATGCAATGTTTGCAATATTTTTAAGAGATTACTAGAGTGATTACGGTAAAATTTTGTTACATCTTACAAGTTATTTTCATAACAATTTTGGTTTAAACAGGCGGAATGACAAACACACATTTTATAAAACGACTATCTAATTTAATAATGATAAAATACAATTAAAACGGAATATTTTGGTATATAATGATACAGTTTTGTTTTACTAACTGAAGTACATATTCGCCATCCAAATGTTAATACACGTCAAAGTAAGAAGTGACACCAGTATCGTGCGTAACGTCAGTGCAATCATTGCGGGAAACAATCGAAAATTTGAAATAGAAAACTTCAATATGATTGATTTTGTTAATTTTCTCTCAAACAGAAAAAAACATATTATAACACAAGATAATCAAGTTGTTGATGTGGATGAAGAAACATCCAGTTCAGCTCAAGTTCACGCGTCTAATAATGAGGATTCAACATCAAGTTTATCTGAGTACGAAAGCCTTTGTTTCCCTAATTTTGAAAAAAAATCAACCTCACAGGAGAAAAACTATCAAACCAAAACTGAAGGTCATGGAAGTTCTAGCGAAAGTACTATCGATTATGATGTGGAGTCATACAAATTACTTGAAAATAATGTAGAAACCACCAGTTCAGCTCAAGTTCACGCGTTTAATAATGAGGATTCAACATCAAATTCATCTGAGGATGAAAGCATTTTTTTCCCAAATTTTGAACAAAAATCAACCTCACAAGAGAAAAACTATCAAACCAAAACTGAAGGTCATAGAAGTTCTAGCGAAAGTACTATCGATTATGATGTGGAGTCATACAAATTACTTGAAACTACAGCAGAACAAATAATACGTCTCTTTGATCTTGGAAATCCAGCAATTACTAAATTGTGTGTTCTGTCTATGAGTTATAAGATACATGAATGCAGGTAACTTTTCAACATACACTAACTACTAAACACTACACTGAAAACAAATAAATGGGTGTTATGGATCAAAATATTTTACATTGTATTGTATGAAAAAAACTAAGGTGCAAACATTTGACACAAATTTTAAAACCTCATCTTAGTACATCCTTAACATGATTAAAGAAACTGAGGTCAAGGTCAAATAACCAAATTGGAAATATGAGTTCATCTTTCAATCATTGAAATTGATGCAGTAAAATTGCTTTTTATATAGATAACCTATTGCATGTTTTAGAAACAATCTAAACCAGGAAATACTTTAAGTGATGATTAATGATGATTACATGCATATATTGTTTAGTAGTACCATAAAGTATCTGAGAAACAAACAAAATAAGGAAACATTAAGATTGACCAATAAATTGTAAAAATGAAATCATTGGAAAACACAAAGTTCAATATTCTCAATAATTCTGTCATTCATGAAAATGTATACAATAAAAAAAAATATTAGAAAAAAGTCTACATAACGTGATTTTCCACAATTTCTCAAAGATCAAATCCTGTAATTTCGGCAAAGTTTGGTTAACAGATCGAAACTTAAACTTCTCTTGAACTGAATTTTAATGTGCGTATTGTTATTCTTTTACTTTTCTACATTGGCTAGAGGTATAGGGGGAGGGTTGAGATCTCATAAACATGTTTAACCCCGCCGCAATTTTGCGCCTGTCCCAAGTCAGGAGCCTCTGGCCTTTGTTAGTCTTGTATGATTTTAAATTTTAGTTTCTTGTGTATAATTCGGAGTTTAGTATGACGTCCATTATCACTGTACTATTATGCATATTTTAGGGGCCAGCTGAAGGACACCTACGGGTGCGGGAATCCTCGCTACATTGAAGACCCATTGGTTGCCTTCGGCTGTTGTTTGCTCTATGGTCGGGTGGTTGTCGCTTTGACATATTCACCATTTCTTTTCTCAATTTTATTGATCTGTAAATCATCATGGTTAACTTACTTACCAAAAATCAGCCCAATATCTGAAGGCGTTTAGAAAAAAACTATGTATAACTGTAATTTTCAACAATTTATCAAAGTTCAAAGCCCGTAATTTTGGCAAAAGTTAGTGGAGTGGAACGAAACATAAAATCAGGCCAATATCGGAAGGCGTTTAGGAAAAAACTCTGTATAATGGTTTGTTACGGAATGACGTTATGACGTAATGACGGAATTTTAGACAAGGGTAAAACTATATGGCACCTATAACTTTTTTGCGGGTCCATAAAAACTATTACACCGCTGGTTCAGTACACTGAATTATTTTGCCATACATGAATAGTTTTTATTATGAAAATATGCATTGTACAAATGTATTTGAAATGTTATAGAATGAAACATGCTGACCTTACAATTCATATCGTGAGTGTTTCGGGGTGAGGGGGGGGGGGGGGGGGGTGGGGTTGGCGGGCTGTTCTTAAAATAACTGACACCCCTTTCCCCCAAAACTCCGAAAAAAAAGTCCATAATAGACAAAGGGAGAAGGGGGCAATTTTATTAGATACACAACAAATTCAGATTATATTTAAATTATATTGATAGCCCTTAAAAGGACTGTTTACATTGACTGGTCTTCTCAAAGCTTCATCGATCGGCCATGATTTTAGTAAGTCTCTCTCTGAACTGGGGTGCGCATAACTGGTCATGGAAGTACTGCATACCTTTTCCCAAAGAACTTTCTTTAAAAAATCTTCCTGGAATGTCAGCTGTTGCTTTGCCTCCAACTGAATTGACGTCAGATGCAACTTTATATACGTAATCAATGCACTTTGTTCAGTTGTATGGCGTCATCTCTGTCAACCAAAATTCTTCAATATATTGGCATAACTCATCTTTATTTGTTGGATTTCTTTTAGACACGTTTCTTTTCAACTGGTTCCAAACCATTTCAATTGGGTTCATGTCCGGTGACTCCGATATCAATTGATATTGTGGTAAAGCATAAAGTTTTTAGCTAACTTTGATGTGTGCTTCGGGTCATTATCTTGCTGAAAACGATGCCCATCCAGATATACTGAGTCAATAAATGGTTTCAACGTAGATTCCAAAATTTCTGGTACAAAAAATGCTGAACCCATTATGATATCAAAATCTGTGTTGCACACCTCTTACTTGTACCTCCCCAGACATTTACTTTGAGTGGGTGTTTAAGTCTGCAATTGGTTGGTGCTGCTGACTCTTTCCTTCGGTAAGCCCCTGTTTTGTTGTCATGAAGTTGAAGGGTTGTCTCATCGGAAAATATTACATCTTGGAAATTATCATTATTTTGAATCATGTCTTGGCAAAATTTGACCCGAGCTTCTTTGTTGGCATCTCTTTTCAGCTGACAGTATCTTGGTGCTGTCGAAACCCAACTGGCAGCGTCTATAGCTTTTCTGACGGAAGACAGTGATACTTCGGTATTGTTTTTCACTAACAGTAGTCGCTGAATGTCTCTGGCTGACAAATTACAGTTGTTGGAAAACGCATAGTCAATAGTGGTTATGTCTTCGTCATTAATTTTCTGGAACACCACATGTTTTATAATAATTACATTGATTGACGTGAGGTGACCAGACTTGTGCTTATCGATGATGCATTAAATACTACTTTTTGTAAGGACTTGACTTTTTTTCGTATAGCGTACGGTATCCACCCCTCTCTGTAGAGCTGAACTATTCGGAGTTTAGTACTGTGTTGTACTTTCGGCATTTTGTCAGACTGAAATAGTTTGTTGTTATTTTCCCCTTTTTATAGTAAAAATACGTTTAATGTCAAGAAATCAGCAGACCCCTTTTAAATAAACATAATATACACAATAATGTCAAGAGTTGGTTAACTTCGCAATAAATATGTCTAATGAATTATACCTGTATTTTACTTCGGTACTGGCATGAAAATACGGATTTTTTGTGTTATTAAAATTTGCTGTTACAAAATGATAGAAATTATTATAAATTTAGGAATGTATCGTCTTTATGCAAAGCTCTGATTCCTTTCACGGATTTGGCTATACTTGTTGGTCCTTTTGGATTATAGCTCTTCATCTTTTATATAAGCTTTGGATTTCAAATATTTTGGCCACGAGCATCACTGAAGAGACAAGTATTGTCGAAATGCGCATCTGGTGCAAGAAAATTGGTACCGTTAATTTTATTACCATAGCATGATTTTTTTTTTAGAATAGCTAATCTATCATTCATAATAACCACAATAGTAATGTTATTTCCCTCATACCTTTCTTCCTGGGAAGTTCATCAGTTTCATCTCCAGGGTTTAAATTTTCATCAGGTTTAGTTGATCCTGCCTCTTTAACCTGTAACATACAAATATAACAAAAATTATCTCTGAAATTAGCATGTCATGTAGTGTAATGCACTTCTTTTTTGGAATAGATACTCAAAAGTTAAACAAACATCTATCATCATAATTTAAATTGTTGTTTTTTTAAGCAGTTGTGATTTGGTTACATGTATAAATATTAAATACTTTATTGAAAAAACATCTTTAACATAAAAAAAATCTATTTGTCAAAATGAAAACACCACATTTAATTAAGATACATAACATATACCTAAGCTGGATTTGGCAAAACTTTTAGGAATTTTGGTACTCAATGCTCTCCAACTTCGTACTTTATTTGGCCTTTTTAACTTTTTTGGATTCGAGCGTCACTGATGAGTCTTTTGTAGACGAAACGCGCGTCTGGCGTATATACAAAATTTAGTCCTGGTATCTATGAAGAGTTTATATACAGAAGCATATATTAAACATCTATATAAATGCATGCATGGTAAATGTTCAACACAGACCTAGTACTGGAAAATTTATTTAGAAAGAGTAATCTCATCTAGGTGTACTTCAGATTTCGGATGTATTGACCTAGGGTTTATATTCTTTGTCTGAAACCTGAATAATATATACAAGTTTAAAGTATACCTCTATTTGATGTTTCTTCAACTAACTCATCTTCGGAAAATTCTTCATCCTCTGCTAAACGACAATCCTCTTCAAGCTCTGCAATAAGAGTCATAATAAAAACTAAATTTGCTTTGATGTCACGAGATTATAGTTTTCCATATTGTTGAATAAAATAAATTCTAATACATCATCTATTAAAAAGATTTCATTAAAACTCTGCTACCAAAGAACAAATTCGATGACGGAGCCTTATTGGGTCTTAGAATTTCAATTTTGGACTAAAGTGTTGTTTCAGTCTGTAATCTACTTGGGAATCCGTAAGGAACCATGCATTTGTTCATAAGTACGAACTGACGAATTACTTTTAAAGCTTTTGTTTCTGATTGTTCCTTTGATTTCGAATATATTTCATTTTACGTACACTCGTCTAGATTCTATATCATTGTTTGTATACATTTTATACCCTAAATAAAAAAGATACTGAAATTGCCTAGTAACACCAATACCATGTTTCAATCAGCACTGGGGTAAATGTAATCTCCGTAACTGCAGTTACGTATATCCAAAGATAGCGGAAGATGTTTCTAGTCAATATTTCTTTTGACAATTGTGCAATAATTCTGTATTATTCTTTGGTATTTCGTGTCTTATCTAAAGTATTATTAAGTTTGTAACTTAAATACAAAGCTTCTTTTCATAGCTAAATGGAGAAATCATCATTTTAAAAAATCCCGATGATATGGCCTGATATCCGTAACTGTAACAAATGTTTAGAGAAGGATTTCCGTAACTGTTAAATTGTGTTGTATTTGCTTCATTCATTCTCCTCGATTTAATACTTCGGACCATCATTTATTTTCGAAATAATACTGTCATAAATTGTTCAAAATATATGAAATCATCGGGATCAAAAATAATATGCCCACAATGTTATAACAACATTAGAAAAAAATCAGTTTAAGACTTCTTCACACTTTATCCTTTGGATGTTTGAATTGTAAAAATTAGTAAATTAGTCTTAGATGCATGTTTTTTTTTTATTATTTTTTTTTCTCTTTAAATTAGCTTTCAGTACTTGCGATAACTTCCAGATCTTTATTTAGTGTCCGGTTATTGGGATGTACAAGTACCGTCCCACGATCACTTCTTTTGTGTAAAAATTATTTGTATTTGTATCCGCCTGATCAGCTAAGCCTTTTCAAAGTATTTTTAGTCTGCTCTTATGTTATACTGGTACACCACTGTCCTAGGTGAGGAAGGATATTGGACGACAGCTAACATGTTTATCATCGCCACATCATGTACATGTATTGGCCTAGGCCTGACACCAATCGGAAGCCTGCAATTCAGTGGTTGTCTTTGCTTCTGTGTTCTTCGTTACTTTTTTTTCAGTTTTTGTTTCTAAATAAGACCATTAGTTGACTTGTTTGAATTGTGTAACATTTGTCCCTTCGGAGTCTTTTATAGCAGACTATGCGGTATGGACATTGATTACTGTTATATGCAGTATATAATATTAATTTCCGTGTCATAAGTCTCTTGTGGAGAGTGCCTCATTTACACTCGTACCACATTTTCTGGTCTGTGCCTCCGTTCGTTCGTTCGTCCCGCTTCAGTTTAAAGTTTTTGGTCGAGGTAGTTTTTGATGAAGTTGAAGTCCAATCAATTTGAAACTTTGTACACATGTTCCCTATGATATGATCTTTCTAATTTTAATGCCAAATTAAAGTATTGACCAATTTCACGGTCCAGTGAACATGTAAAATGATAGTGCGAGTGGGGCATCCGTGTACTATGGACACATTCTTGTTTTTAAGTACTCTGAAATAATATTATTGTTTTCAACTTGTCTACAAAAAAATAGATTGTATTTCGCCAAAGGCGAAAATAAAAGTTTGTCCCAAAAAAATCCATACCCCCTCCCAGAAAATTAAATGGTTGCTGCCTAACATCAATGTTTTTTTTTCAGGAATAAAATACTCTAAAAACCATCACTTACGCATTCAATTGATCTGCAATTGCTTGCCAGGCCCTTCTCTTGATAGCATTAATATTGCCATCTCCCCCGTCCCCCTTTGCTGCGCCAAACAAAGTTTTCTCATCCTCCAGGACGAGGGAGGTGAGAAGGGCCTGTTCATCCGTTCCCCACTGTGTCCTTTGCTTATTTAATTCAGCCTGATCACCATCGTCCACCACTGCTGCCGGCACCTGGTCGTCTGCAGTGGTCTCCATTGTAAACAGTCACCGGAAGTAAGAGAATCGGATTAAGGCCCCTTGTGATCAAGAAAAACTTTCTCGGACTGAGAACGTACTCGAAAACGTTTATGACCGCGATTCTCGAGAACGATCTCACAGGAGAATATATTCGAGCACTAAGTATGAGAACTATTTTGGAGTCGAGTTAAGTTTTATGACCGTAAGGCCTGGTTCGCCCAAAAGTTATTATGCTATATAGCGCCATGAGAAATTCATCATAAACATTTTCGATTCATATGCAAATGGTAAAGGTATACATGGTGCATGTATGTTTATTCATTAACAATTAAGATTTTTGCAAAGAATGACAAGTGTCTACCATTATTTATAATCTAATAATTACATTAGATGTATGTTTCATTATAATACGTTATTCTGATTGGCTAACTAGCAATCTCGTGATATTCCTTACTCAATTGCATTACACAATGCAACTTTTCATCCATGATGACACGAGGTCCCACAAATAAAGTGCACAGGTAAATGAAATAAAAACTTGATAAAAGGCGTGTTTTTATGATGCTATAGGTAAAAATGTAATTATAAGTATTGAATGCTTTTTTGTGACTTTATAGGGTTGTAAAAGCGCTTCATACAAAATGTACTTCGGTCAACGCGTTTACACCCCAATAAATTTACAAACAAGTGCATTCAATTCCTAAATCAGAACTGCAAGTTATGTTGAAAAAACAAATACTTGACAGTAAAATATTAACATTTGTCAAGTTGTGCTGGTAGCCCTGTACCGTAGATCAGTCCATAATCAGTAGTTTGACGCCTGAATATTGCCATTTAAATTAGCAATTTCATTAGGGAAATATAATTCAAAAGCCTTTTGATCAGACTTGTCCTGTCAACGACTTCACATCCACAGCCTTTTCCATCACTAGTTGTCCTAAAGGCCAAGTCTACTCGACGCCTGTGTTTCTAACCAAGCCTCATTATTATAAATTGGAAAGATCATATCAAGAATATTCTTTGCCTGACCTTCTGCCTGTTATTGTTCTTGTGTCGATTTCTTCTTAACTTTAAAGGAGGTAAACTCGAATCACTTTCAACTAAATCGTCTTCTGCACTAGGGTCATAATGGTTTGAAGTCATTTTCCTTTCTGGTATTCTGCTCTTAGTCTTTCAATTGGTTGTCATTTTCATTCTGATCACTCTGTATCTGTATCAGGGGTTCCTTTTAAGAACTGTAATGAATATTCTTTGTCTGACTAGAATCGATTAGCAAATGCAGAAATTGACAACACAGAGGAACAGTCCCGTCGTAATATTACTTTTCCATTATGTAAAATTGAGAAAGGAAATGGGGAGTGTGTCTAAGCGACAACAACCCGACCATAGAGCAGACAACAGCCGAAGGCGACCAATGGGTCTTCAATGTAGCGAGAATTCCCGCACCCGTAGGTGTCCTTCAGCTGGCCCCTAAAAATATGTATACAAGTACAGTGATAATGGATGTCATACTAAACTCCGAATTATACACAAGAAACTAAAATTAAAAATCATACAAGACAAACAAAGGCCAGAGGCTCCTGACTTGGGACATGCGCAAAATTGCGGCGGGGTAAAACATGTTTATGAGATTCCAACCCCCCCCCCCCCCCCCTAATACCTCTAGCCAATGTAGAAAAGTAAACGCATAACAATACGCACATTAAAATTCAGTTAAAAGAGAAGTCCGATGCCGATGTCAAAAGATGTAACAAAAGAAAACTAGAGGCTCTAAAGAGCCTGTGTCGCTCACCTTGGTCTATGTGAATATTAAACAATGGACACAGATGGATTCATGACAAAATTGTGTTTTGGTGATGGTGATGTGTTTGTAGATTTTACTTTACTAAACATTCTTGCTGCTTACAATTATCTCTATATCACAGTACTTTCTGTGGAAAATGTTATTGAAAATCTTCAAATTTTAAGAAAATTGTTAAAAATTGACTATGAAGGGCAATAACTCCTTAGGGGGTCAATTGACTATTTTGGTCATAGTGACTTATTTTTAGTTCTTACTTTGCTGTACATTATTGCTGTTTACAGTTTATCTCTATCTATAATAATATTCAAGATAACAAAAAAACAGCAAAATTTCCTCAAAATTACCAATTCAGGGGCAGCAACCTAACAACCGATTATCTGATTCATCTGAAAATTCCAGGGCAGATAGATCGTGACCTGATCAACAATTTTACTTCCTGTCGGATTTGCTCTTAATGCTTTGGTTTTTGAGTTATAAGCCAAAAACTGCATTTTACCCCCATGTTCTATTTTAAGCCATGGCGGCCATCTTGGTTTGTTGGCCGAGTTACCGGACACATTTTTTTAACTAGATACTCCAATGATGATTATGGCTAAGTTTGGTTAAATTTGGCCCAGTAGTTTCAGAGGAGAAGATTTTTCTAAAAGATTACTAAGATTTATGAAAAATGGTTAAAAATTGACTATAAAGGGCAATAACTCCTAAAGTGGTCAACTGACCATTTTGGTCATGATGACTTATTTGTAGATTTTACTTTGCTGAACATTATTGCTGTTTACAGTTTATCTCTATCTATAATAATATTCAAGATAACAACCAAAAACAGCAAAATTTCCTTAAAATTACCATTTCATGGGCAGCAACCCAACAACAGAATGTCTGATTCATCTGAAAATTTCAGGGCAGCTAGATCTTGACCTGATGAACAATTTTACCCCATGTCAGATTTGCTCTAAATGCTTTGGTTTTTGAGTTATAAGCCAAAAACTGCATTTAACCCCTATGTTCTATTTTTAGCCATGGCGGCCATCTTGGTTGATTGGGCGGGGCACCAGACACATTTTTTAAACTAGATACCCCAATGATAATTATGGCCAAGTTTGGTTAAATTTGGCCCAGTAGTTTCAGAGGAGAAGATTTTTCTAAAAGATTACTAAGATTTACGAAAAAATCAACTATATTTTAGTATATTTCTAAACCTTTTGTATTGCAAATGCTAAAATCAATAATTGACATTTGATAAACTATGGCAGGATATACTAGTAAACCACAAAGAGTGTCTTAAACTTAATCCTTTTTTTTTTTTTTAACTTTTTTAAAATTGATTCACTTTGGTAACAGGAAAGAACTGGATTTTTTTTGGTACCATTTTAAAAATTGCCATTGTAACCACATTTAACAATTGTTTGAATTACAGACAACAGTTCTTAGATCCTCGATGTGTGTTCCTCGATTTGTGCTATAGAAATACTGGGTCTAAAGACATCTTTTTTTTCTTATAACCAAAAAGTTAACTTTTTCAGATATTGTCTCATATATTTGATATACGTGTATCTTGTATGATTTTTAATTTTAGTTTCTTGTGTATAACTCGGAGTTTAGTATGACGTCCATTATCACTGTACTAGTAAACATTTTTTAAGGGGCCAGCTGAAGGACGCCTTCGGTTGCGGGAGTTTCTCACTACATCGAAGACCCATTGGTGGCCTTCGGCGGTTGTCTGCTTTATGGTCGGGTTGTTTTCGCCGCTTTGGCACATTTTCTTTCTTAATTTTATATCTATATATTCTTCGTGGAGGATTACTATAACTCCCAATAGGTGAAGGTGTGCCTTTATTGGCAGAAGTAAGAGACATACAGATACATCGCTTCAAACATAAAACAAATGTAAATGCTTATAGAACATTATTATTCTTCTAAAATATGCTTCTAGGACAATCCACAAGTCCTCTATTTGAGCTTTATTAACACGGCAATGGTGTATAGCACACAGTTTAATGATTTTGTGTTAACGAAAGTCAATTATATGAAGATGACAAGTTTAATTATTGAAACTGATAATAGCAAGCAAATTGATCAAATTGTTTGCACCCTATCATTTTCTAGACAGGTGAAGACTAACCTAGATATGATGACCAAACACACCTGATATAAACTCCATCTCTTTGCATTAAACAATAGGGGTCCGTAGATGACCTGTTGCAAAGCCAAATTTATGTCGCTATCCAATATACCAGTACCCTTCTTTTACAGTGACCGTAAAAAATTCTCAGACATTCATCCTAGATGGCCTCTTTCCTATTGTATTTAATGTAACAGAAAATTCAAAAAATATTGCCTCTGGACTTTACACAACCATCCTTGCTCCTCATCATTGGGTACACCGTCACCATTCTGGCCATATCCTTGTACATCTTCGTTCATCTCAGCCGTGTCCCTAGAAAACGCAATACCAATATTTGTAAACAAAAATCAAATTCGTGTCCACTATAAAATGTATGTATTTCAAGATTCCAAATTCTAAAACCGGTGTTTCGACTTCTTAAAGCTAAGGTATTGAAGTGAATGATTTTTATTAGTTTGTAATTGAACTTGAAACCGGGCCAAGCATATGCAAAGATAGGTTAACCACTGTAAATATTTTTTTAGTTTTGTTCATATGGTCAGCCTGTTTATTAGCGTAGTGAATTGTACACAAGCACTGGTATGTAGATGTCCTCAATCTTAAATTCTGAAGGGTCACTTAAGTCTTTGTTCGACTAGTAGCAACACGTTTGTCCAAGTCGGTGTCAGAATTGGAACGTTCAATTCGATGCCTCGCTTAAAGACAGCACCACGCTCTCTTGACCTTCAGAACACTTGCTCCGTTCTGTCCCATTCGAATAAACCCTCAGTTTCAAGTGGCAGTCCTAATTTCTACGACTTGAATCCCGGATAGCCTCTTTTACTACACCTTCCTATTGTATTTATTAATTGTCAACTTTTTGTCGTTTTCTTTTTAATCGATGCGATGTAATTGTCTTAACTAATGTCTTTAGAAAATAAAAATCGTTGTCTTTTCAAATAAATTAATTAAATTATTTTGAAAAATGACCTTAACATGAACTTCCTTATTAACTCCCTTCAAGCTATTACAAGTTTATCTTAAAATCGCAAAAATCATTAAAATAATTGACTCAGTCGACGGAAATTCTATCCCAATTGTTCTTCCTGCTGTTGATCCAAATACTGTGCGTGAAAGTTGTGATGATGTTCAATTTATATGTTGTGAGTTTTAAAATGTTTATTTAAAATGGATTGGGAAACAAGTTATCGCAACCTATATTAATCCCTTACCACTTTGCAGATGCGAGTGTTGCCTTGTAGCGGCATTAACCTTACATTTTTAGAAATATACAAGGGTGTCTTTTACATGTCTATTTATTGTCGAATTCACAATATATTAGTCTTAAATACAATAAGTGAACTTCAGTTCTGAGCAATACCATGCAAAATATCGTTATAAGCAAATTACAATGCTTGGTTAATTATAAAAATTTTAAAAACGAAATTGATTGAATGTATATGAAAAAATATAGGAAAATTATTTATTTTGATATAAGAATTTGAATGGTTTTTTTTTCAGGAAATTATAAAATACTAAGGCAGCAACCATTTGATTTTCAGTGGGGGGGGGGGGGGGGCTGTTTTTTTTTCTGGACAAATCGAAAACAATTTTTTTCTTTCAATTTTAGCATTACATATAGTGGCAGCTGAGGGTGAAACAAACAATTTTTTTTCTCAGATTCAAAAACAAATTATTTTTTTCTCCAAAAACTGGAAACAAACTTTTTTTTCCAAAAAAAACCATAGCCCCCCCCCCCCCCCCCTTCCCCCCCTTCCGAAAATCAAATGGTTGCTGCCTAAGGCTTTTCTACCTCATGAATAGATTTTCTTAGTTGTATTCGGTAGAACTTTTAGAAAATTTGGTCCTCAATGCTTTGCAACTTCGTACATTATTTAGCCTCTTTAACATTTTTGAATTCGAGCGTCACTAAATGAGTCTTTTGTAGACGAAACGCGCGTCTTGCATAATTACAATATTTAATTCTGTTATCTATGATGAGTGTATTTATAACATCGGAAGAATAAAATTTTAACCATTACAAAGACATATGTATTGGCCCCGTGAGGGCACCCGAGTGGCAGGTTGTTTTCTAAAATAATATTTATTTGTACAATCTTGTGTGACATGACATAGCTTTCATTATTGAATATCTGCATGCCTGTCAAAATTTGGTACCTTTTGGGTCAGTTACTTGCAATAAAGTTTATTTGATGATAAGTAAAATAAACGTGCACCTAAAACCTTCGGAAGCTCATCAAGTAGAATTTGCTATGTTGAAATGAAGACAAGTAAACATGTGTTGCATGCTATAAAATATTTCTCTCTTCATTAATACTTTATTTCAAATACTTTGATGGTATTACTATCTGTAGTATGTCACCTTGTCGTGTTAGGCTTATATTTCATGGGAGCAATGACAAGCAGACAAATATGAAAAGCGGTGCCCATTATTTTGCTTAAATTGCGAGACTAGTCTGTATTGCTAATTTGGATGCATATTTTGTACTTATGAGAAATACATATGGACTCAAACAGAATGTAGACGATCCAACCTCCAATTATTCGAAGGATGAGAAATTAAGTATACCCCATAGAGAGACAAGATGCCTATAACAAGGACTACTTCGTACATTGATACTCATACCACAGCCTATATCTATTATGTGAAGATGTTCATTTTTCTCACAAATGAGAATATGCATGTCATCTTCATCAATATTGCAAACTGCGTTTATAGATGTTAAGTCTTATTAGCTAAAACAAACTCCATATTAAAATATATGGTCGCACTGCTGACGAAAGGGTCAGAAAAATACTAAGAACTAGGAAACTGCAGTTACATTACAAGTGTATATAATAATTATGTATTGGTTTCTTTCATGACATAGTGCCAAGAACGCGAATGAACGGCGGATTTCCGTATAGTTTATACGAAAAGGTGGACTTCTCAAGCATATAGGGTCACCAATTTAATTTTAGCGAGTTTTTCGTTTCTTAGTTTAGCTTTGTATAGCGAGTTTGTAGTGCTCGTTTCGTTTCCTTGGTGTATAAAGCCTTTTCAGTGATTTTAATTGTATTTAAGTGCAATTGCGATGTTGACGTGTTACTCGTTATAAAAAAAAATCTATAATAAATTGTTATCAATTTTAATTATCATTCACTGGCATCCTTTAGTCTGTTTTCTGTTTTTTGGAATCCATTCTGAAATTTAAAAATTACACATTTAGCACTTTATATCATCAATGTAACACATCTTCGACAGTTCGTACAACACAAAACTATATGAATTTGATATAAAAGTGATGAAAAAAGCATGTTTTATTTTACCTTGCATTTTAAGAAAAAGCAGTCACGTTTATTTTGATAATACAAATACTAAACTAAAGACGCGATATTCTCATTTTAAATTTGGAAAATGTCACAATAGACGCACTATTATATAGTCATTTACATTCTCATTTACGCATTTCTCACTGGTGCGTGATAGTTATAATATGCAAGAGAATCAATATATTTCAAAAGTGTTCCAAAACATTCTTTTTACAGATTTTGTTTAATAATTATTCACAGAAACTTATTGACACCATAACGATAAGTGAAGAGCAGTCTTGTTATTTTTCTTAACTAAACCGTTTCTGATGTCCGATTTTATGTGTAGAGAGAAACATATCGGACCAAAAGTAAAAAATACTTACATTTCTATAACCTCTTCTCTCCTCCTTTTGGCGCGAATATTTTTTGTGTTCTGAACAAATTGTCCAGATGGAAAGACTGCCATTAGCATAATCTTGGGTATGTTGTAATACTCGTCCTCTACTTCTATTATATTGCTGAAATTCAAAAACAAGACCTATATTAATTTATATAATATAGTATGTGCAAAACATTGCCTTTTATATCTCCTTTTTCACACTATTACATTTATTTTACTCCCATCGAGCTATATCACGTTTATCTTAAAAAGGGAATTCGTGATGCAGTTTGTTACTATTTCATGGATATTGAAACTAATGTTGAACTAGTTTATCAAACAAATAAGTACAAACAATGTAAAATAGATGTGTAATTTAGATAAATTCATATTTGGATCTTTTAATTTGAATACCGAAATGCTAAAATAATGTATATGTATTACTACAACACCTTCTGCTATGCTGTCACATAGTTTGTGTTATGTTCGTAATTATGTATTTTATGTATTATTGATATTTATGCAATTCAAATGTATACCTATAGACTTTGGTAATTAATATTACTAGTATCGTCTGCCTATTTTGCTTCAAAATCTGTAAGACTTCAAAAATTATTTCTTTGATTGCATATAAGGGTAGACCTTACTTTTTAGGTTGTTTCTTTCGTAAACCAAATATTTAATGTCCCCTTTATGCAAAGAATAGCTAGGTTTTGTTTCTTTCGAAATTTTTCAACTTTTACTTGAACTCTAGATTCCCGTCATGCCCTGCGGAACTTAAATTTTCAACTTTAAATATTTCTTAATACAACTTACAACTGTGTCCGTCCTAATCATATAGCCGTATGTAGTGTCATAATGTATTTTGATAAACTTGATCTGCTCGTCTCTGTTTAACTGCTGGGCCTTTTTTTCTTTAAAAGTTGCTATCTGACATATTCTGTTGTCAACTATTGCCCATACTGTATATTTGAGGGATTTCCCATCAGGGGAGAATTTACTTCTGACTGGAAAAGACACCACGTCTTCCAAGATATAGGCTTTGACACTCTGAAATAAAATAAAGTTTTCCTAAAACTTTTAAATATAGAATGGGACTCGGTCAAACAAGACACAATTAAATGTTAAAAAGATTGGGGTGGTGCACTTAAATATTTTTTTGGAATGGTCTGTTAGATGGGAATGGGCTGTATATACTGAGGTTTTAAGATTGTAATGGTCTGTATAGTATGAGGTTGTTAGATTGGAATAATAGTCTGTATAGACTGAGGTTGTTAGATAGGTATGGTCTGTATAGACTGAGGGTGTTAGATGGAAATGGGATGTTTAGACTGAGGTTGTTAGATTGGAATGGTCTGTATAGACTGAGGTTGTTAGATTGGTATAGACTGAGGTTGTTAGATTTGTATAGACTGAGGTTGTTAGATAGGTATGGTCTGTATAGACTGAGGTTGTTAGATGGTAATGGTCTGTATAGACTGAGATTGTTAGATGGGAATGGTCTTTATAGCAATTGCTATATATTTATTATATATAGTTACTGCAACAAACAAGGACAAACATCTGCTGATTCGAACCCCTCTTTTCATAAAAGATAGGAGATAATAAAACTGAAATTTAGAAAAAAATATATATAACAATGTAAATTTAATCATAGCAACCGATAGAAAACCTTTCTTTAAAATTTCTTGACCACATCGACAGGTTCTAACTTAACATAAATAAAAATAAACAAACAAAACATTTAATACAACAGAAATAATATAAACAAAATATCTAACATAACATAACATAAATAAAATATATACCTTTCTATATATTACTACTACTACTAAATAGGTATTACTCATCCACGTGTTGATTATTTATATATTATTTGTTTACATTTTTTTTTCCATTAACCAATCAGAATCATGGTTATAAAATTGAGCTTGTGTAAATCAACCAATCAGATTGAGGTTGTATCAACTAATGAAGTGAAGGTTGATAACAAAGTTGATAGATGGTAGGCTGTTTTAATATTATACATCTTTGTAGATAGTATAGGGAAGGATGACATACAACTTTTCAAGATATAAATGTGCAAAAGGCTAGCATACAATATCATATATGAAAAACAATTTGATTTAGACCGGTAACCCAATACACAATTAACTGAAATGGCGATAAGATAACTATTTTTTTTTAAATGAAATATGCTAACGGTCACACCTTTGAATAAATATACTAACGGTCACATTGATGTAAGTTATATCAACCACATTAAAATATATGATGATTCTGAAGCAATCTAAGATAAAAACCCGGCCAAGATATTCAATCATAATTTACATTATCTATCTTTCAGATGTGGAAAGGATTAGCAGGAAGGAAATCCCGATTTGAGAAACAAAGGTCAACAAGACGACAACGAAAATTGACAGACAAAAAGAAAGGCCTCGAAAAAACCCATATAATTGTGAAAAGCACCCACACAGTGGAAAAACAAAGAGAAATCGGGTCTACGCCAAAAATCAAAACGTATCAACTTCTCAAATAATACACGATGGTCTTGATGTATAGATTCTGCGTACTGATGTTGTTAATCATCTTAACAACGTGTTTTATAGTTCTTTCATTTGTCTTTGTTCTATTATTAATATTACTTTTACTGTTGAATGGTTTTATGTGATATTAGTTTGACGTGGCTCGGTACTTATACATCTTGTCAATGTGTTGGTATTGGCTTTCGTTTTTTGGTGGTTTGTTTTGTATATGCGACTTTTTGTATTTCTTTTGTTCTTATAACGTGACTCTGTACTTTAAAAGATCCCGTCAGTATGATATTGTTCTATTATATGTCATTATGATATATTTCTATCATGAATTACTATATACGTACGTCAAAATCATTCAATCGCGTAGTGGAATTAACTATTTGTGGATTCTTTTAAATTCTATATATAACTTTTGGACTAGTTTTAATCTCGGTCTTTTCTGAAATTTATTCTTACATACTTTTGATTTTTTAACCCTGTATGCTAACATTGCCTATGTAGATAGTAGATGTTTTTGTGTTCTGTTAAATTGTTCCTTTTAAAATTGTTATACGATGATGGACTGATGTACCCATCTTTTTTTTTTTTTATTATTTATTGTGTGTTTATTTAACGCATCAATGTAAATATAGCGGAATTTCATGAGACTATCAATTAAGTGAGAGGATTAGCGCTTTAGAACCAGGTTTAATCCACCATTTTCTACATTTGAAAATGCCTGTACCAAGTCAGGAATATGACAGTTCTTGTCCATTCGTTTTTGATACGTTTTGTTATTTGATTTTGCCATGTGATTATGGACTTTCCGAATTGATTTTCCTCAGTATTTTTGTGATTTTACTTTTTACATCCAACATCGCGATAAACTCCAACCAAGGCACCATTTTGTAAAATTAAAATTTTCTACACAATCCCGAAATATTCCATTAGATGATGAATTCTATGCAAATGATTGTGATACATCCCATAATGCATTAGGGAGCTATCTTTAAAGAAGACTTACATGTAAACGAAATTACTGAAAATGATACAATTGAACTGGAAACTAACAGTTTACATGAAAGCAATGACGACCATATAGTAAGATCATTAATTGATCTTACTCCAAAAGTTGTTGAAGAACTTCGTAAAGGAGGACTTGAAGATACTTTGCTGCAGTTCTTTCAATTAATCAGCAATAAAAAAATAGTTCCACTTGACACCATTTCCCTTTTTGCTGTGGACTGAAGTTATAAGATAATTCAATTTAGAAAACACATCTGGGATGAGATACCTCAAGCAGACAAAACAGTTTTGGAAGCTTGGCATGCGCCTATTTGGAGGGAAATTTATTCGCTTTATGAGTGGGTACAAGAACACTACAGACGTGTTATACGATGAATGACCATCAGGATATTTTGATTCATCCAACTTTGACATCAATTTTGCCATTCAATCCATTGATGTTCTACGTGAATATACACATTACAATGGTTGAATCTTCAAATGAACTTTCACACTTGTCACATTTATGCTTCAATGATTTTCCTTCCTCCCTTTCATTGTGGCGCTTCAAATCCTTCTCGGAGAAAAACATTTTATTACAACTATCACATTTAAATTCTCTTTTTCTATTTGATACATTTGGAAATATCGCTAGTAACTCAGACTTTGGAAATTGATTAACTATCAACGATAGCACATGGCATCTGCTGCTGTTATCTTTTACAGTTTTACATGTTTACCTCTTCTTGGTTGTTATCTCTTTGTTTGACTAACATTCTGTAGCTTTAGACATTGATTCGGAGCAATAGCATTCACCAATGCATCTGTTGTATCCAGTGCTTTTTATACGACCGCAAAATTTGAAAAAAATTTCGTCGTATATTGCTATCACGTTGGCGTCTGCGTCGTCGTCGTCGTCCGGCGTCCGAATACTTTTAGTTTTCGCACTCTAACTTTAGTAAAAGTGAATGGAAATCTATGAAATTTTAACACAAGGTTTATGACCACAAAAGGAAGGTTGGTATTGATTTTGGGAGTTTTGGTCCCAACATTTTAGGAATTAGGGGCCAAAAAGGGCCCAAATAAGCATTTTCTTGGTTTTCGCACTATAACTTTAGTTTAAGTTAATAGAAATCTATGAAATTTTGACACAAGGTTTATGACCACAAAAGAACGGTTGGGATTGATTTTGGGAGTTTAGGTTTCAACAGTTTAGGAATTAGGGGCCAAAAAAGGGCCCAAATAAGCATTATTCTTGGTTTTCGCACAATAACTTTAGTTTAAGTAAATAGAAATCAATGAAATTTAAACACAATGTTAATGACTACAAAAGGAAGGTTGGTATTGATTTTGGGAGTTTAGGTCCCAACAGTTTAGGAATTAGGGGCCAAAAAGGGACCCAAATAAGCATTTTTCTTGGTTTTCGCACCATAACGTTAGTATAAGTAAATAGAAATCTATGAAATTTAAACATAAGGTTTATGACCATAAAAGGAAGGTTGGTATTGATTTTGGGAGTTTTGGTCCCAACAGAATAGGGGGCCCAAAGGGTCCAAAATTAAACTTTGTTTGATTTCATCAAAATTGAATAATTGGGGTTTTTTGATATGTCGAATCTAACTGTCATGACTGTGTATGTAGATTCTTAACTTTTGGTCCCGTTTTCAAATTGGTCTACATTAAGGTCCAAAGGGTCCAAAATTAAACTTAGTTTGATTTTGACAAAAAATGAATCAGTTAGGTTCTTTGATATGCTGAATCTAAAAATGTACTTAGATTCTTGATTATTGGCCCAGTTTTCAAGTTGGTCCAAATCGGGGTCCAAAATTAAACTTTGTTTGATTTCATCAAAAATTGAATAAATGGGGTTCTTTGATATACCAAATCTAACTGTGTATGTAGATTCTTCATTTTTGGTCCTGTTTTCAAATTGGTCTACACTAAAGTCCAAAGGGTCCAAAATTAAACTTAGTCTGATTTCAACAAAAATTGAAATCTTGGGGTTCTTTGATATGCTGAATCCAAAAATGTACTTAGATTTTTTATTATGGGCCCAGTTTTCAAGTTGGTCCAAATCAGGATCTAAAATTATTATATTAAGTGTTGTGCAATAGCAAGTCTTTTCAATTGCACAGTATTGCGCAATGGCAAGAAATATCTAATTGCACAATATTGTGAAATAGCAAATTTTTTTTAATTAGAGTTATCTTTCTTTGTCCAGAATAGTAAGCAAGAAATATCTAATTGCAAAATATTGTGCAATAGCAAGATTTTTTTTTTAATTGGAGTTATCTTTCTTTGTCCAGAATCAACTTAAATCTTTGTTATATACAATATACTATGTATATTCACTTTTTACTACCAACTGATAAATTATAATAAATAACATTCAGTGATAACAAGCAGTTTTTTTTACATCTTAATATTTTATGATGTATTTAAATGAGTAGTTATTGTTGCAAACTCCATTAGAAATTTTAATTGAGATTAGTTTTGGAATAAGGGAAAGGGGGATGTGATTAAAAAAATTGGGTTCAATTTTTCTCATTTGAAATTTCATAAATAAAAAAGAAAATTTCTTCAAACATTTTTATGCCCCACCTACGATAGTAGAGGGGCATTATGTTTTCTGGTCTGTGCGTCCGTCCGTCCGTCTGTCCCGCTTCAGGTTAAAGTTTTTGGTCAAGGTAGTTTTTGATGAAGTTTAAGTCCAATCGACTTCAAACTTAGTACACATGTCCCCTATGATATGATCTTTCTAATTTTAATGCCAAATCAGAGTTTTTACCCCAATTTTACGGTCCACTGAACATGGAAAATGATAGTGCGAGTGGGGCATTCGTGTACTGAGGACACATTCTTGTTTTGAGAGGATTAATATTCAACAGCATAGTGAATTGCTCTAAGAGAAAACAAAAATTTTAAGTTCATTAGAACACATTCATTCTGTGTCAGAAACCTATGCTGTGTCAACTATTTAATCACAATCCAAATTTAGAGCTGAATCCAGCTTGAATGTTGTGTCCATACTTGCCCCAACCGTTCAGGGTTCAACCTCTGCGGTCGTATAATGCTACGCCCTGCGGAGCATCTGGTTTATTATTTAAGAAAAATAATGTAATGGAAAAATGTAAAATTATCAATACAGTTGTCAAATAAAGGTTACATTGTACATAATAAAATTACCTAGGATATTGCCTAAGTTGACTCCATCGAGACCTTTGTTGGCAAAGGAAAGATCTTTTCTCTTTTTCATCTTTTCCAATGCGGACTGGCTTGAAAAGTCTGTGACTTGCAATATTCGAAATTATAGCTTCAAGTTTGTATTGGTTCGAATGAGGGTTTGTAACAGTGGATTCCAAACATAAATTGAACAGATAATGAAGTTTTGAAAGGGGTAATCAATAAAGTTTCGTGCAAATGTGATGAATACCTAACGGCTTTTGAATAAATGGCAGCAAGTCATTAATAAATACATCATGCAGAGAAGGTGATGTATAATGACGATGACCATGACTGCGTCTACGTCGAGGAGTCGAGTTGAAAATATTCATCACATTCACCGAGTTACACGAAAGACTTGATAGAATACCTATACCATCAATTTTGTTATTGCAACCATAAGGTGTCGCAGCTCCCAATTGTCTTATCCGGTAGTCATCTTTTTGTCTACGGAGATTCGTTGAAAGATAAGATTGTTAGAGCTATGGTATATCTTTTCGATAATGCGAACTGTCAGAAACGATGGAATGATTGGGCTGATTGAAATGCCGGTATAGAATGTCGTTAGCATTGAGGTTAATGTCTGATCTATGACCGCACATACGTTTGTTCAGCCTTCCTTTCGTTTCACTGACGTATACCAATCCGCAAAGGTTGCACTCTAATTCGTAGACGACATTTATTGATTTACAATTCAGATCATCGTAACTTCTGGTAAAATATGACTTCTTGGTCAAATTGCTAGTGAATTCAGCATCTGTAATTAAAATTGCACAAGTTGTTCAACTTTTGGTCTCACATTTCGAAATGAGACAGTGTTGTACTGTGTCATAAAAAAAAATGTCTTTAAGGAGAACTGAACATGGCTGTATATGTGCAATATTGCTATTGTCACTAGGACGATGATCTGAATGAGTCACATTTGAGATATTTGCCATGTCTGGTGATGAGGGGAGGTATTATAACTTACTAATCATCATTTCTTGTGAAAACTTTTTTTTAACGACAATGGGGATTCCCGCACCACTTGCATTACTCCCTTCTCGCAGATTTTTTTTACCATTTCCGTAGCCTCATGTATCGGTTCCATGAGTACTATTTTTCACCCCGCTGAAAAACGCTCATGTTTGTCAAGCGCCCAGAAAGAAAGCTCGTATCGTTAGCTGAAGAAGTCACAACATAGCCACACGTTTAACTTCCGGTTGGTTGTATAATACCCAATGGTTTAAATATGAATAACATATCAAGTAAAACCAATAGCCGTACACTCTCCGATCCTAAAGACCTAAAATTAGTTTAAAAAGGAAAAAGTATGAAAGTAAACTTAAGTAAGAAGACCGTATGTTTAAATTATATCACTGAACATTAAGCTTAATTATTTTTCAAAATATTATTTTCGAATTAAAAGATATAATAACACAAACATTAATGTCACAAGTTTTGCGGCGTTCAACTTGCACTTTTGTCTTTTCTTGCGTTTTTTTCCAGTTTGGATTTTTCTTCTAAGGGTGTCTAATCTTATCTTCGAAACATGCCTCCCTCTCGGTGGATCACTAACCTTGTCGTAGTCGGGGGCTTGCGTATGTCATTGACCCCAAGAGCTATGCCAGTTGGTGCTTCGTCAGTAAAAAATCTTTTCCATTATTAACTTTGACCGCCGTATCAGTCATGTTTCTGCCATATCGCCATCCTTTACTACATCTGAAATTATCAAGTTTGCTTAGAATAAATAATTAACGAGTGAACGTTTGTTTTGGCGATTGCTAAAAAATTCATTCCAATTGGTTGGTATAGGAGATTCATCAGAGATGGAAACAAATGAAGATATATTAATTATTTTGTTGTCTCTTCTACTTCTTTCAATATCTTTTGGACATGAACCATGACGAGAAGGATGGTCAAATATAACATGAACTTCATCTGCTGCATAGTGACGCTGAAAATTTATAACCCATCTTTTAAATAAAAAATCTGAATATGATTCAAAATTTTGGTGATGACCTAATGGTGGGGAATTAATCATGAACATGCGCTTTGTACATTGGGTATACTTGGTGTACACGGCCTATACGCTTTGTACATTGGGTATACATGTATACACCAAATTTTGTACACGAAGTATACGTATAAGTATCTGTACAAATTTTGTACACGAAGTATACGTATAAGTATCTACAAATTTTGTACACGAAGTATACGTATAAGTATCTGTTTAAAGTTCCTATGTGTGCTGGCAACAGACTATTATGATGTGTTTTATAGTAATAAAATATGTTTATTAACACAGAACAAGTCTCAAATGCATTTTAATATTTTATTTGGAAAATAATAAAACATTTGTTCAATTACATATCATTATCATCAATCAGATGTGACATATCGACTAACTATTGTTTCCGTTGTCAGTAAGAAACTGTACCATTTTAACTTATTAATAATCATCAAGTTTCAACAAAACTGAAAAGACATGAGAAGTGCACCATCATGACCCCATTTCCACACTACAAATAAACTAACTATTTTTTTCCTTGTCAGTAATAAACTTAACCATTAACCTCTTATGGGGCCGGTCTCAGAGGTAGAACCACCTATGAAGGTGGTATAATGGTGATGTCCTTGTCGTTTATCTGAACAATGCCATTTATATAGTGATGTCTTTCTATATGTTTTATCAGTGCTTGTCCACTAATAAGAGGTCGTTTGTTGCAACGACAGATGCATGTCACACCTGGATGATCTCGATACATATTCTTAATCCATGTTCTCCATGAACAATCTAAATTCTAAATGCTGAAACACACAATTTTTTAAGTTTTGAAGAAATTAAACAAAAGTGTAACACAAACAATTCAGTCTCCTGTTGATGAGTCACCCAGGGCGTCAAGTGAACGGTGATCCCTAGAAACGCCCTGGTCACTGTGTTGATGAGTACAAAATCAAACCAATATCAATAACGAACTCAGAGAACGAGTCCACACAGAAACTTTTACCAAATTTTCTGAAGATGTAATCGTTGTAGCTACACAGTTTCACAGAGTCATCTGTAAGCTCAACAGAATAAATGGCAGCTTCTACTGCATTTATGGATAACCCAAACAACTGAATCTTTTGGTATGGCAGTCTGCTCAACAAATTTTGTAGACACTGTGTCTGACTGCAAGCGTCTCCTTTTTTAATTGAAACCACTAGGCTTGATTGTATAGGTGAGGTCATTTGGTTAGGAGCGGAATACACAAGAACGTCTTCTGTGGTCAAATGGGCAGATGATTTATCAGTGCTTGTTAGTTGATGGGTACAAAATCAAACCAATATCAGTAATGAACTCAGAAAACGATTCCACACAGAAACTTTTACCAAATTTTCTGAAGATGTAATCGTTGTAGCGACACAGTTCCACAGAGTCATCTGTAAGCTCAATAGAATAAATGGCAGCTTCTACTGCATTTATGGATAACCCAAACAACTTATTCTTTTGGTATGGCAGTCTGCTCAAAAAATTTTGTAGACACTGTGTCTGACTGCAAGCGTTTCCTTTTTTAATTGAAACCACTAGGCTTGATTGTATAGGTGAGGTCATTTGGTTAGGAGCGGAATACACAAGAACGTCTTCTGTGGTCAAATGGGCAGATGATTCATCACTGCTACTGGACAAGGTACTTCCTGGGGAAGACTCTGGAGTGATTTGAACATTCTTGGAAGGTGTTACGACACTCTCATTTGTCTCGAAAGCTTGTTTGCCACTGTCAGTTTGTGGGAAAGTTTGTTGTAGTTCTTTATTTATCTTGGAAGCTGGTTTGGGAGGAGATTCTCCTGACGAGGAATAGCGGCTTACTTCCAATCTTACAGATGTTGAACAAAAAGACCTTCGGGATGTGGATCCCGTTGACACCACTGACAATTGTTCATCGAGGCCAAGCTTGTTAATAATTTCTCCGAGAAGTGATGCCATAGCGTTCTTCCCATTCGTGTCGTCCATGTTGTAAAGGAACGCAATCATCATGTTGTGGCATAGTCCATGTGCCACATATTCTGAAAGTAAAATGATAAAATGTATATTATTATCATATTTATATTGGATATCTACTAGTGATGTGCCGATCATCGGTAAAAAGAGAAAATCGGTTGGTTGACCAACCAATAGTAATTAATCGATTGAGATTTTTGTCAATCGATTCAATCGGACAATTTTAAGTTACTAGCTGAGAATTACTAAAACTAATTCAGGATTTTTTTAGAAATAAATAAAACATCACTTAGAATACATTTTGAAATAAAAATGCAATTTTTATAACAATAAAGGTCATCATGGTTCAGTTTAAGGATACTGTCAAGTCAAATTGCATGTTTGAGGATTTTGAGTTCAAACTGCCATAACTTGTGAACTAAACATTATAGCTGCACCAAAATTTGCAGAGATATTCTTCAATGTATTTGTCACATTATGGTAACAACAAAAAAGGTGAGAATAATTTTTAAATGTGTATTTTTATTTTTTGAAAATAAATTTTAAAACATTGAAATTTTGTATTCAATTGAGTTTTGAGAACCACATGTTTCACACAGAGGTTTCATTTTACATTCATTTTGAAGCATAGTTATATGCCTCTAAAACCGTGTCTCAGAATTTTGATATCTGTTGTTGTTTTGAAGATATTCTCAATTGAATTTCAAAAATTGAAAATTTTTTGAAAATTTTAAAAATTTGTATTAAAATCTCAATATTTCTAAAAGTAAGCTACATCTAAAAAATCTGAGACACGGTTTTGGGGGCCTATTATTCCTCTTCATTTTGCTGTATTTTACAGGAGTGCAAGTCTATCAGTGTTTTCTCAAAACTCAATTTTATAAGAAAAGTCAAAATTTTAAATTTTGATTCAAATTCAAATTTTATTTTTCTCTTATGGTGTTTATTCCTATGTCATCAGATAGTACATTCAATTATCTATCCATTGATATATAACATGACTATATTTGATTAAGGTTTGTACTTATTATTTAAATTCTGCTGGGACACCTCATTTGACTTGACAGTATCCTTAACAAGAAATATATGAAAATTTAAAGATTTAAAAATTTGAATTTGAATGTTATATGATATAATTTTTTGAAATGACAACCGATAGAACTAATAGATAATCGGTTGGTTGAGGTGAACCGATAGTGATTATCGATTGGTTGCAATTTTCAACCGATTGCACATCACTAATATCTACTGGGAATGGTGCTTTTTTATTGATAACTTTCTTTCAACTGATTTTTTTTGGTAATGTATAAGTATAAATGTATAAGATCTCATACAGTAGACTTACTATCTTCAAGTATATCCCAGCTGTTCCTGGTTTGTGGCAAGCCTTTGATCAAATGTTTTAATGGGTCCATTGTTTTCATCAGTGGCAATAATTTTTCAGACACATCTTTTACGGTCTCTTCCTGAACAGACAAAGTATCCCTTAGATTACACTGTTTATATATGGGATGTTCAATGGGAGTTCGAGGTTGAGACTTGAACTCCACTGCAACAAATCTCCTTTGCGTATTTCTCTTATTTGCTGTCTTCGCAGACGATACAGACGGTCACCAGGTCTTTCCTTTCGACTCCCCACATCTGAAATTAAGGGATAAAAAGTATAAACTTGATGCTGTGGATATTATCTCAATTACTTTGTACAATTATACCTCGTTCAAACTAGCCCCCAAATCGATTTGAAATTGATTAAACATAGGACCCCCTGTAGGTTAGCGAGTTAATAATTAATAAATCATGTAAGGACGTTTTTGACCATATAACAAACCTATATACATTTGTACACCCTGATTGGATTTAAAAATGTCGTCTTGCACACCTACGCCCCCTGTTGAGTATCCATGCAAAAATTCTAGTTCTAATTGTAACGGGATGCCGTTACGAATCAAGTCCCCCAAACGCCCTGTTGGACCCTAAACACCGTTGCCATTGAATTCCTCATACCTGAAAACCCCGGTATACCAATTTTCAGCTCAATCGGACGATTTTGAAATTTGGCGGCAATCTTGAATTTGGCGGCCATCTTTCATTCCACATGTATATTTTCCCAGTATTTACACCTATACCCATACTTGTCTTTCTGCATCAGAACATATCTCTTGCAGTCAGACAATCATGATACTGGTAACTTTACAAATCTAGATTTTTTTTTATGTACATGTATAGTAACGATACCATTATCAGTACTACTATCAGTATGTACCTGGTCGACTAGCATATCCATACATACAGAGCTAATTTCAATCTCTGTGATATTTTCTTACTGGTATTATTGTTAGTATGTATCTAGTCGTATATATTGTCCAATGTATACACCAAATTTTGTACACGAAGTATACGACCTGTACAGGGCGCATGCCTAACATACAAAGTGTATAGGCTGTGTACACCAAGTATACCCAATGTACAAAGCGTATAGGCCGTTTACACGACCTGTACAGGGCGCATGCCTAACGTACAAAGCGTATAGGCCGTGAGCACCAAGTATACCCAATGTACAAAGCGTATAGGCCGTGTACACCAAGTATACCCAATGTACAAAGCGCATGGACCGTTTACACCAAGTATACACAATGTATCATCGGTTATATATGGTCCAATGTATACACCAAATTTTGTACACGAAGTATACGATCTGTACAGGGCGTATGCCTAATGTAGAAGCGTATAGGCCGTGTACACCACTGTACAGGTCGTATACTTCGTGTACAAAATTTGGTGTATACATTGGACCATATATCACCGATGATACATTGTGTATACTTGGTGTAAACGGCCTATACGCTTTGTACATTGGGTGTACGTGGTTTAAACGGCCTATACGCTTTGTACATTTCGTATACTTGGTGTACACGGCCTATACGCTTTGTACGTTATGCATACGCCCTGTACAGGTCGTATACTTCGTCTACAAAATTTGGTGTATACATTGGACCATATATAACCGATGATACATTGTGTATACTTGGTGTAAACGGCCTATGCGCTTTGTACATTGGGTATACGTGGTGTACTCGGCCTATACGCTTTGTACATTGGGTATACTTGGTGTACCTGGCCTATACGCTTTGTACGTTAGGCATACGCCCTGTACAGGTCGTATACTTCGTGTTCACAATGTATCATCGGTTGTATATTGTCCAATGTATACACCAAATTTTGTACACGAAGTATACGACCTGTACAGGGCGTATGCCTAACATACCGTGTATAGGCTGTGTACACCAAGTATACCAAATGTACAAAGCGTATAGGCCGTTTACACCAAGTATACACAATGTATCATCGGTTATATATGGTCCAATGTATACACCAAATTTTGTAAACGGCCTATACGCTTTGTACATTGGGTATACGTGGTGTAGACGGCCTATACGCTTTGTACATTTCGTATACTTGGTGTTCACGGCCTATACGCTTTGTACGTTATGCATACGCCATATACGTGGCGTATAGGCCGAGTACACCACGTATACCCAATGTACAAAGCGCATAGGCCGTTTACACCAAGTATACACAATGTATCATCGGTTATATATGGTCCAATGTATACACCGAATTTTGTACACCGATGATACATTGTGTACACGAAGTATACGACCTGTACAGGGCGTATGCCTAACGTACGAAGCGTATAGGCCATGTACACCAAGTATACCCAATGTACAAAGCGTATAGGCGGAGTAAACCACGTATACCCAATGATTGATTGATTGATTGTTGGTTGCTTAACGTCCAGTGGCAAATATTTCATGCATATTCAGGACGAGAACAAGTTTACAATAAATACAATAGGTAGGTTGATACAATAGAGGCCATCTGGGATGATGGTCGGGGAAATTTGGACTGCCACCGGAAAAGGAGGGTATATTGGATAGGGACAGAAATTTTGCCTTGCAACAGGCCACCTACGGACCCCTCAAAGAGTTGTTGCAAGGGTTCTTAACGTGCAAAGAGCGTGGCACTCTCTTTACACGAGACATCGGATTTAACGTCCCCCTTCTGACCGGACGTGACTGCGAACTTGATACATCCCGCACAGCCAAACGGACGCCCCACTTCGGCAAGCGTTTTACTGCCGGTCGGGAGAAGACCAAGTGACCATATTTCTATACCCCAGTCACCCTTGGGGTTTGTATACCCAATGTACAAAGCGCATAGGCCGTTTACACCAAGTACACCAAATTTTGTACTTGGTGTATACGACCTGTACAGGGCGTATGCATAACGTACAAAGCGTATAGGCCGTGTACACCAAGTATACGAAATGTACAAAGCGTATAGGCCGTTTACACCACGTATACCCAATGTACAAAGCGTATAGGCCGTTTACACCAAGTATACACAATGTATCATCGGTGATATTTGGTCCAATGTATACACCAAATTTTGTACACGAAGTATACGACCTGTACAGTGGTGTACACGGCCTATACACTTTGTATGTTAGGCATGCGCCCTGTACAGGTAGTATACTTCGTGTACATAATTTGGTGTATACATTCGACAATATATACAGGGACGGACAATTCCTTAGTCCAGAGTCCCGGGGACACTAGTTTCTGGAGTCGGGACAGTGGTTAATTAAAAAGTAAAATCCCGCGGGCCACTGGTTAGAGGATATACAAAACCTAGGCCTATTACGGCACGTGGGTTACCTGTAAGCTGATCGACCGTGAACTGTAAGCTTCACAGTAGCAATGACTGCGGAAATTGGGTCACCGGGGGCCATCCCTCATCACAATGAGCCTGTCCGTTCCCTCCGTAAGGAGAATGGACGTGTAGGCCTATTGTCTCAATTAGCTATATTCAATGACGACAGAGGTAAGCCACGCTCGCAGGTCAAACAAAAGATCAGTCTATCGATTCACTTCGGAATGAAGCCTAGCACGTTTGTAACAAACAATCCGATTGGCGGGTAAGACTGGAGACTTCTTGCCCTTTCCTCGCTGTATACATCAGCGACCACAGAGCAAGAGGGCCATACATCCAATCTATACTGTTTAGAAAACACGGAAGTTTGTTCATTCGGTCGCGATGTTTACTCGCCACACGGTGGAGGAGGGGGGTTATTAATGTCTACAAAAACACAAGCGATGCATGCTTGTGCTTATCAGTTAATAAGACAGACTATAGTTTTGTTTTGTTTAACTCTTGTTTTGAAATACACCAGTCCTAAATAAACAGCTGATGAGAGCGGCCTGCCCCACGCCGAAATGTTGTAACTTGTTAGCAGAACCCGGCCGTCGAGATGTTTGTCTACGTAACTGCATTGTCTATATATGCTGTATTGTATGTTAATAAAGAGCTCTTAGATTCTCTCGCATTGCTTTTGTTTCTTTTTCCTTTGGTTCAGTAGTGAGAAGAGCTAATTAGTATAGTTTGAATACCGGAACGGGTGTGAATATGAATTCAGTAAACTGTGATGTGAGTGTAAAATGTGACTATTACAAAGACTGATGCCTTGTAATAGTGTTAGTGTGCTGTACCTGTTGTAGTGAGTCTTACTGAAGAGATTATTATGGATTGCTTATGATGTCAACTCCAAGTGTCATATATTTTGTAGAAAATGTGACTATTGATCGATGCCTGTGTAGTAGTGTTGTAGTAATCTGAGTTGTGCTGAACTGTGCTGTACCTGTACATGTTGTAGTAAATCTGTATGAAGGACTGTGGTATGCATAATGATGGTGCTGATTATTAAAGGCATTAGCATGGATTATCAGGATAGCTTATTACATGTATAATGTAAGTAATGTATGCATATTGATGGTGCTGATGATGGGATTATTATGGAAATGTGCTTATTATAATGTATGTTATTTATTTCATGTGTTAATGATAATAAAATGATATAAAGAGATATTGGTTTGTACTTGTCTTTTATTCTTTCCCAGCAGAATCGGGATATAGCCATTAAAAATGGGGACAGTGGATCTTCAGGGCGGGACAGTGGTTTCTGGAAAGTCACTGTCCCCTGGGACAGTGGTTTGAAATTTTTTTTTTCTGACCCTGATATAACCGATGATACATTGTGTAAACGAAGTATACGACCTGTACAGGGCGTATGCCTAATGTACAAAGCGTATAGGCCGTGTACACCAAGTATACGAAATGTACAAAGCGTATAGGCCGTTTACACCACGTATACCCAATGTACAAAGCGTATAGGCCGTTTACACCAAGTATACACAATGTATCATCGGTAATATATGGTCCAATGTATACACCAAATTTTGTAAACGGCCTATACGCTTTGTACATTGGGTATACGTGGTGTAAACCGCCTATACGCTTTGTACATTTCGTATACTTGGTGTACACGGCCTATACGCTTTGTACGTTATGCATACGCCATATACGTGGCGTATAGGCCTAGTACACCACGTATACCCAATGTACAAAGTGCATAGGCCGTTTACACCAAGTATACACAATGTATCATCGGTTATATATGGTCCAATGTATACACCGAATTTTGTACACGAAGTATACGACCTGTACAGTGGTGTACACGGCCTATACGCTTTGTACATTAGGCATACGCCCTGTACAGATCGTATACTTCGTGTACAAAATTTGGTCTATACATTGGACCATATATCACCGATGATACATTGTGTACACGAAGTATACGACCTGTACAGGGCGTATGCCTAACGTACAAAGCGTATAGGCCATGAACACCAAGTATACCCAATGTACAAAGCGTATAAGCCGAGTACACCACGTATACCCAATGTACAAAGCGCATAGGCCGTTTACACCAAGTACACCAAATTTTGTAAACGAAGTATACGACCTGTACAGGGCGTATGCATAACGTACAAAGCGTATAGGCCGTGTACACCAAGTATACGAAATGTACAAAGCGTATAGGCCGTTTACACCACGTATACCCAATGTACAAAGCGTATAGGCCGTTTACACCAAGTATACACAATGTATCATCGGTGATATATGGTCCAATGTATACACCAAATTTTGTACACGAAGTATACGACCTGTACAGTGGTGTACACGGTCTATACGCTTTGTACATTAGGCATATACTTGGTGTACACGGCCTATGGTAGCAATAAACAGTTAGGAAAAAATACTAAAATTTGCCCTCATGAATTTTACCATCCCCTTTTCATTGCTTTCTTGCAATATCAAGCTTACTGTTTGTGTCATATATGGGCATATGTATGTAATCAGAATCTTCCATAGATTTTATATCCAGTATATAAAATGGTAAAATATAATTTCTTTTCGGTGTATCCATGGCAACAATCTGCATGTATTTGTTATAAAATATTGCAAAAAAGGGGGGAAAGATGTCACATATTTCCCCAAAACTTGGCTAAAAGTAGAATTTCAATCGCTTGAAGTAATACCTTTTCTGAAACTGTGTACATATATCATTCAGCAAATCCAATGAAAATCATATGTCTTTCGTCTCATTTTTTTGTAAAATTGCGTCAAAAACTTCGTGTAGAAAAAGAGTGTTTGTAAACAGTACATTAATTTCTGGACCGATGGCCGGTCTAGCTATGAAAATACGGATTGTCAAACAGAAAACAGCCCATAAAACATGTAAAAAATAATCTTGGTGCACTTATAAACCATCTTTGAAGGCTAAATTAGCACTCATCTGTCTGAAAATGAATTTTATTACACAATAACTTTCCTATTTGAAAAATCCACAGGGGCCAAAATGCGAAACTAAACTCCTAACTGTGTATTGCTACCTATACGCTTTGTACGTTAGGCATACGCCCTGTACAGGTCGTGTACTTCGTGTACAAAATTTGGTGTATACATTGGACCATATATCACCGATGATACATTGTGTATACTTGGTGTAAACGGCCTATACGCTTTGTACATTGGGTATACCTGGTGTACACGGCCTATACGCTTTGTACGTTAGGCATACGCCCTGTACAGGTCGTATACTTCGTGTACACAATGTATCATCGGTTATATATTGTCCAATGTATACACCAAATTTTGTACACGAAGTATAAGACCTGTACAGGGCGCATGCCTAACATACAAAGTGTATAGGCTGTGTACACCAAGTATACCCAATGTACAAAGCGTATAGGCCGTTTACATCAAGTATACACAATGTATCATCGGTGATATATGGTCCAATGAATACATCAAATTTTGTAGACGAAGTATACGATCTGTACAGGGTGTATGCCTAATGTACAAAGCGTATAGGCCGTGTACACCACTGTACAGGTCGTATTGTACACGAAGTATACGATCTGTACAGGTCGTATGCCTAATGTACAAAGCGTATAGGCCGTGTACATCACTGTACAGGTCGTATACTTCGTGTACAAAATTTGGTGTATACATTGGACCATATATAACCGATGATACACACCTGTCACGGACACGGACCACGGGCCAGAGATAAATATACCCGATCGTTTATACATGAGACCTCCGGTGCTCGCATACCATCGAGTATCATTGGTACTTACCGATAATATTCTGGCTGGCCAAAAACCCAAAAGACTGCAGGTATACAATACAATACAATATTTTTATTTCACCAATCAAGGGCCCTCAGCGGGGCAAGTACAAACATGACATACTGGCGGGGTCCAAATTATCGGAAGGAATTCGCGGTTTATTGGTTATTGGGCGGGATGGGCTGTTCCAGATTTATACTATGTTCCACTCCCTCCTGTCCAACGAAAATTGGGCCCTGTTTCTTTATTTCTGGGTCTACCACCGCAACCAGCACATCTGGAGACAGGGAATTTTTTGTGCTTTCTAAAAATATAATTTTATTTTGAGAGAGGCATGATAAGAAATTTTGATCAAAGATTTTCATTTTAGATAGGGAATTCCCATTATAAAATGGAGGCCCTTCAGGATGAATCCGGGGCAGACCGCCCAAGATCCTATGCGGCCAAGCCCCGGCTGCCCAGAACTGCGACCGCCTTGTGGTCCCCGCCGCCCCTTGCGCCCATATATAATAGGCCTATTATTATAGTATATATATACAACCCATTAAAATCACTAGATAATGAAACCGTTTGTTTTTGTTTTGCTTCCAGGTCACTCCTGCCATCAAATGATTGAGAATGTACAGGTTTATTTTGAAATCAAATTTTTATTTTAGAATTATGTTAAAATATTTTATCGATTTTCATGTTGAATTTAAACTATTCATTGTGAATATTGGTGAACATTCATTGTTTGGTTTCGAACTTTCTAGCAGTATTGATGTTTGTCTGTTTGCTGGAATTCAGTATCTCTGCAATATTTCTGACAGAGATATATACTGCATGCCATGAGATAACAGGTAAGGCCAAAAAAAAACTAATGTTGTTTCCGCTTTCCCTACCTACCCTAGAATTTTGTGCCTACCCTACACTTTTTATTGCCTTTTTGTGATAAGCACTGTTAAAGTCAGACGTTGCGCTCTATATATCCTTAGTAAAAATATTTTGCAAAATAAAATAAATTGCCTACCTACCTACCCTATTTTTTCTGATGACGAAAGCGGAAACACAACATTTTTTTTTATTTGGCCTAAATTTAATGTCAGTGTGGGTAAATCTTTCTTTGTTAGGCCAAATAAATAATAAATAATTTTGTACACGAAGTATACGACCTGTACAGTGATGTACACGGCCTATACGCTTTGTACATTAGGCATACGCCCTGTACAGATCGTATTCTTCGTGTACAAAATTTGGTGTATACATTGGACCATATATAACCGATGATACATTGTGTATACTTGGTGTAAACGGTCCATGCGCTTTGTACATTGGGTATACTTGGTGTACACGGGCTATACGCTTTGTACATTGGGTATACTTGGTGTACACGGCCTATACGCTTTGTATGTTAGGCATACGCCCTGTACAGGTCGTGTACTTCGTGTACAAAATTTGGTGTATACATTGGACCATATATCACCGATGATACATTGTGTATACTTGGTGTAAACGGCCTATACGCTTTGTACATTGGGTATACGTGGTGTACACGGCCTATACGCTTTGTACATTTCGTATACTTGGTGTACACGGCCTATACGCTTTGTACGTTAGGCATACGCCCTGTATAGGTCGTATACTTCGTTTACACAATGTATCATCGGTTATATCAGGGTCAGAAATTTTTTTTTTCAAACCACTGTCCCAGGGGACAGTGGCTTTCCAGAAACCACTGTCCCGCCCTGAAGATCCACTGTCCCCATTTTTAATGGCTATATCCCGATTCTGCTGGGAAAGAATAAAAGACAAGTACAAACCAATATCTCTTTATATCATTTTATTATCATTAACACATGAAATAAATAACATACATTATAATAAGCACATTTCCATAATAATCCCATCATCAGCACCATCACTATGCATACATTACTTACATTATACATGTAATAAGCTATCCTGATAATCCATGCTAATGCCTTTAATAATCAGCACCATCATTATGCATACCACAGTCCTTCATACAGATTTACTACAACATGTACAGGTACAGCACAGTTCAGCACAACTCAGATTACTACAACATTACTACACAGGCATCGATCAATAGTCACATTTTCTACAAAATATATGACACTTGGAGTTGACATCATAAGCAATCCATAATAATCTCTTCAGTAAGACTCACTACAACAGGTACAGCACACTAACACTATTACAAGGCATCAGTCTTTGTAATAGTCACATTTTACACTCACATCACAGTTTACTGAATTCATATTCACACCCGTTCCGGTATTCAAACTATACTAATTAGCTCTTCTCACTACTGAACCAAAGGAAAAAGAAACAAAAGCAATGCGAGAGAATCTAAGAGCTCTTTATTAACATACAATACAGCATATATAGACAATGCAGTTACGTAGACAAACATCTCGACGGCCGGGTTCTGCTAACAAGTTACAACATTTCGGCGTGGGGCGGGCCGCTCTCATCAGCTGTTTATTTAGGACTGGTGTATTTCAAAACAAGAGTTAAACAAAACAAAACTATAGTCTGTTTTATTAACTGATAAGCACAAGCATGCATCGTTTGTGTTTTTGTAGACATTAATAACCCCCCTCCTCCACCGTGTGGCGAGTAAACATCGCGACCGAATGAACAAACTTCCGTGTTTTCTAAACAGTATAGATTGGATGTATGGCCCTCTTGCTCTGTGGTCGCTGATGTATACAGCGAGGAAAGGGCAAGAAGTCTCCAGTCTTACCCGCCAATCGGATTGTTTGTTACAAACGTGCTAGGCTTCATTCCGAAGTGAATCGATAGACTGTGATCTTTTGTTTGACCTGCGAGCGTGGCTTACCTCTGTCGTCATTGAATATAGCTAATTGAGACAATAGGCCTACACGTCCATTCTCCTTACGGAGGGAACGGACAGGCTCATTGTGATGAGGGATGGCCCCCGGTGACCCAATTTCCGCAGTCATTGCTACTGTGAAGCTTACAGTTCACGGTCGATCAGCTGACAGGTAACCCACGTGCCGTAATAGGCCTAGGTTTTGTGTATCCTCTAACCAGTGGCCCGCGGGATTTTACTTTTTAACTAACCACTGTCCCGACTCCAGAAACTAGTGTCCCCGGGACTCGGGACTAAGGAATTGTCCGTCCCTGTATATATTGTCGAATGTATACACCAAATTTTGTACACGAAGTATACGACCTGTACAGGGCGCATGCCTAACATACAAAGTGTATAGGCCGTGTACACCACTGTACAGGTCGTATACTTCGTGTACAAAATTTGGTGTATACATTGGACCATATATCACCGATGATACATTGTGTATACTTGGTGTAAACGGCCTATACGCTTTGTACATTGGGTATACGTGGTGTAAACGGCCTATACGCTTTGTACATTTCGTATACTTGGTGTACACGGCCTATACGCTTTGTACGTTATGCATACGCCCTGTACAGGTCGTATACACCAAGTACAAAATTTGGTGTACTTGGTGTAAACGGCCTATGCGCTTTGTACGTTAGGCATACGCCCTGTACAGGTCGTATACTTCGTGTACACAATGTATCATCGGTGTACAAAATTCGGTGTATACATTGGACCATATATAACCGATGATACATTGTGTATACTTGGTGTAAACGGCCTATGCGCTTTGTACATTGGGTATACGTGGTGTACTCGGCCTATACGCCACGTATATGGCGTATGCATAACGTACAAAGCGTATAGGCCGTGTACACCAAGTATACGAAATGTACAAAGCGTATAGGCCGTTTACACTACGTATACCCAATGTACAAAGCGTATAGGCCGTTAACAAAATTTGGTGTATACATTGGACCATATATAACCGATGATACATTGTGTATACTTGGTGTAAACGGCCTATACGCTTTGTACATTGGGTATACTTGGTGTACACAGCCTATACACTGTATGTTAGGCATGCGCCCTGTACAGGTCGTATACTTCGTGTACAACATTTGGTGTATACATTGGACAATATACAACCGATGATACATTGTGAACACGAAGTATACGACCTGTACAGGGCGTATGTCTAACGTACAAAGCGTATAGGCCAGGTACACCAAGTATACCCAATGTACAAAGCGTATAGGCCGAGTACACCACGTATACCCAATGTACAAAGCGCATAGGCCGTTTACACCAAGTATACACAATGTATCATCGGTTATATATGGTCCAATGTATACACCAAATTTTGTAGACGAAGTATACGGCCTGTACAGGGCGTATGCATAACGTACAAAGCGTATAGGCCGTGTACACCAAGTATACGAAATGTACAAAGCGTATAGGCCGTTTACACCACGTACACCCAATGTACAAAGCGTATAGGCCGTTTACACCAAGTATACACAATGTATCATCGGTGATATATGGTCCAATGTATACACCAAATTTTGTACACGAAGTATACGACCTGTACAGTGGTGTACACGACCTATACGCTTCTACATTAGGCATACGCCCTGTACAGATCGTATACTTCGTGTACAAAATTTGGTGTATACATTGGACCATATATAACCGATGATACATTGTGTATACTTGGTGTAAACGGTCCATGCGCTTTGTACATTGGGTATACTTGGTGTACACGGCCTATACGCTTTGTACATTGGGTATACTTGGTGCTCACGGCCTATACGCTTTGTACGTTAGGCATGCGCCCTGTACAGGTCGTGTAAACGGCCTATACGCTTTGTACATTGGGTATACTTGGTGTACACAGCCTATACACTTTGTATGTTAGGCATGCGCCCTGTACAGGTCGTATACTTCGTGTACAAAATTTGGTGTATACATTGGACAATATATACGACTAGATACATACTAACAATAATACCAGTAAGAAAATATTGAAATTAGCTCTGTATGTATGGATATGCTAGTCGACCAGGTACATACTGATAGTAGTACTGATAATGGTATCGTTACTATACATGTACATAAAAAAAAAAATCTAGATTTGTAAAGTTACCAGTATCATGATTGTCTGACTGCAAGAGATATGTTCTGATGCAGAAAGACAAGTATGGGTATAGGTGTAAATACTGGGAAAATATACATGTGGAATGAAAGATGGCCGCCAAATTCAAGATTGCCGCCAAATTTCAAAATCGTCCGATTGAGCTGAAAATTGGTATACCGGGGTTTTGAGGTATGAGGAATTCAATGGCAACGGTGTTTAGGGTCCAACAGGGCGTTTGGGGGACTTGATTCGTAACGGCATCCCGTTACAATTAGAACTAGAATTTTTGCATGGATACTCAACAGGGGGCGTAGGTGTGCAAGACGACATTTTTAAATCCAATCAGGGTGTACAAATGTATATAGGTTTGTTATATGGTCAAAAACGTCCTTACATGATTTATTAATTATTAAGTCGCTAACCTACAGGGGGTCCTATGTTTAATCAATTTCAAATCGATTTGGGGGCTAGTTTGAACGAGGTATAATTGTACAAAGTAATTGAGATAATATCCACTGCATCAAGTTTATACTTTTTATCCCTTAATTTCAGATGTGGGGAGTCGAAAGGAAAGACCTGGTGATCGTCTGTATCGTCTGCGAAGACAGCAATAAGAGAAATACGCAAAGGAGATTTGTTGCAGTGGAGTTCAAGTCTCAACCTCGAACTCCCATTGAACATCCCATATATAAACAGTGTAATCTAAGGGATACTTTGTTCAGGAAGAGACCGTAAAAGATGTGTCTGAAAAATTATTGCCACTGATGAAAACAATGGACCCATTAAAACATTTGATCAAAGGCTTGCCACAAACCAGGAACAGCTGGGATATACTTGAAGATAGCAAGTCTACTGTATGAGATCTTATACATTTATACTTATACATTACCAAAAAAAATCAGTTGAAAGAAAGTTATCAATAAAAAAGCACCATTCCCAGTAGATATTAGTGATGTGCAATCGGTTGAAAATTGCAACCAATCGATAATCACTATCGATTCACCTCAACCAACCGATTATCTATTAGTTCTATCGGTTGTCATTTCAAAAAATTATATCATATAACATTCAAATCTTAATTTTTAAATCTTTACATTTTCATATATTTCTTGTTAAGGATACTGTCAAGTCAAATGAGGTGTCCCAGCAGAATTTAAATAATAAGTACAAACCTTAATCAAATATAGTCATGTTATATATCAATGGATAGATAATTGAATGTACTATCTGATGACATAGGAATAAACACCATAAGAGAAAAATAAAATTTGAATTTGAATCAAAATTTAAAATTTTGACTTTTCTTATAAAATTGAGTTTTGAGAAAACACTGATAGACTTGCACTCCTGTAAAATACAGCAAAATGAAGAGGAATAATAGGCCCCCAAAACCGTGTCTCAGATTTTTTAGATGTAGCTTACTTTTAGAAATATTGAGATTTTAATACAAATTTTTAAAATTTTCAAAAAATTTTCAATTTTTGAAATTCAATTGAGAATATCTTCAAAACAACAACAGATATCAAAATTCTGAGACACGGTTTTAGAGGCATATAACTATGCTTCAAAATGAATGTAAAATGAAACCTCTGTGTGAAACATGTGGTTCTCAAAACTCAATTGAATACAAAATTTCAATGTTTTAAAATTTATTTTCAAAAAATAAAAATACACATTTAAAAATTATTCTCACCTTTTTTGTTGTTACCATAATGTGACAAATACATTGAAGAATATCTCTGCAAATTTTGGTGCAGCTATAATGTTTTGTTCACAAGTTATGGCAGTTTGAACTCAAAATCCTCAAACATGCAATTTGACTTGACAGTATCCTTAAACTGAACCATGATGACCTTTATTGTTATAAAAATTGCATTTTTATTTCAAAATGTATTCTAAGTGATGTTTTATTTATTTCTAAAAAAATCCTGAATTAGTTTTAGTAATTCTCAGCTAGTAACTTAAAATTGTCCGATTGAATCGATTGACAAAAATCTCAATCGATTAATTACTATTGGTTGGTCAACCAACCGATTTTCTCTTTTTACCGATGATCGGCACATCACTAGTAGATATCCAATATAAATATGATAATAATATACATTTTATCATTTTACTTTCAGAATATGTGGCACATGGACTATGCCACAACATGATGATTGCGTTCCTTTACAACATGGACGACACGAATGGGAAGAACGCTATGGCATCACTTCTCGGAGAAATTATTAACATGCTTGGCCTCGATGAACAATTGTCAGTGGTGTCAACGGGATCCACATCCCGAAGGTCTTTTTGTTCAACATCTGTAAGATTGGAAGTAAGCCGCTATTCCTCGTCAGGAGAATCTCCTCCCAAACCAGCTTCCAAGATAAATCCTTGCAAAAGCTTAAAAAACAATTTCAGTTTATACACACTATTGTTATAGATGAGATAAGTATGGTCAGTTCAACTCAGTTAACAAATATCCAACGCAGAATGACTTCCATTAAAAATAATGACTTACCTTTTGGTGGTTGTAATGTTATAGTTGTGGGTGATTTTTCCCAATTAAAACCTGTAATGGGAACTTTTGCATACAAAAACATTTATTTGTGGCCTTTGTTCACTCCATTTATATTGAAACAAAATATGCGTCAGTCATCAGATATTTTATATGCACAAATCTTAAATAGAATTAGAATAGGCTCTTATACACAAGAAGATGTAAATGTTCTAAAATCAAGACTTGTTACTGCAAACAGTTGTCTAGACCCTTCTATTCTACACAACTAAAATTGAAGTAGAGTCTCATAATTCTAAAATGCAAAGCTTGCTTACATCCTCAATTCACAAATTTACTGCTCAACGCATCTTTTCAAATAATGATATTGGTAAAAACCAAAATGTTTCACTTGAATACATACCACCAGATGATAGAGATGCAGGAGGTTTGCCATTACATATTAATTTGTCCGTTGGAACAAAAGTAATGCTTATCAGAAATTTAAATGTTGAATATGGACTAGTAAATGGTGCACTTGGAACTGTCACTCAGTTAAACTTGCATAATAATAGTGAACCCACAATTGATGTTGTATTTCCTGACATAGATTTACCATCAGCAATAACTGACTTGCCTCGTTCAGTTAAAATTATGCAATATGACCAAGAATATCTTTTCAATGGCAGATACATAATTCGCCGTAATTTTCCATTGTTACCATGTTGGGCTACTACTATTCATAAAGTATAAGGTATCTCGTTGGATAAAGCTGCTATATGTATTGGTGCTACTATTTTCCAAAGGGGACAATCTTATGTTGCATTAAGCAGAGTGAGATCATTGAAATATCTTTATTTGTTGGTTTTTTCAGAAAATAAATTACAATGTGATCCAGATGTGATAAATCAGTATTTGTCAATGTATGTTAAAAGCAGCTCAATCATTCATGAAGTTCCTATCTTATCAATGTTATTATCCTTTCATATTTTAATACTATATACCCTATATATACAGTCACTCAGTGGTTACATGTACTAATACAAGTCATTTTATTTACTATTAGATAATCCAAAATATTGTTGTTACTACAAAATGGTAATTTCAAGGATAGAAAAATTAGAAATACTCCTTGAATACATAAATTACTTAAGTCTAAGAGAACACCTAATTCAATATAATTAGTATAACTACCTTTTATTAGTACAAAGACACTTTTTTATGTAAATATTATTACTGACTGACTGTTTCAGTTATTATACATGTACATGTTATATTAGATATTAGTAGTTTGTGCTAGTCTTTTTTTTTTACCCTTCATCTTTTAAGTTGCAATACATCCTTTTCTCATTCAAAGACCCCAATGATACACCAATATAGCCACAATTTCAAAATATTAATAAATGTGTAGGTAAAACATGGTAAATACATTTTGGCTTATAATAAAGGTGTGGGTAAAACAGTTTAGATCAAATATCTCTTAAACAAGAATATGGTTAAGGTTTATATCTCTAAAGCTAAAGCATTTAGAGCAAGCTGATATGGGCTAAACATATGCAACAAGATAAAATTATCCTTAAATAAACAGACAAAACAAACAACCACTTGTAAGATTGCTGCCCCTGAATTGATAATTTTAAGTAATTTTGCAGCTTTTGATAATTATCTTGAAACTATCAACAGCAAATATGTAAGTTTGACACATGATTCAATGTGATCACAATGGCGGATCCAGAACTTTTCCTAAGGTGGGTGGGGGTCCGCTGACTGAACTAAGAGGGGGCTAACTCCAGTCATGCTTCAGTGATTCCCTATATAATCAATTAAATTTTTCACACAAAAGGGGGGACCCGGGCCTCTCTAGATCCGCCTATCGATCAAAATTGTCAATTCAACCTGTCAGGAGTTATTGCCCTTTATAGCCATAAAATGTTTGCCTCAAGTGTATTTGCAGATAACTAAAAATCAAAATAAACATCCTCATTTTAAGCAGGCTTGTTTCAAATTGATTTTTACTGATATTGTGAAAACAAATCTAGTTATGACTAAAATTTATTTATACAAGTATATATATAAAAATATGAAATGATACCTTAATTTAAAATATATCTTATCACACCAAAACACAGTAGAACATTCTGTGCTTGTATAATATTGTATGCTTATATAACATGTAGTATCAATGACATACTCAAAAGGTAACTTACGTATATATACTGTAACATTTATATACAGTTGCACATCAGTTATATTATAGAAATCACATTATATACATGCATAATTCATTAAAAAAAAAAAAAAAACAGTTTGCACATTTCAACTCAAATTCATGTCACAATTATTTCCATGCTTGATATATATTCTTACAATTTCAATACTATAACATTGAATATGTATTCTCACAAATATATTTCTTACTCTCATTAATTTATATTTTTAAAACTTGCTAATATTAATACTGAACATTAACTGACAATTACAGATGGTTTTAACATTAGACATGGTCAGAAAACTTGAACCAGAGAAACCATGCCTAGAAATAATTCACTGCACTGTAATGGACAAGTCTTCAAGAACAACATACAACCGTACAAAGGTTATGGCAACTGTTGTATTAGCAGACTCATCACATATCATTAAGGCCCAAGTATACGACATGGATTCACTAGACCTGATGATATTAAATGGAGGTCTACAAATAAAAGATTTCATCCCTAAATCCAATGGGTATGTACATTTGTAAACATATAGCCACCACGTTAGATTCATTTTTTTAAGTCTATATATTACCAATGTTATATCAACTGATTGGGCAGACCTTATATTTTAATTTAAATAAGGACAATTTATATTAAAATATGTGTGATAAAGATAATCGCCATTATTATCATATTTGAATCCTAATCACCTATCAAAGTCACCAGTGGCTAATCCAGAACTTTTCATACAGAGTTTGGGTGAAACTGACTGACCTTAGGGGAAACAACTCAAGTTATGCTTTAAATATTCTTTATATATTATTACTCAAACTTTTTCCAACCAAAAGGGGGAGCCTGGTGAGACATGAAAATTTCAAAACAGCATTACTTGATCCTGACCTCATATAATTTTATATTATGAGTTATCACTGTGTATTAATCGACATTTTTTCCATCTTGATTCTCAAAATAAAAGTAAATAAAAATAGAACAGTCAAAACATCACATTTTCTCAATCTTCTACATCATTGTATGCAATATTTTTAACAGTGTGTTCGGTATTGTTGCAGTTATTAAAACTACAATAAATAAAATTTACAGCAACTTTCTTTTCTTTACAGAGAAATAATAATAAACAAAAAGACTCAAGTTTTCATCAGCAAACCAATAGCTATTCCACAAGAAATCAAAGCAAAAATTGATGATATAAAACAGAAAAAATTCACCACTCTTGATGCGGCCACCTCTCCAAAGAAGACAAATGTTGGTTCAATTAAAGGAGTGGTAGCAAATGTATGTGTGCAGTAACTTTGTAAATATTTGGGAATAATTATATAAATCCATCAAAATATTTTAGACTCTAACAGCAGTAGAACATGAAACATTTGAATTTTATATAAGACATAATTGAAAATCCCCCTTTTTTTATGAATAAAGCCCCATAAATCCAAAACTTAAAATCTGAAATTTATAAAAATTGAAAGGGAGCTTACATCAATAGATATAAACAATTCACCAAAGTTTCATGGACATTGGTAAAAGCCTTTTTGAGTTATTGTCCGAAGTGTTGAAAATCCCCCTTTTTTTATGAATAAAGCCCCATAAATCCAAAACTTAAAATCTGAAATTTATACAAATTGAAAGGGAGCTTACATCAATAGATATAAACAATTCACCAAAGTTTAATGGACATTGGTGAAAGCCTTTTTGAGTTATTGTTCGAAGTGTTGAAAATTCCCCTTTTTTTATGAATAAAGCCCCATAAATCCAAAACTTAAAATCTGAAATTTATAAAAATTGAAAGGGAGCTTACATCAATAGATATAAACAATTCACCAAAGTTTCATGGACATTGGTGAAAGCCTTTTTGAGTTATTGTCCGAAGTGTTGAAAATCCCCCTTTTTTTTTATGAATAAAGCCCCATAAATCCAAAACTTAAAATCTGAAATTTATAAAAATTGAAAGGGAGCTTACATCAATAGATATAAACAATTAACCAAAGTTTCGTGGACATTGGTGAAAGCCTTTTTGAGTTATTGTCCGAAGTGTGGACGACGGACGGACGGACAGACGGACGGACAACGGTATACCATAATACGTCCCGTCTAAAAGACGACGGGCGTATAAAAACGAAGAAATTTGTCTATCCTGTTACTATGGTTGCTATGGTTACAGTAACAGGATAGACAATTGTAAACAAAAACGTCGTTATTTTTTTTTTATCTTAACATATAGGTGCAAAACGAATGAAATATTTCGTTGTTTGAATTCATCTTAAGGTTATAACGTCTTAATCTTCCCAATTAAGCATTCGCAGGTGCAATACTGATATCGCTAACAGGATAGACAAAAAGGTAACAGGATAGACTTTTATATAGTAATTCTTGAATATAAAAATAAGCATTTTTTTTTGGTTTTCGCATAGTCATGACCCTCTTATTTAACATAACATTTAAGCAACATCAAAATGAAAGTAGAGCATAATTTTGTTACCATGGGTGAACCTGATAGCACTTCGTCTAATGATTTATACAGTTTTGTTATTGAACAGTTGAAGTCAAAAAACATTTTTAGTGAAATGAATAAATGTGTGGGTTTTGGCTCTGATGGGGCGTCAAACATGACAGGGGTAAGAAATTGTCTGATAGCTCAGCTAAAGAATGATTACCCGAACATTATAGGGATTCACTGCCTTGCTCATAGGCTAGAACTGTCATTTAAGGATGCAATAAAAAAAAAACATGTCACATATGACGAACTAGTTACTCTACTCTTAGGACTTTATTACTTCTATAAGAGGAGCCCGCTCCAGATTGATTGATTGATTGTTGGTTGCTTAACGTCCAGTGGCAAATATTTCATGCATATTCAGGACGAGAACAAGTTCACAATGAATACAATAGGTAGGTTGATACAATAGAGGCCATCTGGGATGATGGTCGGAGAAATTTGGACTGCCATCGGAAAAGGAGGGTATATTGGATAGGGACAGAAATTTTGCCTTGCAACAGGCCACCTACGGACCCCTCAGAGAGTTGTTGCAAGGGTTCTTAACGTGCAAAGAGCGTTGCACTCTCTTTACACGAGGCATCGGATTTAACGTCCCCCTTCTGACCGGACGTGACTGCGAACTTGATACATCCCGCACAGCCAAACGGACGCCCCACTTCGGCAAGCGTTTCACTGCCGGTCGGGAGAAGACCAACTGACCATATTTCTATACCCCAGTCATCCTTCCGCTTCAGAGGAAAGGATTGAAAAAAATCTTTCAAGGTGCAGTATGACAAAATACACCGGAATGGGAGAGATGTCGCTAATACAAAAAACAAAAGGTAGCGAATTTATGCGAAAGTCGGACGGAATACTCTCATATTTCTCCGAGAATTAAGGGAGGGATTTCGGAGTTAAAAAGAATGTTTAACAGTAATTTTCACCAATATATTGAAGTTCAAAGGCCATATTTTTTTTGGAAAAAATTAATGGAGCGAAATGTGATGACACATTTCCTAAACTTTAATATGAACATATGTATTAAAGTGGTAAATATTTCAAGATATTTCTGTTATATATTCAAACAATTGTCAACAGAGTATTTGTGACTTTTTGTCCTACCAAATTTGTGACTTTATGTCCTGTGACTTTTTGTCCTACCAAATTTGTGACTTTATGTCCTGGGACTTTTTGTCCTACCAATTTTGTGACTTTATGTCCTGGGACTTTCTGTCCGTTTACCAACAATAATAACATTCCTTCATCTGATATAATCATTACACAAATGATCCATAATGATGCAACCCTTTTAGGAGATCTCAATAACTAAGAATGCACATGATATGCAAAACTTTTAAAAAAAAAAATGGAGCATATCGTATATTGTTTCATTTCAAACAAATAGATGTTTTCTTCTTAATTAATTTCAATTTGACTGTTTGTGAAAATGACTCATAACTGGATCTCTTCATACTATAAACGACAAGTTTATTTTCCATTACCGTTTATTGGTTAGTAACTAAATGCATCGATTAGCAAATTACGAATACGTCAAGGAAAAAGTTCAATAAAACTGTTCACCTGTCAAAAGCAACCTCACTTTCACATGCGCCGTAAAGTGATCTTCATCATGTTGATGTTGGTTTTTTTTTTTTAAAGTAAATTAGTTGTTATGAGTGAATGCGGCAAACATGGCTAGTTATTTGCAACTTTTTAACACTTTTAACAAAGTATCTCCAAAGATCGTCTGTATTGTAGATCGTGGTAAATGCATACAGGACAGCTACTAAGAAGACATGAAGCGACAATTGTTTTTTTTTTTGAAGTCACACAGGTAATTTAAAATAAATTTGTCGTTTACAGTATGGGAAAAAAATCATTTAAGCAGTGTCAGACGTGTGTACTAGAAGTTTATACAATACAACACAATACCGTATATTTAGAATGTAGGACACAAAGTCACAATTCATTTATTTCTGATTATGTTCTTTGAAAAAAAAAAGCTTATTTCTACAAAAATATTGTTGCATTTTTCTGAACCTATTGTCAGAGACATGTATACTAAAGAGATGCGCGACTTGTAAATCTCGCTGACTTCACGCGTGTAAACTCGTACCCAGCATCCTCTAATCTTATGATAACGAGATTAGCGGTAGTCTAGGGTTGCGCTCGGCTGGCAAGTTCCGAACAGGTTCCGTCAGTTCCAATTCCATACGCCACCCGAACGGAACGGAACCGGATGTATCAAATTCAATATGGAGGTTGGGGTTGCAATTATTGCGGCATTGACCGTCATTGACGATGAAGACGACCAATATGAAGATCCTATGGATATTATTCCTATTCTGCCATTGCTGACCAATTTAATGTACGTGTGTGTGTGGTATATTTTGCACAATATATTGTTTTTATGTAGAAAATAAGTTGTATGACTGATACAAATGAATCAACCATATCAATTTGTGAAGTCAGAGTGATCTGATTAAATCAGTACATGAATACTGCACAGAATTCAACCAAACCCATCTTGGATGTTTAAAAAATGAAACAGCATATTTATCTATCTTATCTGGATATCTATCGATAAACTTTTTAAGGAAAAGTACAAGACATGATTTAACAAAAACCTGGATTCCACAATTTTTTGCTTAGACATATATTTAACTGGGTGGGACAATGGTTTTTCCACTGACATGACCGAGTTGGGAATATTTTTGGCAGATACAAAATGAACATGACAGTCAAAAATTTCCTGTTGTTTTGTTTAACGTTGTCTACCAAAATATTTTTGGTCAAAATTATTTATATGGTATTTAAAAGATTTTCTTCATTATTTATATGGTATTTAAAAGATTTTCTTCATCACCTTCCTGACCAAATAATATTTTTTTCTGAAAATTCAGAGTGATCAAATTATTTTTTTAGGAAAAAACTAGACCCCCCACCTTTTATTTGGGTTTAATAGAATAAATGGTTGGTTCTTACTTAATGTTTTATTGTATTTTGCAGGGAACCGGAACTGCGTCCTAAGATATATGGCTATGTGGAGGAGATTATTCCACAGTATGACGAAGAGTCGTTTAGAAGGATGTTCAGGATGTCTCGTGCAACATTTGATAGAATTTGTACTTATTTAAGGGACTGTCCTGAATTGCAGCCAACACAGACAGGTGGAAGTGATGTAGTAACTGTTGAAAAACAAGTATTAATTACGTTATGGTATGTTGGGAGTCTAGATACTATTAGAAAGATTGCAGATCGATTTGGAGTCTCAGAATCAACAGTCATAATGTGCAGGGAGAGAGTAACTGCTGCAATACTGAACAATCTGAAGCAAAAAATTATTTCTTGGCCAACTCAACATGAAATGCAGGATGAAGTTAATGCTTTCCAACAAAGGAATGGGTTTCCTGGCATAGTTGGTGCCGTAGATGGAACCCATATAAGGATTAAAGCACCATCTTCACATCCACAATCGTATGTTAATCGTAAAGGGTTTCATTCGATCCAAGTTCAAGCTGTATGTAGACATAATATGTTTTTCTCCCACATTTACGCTGGATATCCTGGAAGCGTTCATGATTCCAGAGTTTTAAAACAATCAGACTTGTGGACAAATGGCTTGCGAATGTGCAATATGGCAAATCATATTTTAGGAGATGCAGCTTACCCAACTCGCAGATGGTTGCTCACACCATTTAGAGACAATGGACATCTTACTGATCAACAAAAAAAGTACAATCAATATCATTCTTCAAATCGTGTAGTAATAGAAAGAGCATTTGCACTACTCAAGGGCAGATTCAGGCGTTTAAAATACTTGGAGACTATAAAATTGGACACTTCAGTTGAGATCATAATGATTTGTTGTGTTTTACATAATATTTGTATACTCACAAATGATAATATTGACGACTTCTTAGTTCAACAAGATGATGATGATGTTGTCAATAATAGACATATAGTTCAAATAAATGATGAAGAGGCAGAGGGTTTTTTGAAACGTGACAATATTGCACGACATCTACTCTAGTGCTCAGATGAAAGTGACTATTACTGTGTTTATATAAAAGCTTACTTTAAATTTGATATTGATTTATTGTTGCCCATTCATTAAATATTTCTGCAGATTTTCAGGCCATATTGATAAAATAAGACACAGTTTAAATATCTCATAAGAACAATGACCAGGCAAACTGGTTTGTTGGAAATAGAGGTTACCATACAGCCTGCAACAATGAATTGGGTTTACATTTTCTGACAAAATCGAGATCTTGGTTCCTGGATATATTTATCCCAAAAGTTAAAGCACCTGAGCAAATGCTACATATTTCAACACTAACAAAAAGGTGAACACAGACATTCATTGACAAGGATGCCAGAAAAAAAAAGTACATACAAATCAAATGTCACTGAATGTAACACAAACAACTGAGTTTGAAAATTTATACCCACAGTATTTTAATTTTTCAGATGGCGAATTACAAAACTAATTGGAAAAATCACAGAACTATTCATAACAACCAACAAACAAAATTGTCATATCCCGACTTGGAACAGGCTTTTTCATGAAACAATGCATGCTGCAATTGGTAAACCTCCCACTTCCATAAATGTTTACGACAGTGATTCAAAACTGTAACCTAATAGGGCAGATAAAGGAACATTGAACTATAAAACATCAGGTGCAGATTCAGGCTAGGGTGTATTCCTGGATCTGCCCTCACCTATTTCAAAGATGCCAAATTAACAGTCGATGAAGCATAGAATGTAGTTTGCATGGGTGCTTACCTACTACTCCAGACGTATCTGTGTACCAGTTTACATAATCCTACAACTAAAAGTTGCATGGACTCAAGACATAAATCTTAACCAAAAGTTAGTGAACATAAAAAGTAGGTCACAGTGACCTACTTTTGTCTGGATATCCCAGATACATCTGTGTACAAGTTACATGGCCCTACACCTTATAGTTACTGATAAATACACTCGTACAGAAAACTTAACCAATCATTGATAAAGCATAAAATGTCACAGTGACCTACTTTTGCCTGGATGCTGACCTACCCGAGGTATTAACTCAGTTGTTAACCTCTACCAAGGTGTGGATGGACACCGTAGGTACTCCAATAGTTCTTCCCGACTTTGTCCAAAACAAGTGAAACACACTTTAGATGTTTCCCCATAGACAGTAACCTTGACTTTTGACTTGCTGGCTCAAAAATTGATGGGCATGTGTACGCCATATTTTCCATCTGTCTGCAATAAAAAATCACACAGCAACCTTTTTTTCTCTCTAAAAACAGTCACAGTGACCTTGCTCTTTTAGCTGTCGACTCTTTTAATGGAACTACTAAACTGTTGCAATTGCATAAAATTTCTATCGTAAGTAAAATACATATGGCTACAGAAACAAAAACTTGTTTTAAAATCAATATTTTTATTCAAAAAATGAAAAAAAATGTAACAAGTGTAAAAGAAAATATCCATAACAAATTAAGATTTTATACCTTAAAATCTTAAAAAATAAAAATGTATAACAAGTGTAAAAGAAAATATCCATAACAAGTTAAGATTTTATACCTTAAAATCTTAAAAAATAAAAATGTAATAAGAAACTGGACTATAAAAAAACAAGACCAAACTTAACCTGTGTCACGCAGTACCAAACTAGTAAGAAGATGTGCATCTAATTTGGAAAGAACGCAAAAAAAGAGAGTACACATCTTCAATATTTATCTCATGACTATGCAAAGTATCATGATTTTGGAATAAAGTTCCAGATTTAGATTACACACAGTAGGTACCAATTAAAACAATATTTCCAGAAAATGGCTGCATTCAATACATGAAAATTTGACAAATAATTTTAAGAATCTGCCTAATATAGGAAGTGTACATCTTCAATATTTATCCAATAACTATGCATATTTTTAAGAATGTCGAATTAATGCTTTTGGAGTTACAGATTACACAAGGTAAGGCTATATCAGTCTTTGGCCAGACAGAGTTGCCCTTCTTTCGCCTTCGGTGACACAGGTTAAAAAAAACATTCAGAAACAACAACTTTCAGACACAGGGACGGACAAGGTGACACTTATATAGTATTATACTCAATAATATGAACATCAAAATGTTATAAAATTAAATGCATTTAAACTTGTTTCACTTGAACATTTACAAAGGTTTAACATCTGAAGATTTTAAGTCTTTTGCAAATATCTTTTCGGCAGATTGGACAGTTATCTAACATTTTCGCACAATCCATACACATTGCCAAATGGTTGCATGGTGAAACTAGGCAATCCGATTCACTGTCCATACAAATCTTGCATTCTGAAAATATACATGTTAAATTTGAATGAATGCATTAAGCAGTCCAAAATCATAAATATCGAACTATTGTAAGCAATTGAAAATGAATTGGTCTGTCTTTGTGTGTGTGTGTGTTTTGTGTCACCATAGCATTTGACCTGATTATTTGCAGATTTCAAGAAAGCATACCATATAGTATGACAGTCCATAAAGCTCTATTTCTTTGTTTGCGATCACCTAAAAATTTATATGAAATATAATGTACAAAGGTTGGAAATTTTCAATAAAAACATGACCAACTGTAATAGCACTGTCCGTTTATAGTCACGGTGTTACATGTACTATTAAACTCTTATCCTGCCTTTTTCTTATCTAAGAATTCTGAATTAAGCAAACATGACCCAAAAAAAATTAATTGCCATTCAATAAGCATAAGTTTCTAAAGACCGGTTGTAATGTTTGTTTTAATTGGTTGATTTGAAATTATTCAATACTTTAATATTTTCCCATTTTTTATGAACTCTGTAACACAATGACAATCAGTGAATTGAACATGTTCAAATTTTATATACATGTATTACTATTTCTTTGCAAGGAAACTCCTTAGGGCATCTTCAACTCCTTTATAGGCGTTAATCCGATCCTTATGCATTCTTTCCTGTCTTTCTATTGTGTCTTCCTGATGCTGTTTTGACTCCTGCAAGTATTGTTTAATGGTATCTGCGATGTCTGCAGAGGTGGTCTTTCTTGGGTTTTTTGCTGGTTTTGGTGTTGCTATTTCTTCATCATCTGGTTTATCAGTAGCAGTGGCAGATTTTTTATTATTATCGGTGCTGCTTAAGGTAAGTACAGGTTTAATGATCGGATCATTTTCAAATAGTTCATCCAATACTTCTTCAAACTCGTATGATTTTTTTCCTGCACCAGATTTTTTGTTATTGTCCTTCACACTCTTGTACCCCCTCATTAATGTTTTCCACTTTCCATTTACTTGATCACCATTAACAGAAAATCCTTTTGAGCAGAGCATTTTAGCAATCTTCTCCCAAACAACCTTCTTTCTTAAAATGCCCTTTTCCATTTTATTCTTGTTTGCCCTATACTCCTCAATTAGGAGTAACGTATTACTTTTTGTCCAAATTATATTCGTACCTGTTGAATCCTCTTTATTACTGCTGGATTCATCTGCAATGGAAACATGATATTGATCTAAAAGTTAATGACATTGCACCACAAAAGAATACTGTACACTCTGAAAAGGATTTTATATTTATAAACCCCAAAAATGCTAGATATGAGATGGTTAATAAATATGGCATCAACAGATTCCAAAATCTTTAAATCTAATTTAAGGAAGAACTATCAGGTTTATTTGATTGTCTTAAATTGTCATACAGCACTGATTTTCAAACTTGACTGAGGTACATCATTGGCTTCATAATAAAAAAAACATTTTGTGAAAATTTTGACAAAATTCATTAAGAAATATAAGTGTGAGAAAGCTAACCAGGGAATTGTTCACATAATCTAAAATTCAAAGGGCATTAACTCCCAACAAAAATTGTCAAACGACACTCATTTTCGAATTCAAAACAAAAGCCTTTTGTGAAAACTGGATCAAATTCCATTCAGAAATGTTAGCATGAGAGCGTTAACAGTTGGTTGTTTGGATGGAGGGACACACACACACACAGGCGGACTTCAGTTATACAAATAACAATCCACTTGATCAAAGAAACATGATGGAAGGTCTTCAAAAAAAAATCTTTGAGAAAAACGTTTTGAAAAAAGACCCACAGTGTTAGAAAATTACAAATGTTTTGAATTTGACAATCCTACCAACCGAGGGTTTCGAACGGGGCTCACCAATCCCACAACATCCCAGGTCATAAACTGAAATTCCATGTTTTTAAGAAGTGATCTTGAACTTTTTCTTTTCAAGATACGAAAGACGCACAGATTTTAAAACATAGGTAATCAACGATTACAAAGCTCACCTCGTTAACTATTTTGACTCTATAACATGTAATCATTCAACCGTAAAATCTAGGTCACATCCAGCATCCGAAGCATGCATTGTGCTTAGCATCCCTAGGTGCATCATACATACAAATATAATTGATGTGGGGGACTTAAACCAAAAATCTTAACTGAATCGTTCATTCGTAAAATATAGGTCACGGCCAGCATCCGAAGCATGCATTGTGCATAGCATCTCTAGGTGCATCATACATACCACTATAGTTGAGACGGGGGTTGTCAGTAAGCGGGAATGGACTTTAACCAAAAATCTTAACCGAGTCGTTCAAGCGTAAAATATAGGTCACAGCCAGCACCCGAAGCATGCATAGTGCTTAGCATCTCTAGGTGCATCATACATACCAATATAGTTGAGGTGGGGGTTGTCAGTAAGCAGGAATGGACTTTAACCAAAAATGTTAACCGGACGCCGACGCCGATGCCGACGCCGAGGGTATCACATAAGCCCCCCTCACTTCGTGAGGTGAGCTAAAAATCGTAGGACAAAAAGTTGGAGCTCCCTGCATGTCTTTTTTCATCATATTACAATCTTGATGCAAGCTGCATATACCCTGTATCCCTTCATTTTCCATCATATACATGTACTTCTTGTAAATTACATTTCATGTATTGTTCAGGCTGTGAGATCTGAGCATTTGAAATTTTCATGAAACAATGTTATTTCATTATGTCTTACCATCTGGACTTTGTTCAACATCTGGGCAAACATGTCTGACACCTCTCTCAACTCCCTGACTACACACATCGCAAAAAGTGAGAGTTGCTCTATTACTGTTTTCTAAAAAGTAAGACAAATAATATTATACATTTAACAAGAAAACAAATCAATATACATGTGCATGAGTAAACAAAGGGCCGTATAAAGAGGAGCATCCCCTTGGCATACAATGATACACAAAAGTTGCAATGCCCTTATTGACCTTGCACTTGTGACCTAGAAAATCATAATTAGTTGATATTCCTCAAAAGATGTAAAATAGAAGCAACTAGGAGCCTGAATCCCACATCCGGCATTATAGACTGAATTGGACCTTTTTACATCATCCCAAGAGCTACTTTTGGTCCACTGGAGCCCATATTGGAATTTTTAACTGAACCAAAGGGACAAAATCTATTAGGTACTATATATTTGCATGGTTTGTTTCAAGTTAACTTTATATTTGTACTTGAAAAAAAAACTAAATGCAATTTTCCAAAGTATTGTAAATTCTGTAAGTAGTTCATGAGAAAAAGATGATGAGAATGTGGAAAGTTAACTGTCAGACTGTCAGACTTACAACATTTTACAATGAACATCGCCCACACTGGCTGAAGTGAACTAAAACGGATTTAAATACTGTACAAAATCCATACATTGCCACTATGGAAATGTACATTTTTTACCTTCCTGCTGGTTTTCAGTTGTCGTGTCGTCGTCGTCTGTATTGGTTTTAGCCCTCACAGCATCAATTATTATCTTTTGCGACTGAGCTTTCAGCAAAGGATCTAAAGCACAATAAAGTACATGTATATAATGTATAGGTATTTAAATACATTTTCCATTTAAAAATTAAATGTTAGTTTAAATAATGTACAAGTACAAAATGTGTTTAGATATATAACAGTATGTTTGAAGGAATGTAGTTGCATATACATATGTAGTACATGTACACTGTAAAACAAGAAACAATGCATGTTTTACGTGCCTGTCCAAAATCTGATATATGCTGTCCAAAATCAAAAATATGTTGATCACGGGTGTGTCATTCAAATTTAAATAATCTATATGATGATCTGACATCATAGTCATGGTGATGTGACCTGAAATTTGAATACTCATTATGCCATGTACGCAGTGACATCTGAATGCAAGTTTCGGCTCACTCTCTTTTTGGTGTTTTTTTACTGTATTTGTGACATTTTGCCATATCCGTTCTTTTGCATACATGTACATGATGTACATGTATTAAAAAATTATGACTAGGAAAATTGACATTATAAATACATGTCTGTAAGCTTTTATGCGCTCGTCCCAAGTCAGGAAAATGTTGGTTAGTAATCGTATCTGTCTCATTTTTACCCTTTTTGTAAGGTAATTCTGATGTTGGACAGTATTAGCCACTTGTAAACACTTTTTTGTTAGAGGCCTTCTAGAGGATGTGTGCCAACCGAGTGCTCTCACCATTCTCTGAAGCTTGCACATTGATCTCTAGTCGTTTAACTTAACACGTTTACTGACGGGGAGTTGGTGGTTGTCTCTTTGGCATTTACCCCATATCCCTTCTTTTTTCTATTTATTGCAAAACAAAAAACGTGCCAGACTATGCAAATTTCAACAATAAAGTACTCAACAACAACATACAATTCCTAAAAATAAATTCCTTTATACCAACCGATACCAGTACACACATAAAACTAAACAGTTAGTACTGTTCAATCAGATAATGCCCTCTATTAGCAAACATAGAAACATTTTTTGAAAATTGAAAGCAGCATAAGCAGTTGTGTGTATGCAATATGCTTGAGAATCCAAATGTATACTGTCAACAGAAAATAACAAAATTTTAATCTCCCCTTTTTCTGCAATGGGAAGGGGCCACTTTAAATTGGTCCTCACCATGCCACTGATCTGAAATTTAAATTGGATCTTTTTAATGTTTCTTACCTGTTGAATTCAAATTGTGGTTCGTCATAGGATCTACATAAACAGAGTATTTGACTCCATCGAGCGTGCAGTATACTAGTTTCTTCCTATGTAAAAGAAACATTAATTACAAAAATTGCTTTGGTGTCTATGACAAAATACACTAAAAAACTAAATTATAGTAAGTTTCTTTTTTGGCATTATACAACATCATGTATTAATTACATGTACTAATTAAGTGTATGAAGTTACAGCTCCAAACTCGGCTAGCTAAAAAAGTGTGGTGACAGAGTTACTTCTAAATTTAGTAGAAATTGCCTTTGGTCATTCTATTTTGCCTCCTGAGATACATTGTAGCTCTCAGTAATTGCGAGCATTCATTTCAGAATGCCTCATTTGTCTTTATCCATGTTGGAGTACTTCCTTAATGGATTGAAAGAATTTTGGATTGATTTTTTTTTCAGTCATAATTAATATTAGTTTAAATTACCAAGTTGATTGGGCATAAGAAACCATAGAAAATGCATGGAAAAGTAATTTTTGAATTTTGGCCCCTATTTCTGGAACGGGAGGGGCCACGGACCCCATCTTCGAACTTAGGTTGCATTTTGTCATAAGTAACATTGTGTTAAAATATCAAAAGGATCGGTCAAGGCAAACCAAGAAATAACCTGCGGAAACCAATGTTGACAGACGACGGCAGACCTATACCAATATACGACCGAAAAAAATTTGGCCGTATATAAAACACTGTCTGACTGCATTACAAAATTTAAACCTGTAGTATTCTTGGGGGGAAAAAATCAGCTACGATATATTATTTTGTATGACCCACCCCCCTTTTTTAAGGTTGAAGAGTTGGTCCACTGACCAGCAAAAAAGGGCAGACACTTGTTGCATTTTTTCCTGTGTAAATAAGTGCTGCAATGCATGTAACCCAAGGACAAAGGGGTTGTGGCATAGGCAGATCCAGGGGGTGGCCCGGCCCCACCTTTTGAGAGGAAATTTATATTGAAATAGAAAATCACTGAAACATGACCAGAACGGTCCTTTCTTAGCCAGTCAATGCCCCTCCCCCTTTTCGGAAGTCCTTGATCCAACAATGTGTGGTACATGTACACAGGGTTTTGTTGTACACAATCTATAGTATAAATTAAAATTTCAGTGTCGTCATTATTTACATCTTCAGGACGGGAAAGGCTGTCCGATCGGCGCTGATCAGTGGCTGTCAGACAGAAATGAAGTTTTTAACACAATCAACGCAAATTTTCTCTTATAAATAGGTCAATATGATGTAGGTGATACAAGGTGATGATTCGATTTCAAAATGAGTAATATTTTTCATTATTGATGTCCCTGGAAGCTAAATACTGTTGTAAATTTACCCTTCAACTCCTTTGGTCGCCATTTTGAATTCTATCTGCACCACCTTTTTTTTGGGGACGCACGGAACTCGTTCTGAACGCAGTTCCATTTTGTTTTTCTGGACTTCCGGTTAATTCCAGACGTTCAGGACGTCCAGAACCTGTCAGCCGAGCGCACCCTAGACAATCGATAAATAATCACTCGGAACACCCCGTTATTTTTCTTTGTTTTAAGGACCAGGACAAAGACCTTCAGAATTAAAATCTTGTATTGTAAACAAATTCGCAGGTGAATGATAATGACAATATTTACATGTAGCATTAATCGGTCTGTTAATTAGGGGGTCCCATGATCAGGTGTGTATATTGAAAATTATTACCTTTACAGGAAATTACTGTGTAATGTCAAAGATGTCAGCAGGCGAATTTCCCCTTTTAAAATTAACTTTCATCTCAATATTTATATCTATATTAAAATTGATGCTTGGTGGTTGTTGTCTTATTCACGATGTCCAAGACAGATTTTTTATCATGGGACGACGATTAAGATTTAGATATATTGTTAGGGGAATACACAGATACTGACCCAATTGTAGATAGTGACGACGACTTTGTTCTAGAAACAGTTGTGCACCCCCCAAAAAAGGTCAAGGGAATTGACAAGAGTTTAAGTGCAGATGGAACTGCTACTGATGGTTACAAATGTCCTGACTGTGACAAGATTCTGAAATCTATCTCTGGGTTCCGTGGACACACTTCAAGACAACATGGAAAACAACTGAAAGGTAATTTAGGCGAAAATGTTTTTTTTTTCTTCATCTTTTTAACAAGGACGCATTTGTTTTAGAAAAAAATTATGCTCCAAAAATGAATTAAAAAATGTTTTCTAGTTTTTCAAGAAATATTTATAAATAATGTTAAAGAGAAGGGAAAACAACATTAAAATGTTTTTAAATCTGATAATAGAAATTTATTTGTAAAACACAATTAAAGGAAAACGTAATTATTTATAAATTTATTTATAAAATATGAAACAAGAAAGTTTTTTTTATAAATTCGATCTTTTTAAAAAGAAATAAACCATGTTCCAAGAAATAACTGAAATAAGGTCAAAGTATTATGAAAACATTTAATGAAAATAATTTTTTTTTAAACAAAGGGAAAATATATATAATTATTTGTATTAAAGTACTTACATTTTAAAATATAAAAGAACAAAAATTTAATGTGACTGTCAATATGTATGTAATATTTGCCACTGGAAATCATCCAAATCAATAAATATAAACCATTTTTTTTTACTTTTCAGCAACAGACCACAAGGCTAATAAACCAGACGTACTTGTACATGTACAGGAGAAAGAAAATACACACTCTTCAACTCCCCAGATATCCATAGATGAGATTTTTCCAAATGCATACCTGTCAACATTTAAAGCCCTTGAAGATGACCCTATGATAGCTTTATTTGGATCAACAGATTTTTTGCCCATTCTTCAGGTATCAAAGCATAAGCCAAAAGTTGAGGAATTCTTTTTCATTGCATTCTGTGCCATATTCAAAGACAATGCAAGCATCACCATTGAAGCTGACAGGGAAACCATTTTTTCAAGTTTTCACCGCATACGTTTAAGCGACACTTTACAGACTGGTGGTATCACCCTCTTTCAATCGCTTGGTTTTATGGACTCCTCAGTCATAACAAACTTTGTACAGACATTTCTGCTCGAATTGATGAATCAAGTCCTAAAGGAACATTTATCCAAAAAAATGAAGCAAACACAAGCCTTTGACAACTCTCTTACAGATAATGACCAGAAAATATTGTTTTATATTGCTGGGTTCATCATTCAGGCACTCCATAAGAGATACAATAAACTGAAAGTATCAAGTCTTAAAGAAGAAAAGTTATTGTGTGTTCAAAGTTTGCAAGAATCATCAGATACCAAAACATTTCTAAGTAAATTTAAATCATGGACAGTTAAGAAAGATCGTGGTGGTCTCAAGTTTCCAACTGATAATTTTTATCTTCTGGTCCGTCACATGGAGATTATTGTAAGACAGAGTGTAAATTTGGATAATTTAAGTGCATCTTCTCTCTGTAAAGACTCACTAAAAGAAAAGATTATGGATGCATTCATGGTGAAGCACTATGCCTCTGAGCTTTTTCCAGCCAGTGACAATACTTTGTGTTTAATGGAGGACATTGTAAATGTGTTTTTAACTGTTCGTGGAAATGCAGTGAGTAAACTTCATCGCAGAAAACTTGCTAAAAGCAACAAACAGAATGCCAAAAAGCCTTCCAAGCCTTCAAGTAGTTTACGACAAGTGCTTAAACCTAAAGTTACTAATTAGATAAACTTTTATAGTCATATCAATTGATCAACAATTTAATTTATGTTAAATATTGACAATCATATGTATACTAGCTATAAGTTGTGTAGCAGGAACTATTCTGCGTTTTTAAACAATGTTAAAGTGGTTGGTGATAGAAAAAGTATTGTTTCTTGTCTAATTAAAACATCTCTATGTTTGAAATTTGATCCTAATTGTTTATGTATCGTGGCAAATTTCTTGTGAAAATATGAATAATTCCCAATAAATCAGTATACATGTATGATTACTGTAAATTCAGATAAAAGTGTAGTTCTTTTCTGTCAAGATTATCAGGTTTCATTACACGAAAACTATACTGGAATAATAGCACTAGAATTATTTAAAACAAAAAAACTTGAATACAATGAAAACTGAAATGTCCATGTATATGAAGATGTATGGGGTTCACCAATAAGACAGCAACCAAGCAAATAAAATATACAAACATTAAGATTTATCCATACATATATATGTAGTGTTCAACCATACAGTATGATACCAAAAGGACAATTAAATTCTTAAATTGAAGTTAAAATGTACTATACAAAGCCATGGCCCATTTAGCCCTGAATTAAAGCTTGATACAAGTGTAAGCTTATGCTCTATGTTGAAGGTCGTACTGTTATCCTATAATTGCTAATACATCAACCATATTTTGTCATTAAGAATTTTCTCATTGTCATTCATACCCGTTCTTATGTGTCTTATTTTACAAAAGCACACCACCATGCTTCCCTCATCATGAGCAAAACCTATTCAGTCTCCAGGAAAGTATTTTGCAAAGCTAAAAATAGGTAAAACACAAACACAAATGTAAATAAATTGATCAATTTACTTTTTGATAACACTGATAAACATTTATATAAACATACATAGAAAATATATATACATGTATATATGAAAATTATACATCATGAACAGCACCATTTAGAAGTGAAATACAACAGAGTTAAATTATCCAAACCCTTTTACATCATTGATGTAACTATAAAAAAAATATCTTCTAACTTCTATTTCTTTCGGAGGATGTTGGGAACAAAATTGCAGGATTGCATTATATAGTAATGGGTTAAATTGAGACATGTGAACCAACGCCTTTTAGCAGAATATGTAGGTAGAGTAATCTAAATTAATGTTTAATTATGACAGTATTGCTCTGATAAGCAGATAATATGTTTAAAAAAATATTATGTACATCATTTGATTATAAATACAATATAGTGAATTATATACATTTGTATACATGTAAAGTATACATATTTTCTTGAGCAAAACACTTATTTAACAAGGTCATCTTCAGTTTTCCCTTCATGACAAAAAATGAATTTTTAGCCACCCCATAAAGACCTGCCTTAAGTTATTGAACAAATTGTTCCAATTTTAAAGATTTTTTCCTGAATTGTATGCTTATCTCATACATGCATTGAACATATGTTGGTGGGCACTAAAAAAAATCTTTCCTACCAGATCTTAAAAGCATGTGAAGGCGCGTGCCATCAACCATAATTTTTTTCATGGTGGCATAAAAAAAGGGGGGGGGGGTGTATTTGGATTTAATATAAGTCCCTCATTCACGTAACAGTATTGAAGGTTGACTGACTATTGGAGTATTACATTGATAAAAAATATTTGTCCAAATTTTAAACAATTTTAAAACATATTACACACAATCAATTTTACCAAAAGACAGTTAGAACATAATTGCACGGCGACGTGGCAATTTAGTATTGTCAATAACTCTGTTTATGTTGCCTCTTTGAGTATTTCCACGCTTTGGTGCTAATGCTTGGGCTCCTATTGTTCTTATTTTTCTAACTTCATACACTGTTGGGTTGTTGTTGGCTCCAGTTTTGTGTCGTAAATGTCCAAAGTGTTGCTCCAGAGGGTCCTGATTGAAATTGTGTGTGAGAACAAATGGAGCACCTTCATTCAGGAGAAATTCTGTGCATTCTGTAATGGAGTTCACACTTATTTGCAACCCTTGCAATGTCTGGTAACTTAGCTGCATCCCAGCTTGCTGTGATTTAGTGAAATTACCTTGACGATTTACCACAGAATCTTTCCATGTGCTCAAATAGTTCATGAAATCTGTCTTCAGCCAGTTTAAGCGCACATCGTGTAGGTTGCGGTAAGGATCCAGATTTGGGTTCCTTTTATTGCGACCCTCAAATAGACTACGGACGTTCATACAATCAAAAAATTTGTTCATGTTACGGATAAAATTTACTGTCTCTGACACTTGCTCATCATACAGTTCCTCAAGAGCATTTGCAACTGTGTCGCTTAAAATTTGAGCTGCTAAGTTAACCTTCATGTAGCTAAAAGCTGTCATGTCAATATGGCCTCGAGTCAATTTTGGACATGGATTGTACAAATCCAGTTCACAATGTTCCTCGAACAGTCTAACTAAATGTAACCAGGAAATGTCTTTTCCATCTTTCCACAAACGTCTTGTATTTTTGTGAGACTGCGAATTACTGAAGCAATTCCTGGTGGTTTTCAGTAGATGGGGAACATCAGACACAAAGTATAAATTTCTACTGGTATCGTGCGGATTAACAGTGTAGTACACCAGTTCATTATTTAATCTATGCAAGTTAAAAAATCTTCTGTTTGGTGAAGCACCGTCACATGTGAGGAAAAGTACTTTCAACTTAACAAAACTTTCCAATATCTGTACTGCTTTCCATATAATCGGATATAGGAAGTCTGCTGTAATGCTGGTCGTTGCAAAAGCAGCAAAGGGAAACTTAAGAGAAGTTGTCACACCTCTAACCATTAAAACCAACATAAACTTAGCAAGTTTTGATGATGTATTGTTTGTTACCTTTTCAATTTCAAGAATTTGGTTGCCCACAGAATCAAGGTCTACATAGCCAACAAGTTCTCCTGTATTCTTGTCATATACATGGTCTTCTTTAACTTTTACTTCATCAAACAATAAACCAACATACGACTTCCACTGTTCATCAAACAGTCCAATCTTGGCCGCCTCCTCCTTCAGCATCTTTACAACATCTGTCTGGAAACCAGTAGCACTTTTAATATAATGAGAGTAATCAAATAATGTTCTGGTGCTAGGCAAATTTATAAACCCTGCCTCTCTCACTGCATCATACGCCTTACTAGACTTTTGTCGGATAAAAAGACACCAGCGAATAATCATTGGATGCCATCGCATTCCATTACCAGACCCGTTAAACTTCATCTGTTGCTCCCAGAATAGTCTTTGAAAGGAATTCTCATCCGGATATGCCTTGTATACTTCTTCCTGACCAGTAGCCATCAAATCTTTAACTTCATTGTTTTGAATTTCACCAAGTGTGACACCTTTCTGAAGAATGTCTCTTTCAACTGTTCGTTTCATCTTTGAAATTTCACCGTCTAGTGTCTGAATATGTTTCTTTTGTTGTTGCAGTTTATTGGTTAACATTTCCCTTGACATGTCTTTGTGTTTATAAGTTGAATGCATAAGATCTGTACCTTGCTTTTGTCTGTTTTCTGCCTGTTGGTTGAGACGTTGTTTTCTTAACTTCAAAGACTTCCTATACTGTGAGCATGTCTTACAACGGTTATGTTGCACAAGCAAACAACAAGATGATGATCGTATTGTTGAATGGTATGTGAATGCTCCAATAGATGCACAAAAGTCACCCTCTCTGTATGCAACAATGCCAGGTGAACTTTGATGACTGATACCTGCACCGACTACTGTCACATCTTGAAATTCTTCATCCGGATTTCCTATACAAACATTGTATTTTGAAAGTTTATTCAGAAGCAATACTACAGCTTTAGCAGAGGTGAAACTTGATGGCATTCCTTCCCATATCTCGTGGTCAGCTGACACGGTGATCTGATGTATACTTATATTTACTTTAAAGTTTCTACAAATGTTAATAGCAGATTTAATGACAGTTTTTCCAGAGTTGTTGTAAAATGATAGGATCTGAATATCACTACTTGTAGAGTTCAACATATACGGTGCAGGTAAACTACATCTCAATGCTTCATAAAGTATCTCATATGTACCTGGTGATGTTTCTATTTCACATTATCCTTGCACTGTTGTCATTTGTAGATGGTAATCACTATGTCTATGCACATCACTTAAAATTATTCCACTTACATTAGAACACATGTCTACCTCATTGCTGCATAATGTCTGACCATTGTTTTCTGTGTCAATAGTGTTCAAAACTTCAGCCATTATCGAATGTTCATAATGTGCACTTGCAGCTGTAGCTTTTTCACCATCTGAATAGTCATCAGATTCAGGGTGGGCACAATAGCTGTGGTCCAAATAAGGGTACTCTGTATCTGAATTAACATTTGATTTATGTCGTTTATCTTTATAGCCTTTCCTTCTCTGGGCGATGGGTCTTTTTTTTGGCATTCTGAAATTATATGAAAAAATTATTAAAGACTTAGTTCACAGACTTCAATCAACATCATCGCATGACATGTTTTTTTCTTCAAATGACCATAACTTGTATATATATCAGATATTCTGTAGATATGATACAATACATGTACATTGAATGTAAAACATTGTCTTATTCAAAATGTTCCAATCCTGGGAAATCCCATTTTGTGAAAGGACATGGTACTATAACAAGCATTCATTACAGCATGGCAAAACATAGTCATACATGTTAACTCTATTATATAACATAAATATCAAATCAGTATCTTTAAGTATGACGAAAAAAGAGTGGAAAACTGATTATTAGAGTGCATTTTCTACTCAAGGGACCCTAACTCTGGACAAAAACAACAAAGAAAACAAAATTCAAATTTGAACTGTAACTTGTCAGGCTAGAAACTATATACCAAATAACAAATCAATATCTTAAAGCATGAATAAAAAAAGCGTGGAAAACTGACTTGCAAGATGGACAGACAGAGTGCAACCTTAAGTCCCCTTAGAATTGGGCAGTGAGTAACAAAAAAAATGGAAAGAGTGCATGGATAAAATTTGAACAATTCTCTTAGTTTCATGAAAAATCCTAGTCCTCATAATTAGTCCAGGACCAAAGTACATGTCCTTTAAAAAGTTTTTAATTCTTTCCTAAGAAAAACTTTAAGAATCATCAATTCCGTCATGTAAATGCCAAACCCTTATTTCTATGACGGTTCCTAGCATAAGATAGTAATGGCCTGTCAGTTGAGCCTGTTAAGTCACAAACTACATTGTAAAACCTCAGACAGTGGAAGTATAAAAAAACTATTTAAAAAAATTAGAGATTTTTTTTTAAAACTGCTAGAAAGTCAAGCAAATGTATTATAGTTGATGTTATCAGTCAAATTTAAATCTTACTGCAGTAAACATGGTAAGAAGGAAGTAGAGGAATTCCATTCATAATTTTACCTTTACTTGTCCAGGTCATATATATGTAATTGTTTAAAATGGAGTTTTATGGGTTTACTTCAATGTAAAAATTAAATAATGGCCAAAATATTAGAATGTAGGACAGAAAGTCATGGACAAAAAGTCACAATTCAGTTTTTAGATTATTTTTCTTTGAACAAGAAAAAAATAATTTTGAAAAGATAATTAAAGTTTTTTCTTGAAGTTAATAATTATGTGTAAGGAACTTTGAAATTAAAATTTATTCAACAAATATCAATAATGATCGAATAATTGTTATGAAAACAAAATGTCAAAGTGGCTTGGTACTTCATTTTAATGGTTTAATGGTGCATGTATGTCTCTGCAATTGCAAAAAGATATTTCCTTCTTCAAACAAGAAAATTTATAATATTTAATATAATGCATAACAATTTGACAAGATATGTTGGGCTACTTTGCACTGTGATAAAAATTTTCAAGTTCTAACACCAGGGATTCACACTACCTTGTTTATGGTGTTAATTATTAAACTAGAAAGACTTCATCAATTTGTTAACAACAGGTGACATTTCTGCATGTCAAAGTGGTTTAATTACATGAGTTAGATAACTTATTAAGAGGAAGGATCATAAAGCTACTGATTACCAAAATGTTTGATCTTTACTTCATGTACCTTACAGGATGTTTACTTATTAATAGGTGTCAAATTATAAACAGTTTTATTACCATAATCAAGATTTTTGAATTACCAGCATTAAGACCCGAATGGAGCTTAACAACAAGAACATTATTAAGAACTGATTAGCATGTGTTTAGTAATTTAATTATCATTGCTTTAATTTTCAAATAAAAGAACATTATGACTCTGATTATGTCAATATTTTAAAATTTAAAACAGTATGTGAAATGTTCTTAAAGTTACATTTGATGAATAAATAGACATGGTGTAATCTTGATCAGACAACAACTAAGAACACAAAAATATCTTTCTTTAAATATGCTTCTTTCAGATGAGCATGTAAAAATGTATGCTTATACTGTGATAAACTCAAAGATTATATACCATGAATAAAAAAGACTGTCAGTCAGCACGGTTAGCCACTAGTTCGATGCCCCAGACTAGTAAAATTTCATTAGGACTAGTAAGTTTTTGCGAAACTTTGTTTGGCCCAATAAGAAAAATGTCAGAGTATTGATCTTCGGACTAGTAGTTGAAAAAGTATTTGGTGCAGACTGGACTGTTAATAAATATATAGCTCTCGGCGAGAGCAGTCCTAAGAACTAAGCCTCCAAGAGCAAAGAGATATTAAAACAATTTTTTAAAATATTTTACAGCTTCATATGTGTGGATATAAATCCTCACTCAAAATGTGTGAAGAGCATTTTTTGTTGCTAAATACATGATGGATTTTTACATGTCTCTTTTAGGTCAATATTCACATGTACATTATCATGATTATAACAATCATTTAAGGTCAACTTAATTTTGTTTTAAAAATGTACCTTATGGTTGACAAACAAAATGCAAAAGTTGTTTTTAAATCAGCAATGAGAATGATTAACATGAGTATTAAATTAAAATATGTGAAAATTGATTTTCATTTATAACAATGTCATGAATGTACTACCGCACATACATATATAAAATTACAATGTCATGAATGTACTACCAAACAGACATTATGTATGTATGTGCCTGCCCAAAGTACGGAACCAGTAATTCTGTGATTGTCGTTTGTTGATGGGTTACACATTTTTTTAGGTCATTTTTTAGTACATAAATTAGGCCATTAGTTTTCTTGTTTGAATTGTTTTACATTTGTCATTTTGGGGACCTTCAAGATATAGCTGACTATGCTGTATGGGCTTTTGCCCATTGTTGAAGACCGCTCAGTGACCTATAGCAGTTAATTTCTGTGTCGTTCGGTCTCTTGTGGAGAGTTGTTTCATTGGCACTCCTACCACATCTTCCTCTATTATAAAAATGTATTTATACATAGAACTGCCAAACTTTCAGAATAGTAGCAGTTACAAAAAATCTTAATGTTATAAGGTCTATAACAATATAGTCAATCTGATAAAAAGAAAATATCACAGACCTAACTTTGGCAAGCAGTTTTGTATTTAATAAGTTACATTTTAAATCATCTACATGTGACCTGCTTTAAAAAGTAAGGTATGTGCATTTGTATAAATATAATAAAATGCTCGCTTTTAGTGTCCAGCGTTAAATTCTGCATGCATGCATGTTCAGGACAAAATCAAATTAAAAAGATACAATAAACAGGATCTGTAATAGAGCTCAAGAAGGATTGGAAATTTTGACAGACAATGTAAATTCATATTATATGAGGGTAAAGATAGAAACGGAATTGCAACACGTGCATGTTTATATTTTCTCTGTAACTTTATATATGATATGCAGTTTTGTGAGAACAGATATCTTTGAAGGGTTTCTACTTATGGAGCTACATCATGTTTAATAACATTTGTCTTAAATGTACATGTACATACTTTAATATATATATATCATATGTCTTATTTGCTTTTTAATATTAAAATCCTGAATCAATATGGATCGTTCATGAGAAGATGCTGTTGGGTCTTCGATGCTAGTATTTAAAGTCATGTATGTAATAAAAAGATGTTGTATGTTTGGGAATCAGACAACTCTCAACCAGAGACCAAATGACTTAGCGATTGACAGCAAGTTGCCACATTGCTTTCAACACCGATCAAAACCCATGCTGCTTACCAAGGATGTATATAGAATTTTAGTTACAAACGATATGTCTGCAAGCTTGATAAGACAAAAAATGACCAATCTATAATTAATGCATCATTAAACATATTTATCTGCAAATCAATTAAAACAAAAATACAAATATGTTATAAAGCATGCATACCTGATATGAATCTGGGATCTTTAAGCAATAGCAGATGTGGAAAAATAAAGATGAATAAAAAGGGGGAGGGAGTAAAGAACCATGATTTATATATTTTGAATAGACATATCTGTCTTTGTCACAATGTAAGATATCAAGAATCCTATATAAACAATGTTTTAAGGTGATATTTTATTCAGAATGAGAATTCAGTAGGACGACATTGTGCTAAATAGTGACCCCGAGGAGCCATTTTGAAACCATTCAAGTCGTTTTTTTATCAAACGATAATTTTATTCAGGATTATCCCAGTCCAAATATAATATGAGAAACCGTTTTATAAACCTTATATGTCATTGTTTAAACACGCACAACCTCGAAATATTGCTTAGTTTTATTTATTTTTGTTCCAAAAGTCGGGAGGCTTATCGAGTTCTGAACCTAAAATTTGGGGTTCTTGAATTGGGATATAAATTCGCCTATAATTTGATTAAATATTACTAAAGAAGGCTAAAAATAACAAATAAACTATGCCTCTATATAAAATTAAGTTATTCTTACCTGAATTGTGTTGATATAGGTTGTATTTAATTATAATATGGTTGTTTTCTGTACGTTATAGCTGTTTGTAAATAATCAATATGGCGGATAGTTTGGCGGATTTTCTACTCTCGAGAAATCTCGTGCACACACGTGAAGTTGACCGCTGGGTAATAGCCGTAACGATAAGTTGCCAATCTCTGTATTTATATGTCTCTGCTATTGTATAGAATAGAATAGAATATCTGTTATTTACATTTTATCATTCAAATGTGACTTTGAAGAAATCGTAACATGAACATGTAACAATATCATTTTCAAATGTACAAAATGGTGGATTAAACCTGGTTCTATAGCGCTAACTCTCTCACTTTAATTACAGTCTCATCAAATTCCGTTATATTTACATTGTTACGTTAAATAAACACAATAAATAAAATAGTCAAAATATGGGTACATCAGACATCATCGTATAACATTTTAAAAGGAACAATTTAACAGAGCACAAGAGCATCTACTATCTACGAACACATTGATTGATTTGAGTGTCTGACATCAGAAAATTTTATACATCACATAAATTTGTCGTTGCAATGTGCATACAAACAATTTTAAAATTTACATAAGCAATGTTAGCATACAGGGTTAACAAATCAAAAGTATGTAAGAACAAATTTCAGAAAAAGACCCGAGATTTAAACTAGTCCTAAAGTTATATATAGAAATTTTAAGACTCCAAAAATAGTTAATTCTACTACGCGATTGAATGATTTTGACGTTTATGGTTCAACGTGTATAGTAATTCATAATAGAAATATATCATATACTGACGGGATCTTTTAAAGTACAGAGTAACGTGATAAGAACAAAAGAAATACAAAAAGTCGCATATACAAAACAAACCACCAAAAAATGAAAGCAGACTTGGGGTAATTGTAATTGTAATCATTAATCAGCTGTAATTGATTACAATTTTTCAAGTAATCAGTGTAATCATTAATCAGCCAAAAATCTGATTACATGTAATTTAATTTAATAAATTACTTTTCAAAATACCCTGCAATCATGATTACTTTTTGATTACATTTTGATTACATTCTGATTACAATGAAACAAATCTAAAATTGTGTTTTGGTCATGTTACGGCCAGAAATCGCCTTTAAATTGTAGCCAACAAAAGACACAAATCAATAATAAAATTTAACAATATTTATTATACAAAAGTTTACAAGAAGTATTACACAAATATTACTGTCAACTTAACTGTCAAAATATGAGTCCAATCTTTTATCTTTGTCTGTATCCGGATATCTTTCGGAATCCAATCTGAATATTACGTTCACTACTACTGTCACAATCCAGTATGATGTTGTTTGTAGAATTAAAGTGTCAATCCAAATGCGGTGAATACTAATGTCTATCGATGTCTAAGTCCAAGTCCAAGAGTGAGTGTTTAACTTAAGTGTCTGTATATATATAATTGTCAAGGAAAATTCTAGAACAATCTATACTGGAACATCCTAGAAAGTTACAATGGAAGTTTCTAGTAAAATGTAGAAGTTTATATAACGCATCGTTTATTAGGATCATTCTGGAAAGTTCCAATCATTCTGTAATTGTTCCAGTGATTTCTAAACTGCACAGTTCTAAGATTATTCTGTAAACAACTATCAGGCCATACAACACAAATTAGGCCAACATAAATAAATACAATAATTACAATATCATAACACCTCCCCTCTTAAAAGAAGTTTTAGTGTAACAAAAACTTATCATGAATAATATGAACAAAAATACATAGTATATACAAAGTGTTTTAATAAGCTCTAGATAAAGCATCTGCTATTACATTATCTTTACCCTTAATATGTTTTACAATTACATCATATTCCTGTAACAATAAACTCCACCTAGTCAACCTCTGATTCTTGTTTCTCATTTTATGTATGAAGGTGAGAGGATTATGATCAGTACAAACAAGAATAGGATATACAGTGGGATTCAAATAAACATCAAAATGTTGAAGTGCTGACAACATTGCAAAACACTCTTTTTCAATAGTTGAATAATTTTTCTGATGTTTATCTAATTTCTTAGAAAAATATGATATAGGTTTCTCAACATTATCATCTGTCTCTTGATATAAAACAGCTCCAATTCCTACATCGCTTGCATCAACGGCAAGTTTAAATTGTTTTTCAAAGTCTGGAGTAATCAGAACTGGACTATTTATTAAAAGTGATTTGCTATTTTCAAAAGCGTTTTGACAATTTTCACTCCAGATAAATTTAGAATCTTTTCGTAAAAGATGAGTCAGTGGTTGAACCACAGTAGCAAAATTTGAACAAAATTTTCTGTAAAATCCAATCATGCCTAAATATCTCATAAGTTGTTTTCTATTTGTAGGAGGAGGAAATTTGGAAATGGCTTCTACTTTAGCCATAATAGGTTTTACTTGACCTTGGCCAACTGTATGCCCTAAATAATCAACAGTGGCCTGACAAAATTCACTTTTACCAAGATTAACAGTCAAATTTGATTGTGACAGTCTATCAAAAGTATCATACAAATGTGTTAAATGCTGTTCCCAGCTATCACTACATACAATCAGATCATCAATATAAGCATAACAACAGTTTAAATCTTTTATAACATTATTGATCATTCTTTGAAATGTAGCTGGTGCACTTTTCATGCCAAATGGCATTACAGTATATTGAAATAAGCCATCTGGTGTAACAAAAGCTGATATTTCACAAGCTCTCTGTGTCAATGGAACTTGCCAATAACCTTTCAACAAATCAAATTTGCTCACAAATTTTGCTTGACCAATGTTGTCAATACAATCGTCTATCCTTGGAATCGGATAGGAATCAGATTTTGAGACTGAATTTACTTTTCTGAAATCAGTCACGAAACGAAAGGTTTTATCTGGTTTTGGCACAAGGAGACAAGGAGAGCTCCATTCACTGTTACTCGGCTCAATAATATCATTGTCAAGCATATATTTAATTTCTTTTCTCATAGCTTCAAGTTTGAGTGGATTAAGCCGATAAGGATGTTGCTTAATTGGAGAAGCATCTCCTACATCAACATCATGACAAACAGCAGTGGTTTTGTTTGGCACATCTGGAAAATATTTTTAAAAGAAAATACCAAAGTTTTTATTTCTTCTCTACGATCAAAAGATAGATGTGCAAGTTTTGAGTCTAAATTTGACAAAATTTCTGAATTTTTCAATCTAACTGTCTCTTCCAAAGTTTTAGAACTAAAAGGTGGTTCAATTACATCTGGTTTGTCATGATTGTTCTCAAATTTAACCATGCCTAAAGTGGCAACTGGTTTACTATCACATTCATTAGTACGCTCAAAATATGGTTTTAACATATTAATATGACACACTCTGTTTTGTTTACGCCGACCTGGAGTTTTTACAATATAATTCAAATCATTGATTTTACTCTCTATTGTATAAGGACCACAATATTTAGCCTGTAAAGGATGTCCAGGGACTGGCAAAAATACAAGTACCTTATCACCAGGCTCACAAACTCTATCCCTGGCATCTTTATCATACCAAATTTTCATCTTGTTCTGTACATTTTTTAAGTTTTTCTGAGCAATTTGACATGCAGTATACAATTTTTCTTTAAATCTAGATACATAGTCTAAAAGATTCAAGTCAGTATGTTCAGTAAGCCACTTTTCCTTAATCAATTTTAACGGTCCCCTTACAGTATGGCCAAATACCAACTCAAAGGGACTAAATCCAAGGGATTCTTGAACAGCCTCTCGAACTGCAAAAAGTAGAAAGTGAACTCCATCATCCCAGTCTCTGTCAAATTGAAGACAAAAAGTTCTAATCATGTTCTTCAATGTTTGATGAAAACGTTCTAAGGCACCTTGAGATTCTGGATGGTACGCACTTGATCTATACTGAGCAATCCCTAACTGGTACACGACTTGCTGAAATAGACCTGACATGAAATTTGATCCCTGGTCGGACTGTATAGACTTAGGAAGTCCTACTAACGTAAAAAATTTGATAAGAGCTTTGACAATAGTAGGTGTCTTGATATTTCTTAGCGGAATAGCCTCAGGAAAGCGTGTGGATGTACACATGATTGTCAATAAATACGCATTTCCAGTTTTGGTCTTTGGTAAAGGTCCAACGCAGTCAATTAGAACTCTGCTGAAAGGTTCGTCAAAGGCTGGAATAGGCAGAAGTGGTGCTGGTGGTATTTTCTGGTTAGGCTTACCAACAACCTGGCATATATGGCATGATTTGCAGTATTCTGCGACATCATTTCGAAGTCTGGGCCAGTAGAAATGCTGCAAGATCTTAAGGCAAGTCTTCCTTATACCTAAGTGTCCAGCCAAGGGGGTATCATGGGCAAGACCAATAATTTCTTGCCTATAAACTTTAGGCACCACCACTTGGTATACCACTCTCCATTCCTCCTCTGGGGTAGCATCAGGAGGCCTCCACTTCCTCATTAAAATGCCGTCCTGATGGTAATAGCATTCGGCCACTTTGTCTGCTTCCTCCTGTGGTTGAGCCCGCTGGTTGAGCTGAAGAACCTCAGGGTCTTTATGTTGTTCTTCGAATAAATTCTTTCGGTCTAATGAATGGCTGTTTACGTTTGGCCATGGCATAATAACATTCTTGTTAACACTAGGTGGTCTTATTATGGCCTTTTCTGAGCTACCAGGACCTTCAATGTCAGCTAGGAAAGTGTCAGAAAGGTCCATGTAATCAAACTGGTCTTCTTGCAAATTCTCATCTTGTTGTTTTCTAGTCATCGCCCTAGTAACAACACAAGCTGGATACAATTCAGCATCATCTTCAGGTGATTTAACATCCACCACTGGCTCACTGGTAACAATTGGTTCAGCAACCACTTTGTTCCTAGCTAGATCATTTCCTAGCAATAATGTAACACCCTCTACAGGGAGATAAGGACGAACACCTACAATAACTGGTCCAGTTATCAAATCTGACTTCAGATAAATACGATGAAGAGGAACATCTATACAACCCAACTCTACCCCTTGTAACAAAACGGAGGCACCAACAGAAGTCTTCTCGGACAAAGGCAACACACCTTCTAACAATAAAGACTGAGAAGCTCCAGTGTCCCGTAAAATCTTAATAGGCTGAAGAGTGGTATCATCAACAATAGAAATAAACCCATCAGACATAAAGGGTTTATATTCCTCCATGTAATCACAAAAACTGGACTTAAAAGCCTGACTCGCAGGACATTCCAACGTACTGGTAATATAAGGTGTCGTACAAGCACTGGACTTCGGCTTATTATCTTGTTCATTCTTCTTCTGGAGTCTAAAACAATCAGCCATCAGGTGACCATTTTTCTTACAATAAGCACAAATCAGTGACTTCTTCTCAAAAGTATCAAATTTTGGACTAGACATATTATAACTGGACTGACTCTTATTCTGTGCAACAGGCTTACTATCAGTACGCTCAGTGCTTTGATTTTTGTAATTTCCACTTGAAGTATTAACATTTTGACCCTTGAAACTTCTTTTATGTGAAAGGGTATAATTATCTGAAATTACAGCTGCATCATGTATTGTCCCAACAGTTTTGTCGTCTAAATGTGTTTTTAAGTCTAAATGAACACATTGTTTGAACTCTTCTAATAACATCAATTGTCTTAGGTTATCAAAATTGTTATCTGTTTTCTTTGAAGTAAGCCATTTATCAAATAGATCTTCTTTTTCCCGAGCAAATTCCACATAGGTTTGCGAATCAAACTTTTTATAAGATCTAAATTTCTGTCTATATGCTTCTGGTACTAGCTCATAAGCTTTCAAAACTTCCTGTTTTACCGTGTCATAATCAGAACTTTTTTCTGATGGAAGTGCAGAGTATATTTCAGCGGCTTTACCCTCAAAAACACTTTGTAGCATCGTAGTCCAATACGGCATTGGCCATTTCAAATTATTAGCAATTTTCTCAAACTGTGGAAAATATTTATCGACTGTTTTTTCACAAAATTTGGGAACCAAACGTATATTTTTTGCTGCATCAAAATAATCTGATTTCGACTGGACTTTAGTGTTATTTTATTCTTTGCCAATTTCAATTTTTATTTTTTCCATCTCTAACCTTTCCCTCATTTCAAGTTCTGCCTGTTTTAATTTCAGTTCATCTTGTTTTATTTTAAGTTCATCTTGTTTTTTCTCCATCTCCAACCTTTCCTTCGTTTCCAATTCTTTTAATTTAAATTCATCTTCTTTTTCTTTCTTTTCCATTTCTAACCTTTCCTTCATTTCCAGTTCTGCTTGTTTTAATTTAAATTCATGTTCTAATTTAAGCTGTTTTAATTTAAAGGCATCAACATTTTCGACCTTAAGTTCAAGAGCCTCTTCACCTAAAATTTCTGCGTCAACTAATTTGTCTACAACCAAATTTTTTATAATTTGTTTTCTCATAGATACTTTAAAAACTAAATTGAGATGTTTAGCAAGCAACACTAATTCCTCTTTCTTTAAATTATCAAAACTTTCCAGGTCTGGCGTTTTCAAAAATTTACCGGCATCAAATGCCATTTTGTAGAATTTTGTTGGCTAGTTCTTATAAAAATACTGAATAAATTTTGAAAAATATATTTTCAGTCTCCCGGACGAGCCCCCAATTTCTGTTACGGCCAGAAATCGCCTTTAAATTGTAGCCAACAAAAGACACAAATCAATAATAAAATTTAACAATATTTATTATACAAAAGTTTACAAGAAGTATTACACAAATATTACTGTCAACTTAACTGTCAAAATATGAGTCCAATCTTTTATCTTTGTCTGTATCCGGATATCTTTCGGAATCCAATCTGAATATTACGTTCACTACTACTGTCACAATCCAGTATGATGTTGTTTGTAGAATTAAAGTGTCAATCCAAATGCGGTGAATACTAATGTCTATCGATGTCTAAGTCCAAGTCCAAGAGTGAGTGTTTAACTTTAGTGTCTGTATATATATAATTGTCAAGGAAAATTCTAGAACAATCTATACTGGAACATCCTAGAAAGTTACAATGGAAGTTTCTAGTAAAATGTAGAAGTTTATATAACGCATCGTTTATTAGGATCATTCTGGAAAGTTCCAATCATTCTGTAATTGTTCCAGTGATTTCTAAACTGCACAGTTCTAAGATTATTCTGTAAACAACTATCAGGCCATACAACACAAATTAGGCCAACATAAATAAATACAATAATTACAATATCATAACAGTCATTAAATGAACCTTTTTGTTATTCATATTTGATCAATTTTAAACATACTAAAATTATTTGGTTACTTTAAGCATGTCTACTTCAGTAAAAAATAAACTGTTACAGTATTGAAAAGTCATCATTAGGCTTAGCAGAGACATATAATACAATTATATATCTTTTATCTTGGTAAAAGATATTTTACATACATGTATATTCATCGTTTTATAATGATCTTCATATTAATATTTGATAATAACTGTTATATATTCAAGTAATACTTTTCTTTAACCCTGAATTATAATCTATTGTTAATTTTTGTGATTTTTATCAACTTTGAATTGACAGGTAGGAGACTAATTAAGGTTTGTTTTTATTGCAATTACAAATTGAGTATAGCTGTAGGGAAATATATATGATAAAAGATAAATCAGACATGAACATTTATCTAATTAGCACAAACTAAATTATAAGGACAAATATGTTGTTTAAATTTTTTTGTATTGGACTGGACATGTAAAATGCAATGATTTTTTGTACTTACATATTGTTTACAATTTGATTAAACACTTCTATTCAAATTTAACATAGTTTTAACTGGTAACTTATTTCATCCATACTTAAACTTGCATAAACTGCAACTTGGAATACATATAAATTATGAAAGAGGCAGAAGACAAACAAAAAACTTTTGATAATGATTTATCTTTATTAAATTTAATTCAAAATAATTCGGAGATCATTGGTGATAAAATGTAATGTATATATATGTAGTGAAATTTGGTGTTTATGTAAATAAATTGAAGTTTAATTTGAAGTTATCATTTTATAATTGAACCAATTAAAATACTTTCTCAAAAATGCTATAGTGTTATTGAACGTTTATTCATTCACATCATTCAAAATCTTTTGTTTTTAAATTCATTGTAATCAGATGTAATCATGATTACTTTGCCAATGAAATCATTAATTTAATCAGATACTTTCAGAAATGATGTAATCATTAATTTAATTTAATCGTACAAATGACAAAGTAATTGTAATTTAATCAATTACATTGAAAGTAATCGGACCCATCTCTGAATGAAAGCCAATACAAACACATTGACGAGATGTATAAGTACCGAGTCACGTCAAACGGATATCACAGAAAACCATTCAACAGAAAAAGTAATATTAATAATAGAACAAAGACAAATGAAAGAACAATAAAACATGTTGTCAAAATGATAAACAACATCAGTATGCAGAATCTATACATCTTCCGATGAACTTTTTTTAAGAAAAAGGACGAGACGTTCTTTTACATATCCCTGGTTCATCAACTCTCTCTACTCAGACACAAGTGTTAAATGGAACTTTTAATACAATTAAGTACTACTCAACGTCTCCCTATAATTTCTTAAAAAGGTTCAATTGTTGGAGTGGAATAACTACTTTTATTTAAGTGCGATATTTATTTTCTCGTTAAGATGTAAATAATGAGTGATGCGTCATTTTGCACTTATTCTATCAGCAGAAGGTACTCGCAAACTTATGATATCAATCTGGCTCCTCGAGACACAAAACAGATCAACATAATGTATAGAGACAAGAAAGATTCAAAATTAAAATATTGCAGACGAATTGCTTGAAGTTATTGTCATGAAAGACACTCATCCATTTATACAAGTCGGTCATCCAAAAAACCAAGTGCCATCCATCATCAGCGAACAACTTCTAGACCTGAAGCATTTCATTAAATCTAAAATGGGAAGACTGGGAATTGACCGCAACTTTAATTTAGGACCTTTCTTTGTTACAACGTTAGTCTATAAGAACTATCGTCTTATAAAGAAGGAAACAAAAGATCGTCCATTATTTTTGGGCCCGATATTTTTACATCAAGACGCATCATACAGGTCATACCGACGATTTTTTTAATTATATGTCTGCAGCTTTAGATACGCTAGTTGACGTAGATGTCGATCTTCGGATATCTCCTTTTAATAATGGAATTTAGCAGTGATGACGAGAAAGCATTGACCAAAGCAATTGAAGCATCATTCCCATCATCAGAATGAGATCTATGCACGAAACATCTTAAAGACAACCTTAAAAATTACATGTCCGACGTAGCTGCCGTGAAAACCAGACGACCGAATTATAATATCCGAAATGATTTTTTGGTGAAAAGGGAGCCAAGGTTCCGTGTTGAAGGCCGTACATTGACCTATAATGGTTTACCTTTTTTTAAATTGTTATTTGGATGCAGAGTTGTTTCATTGGCACTCACACCGCATCTTCCTCTATCTATCTGTCAACGCCGAGGACAGTTATGAATTTTATAAAAGGATATCATCTAAAATCACCACCGTTTCTTCAAGTGAAAAGTTTAACAAATACTTTTCTAAATTCTACAAGGACAGAATCGACGAGTTTGTAACAAAATCAAGACGGGAAGAAAATTTCAAAGGTAAACTGTGGACCAACAACATTTCGGCATCAATGAACAATGTGTTGAAAAGTGCTGTCAACTGGAAACCGAAAAGAACACCTGATCTTATAGATTTACAACGTGGTTGATTTACAATTCAAAGACGCCAAGAGATCCTTATACAGCAGTGGGAATTACAGACTTACTCCTAATTATTGTATTTTTTTAATTCCGGAATTAACTTGGCGACAGAAGTCCGATGGTCAACAGCTGTGCGCATTCAACAATTTCCTGAGAGACAGTAAGAAAAGGTGTCTGCCCTAAAAGATTGTGCCAACAGATGGGAAATTAACACTTGCGTGAAAGGCACAGCATACAGCTACAAAACCAGAACAAAGGAAGAGAGCACGGAACGAAAGTACTACCAAAAAGAAAGGTCAGGAGACATCAGTATCGTCCGAACCAATTCCTCTTAACTCTACTGAATTGACAGATCTCACAACTCCAGCTGTTTAAACTAATCTTTCATCACCAGTTCACCAAGATACAGAGGACTATCAGCATCTCCTGTAGCACGTCCAATGTCTCCGTTGTCTCCTTCACCAACTCCAGTCTGTCCACGAACAATACAAAGGTACAAGGATTATAATTTAGTACGCCAGACGCGCGTTTCGTCTACATAAGACTCATCAGTGACGCTCATGTCCTAAATAGTCGACCCTTAACGATTTTCAACCATCCGATACAGCATGTATACATCCTTTAAGCTACAACTCAATTAAATCGAGCTGTAGACCAAAAATGAAATATTTCCCCTCTAAAGAAGCGAAGAAAGATTATGACGGATAATAGTGACAATAAATATATCTTGGAATAAAATACTTGAAGAGTAAGAGCTAACCAGTTAAAAATTCTAAAACGTAGTTTGTTTACCTCCAGATATATTCATTTTAGGTTTTTACACTCCAGTCCCTGAGAAGACAAACCAAACAGATCCGGGCGTTAAAGGTAAAAACAATAGGTACCTTACAATACGTAAAAATAAACTAAAATATAAAATAGTTGAAAAAGTGTCTGCATTAAAAAAAAATGGACCAATTTGAAGAAGATCTTCATCATTTTCATCTATAATTGTAACATATTGTAACGGATTTCGGCCTCGTTGTTCAACAGTTTGAGTCCCCTCCCCCTTTTCACTTTTTATCAGATTAAATCTCTGTTTAACCGTATTGGATACTTATAAATTTTTAAATATGTTTCTTTTTATTAGAATAAGTTATCTTGGATATTTATTATGAACAGTAACTTGAGCAAAGATAAAAATAACGTCAAGTCCTCCCTGAAACTGAGTCGCCTTTCTATTTATTTTTGTACAGTGTAAATACAGAATTTCCTTATACTGGACCTACCTTTATATATTTGTTGATGATTGTATTATGTTGTTTTAATCTCTACATATATTTATATTGAGTGAATTAGTTAACCTGGTCAAGTTTCTAGAGACTCAGAGTCTCTCTTTTTCCTTGTAATGTCCGCCATGTTTACTTGAGTCGCTTTACCGTAAACCGTCAAAGTGCACTGTCGTGAACGGCAATATTACGTTGAAATAGAGTTTTTCGAGTCGCTTTTGACGTCAATATGAAGTCTTTTAAGTCTTTTTGTTGTATATATATTGCACTACCAGTGAGCGCGTTAGTCGTGATCGGACTACCGTGGCAAAAGGTTGCTTACAATCACAAGCCTAATAATAAATCCTTTTTTACTGTAACTTACAATTTGAGTCTTGCACTTTTAAAAGGTTAGGAAATATTTTGTCAGAGTTTTACTTAATGTAAAACATAGATTTATAATTTTATATTATAAGAGACTCTTAAGATTAGAGATCATTAGACGTACAAAAAGTTATTTACTGAAAAGTACAGAAAAGTCAGATATATAAAATATTCCATATTTTATACAGAGACTCACCGACGCAGTCTCGAGTCTTAAAGTGGCTATTCAATAAGACGTCAATATAGTTTTTCTTCAGAGAAAGTAACAGTTAAAGTTATTCTTGTATTATTTACTCGATATACCAATAGTATAGAAACTGCAATTATTAAAGATTCTTTACATATATATTACGAAGTCAAATATTCACAAAAAGTACAGTAAAACCCGGAGTCGCAACTTATACATTTGAGAAGTCGACATAACTTATATAATTATAGAGATTTCTATAATTACTTGTTAATAAGATTGTTTATTTAATACATGTGTATATAAAACTTGACCAGAGTACTAACTAGCTTGCATAGTATTTAAGTGTTATTTATTGTGTTGATCTGATGTAAAAAGAGATACAATATTGAAATTGTCTGAATTACATATATATAACTGATCATAGTAACACTTCATTAAATCATTAACTTTAAACGAATTATTTATTTCTGTCTTCTGAATCAACGCATCTTTAAATACACCTATTGGATTACAGGGTTGAGTTAACCCAAGGGAGCAGTCATTTGAAACAGTATTTATTGCCGAGTATTAGTTTGTCTGGCGAATTGTCTAGTTTTGTCCGTGGGTCAGAGTTTCACTTCAGGGTAACGAAAACGCTATAGCAACACAGAGCGAAAACGTTACATTTGGTGGCCAATGTGGGGAGTCCCAAATTCTAAGGGGCTCTCCGAACTAAGCTGAAGTGAAATTCATATAAATTAATTAATTCCGTTTAATAAATAAATATGTCAAAAACAAATATCAGACAACCCAGTTTTGTTGTTATTGAAAAAGAGGAAAATAGTGCAAGTCCGTTTGGGGTTCGATCACGGCTCCCCGCAATGTCCGTGAACCTGGACTCAGATATGAACAGGAGTATTATTGATTTGACACCATCAGGGGAGGTTCAAATGCGGGTAAATAGGGAAAAGCATGATGAATTCACTAGTCCACGAGCTCAAGCGGGAGCTACTGAAAAGTCTATGCAGACTTCAACAGAAAATATAGATGTACCTAAACTTAAACAAGAGTTAAATGAAATAAGGAAGAGGGAAAGCATGTTAATGGGTTTATTGGAGAGTCATTCAGGCGACGAGTGTCGCAAATCACGGGAATCCTATGGAGGGGGAGATAGTTTTTGTAGTAAGGTTTTCCCTGGTCTCCTAAATGACAGGAGGCGGCAACAGGCAGATCTCCGCGGTCTAAGTAGTGACCAGTGCTATGGGCCCAGCACTAACTCTCTATGGCAGGCACCTCACAACATAACTGATGAGGGGTGCAGTACTGTCCGAGTGGACAGAAACGGGTGTGTAGACACCATGACTCCTCCTGTAAGAAGGGCTACTAATGCAGTAGCAGGGAATGGAAATTATAGTGAGAACTCCTATCCAACTTTTAATATAAATGATAACACAGTCAATAATTGTGTACCTCAAATAAATGAACCTTCAGTTCATTTCAAAAATAAGAAAACAATTACGTTTGACTAAACAGGTAGTTGGCAAGACTTTTTAGTCCAATTTGAACTAATATCTACTGTGAATAAGTGGGATAACGGCATGAAATCTTATGAACTTGCAACTAGTTTACGTGGAGTTGCACAAGGAATAGTGACCGATATTGAGCCTGCTAAAAGGTTAAATTATGACTATCTTGTATCTGCTTTGACATCTCGTTTTGAGCCTGCAAATCAAGTAAATATGTACAAAGTACAAATGAATTCTATTTATAGAAAGCCTAGTCAAACTTTGCCAGAAATGGCGCAAGAAATTCGTAGGGTAACTAGACAAGCTTATCCGACTGCACCTATTGAAATAAAGGATCAACTAGCCAAAGACTGTTTTGTTCGTGCAATTAATGATCCAAAAAAACAATTATCAATATTTCAAAGAGAACCAAAACAATTGATGATTGTGTAAGGTTTGGTCTTGAATATGAAGCTTTCACTGTTGATCAAAAGAGATTAAATAATGCTAAACCGGCAACACGCATGTTGTCCGAAAATGATGATTCTGCCGAATATGATGTAGTTACTCGCTTGGCGAAGATAAGTGGACAAATGGAGAAATTGACAAATAAAGAGGGTCAAAATTTTAGTAGGATGACGTGTTTTTTTTGTGGGAATAAGGGTCACATTAAGAAAGAATGCAGAAAATTTGAATGGGACAAAAGACACAATTGTGTCAAAAGTAACAAATTTGTTACAAATTTTAATAATCAAAATTCACAATCTAACAATACAAATAACAGTTTTCAAAGACAGGGAAACTGGAAAATGCTGGGGATAAGGACCGTTCACCAGCAGTTGAAGAAGGGTACTCGAGGTCCATTAGTTTAATTAAGTCAAATAAACAAGACAGTTTGTTTGTTAAATGTTTTATTGTTGATGTTGTCGTTAATTGTTTAATTGATACAGGGTCCACAATTTGTGTAATACACCTTAGAAAGTTTGAAAAACTTCCAATTGAGTTTAAACCGGAAATTCAAAGAAATAACCAGCGGCTTTGTTTGGCCGATGGTAGTTTCGTAACTACAATGGGTCATGTAGATTTACCTATCAAAATAGGAAATTATACCCTTATTCAAAAATTTACTATTGCAGAGATTGACGTGCCAGCAGTAATTGGTTACGATTTTTTACATAAAAATAACTGTACCATAGACATGGGCAAGGGTGTACTATTATTGAAGGACTCAAAAATAGATTGTATAAAAGAGAGTCAAATGAGTTCACCTTTTAAAATAAAACTTAGTGACAAACTCACTATTCCACCCAATACAGAAGTTATTATATCAGGAATTGTTGAAGGTGATTCTAGTAGTATAATGAATGCTATAGTTGAACCAATACCATCAAAACATACTGATACTTTACTAGTTGCTAAAGCACTAGTGGACCCCAGTTGTGGTCAAGTACCTATACAAATGGTTAACTTAAGTAAATATGAACAAATAATGCAGCCTTTCACACATGTTGCCACATGTGAACTTATTGACACAGGTTCAGTCTCCAATGAACCAAGGTCAGAAAAACTCAGGCGGTTGAGTTCATCATCATGTGACGAAGTAAATGAATTACCTAGTCTTTTGCAAGATTTGAAATTAAGGAGCAGTGAACTTTTGAATGAGGGTCAAATTGATCAGTTAGAGTCTCTTTTAAAAAGACACATTCAAACATTTTCTAAAAATAAAGATGATTTAGGAAGGGCTACTGCCATTAAACATGAAATTGACACTGATAATGCCAAACCAGTTAAGCAACCCCCTAGGCGTTTACCTCTAACAAAAAGGGATGAAGTCGATAAAGAAATTCAACGTCTTTTGGACGGTAAAATAATTGAGCCTTCAAAAAGTCCCTGGGCATCTTGTATAGTGCCTGTGACTAAGAAAGATGGCTCCACGAGAATTTGTATAGATTTTAGACCCATAAATAGCCTTACAATTAAGGACTCGTACCCATTATGCCGCATAGACGACTCGCTGGATGCTCTGAGAGGTTCTAAATGGCTTGAGTGTACTTGATCTTTCAAGTGGATATTGGCAAGTTGAGATGGACGAAAATGATAAGGAGAAAACAGCTTTTACCAGCACAAAAGGGCTATTTCATTTTAACGTAATGCCTATGGGTCTTTGTAATGGGGTTGCCACTTTTCAACGCCTAATGGAGTATACTTTGGCTGGCCTTAATTGGCAGACATGTCTGATTTATATTGATGATATAATAGTGTTTTCAGATTCATTTGAATCTCATTTATCAAGACTAAGTGATGTATTAGATAGAATAGCACTACAAGGACTAAAAGTCTCACCTAAAAAATGTAGTTTGTTTCAGAAACAAGTTTCTTTCCTAGGACATATTGTCTCAAGTGAGGGTATAGCAATAGACCCTGATAAAATTGCTTATGTAAAAACATGGCCATTGCCAAAATCAATGACAGATGTTCGAAGTTTTCTAGGAACATGTTCATATTACCGCAAATTTATTAAAAGTTTTGCTGAAATTGCAAGACCACTTCATAAATTAACAGAGAAAAATTGTACTTTTGATTGGACCAATGAATGTAATGAAGCTTTTGAGAAACTCCAAATGACTTTAATGTCTGCACCAATTTTAGGCTACCCTGATATGACAAAACAATTCATACTAGATACGGATACTAGTGGTTTTGGAATTGGTGCAGTCCTTTCTCAAATTCATGAAGGCAAAGAGGTTGTAGTAGCATATTACAGTAAATCCCTCAGTAAAGCGCAACGACAATACTGTGTAACAAGACGAGAACTTTTGGCTGTAATATTAAGCATTAAACATTTTCATCACTATCTCTATGGTACACATTTTAAAGTACGAACAGATCATGGAGCTTTAACTTGGCTTCTCAAGTTCAAAAATCCTGAAGGTCAAATGGCCAGATGGCTTGAGACTTTAAACACATATAATTTTGAAATTCATCACCGCCCTGGTAAACAACATGGTAATGCAGACGGTTTGTCTCGCAGACAATGTTTTCCATGTAGTCATTGTTCAAAACAGGATCAAAAAGAAATTGATAATTCCGATGACACTTTTGAAACGGTTGACTTTTTAAGAATGGCTAAAGTGCAGGACTCTCAAGAGACCTCTTGTTCAAATAAAACAGACTCAGCTATGTGGTATGAGCATAACACAAATGAAGAAATGTTTGAAGCTCAAAAGAGCGACAATGTGTTGTTCAATTTATTCCGTCTAAAGTCTGATAATAATAACAGACCTGAATGGGCCGATGTGGCTTTACACGATGTAAAACTTAAGAAATACTGGTCTCAGTGGGATCGCATTGTACTAATAAACAATGTGTTGTACCGAAAGTGGATAAACACTACCACTGAAGAAAGTAATTTACAATTCATAGTCCCTGAAATCTGGAAAGAAAATATTATGAAAATGTTACACGATGACATACAAGTTGGCCATTTTGGCATTCACAAAACTGTAGCCAGAGCACAGAATAGATTTTATTGGGTTAATCATAAAGATGAAATAACCAAATGGGTGCAAAACTGTATTGTTTGCAATTCACGCAAACATCCTCCCAGAAAAGCTAAAAGCAAAATGAAACAATATAATGTGGGTGCTCCAATGGAAAGAGTTGCCTTGGATATAATAGGACCCTTACCGATTTCATATAAAAATAACAAATATGCTTTGATTGTAACAGATTATTTTACTAAATGGGTAGAAGGCTTTCCCATGCCAGATATGGAAACTACTACCATAGTTGATAATTTAGTTAACCATTTCTTCTGTAGATTTGGAATACCTTGTCAAATGCACTCAGATCAAGGGAGACAATTTGAGTCTGGTTTATTTAAGGAACTTTGTGCTAAGTTAAAAATTGACAAAACAAGGACTACGTCATTTAGGCCACAGAGCAATGGTCTTGTTGAGCGTTACAATAGAACTCTTGAAAATACAATTAGTAAATATATCAGCAAAAATCAAAGGGATTGGGATGAGCAACTTCCCTGGGCTTTAATGGCTTACAACTCATCAGAACATGAAACGACTAAGTTTAGTCCTAGTATGCTTATGCTAGGCAGAGAAATACAATTGCCAGTTGACTTGATATATGGTCCCCACCCCCAGGAGGTTGAATATCCCGACGAAACAGTATCACACAATGATTATGTTAAAAATATGCAGGAAGACATATGGAAAGTGTCTGCTAAAGCACGACAAAATATTTCTAAAAATAGTGACAAACAAAAACGTCAGTATGATGTTAAGGCACATGAGAACACATACAAGACAGGCGATGTAGTATGGCTTTATACTTTTAATCGAAAGCCAAAACTGAGTCCAAAGTTACAAAGGAATTGGGATGGGCCATACTTTGTTGTAGAAGTTATATCGGATTTAATATATAAGATTAAATAGACAGCAACGTCTAAAATGCAAATTGTGCATCATGATAGGCTAAAACCATTCTTTGGTGATGTTCAAAACTGGGTCAACGAACAAGAAAATCAAAGAACTGACAATACTGTTAACACTGTGATTGCCGCTGGTATCTTAAAAATAAATAAAATGTGTTTCAAATTCGTATTTGAAATTTGAAAGTTAGTAAATGTGTTTGAATAAATAAAGAATGCATTTTGTGTGTTCATATATATTAATCATAGCGAGGTTTATTGCTGTGTGTTAATAAAAAGTAATGTGTTTCATTTTTTTTAATAAAATGAAAAACAGAAATTTAAGTATAAATACTTACCAAAGTATGCAAGCAAAATTATGGGTACTGGTCAACTGTGCTGTATGTTTAAATTGAATATATTCTCAGAACAGTATTTTTATACTTCAGATGGTTTTCTTCTGCTTTCACTGTGGTGCTCAGTACAACCTAAGAAGTCAATTAACAAGACATGTAAGGGACAAACATCCTAAGAAGATGCTTCAGTGCAGATTTTGCTCTTACTTGGTACCAACAAGTAAGAGGTTCCGCCTGATTGAGCATGAAAAGAATGTCCATAGACATAACCTGAATCCAAGAACCAACAAAAGAGAACTTGTAATCCCAGAAACTCCGACAAGAAAGCCAGTGCCAACCTCTAATTTTAATACAAGACAAAGTTGCACAGTCACTAGACCAAGAGAAGTAACACCACCAACAACACCTATATTGACAAGGTCTATTAAACCTATTTCTCCATTGTCCGATATATCCCCTTGTAGCATTTCCTTGGGAATTGAGGATTACAGCTCCGTGTCACCTGTCAAGAAGAAACATTTTCATCACTATCTCTATGGTACACATTTTAAAGTACGAACAGATCATGGAGCTTTAACTTGGCTTCTCAAGTTCAAAAATCCTGAAGGTCAAATGGCCAGATGGCTTGAGACTTTAAACACATATAATTTTGAAATTCATCACCGCCCTGGTAAACAACACGGTAATGCAGACGGTTTGTCTCGCAGACAATGTTTTCCATGTCCATAGACATATCCTGAATCCAAGAACCAACAACAGAGAACTTGTAATCCCAGAAACTCCGACAAGAAAGCCAGTGCCAACCTCTAATTTTAATACAAGACAAAGTTGCACAGTCACTAGACCAAGAGAAGTAACACCACCAACAACACCTATATTGACAAGGTCTATTAAACCTATTTCTCCATTGTCCGATATATCCCCTTGTAGCATTTCCTTGGGAATTGAGGATTACAGCTCCGTGTCACCTGTCAAGAAGAACTTAGTAGATCTTTTTGACTCTCCTACAAGACAGGCTGTGGAAGAGCCCAGAGAAGAAACTAGTATGGTACCTGAGAAACCAACACCAGAACCATCCACAGTTACTACTACTTTGAGGGATAGTAGGCATTTGGCTTTGCCAGCTATTGGGGATGAAGTCTGTCCTGAAGACAGATTTCAGGCTCCACCCTCCCGCTTCCAGTGTTCATATGAAGCTTCCAAGTGCATGCTAGTGGCCGAGAAGGCAAAGAAGACAGGAAAATATACAGGCAGTGTATTGCCAGTAGGATATGGATGTGTTAAGAAAGAGGAAATGTGTATTCTGCCAGATGGGACAGTTTACAAACTGTCTGCTACATGAGTACCAGATCCATCTTTCCAAATTTTGAAGTCAGAAGACACACAGACAGAAGAGCGTCAAGTTCAACAAACCAGTACGCAAACAGATGATAAGCGTGTTGTGCTTACAACAACAGCCACCCAGACGAGGAGAGTTATTAAGAAAGAGAGTGAGGTCCAAAAAGAAGATTGTAGAGTGGTAATGGAAAAAGACACAGAAGAAGAACTAGAGCTGGACATAGAGGAAGAATACATGGATTTTGACTTTTATCATTAGAACAGTTTTAAATTTGGACAATTATAGGCTTTTAGAAATTAGTTATTATGTAAAAAATTTATATTTAAGGTAGAGTAATTAGGAAAATTTTTGGGTTGGGTAAAGTTTTTTTGATAGTTTGGGAAGGGATTGGTTATTACGAACATATTAATGAAACTTAGATGTTTCATTCCAGTTTAGAGTGTTGTGTGTTGAGAATATGCAAAGTTGTATATAAAGTGCATTTATTTATTGTATTTATTGAATCAATTTTGAAGAAATGTGTATTATAAAGGTATTATATTTATTAATGCTAAAAAAATATTTTAGTAAACAACTTGTCCGAGGTCGGACAATTTTTTAAAGAAGGGGGCAATGTAACGGATTTCGGCCTCGTTGTTCAACAGTTTGAGTCCCCTCCCCCTTTTCACTTTTTATCAGATTAAATCTCTGTTTAACCGTATTGGATACTTATAAATTTTTAAATATGTTTCTTTTTATTAGAATAAGTTATCTTGGATATTTATTATGAACAGTAACTTGAGCAAAGATAAAAATAACGTCAAGTCCTCCCTGAAACTGAGTCGCCTTTCTTATTTATTTTTGTACAGTGTAAATACAGAATTTCCTTATACTGGACCTACCTTTATATATTTGTTGATGATTGTATTATGTTGTTTTAATCTCTATATATATTTATATTGAGTGAATTAGTTAACCTGGTCAAGTTTCTAGAGACTCAGAGTCGCTCTTTTTCCTTGTAATGTCCGCCATGTTTACTTGAGTCGCTTTACCGTAAACCGTCAAAGTGCACTGTCGTGAACGGCAATATTACGTTGAAATAGAGCCTTTCGGGTCGCTTTTGACGTCAATATGAAGTCTTTTAAGTCTTTTTGTTGTATATATATTGCACTACCAGTGAGCGCGTTAGTCGTGATCGGACTACCGTGGCAAAAGGTTGCTTACAATCACAAGCCTAATAATAAATCCCTTTTCACTGTAACTTACAATTTGAGTCTTGCACTTTTAAAAGGTTAGGAAATATTTTGTCAGAGTTTTACTTTATGTAAAACATAGATTTATAATTTTATATTATAAGAGACTCTAAAGATTAGAGATCATTAGACGTACAAAAAGTTATTTACTGAAAAGTACAGAAAAGTCAGATATATAAAATATTCCATATTTTATACAGAGACTCACCGACGCAGTCTCGAGTCTTAAAGTCGCTATTCAATAAGACGTCAGTATAGTTTTTCTTCAGAGAAAGTAACAGTTAAAGTTATTCTTGTATTATTTACTCGATATACCAATAGTATAGAAACTGCAATTATTAACGATTCTTTACATATATATTACGAAGTCAAATATTCACAAAAAGTACAGTAAAACCCGGAGTCGAAACTTATACATTTGAGAAGTCGACATAACTTATATAATTATAGAGATTTCTATAATTACTTGTTAATAAGATTGTTTATTTAATACATGTGTATATAGAACTTGACCAGAGTACTCACTAGCTTGCATACTATTTAGGTGTTATTTATTGTGTTGATCTGATGTAAAAAGAGATACAATATTGAAATTGTCTGAATTACATATATATAACTGATCATAGTAACACTTCATTAAATCATTAACTTTAAACGAATTATTTATTTCTGACTTCTGAATCAACGCATCTTTAAATACACCTATTGGATTACAGGGTTGAGTTAACCCAAGGGAGCAGTCATTTGAAACAGTATTTATTGCCGAGTATTAGTTTGTCTGGCGAATTGTCTAGTTTTGTCAGTGGGTCAGAGTTTCACTTCAGGGTAACGAAAACGCTATAGCAACACAGAGCGAAAACGTTACAATATGATGAATTTACAGAAGAGGTGAATTTGCCGCCCAGGTGAATTTGCCGCCCGTTCAGTCAGAATTAAAAAAACGAATTTGTTTACAAGGCTTTTAATATTTTGAAGAAAAACCAGTTAAACTAACTAATTATATGAGCAGATCATCAAGGACAGTCTTTGAAAATGTAGCTTTACAAGCTTTAAATACCAAAATATATCGTTTAAAAACTGATGTCAAACGTACCGGAGGAAAGGAGAGGAAGGTGCCTTTGGAAAACCTTTTTGTTACACCTTTAGTAAGGACATCATCTGACATTCCTGTTAACAAAACATTGATTTTTGTCGAAAAACTAAGGATTTTCTTTTCCCAGGCATAGATTACCTTAGCCGTATTTGTCTCAACTTTTTGAAATTTTGGATCCTCAATGCTCTTCAACTTTGTACTTTTTTGTGGCTTTATAAATATTTTGATATGAGCGTCACTGATGAGTCTTATGAAGATGAAACGCGCGTCTGGCGTTCTAAATTATAATCCTGGTATTTGTAGATAATATAAAATCAAAAGTAAAAAAAAATAATAATCTGTGATTTGTCTCTTGAACTAAATGAAGCTAATGATGGCATATAGCTGTTCAACGATTTTCGATACTTGTATACATTTTCGGATTTCAAATGTTTGGCTGTTGAAGGTAAATCCAGAAAAGCGCTTTGGACGCAATAAATTATTTAACGTGTTGCTTTCCATTTTTTATTTTTTAGGTTTATAAATTGCAAAAGCTCCGAAACTGTTTGAGAAACTTTAAAAGATACATAACAAGATTTAAATAATTCATGAGATGGTAATGATGTTGGTTTCAAGGTACTTGCTTCTATTTAGAATACCATGTCACCGTTACTGTTTACAAATGTAGAGATCTATAGTATGCTCCTTTTAGCCAATCTAATAGTGTTCCACTTTGCAAAGACGTCAACATTGAAGACATCTATTTCTGCTAGTGGAATAAGGGTATCAATCGAGTCTCAGCATTTGCATTCGGAAAGGGGTCTTTCAAGTGTAATCTTGTAATATACTTAACGAATACAAAAGAAAGGGAGAGGGGTAATTTGAAAATAATATATGTTACAAAAAGGAATATAAATTATTGACCTCCTAACATTAAGTTCCTCTATTTTGTTGTCAGCCACGGACTTTATATTAAAGCTTTTGTTTATGCCTCCATGAGAAAAGAAACACACGAGGTCAGAATTCAAATAAAGAAATATGACCCACAAAATCAAAACAAAGTCAAGATTACATTTGCTGTTTGCTTGTGTAAAGCCGGGCAAGTGTAATACTAAATAATGCTTAATACAAAAATCACAGATCATAGATTTAGCAAACAAAATCTGTGGATATATATAGTTATCAAAGGTACCAGGACTACAATTTAGTACCCCCAGACGCGCGTTTCGTCTACATAAGACTCATCAGTGACGCTCATATCAAAATATTTATAAAGCCAAACAAGTACAAAGTTGAAGAGCAATGAGGATCCAAAATTCCAAAAAGTTGTGCCAAATACGGCTAAGGTTATCTATGCCTGGGATAAGAAAATCCTTAGTTTTTCGAATAATTCAAAGTTTTGTAACAGGAAATTTATAAAAATGACCACATTATTGATATTCATGTCAACACCGAAGTGTTGACTACTGGGCTGGTGATACCCTCGGGGACGAAACGTCCACCAGCAGTGGCATCGACCCAGTGGTGTAAATAGTTATCAAAGGTACCAGGACTACAATTTAGTACGCCAGACGCGCGTTTCGTCTACATAAGACTCATCAGTGACGCTCATATCAAAATATTTATAAAGCCAAACAAGTACAAAGTTGAAGAGCAATGAGGATCCAAAATTCCAAAAAGTTGTGCCAAATACGGCTAAGGTTATCTATGCCTGGGATAAGAAAATCCTTAGGTTAGTTAGGGGAAACACAATTGACGTTTCCTAGTTTGGGGTCCTCTTTTTCAAAAGACTGGATCCGCATCTTTTCTTCATGTCCGATATATAAGCGGTCTGATAGCAGGGACTAGTCCCGGTGACGAAATGCACAAAACTGCTTATATATCAGACAAATAGACACCTTCTATGGATCAGATATATAGGGGAATATAGTTGTATCACGCATTCTGCTGACTTTCACAAATTTCTTTTAACATAGCACCAATGATTTTGAAAGGGGGGGGGGTCTTTGGCAAGCCGACTTTTGGAGTTAAACTTGAAAACTGTCAATGCATTTACCGACTTACCGAAATCCGCCTAATGGTTCAATAAGATGCCCTGATGATGTTTTTTGGTTTCATGGTTAAAAAAGATGATTTTAATGCTTTCTGTAGTCCTCCTTAGTTAGATGACAATATTGAGGAAGGGCTACCTATTAAAGGCAATTGTTTTAAATCTGGAGTTAATATTCCACCTTTTCACAGAGAATTAGATAATGATTTTCGTCGTATGGACAATTCTGCCAGGGCACTTTTTAGAGCAGTTTCATATGCGACTATGATTTCTGCCTTTTTGGATGAGGCAAGTTGTGAAGATGATAGAATTGAAGGACGCACAGCATTAATTAATTGCTTTAGAAGTATGGCTGATTTATCAGGCAGAATCATGGCAAATTCAGTATTAAGTAGAAGAAAACTTTTCCTGAAAAATGTTAACTTCATTAGTGAGGCCCCTCATGGGGGGGGGGGGGGGGTCCTAGTAATCACATAATCACCATTTTTTTGCCAATATAATCACATAATCATTAAATATTTGCCTTGGTAATCAAAAATTGATTATCTTTAGTAATCAAATAATCATAAACTAAAATCTTTGTAATAATTAAATAACAGTTTAAATGTTAAATATTTAATAACAAAAAAGCTTCAACAGTTGTAAATAAAATCTGGGTCTGCTCTGAAATGTCTATCTCTTTTACTCTTTCTTTGGTTTTCTTTGGGAAGCTCTTCCTCTTCCTCATCCATCTCCTCTGGTGAAATAGTATCACCCGCATCTTTTGCTGGAAGAATAGATGTATCCAATTCTACTGAGAGAATAATAGTATCATCTTCCACCTCAACATCCTCAAGCTCTATTGTTCCTAATATGCCACTACTTTTGACCTTAGTGTTCATTCCACTAACAAACTGAAGAGGAAGAAGATTGGCCTGATGGTACATTATACATTTTACCTCTTCTTGCAGTTCAACCAAGTGTTCTAACAATTTGGCAACAACCAATTTCTGATTCAATTTCAGATATATTAATGTTTTATTACTAAGTATTATTTTCTGGCTTGATTCATTAGATTTTCTGGTGTCTTTTTGAAGACAGTTGTCAAGATTACCAACATCTATCTCTTTAACTGTTGTATAACCTTTTTCATAACATGTTAATGGTAATGTTCCGGGCTTATCTTTAGTTGTTAAACCCCTGACTGTGTTTTGTCTGACACTCTGACCAAACTCTGAACGCCAACTTCTTAATTTTGACATTTGATCTGCACTCAATTTATTTTTCACAGGCAAGTCCATTCTTGGTATTTCTTGAAATGAGACATATGCGTTGTCTGTTCGATGATAATATGAGTTTTCACCAGTGAAATAAACAAAACTGGATTTAGTTACTCTTTTCAGAAGTTCTCGTGTGCAAGAGTGAAATCTTTGACTAAACTGAAGAACAAGAGGCATGTCATTTCCTTGCCTCATTTCTGCAAAGAGATTTTCAACAACTAATGTTAGACAAGACTTGATATTCAATCTCTCCTCAAATGTTGGTTTGACTTTCCTTACAAGATCAAGTACTTGTTGTAAGCTGTCTATCATCATCTTCAGGTCTGAAACTGACTGAGCAGAACATGCACCCTCTGGACCCTGTAAAGTTTTGTTAATTCCTGTAAAATCTCTAATACGTTCATTGCATTGAATGAGAAACTCATATACTTTCTGTAAAACAGCAATCCTGTCTTCATTACTAACATTTGCCAAAGTGACACCAATTGCTTTGTGGAACATGTTAAGGAACTCAAGAAATTTGACAAGAGGGGAAGAACTAATGACCATCCTCACAGATCCTGCAGCAATGTCTGTCACGAAGATTGTACCCTGTTCTGTGCACAATCCTGCTGGTTGTTGAAACTCAGCTTCTACACCATCTCTGTGCCCCGTTTTTCCCACTCCTGCATAATCAGTTAAGGTATTACTCCTATGCATACCAGATAAAAGTTTTATTTTCTTATCCTGTATGTCAGTCAAAACAAGACCATCATGATAAACTGCAATTCCAAAAGCCATTGATTTTTTGTCCATCAATATCTGATTTACTGATCTCACTTCCGTCTCTACTACTTTAACTGAAAATTAATGAATTGGGTCATTAATAACAATATTTACAGTGACACTAAGTACATGTAATGACAGTTGAAACTGTATACATGTTTATTGATACAATTTGATATGCAAACATAATGGATATAAATAGACAGTGGCAAATCCAGATTTTTTTAAAAGGAGGGGGGGGGGCTAATTTTTTTTCAAAATAAAAGGGGACTGGATATGAATTTGGGGATACAGGATATTGCAGTTTAAGGGTCATTTTCAAAAAATGTAGATATTTTGTAATGGTGTTTTTCAAAAATAGAATTACTCATATCGTTTTAAATTTTATTTTGTTTCAACACAGAACTATTCAACTGTATGAAAAAATAACAGAGCATTACTTTTGAATGCACAAAATGTCAAAAATTAAAAAAAATGTACCTCTTGCTGTCTGCAAGTGTCACTTGTGTTACCATAACAACTTATTTGAAAAACAATACTTTATTATTTAAAACCATCTTTGTAAACGTTCTAAAAGGATTATTAGTTGAAAATTACTCGAATGTTATATATTTTATCTAATTTTAAAGATTTTTTAATATTATTTTTTCAAATTAAAAGTCAGTCACAGAAAACGCAAATTTTAAGTAATAAACTTTGATAAATTATGTGAAAACAAGTTGAATAAAAATATTCGTTCTCTCTCGAATGAAATGAACTGGTAATGCATTGTCCAAAAGCGAAACAATTATTAATTTAATTCAAGGGTTCATCTTTAGCATGCATTTTTCTATCAGTAACGCAAGTGACAATTTGGTAACACAAAAATGAAAAAAGTAACACTAGAGACAATCATACAAAATAACAACATATTTGATACAGTAAAAAAACTATCAATGTTTCTGAAATATCAATATCATATCTTAAACCTATATTGATCTAGACACACATTTGAGATCTATCAGTTAAGTCACATTTTGATCATTTCAAGGGCTTGTTTCCAAAGACTGACATCAACGATGAACTTTTGTCCAACAAGTTTGGGTTCTGGAATTGTTCCCAAAACGTTCTCCATGTCGTACCAACATTCGTCTCTTACTGCAAGAGGCCAATAAAAGGATGGATTGTCTAGGTTTCCTATTCTGTGCATACAACTTACAAACACCTCAGTTTCATCGCAATCTGTTACGATTCCAGCGTACGGTTTTTTGTCATAAGCCACTAGTACATACTGTCCAAGTAAATCTTGAGGACTTAGATCTGAGACATTGAGATAGTTGTGTCTACTCCCGCCTGGATTATCGCCATTGTCAGTCTGTTCTTTTGTATTAACATCTTTGAATTCGTTACCACTATTGAGTTCACCTCTTCTATCGGAAGAAATGCCGTCACCTGCAACCGACTCATCACTGACGCCTGTACTATATTCATTGTAGTCGTTCTGTCCAGTTTGTTCCATTGGTAGTAAAACAATGAAATGATTGGATACCCAATTGTTACTTCTCATGTCGTTTCTCGTTGTAGTCCACATTATAAAACTCGTTTCTTTGCTTTTTATTTCTCTAGGTTTTATCATGCGGTGAAGGTCTCTTCTGACGTTAGGGTATCAAGGTTTGGATATACCGAATATATGTGACGACATAGCACACTAGCTAGGGCAAATACTTGCCAAATACCCATATAAGATTTATTCTTGCAAATTTTCAGGACCTCTCTCTCATATACCCTTTCGATTTCTCCATTTGACAATACTTCATTTGCATATTCATCCGAGTAAAACGCAAAAGTTTTCGCAAGAGAATTATTCTTTTCCCGAAATCCCCTTTCCAAGAAACCTTGATTCAAGTATGCATCCTTGAAAATATAGGATTCGAGAATAATTCGGACTCTAAATTTCCTCACTCATACCTTCCTTTCCAGAGACAAGTATACTACCCGAGTATGGTAAACAATTACCATCTGCACTGACTTTGACAGGATGAAGCGTTACATCATGTGGTATGTCAGATGGCAGAATTGAATGTGTTCTTTCATCAATTGCGATCCCAGTATTTGTGGTATTTGGCGAGTAATTATAGTATATTCTGTAACCCTTCTCATCTATGATTCGATAGATATATTTGCATTTTTTTAGTATTTCCTCGTATGTCTGACATTGTCCAAGTTCGGTTAATATGCGTGCGAAATAATACTTCCTTTTAGCTACTGTCCTATCTTCAGGTACCTGTATTTCTGGTGATTGTAGTGACCGGTGTCCTTCTTTATCATTGCACGCTCCTTGGTGTTCTGTTTCTGGTTGTTCACTTTTTTTTCGTTTTTCTGTTGTTTTACCTTTTCTGTTGATCAGGGAATGCACTTTCATATCATGTCCTGCATGAAATGAGCCTTTGACACAAGTGCAGCTCACATTTCTGTACAGTATATTTCCATATCCAGAGTACCATATTTGGTGGAGTTTTAACGTTCCTGGAACGGGTTTGAGTGTTTCCTTTGATAAAATTATTGTCTTGCTGTCCAACTTCATACACAAATACGGCAGAATCCTGGAAGTTCTTTACAAAATACTTGGCACTCATTATATCTTGCCCATGAAGCACCGGGTCATTTGCTCGTCTTTTCAGAGCTCCACCTACACCGGCTGGCACTCCTTTTCCGTGTCCATTTTCATGGAAGTTCCATTCTCCAGATAAATTTCTGACTGTCATTTCGTGCGTAAAAAGTAAGAAATTGCCCTTCTGCTTGTATTGCGTTGACGGACCATCGCTAAAAAAGTGCACAGTGTCAACATCCTTGTTGACTTGTAGAAGTTTATCCAAAATGGGGTCCATAAATGCCCACACTGAGCAAGGATTGTGATCAAGACTATCTGACACTGCGCAAAATGTTTGTGCAGTGTAAAAGACTCCAGTGTGAAGTCTTAATTGCTTTTTCGATGCCCCAAAATGCATGCTTTGTATTTCATTTGCTAATTTGCATTGGAAATTTTCAGCAAAATCGACGTGAACGAGTGCTTCGTTTGGCTTTAAATTTTCTTTAATATTTCTGTAATGTTTCATCTGATTTGCTATGTTGAATGCGTGTATTTTGAATCCTTGCATCTCTGTAGAAAAGGTATCCATCAACACATGAATGCTATCTGTGACTGTTTCCTTGACGGTCAAAGTGATTTCTTTCTCGTCACCTTTAATATTTCGTTTCTCCTTCTTTGTTTTCCATTGCAGCCAGGATGTTTCCTCATTATTGTCTCCCTGATCGTTTGTAATACTTATTTCTTTGCATTTCTCACATTTTCCATACATGCAATCCAAATCTTTTATGTCACAACTGAAAGTTTTTATCAGATCAGAAAGAGATTTCGACTCGACACGTTTTAATTTGAATAGTGAGTCTACAAGAAACTGCATGTTCTCGTGTTTCTTACAACCACATGTGTCCCTATCAGATTCTTTTGGGGGTTGAACCCAGAATGGTCTAAGTCGACTAAATGTTGTGTAGCTTAGAGTTATGTTTGTATTTTCAATCAGGAACTTCTCATGTAACTTTTCTACAGTGTCATTTAATATTCTCCTTTGTTTTTTCACACCATTTTTTGTCACAGTGTCCTTCATTCCAGGTGTTATCTTGCTGTTGTCGTCTCTTTCATAGAATTCAAAAATTTTCGGTTCGAGTCTGTATGACAAGGACCCTTTCTTAAAACGAGTTGTACCTGCTTTCATTTTAAGTTCTTCTCTTGCTTTGTCTATTAACTTATATTTCTTAAGCAGTCTTCCCTGTGTCAACTCTGCTAGATACTTCTGTTGCTGTCTTTTAGCTCGACCATATTTTGTCTTCAGTTCATCACTCAACGAAAGTTGAAACATAAGAGTTTTCTTTGCCTTGTTTTTCATTTTTCGTCTATTTCGTCTACTTCCCTTCATTTTTCTATTTTCTGTGTTCCAATTCCGTAATAATTTGTTTGTTTTGGTTCTTGGTGTATCAGGACATTTCATTAAAGGTGAAGTCTTCCTTTGTCTACTTAGTCGGACGTATAGCTTTTGATTGAGTCGTCTTGCTGCTTCAAGTTGATCTTTTAATTTCATGTTGTCTCTATAGCATTTTGCTATTCTTCTTTTTTTTTCTCCGTGTATTGTGAAGACCGATCTGTGGAGTTGGATCAGGTACATGTATTAACGGACCTGGCACAGGAGAGGATGGAGGCGTAAGAATTTGAGCATGATTGTTAGCCTTTCTTTTTCTTTCTGCTATCTTTTTTTTTCTTCCATTCTTTTCTTTGTCTACGCTGTTCTCTATGCGTCATGTCATTAATATGTTTCAACTTTCCTACTGCAAAATCTTGTAGATATTTCGCTCTGCACTTTGCCTGGTGTTCTGCCCTTTTAAAAGGATCTGCGTCTCGTTTTTTGTCGATAGCGACGTTGTTTTTCTGCATTTGTGAGTACCATTCTAAATTTCCTGAAAATATATAGAAGAAATATTTATCAATAAAACAAATAAAACATTATTATGATAAATCTGACTGTTTTATGTCATTTGTGTTACTGCATTTGTCCCTTGTGTTACTTTTTCTATTATTATAGGATAAACAACTTTCGTGACAAAAAATTCATTATAATTCTGATAAAACTTAGTGTAAATGGTATTTTTATCGTTATCATCTTGCTAAATTGATAATTTTTCATTGAATAACTTAGAAAAAACTATTGATTTGTCATTTGTGTTACAAATTTTGTCATTTGTGTTACTTTTTTAATGGTAACACAAATGACAGTAACACAAGTGACATACGGGCATGTAAATTGCACTTTTTATGAAATATATTCTCCCTGACAGGATGATATATCTTCTGTCATAGTAAGTGTTCTAAAACAAAAACACTGGTCATAAAAAAAATTTGAATTTAATATGTAGACTGCTTATTATTGCAATAACATTGTGGACAAAAATAAAAGTTATGATATAACTGTACATACCTTTAAACTCAAGTTTGATGTTAAAACTGCATCATGTTGTCTGCTAAACTACCCATAATTCCAAAGAGGAAGTGCTGCTACCGGGAGAACTATTTTTGATTTAAATTCATAAAGTAAAGAGAGATAACCCGAACATTAATTTTGTTTTACAAAGTAACACAAGTGACAAATTAAAACGGCACACCTAACACAACTATTTTAATATTTTTTTCGTAGATAGTTGCCTTTTTTTTTTTAAAGTTTCTAAATTCAAAAGAAGTAAATGGATAGAAAAATAACACACCAAAGCAGAAACAAAATATTAAGTATTATGCAAAGATTTTTGTATATCTTTATCATACTGCGGCGCACTTACATGCATTTTCAAGCATACCTAGCAATTTGAAATGCATATGTTATCACATAGAATTGTAGATAAGCGATATTTTCTGTTTAGATATTATTTCTTACATTTAATTGTTGAATTACGAAAAGAAAAAACATGATTTTTTAAAAACATTTGTCCAGAAATCAACTGCATATGTTACTTACACAAATATCTACATTTTTTGAAAATGACCCTTAAATGTTTTGTGTTTTTAAACTTTTTTTTTCTTCTTTGTCTGCATCCACGCCTATCTTCGGGAGTGCGCTAGGTTGCACCTGCCTCATATTAAAAATTATCCAAAACGTTTGAATTTGTATACCTATAATCTCATAATTTTGTTGAATAAGTGGCATCATTAATGTGAACTGGCTTTCTGTGTCAATAGCAAACACTCTGCCTTTTGGGAACTCTGGCTCCATTCTCCTAACGCTGAGCTTGATTTTATAGTTCATCACAAATATTTCATTTGCTCTTTCTTTAATGCCACATGTTGCGTTCATCCGTTCTAGAACTTCTGACAGACTTTCCACACTGTCCTCGTCATATTTGAAGAAAAATGACCAACGTACAGCCGGTTTATCCTGGCCTGCTTTGTAGATAGCGCACTTCACTTCGTGCAATACCTTTTTTGATGTCATATTCGTGTTCTTACCAAACTTTCTACATGATAACTGGTTCCTTACTGTTATTTCATACAGAACGCTAACGAACGCAAGTCAAAAACGGGAACCGGAATAAATTAAAATGTAAAATTAAACCGATATCGGGTTTCTAATTTCCGTAAATTGAGATTGCTGTGCGTTTACACGCTAGGTGATCGTAGGTATAGTTGATCAAAGTTATCAGTTATATTTTAGATAATTTAAAAAACCTTTTAGATCATTTTTTTTTTAAACTTGGTAATTATTTAATCAAAAATACAGTCCTAGGTAATCAAATAATCATGAAATATTTGGCTTAATAATCAAATAATCATTAAAAAAACGGCCAAGTAATCACATAATCAAAAACCCCATGAGGGCCCTCATTAGTAAGTCGACAGACAGATTAAAGGCCGATTATCGAAAAAAGTGTTCTTCCATAACTTAGTTAATTGCAGTAGATGTCAACTTGATTTTAGTGTTTTGAATTTCATTTGAATGAGATATAAATATAATATATGTATAGTGTTTGTTGACGACATTTTCAAATTAGATCTGTTCACGCTACAATAAGCAACCAAGGGGAAGACGTGATCTCGACATCCACTCCCATAGCTAAAGAAGGAATGGCTTTAATTAACTTGATCTCGAGTCTAATTTACTTTCCACTCTATTCAACAGCATGTATATCATTAAACGTGCACCCTCTACATGATCAACCGCCAACTCGACAGAGTAACAAGTCACATATACACAAATATATACAAAATTTAGTCCTGGTATCTATGATGATGTTTATTCAACAGCATTATTTGATTATCTGCTGGTGGACGTTTCGTCCCCGAGGGTATCACCAGCCCAGTAGTCAGCACTTCGGTGTTGACATGAATATCAATTATATAGTCATTTTTATAAATTATCTGTTTACAAAACTTTTGAATTTTTCGAAAAAACTAAGGATTTTCTTACCCCAGGAGTAGATTACCTTAGCCGTATTTGACACAACTTTTGGAAATTTTGGGTCCTCAATGCTCTTCAACTTTGTATTTGTTTGGCATTTTAACTATTTTGATCTGAGCGTCACTGATGAGTCTTATGTAGACGAAACGTGCGTCTGGCGTATAAAATTATAATCCTGGTACTTTTGATAACTATTGTCAACCATGCTAAAATTATAATCCTGGTACTTTTGATAACTATTATTCACAATACAATAAGTGACAATAATATTTTGATACGTCACACAGGTAACAGAAACAAATTTGTTGTTCACAGTCATGATAAATGTTCGTTTGTATGTTGAATACAGAACAGTGTCCAAAAATTCAGAATATTGACTTTTAACTCAGAGACATCAAGGGTGTAAATTTCGAAGGCCCAGAATTCAAATGTTAACATTGAATTTTTCTATGTAAATATTTATTGATAAGATTAACCCCTAATGTGACTATACATTTCATAAATGAACATTGTGGGGTGCACCAATATAGTGGTGGATCATACACACTAAAGAAGAAGAAGATGACAATCAATATTTTGGATTTACATCATGTAAAATCTTTTACTTTCTCAGTACGAGGAAATGCAGTCTTAACCTCCCATTTTAAAGCCCGTAGGCCCTGAAAAAGTTATATGGTATTGGTTAACACACTGAGCAGCTTCTTTAGGATTTGATAGTGTCCCTTACACTGGACATTTTTTCATAGTAATATTTGTCCATGGACACAATTTCATATGAAAATATTGTATTTATTGCGAACTTGTTATCGTCCTGAATATGCATGAAATATTTGCCACTGGACGTTAAGCAACCAACAATCAATCAATCAATCATATGAAAATATGTCCTTGGGTATGAAAAAGTAAGTGTCTATAGACATAGACATTATTTAATACTTATGATTCTGTTCCGGGAGATTTTATCTCGGTAAGTGTGTTCACCATGACAGTTTTTGATATGATTAAAGTAATAAATGATATATATTGCCTTGTAGACTATACGTATTGTAACCTACATGTATAATTGCAAACTTTTATACATTTTCACTTTGACTAAGAGATCGTTCATTGTTACTCCTACCATCCTCATCTTCTTATTTATATTTTTTTTATATTTTTTCTATATGTACATGTAAACATATATAATGACTTAAGTTCGAACAAGTAACAGATACCTTTTAGTATTATTTTTTTAAGGACATCATATTTCATACCGGTAACTGTATATAATATGAAATGCACTTAGGGGACAATATTTCATTACAATAGACATTATTTAAACCAAAATTATATATTTTCTATTTCCTTCTCATTATTTACCCTAGATCACCCCCAGTTTTTGGTGGGGTTCGTGTTGTTTATTCTTTAAGTTTTCTATGTTGTATCATGTGTACTGTTGTTTGTTCTTTTCATTTTATCCATGGCGTTGTCCTGCGGGAACCTCATATTCCTTTGTCCAACATATTGAATATAAGCAGATTTTTAGCAGAACAAAGATATCCACCGTAACTATTACCCACAATATTAGAAAAATCCACAGTAACCTCTATTATAGTGTTGAATGTATTATTTAGTGACATCTCATTGTTTTATACATGGGTTTTTACATTTGCTATGTAGTAAAACTCCCCGACAGATAAAGAAAGACTGGCATACTGTCTCCACAGTGACAGTTTAATTTCTCCACTATCATCTTTCAGTGTTATTGTCCTGTAGACCACCTTTTTCTGTGTTTTTGAAATAGTTTTCAGTGTAACTTCTTCCTGTAAATATATATGTAACACTCCAAAACGTGTCTATTTGAAAATTTCAGGGCAAATAGATATTGATTTGATAAACAATGACCGCCTTGTCCGATATGCTCTAAATGCTTTGGATTCAAAGTTATAAGCAAAAATCTGCATTTTACCCCATGTTCTATTTTTAGCCATATTAAAAAATTAAAGATGTAAATCCTATTCAAGATTCGAACAAATACTCACCAAAAAGAAGAATTTGTCTAACTAGGCACTATTCACCTAAGCTGTATTGAGAATCCCTTTTGACGAATTTGGTCTTCAAACAGCTTTGCAACATTAAAACATAATATATCTTCATCTGCCTTGCATTCCATATTTTTTAGATGAATAGTTGTAAAAGGTTATGCATTTTTATGAACTAATATTTCAAACGACTTGAATAGACACTCTATTAAACACAAGGTTTTCTGAGGAATGAGGTCTTTCAGCACGATTGTCTTTAATTTAAATTTTCAAAAGAGACTTCAACAGAAACTGAAAATTCAAATACCCCGGCTAGCATAACCCCTCTTTCAAATGAATGTAGGACAGAAAGTCACAGGACAAAAAGCCACAATTCATTTTTTCTGATTATTTTCTTTGAATAATAAATGCTTATTCTTGGAAAAACATTTTTATATTTTTTTTGAAGTATGGTATATTAACCAACTTTGTAAGCAAAATTTATAAAAAAAATATCAAAGATGATAAAAAAATTGTTAAGAAAACAAAATGTCAAAATATATTGGCACTTAAATGGCTTCATGGTGCCAAGAAATATGTCCTTTGCATGATTAAAATTAAATAAATCTTAATTTTTCAAGTTAAATGATAAATTTCATTAACTTTAATATGAATATATGTATTAAAAAGTAAATATTTCAAGATATTTATCCAAACAATTGTCAAAAAAATATTTGTGACTTTTTGTCCTATCAAATTTTGTGACTTTATGCCCTGTGACTTTCAACCCCAAGGGTGACTGGGGTATAGAAATATGGTCACTTGGTCTTCTCCCGACCGGCAGTTAAACGCTTGCCGAAGTGGGGCGTCCGTTTGGCTGTGCGGGATGTATCAAGTTCGCAGTCACGTCCGGTCAGAAGGGGGACGTTAAATCCGATGCCTTGTGTAAAGAGAGTGCCACGCTCTTTGCACGTTAAGAACCCTTGCAACAACTCTTTGAGGGGTCCGTAGGTGGCCTGTTGCAAGGCCAAATTTCTGTCCCTATCCAATTACCCCTCATTTTCCAGTGGCAGTCCAAATTTCCCTGACTATCATCCTAGATGGCCTCTATTACAACAACCTACCTATTTTATTTATTGTGAACTTGTTCTCGTTCTGAATATGCATGAAATATTTGCCACTGGACGTTAAGCAACCAACAATCAATCCTGTGACTTTCTGTCCGTTTACCTTCCAAATCTGTAAGATGTCTAAAGTTAAGCGCAACAATATCTGCATTTTGATCGTATTCGCTGTTCTCTTGACGGCGGTTTTTTCTTCTCTTTTCTTCAAGGCAAGTCTACTGCAGAAGCTGGTTATTTGACTAGCAAAAAAAAAAATCACAATCAAACAATCTCCTTTAATGTTCATCTTTAAAACTCGCATTCAAATTGACACATCTTCTTGAGAACATTTTAAAATCGCCCTTTTTAAAATTTATCTGTCATCAAAATTCTTTTGAGACTCCGTAAATGTTTTGAATTCTCTTTTCAATTTTAGAGCTCAACCTTTAAGAAGTTTTGATGACATGCATAACATATATCAGTTGAATAAACAGTAATTTTGAGCTCAATTTTAGTATATTCAATTTCCGTTAGTATGTCCAAAAGATCATTTAGTTTTACAGTCTTTGTTTGTAATAATTTGAAATACGTTTACTTTACGTTTTAGTGCACTTTCAACCATTTCAGGCCTATCGTATCTTTCTTGTAGACGATCATATATTCTTTGTAGACCTCTAGGCGGATCATGAGCATTAGCAGGACGGATGATTTTAGCAAATTTCGAAGATACATTTTTTACTAAAATGATATTTAGTCAAAATGATCCATAATGACCATATGAATAAAGCTAACATCAGAACAAATATGAAAGAAACATTAAAATTTAATATTTCTACATACAAAATGCATCAAATCTGAGCGAGACTTGAACCCTTTCTTCAAAACAATCTTTCTTTCATTTGTAGTTCTATATGATTTTAAATAAGTCGGCACATGATTCTGGTGAATTAAACGCGAATGATTCATGACATGGAATAAAACACCACTGAAAAGTGCCATGAGAAAAGTATCTTCTGGACCCAATTATTTACTAGATAAAACAGGGTCAGACCAAGGAAGAACCAGAAGCCCATTGATCCTCATTCTCTACATTGAATGTGTCTAAAGCTAATTTTAACTGAATCTGCAAATTCAAATGTTAGTTATAATTCGTAAATACATAAAACAAACATGTATACAATGTATAGTTACGTGTGTTATAAAATATAAGCACAATCAGTTTTTTGTTTTGGCTAAAGATATGTTATTTAATTTTCAAAACAATCATTAAATTTACATTTTTTAAGTCCAATATAAAATCTACGGCTCCTAGAAATACTCTGAAGTGGCACGGTTCTGACATCACAATAGCTTTCATTAATTTACAGTATTAAACCATTTCATTTAGCTTGTAAGCTCAAAGTAAAGGGTTCAACTCTTATAGTCTAACCATTGTTGTGTTTTTAACTTCTTAATAAGATAACATTTCTTTAACCGTAGATGCAAATATACGGACAGAATAAATCATCCACCTTTCCTCGTCAGGTACTCTCCCCGTTCTTGCTCTGGCACTCTGGTTGTTAAAGGGACACCAACATGCAGGTTCCTTTAAAAAAATATGTAAACAATGATAATAAAATCTTAACATTTAATACTTCTAAAGAGTTATATGTAAATAAACTCATTATAAATACCAGGATCAAAATGGTATATATAATGTATATAAAAAAAATTATTAGCGTACACAATTCGAACAGGAAAACCAACGATCTAATTTATATATCATGTATATCCAAACGGGAAAATACCAATGAACAACATCAACAAACGATAACTGCTGAACGACAGGCCCCTCAATCAATCAGGACAGGTACATAAACATGCAGCGGCTATGGATAGTTTTGTTTCGCCAGCATACAATATAATTGCAGTTGAAGGCAAATCCTTCAGAAGTTCTTTGTACTTTATTCGAACAACGAACATTTTTATGATAGGGAATATAAGTAAGGGGGAAAGTAACCAATTTATTGTTCTTTACATGTATTTTCGCTGTTATTTTAAAAACAAATGTTGATATCTTTTTAAAATATTTACAAAAAAAAAAAAACGGTGCGTGAAATGGACATGATTAAATTTCCGGATGCGGTAATATAAAAAAAAAATAAAAAAATTCTGTTTTGAAAAAAATAGGTACGGGCGGGTCCGTCGAACAAGGAATCAAATTGGTGTGGCCCAAATATAAAATTAATGATATTAATTCAAATAATTTGGACGAAAATTTTACCAAAATGTTAAATCCCATGTCTGAAAAAGAATTAAAATCTATTTGTATGTATATTGAAGAAGCTCTTGATTTGAGAGACCACCATACCGTTTCATCAGGTAATAATCTTTTACAGGAGTTCGTGCATATACATATATATCTTATATTGTGTGTTTTAAGTAAATTTATGAAAATCTAGAATAATACTGATGTGTAAGTTTATGGTATCGATATCAGTTTATAATGTAATGACATACATAGAATTGTCTTAATATGACTTGTATTACAGACTAGGGGAATAGCTCTGGTAGCATGGATAGAGGCGATCACATACGGACACATAAGAACACATCTTTTCCATTTTCTACTTTTTAATCAGACAAAGATGATGTCACAAACATAGATACAAAATACTGACAAAAGGGAAACAACTTTCTCTTACAAACAGAAACATAATCTGACCATACATACTGATATATAACATCCCGCCCCCAAAACAAAAAAATACTAAATTTTTACAATGGTCAATATGTTTGTGTTAAAAAAATACAATTTATTTATTCTTTTCCAAAATTGAAAGTTTACATGAATATAGTTAATCTCTCACACTCTAGTAACCATTTTAAAACAAACGTATCAACGCTGCAAACCCGAAAGCCTGGCATCTCGGACTCCTCCCTTGGACGACCTTATGCACGCATTACTTTCACACAAACAATTACAGCATTTCCTACTAGACAAACTGATATCATTATAAATAGCTGAATACACATTTGATAATATCATCAGAGACCTTAAACTCTGAAATTTAATAAAATTTATTTATGATAAATATCACACCGCTAAATGATAAACACGTTCACATTAGCTTAAATTCGAAGTAAACAAATAACGTAGATCAAAATTAACATGAAAAGTATCTGGATTCATAAAATCAACATAGTTAAACAAAAATGTTTTCGTACAGAATAAATTCATCAGCTTTTCTTTAAAATAGGTCTTCTTGGAACTCTTCAAAACCATGGCGATACAGTTATCACCAAAACACATTTACTGTAAATATAAAAACGTTTTTAAAAGAGTCAAATATAGGTTACGGCGGAATAAAACACAACAGCAATACAGTCAACATTACGGAATACACATCACACGTGTAGTTCCGGGACTACAACCAAAACTTGTAACCCAATATGCCCGAGGGACTAGTAACAAATTTTTTTTGGAGTTTCCAAAATATAAAGTGGAAAATCCCCTCATCACTATAATATCTTAGCCAATCAGATTCGACTACGTCATCTGGGATTCCCAGAATTTGAACTGATTTTGTAGAAGGATCCCGTACTTTTAATATGGATTTTTCAGTACAGGGGTATTGTACATTGCTTATGCAACCAGAGAAATATAATGTAACCAAATTGTACCTCCTTCTGAATAATTTATTGAAATATAAATGTGAACCCCTTTCAACAGCAGACACCCGACTTTTGTCAAATATAAATTTGTAACATGTGCAGATGTTATGGTAGCCATTTTGTTTTTGTTTACATACTGCGAAGAAGCCTCTAGAACCATGACCTATACATTAACAGTTTTCATTGATTGATTGATTGTTTGTTGCTTTACGCCACATTAGCACAAAAAGGCTATATCGCGGCGAGAGCTAATTCGAATATTTTTACAATTTAAAGCATATTTTTAAAATAAGACAAAAAGTCCTTCAATATACTAAAATTCTAGACTAAAGCAAATTGATTATTTACAAATAAAAATCAATATGAGTAAAATAACGTGATAAAAATTAAAAACGACTTAAATATAATAACAGTTTTATATTCTATAATAAATTCCAATTTCTTTTAAAAATGCAACAATATTTGTAAATGGAACATTATTAAATAAATCACATATTATTGACATTGAAATGCTTTTTACGAATATCAGCAAAGTCAATACAATTAATTAAAACATGTTTAATAGTATACTTGCAGTTGCAAGGTACACATTGTGGTTCATCTTCATTTTTTAAAAGATACTCGTGTGTTATTCTAGTATGACCAATACGACATCTAGAAATAATACATTGATCTTTTCTGCACATAAAATTATTAAAAGGTTTACCTATATTAGGTTTAATTTCATGTAATTTATTATCATCTTTTTTACTCCATTCATTTTTTAAAATATTAAACACATATTCTCTAATTTTAGATTTAAAATCAGTATATGGTATATCACAGTTAGATAAAGGGTCACCCAGGGCATGCTTTGCCTCAAGGTCTACAGCTGTGTTTCCAAGGATTCCAACATGACTCGGAACCCATAGAAATATTATTTCTTTCAGAAGAATTTTTAAATTCCTCATTACATATAAAATTTGGAGAATTGTTGGGTTTTTAATTTTAGTATTTTGTATAGCTTGTAAGCATGAAAGTGAATCAGAACATATAATAAATTTGGATTTATCTGAAGAGGCAATAAATTTCAAAGCCAAAATTATTGCTTCTGCTTCAGCAGTAAAGATGGATGCATCAGATGGCAAACGGAGAGTTGCAGCTCTGTCCCTGAAGACAGCAGCAGATGCAACTCTGTCGCCATCTTTTGATCCATCAGTATAGACAGTTGAAAAATCTTGATAATTGGCTTTAATTTCAGCATAGTGTTGCTGAATTAAAAGAGGATTTGTTTTATTTTTATTGTGTTCACGGAGATCAAATATCATTTTTGGTTTGGGAAGTTCCCATGGAGGACATTTGCAAATTTTAACTTGAGCAACAGATTTTAAATCAAAAGAAGCTAAATGTGGTTTTAGACGTATACCTAACGGAGGAATTTTATTTTCATGTTTTGCCAAAATATCTTCATAAATCGGATTAAAAACACAGCTGTAGGCAGGATTATCTGAATAGGCTTTTAGTTTGACAGCATATTGAAGTCCAAGCTTCAAACGTCTGTTAGAGAGTGAGTGCTCATCAGCCTCTACATACAGACTCTCAACTGGTGAGGTTTTAAATGCGCCAAGACAGAGACGCAAACCCTGGTGATGCACAGCATCAAGAATCTGTATGTAGGACTTCCTTGCAGAGCCATACACTATAGAGCCATAATCTAGTTTAGATCTAACTAGAGATCTATATAAATTAAGTAAAATGTTGCGATCAGCACCCCAGTCAGTGCTGCCGACAACTTTTAAAATATCTAAAGCTTTTAAACATCTCGATTTTACCATTTTGATATGGGGTAGAAAGGTTAACTTTTTATCGAAAATTAACCCAAGAAATTTGGTTTCATCAACCATTTTAATTGGGTTGCCGTACAAAGTGAGTTCTGGATCAAGATGCAATTTCCTTTTGTTACAAAAATGCATCCCGACCGTTTTTGACGTGGAAAATTTAAAACCATTTTCCGAGGCCCATTTTTCAATTCTTCCAAGACATAATTGTAATTGTCTTTCTATGTTATTCATATTTTTGCCTCTGTAACATATTAAAAAATCATCAACGTACAATGAACCTTCAATATTACTTTTTAAAACTTCAACAAGGCTGTTGATTTTAAGACTAAATAATGTAACAGATAAAATACTGCCCTGAGGGACACCCATCTCTTGATCATACAGATCAGACATGGTCGAATTAACTCTAACATTAAATTGTCTGTTAGAGAGAAAATTAGAAATAAAATTAGGCATATTGCCTTTCAACCCCATATCAAATAGATCTTTTAAAATACCATATTTCCATGCAGTATCATAGGCCTTCTCAAGGTCAAAAAAGACCGACACCACATGTTCATTTTTCGCAAAACCATTACGGACAAATGATTCGAATCGAACAAGATGATCAAGAGTACTGCGGCCCTGTCGGAATCCACACTGGATATTGGCTAATAGCCCATTGGATTCCATGAACCAAACAAGGCGATCATTGACCATCCGTTCGAGTGTTTTACAGACACAACTGGTAAGAGCAATTGGTCGATAATTAATAGGATCCGTATGATCTTTACTTGGTTTTGGAATAGGCACGACGGTTGCAAGCTTCCAGATTGATGGTAAATCACCAGATTCCCAGATGTTATTCATGAGCTGCAAGAGAGCTTTTAGCGAGGAATCTGGCAAGTGTTTTAAGAGTTGGTAGTGAATATTATCAGGCCCACAAGCTGTATCATGGGCTTTTGACAGAGATGTTTTAAGTTCTTCAAGAGAAAATAGTTTATTATAATTTTCACCATTTTTTGACTTAAAGTTTAATTTAATTTTTTCTTTTTGTTTTTTTAACTTTTTTAAAGTCTTCCCTGTAGTTGTTACAAGAAGAAGACTTCGCAAAAGTTTCACCAAGCTTGTTGGCAATATCCTTTTCAGATGTTAATAAATCATTGCCGTCTTTCAAATGTTTTACAGTGGCTTTAGAATTTTTACCTTTTATTTTGTTTACCATATTCCAAACTTTTGTCATCGGAGTGCGAGATGTAATCCCCGAGACAAATTTTTTCCAGGATGTTCGTCGGGCTTGCCTACATGTCCGCCGTGCCTTAGCGCGAAAAATACGGAAATTACTCAAGTTTTCCGTCGTTGGTTGTTGATTGAACCGTCTTTCAGATTTTTTACGGTCACCTATGGCTTGATCACAAGCGTCATCAAACCATGGTTTGCTGGGATGTTTCGGATTTGCCGAGGTCTTAGGAATAGTTCTGTCAGCAATTGACGTTAAAACTGTATTAAAAGTTAAAATTGGATCTTGTACAGTCTCAAACATCTTTGACTGAAGTTCCGCTTGACAGAGATTCTCAAACAAGGACCAGTCCGCCTTGTCAAGTTTCCAACGTGGTACTCTCTCGCAGGTAGGTTAATGTAGTTTTTCATAAAAAAAATTAAACCACCCCCCTTTTTGTCTTATTTTCATTTTGAAAGAAAATAAAAAGTATTTGTGACCTTCTTAGATCGGGGTATCATTTATTAGAGTAGCAGGTAATAGTATATGATTTCACACCTGGTGTCCGAAGTTGTCACGTGATTTTATGATATGTCTTATTCCCTGGGTAATCTAGCCCGTAGAACAAGTTCCCACACTGAAAACTATGCCTAAAAATTTAACCGAGTTGTAAATGACACTGTATACTACACATTTATTGCTGATCGCTTCCTGAAAAAAAATTTCCTGTCTTTTAAAAAAAATATAATAAAAAATACTCGTCCGTTGTTGCGACCTTTACCATAAATTATGCTTCGTTTATCTATTTCTCGTACAATTTACATCTGCGATCAGCTATTTTGTAATTGTTGATTTTATTTCCTACAATTCTTGTGAAATAACTTTATATAAATGTTAACGTTCTACTCGTTTGTTTACTTTTCCATAAATTGTTTTGAAGGTCGTCCATTGCTATCAAACGTTTAGGCGACTTGAAAAGGGAGGCAATCGTGTGTCAACATTCCAAAGTTGCAAGTGCGGGAATTTCAACATTAAAATAAGAATCTTCATCTACGGCTTGTTTTTTAAATAAAAACGTAATATTTTAGTGCGAATTATCTCTAATAAAAATATTTAACTTGATTTGTTAATCACTACGGGATAGTACTACCGCAAATGACTAGGTTTCAGTAAAAAAAGGAAAAAGGGGGAGGGGTTGGTTAAATTTATTTTTGATGTACATAACCTACCTTTTTTCACCTTTCATTCTTGTTGATATATGGAAACGAATATACAAGTGTTCACTTGTGTATCAGCCAATAGTTTTTTTTATTATTTATATATATATTCTATTGGAAAATTTGTGTGGTCTATGTATGAGGGTTCGATTCCCTCCCTAGGCATTATTTACAAGTTGCTGGTGCAAAGTGGGCAGACAGCCTAGTGGCCCCACATAGACCATTCCAAACTATTAAATCTAAACAAAATTCTTCTTCAATAAAGTATATTTATCTATATATACTGAAGTTCTATTGATGTACCACACACTTGCAAAATATTTTCGAACAATACCTCTTTATAATGGTTACTGTTTTTTTTTCTTGTGTCAATTTTTTTTCCTGTACTTATTTTTGTTATTTAGTTGGTTTTTTTAATATTTTTTCATGTTGCTCATCATGCAGTTCTACAGTTAAATAGTAGATTATAAAATGTATGCATGGTCATCATTGCTACAAAGATTATGAAAAGAAGTTTCTATGTTTAAAATGTCTAAAATAAATACATCTGATTTACTTAAAAATTCAATTTCCTCATTAAGTAATTAACTTCTCTACTGCAAATGAAGAACATTCAAGGACATGGCAGCCATTATCAGCTCTTTGTTAATCTTTGAAATTTGATCATCAGCTTCAACTATTTGATTTCTTTGATCAACCAATGACAAATCTATGGTTCTAAAGACATACCAAATATATTTATTCCACCTAATATATCTGCATAGCTACAAATTGTTTCAATGAAAATCCGCATCTACATGTTGAATTCTAATATCTAATCATCTGGTCATGAATTAACAATATGAATTATTGCAACTTTGTCAAAGTCATTATTTCGAGATCTACCAAAGACGGTGCTGCAATAGATGTTTTTAACAAAAATAAGAAAGAAGATGTTAATCAGACAAACTTTATTGCACATTACAATCCATCATTGGCAATTACACAAAGATATGAGAACTACAATCTTTTTATGAACAAGTACAAGAAACTGAAAATACATTCATACAATCAATTTAAACAGCAATGCTCTAGACTTCAAAGTTATGTAACAACCAATAAGTATTATAAAAACAACAATCATTCAGGAGAAAGAAATAAATTCATCAATTATTTTTCTCTGCAAAATTGGCTCAAGCTTAATGAAAATGAAAAGGGTAAGCATACCCTTGAAAACTGCAACCAATGCAATGTTACACATGGAGATGCTTCTCTATTACACAAAAGTTACCAAGAAAGTCCATTACAAAAAATCTGCAAAGACCTAGTTAATAATTTGGAGGATCATAATGTATCAACTTCAAAAAATCAGGGGAAAAAAACTGTACACACAGTTGTCAAGATGTTGGAACCAGTGTTAGAAAAAACATTTGATATAAACTTCAAAACCACACTTGCAGAAGTTCTAAATTTGTCACCAAGAGAGTCATCAGCAGAAAAAAATAAAAAAATCATTTCATCCATTAAAGAAACTAAAAAACAAATAGAATCCTCCTTCCAAAGTGATGACAACGATTTAGAAATCCTTCTATCAACTGGAAAATCTTTTCAACAACATGACAATGAGCGAATGAAGCTTTCATACATCTCCACAGAAGATGCAGAAAAACTGGTGAAAACAAACCAAACAAAAACCTCCAGTGGTAAAAAAAAATCAAAAAACCCAATAGGCCATTATGACTCCTACTCATTCGATAAGGAAAGTTTCCTTACTGAGGTACTGAGGTACGACAGTCAACAAGTACAATAATGAATTGGTCAAGATTAGCTAGGAAATATGAAATTTCATGTAAAGATAAAATCATTCAAAATGGTGGCCAAGTACTAGCCAACTTTGCACGAGACAATGGTGTCAACATAGCTAAATTTAATAGGCATTTAAAAATCAGTGGCCGAGACATTATCCAAAGAATAAGAAGACCAAAGAGAAGAGTTTACAAATCAAAACTATCAGTACCTCTTCAAAGATCTAGCAAAAAACTAAAAATGATATTAAAAGACAAAATTGCCTCAAAGGCCTACAACATTGGTGTCAAAATAACACCAAAGATATTAAAAAACAACATCATTAATATAAATGGACTTCTGGAAGAAACAAAAACACACATCTATGGCAGAAAAATCCCACTGCAGGAGCTTATACAAAATGAATTATTGAGATTACACAAAGCTAGTGTACTACGTATTAGAACAGACCAGGAGTACAGTGACTTAGATTACCAAACAACTGTTCAGAAATTAAAAAAACATGGGATTAAATACAATAGCAACATGTCTCTCCCAGATTTGACAAACCTGCTGAAGACCACAGAGAGGACATTTCACGTTAAAATGTGGCATGACCATTCCGACATTCTCAACCACACCTATATTAGTTTCATGGCATCATTGATTTATGACTCGGCCAACTTTTTGACAAATGAGGAGTTACAAATTACAAGACCAATGCAAAGCAAGCTTAATGCACAGACAATTGTTGAGAGACCAAATCTTTACATATTTGGCCAGTCAGGTAATTAATTATTAAACGGATAATTGAAACTTTGAAATATAAGTTAAGAGAGTCATGAAAAAAAAATACCCTTAACTTTTTAACTTCAAATAATTCAACCAAAATAATCTTTCCCAATATTTGGATACTTAATACAATTTCAGACTTGTACAAAAAATGTCTTTACTGTGATAAAAAGACTTAATCAACTTGTATTTGTCAATAAAGTCTAAAATAAATCAATCATCACATTAACAAAAAAGTTAAAAAAAAAAAAAAATACCCATCGTTCACTGAAAGCAATATTTTGTAACTAACTAAATAAATTAATTTCAATTTAATTAGTTTGGCAATAAATATGCACAATTAGAAAGCAAGTATATAAACATTTTCAAAATAGGACTAGAATAAAAAATAGTAAATCTACAGTATATATCATTGACACAGAATAAATAAAAAAAAAATGGACAGTTCTTAGCAACCTTACGGTCACATTAACATACAGCCTTCAAAAATGAGCAATAAAATACTTTATAGCAATTTATGCAAGTTCAAAATGATACAAGACATGTTACAAACACACAAGATCTCAACACAAATGGAAAACACGATCATACCACATCTGTAACATTATTAAAAACAATTTTCAAAATATATACTATACTACGTCTAATACTCCCATCGATCTAGAAAATTGATAATTTTTAAAACATTATCAATAATCCCTGAACTTTTAGGGTGACTATCCTTTATTCATTTATTAGTTTTGTCCTAAACATGCATGAAATATTTGCCACTTGATAATAATGTTCTTGTCCTGAACATGCATGAACTTTTTGCTACTGGATATTGAGCAACAAACAATCTACATATCAACCAATATTTCATAACCAGCAATTCTAAACCTCGTTCCCCCAAAAAAGATTAACAGGATTTTTTTTCAAAAGATAATACAAAATAGATACAAAATTTACAAAAAGTTAAACTACTAAAGTATACATTTATTTCATAAAATACTGGAAAGTTCCAGACTTAGGAATCAGAAGATAACTATTATATTTTAAGCTCTGACAGCATCAATTGGTGATTAAATGGTAGCAAATTAAGTTTATTTTTTAGGCATTAGCAGAGCCATTAAACAGATATTTGTGACCATCAAATCACCAATTGATGTTAACAGAGCTTAAAATACAATACATGAATACAGTTATCTCCTTTATAATGAGACTAACAGAAAACAACTTCAAGTCATACATTTACAATTCTAATGCAACAACGTTTGTAACGTTCATTTTCATTGGATAATGTCTCTTTTTTACATGGCATTAATTGACAATTGATGCTATGGGACGTACACGCAAGCACAGACGGCATATGACAGATTTTAATAACATTTTTTAACGTTGTTTTCCGTCAGTTTCATTAGAATAGAGATAACAATATTGTATTTTAAGCTCAGACGGCATCAATTGGAGATTTGATGGTCGCAAATACCTTTTTACTGTCTCCACTAACGCATCACCAGTAAACTTAATTTGCGACCATCAAATCCCCAATTGATGCCGTCGTAGCTTAAAATACAATACAGTTATCTCTAATTTTAACCATGGAAAAGTGCAGATACAAAAATATGTATAAATTTAAAATGATATCTTAGCAATACTACGTACTAAATTGACTTTCTGTTTTTTGCAGCAAGTACCGACAAAGAACAAATTACGTATGTTACAACAAGATGTGAGGATATTGAAAATCTAAGTCCTATCACACTAAATGGAATTGACCTGAATGTTAAACTAAGGATTTTTTCAGGCGATAACCCTGCCCGCCAATTTGAAGCTGGCCAGCAGCGAGGGGGCAATTATGCATGCATTTGCGGCATTGAAACAAAAGACCAAATAAATCTGTCTTGTTTTAAAAAAAGAATAAGATCTCTAGAGGACAGGAGAAAAATAGTTGTTCAGGGGGAAGCCTGGAAGGAGTTGGAAAAGGGGAATCTAAACCCTTTTCAAAATATGCTCAAGCAAAATCTGGAATATGAACTTGAAATACGCCAAATCAACACGTCAAATATGAACAGAATGGAAATGAAAGACAAGCTGCAAGAGACTTTGTCAGGAATTGCTAGACCACCTGCACTGTCAATTGAAAATCCTCTTGCCAGCCTTAAAAATAAAAATTTGGAAAAATATGAGGTATTTGGTTGTGAACCCCTTCATGATATAGCTGGTATGGTCAAAAACCTTATCGAGGAACTACCATCACACATTGAAGACAAAAAAATAAAATCAGAGTATGAAACCTTTTCTAAAGACACCATTGGTGATCGTAACCAGATAAAAGGATCTGACGCAAGGTTGTTCGCTGTGAAGTTAGCAAAATTCACTCTGATTAAAAAAAATGAAGGAAAATTGCCTGGTGAATTTGTTCAACTGATTACATCTTTAGTTGACATCATAAATATTGCCTACAGTGGTTATGAACAGAGGTCTCCAAGACAACTGCTGAGGCTCTACAACCAAACATTCTTATTTGGAACTTTATGTAAAAAAGTTATTGGTAATCCAGTTAAAATGACAAACAGAAAATTTTATGGCGCTCACTTTCATTCAATTTCAACCCATTTGGCAGAATTATACCGTATCATAAATACAAAATCAGTACTAACAGAGCAGGAAGAAAGATCTTTTGGTGATCTCAGAAGGATTTCAGCAGGAACATCCAACAGAAAACCAGGCTGGATAGTTGATAATGCTGTTATTCGATTCATGGCTCAGCAAAACACCTCAAATAGGGTTAATTCATTTGTCCACCAGGATTCCACCATTAAAAGACAAGCGAGCCTTCTGCCAAAGCAGCCTGACACAATTCTAGAATATCACACTTTTAAGGACAGTCCTATGCTGTTTCAATCGCACATGGAAAGAATTGCTGATTTCTTGGAACACGGGGAAAATGTTTGGTGGCACTTGGAGGGTTCTGATGTAATCTTCCATGACAGTAGTACACAGCCAGAGTCAAGGATCCAGGGCCCTTTTCTCCATCATTTTCGTAGCTCTTCTCTGATATCTGCAATAGAAACAGTTGATGAAACATGGATTAGAATCGTAGATAAATTTGAAAAGAACATAATAAAACTGCCAATGACGAAAGTAAAAACGTACGAGGAAGGAAAACCAAAATGGGTGACACCAAGACCAAACACAGTCTATGAACAACACAGTAAGCATACAACCTTTATTTTTTACTTAATTTCTAGCATCATTAACATGATTAATGAGTATGGTATAAAGAAAACATGCATCTGGTGAACTACCAAAAAAAAGGCCAAGAGGCCCCATTTGCATATTTTTGTTTTTGGCCTTAGAGAACTGAAATTGCTATTCATCAAAAAGATAAGAAGTAAAATTAGCAACATAGTTAACTGAAAATACTGTAAAGATTTAATTGATGAAAGATTATTCGATTGGACATTTTTCCGACAAACAGCTTATAAATCTCAACAAAAAATTTATGTAAGAATGTGTTGTCGGACAAAAATGCTCATGCTCAAAGCATACAATCTCAGTACAGATTATTGTACAAGTTTCTTAAACTTTGGACAAAGCAAACTTTAGTTGAGTAAGAAAGCAAAAAAAACAAAAAAAACAGTTACAATTTTCCATGGTATAACTCTAGAAAAGTTTAAAATTACTCACTGCCAACACAATTTGATATTTGAACTGTATGATTTGATTCCTAGAAATTAAATACGAGTTTCATAAAATTTGGATGAGCAAAACTCAAGTTAAAGAGTGCTGAAGGCAGTTTTGGAAGAATAGTCGATGGTACTGAAAAACTCAAAAAATATAAAACTTGTAGCTCAACATTTGTCAAGTCATAGTCATGAATATAAATTCAAATTCCTTTTATTTTGTAGGTACTGATGATGACAATACCTCTGAATGTACAATACAATTAACAGGATATGGACAAGTACATGGAATGGATAATGATTCTACAAATGATTCTCTGCAGATAAGCAAAGAAGTGATACATCCAGGTAAAACATTTTATAGATGTCAGATGGTGGGGGGTTTAATCCATCACAATTTATACACCTAGAGGATTATTGTAAGCCTAATTGAACATTACAATGTATTGTTATACCTTACATTATATAGTAACTATTTCATTGCCAAATAAGTAATCAAGTGTCATAGTTTCATTGAAATATTTTTTTCAAAAAATTGATGCCTCCATCTCAAAACCCTTGAATAACCCTCGTCATACATCAATGATCACTGCTCAACTCCCTTTACAGTAGAACATCACTTAATCAAATAGACAAAATAAAAAATATGGCTATGGCCAGGTTAGAAGTCCATCGAAAGAAGAAGTAATTCATCCAGTGTTTAAGATATCTCTTGTAAAAGACCCTAAGGTTTGACATGTTAGCAAGTCCTACCTTAAACATTGTCTTTATATATATATATTATCCTCTCTTTCTAGATGTGACCACTCCACCTTACAATGTCGAAATGTTCCAGTCTGACCATTGCAGCTTTGCACTGAAAAAAGATCAACATAATAAGAGAGGTAAATACTAGTATAAATAGAACATCTGTATTTTCTTTCTCCTTATCGCCAATATAGTTTGAACATTGACATTTAAAATATAGGGGGACTAAAAATACTCAAGCAAATTTGTAAAATGTTACTTTATGAAAGGTTTTCACTTTGAACCACAGCTTAAATATCTTAATATCATCTCATTTCTGTTACATTCAAATATTACATCAAACCATAAAGGAAGTGTTTATTTTAACGTTAAATGAATTGAACTACCTTTTCACCAAAGAAATGTAATCCATTTTAAGATGAACAGACTGGTTAATATAATGCCCCTCCATCATTTAATAGAAGGTGAAAAGGGGTGGAGTGTGATTCCTTCCTTATTAATTTCAAATTCTGTTGCATTATTCGTATTAACCAGGTTCATAACCTTTTTTTTCTAGAAATGACTGCTCCACTGAAAAATGCTATTGAGATCTGCACAATTGAATCAACAGACCTGGAAAAAGAAAATAGAAATAAAAATGGTAACTTCTGATTTATTATAGAAGTCTAAGATATATTTGAAATACAAAGTCATACATTTTTTAATTGGTTTTCAAAACAAAGTCAATGCTGTATCACAAAATTAGTAAAATGTTAACAAAATATTCATGTCTTTTTTAGAAGAGACAACTTCACTTCACAAGAATGAAAGCTGTGTAAAGACGACAGAGGATGAGGGAGGTAAAGGAACTTATAATTTCAGGATTTATTTTCATTACATACATCATGTCCATAGGAAGCATTTTTTTGAAAGATCTGTTAATACTTTTTGCAGGGGCATAAGTTCATTAAGATTTCTTTGGTTTAAAATATGGATCATTAAAGAATTATGGAATTGAGTTCTTTTTTAGCAGTCAGTTTGGTTTAATTTTGTTGAAATAAGCTGAAACAGATTGCTGGTAATATGATCATAGATTTCTTCAAGAAAACCTCAAATGTTAATTATAATGGGTGTACAAATGTAGTCAAAAATGCAGATGGAATGTTGATATATTATTACATAAATAATACTTGTAGTTTAAGAATATTATTAATAAATGTAAGAATTTGAGTAGAATATGTGAACATGAGTTCATGTCATGTAAATTAACAAAATAATAATATTTTTTTCCAGATATTAAGAAAATTGGTAACAACAGTGTGAAAGAAATGTACCGGTCATACATCAAAGGTAAAGGCTATTTATATGTATAAAGCTTCATCTTTGAATACAGAATGGAATTGTGATGTGTCAAAGACGTGTAGTATTTGAATAATATTTAAGAGTTCTGTATTTTTGTAATTTTACTTTTTAGCAAGTCAATTAAAAAAAATCAATTATGAAGGAATAAAATATCTTGCTGTACGGTCAACTTATAAATACCTAGACATGTAAAAATAACTGACTTTTGACTTACAAGAAGTTTGTACTTAATAATTTAACATTCTTTTCAGTTATACAATGGAAAACAGATAATGGCAACAGTGAAGAGAACAAATCTACAACATGTACAAGTGTAAAAACAATTGGTATGTATGTTAAATGTAATAAGATTATGCTGCACCATACAAGTCAAATTAACAAAAAGCAGCTTCATTGATCTTATCATGCTTAGTGAAAAATGTAATATTTTCAATTCATCAGAAACTTGGTTTTTATGAGGATAACACTTTTGAAATTCTATACTTAGTACTGTTACCATGGTTACCTGATATTTGGGTTTTCCATGACCATATCCTAGTTTTCTTTAGCAACTGCAGGCTAATGATTGATACTCTTTCAAGTTGTCTTTATTATGTGCAAAGTCTTTCTTCAACCTTTTTAGTCACTATAAAGTGTTACAATTCAAATCTAACGCCACACAAGGAAAGTAAACACAAAGGAACAGCTTGCAAAATGCTGAAACGATTCATACAAAAATAGTACATATTATTGATTCATTTATTTTTGTGGGTATGAATTCCTTTTATTGATAAAAACTTGAAATTTCATAAATATTTGAGTTTGTAGTTTTGCCAATGACAGCATACAATCTTATAGAGTTTTGTAAATAGTTAAATTTGTGGTTGATCTGCATCCAAGAAAATTGGTACACTACGAAAAATAATGAAGCCACATTAGAATTTAAATATATACAAGTATGAACATGTAATTTACAACGACATGTAGATATTTGCAATTAAATATGTATACCATGTATACAAAGTGTTACAAATGCCTTCAGAAATGGACTCCTGATCTACATCAATACATTTATTTATGGGAGAAAAAAACAATTTTAAGAATGCTTCAAAAATATTTCTTCATTGAAGACAACACTGGTGCAGTACTATAGTTAATGTTACCTGAATCTAGCTTTCTTGTGTAGACTTGAATATTTAATGTTCTTTTGTGTTTATTTTCTGCGAATTATTCCTCTGCAGCCTTTTCAGTCACTATGAAGTGTTACAATTTAAATTTAATGCAACTCATGGATAGTAAATAGAAAGGTACAGCTTATCTTTGTTAAATGCTGAAACAAAAGTAACATGGTTATTTTCAAGTTAACAAAAGTACAAATTTACTATGTTTCTACTATTGCCCAGCTTTTAGAGAAATTCATCATACAAAATTAATTAACATAATCAGATATATTTCATAGTAACAATGACTAAATATATAATATAAACAAAAAGTCATATTTCAATAAGTAAGGGTTTTCAATGTAATAATTTTCAATGGTCATTTGTTTTGGTAATTAAAGGTAAATTTTCGAATATAAAACATGTATATGTAGGATTTTTTTTAAGAATAAAACAATAAAAATTTACAGAATATCACTTTTACTTTAATTCAGATGCGAAGGAGAGTTACAGAAGTAACGTGAAGAGAAGATTATTTGAATGTAAGTTGTGTAGCTATTCATACATGTAAATACATATTACATGTAACGGAATTTAAAAAAATACTCTGAAAGGTTGTTAATTGTAATGGCTATGTGGTATGGGCTTTGCTCATTGTTGAAGGCTGTACGATGACCTGTAGTTGTTGTGTCATTTTGGTCTATTGTGGGCAGTTGTCTCATTGGCAAACATACCACATCTTCTTTTTTTTTATATTTAATTAAAAAATAGCCCATTTGTGTTCCTCTTCATTATTTTTGGTACAACATTGGCCTGTTTCGCAAAGCAGTATGTCCATAAATTGTTAGAATGACTTCAATTGGATTCATTATTTAAGCAATAAAAAAGCTTCATCTCCATAAGCTTCAATATCATAATTTACATTTTATTTGTCATCAGGAACATTCAAAGTCAATGCAACATATCATAATTTCATGTATTTAAAAGCTTTGGTATAGAGTCCATTGCCCCCTTTTTTAATTACACCCTAGATAAATGCTGTTAGATCCCTAGGCCTAGAAAAGTCATTATTTCATGAGATGTATACATGTAATAACCACTAAAAATTGTGCCACATGCTACATGTATAATGATATGTAATTTTTATGTTATGTTTTTCAATTCCTATACAGGCAATGATTCAGATATGGATCCATTTGGCCTTAATGACAGTGAAGAACTAGAAGATGAAACCTGTTCAAGCATTGCTTCTGCACGAAAAACCAACCAAACAGGTAAATATAACATCTGCACTATTGACTATTGAAGTCTTTAGATATGGTACAGTCGGTGCCAAACTGTTTTAGGGTTTGTCTGTCAGACAAATAAATTTGACGTTATTCTACTCTATTTTCATCCTAAAAATGTTTAAATTTCTATCTGATAGAATGACGTTTTGTCTTGTGATTTTGTCGGTTAGACAGTTTAGGATACACTGATGGTAGTAATGATGATAAAACATAGCTCAACACCTCAAATCTGGTACAAATGTAATTATCTTTTAAAATTGGCCTACTTGACACCATGTACATGCGAGAGGCAGATTTAGTAGGAGGAATCGGTTGATTATGTAGGGAATCACTGAAACACGACTTAAGCAAGTTCATGCCTATGCAGCAAGTGAGTGGCTGTCCTCTTAAAATTTCATTATAGATATTTATAAGTTGCTATAAACTAAAACTACCTTGGTCAAAAACATTAGACTTGACCAGAACAAATATCGACCCACCCCCATAGATTTTTGGAAGAGTTAAAACTTATATATATTTCACAACATTTTACCTTTTTTTTCAGATAAGATATCTGCAACCGTACTTGTTGAAAATCTTCTTGGTTCAACAGATGATGTACAAAGTTTCCAAAAATACAGAAGAATGGCGTGGGAACATCCAGGCAATAAATTCTATATGAGCCAATATGACATATCAAAAGCAAAAGTAGGGTTCAAACTACTTGGTGTTTTCAACAGAATGAAGCAGTCCTGTAATGAAAATATGACATTAAGGTCGACGCATCAACAACTTAAAAACCTATTAGAGCACTGGGGAATTAGTACTAAGTACTAATGTAGAGAAAAGTCATGTTAACTAGTTGTATTTTAGTATTCACTGTATATAATTGTACATAAACACATATATTTATAACAATAGAAACTTTAAAAAAAAAATGAAAGAAAAAAAAATGAAGATAAAAGCAATATTTATAAATCATGTAAATGTTGGATTCAAATTAATTTCATGTATAAACTTTTTTGTATAAAACTTGAGTTTGAAAAAAAAGGACGAGCCTCATTTAGTTCATGTAGTTAAAATGTAAAAGGACCTTGTAGATATAAATTTAACAATTTGTTTCAAGTTGCAATTAACTTTTCCCTAATTATTTTTTATATGAATATATGCATAGATAGCATAGTTAATTGAAAATGAAAGTTTTGACTGACCTGAAATTATAAATAGAAATACATAAACAATCATTGAATTGTTTATATAAACAATAATAGCCTACTTTCATCATATGCATAGTAAGAGGGGGAAGGAGGGGTCCAGATCCCTAAATCCAGGGCTTAAAAACATGAAATCCTGAGGTCCCAAATTTAAATCCTGACATCCATAATGTCTGAAATATAATTCCCGGATCCTGAAAGGGTCAATCCCGATCCCGGAGTCCAGTTAAAGGTCCTACCCCCCCCCCCCCCCCCCCATTGTAAACTTACAATTTAAATGATCACCAGACCTGGTTCCCTTAAATTGTCTATATTTTACATTCGTTGAGGTACAAATTGATGTTGTCCCTTAGAATCAATCATAATTTTTTTTTGTACTTTCCTCACTTCAAAACTTTTCAACCATAATTAGGAAATTCAATAAAATGTCGGCCAGTAAAATTTCAATTTCATTCCAAGGTAAATAACTCGAAATGGTCTTAGCAAAAGACGACTTTCAAACCGATATTAATCGTTCTAAGATATGACGGAAAAATATTGACACTGCGCCAATTGCTTTTCCTTAAAAGGGCAGGGCATCAAGAAAACACGACAGGGCACCTTTAATTTGCATGCAAAAAATCTGCAGGAAAAACTTTTGTCCCTTGTACATTTACTTCATATCCTATTATGTTTTCCCCACAAATAAATTTCAACAGCAACATTTTTTATCAGACATGTCAGATATACTGTTTCAAGATCTTACCTTTGGCAATTCTGTATACATGGTTTATATGTATAAATAAGTTTTATGAGGAATTTCATTAAAACTGATTATTGTGGAATTATTTTGAATATATGACTTTGACACATGTCATTGTGTAGGTAGTAGTTTTGAAATCAATTTATGAATTTATTCGACTGAAATTTCCAAGGACTAACAAATATATATGAAACATAATTTTTAATTCAAGTTTTTGACTGAACTAAATGAGGTTCAACTGTTTATCAATAAAAAAAAAACAAGGGTGGGTGGGTAATGCAGCCAAGCAAAAGCAGCAAAATAAAATGTTTGAATTTTAACTTGTATCAAACAATTTATTTAACATTGCATAAAGCTTGCCAGTCACAAGCCTGGGCAAAAAAACCACAATAAATATTTCTCCAGATCTATTTCATTGCTTACATGCATGTAGTTGCTTAGATTCAATATACTTCACTTTCAACATTTATTGTTGTTTTTAAAAAATGCAGAGTGACCATGCACCTTATACTTTCAGGCTAAACACATAATTATCAAAATATTTGTTACAAAATTAAATGTACAATGTATGTATGTACATAATGTACAGTTGGAATATATTTGCTCATTGTTAAAGGTCATACAGTGTATATGCACATGTAAATTTGTGTGTCATTATGGTCTCTCCTGGAGATTTGTCTCATTGCAAATTATGATTATTTAAAAAGCTTCAGCAAGACTTCGGCTTCAAATATTTGCATTTAACTATCTCAAGTGAAGAGTACATGAAGTATTGGAACACATTTTTAACAGTGGTGGAACCTCTAGTATATGCCCCCCCCCCCCAAGAAAGAAAAATCAAGTTGCTTAGATGTTTCTTATAGAAATATGAATAGACAGAAAAAATATTAGTCACTTCACATAATTTAATTCTAAATTCCATTTAAACCGTAGAAAACCATGAAAAACCGTTGATGACGCCACGATCACATGACTATATTTATCAATGGAGAATAAAGGCTTTTCCCCTGGAGAATTCCAATTTGAAAATAAAATTGCTTAAAATTATTCCCCTAAAGACAACTTTTTTTCTCAAACAGTACATTTTTCATGCCTAAAATGACTATATGTGTACATTTGAGGGTATATTTATATACATGTATCATCACTGATAAAATTGGGTCTTATTTTAAAGCAGGGTTTGACTCTTGAAAATGGGTCTGTAAATTGAAGTTTCAGTCAAATTCATGGTTTATTTTAAATTTCCCAATTTGATGAAAATGATGCATATTTTCTCAATAAAAAAGGGTAGAGGTAGTTTTGAAAATAGCCAACAATATAATATCACTGACTAACAGTTGAGTAAAAAAATAAAGGATCTACCAAGTTTCATCATCCAGAGTTATTTTTTTACAACTTTGTCCGTGTATTGCATATGTTATTGTTTATATGCTACATGTACATGTGTATGCTCTCCTGGGATCACAATTTGGTGAATAAAAATATTCTATTCTATTCATACCAAAGCAGAGTTCAAGTACCACACAAAATCTTGTTACACACTTATTTGAATGTGTGCAACTATTCCCAATGAAATATTCAAGATAAATTTTTCATAAGAGGGGACCAGCTCCTGTCATACTTCAGTGATTCCCTAGTATATATTCAACCAAACAAAACCCAATAATGGGATAAACGGGAAACCTATGTCCAACCCCATGCGACAAGTCATCTCACGAGACATACTCAGACGTGTATTGTTTTGAAAATATATAAATGCATGTATCAAATAAATTCATAATATTAATGGAACTTGAATGTAGCCCTCTCTGCAGCAGGCTAGAAAGTTTTAATATCAGGGAAAAAATTCTCGCTATAAAGCAAGTCGTGTGTCTTATACCTAGTGATGTAAATTTACAAAACTATTATGCTAGTACCGTATATACAATAATTTCTGCCTACACTACGAAACAAGAGATATTATACTTATGTTATCTTGAAAGGCTTTTCTTTTTTTTCCGTGACAAAAAAAATAATATAACCTTTTAGGGTTTTAAGACATTAGATAAAGATTACTTTCTTCACGTTAAAACTTTATAACTATTTGAACTACTCCATGGACCAGAAAACAATGCAGCATTTCACCTCCCTAATGTATGTTCAATGAGCTATATAGCGAAATCAGCATTTTTGCCAAGCTTGCGTTAATTGTCATAAGGGGAGTCTGTAAATGTACCTTAAAAAAATAACAGACTTGATATAATTGCAAAAATAGCACGAACGAACTCTCTTTTTAACACTAAATCTTGTCTTGGCAAACACCACAAAAAGGGCACAAAATTTCTAAATGGATATGCCGTTATATATAGAATAACCATACATTGTCTCGAAATATCAATGTTATTTGTACAAGGTTTAGAAACAGGTAGAAAGCGAGGCTGTGCCGAGGATTTCTACCTGTTTCGAGCCAAGTACAAATAACAAATTGATATTTCCAGACAATGTATGGTTATTCTTTATATACTGCAACTCTTAAAATGTTCTAAATGAAGTATTTTGGGTAAAAAACATCATTTCTTAATTTGAAGCGGACGACGTTAAATTTCAGCGAGCCTGTATGTTTTATTGACGTCATAAATAAAACTCTACAGAAAACCCATTGTCAACGTCATAAACAAGGTGATATACGGTCATGGACTGTATATGACATATGAATATAGTCATTGCAATTTGACTGCTCAAATAGCACAGCTGCAGTATATATCATGGTTATGAATTGTTTCATGATCGAGTAACTTGAACATACATCGTCAAATTACTTGCGAAAAGAGACAAAAGACCTTCGTGTTTTACCAGCTTGCAAAATAAACTGCAATTTCTGCAGAACTCGAGTCTCAAATTTAAACATTTCTAGACAATTTTAAAAAAAATCATAAAGACCATAACGACCAAAGAAGGAACTCGCATCTAGTTCATGTCTTCCTACATGAACCTCCTTAAACCATTTTTAAGATGTTATTTTTCTTTGTGAGCATTCACTCTTCTAGCTTCAATCTCAATTTATGTAGACATGCCACGAGGTCTGTAAAAACTACCTCGTGGTTCAAGCAAAATTGGCTTTCAGACACCAAAATCTTCGAAATTATAGATGTTTGCACAGTGAATCTTGATACAATTGTAGAAAATATGCACACAAACTATAATTAACTACTCTCTTACCAATGAACACAAAAATCAGTGCTTAATTCAAGTAATTGTGTCCAAATTCTTCGTCCGTTAGTTTCACTGCAGGTGCTCGTCTTCTCATGATTGCAAGCTTCTGATTGACCCAGCTAATTTTTGATTGGTTATTTTCTACCGAAAGGCGTGGCCAATTCCCCGATACAAAAACTGCTAAATCTGATAAACTTTAAGTATATTTGAAAAATTGAGATCAAATATCTGTTTAATATTAAAAAAGACATCATACTGAACTACTTTTAACATCAACAGTGTATTTGTTATTAAGTTATTAACACATCTAATCTTCATACGCTCGGTCGGCCATTGTTGACGTCATGAATATTAATAAGGTAACAGGAGTTGTCTCCTCTTAGAAAAACTACGGGAAAAAATAGAGAAAACAGCATTAACCAACCTGCGCTGTTGGGCAGAAGTAAAAAGATGTTCAAGTACTATTGGAAAGTGATCACTTCCACATAGATCATCATGAACACGCCATGAATAATCCAGAAGCAGAGAGGGATCGCAAATAGTGATATCAATAGAAGAATAAGACCCGTTTCCAGGATGAAGATACGTATTAGATCCATCATTAAAAATGCATAATCCTTCTTGAGAGACAAAGTCCTCAATAATCTTACCTTTGGCATTATGAGTCTTGCTACCCCGTAATGGATTGTGAGCATTGAAGTCGCCCATAAGTATAAATGGTGAGGGTAATTGATCAGTGAGGTTTTTGAGTTTTGCTTTATCTATAATTGAATTTGGTGGAATGTATATCGAACATAAAGTAATTGTTTTGTCTAATGATAAACGAATTGCAACTGCTTGCAGATCCGTGGTGAGTTGGACTGTGCTATGAATGACGTTGTCCTTCACAAAAATGGATGATCCGCCTGCAGCACGTTCGTCTACCTTAGAAAATGTGCTATACATGTTGTATCCTTTTAAAGATACATTGTCACTTTCTTTTAGATGAGTTTCTTGAAGACAAAATGCAATAGGTAAAAATGACTGAACTAGAAGTGTTAACTCGAGAAGATTTATTTTAAGACCTCGGCAATTCCATTGGATGATATTTGTCATTATTTAATAATAGAAGGGCGAATGCTGTCGAGTTTGCCAGCATTCTTATTTCGCTCACCCTGAGATTGTGATCTTTCGGGTGGCGGAACACTTTCGATTTCCATTTCAGTTTCGTCGGCAAGTGTTGAAAATCTGTTATGCGAGGAGAGTCGTCGATCTCCAGGACCACACGCAGCTGGTTTTACTCCGCCTCGACCCCTACCCCGCGACCTCGAATCAGAAGACTTCTGAGAGGATGTATTTACTGGCTTCTTTTGTACATCCTTCTTTTCTGGAGAACGAAGAGGAGATGGGGCTCTAGTAGACTTTGTACTGGACGAAGGAGTTAACTTCTTAGATGAAGATGAAGAAAGACTTTTTGAGGTGGAAGAATCATCTATCAGAAAACTTAAATTTGATGCAATAATATTTCATCATTATGATTATGATTATCTTCATTGATATTCAAATGAATTTGATTTTTAAAGAAATATAATTTATAACAAATACAATTTCAGTTTAGAGACTGATCAGTTTGGAATCTATTAATAGCGCACAATTAACTTACCTGTAATAAATGTAAATATGGATATTACTGTACTTCGTTTATAAAACTATAATAAAAGACACAAAGTACATTTGATTTGTTTTAATAAATTGAAATTTTAAAACTGAAAACAAGTATGAGCATAATATGTAACCAGCTAATATTTCTTTTACACAAAAATGATGATGTATCTGATAAAAATTACTCCAATCCTTTTATGCCAGGCATGGCTTTTATATAACCATGTATAGAAGTGGTCAAGACTTCTACCAGCTCGAGATTTGAGCAAGTCATTATAACAGTATATTTAATGAGTATTCAATTATCGAATTGAGTATAATATATCTGCTAATGGGATATTTTTGCTGTAAGCTTTGGGTATCCAATTTGCAAAAACTTCACTGAACAATGGATAAAAATTGTCAAGTTGATAGAATTCATTGTTTATAGAAGGAAACTCTGAATGTGGAAGGCATACTAGGGCTAGTAGGTCAGTTTAGTTGGGCTATTAATTCTTTCAACAGGGCTAGTAAAATCCTGCTACCAATTAGCCCTGGGCTAGTGAGCTTTTACAAAATTTCTTTACCCCTGCAGGTGATGGTGCTAGAGTCTCTAAAATTTCTAATTATGTATTTTTTTCACTAGCCATTGTAAATGATGACATAAATCTCTCCTATAATCAGCTAAGTACAGTTACCATAGTAAAGTGTGATGAAAAAGGTTACTTGTAAACCGCATTTTGATCAATTAAATAACTTGGTGAAAAATAAATTTGTATAAATAAATGACAAGTCTTATGAAAATAATTTTTTTGAAGGAGGGGACGTGAAATTTTTACAGATTATTTTGACTTAGGCAGTTCGGTAGGTGATTTTCCATGTCCCTGGTGTTCATAAAAATGACAGACATGACATTAGTAAGTGTTGGAATTACCCCAGAACTTTTTAGATCATATGAGGAAATTTGTCAGTAGTCATGTCTGTCTAAAACAATTTTGCTGTTAAACACAAACCTCTGCTTGCATTAAGCGTAAATCATATATTGCCACAGTAATAATTAAGAAGTTTGAAAATGATGGAAAAAAAAATTGATGAAATGCATCAAAAGCAGCAGGAGAAGGTTCAAGCAGATACAAGAGCAATAGCTTCAAATCTTACAACTCCTCAACAGCTATAGATGTCTCCAGGAGAAAGCTAAGGGAGAGCATCAAAATATTAGATGATCTCACCTTTCTTTTCAAAAGTGCTGATGTTATGTCTCAGGTTTATCTAACTGTTGAAAATCTAACTAAGTATCAAACAAACAAAAACTTCATGAGAATAATATATGTAATTGTAATAAAATTTGATATCATCATAACTTACGTGAAAAAACAATCTGGCGGTAAGGGTTGCTCGACTGTGTATATAATTAATTATTTGGAATAGAAACTGATTCTGAAATCGAGGAATCAGTCCGTAATCCACCTCCAGGGTGTTTGTGTGAAAGGAGTAGGTTAAGTAAGATCCCTTTTTGGCCCCAAAATATAGCAGTTATGCCAAATTTTAAAAATGTAATATTTTAGCTACTTATTGGAAAAGAGAGACGAAAGATACCAAAGGGACAGTCAAACTCAAAAATCTAGAATAACCTGACAACGCCATGGCTAAAAATGAAAAAGACAAACAGACAAACAATAGTACACCTGACACAACATAGAAAACTAAAGAATGGAAAGTAGAATGTTTCTGCTACAACCATATGGGCTGTTTTTGACTTTGTAATGCAAATATGTCGGGTATAAAAGAGGGACGAAAGATACCAAATGGACAGTCAAACTCATATATCTAAAACAAACTGACAAAGCCATGGCAAAAAATGAAAAAGACAAACAATAGTACACATTACACAACATAGAAAACCAAAGAATAAACAACACGAAAAACATCACAAAGTCATGCTAAATTACCGAAATCTTCACAATTTAAGCATTTTAGTTAAATTTTAGACAGTTTCCGTCTTAAATGAAAGTGGCTGAATTCGTATTCATTCATAATATTAAAATGTATGTTGTATTTGATGATGATACATAAAACATATATAAAGATTGAGTATGAACACGGTTGCGGCCACTTTCATTTTTGACCAAAAAAACATCTGAATATAGTTATCAAACATACCAGGTTTATAATTTAGTACGCCAGACGCGCGTTTCGTCTGCATAAGACTCATCAGTGACGCTCTTTTCGAAATAGTTAAAATGCCAAACAAGTAGAAAATTGAAGAGCAATGAGGATCCAAAATTCCAAATAGTTGTGCCAAATACGGCTAGGGTAATCTATGCCTGGGATAAGAAAATCCTTAGTTTTTCGAAAAATTAAAAGTTTTGTAAACAGGAAATTTATAATCAAAGAGCAGATTGCTCTGAGGAATACGATTGCCGTTGTTTCATTAACACATGTATACATGTGGCTGGATAATATTATTTTCAAAACTAATTCAACTGCACATGTAAAATAGTTACAAAATAGCCAAACCCGGATAAATGTGTATGAACAATGTAATTAGGCCTATTGTGTTTTATTTTTGTACTATCAATTCCAAGTTTACTTTCCACAGCAGTCACTGAGACTCAGAGTGAGAGAAGGTATTTCACTTCGTATCTTATCACCTATTTTCCTACGTGAATTTTAGGAGGAACCCCATTCCTCACTCTTTAAATATTTAATTTCCTTTGAGTCAGTGATCATGACTCCTTTCCGTACACATTTATCGGTTTAAATAGCATTCGTTTTAAAATAATACGACGTTTATTGACAGAACGAGCTAATACTCGACGTCTTGTTTAGGTTCAGAATTCACGGAAGTTATTTCCGGAAGGGAGACAACTCGAAACGATAATATGGAAGACTCCATTTCGCCTGAAGGGGTGTTCTACGATATGGAATACATGATTTTAATTTAAATGATGCATATAATTTAAAATTATGCAACAACAATAACCCCCAATAGCAGACATTCATAGAAAAGATCCCATGAGTTATAAATTAATTGAGTGGGGAATCCAGAGCAACCATTCAATCTAAAACCCCTTGAAGTCAAGAAAACTATACGCATGCGCATAATTTCCAAAACAAACCCTGGGGCAAGATATATTAATTGTTTATTAAACAACCTAGATGGTTCTCTATTTCTTTATGGAAGTACAATCTCAAATATTAGTTTCATAACGGTAACATATAAGAAAAACTCCACTTCAGTTCTTCTATGATAGAAATAGATTTATTGGTATTTAGAGAACTCTCGCATTTTATCAAAACTGGGAATTCCCTCTGACGTGTTTCTAAATTTATAAAAACACTAAATATAAATACTGCTTAATTCTGATTTTCCGTGTTGTTAAAAACACGCATATAAGTCCAGGGAATTATCAAACATGAAAATTATGAAAAGAACATTGTAGGAAAGTTGATTAAGTTCAATCCCTTAGTTTGTTTTTACCTTTTAAAGCAAGACAATCATAAGAATCTGAGATGTTCCTTAATGTTTAGAATAAAACGATTGACGTGAGGGAAATGCTCTGAGCCATCGGTATAAGTCTACAGATTGCTTAAAAGCAATCGTATCCCAAAAATGACCACATAATTGATATTCATGTCAACACCGAAGTGCTGACTTATGGGCTGTTGATACCCTCGGGGACGAAACGTCCACCAGCAGTGGCATTGACGTTTTTTGGCATATTTGATGGATTTTAAATTTAACCTTGATTCGCAGCTATTTTAATAACTAAATCAGTTTAAATCTTCCAAATAAACTAATTGAATCAATTGAAAGAGACACTTAAGTGTTTAAAAAGTGTCTATAATCTTTTCGTTAGATGGACCTGAAATTTGAGGCAAAAATCGACTCTTATCGGACCTACTCCTTTGTAACGTTCTCCATGGAAGTATAAATGGTTTCAAAGATCGGTTTGACACACCTGACTTCGACATGTACGTCAATGCAGAAAAGGCGTTAATCCAGTGCATAAGAGGTGACGAATTTGAAGGTGAATTGAATGCTATTACGACATTATAGGGAGATGATTTCCAAAATGATTATTTAAAATGCCAACTAAAGATGGTTTCTGAGGCCGACTGCAAAAGGAAGGATGTTATATTATCTGACATGGTGAGATTTGTTAAGTCACTGTCAAAGTATGGTTAAACGATGTTGTGAATTGATTAAGATAAATATGTTTTGTGAATCCAGCAAAAACGTACTATCCTTGTAAAAACAAAAGTACATGCAATGCCTATGACAAAAACGTACTATCGTTGTCAAAACAAAGGTACACGCAGTGCATACGACAAAAAAGTACTATCCTTGTCAAAACAAAACAAAAGTACATGCAATGCCAATGACAAAAACGTACTATCCTTGTCAAAACAAAACAAAAGTACATGCAGTGTCTATGACAAAAACGTGTGCCAAAAGTAAGATTTAAAAAAAAAAAACGTCAGAAAAATGTTGAAAATTCAATTTTTGACCCTCACTAGGTCAAGTGAAATCTTCATGGTAATGTTTTTTTTTAGTATATATGTGTTAATAGCTTTCAGAAAATGTACATTGACACCTGTGTCAAAAGTTATAGAGTTCCAAAAATAACGTCGGAAAAATGTTGAAAATGCAATTTTGAACCGGTCAAGTTGAAAATCTGCTAGGTTATGTTTTTTGGTATCGGTGTGTTATTAGTTTTAAAGTTCTAAAGTAATAATGTTAGGCATGACAAAAAGTGTGGGGAACAGAAAACTCGTCTAAAGGACCATTTCAAAAGAAAACACAAATTTCTGGATACTGGCGTGCTAGTTAGTCTGGTGAAATTGACAGAGCCAGTCTCCGGGGAATACAAGGTTAGAAATCAACAGAATAAGGATAAGCGTTTGGCTCGGCTAATTTTAGCTTGGCACTCTCTTAACACGAGGCATCGGATTTAACGTCCCCATTTAATAACACCGGGCGTGACTGTGAACTCGATACATTCCGCACAGCCAATCGGACGCCCCACTTCGGCTACGTTTTACTGCCGGTCGAAATAAGAACAAGTGACCACATTTAGTTTTCACTGCTTAATGCTAACTAGTTTAAATACCCGTAATTCCTGAGCACGTATACACTTCCGACACTGCTTAATATTTTCATGCATAATTCGTTACACTATGAACAACAAATTTATTTTCAATTACCTGTGTGACGAAAAAAAAATAATAGTCACTTCATGTCCTGTAACATGAATTCAACAAGAAAAATACAGATACAGAAGTTGCAGAAGAAATACCTATCTTTGCCCTTCGTTCTCTCTTAATAACTAATAGTTTTCTTCAAACCATCAACAAACTTAAGATTATGGGGCATGTCTAAGTGAGGTTGCTTTTGATAGCTAATCAATTATATTGAATTTATCCCTAATAACAACATCAAATTTATTTGGCAATCAACACGCCCCGAGGAGCAGAACAATTACAGTTTAATTAAAGAGGGACGAAAGATACCAAAGGGACAGTCAAACTCATAAATCTAAAACAAACTGACAACGCCATGGCTAAAAATGAAAAAAGACAAACAGAAAAACAACAGTACACACGACAAAACACAGAAAACTAAAGAATAAACAACACGAACCCCACCTAAAACTAAGGGTGATCTCAGGTGCTCCGGAAGGGTAAGTAGATCCTGCTCCACATGTGGCACCCGTTAATTAAAGTCATTAAAGTGTACACATATTTGTGTTGATTAACGTATTTCGTAATTTGTTGATCGATGCATGTAAATATTTAATTAATAATTCACACAGGTAATGGAAAATAAATTTGTCGTTAAAAGTATAAGAGTCGGGTTTCTATGTAAAGCAAAATTTTGTCCATTGAAATATTGTACCACAAGACAATATTGCATGACTATATATCATGAAATATTGTTCTCGTCTAGAAAATGTCCAGAGAAGGACAAATTTGCATAGTGAAATTGTGTCTGTTTATAGACAATATTTCACAGATGAATACTATGGAATTATGTCTTGTTAAAGGGGGGTTATATTTTGGGTGAATGAAGACAATATTTCATAGATAAATACAACGAAATTGTGTCCTGTTAAAGGGAGGTTATATTTTGGTTGTATTTGGACTATTGAGACAATATTTCATAAACAGATTTTGTCTCATGAAGGGGAGGTTATCAACATATATTCATGTATATAGGAGATTTTTTTCTGAGACATGTGCCTGTGTATATATTTACAAAATAAGCGTCAGTACATTACTTATATTTGTACAGTATAATGTAATAAAATGAAACCTACGTTCGACAATTATTTAATCTATAATAAACCATTTGTAATGTATCTATGCAAATTTGAAACTCACTATTAGTAATAAAATAAATTCTCTACTATACAAAACAATTTCAGTTATAAATCTAAAAATGGATGCTTGTGTACTACATGTATTTCTAATTGTGAAATAATTCAATTAAAAAATATTTTCAAAGCCAGTGTTTCATAGTGAAGTATTGTCTTGAACAAAATTTCATAGTGAAGTATTGTCATGAACAGAATTTCATAGTGAAATATTGTCCATAAGGAGGTGACAAAATTTTATATAAATTGGTTCATGTCTGTGACATATCGTTTTTGTAAACGTTTTGTTTTAAAGTAAACTGAGCTTTTTCAATTGAATTGTTTCATATTTTTTCTGTCCGGACCTTTCATAACCAACTATGTGGTGTTTGTTTTTCTTATTATTGAAAGCCAAAAGGTTGCCTATAATTGCTTACATGGACTATTTCATAATGAAAAATTGTCCAAGACAATATTACTGGACATCAGATTCCTGACTTATGACAGGTGCTAAAATTTGCAGCGGGATTAAAGCACATTCTTTGTATAAATCCTTTTTTCAACTGACAAAAAAGGGGGAACAACTCATATACTTTCCTTTGAATACTTAATATTCACTTTCATTCATACATGATCGCTCATAACGTGTCTCTCAGTTGTGCTTTTAAATTCATATTTCATCAAAAGCCAGATTAAGTAGAAGAGAATGGCACACCCTGTGTGCGTGTCATATTATTTAAGTTAAAGTTAAATCTTGGATAATAATTAAGGTTAGGTAATATTATAATTGATGAAAACTAATAGAGATGGATAAACAAAAACAAAATATTACATCGGTAAAGTATTTTAGATGGATAAACAATTTTTTAGTGTAAACAGTGGCGGATCCAGAAATTTTCATATTAGAGGGCCCGATTCTGTCATGTTTCAGTGATTCCCTATCTGATTAACCAAATTATTCCCTTTAACCCCTAAATCCACCTCGGATAAATTCGACCGAGTTTATACCCTATGTTTTTTGCTATAGAGATCCATTGTTCGATTGTGTTTTTCTTTTACCCGTGTAGATTCCATAATATCTTTCTGTTTAACATAATTGAAATACGCCCAACTGAAAAACTATGCTCAATATTATGCAATCATAAAAGTAGTGTACATAAAAAATGAAGGTTTCAAGCAATTTGTGTTAACGAAATCACTGGTTTAAAAATTTACCAGTAATATATAGACTACGTTTGTTAAGACCAAAAAAAAACGTCACAACATACACGGGCATAATAATTTAATTTTCCCTGGGCTAAGTTATCAACCAAACAAGGATACGGAAATGAAAATACATGATTTCCGCAACAAAGACCTCGGCCGCGGCATCGGCATCAATAACAATATATGGAAATATTGATAGATTCGTGAAAAAAGATCAAAACGGTATTATGTCCATTCGTTTTTTATTGGAAAATGACGCAGTCATTGTTCCATTACTGGCGACCTGAACTTCATTACATTTCTCTGCCTACCGCGTTTGGTTTCGTATTTACTATTTTCTATACAAACTGGAATTTGCTTGTGTTATCATTATGCATGAGAGGTCATTGTGTAGTAATCAGCCAGGAACCAGTTTACAAACTAACTGGTTTCTGCTTGTATTCCACTACACTCGAACAAAGTGTTGTAGTTTGACGGGAACCAGTTTATAATTTGTAAACTACAAAACGTAATCGGTTATTGTTCATTCCGTTTTGGTGTTTCATACCGACTTTTATGGTTTGAATAAGCTTTAGACCCTTCAAACATTAATGTGATAGGTATATTAAAGACTGTTTTACAAAAGGATGGAACTGTTTTGCTTTCAAAGTCGTACTATAGTGATATCTGTTATGTACGGATTTCCACTCTCACCGGTTAGTTTCTTCTTTTACACGTGCTTTTGAAACTTCCTGTTTAAACATCGCAAGTTTTAAAATTGTTTTTTGAGTGAATTTAACTTATTTTAACAATCATGAAGCGTTCCAGAATCATTTTCAAGCAGTTCCTTCTTCTCTTTGATGATGGAAAATAGGTTTTTCTCAAGAAAATACCGCAAACGATCGCAGAGGAATTGAAACGTACAAGTCAAGTCGACACCTGGTTAAATTGGCATCTAGTCAAATCGGCACCTATTTGACGTCAATTCGGCATCCAATAATATTTGTTATAATATTTTCTATTCAATTAATTAATAACTGTTACCAAGTACATAGTGAATATGTTGTTGTGTATTTAGGTAAACAACGAAACCAAAGTGAAATTATGTTGCTGTGTATAAAGGTAAACAACGAAGCCCTTACCCAAACTGTTGTTTTAACAATTAGACAATTATTGAAATAAAATGGAAAACTATGAGTCCCTTTCAATAAATCAAACTTTCATGCCAAATAAAAAGCAAATTTAAAGTGTTTTTTTCAGTAAAGTTTAAAAAGCATTAAACAAACAATCCTGTAAAATGCTCAACTGGTTTAAATAATGCATAAAAATATCCAATATCTCATGTATTAGTCCAAATAATTATGACGTCTGACAAGGCTATTTTATTTTTTTTCTGTGATGTCTTCCTACGAAGTTCGTAGGAAGGCGTCCCAGAAAAAAATTAACATAGCCTTGCGGTCATAGAAAGGTGTCCCAGAATATAATTAAAAAAGCCTTGCCAGACGTAATAATTATTTTGACTACTCATATATATATCATTAAAAATACACCAAAAAAGTCATTAAGTTGAGAAAAATAAATATATACAAAATGTACATGAACACCCAAAAATGTGAAAGTTAGTATTTAACTCTTTTTGCTTAAATACTGAAAAAAATTCTGGAAACCCCTTACTTATTTTTACTCTTTTTGCTTAAAATACTGTTAAAATTTATATTTAACATGGGTAACGAATTGACTATATCAGGTGTCGATTTAACCAGGTGCTGATTTGTCCAGGTGCCAATTTAACCAGGTGCCGGTTTGACTAGAATTCTTTGACAAATGTTTGAAATTACCTGAGATTCATTAGACCTTTAATAACAGTAACAAAATTTAAAAGATTAATTACTTAATATTTTGTGGGAGAAGGGGGTTCAGACTATGTGGTATCAGATCTGTTCGCGCCCAATACACTTTCGCACCCTACACGTTCGCACCCAAGGTCCGTTTGCACTCTACTCATTCGCGCCCAATTTTAATTCAAATTCAAGTTGAATAATTGGAAAATCATGATTGTTGTTTCAAATTGCTTTGGTGTAAATACTGAATGTATTTATAGCTTGGTATGAGTAAAACATTGAAGATTTTAAAGGAAAAACACAAAAGATAATTGTTTTTAACAGCTTGGTCCCTTTGATCTGAAACAACGAAACAATAAAATATAGGAACCAAAATATAGCAATCCACTATTATAACCAAAACATGATAAAATCTATTCAACACACAGAAAAAAACATAGTCAGAATCTCACTTCATTTTGAAAGAAGTCAATGAAACAAAGTTATAGCAATACACTAACCAAAACATGATTAAGAGTTATTCATAGATCATCACAAAATAAAACGTTGACAAAATACCACTTTATTTAGAAAGGATTATTATAATTTTTAACAATACGCTATCTAAAACATGATTAAGATTTATTCAACACTAAAAAAAATGCTGTCTCACTTTATTTTGAGACAATGACAACAATTATACTTATAAGAAAACACTTGCTTACAGAGTTATTAAACACAAAACCAATTAAGATTGGGTGCTAACATGTAGGGTGTGAAAGTGAAAGGGGCGAACATGAGTGGGCGCGAACGGACCCGGATTCAGACTATGTACCAGTGAGAAATATACAAGCCTTTCTACGGTATTTATTTGTACAATTCAGGTAGTCCTGACCTATTCATTTGTCTTAAAAAACAGCCAGTTGTCACCTTCACTTCACACACACATATACGAATATCAATTATACGCTTACGAGACATGTTGCATTGTTAAAATAATTACGGTATGTGAAAATCAAGACTTGCATAAAAACTATCCCAATATTAGAGACAGTGGCGTCATTTTTCTTCAGAGCTTTCAGCTCTTTGATGTGTTTTGTCCTTCTAACCGGTTTTCATGTGAACTTGGAATCAAACTTTGTTTACACATGTATTAAGCTTGCTTTCAAATTGAACAAAAATGTCGGCTGAAGTAAAAGTACGCGAAAATCCTCCAGGAAGACCTATTTCGCTGACCGATTCAGATAGAAAAAGGTAAAAGACAGACATAGATACCCTGATGAACAAAACAAAAGTCATCATAGGGAGTCAGTATGACCAATGAATTGCTATTAAGGAAGAAACTGGAGCAAAATCACATACTTAAGTTGCAAAACTATTACTTGACAGGTAGTTTAAAGTCCGTGAGAATAGCTTGCATGTTTTTTTTTTTCTAAATGAAGTTCATTGATTTCAACATAAGTGCTAGGTGGAAATAATTATGAACTTTGTGTATTGTAATTAATTAATTCAGACGCGTGCACTCTATCCTGTTTTAAAACCATTGTAAGGAATGTACACATTCATTCGATTTTAGCGGCCTGCAATTTTATGATTTTTACGTGTGGCTTTGCATTTATAGGTTCAACATTATCACATCAACGGACTTATCATAAATACAGGCAACAGTAGTATACCGCTGTTCAAAACTCATAAATCCATGAACAAAAAACAAAATCGGGTTAACAAACTAAAACTGAGAAACATTAAATATAAGAGAACAACGACACAACATTAAAATGTAACACGCACAGAAACTGCATCTTGTTGGCATCATTAAGTTCTGCAAGGTCTCATTATTCTAAATGGCCAAATCATAATTGTTTTGTCATAAATTATGCCTTTTTGATACAGTATGAATTTTTCTACTATTCGCTATCTAAAGTTGATAATTGTTTGGTTGAACCTAGTTACTTAAGTCATCTAGGATATGCTGATTCCCAGAAAATAAAACACGTTTGAACACGTAAGAATAGGTCGCAGCACAACCCCTCTATTATTTAGTTGTGGACGCTGTGTAGATTGATTATGTAGCCCACGTTTGTTCCTCTATATGCAATCATGAAGTTGGCAAATTTTTCCTACCATGGTCTGTTCGAACTCTGGACGGATGGATGGAGGTTAGTATGATGAAAATTAAGTTAAAATCTATTTAATGCTTTGAGTGTCATAACATCTATAGACATAAAATCGTTAATATCCTTTTCACATATATGTGTCATGTTACATATTTGTTTTTCATTCATTCACTAATTTTTACTTTTTATAGCCGACTACGGTATCAACTTTGCTCCTTGTTGAAGGCCATGCAATCCTATAGTTGATCATTTCTTTGGTCTCTTGTAGAGAGTTGTCTCATGAGCAATCATACCACATCTTCTTTTATATTGCTAGCTTTTATGAATGTGATAAATTTCAGCATAATGAGATAAATTTGCTTCTTCAAGTTGCAAATATGAATATTGGTTCTTTGATCTCTGGTGAATATAAGTCTCATTGTCTATGATATGTGGATAGTTTAGTCTCCTTTTTGTATTACCCCTCAATGATGCCATTGTATACTGACCTACTGTCCTTTTTTTTACCATAACAACTACCACTTGTCCTATGTATCCCAAAATGCTGTTCAATTGGGTCTTGGTTAAACCTTTCTGTCAACACAAATGTCATTCCTGTACGCAATAACAGTCGTGTACACTCCACAACAGACCGAACAGTTATCCGAAGGCCTTCTAATGTCTGGTAGCTTAACTGCATTTGATGTTTCTGTGTCTTGCTAAATTCTCCATGTCTTACTTCAACACTTTGCTTCCAATCATCAAAATACTTTAAAAAAAATCATCAGTCAGATAGTCCAACCTGGGATCATTTGGGTCTGTTAACGGTTTAAGATTGTCTTTTCTCTCTGGTGACCTTCATTCAAGTTTCTTACATTAAGACAGTAAAAAAAATTTGTCCATGTGTCGTATAAATTCTGTTGTAGCACTAGTTCTATCCCTATAAACCAGTTTTAGAGCATTTTCCACAGTGGTACTTAAAACTTGTGCTGCCAGACTTACTTTCATTGCACCAAAGGATGTTATATTAAGGTCAAACTAAGTTAAACTTTTTGTTTGAATACTTAATCAAATATGTTCCTCTGTTTCAATGACCAGCTTAATTCCGGAACAGACAATTATATAGCCCCAAAAATGGTAATATTACAAAGCATTAATTCATAAAAGATTTTCACCTTATCCAATAATCTTGTATCATACAAACACGATATACAAAATGTGCGTTACATAATAAAATCATTGTCGTGAGCACCCGTATTGATATAGTTAAATCCTTTACTTATGTAATGGAAAAATTATTAGCTTTCATTACATTACCGGAACCTGAGCTGGAACCTCAGGAGCAGCACTTGCTTTGACAGTCTTGCTAGCCTTTTCAAAATCTGATCTATTTTAATACCCGTGTTATTTACGGTTTGATCCAAATCAGTTATTTTCTTGAGAGTATCTTTAGCTCTGAAAGCACTTCCTGCAACAAAAAGTATTTTCAATATAGAGTGTTTTCTATAGATATTGTTTTTAGCTTAGCACACTTACGAAATTATCATTGCCAGTACATTATTTATATGCACCGATAAATATTTCTGTATCTGAAGTACGTTATATCAATTATATCCATTTCACAAAATGCATACGAATCGGAGGCGGATACACGCCATTATATAAAACTAGTATCTCAATTGTTTGTAACTAAAATATGTTGACAAGAAGTTAGCGGAAGAAATCTATAACAAGTCTCAACCAATCATTGAAAGGCCTTTCCTGTAAAAGTGATGTTTTCGTTATGTACTTTGCACTACCTTTCAATTGATATACGACAACCATACCTTCTGAAACTTTTCGCTTTTTACACTTAATGACCCCATTCGGTTACATTTTCGAGATTGGAAATATCAGATTGTTAGTCCTGTTAATTGTAACATTGTAATTTAGCTCCAAGTTCGTAATAATTACGTGGAAATTGTAATGGGTGGCATGTTTGCTGGACTATTACATTTTTAAAAGTTTGAATACCATTACATTTTAAATCTTTTGAAGGCTATGTAAATTAAAAACTAGGGTGAATATTACAAATATAATTAAAACATAAAAATCATTATTAAAAACAAACTAACAAATTAAACATTTCTAAAAACAATAAGTTATTGTTCTTTCTATGTTTAGTTTTTACCTTTGTTAATTTACCCATTATGGTGACTGTATTTCCTTCGACTTCAACTGCGTCGATTATTTTGACAGCCTCTGAAACAGCATCAATAAGTATTTTCGCCTTTGCTTTAGTCTCGTCACTAACAGTGACATGACTTGCCAAGGACACCACAGTCGGACTGTTAATGACAATTGTGTTGTCTGCCTTTTTTATGTAGTTTCTCAGCATCACACTTTTGTCAAGTTTCAGCATTGACATCTTGGCACCGTCATAGCAAATGGCTGTTATGAATCCGCTACCATCTGCTACAGCAATCTTGGTTGAGGTGGATGTCCTTAGTACTTGGTTGTTGCAGACAACCTTCACCCTTATTGGTACATGGTACGGTGATATTACAGGGCAATTTCATTAACCTTTCATGGTCTGAAATGTATATAAGCAATGATATAGAATCTAGATGACTGTACATAAAATGAAATTTGGTGATTTGTTTTGGCTGTTATTTACATTTGGTTCTGATCAGGGTTTCCGCTGGCGGTCGCCATTTTCGTAATTTGCGAAAAAATAATAATTGGGGCGATAAAAATTCGTCATTTGCGAAAGAATTTGGCGAAAGAAATATATAAACCGATTTATTTTCCTCCATCTTGTTTATTTACTTGTTTTCGAGTTTCTCGGACTTTACCCGATCAGACAATACTCGGAATTCACCTTGACCTCATTAAGATTTAGACAGAAAATCAATAATCAGCTGATTGCATTTTATAGCTATCGACAACAAAGGACTAATTAATAAAGGTGTTGATTGACACAAGCATGTATTGTTACTCGGTCAAAAAATGAACTACACTGCTCTTTCGAGTCTTCATTTTTTTTCTATAGAAAATGTACGGGAACATGTATAAAAAACATGGTTACCCAATGGCATGCCTCTTCGATTTTCACAGGACAAAATGAGTTCAAATAGATCTATCAAATTTAAAAGGTCCTAGAATTTGTGTCACACACACACAATATACGATCTCATTCACTGTCAAAGTTAGTTTCCAATAGATAAATCAGATATCGATCCTCGTCGTCCATGACCGTCTCCTGCTCGTTTATTTCCATCAACCAAAACATCCATCAAAATTGTATTATATGATTCGAACATTGGCCTAGACAGATTGTGCAAAGATTAAATTAGTAATGGATTATTTTACACCGGATCGTGTTACATGTTTTTACTGTAACCTAACAATGGGAAAAAAGACGACTATATACAAACGAAACATTTAAAATGGGAACCCAATTGTCTATTCGCTATCACATCAAATTCCCGATTTCGACATCTGTCAGTGTTGTTAAGCCAATCAAACGACACGCCATCACGTGATCAAATATCCTTTATAAACAGCGTTGGCATCCAACGTTCACAGAGTCTTTCTAAACTATCGAGATGGAATCAACACAAACCATTAATGAGGGTAAAGAGATTCAAATGACGATTGATATATACTTGTTCCTATATGCTAGAAAAGTGGTAGAAGAAGTCAGACTTTAACCAGAAAACATTGTTTTGGATGTAGAAACAATCATCTCAGTCAGAGAAATCATTCCTGTCTCATGATGTCCGAGTTAGAACAACTTAATATATATTTCAACGATGCTTTGGAAAATGTTGATTGCGAAGAAATCTTAGAATTGTGGAAAAAGGAAACTAAACTTACAGACATATCATTGGAATTGAAAAATACATTTATAAAACTTTTACAAAACTGTGAATGGCGAGAAAATAATCTACCAGACAAAGATGGATTCTATGAAATGACAAAGAAAATAATCCAACTTGATGACCGCTTTACAAATTAACATTGCTAATTATTTATGGATTAATATTAGAGATGTTGTTTCTGGGTATTTTGTTCAATTTGTAACTAATGTAAATAAATATTTAGTGTCTAATTTGCTTTCATTCATTTCCTATTATTTATTGTAGACTAGAAATTCAAGAACTATTTTTCGTTATGACAAGGAGGGGGGGGGGGGGGGATAACGACGAAAAATAGTTTTCGACATTCCATCAGGCCAGATGAACGACAATATGAAACATACACAATATACATTTATTGTTGACAAAAATATTTACATGGTGTTTTTCAATTCTGATCGTTTACGAGTTATGTGGTTTCAATCGAACTTCAGTACCCATTCGAGTCATAGAGGAAATGTATGGTTACTTGTATAAAAAAACAAAACCAAACCAAAAAAAAAAACATGGCTACCCAATGTCATACCTCTTCGATTGTCACACGATAAAATGAATAGAATTGGAAAATTGAATGTATCAAATTTTAAAGTTCACAGAATGTGTATACATGTCATTAACCATCACTATCAAAGTTAGTTTCCAGTAGTTGTATTAAATATCGATCGTCGTCGTCCAGAACCGTCTCGGGTTCGTCTATTTCCAGGGGGGTTTCGCTTTCGTCGATTTCCATAGGCACGGGGCACAGTTCTAGATCGAGAGGAACACTACTCACGCCGTCGCTTAAAAGTTTCCTCTTACAGTAAAAATATGAGAAGCCATTTCTCGTCTGTTCATAGGTGGCTATGCCGTTGTTTCTGGCTCGGAATCCTTTAAGCGATCCGTTGCCCACGCGTTGTGTATTGAGGACGTGGCGAAAGGTGGTCATGGGTGCCTTGACCCGTCTCTTGGTGACGCCTTTGGAACTGAATTTGACATCCCGGACGAGACGCTTCGGTGCAAGCTTCTTGGCACGTCTGAGAAGTCGGAAGGCTGCCATCTTTGTATTCGAAGTGTAGACGAGTTTGGACTTTTGTACGATATAGGTCTTGGAACATAGTCCGGGTGTCCTCTTACCGTACCGCATGTTTGGTGCAACACGTGCGCGGGAGCCAATGGGGTTCAAAATCGTCCCGACAACAGCCGACGAGAGCTCGTTGGTAAGTATCTAGCAAGTGTGGTTTGATGACGCTAATCAAGTCGGGTCCGGACAGGGCCATGTATGCGGAATCGGTGTCCATTTTGCAATACTGGAAATCGGAGCGGTCTACAAACCGGTCCAGAAAATCGAAATAAAATTGTAACATTCTTAGTTTACCGTACTGTAGGATGAAATAGCCGATCTGTATGGGAAGGTTGATGTCTAATTTCTCTTTCGACTTTTCGACTTTTTCTTCTGCTTATTGAATCCAACGCCTTGGTATGACTTTCTAGTTGGTTCGGTTGGTGTCCTTGGTGGACGGCCAAGCAACGGAAGGCGCACAGGTGGTCTTTATATACGTGTTTTCCATTTCGAGTCTTATCTAATCCCACGATTGATTTCGATTGCAGAATATAGTCTGGTAGTTGGACGGCATTTCCCAAGGTGTAGTTCAGGTAATATAGTACGAACCGGACGTTGGTGATGAGGTACGGCTTCCATTTGGTGTCGGGACGCTGACGTAAAATGTAGTCTGTGACGTTAAAGCGTTGAAGACGTAATTTCAGTCGGTTGAGGTCTTTACGGCGTGAAATATAGATGGGTCTTTGAAAGAGTGACTCGTTCTGAAATGGCCGGAAGTAACGGTAGTCTCCAGTTTCCGTGTGGCGTAGAATCAACCCAAATTCCAAGTTCAGACGAAAGGCGTGGCCCTGGCGATCGTAGAGACGTTCGGCTTGCTCCATCAATTGGGGAACGGTGAAGTCGTCAGTGGAACGTTATATGTTGATGTCACGGAACTCTCGCTGCGATTCTCTAAAATGAGGGGCGCATTGGCCTCGTAAACGGTCCTCAAAGCCTCGTCTTCCTCCACTTCCCAAGGGGCTTCATCGTGGGTCCAAGGTCGAGATTTTAAAACCCCGGCACCTGTCTGATAGTGATTTTGCATGCCGTGTAGGTACAACTCGCGGCGATTGGAAAATCTAGCCGTGCATCGACGACACCTAAATCCTTCCGAGGGTCCCGGCTCGGGGTCTGATGAAGGTTCATTGGTAGTAGAAGATTTCTCCTGAAAAAAAGAAAAGATGATATTATTGATCCATTGATTCTTTTTCCGTCCGTTTATGTCAGTGCTCTAAGTACTTTGATTTTTACGCACATGGGAGACCAGTAGTGTTTTCCTATATTCCATTGTGGAGTTAAGACAGAGTTAGCTCTCTTTCCACAATTTGTTCAATACATTGATAATTTGATTTCACCTCTTGCTTCATTACTTGGACATGTGTTTTTAATAATGTTTAAAGAGAATATAATTAATACAATCAAATAAATATATCTTATTGAGATAAACATCTAAGTACCAGTGATTACATGTGACTATTTTTATATACCATATTATTAGCTTCTATCTTGATGAAATCAATTTCAATCTTTTAAAAAATTTAAAGATTTATTTTCACATACAAGGCATTAAAAAAAAAAAATCCGAAATAAAAAAAAACAAATAAAATATTACCGCATTATTATCTTTTTTTTTTTATATATTCTTTCATTTACTTTCCGTGAATATAAGTACGTATACTAATATATCCATATTGATGGTTACATATGAAATAACGAATCGCTATGTTTCAATCATTATATAGTAATTCGGATGTGTCAGTTTCATTTTCGATCCCCGTGTTTATCTCGAGGTTAAACAATAATCTTAATCTATATATATCGATAATTTAAGTACAACTCTTGTCTGGATGTTTATATAATCTCATATTCATTTACACAAAAACTTTTCGTTTAATATTATTTAATTTATTTCAGACTAATACTGATCTGAGGAAAAGGCTGTGGACGAGAGAAACACCATCGTACATAGGGGAGAGTGTAAATGATGAAGCAGTGAGTAGCTATTATTTTTTTTTATTTCATTTTTTTTTTAACTCCAAAAAAAAAAAAAAAAAAAAAACAAACAGAAAAAAAAAACAACCTAGAGAGTTATTGTTCTACATGTTAAATAAGGGTAATAACAAAATTACCGAACACCAATCAAATCCATAATCGAGCAGAATAAGTCCAAACAAAACTGACAAAATAGGTATACAATCATTGGTCATTGATTTAGAAGAAACTGAATATTTTTCAACCAATCACTGATATCAAAAAACGGATTTGGTTAGAGACTCTTTGAGACGTATTTCCTCATACCCCTGTTTTAGGAGTCATATTTAAAGATTGTTTTTTTTTTCTTTTCTTTTCAGACAATTCAATGGAGACATCCGGAAATGGATGAGTTGTGGAGCGCACATATTGCGCTCCAGGACAGGGTCAATTCCCTGATAAGATAAGGGAATTGAAAAGAGAGACAAGAAAAAACAAAAAATATGTTAGACCTGAGGTGGTATACCTCAGGCCTAAAAAAAAAAAAAATATTTTGAAAATGTGATGATTTAATTCTTTACACTGGATTTATTGTCTATGGAATATACATTATATAACTGTCAAGGTTTGTTAGATTTCATAACAGATTCGTACAAAAGTAAATCACTCAGTTCATTTTAAATAGAAAAGAGAAAAGCGAAATTATTTTCCGATATCTTTAATCTGGAATAATAATGATTCACGTCTGATTTTAGTTTTGTATTGCAATTTCGATTTATCCTCCACTATTCTTAAATTAAATTAATCAATGTTCAAAATATTTCGAAACGTATTCACAATTCTTTTATACAAAGGAGTGGTTTAGCTAGCTATAAAACTATGCCATTTTTTCTAAATAAGAAAGAAAATGCCTGTACCAAGTCGGAAATATGACAGTTGTTGTTCATTATTTTGATGTGTTTGAGCTTTTGATATTGCTATTTGATTAGGGACTTAGGATCTTGAATTTTCCTCCGAGTTCAGTATTTTTGTGATTTACTTTTTTTTGTTAGTAGGATATTACTTTTAACTGAATTTCATTGAACACAAACCAAAAATAAGAAAGTGAATTCAAAAGTCAGAAAAAGAAATGTAACTTCTGATAGACAAGTGCCTTACTGGTACAAGTAAAAAGAAATCTTACTTAAAATTATCTCCTCTTACCTTTCCTGCAAAAAAATAAATCAATTTTTGTAAAAACATTTAAATTCTTAACCTTTACAATGTCATATCATTTTTCAGAAACTTGCCTTTTTCAACCTATACAAGTTTTGTTTCTACATGATGGGAAGTATAGTTAGTCAACAAAAGGAAAAACAGACTGTTCTTTTTTTTTATTTCCTTTCATTTAATTTTATAACAGGATATAATATATGATGAAACTCCATCTCTAAGAATGTTCATTACGAAGAATGGAGGATTTCAAACACTGAAGCGTCAGCTGGCTCAAAGATTTGGCCCTGTCAAGTTTGAAGATGATGATGATGGAAAGCTTGTAAGTTTTATCATTGCTGAAGGATTTTAATGTAAATTTGATTTTATAAGAGATGTGTTGTTTGTATGGCTTATTAATTTAATTTCAGTTGTAACATGTTTTCTGCTTGATTTACATAGATTATCTTGCACTTAACTTAAGTACTGTGATTTCACAAATTCTCCCAGACTAGATAATGTAATAATATACCATAGTTTATATAAAAAAGAAAATGTGGTATGATTGCCAATGCGACAACTCTCCACGTAACGGAAAAATATGTAACTCCAGATACATGCTATTTGCCAGAGGTAAGTTGTGAGACAAATTAAGTGTAAATTAGTTATGCTTTGATCTCATATTAGATATATATATTATGAATGTCAAGTAAATTTCTCTTAATTAGTATAGTCTTACTAAATGTTCTTTTGAAATTGCCTAAACATCTGGATTTTAAAATGCTGAAAATATGGTAAATTTCTTTTTTATTGCAAGAGATTGACAGAATAATTGTTTTGTCAGATTTACCTTAGATATCTTGAATTTAATATATGAGTATATTTTCACTTCTGCTTTTTTATACAGGTGCTTCTTAGAGTTATAGAGATTCAGGAAGGAGTTAATAGACTGTTGGCAGAGAAAATTTTGATGGACCGTTTATAGCTGAATTGTTCTGATTACATCTTGTTCATATAATTTCAAGGATCTCCATACCTGTTTATAAACGAGTACAAAATAAGATGTAAAATTGAACATAATTCTTGTCAAATAACACGAGCACAGCAATAATCGATAATATTTAATATTTTACAAGTTTAAAGGTAACTGCATGAATATTAACTGCAACCTTGTAATTTCTGAAGAAATTTCCTATCGTAATTATGAATTTATTTAACCCCTCAATATAATGACTATCTCTTTTATGAAGGGTACATTTCAAGTGATAAAAAATATTTTTTGGTGAAAACACTTTTTAGTACAAATGACCAACTTATATTATTTGAAGAAACTTTTCCTAAAGAAGCATACCTCTGCCTGTCTGGTATTAAATGGTCTAAACATGTCCAAAAATTTTGCAATATTCCTGGACATATCTTCTTTATTATTGAAAATAATGGGATCCCTCTTTTAAAAGCTGTTCCAAATATAATGAATTTTTCCCCTTTTAGGTCAAATAATGTATGATTGCCTTTTTTCTTTTCTACAACAGTAAAATGACCCCTTGTCTGAGGAACAGTCCAAATCAAAACATTTTTTCTCTTTTGAAATAAAAAAAAACACAAGTCTGTTCAACATTCCTCACCTGAAAATTAAGGAATGAGATTTTTTTTATCACACCGCCCTATAAAAGTGGGACTTTGTCATGATCAAAGTTCTTCCATCGTTAAAATTTTCCTATAATTTGGTTAAAATGCAATACGAATTAACAATTAAGGGGAGATAAGTTTAGGCTGGCGTTTTTCTGACCAAGTCCACATTTTGGGATGCTGGACGCTGATATACATCGAAAAGGTCCCTGCGGTGGCGAATTAAGTGTAGTAAAACGTTCAGCCTCAAGTGTTGGTACTTCCCGAAAAGCTGTGATTTAAGATATTTGAATGATTACTTCAATTACGCAAATACTAATCTTACGAAACCAAAAGAATATGTAGAAAATCAAGCCTGCTACACAAGTGGTGTACTCTGTTGCAGGAGCTGAAACAGAAGATACAAGTATTACAGGAGTTGTTTGCAAAAATAAACAATGTTCAGTTCATCCAATCAAATCGGATCAAGAGTGCACCTCTGCATTTAGTTCAAATTTAACATTCATGAAAAGCATAGGACCCCGAATTGGACCAACTTGAAAAATTGGCACATGATAAAAAATCTAAGTACATGTTCAGATTCAGCATATCAAAGACCCCAAGGATTCATTTTTTGTAAAAATCAAAGCAAGTTTAATTATTGACTATTTGGACCTTCATGTAGACCAATTTGAAAACAGGAGAAACAATTAATAAATAAATACAATACACGATGTACAAAATTATCATCCACGTTTTTGAAGTGTAGTTACCCTATGATGTGTTTTAGTATTCCCAAATAAATCCTAAAAGTTGTATGTGTAAAGGAGAATGTGGTAGAGGTGGTAGGAGACGTAAGTTTTGTAAACCAATAAGATAGAATCAGAAGGGGGAGTGATGTGTAAAGGAGACATACAAGCAAAGGAAAATGATAATATACATCTTTCGTCTCAAATCAATGAATATAATGTAGATGACACTGAATGGCACAACGTATTGATAGGATGTTATCCTAATGATATGCAAGCTATGTATAATAAACTAACAAAAGGTCAGACATTGGTATTTAAATACATCAGGACGCAATTTAATCAGAAACAAGAGGCTTTACATGTTTTTATTACTGGAGGAGCAGGAGTTGGGAAGTCATTTAAAACATCATTTTTTTTTATCAACAATGCCCAGATCTAAAACAATAAAATTTGAGACAATGTATGAAGTACAAAATTATTGTCAGGGAAATTATATTTCCATTGTATATAATAGACAATTTTAAACAGCATGTTGGAAAAACAAGGTTTTCATATGTATGGTATCTTATACTGAAAACGATATATATACAGAATAGTTTTGAATGATGAAAAAATATATTATTTGTACACACCAAATAAATATTCGTATTTTAAAATACTTGAAGAGTGCGTATTTACAACCTATTCAGAACCATAGACATACATATATTTTCATGACGATCGGAGTTATAACGTACCAACAATCTTGACATTTATTTCCCTCATATTTTCATGTCGATACTTTACCGACAATCTTGACTAAATACAATTTAATTGTTGCAACTTTGTCTATCATTTTAGTGTTCATGAACACGAACAGTCTTTCCTTTATAAACGTAGATATATTACTAACAACCCATTTATTGCATTGGTGTACTAGTAAATACATTGAATTAAAAAACTAGAACCTCCTACTCGAAGATAATGCGAGTGTAGCATAACGTTATTGTTCATATCTCTCATCAATCAATATTTGATTAATTGGACTAGTCAAAAATTATATTAATTTAAAAGTTAAGTAATCCCTACATTTAGAGAGTAAATAAATGTTCCAACAATAATATACAACAACTAGCATATCGTATTCCCATATAAGGAGATTGGTCAACGAACATAACTACATCGGTGATTTCTCTCATATTTACCGCACATACTACGTATTCGGATTGTAAGTTCGAACAATTAACTTCTGCCTGCATATTTGTACATTTTATTCGTGTACGTCATGAATCAAATGATTCATTTCAATTCATTGTTTTGTTTCAAGTATGTTGCTATCATTACAGCCAGCTAACAAAGAGCTCATTATCATAAAATATTTTTCACGTGATCTGTAGAGAAAAAATTCCATCACTACGTAATATTTTTGATATTTTATGTATGTCATAAACATTTCTCTGAGGTAACGACCATTTGACCTCAGGATAGTCCATGGAAATCTGGAAGAGATTTATCCTGAAAGGCGAGTCCGCTTCCAAGAGTGTGACGTTATAGTGTTTTAACCTCAAAAGTTTGTTAAAAAAAGACGACATATCACGCTCCTTAAAGGTCACAAAGAATGTTTCGGAGACTACAGCGGTATGATATAGAACTTATGTACAAGTAGGGCAAATATATGTATATATCAGATATATTATTTAGCGCGTATTTGAGAAACACCGGTTATACGACATATAGTATAATCTGATCTTATACCTCTAAGTTTATATTTAGCGCGTATTTGACAAACACCGGTTATACTACATATAGTATAATCTGATCTTATACCAACAAACAAACAAACAAATATTTTATTTGCCAATCACGGCGCCCAGAATGAGCAGAATAATTATAATATAATTTTCAAACATAATGTAGAGTAAATTCAAAATAGGTTAAACAAAGTACATAATATGATTGATTTTGATTTGGTTGATTGATATAATATATACCTCTAAGTTTAATTTTGTTTTACATTGCGAAACAAAATCATTTTGTTCTCCACAATTGTCGCATTTTCCCCATGTGCCTTTAATACACTGTTTTCCACAGTATAAACAATTTCAAACTGAGTTACAGAACTTCTTTAGTAACCTGACAATCTGAAAAATCATCTTAAGATAGATAGGGTGTCTTTCTCCATTGAATTCTGAAATACAGGAAAATATTGGTCTAGATCTTAAATAGAATGTGCAAAATAGCTTTGATCTTTTCGTCATCTGGATCACGTCCAGAGATGAGATGTGCAAAGTTCCTTTACTGTTCTTCAAATAATTGACATTTCTCTGGTCAGATTTTCAAATTATGTGCTTTAAGTCTAGCCAATATCCTTTCTAAAGAAATCAAAAACGAAAAATGAAAACGCTTTCGTTTTTTGTTTTTTATTTTTGATATTTCAAAACGAAAAACGAATGGACGCAGATATACACGGACCTTTTCACCACTCACTCGTTTCTTATGACTTTAATGTTTACAGTTTCCGAATCCTTTATGTCCATGGCATTGATTCTTTTCTTCTGCAACTCACAGAGAGTCATGTTGCTACTGCTAGATGTTGTTGGTTGATTTTGTGTGGCAATAAACCCAAATGAATACTTATTTGGTGTCAGCTGTTCAATTTCTTTGTGTACTTCATCTGTGTTTGTAAAGTTACCCTGTTCCGGAAAAGTATATTTTCGGCACTTTGAAAATTGTTTGGTTAATGGCAAGCCATTCTCCAAATTGTCACACACACCTCCAAAGCTCACACATTTAAACCTGTTTGTAGCTTTATTCTTAATAATACAAAGACACTCCACAGGTTCTTTATCATGTGTTTGTAACTTTCCACCAATTCTGGTGAGCTCTTTTATCAGTCTAGTCTTCTTCATTCTCTCTGTTTTTATTAATCTGTCCTCAGTTTGGTATTTGCTGAAAGTCCCAGGTGTGGGTTTTTTTATAGGCCATAGCCTCTACTTTGTCCTTCATAAGCTGTACTCCAAACATGTCTGCCTCGTTCCCAGAGCTGCAGCTACTTTTACGGTCTCCTTCTCCTTCTATCATTGTTGTTGTGTGTCCTGAAAGTTACCCAAACATTTAAACTATTTTAATAATAACTTTGTTACCTACTATTTTTTGCATGATTATTTTAAATGTTTCTACCCTCAGGGATTTTACGTGTTTTATACATCATGAAAACATTGTACACAGACATTATCATTTTGACAAACAGTGTATTTCTGTCTCAAGTTGCTCATTTTTAAGTTGCATGTCTATGTTGTATTTTGTATACTGTTGTTTGTCTTTTTTTTTTGTTTTCATTTTTTGCCATGGCATTGTAAGTTAATTTTTGACTTATGAGTTTGGATGTCCCTTTGATGTCTTTCGCCTCTCTCTTGCATTTGCTGTACTCTTCCAATTGTATATGAACTGTTAACAGAGATATGTCTCGCCCTTTTGTAATTTTGTGAATTTGCCCATGTTTCTGAAGACGTTTAAACATGCTAAAAGTATAAAATAATGAGCCAGATTGTAGTATATATAAATTCACTTCTCGAAAAGGCTACAAATATACAAGAACTGTATAGTACTAATTCCAAAAACAAAATGAAATAGCAGTAATAAAACAAAATGCAAATCCTGAAAAGAACTGCAACACTTGTGTTAAATTTACATGCTTAAATGATAATGAATATTAAGAAATTTACAAGCAAGGCTTTTTACGTAATTCTACCTCATTTTAAATTAAAGTCTGATAAATACAAATATCCAATTGGATTATTTAAATCAAATGTTATTTGGATGTCTATGAATTTGATTATTTATAAAATCTTGGATCTTAGAAAAAAAAACCAAACTAATATTATTTTCCATTTAAAAAAAAAAAAAAACATTTTATTTATTAAAGTCCAAAGTATAGAATAAGAAATGTACACTGACAAAATGTATAGAACAAATTTTACACCTTATTAAACATTATCATATTTTATGTGGTTAGGATGTTTACACAAAATTACAGAATTATGACAGAATGGAATCCCATAGGGACAATTGGAGACACCCATTTAAAGCCCATGATGTGTTGTTTAAGATTTCGTTAAAATTTTCTGTATAGTTAAAGAGATGATAAGAGTTAAATTCATTCAAGTGAACTGACCGAGATTTTGCCACTAATTACATAATGATTGCATAATAAAAATATTGCATTCATATAAAAGATTATCCTTTTATCTATCTATATAATACCTCTTTTATTATGTTTTATGCATTCATAAGAAAGTTTCAGCATTTTAATGGTTAGTGATAGGAAGTTAAAAAATCTTTATATATGCTACCTTAAAATAAATACCCAAAATATTACCTGGTTATGCAGAGTAAGTGCCGGATATTGTTCTATAATTTCCATGATGGAAGCTCTTTCTGTCCTTTTGTCAGCAAAGGTGGCATTTAACCTATGCTGCAATGATTCAAAGTTAAAATTTAGTTTCTTTGATTCAGTAATCATACATTTTTTGTGCATATGAATGGAATGGTCGTCCTATGTTTGGGGTCTTTCTGGCAGATATTTAGCCAAACCCCACATCAGAGAACCTTTCATCGGGATTGTAGTACTGGAGGACGTTTGATCGGTCTTTTTTTCTTTTTCTTGCCTGTACTTCTGGCAAATTGTCGTCAATCCTCCTCCTGCTGTTGCCAAATTTCGTAGTTATTTTATCTTTCAAATAAACCTGCTAAAAATGGTTACAATAATGATACATGTATATAAATATGTATATATACATAATGTACACAGCCATGTATCACCATCATTGATGGCGATCCGATGGATGAATCTGTTGTAGAGTTGTCACTGACTCAGACGTACTTATAAATATAATTATTTTCTGTGACTGTATCTTACATTAATTTGTAGGCTCCTTTACTATAGATAATTGAGCTGATCTGTAACAATAACATCTCCATGCCTAATATATCATGTACTGTAGTACGACGCTAGATTAAAACTGACGAGGAAAGGTAACACACGGCCACTGAAAGCTTTATTATTGTAGAGATTAGGTGTTCGTGTGGTCTAGCGGGACGGCAGCAGTGCAGGCGATTTGGTGTCACGATATCACAGTAGCATTGGTTCGAATCCCGGCGAGGGAAGAACCAAAAATTTGCGAAAGCAAATTTACAGATCTAACATTGTTGGGTTGATGTTTAGACGAGTTGTATATATATATATATATATATATATATATATATATACAACTCGTCTAAACATATATATATATATATATATATATATATATATATATATATATATATATATATATATATATATATATATATATATATATATATATATATACAACTCGTCTAAACATCAACCCAACAATGCAGATTTCATTTCATTAAAGAAACCATTTTATTCCCAAATGTATTTATACTGTGAGTTAGAGTGTTTCTAGCAATCATGGAATTTTTATACATGCATGATTATGAAAAATTTCCTTTCTATATCTGTCATACAAGTGAGAGGTTAAGCGCTTTAAAACCAGGTTCAACCCACATTTTCTACCTTTAAAAATGCCTGTATCAAGTCAGGAGGAATATGCCAGTTGTTGTCCATTCGTTTTTGATGTATTTTGTCATTTGATTTTGCCATGTGATTAGCGACTTTCCGATTTGATTTTCCCGAGTTCAGTATTTTTGTGATTTTACTTTTTTCTATAGACAGCAGGAAATTGAACAAATGTTACAAGCAACCAACGATCAATCACATACCAATATATTCCATGTATATCAATTTAATTGAAAACATATATCATACATGCCTGTACCAAGACGAGAAGGCAGTTTTACATTTCTGAATAAAAAATGCATAAATTTTAGGATACTTATAAAATACAGATATTGAAAACTATTTAACAAAAAACAATATATGTTTATTTTTTAAAACAAAAAAAGTTATGTCTTTCTTTCGGAAGGAAAAATATGGCCACAAGGATATCACCAGCCAAGTAGCCAGTACTTCGGTACTGACATGAAAATATGGACTTTTGGTGTTATTAAAATTTGCTGTTACAAAATGTAAGAAATTATCATGAATTAAGGAATGTATCTCCCTCCTGCAAAGTTTTCATTCCTTTCAAGGATTTGGCTATACTTTTTTGGACCTTTTGGATTATAGCCGTTCATCTTTTATATCAGCTTTGGATTTCAAATATTTTTGCCACGAAGAGACATGTATTGTCGAAATGCGCATCTGGTGCAGGATAATTGGTACCGTTAATGTTATTTTATAACTATATTTAGTAATATGATTTTAAAGCTTTGACTTTCTTTATATGCTGCATGACATTTCATCCTTTATCCAAACAATTTTGAAACCAGAAAGTCTTGTATGTGTGCAAACACACAAAACCGACACAAAAATGAAAAGTAAAATATATAAACACAAGATGTTACATCTGCGAAATATTGCAACTAAAATTGAGAATGGAAATGGAGTATGTGTCAAAGAGACAACAACCAGACCATATATCAGACTGTATAGATAGCGTTAAAGTACAGTCTGGTCATATACTATCATTAAGTAACACCACAATTATACTCACGCGTTGCAGGATCCAAATATTGACTTCGTCGTGTCTGATTAATTTGACCTTTACATTGAATGTTTTAACCGTTCAAAATATCGCGAGTACAACTGGTAAAAGATAAAACGGTTTGTGGCATGTAAAAACAGATGATTATGCTTTCTAAAGAAGTAATGCTTCAAAGGTTAATATAGATTCATGCACCCCAAATATTACTACAGTGTAACCTGTTTTATCCGATGTCGGATAATATGTCGGTTGAGGCAGGATGTTGGAATACTCAGGTGTCGGATATGGCAGGTTACACTGTATTAAAATCTGCTTAACCTTCATGGGCACCTTGGTATACGCCCATTTTTGTTGGGTTTTTTGTGTTGCTTGGTCTTATATTTGTTTGATGTGCTTTGTGTGTTGTAGTATATTTTCTTTTTTTCACCACTGCTCTTTAGTTTGAATGTCCCGAAAAGAAGCCATGTGTATGTATTGTCAATATGGTCCTATGTTAAACGAAGTCCTCCCGCTCGCGGCCATCTTGGTATAAGGATTGAATTAAAATTAAACAACACATGGTCAGAATCTCATAAGAATCACAAATAAGGCCGTTAGTTTTCTCGTTTGAATTGCTTACATTGTCAATTCGGGGCCTTTAATAGCTGACTATGATGTATGAGTTTTGCTCAATGTTGAAGACCGTACGATGACCTTTAGTTGTAAATTTCTGTGTAATTGTGGTCTCTTGTGGACAATTGTCTCATTGGCAATCATACCGCATCTTCTCTTTTTATATGTGTGGTTTCATTCAATTCAACGTTCCTCTAATTTCCTGAATTTTCGGCTCTCCCTTGACACCATTTGCGAGTAGAGTCTAGAGGAAACGATGATAGTCCTCCGGAAGGGGACGATAGATGGCTGACCCGTGTTAAGAGAGAGCCATATTTCTTGCACGTTAAAGACACCCTTATAGATTTCGAAAAAGAGCAGGCTAATGCAGCGACAAGGCAGCACAGCATTCGCACCCGCAAAGTGGAAAGGGATTAATATAAGTTGCAAAACTTGTTTCCCAATCCACTATAAATAAAGATGTTTAAACTAACGTTCCTCTAAATGAAAACAATTATAATGTATATGTATTGTTCATATAGTTTTATGCGAAACCAAGCCTCCTGCTGGCGGCCATATTCAAATATGGATCAGCTTTAAAGTAAGAACGATTGGTCAGCACCTCATAAGGAACATGCATGCAATGTTTGGTATCACTCCATTTAGTGGTTCTCTAAAAGAAGACATATGTATGTATGTCCCATAGGGTCCTATGTTAAACTAAGTCAACGGCTGGGGGCCACGTTGTATTTTGAATTTGTGTCACATTTACCACTATTGGTTAACACATCATAAGGAACATTCATGCAATGTTTGGTATCATGCCATCAATTGTTTCCTAAGGGGGGTTTAAAATGTTAAAGATAACGACAACGACGGCCGTCAAGTGATGAAAAAGTTCATTTGGTCCTTTCGGGCCATATGAGCTCAAAAGCAAATCAAATTTATAATTTCAATAAATTTTGATTGTTGAATTTTTAATTTATATGTAAGTTAGATATCACAAGTTCGACATACAGTTATGAATCATTTCCGAAAGTTTCAACGCCTATGTCTTAAGTGTTTATGACAATAATCTATATAATATGATCACGTTATATCCGACCATTGATTTGCAATAAGTCTATAATCAACACATCTCAATTGTCTTCCATTAATTTCCTGTCTGTATTTTCTAAAATTTGAAACCAGGAAAGATTGATTTATAGTTGTATTTCTCTATTAAATTGTTGATGTTAGACTTTAATTATTAGATGATTTATGAAGGCGAAACGCGCGTCTGGCGTATTAAATTATAATCCTGGTACCTATTTACACCACTGGGTCGATGCCACTGCTGGTGGACGTTTTGTCCCCGAGGGTATCACCAGCCCAGTAGTCAACACTTCGACATGAATATCAATAATGTTATCAATTTAATAAATTTCCTGTTACAAAACTGTTAATTTTCCGAAAAACTAAGGATTTTCTTATCCCAGGCATAGATTACCTTAGCCGTATTTGGCACAACTTTTTGGAATTTTTGATCCTCAATGCTCTTCAACTTTGTAATTGTTTGGCTTTATAAATATTTTGATATGAGCGTCACTGATGAGTCTTATGAAGACGAAACGCGCGTCTGGCGTACTAAATTATAATCCTGGTACCTTTGATAACTATTTACACCACTGGGTCGATGCCACCGCTGGTGGACGTTTTGTCCCCGAGGGTATCACCAGCCCAGTAGTCAACACTTCGGTGTTGACATGAATATCAATAATGTGATAATTTAATAAATTTCCTGTTACAAAACTGTTAATTTTTCGAAAAACTAAGGATTTTCTTATCCCAGGCATAGATGACCTTAGCCGTATTTGGCACAACTTTTTGGAATTTTGGATCCTCAATGCTCTTCAACTTTGTAATTGTTTGGCGTTATAAATATTTTGATATGAGCGTCACTGATGAGTCTTATGAAGACGAAACGCGCGTCTGGCATACTAAATTATAATCCTGGTACCTTTGATAACTATTATTTTCAAAATGGTAAAATAATATTAGCAGTACAAATGTTTCTGCACAAGATTCTTATTTCGACTGTGAATGTCTCGTCGAGGCCGAACTATCTCGAAATCCAAAGTTTAAAAGGCATAGATAGAAGTACTATTAACGCGATTTTAAAGCACGAATTGTTTTACGTTGTTTAGTTTCGATTAACATGTATTCATGTTTCATTTGAATCCAAAATACTATTTGTAAATATAAGTAACTTTAATTTACCTCATAAGGTGGAAACATATTGTCACCGAGACATCAAGTCTACTAATCGAGTCAATAGGCGAGGTGTCCTTTATTGTATGTGGGATGCAGACGCTTCTATTACAGAACTAAATATTATATTTATTGTTAATTTATTCTCGTCCTAAAATTGTTATATGTTCTAGCCTGTACACCTATCTTTCCAAACATCCAATCATCTCTAGTGCATAGATTTATTTTGCCATAACAAACACTCTAATTTTTTGAGAAGCCATCCTTTAAAATTGTACATACCATTGGTGAACGTTTGTAATAAACCAATAAATGCATAAATGCCTCAGGTGCAGGATGTTATCGCTGTGTTGATTACCTATATAGACTTTTGCTTTTTTCTGCTTATTAGTTGGGTTGTTGTCTATTTGATACATTACCAATTTCCATTCTCTATTTTAAAATTACATTTTTATATGACATTATATCATTTAGAATTCCACACGGAACATGAGGGCTTCAAAAATTACTTTCACACATTTTGCAATTGTTTTTGGTATTTGCCAGAATGTTGTCTTGGCAATCTCGTTACCATGTGATTTCAATGAAAAATGTCGCTGCACCAGTATACCACAAGATGTTAAGATGGGTAGAGGGGACATTCTGAATGTCGATTGTTCAAATAGAAAATTGAAGGATATACCAGATTTACCATCAAATGTGGTTACTTTGAGTTAAAAAATAACAATATTAAACGGATAAACGATTACCAGTTTAGTCTTTTAAGAAATCTTTCTGAATTGGATATATCGTATAATAAAATCACACGTCTTAATATATTCTCTTTCATCGGATTGTCGAATCTTCTAATCTTGAATCTCAACAATAATCCCTTAACGTACACTAAAAACGCAATTCCAAAAGAAGTTTTTAAATCGTTGATTTCCCTGAAACAAATATGTATTAGAAATATCACTCCAAGTGGCAGTTCATCACCAGAAGTAGCGCTATCAAACTTGAAATTGCTCGAATCATTAGAAATAGATATTCCGTTATATATAACGCCACACACAGTAATTTTCGGGAAACGTTTAGACTCTTTAGTACATCTTGAAACCCTTAAAGTTGGTCAATGCCTATTTTTGCGATAAAAACGACACTTTCTTTCATCTGGTTCATCTGAAGAACATATACATTGACATATTGTGTGTGATTTCAATTCTGCCTGGAGCACACTATAGTTTAAAGCAACTGCACAAAATAGAAATGCATTTTTTCCATACTAATGATATTTTTCCAATCAGTGATGCAATTAAGGAATTAATTCTGACACCTGTCCAGGCAATTGTTTTTAAGAAGACCTGTTCGCACGGAAGAGAAGATCCAGTATACATGTGGACCACACTGGCATTGGGTTTAAACGGTTCGTCAGTAAAATATTTAGAACTTACAGATAACAACACAGTCTGTCTTTTTCCAATATCAAAATGGTACCCAGCTCCGCCATCTTTACTAACATTGAAACTGTCAAGTAATAAACTTGAATGGTTCGCATTGGAATTGACTAATATTACGAGACAACAATCTTGGAAATATTCTCCGTTTGAAATCTTTTAACAAAGGGACGGAAAGAAATTCCAAACTAGAATATGTTGATATATCTGAGAATAATATTTACACATTGATACCCTCTATATTCCAGGGACAGGCAGAACTAAGATATGTCAATTTAAGTCACAATCATTTACAAGAAGTCTTATTTGACGTGTCACAGTCAAATAATTTAAGTTTATTAGATTTATCCAACAATTCAATCTCAGCTTTTGATCAGAATTCAATGAGAATGTTTGATAATATTTCTCTAACTTCTAACCTTACGATTTATTTATTGAATAATGTATTACAATGCAGATGCAAAACATTGATATTTTGGAAATGGATAGTTGGAACACGTGTAAATGTATTCTTTGATCACCGATGTTTGTCTGAAGATGGAACTGTCACACAATTCATTTCTGCAAACAAAAGAATTCAGGAGTTGGAAAAAGAGCGCATATCATATTTCATCATCATTGCATCAATCGTTCTGGTGGCTACCCTGATTTGTTTCGTTGTTGCAGTTGTTTATAAATACAGATGGAAACTTCAATATATATTTTACCTTGCTAAAAGTAAACATCGAAGACATGAGACAAGAACTGATTTTAAACATTATGTGTATGATGCTTTTATTTCTTACTGTTAACACGACAATTCGTTTGTCATAAATGATAGCATTCATCAACTTAGAAAAGGTCAGAAACTTCAAACTGTGTTTACATCAACGCGACTTTTTACCAGGTGAAGAAATTACGACTAATATAACAAATGCAATACACGAAAGCAGAAAGACTATATGCATTGTAACGAAACACTTTTTCGATTCTTATTATTGTATGTTTGAGTTTAATATGGACCGAATGGAAAGCATTTATTCAAGAGATAAAAGGAACATTATTTTTCTGATATTTTTAGAGCAAATTCTACCTCAAAATATGCCCCTGATGTTATTAGAACTAGTACAAAAAGACTCGTATATTGAGTATCCAAATGATGAACAAGGTAATATTGTATTCTGGGAGAAAATAGACGAAGCATTGCGGCAATAACATTTAATGTGGTAGAAAACAAACTACACGTAGATAACTCTGGAAAAATCGGCAGAACGTTTTACTCACGTTCTATTGTTAAGCTACGAGATATATAAAAAATCAAAAGTATGACTATTTTTATTCATTCATCAATGAAAGTAGAATAGTGAAATGATAATTTGCTTTTATTAAATTAAATGGTTCAATTTTGTCAAATTAAGCTAATAAACATTGATAATGCATTATTCACTTGTAAGTAAATAATGCGACCTCATTAAATCCGTATTTAGGTAAACTCCAATTTAAACCCGTAGAAAAAGATAGAATAACGCATGCATTGTCCGTGTACGGTTATTTAAAGAAAAAGAATGTCAACATTGAAAGTGAAAAACAGGTAAATAATTATTAACTGATCCACAAAAAAATAATTCTTATAAAGGTGAAAACGACGATAAACATAAAGTTTTAATATATGATACAAAATTTAACAGACTCATAAAAATCAAATTGCACGAGTTGCTTAATCTATGTATATCTATGTTTATGTTTACATATTTAATGCGGTCATAGAAGGTAAACTCGATAATAATTAGAAGGCGTCTTGGCTAAAATTCACACGAAACGAAGCTACATCTTTTTGAGACCATGTCCTGTAAATTAATTATTTCATACTTTTGATAGTTTGGAAAAATGTTTTACATTGCTATAAATATAATATGAGAATTGGAGTCAAATCGGTGAACATGAATTTGGCAGCAAGTGTCCCTTTAATGTTCAAAATAAGTGTTTGTCAAACTGCTATTTATCAAATGATATATTTCCGATAAAATGTGTTAAAAAGACAACAAAAAACAACCCGACCATAGAACAGACAACAAAGCCACCAATGCAGCGATAAACTTCCGCACCCGGAGGCGTCCTTCAGCTGTTCCCTACACAAATGTGTATACTGGTTTAGGGATAATGGACGTCATACTCAACTTCGCATTATACACAAGAAACTAAAATTAAAAATCATTCTAGACTAACAAAGGCCAGAGGCTGCTGACTTGGGACAGGAGCAAAAATGCGGCGGGGTTAAACATGTATATATTTGGAAATTTTTCATGAAAATTAAAATAGTCAAATAAGTTTTAGTCAATGTGTTTTGTACATCCTTAATACGAATAAGTATTACAAAAATTAAATAAAAAGACATTTCGAACATAAAATTCATGTACAAGTATATCATTCTTTCCAAATTGTGTAATATATATTTATCGAAACACCTAAATTTGATCAGAATCGTAAAGAATTGGAACATGAAAATAATGCAAAGGAAATCATCCATTCCAAATTGGTTTATATACTTTTACTTTGAAGTTGACCAGAAAGTGATGCAAATTATGATTTCGTATGCTAAGGATGTTCGCTCCTCTTGTTTTTGATTTTTTTCCAGATATTCCGAATCCTCTGGAGTTATCGATGTAGTATCATAAAAACAATTTCCCCACTAACCTCTATTTGTCTTTTAATAATTTTATTATATATAGTTTAAAAAGACATATTTAAAAAAATTATGAAAATGTTGTTATTTTTTCCTAATTTCTTAAAGAAAAAGGGTGCCAATGTTAAATGTATGCAAGGTATTTAGAGGATTATTTCCCGCCAAAGTTTCAATGTCTTAAATCTCAAAAACAAGCACACGGACCCATCTTTTTTTTTTAATTTCCTTTATCTATATACCATCAATTTATAACACTCTTTTAAAAAGCTTGTCATTTTGAATCAAAGTAGCGAACATCCCTAAGGGATACATTTATCCTGAATTCTGTGAACTTTGAGCAACCGCTTAAAATTAATCTTCCTTTTATTTGAATACTGACTACTTTTTCGATTCGATTCTTGGTGTTTTAACGCCACTTTTAAGCACCACTTTTGGTCTATTTCGTGGCGGCCAGTTTTTATAACTATTAACACCACTGGATAGATACCACTGCTGGTGGAAGTATCGTCCCCGAGGGTAGCATCAACCCAGCAGTGTTGACATGAATATCAATAATGTGGTCATTTTTACAAATTTCCTGTTTACAAAACTTTGATTTTTTCGAGTCAAAGTGCTTGATAGCACCTCTGAGAAAGTTTGCAACTGTATATGTGTATTTTTATCAATAGGTTATAGACGTGTATTATTCTAAATATGTATTTTATCAAACAAAACCATTGTCTCGCCAGCAATTTCCAAAAATCACTTTTTATGCCCTATTTATGGGCATTATGTTTTTTGGTCTGTGCGTCCGTTCATCTGTCTGTCCCATTCAGGTTAAAGTTTTTGGTAGATGTAGTTTTAGATGAAGTTGAAGTCCAATCAATTTGAAACTTAGAACACACCCGTGATATCGCGGGTCTGTGACTGAATTAAAGTAAATAACTATGCGTAAGCCTTATTTTAGTATTGGGATTGTCATCTGATTATAAGATGCACAGTTTTCTCTGCTTTAAAAATCTTTCTGTTTGAACCCGTCGACCTGGAACTTATCAATTATTGGTCATATTAATTATTCAGAAAACAAAAGGTCCTGGAATGGAATAGACCCAGACAGGAGAAAAATATGGATACAAAAGGTGAAGAGACAGAACTTCCTTCCTATGGAGCATTCCAGATTGTGTTCTAAACACTTTGACTTCGATCAATTTGTTATAGACGCAAGGATTGCTGCGTCCGTGAAGTTTACACCAAAACAGAAAACACTGAAACCAAATGCTGTACCCACAGTATTTGACTATAAGTCGGGGAAAAAAACTTCTGCCCTGGGAGCCAGTCCGAGTAAAAGAAAGAGCGTCAGACATGCATCTGGAGCATTCGAAAAGAGACGGAGATTAGAGGTATCAATATTATTAAATAAAATTTATTATTTTATTACAAGGATAGGAGTCATTTGTGGTTATAATTTGGTTGGTGTAACCTAACAACATATTTTGTCTGGTGCTCAAACTGCCAGGGCTGGGGCCCCAAGATATAGAAAAAGAAGACAGAATGTGCATTTTCATGTTTCAAACAGGATTATGTTTATATTACCTCTAAGCTAGTATAGATTTTAGGGATCCCATATGAGTATCCGCTACTCTAAACACAACACTTATAATCCCAAAAAGAAGACACCCCATCCCTTCCACCCTCTTGTAGATTTTTCATTTATAGGAAAAAGACATTTACATATGTATGGCTTAATTAGTTTGATTTCTTTTTTAGAAAAGTTCTTTCCTTAAATTTATTCAGGTGTACAATAATTCCAACTTCACTTTTGTCCTTACTGTATGGATTTATCTCATTGGCATTGTGGAAGATCAAATGATGGCCTATGTTTTTGTCTGGTGACTGGTGGTAAGCAGTCTCATTGGCAATAACAAACACTCCTCAGATTTATGCCCCATCACAATTAATAAAGATGAGCTTTATAAATAGCTGTTCATTCAAAATTACATTATTTTTCATACACAAATGTTGCATGCGATAAAAGAACAGTATTCTAAATCTACAAAAAAATGTACTAACATAATACATGTAAATGCATATTTATTATTTTCAAATACACCATGGTTACTGTACTTAAATATGTGTAGATTATTTAAAATATCTAACTGGTAAATTTTAATTACTATTTTCATGAAGTTTATAAGGGACCACAGGTGAAAATTTATTTCACATTAACATGATTAATTTACATGTACAATGTATGTCATGAACCAAATATCAAATTTAATAAAAATGGATAAATCTACAAATGCTGTGAATCATTGAACAATGTACAAGTATATATATATGAAAGTGCAAGATGGGAATGTCATCATTAAAGTAACATTACAAAAAATTGTTTAACCTACATGAAGCCAAGAATAAGAAAAACATATTTTTATCTTCCTTAAGTTAAAATATATATACCACAAGCTTAGTACACATAAGGAGCTTTATACTTTTGACTGAATAAATCTATATACATGTAAATGTCTTAAGTATTCAGTATTGCAATTTCATTTCAGATATTTCAGGGATTCAGTGAAGGCAAGGTGTCATCATGGTCATTTGGTACTGAAACTGAAGTGTTGGATATGAGTGCTGATGATGTACATGTAGAAGAATCTGAAAGTAGTTGTTTAAGTGAATTAGAAACACATGATCTGGAGACAAGTATACCACTTCCATCTTGCATAACAGACTTTTTGTAAAATCCTGTTAAAAGTTTGATGATGATGATAGTTACAGTGTAAATATATTGTCCAAGTTTGGCTATACCTTTTTGATAAATGAACTTTTCATTTTTTAATAACAATAGAACTTATATATATATATAGTTTTGTAAGATACAACAATAATTTTGGCTTTAAATCACTGTTTATACATTTGTAAATTGTAGTTTATTTTATTATGTAACAATAATATAAAAAGCCAAAAGGTGTTTATGCAAGAAAAATTTATATAGTTCTGCTCTTATTAGACAAGCTAGATGACAGTTTTTTCTCCTTGGGAGTTGTTTCCCTTTGAAAATAAATCTTAACATCAACCCAAATTTAATAACTTGTTTGATTAGTTTAAAGAAATACAAATGAATGTATCAATTTGATTGCAGTAAATGAATTCTTTGAATAAGGAAAAGGACTTGATAAGTACAAAATGTACTGGATAATTTTAATCAAGACAATAATTTTAACTACATGTACATGACATGTAACTATGTTCTAACAACCAATTAAAACATCACAAGACTGATGAATACCTTTTGCTACATGTCATACATCAAACATGTGTTGGATGCTTGGTTCCTTTTCTCTCATGAACTTCTTCACCTGGCTATGTCTATCTGTAATGAGGTGGGATACTTGAACTTGTTGGTTGTGAAGAAAGTTCAAACATTTTATTAGCCCCTCTTGTTCCATAGCATAACTATTGTTTACCTCATTGCTCTGAAATATATAAGAATCAAGTTATTTAAAAAAAAAAATTTTAATGTATTCATACCATTATTGTTATTATTTTAAAAATATCAATGTGATATCACCAACACTAAATCTGATAATCCTCTAAAGCAGAAAGGTTATTCTCTATTTTTTATCTAAAAATAATATATCATTGCCGTCTTTCAAATGTTTTACAGTGGCTTTAGAATTTTTACCTTTTATTTTGTTTACCATATTCCAATCTTTTATCATCGGAGTGCGAGATGTAATCCCCGAGACAAATTTTTTCAAGGATGTTCGTCGGGCTTGCCTACAAGTCCGCCGTGCCTTGTCGCGAAAAATACGGAAATTACTCAAGTTTTCCGTCGTTGGTTGTTGATTGAACCGTCTTTCAGATTTTTTACGGTCACCTATGGCTTCATCACAAGCGTCATCAAACCATGGTTTACTGGGATGTTTCGGATTTGCCGAGGTCTTAGGAATAGTTCTGTCAGCAATTGACGTTAAAACTGTATTAAAAGTTAAAATTGGTACAGTCTCAAACATCTTTGATTGAAGTTCCGCTTGACAGAATCTCAAACAATGACCAGTCCGCCTTGTCAAGTTTCCAACGTGGTACTCTCTGTTGGGCAGAAGTAAAAAGATGTTCAAGTACTATTGGAAAGTGATCACTTCCACATAGACCATCATGAACACGCGATGAATAATCCAGAAGCAGAGAGGGATCGCAAATAGTGATATCAATAGAAGAATAAGACCCGTGGATGAAGATACGTATTACTAGTAGATCCATCATTACAAATGCATAATCCTTCTTGAGAAACAAAGTTCTCAATGATCTTACCTTTGGCATTATGAGTCTTGCTACCCCATAATGGATTGTGAGCATTGAAGTCGCCCATAAGTATAAATGGTGAGGGTAATTGATCAGTGAGGTTTTTGAGTTTTGCTTTATCTATAATTGAATTGGGTGGAATATATATCGAACATAAAGTAATTGTTTTGTCTAATGATGAACGAATTGCAACTGCTTGCAGATCCGTGGTGAGTTGGACTGTGCTATGAATGACGTTGTCCTTCACAAAAATGGATGATCCGCCTGCAGCACGTTCATCTACCTTAGAAAATGTGCTATACATGTTGTATCCTTTTAAAGATACTTTGTCACTTTCTTTTAGATGAGTTTCTTGAAGACAAAATGCAATAGGTAAAAATTACTGAACTAGAAGTGTTAACTCGAGAAGATTTATTTTAAGACCTCGGCAATTCCATTGGATATTTGTCATTATTTAATAATAAAAGGGCGAATGCTGTCGAGTTTGATAGCATTCTTCTTTCGCTCACCCTGAGATTGTGATCTTTCGGGTGGCGGAACACTTTCGATTTCCATTTCAGTTTCATCGACAAGTGTTGAAAATTTGTTGTGCGAGGAGAGTCGTCGATCTCCAGGACCATACACATCTGGTTTTACTCCGCCTCGACCCCTACCCCGCGACCTCGAATCAGAAGACTTCTGCGAGGATGTATTTACTGGCTTCTTTTGGACATCCTTCTTTTCTGCAAAACGAAGAGGAGATGGGGCTCTAGTAGTTTTTGTACTGGACGAAGACGATAACTTCTTAGATGCAGATGAAGGAAGACTATTTGAGGTGGAAGAATCATCTATGTCACTGGGAAGATCCCAGATAGATTCACCGCCCCAACTGTCTATTTTTACTGTTTCTTTTTTATTTGATTTCTTTTTCTCATTTTTTTTTTTTTTTTTTGGTGATGATAGTGAGCTCTGTAGGGAAGATTGAGTTGACTGAGTACTGGTTTTGGAAGATTTTGGTTTTCTTGGAATTAATATTTTATCGGTAGGTTTTGTTTCAACAGGCAGCATTGTAAAATTGTCCGCATCAATTGGCCAAGTCATGCGAGTTTGTGTATTCTCGTGACTGAATGAGCGGACATTTTTGCTGGCGTACGATGGTCTGTTTGAAACAAGGAGATCATTCGAAACAGAAGCTATCTGTTTAGCTTCTGGGTAACTGATGTTTCTTTCTGTTTTAATTTTAATAATATTATTTTCTTTAAGGTAAACAGTGCAGTCCCTAGGCGATGAAAAATGGGATTCACCACAGTTAACGCATTTAGAAGATTCAGAGTTACAGTTTGTTCCCTCGTGTCCTTCGTCAGAACACTTGAAGCATCTCTGCTTACCACGACATTGTTTGCTTCCATGCCCAGACTTTTGACAAGTAAAGCATCGAATTGGGTTAGGGATAAACATGTCAACTCTGATTCCGAAGCAACCTAAAGTAATAGATGGAGGAGGAGTTGGAGTTCTAAAGGTCAAAAGATATGTATTTAATTTGATTATATTGCCATTCTTTTTAATTTGAAATCTAATAACATCAGTTACACCTTGGCTTGAAAGTTCCTCACCGATTTCTTCCACGGTAAGGTCACCAAGGTATTGACTTCTGTCTCGAATGATCCCCTTACAGCTGTTCAAACTGTTATGAGAAGAGGCAGAAACCGGAAAGTTTGTTATTGTAGTCATTGTAGGTAAATTTGTTGATAGACTTTTGTTGGAACATTCAACCAACAAATTGCCAGATCTCATTTTTGAAACTTTTTTTACAGTACCAGCAACGCTTTGAATTTGTTTGTGAATTACAAAGGGCGATATTTTTGAAATTGGTTTTTCATCTGTTTATTTTATTACAATAAATCTGGGCTATAGCCCTCATCCACAAGGATCTCGTCAACCACCGACACGGGTACCAACCCACGGCAAACGGGTTGGAGAGCCTATTTTATTAGCTCACCTCGCCCGAAGGGCTAAGTGAGCTTTTCCCATCACTTTGCGTCCGGCGTCCGTCGTCGTTAACTTTTACAAAAATCTTCTCCTCTGAAACTACTGGGCCAAATTAATCCAAACTTGGCCACAATCATCATTGGGGTATCTTGTTTAAAAAATGTGTGGCTTGACCCGGCCAACCAACCAAGATGGCCGCCATGGCTAAAAATAGACCATAGGGGTAAAATGCAGTTTTTGGCTTATAACTCAAAAACCAAAGCATTTAGAGCAAATCTGACATTGTTTATCAGGTCAAAATCTATCTGCCCTGAAATTTTCAGATGAATCGGACAACCCCTTGTTGGGTTGCTGCCCCTGAATTGGTAATTTTAAGGAAATTTTGCTGTTTTTGGTTATTATCTTGAATATTATTAAAGATAGAGATAAACTGTAAACTGCAATAATGTTCAGCAAAGTAAGATTTACAAATAAGTCAACATGACCGAAATGGTCAGTTGACTCCTTTAGGAGTTATTGCCCTTTATAGTCAATTTTTAACCATTTTTCGTAAATCTTAGTAATCTTTTACAAAAATCTTCTCCTCTGAAACTACAGGGCCAAATTAATCCAAACTTGGCCACAGTCATCTTTGGGGTTTTTAGTTTAAAAAATGTGTGGCGTGACCCGGCCAACCAACCAAGATGGCCGCCATGGCTAAAAATAGAACATAGGGGTAAAATGCAGTTTTTGGCTTATAACTCAAAAACCAAAGCATTTAGAGCAAATCTGACATTGTTTATCAGGTCAAGATCTATCTGCCCTGAAATTTTCAGATGAATCGGACAACCCCTTGTTGGGTTGCTGCCCCTGAATTGGTAATTTTAAGGAAATTTTGCTGTTTTTGGTTATTATCTTGAATATTATTAAAGATAGAGATAAACTGTAAACTGCAATAATGTTCAGCAAAGTAAGATTTACAAATAAGTCAACATGACCGAAATGGTCAGTTGACCCCTTTAGGAGTTATTGCCCTTTATAGTCAATGTTTATACATTTTTCGTAAATCTTAGTAATCTTTTACAAAAATCTTCTCCTCTGAAACTACAGGGCCAAATTAATCCAAACTTGGCCACAGTCATCTTTGGGGTTTTTAGTTTAAAAAATGTGTGGCGTGACCCGGCCAACCAACCAAGATGGCCGCCATGGCTAAAAATAGAACATAGGGGTAAAATGCAGTTTTTGGCTTATAACTCAAAAACCAAAGCATTTAGAGCAAATCTGACATGGAGTAAAATTGTTTATCAGGTCAAGATCTATCTGCCCTGAAATTGTCAGATGAATCGGACAACCCGTTGTTGGGTTGCTGCCCCTGAATTGGTAATTTTAAGGAAATTTTGCTCTTTTTGGTTCTTACCTTGAATATTATTATAGATAGAGATAAACTGTAAACTGCAATAATGTTCAGCATAGTAAGATTTACAAATAAGTCAACATGACCGAAATGATCAGTTGACCCCTGTAGGAGTTATTGCCCTTTATAGTAAATTTTTAACAATTTTCATAAAACTTGTAAATTTTTACTAACATTTTCCACTGAAACTTCTGGGCCAAGTTCAATATAGATAGAAATAATTGTTAGCCGCAAGAATGTTCAGTAAAGTAAGATGTACATACACATCACCATCAACAAAACAAAATTTTGTCATGAATCCATCTGTGTCCTTTTTTTAATATTCACATAGACCAAGGTGTGCGACACAGGCTCTTTAGAGCCTCTAGTTTAAAACATCGGGCATCTCACGATGTTCGGATCACTTTAGTCTGGTATCTACCCTTCGACCTGTCCAACATGGGTAACCCTACAAGGAGACGAAGCTCCAGCTGGCATAGCTGTTAGGGTCACTGAGACACGCAAGCCCCCCGACCACGGCAAGGATAGCGATCCACCGGAGGGCAAAGTGTATTCATGAAAGTTTCCTAATATGCATGATTATTATCTTACCAGGGCAACTGCTTAATTACATGTTTCCTCGAAGTCCTCCTTCATGAATTTTCCATAAATGGACTTACTAGTATTTAACTGTTAAGATCTAAAGCACCAACATCATCAGTCTTGACGGAGCGACTTAACATCTAATCAATATGTACACTTGTTAGACTTGAATGAAGTCTTGATTCGTGACTTATTTGCAGGAATTGATAAATATTTTGTATTGTCCTTGCTTTATTGATCCTCCGGAATCATATTTTATACCGCATCACTTGAATTATCAACAGCAATCAGATTTCTTTGCCGATATCAAGAAACCTGCCATTTCCAGGTCCTCGACTGCCGCATTTTGTTCATCACTTCCCCTATTTATGGACACATCTAGGCTAATTTTTGCACCACGGTCAACTTGTCGGCATTTCGGTTCATGTTTGCTCTTCTACATTTGTTATATGCACAAAAGCAAACGATACCGCAACTGACAGTGAGTAAAAAACCAGCTCCAAACGATACAAAAATGAAAATGTTTCCGTTCATTATATCTACAAAATAATAGACAATTTTATTAAGCAATTTGATTGAAATATATAATTTATTTAGCTACGTGTATTAATATTGACTGTTACAAAATGAGATAAATTATTATAAATTAAGGAATGTATCTCCCTCATGCAAAGCTCTGATTCCTTTCACGGATTTGGCTATACTTGTTGGACCTTTTGCATTATAGCTCTTCATCTTTTATATAAGCTTTGGATTTCAAATATAATGTGAATATGATACACTGATATGTGCACAATTACCAAGGCCCATAAATTAATGTTTAAAACAAATTATTGAATTATGCATGCATTAACCTGGTTAGTTTTACAGAAAATGTGGAACATTTTATTTTCCCTGAAAAGTGTTTCTTGTTTCATATCACGGGTATAAGATTTTAAGAAAAAATTAAACACTTATTTTTCATTCAAAATTTTATTAATTACTTTTAGTAGTTGTAACTTTATCTTATGGAACAAAAATCATTCAAAATTATCAATTCATATTAGCCCCAGGTGACTTTTAAAATGTAGATATCATTTAAAAAGCTCCAAATTATCTCCCTTTGGTGCAAAATTGCCATTTTTGGCATTAAAATTGAAATATCTTTTTCAACTCATCAGGGACCTATATTTTTATTGTTGTTTTCGAATAAGCTGTACATAAATTAAATAATTGTAAAATTTAAGCGATTTCTGTAATTTAGTTCTTTTTTTATTTCGATATTACCGCTATTTCGCCTAATAGTTCAACAGAAAAAAAGGACATTAACAAAAATTTATGCTTCTTTAGAAGGCAGATTTTGAGCGTAAATGAACAGTGACCTCATTTTTTTATTTCATTTTTCTATTAAGTATAAGGTAAAGTTCATTTATAGGAAAATATAGCAAAATCCTATATTAAATCAAAAAAGATTAATTTAGACCCACGAGCGCCCTTAAAATAAAAATTTATACAAAGCAACTTACAAGTTCTTCTGTCTTGACCTCAGAAGATTGTACCAAGTCTGCTTGTGATTTTTGATTAAACATATTCATTTGAAAAAAAGTAAACAGAAAATATCATTTATACACTGTACAATGAAAATTTTGAAAAAGCTTGTTTGTTCTTTTAGCAAATGTTTAGCTATTGGAATTTTTTTTATCAAAGAATGCCATTTTTTTTACTTAAAGTTAATTTTCATGAGTAAATATTTAAACATTTCTGATACATGTGCAGTTATCTCTTTAAAAATGTAAATTTGATATAAACAAAATCCTCTAGTAAAATTGCATTTGTTCATTTTAGTACTGATTATTCATGGTTACTAGCAATCCAAGGGTACTTAACATTCTCTTTCTACCTAATAATCCAAACATCTAGTAATCTTACTTTGACGTAAATTTCCTTTAACAATGAGTAGTAAAATTTTAAACTATCAGCAAACAAGAGGTGGCTGCACTACATGTCTCAAAATTTCTTAAACAGCACAACTTAACATATCAAGAATTGTCACCAAATATAAAATCATTCCCTTTACTATTACTCGATTTATTTCACTTGACTGGGCGGAGTCTAACCGGTTCGCTAACACAATTAAAAATAAAATGCTTACTTGCTTGATGCTATGCCATGCCCAAGCTAATGATTGTTCCAGCTGCCGAATCTGTCCACGCATTTCATGAATGTAAAAAAAAATATTATTTAACCCATGACAGGTCTGTTTTTACTGTCAATATAATTAAATATGGTCGATTTCTAAAATTATCAAAAAAGGTATAGAATTTTAGGCAAATGTAGAAAAACATATTATTTAACCAATGACAGGTCTGTTTTTACTGTCAATATAATTATCTATTGAATATGGTCGATTTCTAAAATTATCAAAGAAGTTATCAAATTTATAGGGAAATGTAGAAAAAAATATTATTAAACCAATGGCAGGTCTGTTTTCACTTTCAATATAATTCTCTATAGAATATGGTCGATTTCTAAAACTGTAAAAAAAGTTCTTAAATTTATTGGCAAATGTAGAAAAAATATTTATTAAACCAATGACAGGTCTGTTTTTACTGTCAATATAATTACCTATAGAATATGGTCGATTTCTCAAATTATCAAAAAAGGTAAGAATTGTAGGAAAATGTAGAAAAAAATATTATTTAACCCATGACAGGTCTGTTTTTACTGTCAATATAATTAAATATGGTCGATTTCTGAAATTATCAAATAAGGTATAGAATTTTAGGCAAATGTAGAAAAACATATTATTTAACCAAGGACAAGTCTGCTTTGACTGTCAATATAATTATCTATTGAATATGGTCGATTTCTAAAATTATCAAATTTATAGGCAAATGTAGAAAAATTGTTTTTTAACCCATGACAGGTCTGTTTTTACTGTCAATATAATTTTCTATAGAAGATGGTTTCTCTAATTATAAAAAAAAGGTACAATATTTAATGCAAATGTAGAAAAAATATTATTAAACCAAAGACAGGTCTGTTTTTACCGTCAATATAATTATCTATTGAATATGGTCAATTTCTAAAATTATCAAAAAAGTTTTCAAAGGAGTAAGTTCAGTAAGACCCCTTTTTGGCCCCAAAATATAGCAGTTTTAGAAAATTGTGAAAATGTAATCGTTAGGATATTTATTGAAAAGTAGAATACTTCTGCTACATAAATATGGGCTGTTTTTGACAATACAATGCACATATATCGGGTACTAGTATCCTTAAGTCATGCTAAATTACTGAAATCTTCACAATTTTAGCATTTTAGTTAAATTTTAGACGGTTTCCGTCTTAAATGAAGGTGGCCGCATTCGTGTTCATTCATAATATTGAAATGTAAGTTGTATTTGATGATAATATATAATATATATAAAGGTTGAGGATGAACACGGATGCGGTCACTTTCATTTTTGACAAAAAGCATCGGAAAAGTGACGATTTTTGGCATATTTAAGCTTGACTAGGAGCGTTTTTAATGACTTAATCAGTTAAAATCTTTCACATAAACTAATTGAATCAATTGTAATAGACACTTAAGTGTTTAAAAAGTGTATGAAATCTTTCGTTAGATGAACTTGAAAATTGAGGCCGAAATCGGCCCTTACCGGACCTACTCCAAATTTATAGGCAAATGTAAAAAAAAAAATGTTATTAAACCAATGACAGGTCTGTTTTTTACTGTCAAATTAATACTCTATCGAATATGGTCGATTTCTAAAATTATCAAAAAAAGGTATAAAACTTTTGGCAAATGTAGAAAAAATATTATTGTACCAATGAAAGGTCTGTTTTTACTGTCAATTTGATTATCTATTGCAAATGGTCGATTTCTAAAATTAATAAAAAAAATTATCAAATTTATATGCAAATGTAGAAAAAGATATTATAAAACCAATGACAGGTCTGTTTTTACTGTCAATATAATTATCTATTGAATATGGTCGATTTTTTTAATTATCAAAGAAGTTATCAAATTTATAGGGAAATGTAGAAAAATTGTTATTTAACCAATGAGAGGTCTGTTTTTACTGTCAATATAATTCTTTATAGAATATGGTCGATTTCTAAAAACATAAAAAAACGGTATAAAATTTTAGGCAAATGTAGAAAAATACTATTTAACCAAAAACAGGTCTGTCTTTACTGTCAATATAATTATCTATTGAATATGGTCGATTTCTGATATTATCAAAAAAGTTATCAAATTTATATGCAAATGTAGAAAAAAAATATTATTAAACCAATGACAGGTCTGTTTTTACTGTCAATATAATTACCTATATAATATGGTCGATTTCTAAAATTATCAAAAAAGGTAAAAAAAAATTAGGAAAATGTAGAAAAAAATATTATTAAACCAATGACAGGTCTATTTTTACTGTCAATATAATTCTCTATTGAATATGGTCGATTTTTAAAATTATCAAAAAAGTTATCAAATTTATAGGGAAATGTAGAAAAATTGTTCTTTAACCAATGAGAGGTCTTTTTTTACTGTCAATATAATTCTTTATAGAATATGGTCGATTTCTAAAAATATAAAAAAAAAACAGTATAAAATTTTAGGCAAATGTAGAAAAATACTATTTAACCAAAAACAGGTCTGTCTTTACTGTCAATATAATTATCTATTGAATATGGTCGATTTCTGAAATTATCAAAAAAGTTATCAAATTTATATGCAAATGTAGAAAAAAATATTATTAAACCAATGACAGGTCTGTTTTTACTGTCAATATAATTACCTATATAATATGGTCGATTTCTAAAATTATCAAAACAGGTAAAAACAATTAGGAAAATGTAGAAAAAATATTTTTAAACCAATGACTGGTCTGTTTTTACTGTCAATATAATTCTCTATTGAATATGGTCGATTTTTTAAATTATCAAGAAAGTTATCAAATTTATAGGAAAATGTAGAAAAATTGTTATTTAACCAATGAGAGGTCTGTTTTTACTGTCAATATAATTCTTTATAGAATATGGTCGATTTCTAAAATTATCAAAAAAGTTATCAAATTTATATGCAAATGTAGAAAATAATATTATTAAACCAATGACAGGTCTGTTTTTACTGGCAATATAATTTTCTATGGAATATGGTCGATTTCTAAAACTGTAAAAAAAGTTATGAAATTTATAGGCAAATGTAGAAAAAACATTAAAAAAACAAGGACAGGTCTGTTTTTACTGTCAATTTAATTACCTATAGAATATGGTTGCTTTCTAAAATTATCAAAAGTGGTAAAAAAAAATTGAGGAAAATGTAGAAAAAATATTATTTAACCAATGACAGGTCTGTTTTTATTGTCAATATAATTATCTATTGCATATGGTCAATTTCTAAAATTAATATAAAAATTATCAAATTTATATGCAAATGTAGAAAAAATATTATTTAACAAATGACAGGTCTGTTTTTACTGTAAATAATTATCTATTGTATATGGTCGATTTCTAAAATTATTAAAAAAATTATCAAATTTATATGCAAATGTAGGAAAATATATTATAAAACCAATGACGGGTCTGTTTTTACTGTCAATATAATTATTTATTGAATATGGTCGATTTTTTAAATTATCAAGAAAGTTATCAAATTTATAGGGAAATGTAGAAAAATTGTTATTTAACCAATGAGAGGTCTGTTTTTACTGTCAATATAATTCTTTATAGAATATGGTCGATTTCTAAAATTATTAAAAAAATTATCAAATTTATGTGCAAATGTAGAAAATAATATTATTAAACCAATGACAGGTCTGTTTTTACTGGCAATATAATTTTCTATGGAATATGGTCGATTTCTAAAACTGTAAAAAAAGTTATGAAATTTATAGGCAAATGTAGAAAAAACATTAAAAAAACAAGGACAGGTCTGTTTTTACTGTCAATTTAATTACCTATAGAATATGGTTGATTTCTAAAATTATCAAAAAAGGTAAAAAAAAATTGAGGAAAATGTAGAAAAAATATTATTTAACTTATGACAGGTCTGTTTTTATTGTCAATATAATTATCTATTGCATATGGTCAATTTCTAAAATTAATATAAAAATTATCAAATTTATATGCAAATGTAGAAAAAATATTATTTAACAAATGACAGGTCTGTTTTTACTGTAAATAATTATCTATTGCATATGGTCGATTTCTAAAATTATTAAAAAAATTATCAAATTTATATGCAAATGTAGGAAAATATATTATAAAACCAATGACGGGTCTGTTTTTACTGTCAATATAATTATTTATTGAATATGGTCGATTTTTTAAATTATCAAAAAAATTATCAAATTTATAGGCAAATGTAGAAAAAAATATTATCAAACCAATGACAGGTCTTTTTTTAATGTCAATATAATAACCTATAGAATATGGTCGATTTCTAAAACTATAAAAAAAAAAAGTTATCAAATTTATAGGCAAATGTAGAAAAAATAATATTTAACCAATGACAGGTCTGTTTTTACTGTCAATATAGTTATCTATTGCATATGGTCGATTTCTAAAATTAATATAAAAATTATCAAATTTATAAGCAAATGTAGAAAAAATATATTTTAACAAATGGCAGGTCTTTTTTTACTGTCAATATAATTATCTATTGAATATGGTCGATTTTTTAAACTATCAAAAAAGGTATGAAATTGTAGGAAAATGTAGAAAAAATATTATTTAAACAATGACAGGTCTGTTTTTACTGTCAATATAATTATCTATTGAATATAATCGATTTTTTAAATTATCAAAAAAGTTATGAAATTTATAGGCAAATGTAGAAAAAATATTATTAAACCAATGACAGGTCTGTTTTTACTGTCAATATAATTCTCTATAGAATATGGTCGATTTCTAATATTATCAAAAAAGGTATAAAATTTTAGGGAAATGTAGAAAAAATATTATTTTATTCAATGATAGGTCTGTTTTTACTGTCAATATAATTACCTATAGAATATGGTCGATTTCTAAAATTATCAAAAAAGGTATAAAATTTTAGGAAAATGTAGAAAAAATAATATTTCACCAATGATAGGTCTGTTTTTACTCTCAATATAATTAAATATGGTCGATTTCTAAAATTATCAAAAAAGGTATAGAATTTTAGGCAAATGTAGAAAAACATATTATTTAACCAAGGACAAGTCTGCTTTTACTGTCAATATAATTATCTATTGAATATGGTCGATTTCTAAAATTATCAAATTTATAGGCAAATGTGGAAAAATTGTTTTTTAACCAATGACAGGTCTGTTTTTACTGTCAATATAATTCTCTATAGAAGATGGTTTGTCTAATTATCAAAAAAGGTATAAAATTTAAGGCAAATGCAGAAAAAATATTATTAAACCAAAGACAGGTCTGTTTTTACCGTCAATATAATTATCTATTGAATATGGTCAATTTCTAAAATTATCAAAAAAGGTAAAAAAAAATAGGAAAATGTAAAAAAAAAATTTTTAAACCAATGACAGGTCTGTTTTTACTGTCAATATAATTCTCTATTGAATATGGTCGATTTTTTAAATTATCAAGAAAGTTATCAAATTTATAGGGAAATGTAGAAAAATTGTTATTTAACCAATGAGAGGTCTGTTTTTACTGTCAATATAATTCTTTATAGAATATGGTCAATTTCTAAAAATATAAAAAACGGTATAAAATTTTAGGCACATGTAGAAAAATACTATTTAACCAAAAACAAGTCTGTCTTTACTGTCAATATAATTATCTATTGAATATGGTCGATTTCTAAAATTATCAATAAAGTTATCAAATTTATATGCAAATGTAGAAAATGATATTATTAAACCAATGACAGGTCTTTTTTTACTGGCAATATAATTTTCTATGGAATATTGTCGATTCCTAAAACTGTAAAAAAAAATGTGAAATTTATAGGCAAATGTAGAAAAAACATTAAAAAAACAAGGACAGGTCTGTTTTTACTGTCAATTTAATTACCTATAGAATATGGTTGATTCTAAAATTATCAAAAAAGGTAAAAAAAATTGAGGAAAATGTAGAAAAAATATTATTTAACCAATGACAGGTCTGTTTTTATTGTCAATATAATTATCTATTGCATATGGTCAATTTCTAAAATTAATATAAAAATTATCAAATTTATATGCCAATGTAGAAAAAATATTATTTAACAAATGACAGGTCTGTTTTTACTGTAAATAATTATCTATTGCATATGGTCGATTTCTAAAATTATTAAAAAAATTATCAAATTTATATGCAAATGTAGGAAAATATATTATAAAACCAATGACGGGTCTGTTTTTACTGTCAATATAATTATTTATTGAATATGATCGATTTTTTAAATTATCAAAAAAATTATCAAATTTATAGGCAAATGTAGAAAAAAATATTATCAAACCAATGACAGGTCTTTTTTTAATGTCAATATAATAACCTATAGAATATGGTCGATTTCTAAAACTATAAAAAAAAGTTATCAAATTTATAGGCAAATGTAGAAAAAATATTATTTAACCAATGACAGGTCTGTTTTTACTGTCAATATAGTTATCTATTGTATATGGTCGATTTCTAAAATTATTAAAAAAATTATCAAATTTATATGCAAATGTAGGAAAATATATTATAAAACCAATGACGGGTCTGTTTTTACTGTCAATATAATTATTTATTGAATATGGTCGATTTTTTAAATTATCAAAAAAATTATCAAATTTATAGGCAAATGTAGAAAAAAATATTATCAAACCAATGACAGGTCTTTTTTTAATGTCAATATAATAACCTATAGAATATGGTCGATTTCTAAAACTATAAAAAAAAAAAAGTTATCAAATTTATAGGCAAATGTAGAAAAAATAATATTTAACCAATGACAGGTCTGTTTTTACTGTCAATATAGTTATCTATTGCATATGGTCGATTTCTAAAATTAATATAAAAATTATCAAATTTATAAGCAAATGTAGAAAAAATATATTTTAACAAATGGCAGGTCTGTTTTTACTGTCAATATAATTATCTATTGAATATGGTCGATTTTTTAAATTATCAAAAAAGGTATGAAATTGTAGGAAAATGTAGAAAAAATATTATTTAAACAATGACAGGTCTGTTTTTACTGTCAATATAATTATCTATTGAATATAATCGATTTTTTAAATTATCAAAAAAGTTATGAAATTTATAGGCAAATGTAGAAAAAATATTATTAAACCAATGACAGGTCTGTTTTTACTGTCAATATAATTCTCTATAGAATATGGTCGATTTCTAATATTATCAAAAAAGGTATAAAATTTTAGGGAAATGTAGAAAAAATATTATTTTATTCAATGATAGGTCTGTTTTTACTGTCAATATAATTACCTATAGAATATGGTCGATTTCTAAAATTATCAAAAAAGGTATAAAATTTTAGGAAAATGTAGAAAAAATAATATTTCACCAATGATAGGTCTGTTTTTACTCTCAATATAATTAAATATGGTCGATTTCTAAAATTATCAAAAAAGGTATAGAATTTTAGGCAAATGTAGAAAAACATATTATTTAACCAAGGACAAGTCTGCTTTTACTGTCAATATAATTATCTATTGAATATGGTCGATTTCTAAAATTATCAAATTTATAGGCAAATGTGGAAAAATTGTTTTTTAACCAATGACAGGTCTGTTTTTACTGTCAATATAATTCTCTATAGAAGATGGTTTGTCTAATTATCAAAAAAAGGTATAAAATTTAAGGCAAATGCAGAAAAAATATTATTAAACCAAAGACAGGTCTGTTTTTACCGTCAATATAATTATCTATTGAATATGGTCAATTTCTAAAATTATCAAAAAAGGTAAAAAAAAATAGGAAAATGTAAAAAAAAAATTTTTAAACCAATGACAGGTCTGTTTTTACTGTCAATATAATTCTCTATTGAATATGGTCGATTTTTTAAATTATCAAGAAAGTTATCAAATTTATAGGGAAATGTAGAAAAATTGTTATTTAACCAATGAGAGGTCTGTTTTTACTGTCAATATAATTCTTTATAGAATATGGTCAATTTCTAAAAATATAAAAAACGGTATAAAATTTTAGGCACATGTAGAAAAATACTATTTAACCAAAAACAAGTCTGTCTTTACTGTCAATATAATTATCTATTGAATATGGTCGATTTCTAAAATTATCAAAAAAAGTTATCAAATTTATATGCAAATGTAGAAAATGATATTATTAAACCAATGACAGGTCTTTTTTTACTGGCAATATAATTTTCTATGGAATATTGTCGATTCCTAAAACTGTAAAAAAAAATGTGAAATTTATAGGCAAATGTAGAAAAAACATTAAAAAAACAAGGACAGGTCTGTTTTTACTGTCAATTTAATTACCTATAGAATATGGTTGATTCTAAAATTATCAAAAAAGGTAAAAAAAATTGAGGAAAATGTAGAAAAAATATTATTTAACCAATGACAGGTCTGTTTTTATTGTCAATATAATTATCTATTGCATATGGTCAATTTCTAAAATTAATATAAAAATTATCAAATTTATATGCCAATGTAGAAAAAATATTATTTAACAAATGACAGGTCTGTTTTTACTGTAAATAATTATCTATTGCATATGGTCGATTTCTAAAATTATTAAAAAAATTATCAAATTTATATGCAAATGTAGGAAAATATATTATAAAACCAATGACGGGTCTGTTTTTACTGTCAATATAATTATTTATTGAATATGATCGATTTTTTAAATTATCAAAAAAATTATCAAATTTATAGGCAAATGTAGAAAAAAATATTATCAAACCAATGACAGGTCTTTTTTTAATGTCAATATAATAACCTATAGAATATGGTCGATTTCTAAAACTATAAAAAAAGTTATCAAATTTATAGGCAAATGTAGAAAAAATATTATTTAACCAATGACAGGTCTGTTTTTACTGTCAATATAGTTATCTATTGTATATGGTCGATTTCTAAAATTATTAAAAAAATTATCAAATTTATATGCAAATGTAGGAAAATATATTATAAAACCAATGACGGGTCTGTTTTTACTGTCAATATAATTATTTATTGAATATGGTCGATTTTTTAAATTATCAAAAAAATTATCAAATTTATAGGCAAATGTAGAAAAAAATATTATCAAACCAATGACAGGTCTTTTTTTAATGTCAATATAATAACCTATAGAATATGGTCGATTTCTAAAACTATAAAAAAAAAGTTATCAAATTTATAGGCAAATTTAGAAAAAATATTATTTAACCAATGACAGGTCTGTTTTTACTGTCAATATAGTTATCTATTGCATATGGTCGATTTCTAAAATTAATATAAAAATTATCAAATTTATAAGCAAATGTAGAAAAAATATATTTTAACAAATGGCAGGTCTGTTTTTACTGTCAATATAATTATCTATTGAATATGGTCGATTTTTTAAATTATCAAAAAAGGTATGAAATTGTAGGAAAATGTAGAAAAAATATTATTTAAACAATGACAGGTCTGTTTTTACTGTCAATATAATTATCTATTGAATATAATCGATTTTTTAAATTATCAAAAAAGTTATGAAATTTATAGGCAAATGTAGAAAAAATATTATTAAACCAATGACAGGTCTGTTTTTACTGTCAATATAATTCTCTATAGAATATGGTCGATTTCTAATATTATCAAAAAAGGTATAAAATTTTAGGGAAGTGTAGAAAAAATATTATTTTATTCAATGATATGTCTGTTTTTACTGTCAATATAATTACCTATAGAATATGGTCGATTTCTAAAATTATCAAAAAAGGTATAAAATTTTAGGAAAATGTAGAAAAAATAATATTTCACCAATGATAGGTCTGTTTTTACTCTCAATATAATTAAATATGGTCGATTTCTAAAATTATCAAAAAAGGTATAGAATTTTAGGCAAATGTAGAAAAACATATTATTTAACCAAGGACAAGTCTGCTTTTACTGTCAATATAATTATCTATTGAATATGGTCGATTTCTAAAATTATCAAATTTATAGGCAAATGTAGAAAAATTGTTTTTTAACCAATGACAGGTCTGTTTTTACTGTCAATATAATTCTCTATAGAAGATGGTTTGTCTAATTATCAAAAAAAGGTATAAAATTTAAGGCAAATGCAGAAAAAATATTATTAAACCAAAGACAGGTCTGTTTTTACCGTCAATATAATTATCTATTGAATATGGTCAATTTCTAAAATTATCAAAAAAGGTAAAAAAAAATAGGAAAATGTAGAAAAAATATTTTTAAACCAATGACAGGTCTGTTTTTACTGTCAATATAATTCTCTATTGAATATGGTCGATTTTTTAAATTATCAAGAAAGTTATCAAATTTGTAGGGAAATGTAGAAAAATTGTTATTTAACCAATGAGAGGTCTGTTTTTACTGTCAATATAATTCTTTATAGAATATGGTCAATTTCTAAAAATATAAAAAAACGGTATAAAATTTTAGGCACATGTAGAAAAATACTATTTAACCAAAAACAAGTCTGTCTTTACTGTCAATATAATTATCTATTGAATATGGTCGATTTCTAAAATTATCAAAAAAGTTATCAAATTTATATGCAAATGTAGAAAATAATATTATTAAACCAATGACAGGTCTGTTTTTACTGGCAATATAACTTCTATGGAATATTGTCGATTCCTAAAACTGTAAAAAAAGTTATGAAATTTATAGGCAAATGTAGAAAAAACATTAAAAAAACAAGGACAGGTCTGTTTTTACTGTCAATTTAATTACCTATAGAATATGGTTGATTCTAAAATTATCAAAAAAGGTAAAAAAAATTGAGGAAAATGTAGAAAAATATTATTTAACCAATGACAGGTCTGTTTTTATTGTCAATATAATTATCTATTGCATATGGTCAATTTCTAAAATTAATATAAAAATTATCAAATTTATATGCCAATGTAGAAAAAATATTATTTAACAAATGACAGGTCTGTTTTTACTGTAAATAATTATCTATTGCATATGGTCGATTTCTAAAATTATTAAAAAAATTATCAAATTTATATGCAAATGTAGGAAAATATATTATAAAACCAATGACGGGTCTGTTTTTACTGTCAATATAATTATTTATTGAATATGATCGATTTTTTAAATTGTCAAAACAATTATCAAATTTATAGGCAAATGTAGAAAAAAATATTATCAAACCAATGACAGGTCTTTTTTTAATGTCAATATAATAACCTATAGAATATGGTCGATTTCTAAAACTATAAAAAAAAGTTATCAAATTTATAGGCAAATGTAGAAAAAATATTATTTAACCAATGACAGGTCTGTTTTTACTGTCAATATAGTTATCTATTGCATATGGTCGATTTCTAAAATTATTAAAAAAATTATCAAATTTATATGCAAATGTAGGAAAATATATTATAAAACCAATGACGGGTGTGTTTTTACTGTCAATATAATTATTTATTGAATATGGTCGATTTTTTAAATTATCAAAAAAATTATCAAATTTATAGGCAAATGTAGAAAAAAATATTATCAAACCAATGACAGGTCTTTTTTTAATGTCAATATAATAACCTATAGAATATGGTCGATTTCTAAAACTATAAAAAAAGTTATCAAATTTATAGGCAAATGTAGAAAAAATATTATTTAACCAATGACAGGTCTGTTTTTACTGTCAATATAGTTATCTATTGCATATGGTCGATTTCTAAAATTAATATAAAAATTATCAAATTTATAAGCAAATGTAGAAAAAATATATTTTAACAAATGGCAGGTCTGTTTTTACTGTCAATATAATTATCTATTGAATATGGTCGATTTTTTAAATTATCAAAAAAGGTATGAAATTGTAGGAAAATGTAGAAAAAATATTATTTAAACAATGACAGGTCTGTTTTTACTGTCAATATAATTATCTATTGAATATAATCGATTTTTTAAATTATCAAAAAAGTTATGAAATTTATAGGCAAATGTAGAAAAAATATTATTCAACCAATGACAGGTCTGTTTTTACTGTCAATATAATTCTCTATAGAATATGGTCGATTTCTAATATTATCAAAAAAGGTATAAAATTTTAGGGAAATGTAGAAAAAATATTATTTTATTCAATGATAGGTCTGTTTTTACTGTCAATATAATTACCTATAGAATATGGTCGATTTCTAAAATTATCAAAAAAGGTATAAAATTTTAGGAAAATGTAGAAAAAATAATATTTCACCAATGATAGGTCTGTTTTTACTCTCAATATAATTAAATATGGTCGATTTCTAAAATTATCAAAAAAGGTATAGAATTTTAGGCAAATGTAGAAAAACATATTATTTAACCAAGGACAAGTCTGCTTTTACTGTCAATATAATTATCTATTGAATATGGTCGATTTCTAAAATTATCAAATTTATAGGCAAATGTAGAAAAATTGTTTTTTAACCAATGACAGGTCTGTTTTTACTGTCAATATAATTCTCTATAGAAGATGGTTTGTCTAATTATCAAAAAAAGGTATAAAATTTAAGGCAAATGCAGAAAAAATATTATTAAACCAAAGACAGGTCTGTTTTTACCGTCAATATAATTATCTATTGAATATGGTCAATTTCTAAAATTATCAAAAAAGGTAAAAAAAAATAGGAAAATGTAGAAAAAATATTTTTAAACCAATGACAGGTCTGTTTTTACTGTCAATATAATTCTCTATTGAATATGGTCGATTTTTTAAATTATCAAGAAAGTTATCAAATTTGTAGGGAAATGTAGAAAAATTGTTATTTAACCAATGAGAGGTCTGTTTTTACTGTCAATATAATTCTTTATAGAATATGGTCAATTTCTAAAAATATAAAAAAACGGTATAAAATTTTAGGCACATGTAGAAAAATACTATTTAACCAAAAACAAGTCTGTCTTTACTGTCAATATAATTATCTATTGAATATGGTCGATTTCTAAAATTATCAAAAAAGTTATCAAATTTATATGCAAATGTAGAAAATAATATTATTAAACCAATGACAGGTCTGTTTTTACTGGCAATATAACTTCTATGGAATATTGTCGATTCCTAAAACTGTAAAAAAAGTTATGAAATTTATAGGCAAATGTAGAAAAAACATTAAAAAAACAAGGACAGGTCTGTTTTTACTGTCAATTTAATTACCTATAGAATATGGTTGATTCTAAAATTATCAAAAAAGGTAAAAAAAATTGAGGAAAATGTAGAAAAATATTATTTAACCAATGACAGGTCTGTTTTTATTGTCAATATAATTATCTATTGCATATGGTCAATTTCTAAAATTAATATAAAAATTATCAAATTTATATGCCAATGTAGAAAAAATATTATTTAACAAATGACAGGTCTGTTTTTACTGTAAATAATTATCTATTGCATATGGTCGATTTCTAAAATTATTAAAAAAATTATCAAATTTATATGCAAATGTAGGAAAATATATTATAAAACCAATGACGGGTCTGTTTTTACTGTCAATATAATTATTTATTGAATATGATCGATTTTTTAAATTGTCAAAACAATTATCAAATTTATAGGCAAATGTAGAAAAAAATATTATCAAACCAATGACAGGTCTTTTTTTAATGTCAATATAATAACCTATAGAATATGGTCGATTTCTAAAACTATAAAAAAAAGTTATCAAATTTATAGGCAAATGTAGAAAAAATATTATTTAACCAATGACAGGTCTGTTTTTACTGTCAATATAGTTATCTATTGCATATGGTCGATTTCTAAAATTATTAAAAAAATTATCAAATTTATATGCAAATGTAGGAAAATATATTATAAAACCAATGACGGGTGTGTTTTTACTGTCAATATAATTATTTATTGAATATGGTCGATTTTTTAAATTATCAAAAAAATTATCAAATTTATAGGCAAATGTAGAAAAAAATATTATCAAACCAATGACAGGTCTTTTTTTAATGTCAATATAATAACCTATAGAATATGGTCGATTTCTAAAACTATAAAAAAAGTTATCAAATTTATAGGCAAATGTAGAAAAAATATTATTTAACCAATGACAGGTCTGTTTTTACTGTCAATATAGTTATCTATTGCATATGGTCGATTTCTAAAATTAATATAAAAATTATCAAATTTATAAGCAAATGTAGAAAAAATATATTTTAACAAATGGCAGGTCTGTTTTTACTGTCAATATAATTATCTATTGAATATGGTCGATTTTTTAAATTATCAAAAAAGGTATGAAATTGTAGGAAAATGTAGAAAAAATATTATTTAAACAATGACAGGTCTGTTTTTACTGTCAATATAATTATCTATTGAATATAATCGATTTTTTAAATTATCAAAAAAGTTATGAAATTTATAGGCAAATGTAGAAAAAATATTATTCAACCAATGACAGGTCTGTTTTTACTGTCAATATAATTCTCTATAGAATATGGTCGATTTCTAATATTATCAAAAAAGGTATAAAATTTTAGGGAAATGTAGAAAAAATATTATTTTATTCAATGATAGGTCTGTTTTTACTGTCAATATAATTACCTATAGAATATGGTCGATTTCTAAAATTATCAAAAAAGGTATAAAATTTTAGGAAAATGTAGAAAAAATAATATTTCACCAATGATAGGTCTGTTTTTACTCTCAATATAATTAAATATGGTCGATTTCTAAAATTATCAAAAAAGGTATAGAATTTTAGGCAAATGTAGAAAAACATATTATTTAACCAAGGACAAGTCTGCTTTTACTGTCAATATAATTATCTATTGAATATGGTCGATTTCTAAAATTATCAAATTTATAGGCAAATGTAGAAAAATTGTTTTTTAACCAATGACAGGTCTGTTTTTACTGTCAATATAATTCTCTATAGAAGATGGTTTGTCTAATTATCAAAAAAAGGTATAAAATTTAAGGCAAATGCAGAAAAAATATTATTAAACCAAAGACAGGTCTGTTTTTACCGTCAATATAATTATCTATTGAATATGGTCAATTTCTAAAATTATCAAAAAAGGATAAAAAAAATAGGAGAATGTAGAAAAAATATTTTTAAACCAATGACAGGTCTGTTTTTACTGTCAATATAATTCTCTATTGAATATGGTCGATTTTTTAAATTATCAAGAAAGTTATCAAATTTGTAGGGAAATGTAGAAAAATTGTTATTTAACCAATGAGAGGTCTGTTTTTACTGTCAATATAATTCTTTATAGAATATGGTCAATTTCTAAAAATATAAAAAACGGTATAAAATTTTAGGCACATGTAGAAAAATACTATTTAACCAAAAACAAGTCTGTCTTTACTGTCAATATAATTATCTATTGAATATGGTGTATTTCTAAAATTATCAAAAAAGTTATCAAATTTATATGCAAATGTAGAAAATAATATTATTAAACCAATGACAGGTCTGTTTTTACTGGCAATATAACTTCTATGGAATATTGTCGATTCCTAAAACTGTAAAAAAAGTTATGAAATTTATAGGCAAATGTAGAAAAAACATTAAAAAAACAAGGACAGGTCTGTTTTTACTGTCAATTTAATTACCTATAGAATATGGTTGATTCTAAAATGATCAAAAAAGGTAAAAAAAATTGAGGAAAATGTAGAAAAAATATTATTTAACCAATGACAGGTCTGTTTTTATTTGTCAATATAATTATCTATTGCATATGGTCAATTTCTAAAATTAATATAAAAATTATCAAATTTATATGCCAATGTAGAAAAAATATTATTTAACAAATGACAGGTCTGTTTTTACTGTAAATAATTATCTATTGCATATGGTCGATTTCTAAAATTATTAAAAAAATTATCAAATTTATATGCAAATGTAGGAAAATATATTATAAAACCAATGACGGGTCTGTTTTTACTGTCAATATAATTATTTATTGAATATGATCGATTTTTTAAATTATCAAAAAAATTATCAAATTTATAGGCAAATGTAGAAAAAAATATTATCAAACCAATGACAGGTCTTTTTTTAATGTCAATATAATAACCTATAGAATATGGTCGATTTCTAAAACTATAAAAAAAAGTTATCAAATTTATAGGCAAATGTAGAAAAAATATTATTTAACCAATGACAGGTCTGTTTTTACTGTCAATATAGTTATCTATTGCATATGGTCGATTTCTAAAATTAATATAAAAATTATCAAATTTATAAGCAAATGTAGAAAAAAAATATTTTAACAAATGGCAGGTCTGTTTTTACTGTCAATATAATTATCTATTGAATATGGTCGATTTTTTAAATTATCAAAAAAGGTATGAAATTGTAGGAAAATGTAGAAAAAATATTATTTAAACAATGACAGGTCTGTTTTTACTGTCAATATAATTATCTATTGAATATGATCTATTTTTTAAATTATCAAAAAAGTTATGAAATTTATAGGCAAATGTAGAAAAAATATTATTAAACCAATGACAGGTCTGTTTTTACTGTCAATATAATTCTCTATAGAATATGGTCGATTTCTAAGATTATCAAAAAAGGTATAAAATTTTAGGGAAATGTAGAAAAAATATTATTTTATTCAATGATAGGTCTGTTATCACTGTCAATATAATTACCTATAGAATATGGTCGATTTCTAAAATTATCAAAAAAGGTATAAAATTTTAGGAAAATGTAGAAAAAATAATATTTCACCAATGATAGGTCTGTTTTTACTGCCAATATAATTAAATATGGTCGATTTCTAAAATTATCAAAAAAGGTATAGAACTTTAGGCAAATGTAGAAAAACATATTATTTAACCAAGGACAAGTCTGCTTTTACTGTCAATATAATTATCTATTGAATATGGTCGATTTCTAAAATTATCCAATTTATAGGCAAATGTAGAAAAATTGTTTTTTAACCAATGACAGGTCTGTTTTTACTGTCAATATAATTCTCTATAGAAAATGGTTTCTCTAATTATCAAAAAAAGGTATAAAATTTAAGGCAAATGTAGAAAAAATATTATTAAACCAAAGACAGGTCTGTTTTTACCGTCAATATAATTATCTATTGAATATGGTCAATTTCTAAAATTATCAAAAAAGTTATCAAATTTATAGGCAAATGTAAAAAAAATGTTATTAAACCAATGACAGGTCTGTTTTTTTACTGTCAATATAATACTCTATCGAATATGGTCGATTTCTAAAATTATCAAAAAAAGGTATAAAACTGTTGGCAAATGTAGAAAAAATATTATTGTACCAATGAAAGGTCTGTTTTTACTGTCAATTTGATTATCTATTGCAAATGGTCGATTTCTAAAATTAATATAATAATTATCAAATTTATATGCAAATGTAGAAAAAATATTATTAAACCAATGACAGGTCTGTTTTTACTGTCAATATAATTCTCTATAGAATATGGTCGATTTCTAATATTATCAAAAAAGGTATAAAATTTTAGGGAAATGTAGAAAAAATATTATTTTATTCAATGATAGGTCTGTTTTTACTGTCAATATAATTACCTATAGAATATGGTCGATTTCTAAAATTATCAAAAAAGGTATAAAATTTTAGGAAAATGTAGAAAAAATAATATTTCACCAATGATAGGTCTGTTTTTACTCTCAATATAATTAAATATGGTCGATTTCTAAAATTATCAAAAAAGGTATAGAATTTTAGGCAAATGTAGAAAAACATATTATTTAACCAAGGACAAGTCTGCTTTTACTGTCAATATAAGTATCTATTGAATATGGTCGATTTCTAAAATTATCAAATTTATAGGCAAATGTAGAAAAATTGTTTTTTAACCAATGACAGGTCTGTTTTTACTGTCAATATAATTCTCTATAGAAGATGGTTTGTCTAATTATAAAAAAAAAGTATAAAATTTAAGGCAAATGCAGAAAAAATATTATTAAACCAAAGACAGGTCTGTTTTTACCGTCAATATAATTATCTATTGAATATGGTCAATTTCTAAAATTATCAAAAAAGGTAAAAAAAAATAGGAAAATGTAGAAAAAAATATTTTTAAACCAATGACAGGTCTGTTTTTACTGTCAATATAATTCTCTATTGAATATGGTCGATTTTTTAAATTATCAAGAAAGTTATCAAATTTGTAGGGAAATGTAGAAAAATTGTTATTTAACCAATGAGAGGTCTGTTTTTACTGTCAATATAATTCTTTATAGAATATGGTCAATTTCTAAAAATATAAAAAAACGGTATAAAATTTTAGGCACATGTAGAAAAATACTATTTAACCAAAAACAAGTCTGTCTTTACTGTCAATATAATTATCTATTGAATATGGTCGATTTCTAAAATTATCAAAAAAGTTATCAAATTTATATGCAAATGTAGAAAATAATATTATTAAACCAATGACAGGTCTGTTTTTACTGGCAATATAAGTTCTATGGAATATTGTCGATTCCTAAAACTGTAAAAAAAGTTATGAAATTTATAGGCAAATGTAGAAAAAACATTAAAAAAACAAGGACAGGTCTGTTTTTACTGTCAATTTAATTACCTATAGAATATGGTTGATTCTAAAATTATCAAAAAAGGTAAAAAAAATTGAGGAAAATGTAGAAAAAATATTATTTAACCAATGACAGGTCTGTTTTTATGGTCAATATAATTATCTATTGCATATGGTCAATTTCTAAAATTAATATAAAAATTATCAAATTTATATGCCAATGTAGAAAAAATATTATTTAACAAATGACAGGTCTGTTTTTACTGTAAATATAATTATTTATTGAATATGATCGATTTTTTAAATTATCAAAAAAATTATCAAATTTATAGGCAAATGTAGAAAAAAATATTATCAAACCAATGACAGGTCTTTTTTTAATGTCAATATAATAACCTATAGAATATGGTCGATTTCTAAAACTATAAAAAAAAGTTATCAAATTTATAGGCAAATGTAGAAAAAATATTATTTAACCAATGACAGGTCTGTTTTTACTGTCAATATAGTTATCTATTGCATATGGTCGATTTCTAAAATTATTAAAAAAATTATCAAATTTATATGCAAATGTAGGAAAATATATTATAAAACCAATGACGGGTCTGTTTTTACTGTCAATATAATTATTTATTGAATATGGTCGATTTTTTAAATTATCAAAAAAATTATCAAATTTATAGGCAAATGTAGAAAAAAATATTATCAAACCAATGACAGGTCTTTTTTTAATGTCAATATAATAACCTATAGAATATGGTCGATTTCTAAAACTATAAAAAAAAGTTATCAAATTTATAGGCAAATGTAGAAAAAATATTATTTAAGCAATGACAGGTCTGTTTTTACTGTCAATATAGTTATCTATTGCATATGGTCGATTTCTAAAATTAATATAAAAATTATCAAATTTATAAGCAAATGTAGAAAAAATATATTTTAACAAATGGCAGGTCTGTTTTTACTGTCAATATAATTATCTATTGAATATGGTCGATTTTTTAAATTATCAAAAAAGGTATGAAATTGTAGGAAAATGTAGAAAAAATATTATTTAAACAATGACAGGTCTGTTTTTACTGTCAATATAATTATCTATTGAATATAATCGATTTTTTAAATTATCAAAAAAGTTATGAAATTTATAGGCAAATGTAGAAAAAATATTATTAAACCAATGACAGGTCTGTTTTTACTGTCAATATAATTCTCTATAGAATATGGTCGATTTCTAATATTATCAAAAAAGGTATAAAATTTTAGGGAAATGTAGAAAAAATATTATTTTATTCAATGATAGGTCTGTTTTTACTGTCAATATAATTACCTATAGAATATGGTCGATTTCTAAAATTATCAAAAAAGGTATAAAATTTTAGGAAAATGTAGAAAAAATAATATTTCACCAATGATAGGTCTGTTTTTACTCTCAATATAATTAAATATGGTCGATTTCTAAAATTATCAAAAAAGGTATAGAATTTTAGGCAAATGTAGAAAAACATATTATTTAACCAAGGACAAGTCTGCTTTTACTGTCAATATAATTATCTATTGAATATGGTCGATTTCTAAAATTATCAAATTTATAGGCAAATGTAGAAAAATTGTTTTTTAACCAATGACAGGTCTGTTTTTACTGTCAATATAATTCTCTATAGAAGATGGTTTGTCTAATTATCAAAAAAAGGTATAAAATTTAAGGCAAATGCAGAAAAAATATTATTAAACCAAAGACAGGTCTGTTTTTACCGTCAATATAATTATCTATTGAATATGGTCAATTTCTAAAATTATCAAAAAAGGTGAAAAAAAATAGGAGAATGTAGAAAAAATATTTTTAAACCAATGACAGGTCTGTTTTTACTGTCAATATAATTCTCTATTGAATATGGTCGATTTTTTAAATTATCAAGAAAGTTATCAAATTTGTAGGGAAATGTAGAAAAATTGTTATTTAACCAATGAGAGGTCTGTTTTTACTGTCAATATAATTCTTTATAGAATATGGTCAATTTCTAAAAATATAAAAAACGGTATAAAATTTTAGGCACATGTAGAAAAATACTATTTAACCAAAAACAAGTCTGTCTTTACTGTCAATATAATTATTTATTGAATATGGTCGATTTCTAAAATTATCAAAAAAGTTATCAAATTTATATGCAAATGTAGAAAATAATATTATTAAACCAATGACAGGTCTGTTTTTACTGGCAATACAAGTTCTATGGAATATTGTCGATTCCTAAAACTGTAAAAAAAGTTATGAAATTTATAGGCAAATGTAGAAAAAACATTAAAAAAACAAGGACAGGTCTGTTTTTACTGTCAATTTAATTACCTATAGAATATGGTTGATTCTAAAATTATCAAAAAAGGTAAAAAAAATTGAGGAAAATGTAGAAAAAATATTATTTAACCAATGACAGGTCTGTTTTTATTGTCAATATAATTATCTATTGCATATGGTCAATTTCTAAAATTAATATAAAAATTATCAAATTTATATGCCAATGTAGAAAAAATATTATTTAACAAATGACAGGTCTGTTTTTACTGTAAATAATTATCTATTGCATATGGTCGATTTCTAAAATTATTAAAAAAATTATCAAATTTATATGCAAATGTAGGAAAATATATTATAAAACCAATGACGGGTCTGTTTTTACTGTCAATATAATTATTTATTGAATATGATCGATTTTTTAAATTATCAAAAAAATTATCAAATTTATAGGCAAATGTAGAAAAAAATATTATCAAACCAATGACAGGTCTTTTTTTAATGTCAATATAATAACCTATAGAATATGGTCGATTTCTAAAACTATAAAAAAAAGTTATCAAATTTATATGCAAATGTAGAAAAAATATTATTTAACCAATGACAGGTCTGTTTTTACTGTCAATATAGTTATCTATTGCATATGGTCGATTTCTAAAATTAATATAAAAATTATCAAATTTATAAGCAAATGTAGAAAAAATATATTTTAACAAATGGCAGGTCTGTTTTTACTGTCAATATAATTATCTATTGAATATGGTCGATTTTTTAAATTATCAAAAAAGGTATGAAATTGTAGGAAAATGTAGAAAAAATATTATTTAAACAATGACAGGTCTGTTTTTACTGTCAATATAATTATCTATTGAATATGATCTATTTTTTAAATTATCAAAAAAGTTATGAAATTTATAGGCAAATGTAGAAAAAATATTATTAAACCAATGACAGGTCTGTTTTTACTGTCAATATAATTCTCTATAGAATATGGTCGATTTCTAAGATTATCAAAAAAGGTATAAAATTTTAGGGAAATGTAGAAAAAATATTATTTTATTCAATGATAGGTCTGTTTTTACTGTCAATATAATTACCTATAGAATATGGTCGATTTCTAAAATTATCAAAAAAGGTATAAAATTTTAGGAAAATGTAGAAAAAATAATATTTCACCAATGATAGGTCTGTTTTTACTGCCAATATAATTAAATATGGTCGATTTCTAAAATTATCAAAAAAGGTATAGAATTTTAGGCAAATGTAGAAAAACATATTATTTAACCAAGGACAAGTCTGCTTTTACTGTCAATATAATTATCTATTGAATATGGTCGATTTCTAAAATTATCCAATTTATAGGCAAATGTAGAAAAATTGTTTTTTAACCAATGACAGGTCTGTTTTTACTGTCAATATAATTCTCTATAGAAGATGGTTTCTCTAATTATCAAAAAAAGGTATAAAATTTAAGGCAAATGTAGAAAAAATATTATTAAACCAAAAGACAGGTCTGTTTTTACCGTCAATATAATTATCTATTGAATATGGTCAATTTCTAAAATTATCAAAAAAGTTATCAAATTTATAGGCAAATGTAAAAAAAATGTTATTAAACCAATGACAGGTCTGTTTTTTTACTGTCAATATAATACTCTATCGAATATGGTCGATTTCTAAAATTATCAAAAAAAGGTATAAAACTTTTGGCAAATGTAGAAAAAATATTATTGTACCAATGAAAGGTCTGTTTTTACTGTCAATTTGATTATCTATTGCAAATGGTCGATTTCTAAAATTAATAAAATAATTATCAAATTTATATGCAAATGTAGAAAAAATATTATTAAACCAATGACAGGTCTGTTTTTACTGTCAATATAATTCTCTATAGAATATGGTCGATTTCTAAGATTATCAAAAAAGGTATAAAATTTTAGGGAAATGTAGAAAAAATATTATTTTATTCAATGATAGGTCTGTTTTTACTGTCAATATAATTACCTATAGAATATGGTCGATTTCTAAAATTATCAAAAAAGGTATAAAATTTTAGGAAAATGTAGAAAAAATAATATTTCACCAATGATAGGTCTGTTTTTACTGCCAATATAATTAAATATGGTCGATTTCTAAAATTATCAAAAAAGGTATAGAATTTTAGGCAAATGTAGAAAAACATATTATTTAACCAAGGACAAGTCTGCTTTTACTGTCAATATAATTATCTATTGAATATGGTCGATTTCTAAAATTATCCAATTTATAGGCAAATGTAGAAAAATTGTTTTTTAACCAATGACAGGTCTGTTTTTACTGTCAATATAATTCTCTATATAAGATGGTTTCTCTAATTATCAAAAAAAGGTATAAAATTTAAGGCAAATGTAGAAAAAATATTATTAAACCAAAGACAGGTCTGTTTTTACCGTCAATATAATTATCTATTGAATATGGTCAATTTCTAAAAGTATCAAAAAAGTTATCAAATTTATAGGCAAATGTAAAAAAAATGTTATTAAACCAATGACAGGTCTGTTTTTTTACTGTCAATATAATACTCTATCGAATATGGTCGATTTCTAAAATTATCAAAAAAAGATATAAAACTTTTGGCAAATGTAGAAAAAATATTATTGTACCAATGAAAGGTCTGTTTTTACTGTCAATTTGATTATCTATTGCAAATGGTCGATTTCTAAAATTAATAAAATAATTATCAAATTTATATGCAAATGTAGAAAAAGATATTATAAAACCAATGACAGGTCTGTTTTTACTGTCAATATAATTATCTATTGAACATGGTCGATTTTTTAAATTATCAAAAAAGTTATGAAATTTATAGGGAAATGTAGAAAAATTGTTATTTAACCAATGAGAGGTCTGTTTTTACTGTCAATATAATTCTTTATAGAATATGGTCGATTTTTAAAAATATAAAAAAACGGTATAAAATTTTAGGCAAATGTAGAAAAATACTATTTAACCAAAAATAGGTCTGTCTTTACTGTCAATATAATTATCTATTGAATATGGTCGATTTCTGAAATTATCAAAAAAGTTATCAAATTTATATGCAAATGTAGAAAAAAATATTTTTAAACCAATGACAGGTCTGTTTTACTGTCAATATAATTACCTATAGAATATGGTCGATTTTTAAAATTATCAAAAAAGGTAAAAAAATTAGGAAAATGTAGAAAAAATATTATTAAACCAATGACAGGTCTGTTTTTACTGTCAATATAATTCTCTATTGAATATGGTCGATTTTTTAAATTATCAAAAAAGTAATCAAATTTATAGGGAAATGTAGAAAAATTGTTATTTAACCAATGTGAGGTCTCTTTTTACTGTCAATATAATTTTTTATAGAATATGGTCGATTTCTAAAAATATAAAAAAACGGTATAAAATTTTAGGCAAATGTAGAAAAAAATATTATTATACCAATGACAGGTCTGTTTTTACTGTCAATATAATTACCTATAAAATATGGTCGATTTCTAAAATTATCAAAGAAGGTAAATAAATTTAGGCAAATGTAGAAAAAATATTACTAAACCAATGACAGGTCTGTTGTTACTGTCAATATAATTCTATATAGAATATGGTCGATTTCTAAAGCTGCAAAAAAGTCATTAAATTTATAGGCAAATGTAGAAAAAATATTATTTAACAAATGACAGGTCTGTTTTTACTGTCAACATAATTATCTATTGCATATGGTCGATTTCTAAAATTAATAAAAAAATAATCAAATTTATATGCAAATGTAGGAAAAGATATTATAAAACCAATGATGGGTCTGTTTTTACTATCAATATAATTATTTATTGAATATGGTCTATTTTTTAAATTATAAAAAAAATTATCAAATTTACATGCAAATGTAGGAAAAGATATTATAAAACCAATGACGGGTCTGTTTTTACTGTCAATATAATTCTTTATAGAATATGGTCGATTTCTAAAAATATAAAAAAAAACGGTATAAAATTTTAGACAAATGTAGAAAAATACTATTTAACCAAAAACAGGTCTGTCTTTACTGTCAATATAATTATCTATAAAATATGGTCGATTTCTAAAATTATCAAAGAAGGTAAATAAATTTAGGCAAATGTAGAAAAAATATTATTAAACCAATGACAGGTCTGTTTTTACTGTCAATATAATTCTTCATAGAATATGCTCGATTTCTAAAACTGTAAAAAAAGTTATTAAATTGTAGGCAAATGTAGAAAAATACTATCTAACCAAAAACAGATCTGTCTTTACTGTCAATATAATTATCTATTGAATATGGTCGATTTCTGAAATTATCATAAAAGTTATCAAATTTATATGCAAATGTAGAAAAAAATATTATTAAACCAATGACAGGTCTGTTTTTCCTGGCAATATAATTCTCTATAGAATATGGTCGATTTCTAAAACTGTAAAAAAAGTTATCAAATTTATAGGCAAATGTAGAAAAAATATTATTAAACCAATGACAGGTCTGTTTTTACTGTCAATATAATTACCTATAGAATATGGTCGATTTCTAAAATTATTAAAAAAGTTATTAAATTTATAGGCAAATGTAGGAAAAATATTATTTAACAAATGGACAGGTCTGTTTTTACTGTCAACATAATTATCTATTGCATATGGTCGATTTCTAAAATTAATAAAAAAATTATCAAATTTATATACAAATGTAGGAAAGATATTATAAAACCAGGAATTCGTCCCCGGATGCTGTAAAAAAATAGTTTACATTAGTCACAGTTCATGCTCTGTGAGATGAATATGCATATACGTATTTTATGTTCATTTGTGTTGTACATTATTTACTATCATTTATTCCAGTGAAGCAAAATAAGTGGTAATTCATGATATTCTGGTATTTACCGAGTGTCAATAGTGATAAGAAAACATGTGTTTATGCTTCAAACGAATATGGTGTCGTCCTTTTATCATGGTTATGACACTGGGTCTACAACACCAATTTAATAATTGCTTTTATGATGGACTAATCAGTAGTTTGCGAAAGTATTCATCCTTTTCAGATTCAGCATTACTACTGTTTCAGACAGTATGGTCATTAGTATTAGCGCAGGTGCCGACATCTCTTCATTTGCAGAGGAAAGAATTAAGGTGTTTACTTACAAAGTATCTCTATTCGGTCGTCGTCCTCGGAATCCACATGAACTGAAAAATATAAAATGATGCTCTGTCATAATGCACTTTCAACACTGTGCACAACTTTAAATTTTACTATCACCACACTGTTATCATAGTCTTTATATGAATTTAAAAAGGATTGGTATTAATTGTACCATCACCACACTGTTATTATCGTCGCTATATGAATTAAAAAAGGATTGGTATAGTTATATGTATGATTGCATTTTCATTACGATGTAATATTATATTTACCTATTCTGTCCGAGTCCGGAATTGGGAGGGTTGGTCCTGAAGAAGAAAATGTGTTTTTTTTTTTTTTTTATTATTAATAACCTGAGTCATAAAAAGCATCACTAAACATTATGTACATGATGTATCACCGTTGCAAAATCTCTCTCTATTGGAAAGAACACGACAAACGTTTGTGATCATTGCCCATCCTTTTAATTTGTTTTAATTTGATATATAGTTTATGTATGAGTGAATTGATAACACATGAGTTAATCATTGTATTTTATGAAAATCCACAACATCAATTGCTCTTTATTGCACCTGAATTTTCGGTATTTCAATGCCAGTTTCATGACCAATACACCTATCGATAATTGTTTAGCGCATAATTTACTTACTAGTCCTTTGGAACCTTGACGGCCGTATTAGCACCTGCTCTTTTCCTGTTAACATAGAAAAAGGTTAGTTTAATTTAAAGTAGATGATGACGTTTCGTTGAAATTTAACCGTATATGTATCAAATTGGCGGATATCATTAAATTGTAGTTGATATAATATTGAGGTTTTGGTGATCTTTAAATTCCTCTACTACACCAACAATAAGTCCTTTGTGACCAGCTACCCTTTTTGCAGTCTCGATTTGTTGAAAATTCTCTTCCACTTTAACACATAATTGATCAATAATGACCCAAATAAAGGCAACAGTAGTATACCGCTGTTCGAAAGTCATAAATCGGTTGAGAGTCCAAAAATTCAGATGCGGGTTACAAATTAAAATTGAGGGAAACGCATTAGATATAGGAGTAGAACAACGACACAAAAGAAACACAACATTAAAATGTAACACACACAGAATAGACAATGGCCATTTTCATTACTGGGTACAGGACATGTTAAGAAGAATTGTTGTTTACTCACTTTTCAAAGACTTATCCGAGCTTTGATGGTGTAGCTCGGCTGTCACCACTACTGTGTTGTTGGTGGTGGTGTTGGCCTTCTCATCTATTCAATAAAGATATTTGAAAGTTTTCATTTATATATATATATATATATATATATATATATATATGTTTATTATGAATATGACGGAAAAGTACAACAACCCAAAACTAATACGTTTTTCACACGCTAGACGGTTGGTGTAAATGCAATTGATCGGTCTTTCCCCAGCGTTGATATTAGATTGAGAAAACATGTGATCGTATACATGTAATAAAAGGCAACACCAATTTGCACACACCTGCTATTAGAGTTTCGCGTTTTTTTAGCTCATTTAGGAATTGACATAAACTTACCAATATGACACTCCGTTGTCTCTTCTGCCGCAGGCGTTGGCAGGGTCTTATCCTCTGCAATTAAATACATATGTCTGTTATTATTAAAATATTGATAAATAATACAAATCTACAATTAAAGCCGTGACGTGATCGTATACATATACAGTGATAACAGTTTTTGGGCAGAGACAAGGCTATAAAATGTCATTGACTTACCGAGATCTGTGAGTGTATCTGGCTGCTCCTCAGGAGGAGTATAGTCTGCAATTAAAAATATGTTAGTGTTATCATTGACCTGTTGATGATTTATACAGATACATTGGAAAAGCGGTGATCCGTTGTCATTTGCAACGACAGATGATTTGCATGAATCGACAATTGTATTGAAATGTGTTAATCTACAGTTGAGAGAAGGATGTGTGAAACTGTGATTGTAGACATATAATAAAGTGATAACACCTTCTTGGCTGATGCATGGAATGACAGCTATCACGTACGTGAACAGTTAATATGAGGGAGTACGACAGTTCATTGAAAATAAAAGTGTCATTGACTTACCAACATTTGTGTGCCTGTGGCCTTCTCCCATCTCGTCTGGCTGCTCCTCAGGAGGAGTATTGTCTGCAATTAAAAATATTTTAGTGTTATAATTGACCTGTTGATGATTTCTATACAGATACATAGGAAAAGTGGTGATCCGTTGTCATTTGCAACGACAGATGATTTGCATGAATCGACAATTGTATTGAAATGTGTTAATCTACAGTTGAGAGAAGGGTGTGTGAAACTGTGATTGTATACATATAATAAAGTGATAACACCTTCTTGGCAGATGCATGGAATGACAGCTATCGCGTACGTGAACAGTTTATATGAGGGAGTACGACAGTTCATTGAAAATAAGTCTCATTGACTTACCAACGTCAGTGGGTCTGTGGCCTTCTCCCATCTCGACTGGCTGCTCCTCAGGAGGACTATTGTCTGCAATTAAAAAAATGTTCGTGTTATAATGGACATATTGATGATTTATACAGATACAAAGATAAAGTGGTGACCCGTTGTCATTTTCAACGGCAGATGATTTGCATGAATCGAGAATTGTATTGAAATGTGTTAATCTACAGTTGAGGGAAGGATGTTTGAACATGTGATCGCACACATATAATACATTGATAACAGCTTTTGTAGAGTTCACAGTTCTACGTACGTGTATAGCGTATATGTGGGGGATATGCTTCATGTAGAATTTGGCAAGTAACTTACCAGTCGGATGGACACTGTGGGCATCCTGGGATAGGTTTAACTGTTCCAAGGAGACATTTAGTGTGTCGTTTTCTGCAAAGAAGATACGTCCATGTTATAATTGATATATTGTGGAATAATAAAACAAAGTGAAGTAGATGTCTGTAGTCAAATTCTACAACAGATACAACGCATTAATTATCTGTTCAATTAAACCATGTTTGTCCACCGTACAGAAAAGGAAAAAAGTTAGAATGTGTTCGGCTACGTATCATAAAGCCGACAGACTACTTGCAGCGAAGTATCATCACAGTTTCTTGTTACTGAATAGCGCCGTACGTTACCAGATGATGGGATTAATTTAACAAGTGTCAATGACTTACCAGGGAGAGGACAGACATTCCGAGAATCATCATCATCATCACCCGAATCCTGATGGTTTCCGGGATCCACAGTTCCTGCAATAAAGATTCGTTCATTTTATCTTTGATATATTGAGGATTAATACAAAAATCAGTAAACCAGAGTCCCGAACTCATTTTGACGACACACTAGACGCATGCATCAATTTTTCTAATGACACGTGTTTGTCTACCATTGACAGACGAAAGAGTAAACCTGAGATCGGCTACATATAATAAAGTGACTATAGCATTCGCACGGTCCGGCTGCCACAGTTGTGCGTAGTTGTGCAGCATATGTTAAAATGGAATAGTGTTAATTTCAAATTTATCAGTGACTTACCATCTTCCATGGCCAACGCCCTCCACTTGTCACCCTCCTCTGACAGGTTATACAGACAAGGCTGTATCTTAAACGACTGTATATCTGCAATAAAGATATGTGCATGTAACTGTTGATACCATAAGGAGTGATAAATAATATGACCAGAGGCCCGTACTCATTTCCGACAACGGACTATTCGCATCCATCCAAAGTTCTACTCAAGTGTGTTTGTGTAGCGTTAAGAGAAAATTGATTAAACATGTGGTTGAGAGAAGGACGTTTGAAACTGTGATTGCATACATATAATAAAGTGATAACACCTTCTTGGCAGATGCATGGAATGACAGGTATCGCGTACGTGAACAGTTTATATGAGGGAGAACGACAGTTCATTGAGAATAAAAGTGTCATTGACTTACCAACAACAGTGGGTCTGTGGCCTTCTCCGATCTCGTCTGGCTGCTCCTCAGGAGGAGTATTGTCTGCAATTAAAAATATGTTAATGTTATCATTGACCTGTTGATGATTTATACAGATACATAGAAAAAGCGGTGATCCGTTGTCATTTGCAACGACAGATGATTTGCATGAATCGAGAATTGTATTGAAATGTGTTAATCTACAGTTGAGAGAAGGATGTGTGAAACTGTGATTGTATACATATAATAAAGTGATAACACCTTCTTGGCAGATGCATGGAATGACAGCTATCGCGTAGGTGAACAGTTTATCTGAGGGAGTACGACAGTTCATTGAAAATAAAAGTGTCATTGACTTACCAACATCAGTGTGCCTGTGGCCTTCTTCCACAGAGTGTATATCTGCAATAAAGATATGTGCATGTGACTAATGATACCATGAGGAGTGATAACTAATTTGACCTGTGGTCCGTACTCATTTCCGACAACGGACTATTCGTATCCATCCAAAATTCTACTCAAAAGTGTTTGTGTAGCGTTAAGAGAAGAATGATTAAACATTTGGTTGATCTACAGTTGAGAGAAGGATGTTTGGAACTGTGATTGTATACATATAATAAAGTGATAACACCTTCTTGGCGGATACATGGATTGACAGTTTTGCGTACGCGAACAGTGTACATGAGGGAGTAAGACGGTTCATTTAAAACGAAATGTGTCATTGACTTACCCACATCAGTGTCGATGTTGGCTTCTGCCCACACACCTGCTATTACCGTCGTTTCGTGTAAGTGTAGAACGTAATGGAGCTCATTTAAGAATTGACATTCACTTACCAATATGACACTCTGTAATGTCGGGGCCTGCCTCTTGTTGTTGTTGTTGTGGTGGTGGTGGTGGTGGGTCGGTCTGTTCGTCTACAATTAAAGAGATATCTATATGTTATTATTGATACATTGATTAATCCTACAAATCTACAATTAAAGCCGTGACGTAATCGTGTACATATATTACAGTGATAACAATTTTTGGGAAGAATCAGGGCTCTAAAATGTCATTGACTTACCGAGATCTGTGTCTGTTTTCCATTCATAAGGTGTATTGTCTGCAATTAAAAATATGTTCGTGTTATAATTGACCTGTTGATGATTTATACAGATACATAGGGAAAGCGGTGATTTGCAACGACAAATGACTTGCATGATTCGAGACTTGTATTGAAATGTGTTGATCTGCAGTTGAGAGAGGGATGTGTGAAACTGTGATTGTATACATAAAATAAAGTGATAAAACCTTCTTGGCAGATGCATGGAATGACAGCTACAATTACAGCCGTGACGTAATCATATACATATATTACAGTGATAACAATTTTTGGGCAGAGGCAGGGCTATAAAATGTCATTGACCTACCGAGATCTGTGTCTGTTTCCGGCTCCTCAGGAGGAGTATTGTCTGCAATTAAAAATATGTTAATGTTATGACTGACATGTTGATGATTTATACAGATACATAGGGCAAAGCGGTGATCCTTTGTCATTAGCAACGACAAATGACTTGCATGAACCGAGACTTGTATTAAAATGTGTTAATCTACAGTTGAGAGTAGGATGTTTGAAACTGTGATTGTATACATATAATAAAGTGATAACACCTTCTTGGCAGATGCATGGAATGACAGCTATCGCGTACGTGAACAGTTTATATGAGGGAGTACGACAGTTCATTGAAAATAAAAGTGTCATTGACTTACCAACAACAGTGGCCTTCTGTCTGTCCTGTGTTGACGGGGTCATCTGGCTCATGTCTGAAATAAAGATATGTCCATGTTATTATTCATGAGTTGAGGAGTAATAGCCAAAAAATACAAGAGTCCCGAAGTGACGCGTCAGTGTACTGTGTGTGAGGAGGTTTTGGGGTGAATTGCTGTAGTGTTGTTAACTTACCGAAATCCCAGACTGGATCCGACCAAGCCTTTGAGGTGGAGGCCTTTTGGGTGGAGGATAAGAGCCAGTTGTTTTTTTTTAGGCAGTTATATGGTGTCGTCCGTCTTGATGAATCTGGTTCTTCTGTAATAGTAAACCCCTTCATTTACATGAAAACTTTAACATGTACAGTTAATGTTAGTCTAATGTTGTCATTGATAGGAAACGTGTGTTACTTGACGTTATGCAAACATAATAAAAGGGGTGTTGATCTAGAGTTGACAGAAGGAGGTTTGAACCTGTGATCGCATACATATAAGACTCTGATAACACCTTTTCGGCACCTACATGGATTGACAGTTTCGCGTACGCGAACAGTGTCTATGAGGGAGTTCATTGACTGAGCAAGATCAGTGTGAAATGTTGCTGATTTATACAGATACAAAGGGAAAGCGTTAACCCGTTGTCATTTGCGACGACAGACTACTGCCATGAATCGAGAGTTGTATTGGAATGTGCTGGTCTACACTTGACAGAAGGATGTTGAAATGAGTGATAGCATACATATAATAAAATTATAACACATAAAGATATGTGCATGCTATTATTGATAAAAATACAAGAGTCCCCAAATCACGCGTCAGTGTACTGTGTGTGATGAGGGTATGGGGTTAATGGATGTAGTGTCATTAATTTACCGACTGGATCCTTTGAGGTGTAGGTCTGTGAGGTGGAGGTCGACCAGGGTCTATACAACTCCTCAGAGGTGTAGGCCTGTGAGTTGGAGGGCTTTAATGTTGAGGCTAACAGCCAGTTTTTTGGTGTCGTGCGTCTTGATGATGCATATGGTTGTTCTGTAATAGTAAACCACTTAATTTACATGAAAACTTTAACATGTACAGTTAATGTTAGTCAAATGTTGTCATTGATAGGAAACGTGTGTTACTTGCCGTTATGTAAAAATAATGAAAGAGGTGTTGATCTACAGTTGAGAGAAGGAGGTTTGAACTTGTGATCGCATACATATAATACAGTGATAACACCTTTTCGGCACCTAAATGGATTGACAGTTTCGCGTCGGGGAATAGTGTAAATCAGGGAGTAAGACGGTTCATCCTAAAAATTGTCATTGACTTACCAACATCAGTAGCCTCCTGTGTGTCCTGCGTAATGGGGCTCATGTCTGCAATAAAGATGTGTCCATGTTATTATTGATGAGCTGAGGAGTAATGCCCCAAGAATACAAGAGTCCCGAAGTCACGCGTCAGGGTACTGTGTGTTTGCTTATTACAATAATATTATAACAATCCTTTGAGGTGGAGGCTACCATCCAGTTGTATGGTGTGGCTGGTGTCGATGATGGTTGTTTTGTCATAGTAAACCACTTAATCTACATCAAAACTTTAACATGTACAGTTAATGTTAGTCAAATGTTGTCATTGATAGGAAACGTGTGTTACTTGCCGTTATGTAAAAATAATGAAAGAGGTGTTGATCTACAGTTGAGAGAAGGAGGTTTGAACTTGTGATCGCATACATATAATACAGTGATAACACCTTTTCGGCACCTAAATGGATTGACAGTTTCGCGTCGGGGAATAGTGTAAATCAGGGAGTAAGACGGTTCATCCTAAAAATTGTCATTGACTTACCAACATCAGTAGCCTCCTGTGTGTCCTGCGTAATGGGGCTCATGTCTGCAATAAAGATGTGTCCATGTTATGATTGATGAGCTGAGGAGTAATGCCCCAAGAATACAAGAGTCCCGAAGTCACGCGTCAGGGTACTGTGTGTTTGCTTATTACAATAATATTATAACAATCCTTTGAGGTGGAGGCTACCATCCAGTTGTACGGTGTGGCTGGTGTCGATGATGGTTGTTTTGTCATAGTAAACCACTTAATCTACATCAAAACTTTAACATGTACATTTAGTCTTAGTCAAATGTTGTCCTTGATAGGAAACGTGTGTTACTTGCCGTTATGTAAAAATAATGAAAGGGGTGTTGATCTACAGTTGAGAGAAGGAGGTTTGAACTTGTGATCGCATACATATAATACAGTGATAACCCCCATTTCGGCACCTACATGGATTGACAGTTTCGCGTAGGTGAATAGTGTAAATCAGGGTGTAAGACGGTTCATCCTAAAAATTGTCATTGACTTACCAACATCAGTAGCCTCCTGTATGTCCTGCGTAATGGGGCTTATGTCTGCAATAAAGATATGTCCATGTTATGATTGATGAGCTGAGGAGTAATACCCCAAGAATACAAGAGTCCCGAAGTCACGCGTCAGGGTACTGTGTGTGTGCTTATTACAATACTATTATAACAATCCTTTGAGGTGGAGGCTACCATCCAGTTGTACGGTGTGGCTGGTGTCGATGATGGTTGTTTTGTAATAGTAAACCACTTAATCTACATCAAAACTTTAACATGTACACTTAGTCTTAGTCAAATGTTGTCATTGAAAGGAAACGTGTGTTACTTGTCGTTATGCAAAAAAAAAAAAACAGTTATACATTTAGTATTCTTTCCAGAATTGCATTATCATAATATAAACCTCTTTATCTGCCATTGAGAGTAGAATAAGTAAACATGTGATTGGCTACATATATTGCAGCTTCTTCCATCAGAGGTTGGCGTCACTCTTCATCGTATGTGAGGATATAATTGGGTTATTCAAGAATTGTCATTGACCTACCTATATCAGGCAGTGAGTCGTCTGTATTAAGGGACTGCTGACCTATATCAGGCAATGACTCTGTATTTTGAGGAGACTCCTGGCTGGATCTTACAAGCCAGTTGAATGGGGTGGATGGTGGTCTTCTGAGTGGTTGTTCTGTAATAGTAAACCACTGAATTTACATCAAAACTTTAACAGGTATTGTTAGAGTCAAATGGTGTCATTGAGAGGAAACGTGTGTTGCTTTACGTTATGCAAAAATAATGTTAAACACGTGTTCATTTACATTCACTCTTCCTAATAAATTAGATCACATTTTGCCATAAGGATATCAATTTCATTTGAACCCAGCATGCTTTAATAAATTACAAACCTGGTGAACCGACCGACCATCTACCACTGGAGGAGTGGACTGTTTCTGTGTAAGAAATATAGCAGATATATATATATATATATATATATATATATTTTCTTCTTCTTTATTTCGGTATAATTGTATAATTCCTGTATATAATTGTCGAATACCACCATCCATCCCCCACACCAAGCGAACCACTTTCTCTCGGGTTGTGGATGGATGGTGGCATTGATTTTTTTTATACCACCATACATCCTCAAGCCTGCCCAATCACGTTCGCTTGCAGTTGGCCTGGATGTCGGCATTACACACTCATATAGAGTAATAATACAGTTATTGCCTATTAATCAATTAAAACCAATGGACATTATATTGTCAAAGTATTATAAGTGTCAGCGGTTTCCAACCACAGTTCCGCTTAAGTGTACAGCGAATGTGAGTCGGTGTGATGGGGTTCATTTTAGTGATGTAATTGACTTACTAATATGTGGGGATAGCATCTGGTACTCTACACCACTATGGTTATAATCGGCAGTAAACATAGGTGCATATTATAATGGACATATTGAGCAATAATAAAACAGCACACCAGAGGTCTCTAATCAATTCTGAAGACACAATCTTCGCCTGAATCCTTGGTTTTAGTGAAAAGTGTTTGTATCGCGTTGGGAGAAGAATGTGTAAACATGTGATCATCTACATGTAATAAATGGCAAACACCAGTTGGAGCGGCGTGTCATCCAGAGTTCCGCGTCAATGAACAGCGTATGTACGAGGTAATGGTGTTAATGTAAGAATTATCATTGCCTTACCTATCACAAATGGTGAGAATGTCTTTGGACGGTGTCTCTTCTTAGACATGGCTACTAAAATAGAATATTTTTTTTTAAATTTACCGGTTACATTGAGCGGTTGATGTAACAGCAGTATACTACTGTTGCCTTAACTTCCGCCTACACTATATCTGTAAAAATGTAATTGAAGAGTCCAAACGTTTGTTCATGAAAACGATATATTTTCCACTTTAAGTTTTTCATAAATAATTCGATACACGTGTACATTGATAATCCAACCTCCAAATATGACATGAATTCAATATTATAATCAAATGTGAGTGTCTAACCGTTGAGTGAAGAAGAATGACTAAACAGGACTGTGATCGCCTACATATCATAAAGTCAGCAGTGGGAGCGCCCTGCCATCAGAGTTAGTCGTAATTGTACAACACTGGTTATGAGCCAGTTATAGGGACTGCGACTGCTCCTTGTCTTCTTGGTCCTTGTGGAGGAGTGTTCTGTGAAAATTACAAAAAAATATATTTACATCTAAACTGTAAGATGTTAAGCTCAATTGTACGTTTGGCAGAACGAAGTATATACACGTGTAAATTGATAAACTTTCAGGCAAATATGACACTTTTCATTTATATATCATTTACATTTGAACATAGCATGGTAAAATACAAACCTCTTGGGGCCACCGACCATCTCCCACTTTGTGGCACTGTATCTCCTGAAGAAATAATGTATATATTTTATAATTTTTTTGGTAATACCGATATCACTGTATTACTACTGTTGATAATTTGTGAGTAGCCCCCATCTCCTATTTTTGGTTTATTATTACACCTTCATCAATCGACAGGCATGCACCTAATATTCATGATATGCACAATCATTTGTAATCAATTGCTCCTGCGTGTTAATGAAAAGGCTACCAGTTTGTTGTATTGAAGTTCAAGTTCAATGACAATGTAATATATGATATATCTTATAATTGGTTTCCAATAAGTGTCGAAAAAGTTTCGGATGTAATATTTCTCTGAAAAGGCGTATTCCAAGTGATTAACATACACTGTGTTTTAAAGACTTTCACTTTGTTGATTACTCCAGCGTTTGCTTGATATAAAAACCAGTTGTTTTTTTTGGGTCTGTTCTTATGCATATTTATTTTTGTAGCAATTGTGCAGTGGCGTATTTTGCTTAGGCCACGCTATATAACAGTTGGTTAGAAACGTATATATTTGGTAATGGAATAGTACGTACCTGTTTCAGTTGGTGTCCGGACATTATTGTAGTGATCTGGAAAAAAAATTAATGAACAAGTAGTACAATATGTATAAAAATCTAGATGCTGATACACAATAATTTGTCAACTGGACATTATCAACACACAAATGCAAACAGCCGTTTTAAGGGAATAACAGCATGACTTACCAAATTACAGCCCTACATTATTAATTTACAAATTAGCCCATCCGGAATTAATACAATTATTGACATTAATTGTGTGCCATTATCACAATCCTTGCTCATCATTTATACATTGGACCAATATGACAAAGGTTAGACGTCTATACTATGACTTTAAAATATATAATGTTACAGTAGTAAATACTGTGATTTTTAATTTCACACTTATCTCTGGTTACTTTCCAGTTGACTGTACTGGACCGGACTCCTTGTGCAAACCGGACGTGGCGGTTGGCTGCCACCAAAGGGGTTGTCGGAGTAGATGATTCTTCCTCCTCCTGTGTTGCGTGTGGTTCCTGGAAAGAAAACAAAGTTTTATATTTGCACGAAACTATGTACCTGAATTATATATAGTATTCAAGTAATGGAAGAAAATTATATAAAGTAGTTATGAATGATTGAGAGATTATTGTGACGAATGATCAAAACAGTTATGAAGTACTCCAATGAAAAAGAAAACAAGTTATGAATATGAAGTAAAGAAGTAATGAGTGAAAATGTAACTACTTTGGCAATGCAGAACACCTCTTCAATCTTTCGTGTGGTCGGAGTGTTCAATGGCAAATCACACCGATACACTCTTTTCCAAAGATTTTCGGAAAAGAGGTAATGCCGTCTCTGGGTGGACTCCGGACCCCTGGGAAATCCATCCTTGAGGACAATGGTCGATGACGTTTCAATCACCTTTGTCTCCTAAAAGAAACGACAAGGATTGCACAATTGTTGTGTTAAAAGTTAACTCCTTCAATTGGTGGTGACATTATATTTTCTTTCACTTCACTTTATACTTTAGTAAGTATAAATTGAAAGAAAATATAATGTGACGACCAATTGAAGGAACGTTTTAATTTTATAGTTATTGTTTCGTTTTAGATACTTTTAGATATAGTTTACTATGTATATAGTCAGTGTGGATGAAGACAATCACATCCTTTACACTTTAATATGATTAGTTTACCCGAAAAGCATTGACAAAGTGAAAAAAACAACCCCCAAAAATGGACAAAGGGAGATAATTACAAGTAGCCGATCACAAATTTTAATTTTCATTAGTATTGAAAACTGTGAAAGTTTTGACCTTACAAATGATGTAAATAAACCAACAAAGAGTAATGATGGAGACATATATCTAAAAGACATACACATTGTTCTATATATATACACTAGGTCATTATAAAGTCGAATGAACATAGTCATCTGTAATGGATTGTCATTTTTATAGGTAACCGATCACATTACAACATTACTGTTAATATGTTACACGTTTAAGGGTAAGCGGCCTAATCATGATTATCCGTTGCAAGTTGTGCGTGGTTAGTTTTATCACGACTGCGACATTCAACCCCAAAGGTGCATATCACCCGCCTGACGAAGCCGCACATATGCAGAAGAATTTATTCAATTCATAGGAGGTAAGAGTAAGTAATTTTCGCATGAAGAACATGCAGTTTAAAGCAGTTGCTTTTCTTGTTGTATGTCAGCTTGGCAGGTGTAGACTGTTGAAGTTGTGAGAATTTTGCAATATATATAACTTTTTTTTTTCTTCATATAAGATTTTGCTATGTTTTTGTTTAAATGAACTTTATCTTATACTTAACTTAATAGAAACTGAAATAAAAACATAAGGTCACCTGATGAAATGTTTTGGTCAGGATGGACAATACAAACTCGCATGATATATAGATTGATGCTGAAACATTCGCAATGCTGCCTGTTGAAACAGAACCTAATGTTAAAATTATAATCCAAAGAAAATCGATACCTTCTAAAACCAGTACTTATTCAACTCAATCATTGACTGCTACAGCTACTAAATAAATGCCATCTGAAATTGTAAAAAAAGCTTGGAATGAACCGAGTAGGAATTATTGTTGGAAATATGATTGATTAATTGATAATGATTGTTGGTTGCCTTCAAGAAAAAAAACCTACCTCTGTTAAGGTGAGTTCATAATCCTATTCAATTTTATATTCTTCCTCAGAAAGGGGGCATGACTGGTTGTCCGTTTATTACACACTTTTTCGTTCTTCTTATCCCATTTTTACAATGTGGCTGATATGTGCCTAAGTATATCTTTAGAAACGCTATTATCAAGTGAATCAGTTATTTCGTTTCAAGTCTTGCAGTATTTCCTATAAAACCGCAAGATTGTCTTCAGCTGACTTTGTAAATGTTCTCTGAGCCTTATCTTTACCCTGCACTAATCCTTCCAGATAAGCACAGTTAATCTTGTATTCATAGTTTGAATATAAGGTTATTTGCATACTTAAAGTCTTGCCTTTATATTTTCTCTTCTGAAAGTCATACTACCATGATGGCTTTGTAACTTGTTTCTTTTGAAAATATTTTAAAGTAAAGTTTCATGAAAAGTATTGCTGGATTTTTGTTGATCATGCACAAAGAATTCAGTTTGACGTACAAGTTAAATATGCTTCCTAGTAAGTTATGTAGGTGTATACAAGTAACATGCAGGTTAGATTGTACTTTGTTTACCCCCCCCCCCCCGTCGTTTTAACTAGGAAATTCCTTGTACAGAGGTATGTATAAATCCGTGTAATAATGAAATGAACTTAACTAACTTGAAATCACCAAAAGAAAGTGAAACTCAAACAATAACTGGGCCGATTTTGAGCACTCGAATCTTTGTTGACGGGCAAACTTTGAATATGAATTCAGCATCTGCACTCACTAAGACAGAAAATGAAATTAAAATCAGAAAATGACAAGCTAAAATCAGAGATAGAAGAGTTGAAACTTAAAAGTAAGCAGATACAAGATAACAGGATCAATATGTGCTTTAAGTAGAGACATATTTAAATTAAATCGAAATATGGCTGCCTTAGAAAAAAATAGACATGCATCACTTTCAAATTCACAGTTGAACGGCAAACGATTTAATGGCTTCTAAGTTCAAGACATTGGTCACGTGATAAAAGGTCAGAGTTTACGATTTTTTGGTAAACGTGCATGCCTCGTGGTTTTTGGACTTGTATCGTCTTATTTGTACTCGTACATTAATAAAAACCAAAGTGTTCAATTCTAGATAGAATTAGCTTCCTTATTTTATATAATTATAATAAAAAAGTATTGTTAAAATGTTATAAATTCACGAGTGAAGTGAAACTTTTTTTCTGAAAATTTGCGTAGGTCCACGGAAAATCATTAATAAATCCTTAAATAGGTTTGGTAACGTGTTGAGGGGTATAAAATATGAAGTAAAACCGTTTTTTCCTTCTTAAATAACAATATCAGATCACAAAAACCCCGGATACGCAATTGTGTCAGTTTATTCGTGGCGAAGCGGAGTTCAAAGGGAGATAACTCGGTACTCGCATCGTAGGATATTGCAAGTTCACAACAGTAAATTTGAGTAAAATTAATGATTGCAGATCTATTTCGAAGAGTTCTTGAATAACTTTTCAATATTCCATGTTCCTCTACTGTTGTAACATTAAAATAGTCATGGAAAGGTTGAATATGACATTTTTTTCAAGTTCTTACAGGTTGTTGAACACTTCCAAAGAAGACAATTACCTACATTTTATAACAGACTGACTTTTTCTCTGAAACTTGAACTTATTGTATATATATATTCTCAAACACCTTTTTGGTAGATAGAAGGATAAAAGATGGGTTTATCAGTCATTTTTCAAAAGAACCTGTGTTACAATAGAAACAGAAGCAGAAATTACATTTAAACAAAAATATGGAAAAAAAGGAAATATAGTCTTCAAAATTGTGACCATTACCATAGATTGAAAATAAAATCAATCTGCAGTAGTCAGAAGTACATGTACAATTTTTGTTTTATTATACTGCTTTAAGATACGAAAGCAGATCTCAGAGAGTCTGGTGATTGGAACCTCCTCTTTTTATGGAAGATTAATGCATTTGAATGGGATCATGCATATAATTGGAACCATCCTTTTTATCCTTGGTTGAGAATACCACCACTTATGTTTAAAATTTTCTGGATTCACCCTGAGATAAGAAACTACATAAGTTGTACAAGTTCTGTTGCTTGCCTTAATCAAGAGAAAAAAAATCTGAACATCCAAAGAACCAGAAAGGGATTTAAAACATAATAATCAACACAAAGATAACTGAACAAAAGCTGTATTGCAATCTGATATCCTGCAGTTATCATAAATCCTATTATATGTAATATTTCAAGTTTTGCTTTATATTTTTTCTTCTTTCTTATATTTGAATTCAAAAGTCCTGCAACCAACTGTTAAGTCCTTTCAATTAAATTATTGATTGGATAATAACCTAAGCTGACCAGTAAATAAAATTTGAAAATGTTTTGTTGAAATAAAATAGTGGTATTATGTCATTAGATATACTGAATCAACTTCAAATTTAATCCAAATTCACATATACCTGCTCTAAAATACATAGTCAATTGGACTACAAAAATCTGAGACTACTTCAGTGTATAACATAGAGATTGTGGTCACCTCCCAATTTATAGTAGTCTCAGACAAAAACAAAACTGATTTAAATACAGTATGTTCAGAATTTTTTTGAAAAAGGACAACAAAAAGAAATTTATTATTCTGATATCAGAAATAAATTCAAAGCGGAATGTCAGTTCTTTTAATTGAGATAAATAGTTTAATAACATTATTTACTACATAAAAAAAATCATGATATTGTCTGGATTTACAATCATTGACTAAGCTTGTCATCCACTCACTTACTTTAAATGCTTTTAAAAGTTAATGCTTTTAAAAGTTAACCTGTCAGTACTAAAATAAAGAAATGTGGTATAAGACAAGATATTTTATTCCAATTAAAGGACATAACAGCAACACGTAATACATCATAAATAAATATTCGGTGAATTTAAACAGATTTCAACATATGCCATTACATACAAATAGTTAAGTCTTCAGTTGTTTTACATTTAAAAATACAATGTAGTGCTGAAATTCACAAAAACCAATTTCCTAGTAACGTATTTACATACAGATACTAACTTAGTTCTCAATACCTTGAAGTAAAATATCTTGTAGTCCTGAAAAAAATGGAAAACAACACGTTTTATAATTTACAAGAACTTATAACCTAGTAGCAGCTAGCTGTAGACAACACAATACATCGTAAATATTCGGCGAAATTGTAGACTGACTTCAACATATTCAATTAAATACACACAACACAACACTGTAATAAAAAATAAAAATAAGGGCGAACAGGTATCAGGGCGAAACGAAACTTGGGCGAACAGTAACTAGGGCGAACCGAAATCAGGGTGGACGGACCCGGATTCTGATCTGATAATATTTCTATTATAAAAACGATCTTGGTTACAACGATAACGGGCACTGAACATATATTCCAATACCTATCAAATTCAACTATATTTGCACTTCATTATGCATATCTTTGAAAAGTATATGTTATGTTAGTTAGGTATAAGAATTATTGGTACAGACTGGTCTTTGAAATAAGGAGGTATTTTCGATTGAACTAATTTATGATTAAGGATATTGCCTAGGTTGACGCTATCGAGACCTTTGTTGGCAAAGGAAAGATTTAGATCTTTTCTCTTTTTCATCTTTTCCAATGCGAACTGGCTTGAAAAGTCTGTGACTTGCAATATCCGAAATTATAGCTTGAAGTTTATATCGGTTTGAACGAGGGTTTGTAACAGTGGATTCCAAACATAAATTGAACAAAGAATGAAGTTTTGAAAGGGGTAATGAATAAAGTTCCGTGTGAATGTGATGAATACCTAACGGTTTTTGTATGAATGGCAGCAAGTCATTAATAGAGACATCATGCAGAGAAGGTGATGTATAATGACCATGACTGCGTCTACGTCGAGGAGTCTAGTTCAAAATATTCATCACATTCACCGAGTTACACGAAGGACTAGATAGAATACCTATACCATCAATTTAGTCATTGCAGCCATACGGTGTTGTAGTTCCCAATTGTCTAATCCAGTAGTCTTTTTTTTTGTCTACGGAGAGTCGTTAAAAGATTAAGGTTGTTAAGAGCTATGGTATATCTTTTCGATAATGCGAACTGTCATAGAAACGACAATCAGTGGTGGAAAGATCTCCTGCAAGAAGACTTTTCACAAGCTATTGAAAAATAGCTCCTGCAAAGAGAAACTTTCTTGACTATTCAGCATTTTTCTTTTCTGCGTTTTTGACTTCTGTTGAAGTTTCATTTCTATTTCTGGCCTTGACTTCCAGAGCCCCTGTACAAAAATGGCATCCAGTAATTCTCTTTTCTCTTCCTGTTGTTTGAATTTTTTTTCTTGTTTTGCTTTGCTAAAATCCTCAATTTGCTTTTTTATTTCTTTGATTCTTTCTTTCTCCTAAAACTCGATAAGGGGCAACATTCTCTTTGAACATTAAACTAGGTTTTTAATCTCTAGTTCACCTTTTTAGTGGAGCCACTCTGATGTTTTGTTTAATTTGTAAACTATGTTATGTTGGCTAGTCTTGTCGAGTTTAGTCTGTGTTTTAGGAGCCAAATCAAGGTATCCAAATACCCACTCAGGTAATTTGTTGTGCGAAATGACGGAATTCATTTGCATTTGTACCTCTGCTGTAACATTTTCAAATTTTCCAGCAGGTTAATGATCTTTTACTTTTTCTTTTAATGATTTGCATGTGACGGCAGCAGTCTGCATTAACAGACTCACAGTTTCTTCATCATTGGTCTGCTGTTGGACCAAAACTTCATCTTTCTAGAAAATGCATAGACCCTTTAGTTGTTTGGCTATTTCTGAATAAGCACTTTTAAAAACAAAATTTCTCCGAATTGAACCAAGGTTAAAAAACATGACAACGATTCACCACAATTGCCCGTGGATTTTGATTAGAAAGTATGAATAAAAAAAGATGGCTTACACACGTTACTTAACTCTCAGAAATACTCAAATACAAATAAAAACAATCATTCAGGTAAAAGAAGGAACAAAAAAAAGTGAGAATATCCCCCCTTTGAAGCATTTGTATGCTGAAATTGTGAAGAAGTTCGAAAACAAGATGGACTGGAAAATCACTATATTATAAAATGTAGAAAATAGGCTATAACTGTTCTGGTTTTATAGTTTCAGAGCACACAAAAGATATATATAGATTACAGAAAAATACAACAATAAAACATATTTTAGTATGACCCTAGAAAAATTAACTAAGATCTTTGAAATGTCATATCAAGAAGCTTTGGTAAACATAATGAACAGTCCTCTCCGGAACAGTAGCCGTTCTAAGCATGGAAAGGGTGTTCTAGCAATTACTATATATTATGCAACAAGTCAACAGGCAAACGCACAATTGTCAGAAGTACTATCTATCACCTGTTTTCGTAAACTTGTTTGAAAAAGAAGAGTCTGATTGCAATACAGATTTAAACACATCTGAGAAACTTTTCTCATATTTTTATAATATAACAGTTGATAATCAATTCCAATCTAAGATATCTGCTATTGTTTCAGCTGAATTTGAGAACATGGAATTTGAAGGTGAACTTTCCGCAAAACTGTTTTTATCTGTGCTACAAGATGCCCTTCTGAAGTCTCTAGTAAAAAATCGTACACAGCTGTAAAAAAAGAATGCAACCAAGCTAGATAGCACAATGACAGATTCAGATCAATCAGTGTTATACTACATTACAGGGTATATAATTTCAAAACTTCAGAAGAAAACATTCCAACACAAAAACTTCATAAATCATGGAATCATGTGTTTCTTTAACAATCCGTGGACATTCCTTAGCGCGTGCAGTGCAACTTCAAATGCATAACAGCACATCACAACATGAGAAGCCACTAAGGAAGATTTTGAAAAACAAGGTGATAACCGCAAACAGCAATTAGTAAAATTAAACATTTATGACTTTTGAAGAGACCATATTAATTATGTATATCTTAATCTGTAATAGTTTTTGATTCTTTTGGTGCTTTATTTTTTCCCATACATGTATGATTTATATGTATGACAACATACTATTAGATTTGTGTTTTTGTTTAATACCATAAAATGTCAGTGCTTCTCTTGGATATGGATATGTACATGCATGTAGCTACTTATATTTTTAATGAACATGTAAGTTCATGCATTGGTGTTTTTTTAAGTGAGCAGACGATAAATAATGCACGGATTTCTTTATGCTATACTTTTTAAAACAATTATGTAATTGAGGTACCATGAGCCTTAACCATTTATTGTTGATGTCGTTGATGAGTTAGTGCTGGTCAAATGTTTGTATTAGGCAGCAACCATTTGATTTTCGGGGGGCGGTGGGGGGCTATTTCTTTTTTTTTGAAAAAAAAGTTTGTTTCCAGGTTTTGGTGAAAAAAATAATTTGATCTGGACCCTGAGAAAAAAATGTTTGTTTCACCCTCAGGTGCCACTTTTTTATGTTGCAATCTGGCATAAATAATTAAACTAAATTTCAAGTTAATAATGTTCTATTCTTCAAAAACACATCCACATGGTATCGTAACAATAAATCAAGAGAACAACATAAACTAAAATATAATACAAATACGGAATGCAATCCGAATATGAATACACCAAAGACTGGTTAAGGAAAGATAACTCTCATAAAAGTATGTTAACTTTACCAAACGACTTGTCATACCAAACTGACATATAACTTCCCCCCCGAACAAATAAACAAACCCCGTTTGTTTTCAATGGTCAAGGCGTTTGCTCATTTAATAGTTCAAAAAATTAATTATTTTCATAAAAATTATGACTTTTTATTTCTTCCAAGCTATTATTTATTCCATCAGGGCACTGAATCATCACATTTTCTTCTTTTATATATTGAAGCTGATTTAGAGGTTTTGTTTTGTTGTGCCATGTGAAAGGAGAAAAATTCACCATTCTTGTCATCCACCTACCTCGGAGTGCCTACAAGGGCGATGCTGTGTTTCCGTGGCGAACCGGGATCAAGTGCTAATGATGAAAACGAACCCAAAATATAATGTAGCTGGTCCTCAAAATCAGCAGATAAGATCAACTGCGGAAAGCACCAGATGTTCCAAGAATAGTATACTCAAGCAGAGCGTATCCATCAAGCGAAAAAGAAAGCGTACCACTTGATTGACCTATGAGCCATCGCCTTCTTCAGTTATCCGAAAAATAAATAGCTTAATTTAAAATACATGTGTATATTATGAAAGTTATTATAAACAAGCTTATTGTTGAGGATTTACTGAAGGGCTCGACATGACCAGCCGATTGATCGAACCGGGTCCATCTGACCTCCTGTTAAGATGATATCGGAGCCAAAGCAGGTATTTGGCTATAGCCCTCGTTCACAAGGATCTCGTCATCAACCGACACAGCCAGGGTTATGGACGTGGAGATGAAATTTGTGCATACGAAATGAGTTTCTTTTAGTTTGTCAATAACATGTTTTATTTTATGACAATACAGTTTATAGTATAATAATTATTATTATCATGATGAGAACAACTTGATTGTAACAAACGATTGTTTTTCTTTCACCTGTGCAACATTTCAAAGGAAGTAAAATTAAGAAGTCATTTGTCTCCCCAACATATTTATTTGGCCGTAAAAGGTTTCTCCTTTTTTTAATGTATCTGATATGAAACTCTTTAACGAGTTCTGTGCCACAGGGCCGATGATCGGCCCACAGTCATACTCCTTTCAGTGCCAAAGGGCCGATTCATCGGCCGATTGAAATGATGTTATGAACTACGTAATGTACTATGACGTCGCCGTTTTTGTGATAAATTCAATTCCTCCGTCTTGAAATATTCGCGCGTTTTTTCCAAGATTAAAGATATGAAAGGGGAGCTTTGTTATGAAATTTACGAAAATAAAATTATGAAAGGATGCGTTTATAAATATGTATATAATATTTAGAACTATAGAGTCTCAAATCCACTCTTTTTTCTGACGCTTTTGCAGTAGGCCATTTAGTATATTTATGAATTCTAGGCTAACTTTCCTAAGTTTTTTTTAAAGCGTTTACTTTGCAAAAATTGTAAGAATATAAAACAAATAAAATTGTGCATACAGAAAATATAGAATATACAAGTTATTCAAATAAGGACAAAAAAAAAACCTTTACAAAGAACGGATAAGAAAAAAAAAATACAAAACTTAAAAAGATGAAAAAGTACGCAAAAAGTGCACTACACATTAATGACGTAATTAATCTAATGACGTGATTCGTTAACTCAACCATCGGATTATGGCTTATCCTTATCCGTGGTTAATCCTCGAGTTTATCCTCCCTTGTGAGGGATCACACATACTATAACCAGAATGTATGACATATAAAAGAATACCGCAGAGAAATTTCAAAACCATAACCTATAATTTCATGCTGATTTTCACAATTCATTCGACGAAGAAGTTTGTCTTGATAACATACTATTACACTGTGTCTAAACCACACCGGCAAAATTTGCTCGGACTCGATGGTATCTAACATCCGGCACAATGACGGAACACCAATAGACAAAAGAAAGGTAGGTTTCTCCTTATTATTTTTTTTTTTTATGATATCGAAGAATATATATACATATACAACTATTTTCTATTGTGAGATGCAATATTTTCTACAACCGTTCTATATTAACGGAGAAATAAGTCAAAATGCATGTCAAAATGCCGAATTGAGTGAACCTTGCCTCGAAATTGTTTAATTTCTCGTTAAATTGTTCACATTGTACGAAAAGAAAGGTACGGGAAGATAGATATTGACACGGAGATTGCAAATTTAGTTATTATGAGCATCTCCATAATTGTATCTCTGTGTATGGAACGAAAGAAATGGGTCATGTCAAAATGGAACTGGCCGGTTTCGACAATGTATACAACCCGGTTTCGTCATAGATTTCAAAATGCATAACCCGGTTTGGTCAAATAAAAAAAATCATAATCGCATTACATTATAATTGATTATTTAACTTCAGCGTTCAAAAGGAGTTTTGTTGGTCGTTGGAAAACAAGTTCGTTCACCGGACAACGGCTTATTATTTATATGAGTCTCAGATTCGAATAAATAATAAGCAAAAACTTGAATTCCTACTCTTATAGAACACAAATATTTTAATATACTTTGTATTCCGAAATTTTTTAACAGCATATATATTGAGATTAAAGCTTTCTAAATATGCGTTTTCTATATGAGTTATGGGAAAATATGCTGAACATGTTTAAACTTGAAATTAAAGTTTACGGTCTTAAAAATCGAAACACACAAGTGATATGTGATTTTCTCGCACAAAAGGATGGACACCTTTTTAAGTAATCTAATCATTCTATGTATGTAATCTTTTCTACAATCGTTAAAAATAAATCTTCATAAGGATAAACGTTGATAATAAGACAACTGTATATGCATGCATAATCGACATAGAAAATGAATATAGGATTACAACTACCATGCATTAAAATAATTTTTTTTATCCCTTGTTGTAACTATACTGCTATGTACAAATTAGCATAATAGTCTCAGGTCATCGACAAAATTCAATAATAATTATTTTGTTAACATTACTAAAAAAAACGAGTCTGTACTGTCGCCGTTGTGTTATGATGATCGTACACTGACGTTGGTCAATATATTTTGACAATATATACGGACAGACGGATTCAGTTTATTTCAAAGGACGTAATTCGAACAACTTTTACATACCGCCGAGCGTAGCGAGTCGAAGTCACAATATTTTGATTATTTTTTGCTTTACAAAATCGTTAAATACAGGAATCAATATAGTTTTGGCAACCAAAGGTGGGGTCGGGGCGTGCAACCTATACGTCATCTAGATTCGCCACTTATCTTATAAAGTGTATACCGAATTAAAATATTGTAAGAAATGAGAAAACAGGGACATCCGGGAAATCGGATTATGTGAGTTGGATTATGTTTATTATAATAAATGCCGAATATCAAGTTCTTTTTATCGATTTATATACATTTTTTTCAAATATATATAAAAGTTATATAGCAAAAATGATAAGGCAGACAAATATACAAATAAATCGACTTGGCCGATATCCTAATAAAACTTATTGACCTTTAATTGCGAGGTTTTTTTCATTTCTTTGCGTTTTTACACGCCCGTCCCAATTTTGACAGGACGTATTATTGTATACACCCGTCTGTCCGTCCGTCCTTCCATCTATCAGTCATTCGGTCCGTCCGTCTGTCCGTCTATCTATCCGTCTGTCCAGCATAAACATGTCGCACCGTAACTTCAGGACAGCTTATCTTATTTTCTTAAAATTTAACATAGTTATTTCTTATAATGGTCAAACGATCTGCAAACCTTTTAGAGAAAATCAAAAAATCTTTTTGAGTTACAGAAAATGTAAGTGAAACAGGAATGTCGGTTTTTTTAACATGTCGCGCCATATCTCAAAAACGAAGTATTATAACGGTATTAAACTTTATACACTTCTTAGTTATATAAATATTTTAAACTTTATACACTTTTTAGTTATATAAATATTTTAAACTTTATACACTTCTTAGTTATATAAATATTTTAAACTTTATACACTTTTTAGTTATATAAATATTTTAAACTTTATACACTTCTTAGTTATATAAATATTTTAAACTTCTGTTTACTTTTTGGTGATGTTTAAAATTTTGGTTTAGAGTGATTAAATTTTTTTACATTTATGATTTAGGGCCCTGTTATAGCTTGCTTTCATGCAGTTTGTGTGTTTTTCTCATTGTTTAAGGCATACGCTGACCTAAACTTGATTAATTCAACATATTTTTTGTGTCTAAAAGAAAGTTGTCTCATTGTCAATGTTTATGGGATAAGTGGTTACCGTCACTTCTTCTTAATAAGACCTAGATATAAATGACGGTCATGTTTTGCAAACCAACTTTTATTCACATTGAAAATACAAAACTGTCAGATATTGTTTTCGAAAGTTATCTTGAAGTTTTAATTGAATTTGAACTGTAAAAATAATGTGAAAAACATGCCTATGAAAATAAATGTGCCTACCGGAAACGGGGAGAAAGTTACAAATCTCACTGCTATGTTATGGATGCTTAAGTGTGAAAACTCGCTTTAGTGCGCAAGTAACACAGTATATATAGTACCAGAAAATCTGGCAGGACTGCATGCATGATTAATATGTGCAGAACAGTATAGGCTATAGTCGGTTTGGGACTGTTCGTCAATGATTGAATGCATAAATGTATTAATAATTGATAGTAAACATTTTAAACTAAGTGTATATAATATAGTATAGTAAATTAAAATTATGGCACAATCAAAACACATCCTTTTATTTTTCATCTTTACATACTACTATTATAAACAAAGAAAATATAATAATGTTACAAAATAATTAGATACCAGTGTTTGCTATTCAGTATTTATATTCCATTTAAAATTAGTTTGAAGTTAGTGAAATAAGGGATACGCCTTTCATTAGGAAAATGTGTATTATCATAATTAACTATGTCCAAAAGTGCCCGTTTAAAATGGATTTTAACACGCCAAGTTTACTTTACAATAAATATATATTTAAATTCTCGCAAGACAATGTTCAGATCCGTGCCAAAGTTTCTTTTCATAAATTGTTTGTTCAAAAAAACAAAAAAAAAACAAAAAAAAAAACCGGGTGATATATGTAGACGAAACCGGGTGATTGTGTAGTAACAACATTGACGAAACCGGTTTATTTTAATTTGACATGACCCTTGCCTTTCGATCCATACACAGAAATACAATTATTGAGATGCTCATAATAACTAAATTTGCAATCTCCGTGTCAATATCTATCTTCCCGTACCTTTCTTTCCGTACAATGTGAACAATTTAACGAGAAATTAAACAATTTCGAGGCAAGGTTCACTCAATTCGGCATTTTGAAATGCATTTTGACTTATTTCTCCGTTAATGTAGAACGGTTGTAGAAAATATTGCATCTCACAATAGAAAATAGTTGTATATGTATATATATTCTTCGATATCATAAAAAAAATAAAAAAATAAGGAGAAACCTACCTTTCTTTTGTCTATTGGTGTTCCGTCATTGTGCCGGATGTTAGATACCATCGAGTCCGAGCAAATTTTGCCGGTGTGGTTTAGACACAGTGTATTATTAAACCATTAAAACGACATCAGAGAACTTAATGCATGGAATAAATTTCGATATTTTTTTTGTTTTGTTTTATGTTGCGTTTAATTTTTCATGCTTTATACAGCATACCTTTATAGAAATTTCAAAGGCAAAACAATTAAACATGAATAATAAATCAATCATTATGTGTTGATTACAAGAGATACAAGGAAACAAAAATAATATTGTATTTATCGTGTGAAAATAAGATGACATGTATTGCATAGTAAAAAAAAAAAAGATTCTTGCCGGCCAAATTAACATTCCAGGTCAACATGACACTTTTAATTGATACATATAACCTGTGTCCTAGTAAAATACATGTTCTTTGATCGGTGCATGTTTTTTCTCATTTATTATTTGTCCCTTCTTCCGAAATATAAGAAAACAAAACCGCACACAACCTGAGAACTTTGTGAACAATTATAATTCTAAATTACAATCATAGTGACTTTTTATTGTACGGTTGTCAAGAATTAATGAACACATTATTTTTCATATTAAACCCCAAGGGTGACTGGGGTATAGAAATATGGTCACTTGGTCTTCTCCCGACCGGCAGTAAAACGCTTGCCGAAGTGGGGCGTCCGTTTGGCTGTGCGGGATGTATCAAGTTCGCAGTCACGTCCGTCAGAAGGGGACGTTAAATCCGATGCCTCGTGTAAAGAGAGTGCCACACTCTTTGCACGTTAAGAACCCTTGCAACAACTCTTTGAGGGGTCCGTAGGTGGCCTGTTGCAAGGCAAAATTTCTGTCCCTATCCAATATACCCTCATTTTCCAGTGGCAGTCCAAATTTCCCCGACCATCATCCTAGATGGCCTCTATTACAACAACCTACCTATTGTATTTATTGTGAACTTGTTCTCGTCCTGAATATGCATGAAATATTTGCCACTGGACGTTAAGCAACCAACAATCAATCAATCAATTTTTCATATTAAGATACGAAAATTTCCTATAAAAATAACTCCGACAATGTAACTTAGATCAGGTCTTCATTTTATACAATTAATTTCCGAAGATCATATAATAAGAAAAAACAACATTTGAGAAAATTGCTTGGTCGAAAAGAAGAGATTGTTCTGTATGTTTTGTACGGAATTTCTCTGGTGGCAGGAAAAGGCCGAAAATGTATATGCATGTGTGCTCTCATAAAATTGTTCATAAATTATGTATACTAATAAATATAAGAAACACGGCAGACGATGTAACACTGACGAATAGAATATCTTTCTTGAGAAATGGTTATATTAATCTTGAATTTTGTAAAACCAAGCTCATATAATGAAGTTGTTAAAAAAGAATAACCATAAACTTTCTTTAATTTATTAGTGGTGACAAATTAATTTGCATTATCTCTTTTCGTATTAACGAATTTTTACCCGGGAGTATATGCCGTGATTTTTAGACAGGTTACATTTTCCGTGGTGGGACATTTCTGGTATCAATTCAAGAGAGGACAACTAAAAGAAGTAGAGTCAAACTTACAATGGGTTCAATTATTTTGTCATTCTTCATGGACACATAAAATAGTGAGGCCCCTCATGGGGGGGTCCTAGTAATTACATAATCACCATTTTTTTGCCAATATAATCACATAATCATTAAATATTTGCTTATCTTTAGTAATCAAATAATCATAAACTAAAAATACAGTCCTAGGTAATCAAATAATCATGAAATATTTGGCTTAATAATCAAATAATCATTAAAAAAACGGCCAAGTAATCACATAATCAAAAACCCCATGAGGGCCCTCAATAGTTACCGGCCCTCCTCCTGGCCCATAAAAAAGGTTGTATTTTACGTTATTTAGTTGCTCTAACTAGAATCGGGACCAGAATATCTTATAACACGTAACTTGTCTAAATATTATAACTCCGGGTGAAAAATCGGTAATATTTGTAAGAAAATGGACTTTTATTGATAAAGGTTTATTATTCCCGCCATTTTCAGTTACAATCTTTTTGGCGCTATCATACTTGTACTATGACGTCGCCGTTTTTGCGTTATCGTAAAGACAATCAATAAAAGCATTGGCACTGACGGGTTTTGTTTAAAATTTATTTGGCAGTGAAAGGGTTAAATATTATTAAGATCCACAATGAGAATTCGTGTTATTTATTATTTGTATAAACTTCAAGATTTCTAGTACCAGATGTCCAGTGCAACCGAATAGAACTCGCCATTTTAAATTAAAATTCCTGTAGCATGATAGGAATATTCTGGAAGCTTTTAACTACGTATGTTGAGCCTTTTATAAATAAACTGACATGATCACTTCTACCCTATTTGCCTCTTGTCTAATTTTTACTTTAACATTCGCCACATATCGTCCTTCCTTAAATATTCAGCTCGATGGTTAGACATTTTCAATCTTTAACCAGTCTCATCATCTTCTGCATTTACAAGGGTTGTATTTCATCATCTGGTAGAAGTACATCATTCTCTTCATTAGTATGGCTCTCACAATCCTAAACGTGTTCTCTTTATTCACTCAATTCAAATTTTTGGCGACAGTTTCTTCTTCTAAGGATGTTTCTTCTGGCTTTGAACTGAATATTACTTTCGAATTTCTCTTTATCGGGTCTATATATATCTTTGCCTTGCTGCCTTTTAGCTTTTGTAATGATTCATAATATCATTTACAGTTGATGCTTTGGAGTCATATGCAGTTGCTGGCGCAATGAAGAAGTTCAAGTCTGTATTATATACCAGTTGTGGTAATTAATGAAGATAACTAACATAGTGGAACATGGCTAAGAACCAGAGGTTTTCTGAAGGAAAATTAAGTTACCATGTAGACAATACCAAAATATTTAAATATAAGTTCAAACATACATCCTTTTTAGCTCACCTGGCCTAAAAGGCCAAGTGAGCTTTTCTCATCACTTGGTGTCCGTCGTCCGTCGTCGTTAACTTTTACAAAAATCTTCTCTGAAACTACTGGGCCAAATTAATCCAAACTTGACCACAATCATCATTGATGTATCTAGTTTAAAGTTTGTGTGTTTGTTACCCGGCCAACCAACCAAGATGGCCGCCATGGCTAAAAATAGAACATAGGGGTAAAATGCAGTTTTTGGCTTACAACTCAAAAACCAAAGCATTTAGAGCAAATCTGACATGGGGTCAAGATCTATCTGCCCTGAAATTTTTAGATGAATCAGACAACCCATTGTTGGCTTGCTGACCCTCAATTGATAATTTTAAGGAAATTTTACTGTTTTTGGTTATTATCTTGAATATAATTATAGATGGAGATAAACTGTAAACAGCAATAATGTTAAGCAAAGTAAGATTAACAAATAAGTCAACATGACCATTGGTCAGTTGACCCCTTTAGGAGTTCTTGCCCTTTATAGTCAATTTTCAACCTTTTTCGTAAATCTCCATGATCTTTTACAAAAATCTTCTTCTCTGAAACTACCGGGCCAAATTAATCCAAACTTAGCCACAATCATCATTGATGTATCTAGTTTAAAATTTGTGTTTTTTTATAATTTTTAAATTTTTACTAACATTTTCCACTGAAACTACACAGACAAGTTCATTATAGATAGAGATAATTGTAAGCAGCAAGAATATTCAGTAAAGTAAAATAATTTTATTTGATGTTCCCTTAAATCGGTCATTTGATCAATATCATTTTCTGATGTGTACTTACAGTTGGATCAGATATAAACAATATCAAACCACAGCTTCATATTTATTTTACATTTGGCTGTAAATTTGACAACTATTTTGATATTGATGGGTCTTCTAAGTGCTCCAAGAAACTCTCTTTCTTAATTATTAACATCTTTTTTATCAGCAATCAAAGACGGGCTTCAAAGTTAGTGTGAAACTGTTTATTCTAGAGGTGGCGTGAACCAGATGTGACTGGAGTATAGAAATATGGCCACTTGGTCTTCTCCCGACCGGCAGTAAAACGCTTGCCGTATTGGGGCGTCCGTTTGGCTGTGCGGGATGTATCAAGTTCGCAGTCACGTCCGGTCAGAAGGGGGACGATAAATCCGATGCCTCGTGTAAAAAGAGTGCCTTGATCTTTGCACGTTGGTTTCAATTCAAGCTGTCTGGGAGGAACTAGTTCCTGTTGTACAAGCTCTCAGTGCAATTTCAGAATCAGAAGCCACCATCTGCAGATTATTGGGACCGATCCACTGGAAATTAAATTCATGAAAGATACACCAAAGAAGAACGTGGAAGTTTGGCCACAAGTGGAAGATATTAGTGTTTTAGAACCCTGCCAACTTGTTAGACACTTGGGTGTACCAACACTTGACCATAAAAATCGTTATGTGTTTATGGACTGATATCTATGGTCAACCATTATGTAGCTATGTCAAGAAATGTATGACTGACTGCCAGTGTTCCTATTATAAAAGTGACCAAATTGTGCCAGTTTAAACATGATTTTTTTTTCTAGTACGCATAGATGAAATGTTACCATAATTTAGAAATCTGTCTGTCCTTCAGTATGGCAAATCAGTTTCTTTAATGCTTGAAGATATAGATTAAAAATATATGACAAATTTATATATTCAAGTTTTGGTCTAGTTGGTTAATTTTTTGCAGAGTTGACATCAGTCTTCAAACCTTTATAAAGTTTCAAGATGGATTTGGTACATATAGTCCAGTCAATCTAGCATACATTTGACCCTATCCCGAAAGTAATTGCAACAGAAGATTTTAAGTTTTAATATTTAGCCTTATACCCCAAATAAACACAGAAAAGAGACCCATAAAATGTTACTTGAGGAAGACTATACAAATCACAATTTATTATTTTTAATTCCTATGGAGATTTGTATTGCAAAGGGAAATAACTCTTGCAAAAGGGGCAGAAATATCAATAAAAATTGATACAAAATTATATAAACTTTATCGCTTCTATTCATCAGCTTGTATTGATTCTTGATTTTTTAGCAAGAAAAGAAAAGAAACAAGATTTAGGTCACCAGATTTGGCTCTAACAATGCCGCAGGCAAGAAAAATCCTGCTTTCAGTTTGCAGAGACAAACTTCCAAATATAGCTCTATCGACATGTTATACGTATACAGGAAATTTCAAAGCTAACACCTACCAAGCTAAGAGACATCATGCAGGACACAATGGTAATGCCAATATTTCATTAAATAAGCTACCACGTTGGGTTGGTGGAGGAAAGAATAAATGCCCATTATTGCAGGTCAAATGTTAATTATCAACTGAAAAGGAGCACTGAATTCAAAAACGATTATGTTGTTGATGCCAAAGATGCTAAGGGTAAAGTGTGTGCTGACATAGATCCAGTACAGAATATGGGTAAAAGTTGGACAAAAACTTCTAGAATGGACCACCAGTTTGACCAATGAAGAACAAAGGCATGCACACCAATGACACATTTATTTTGAGAAACATTATGTACAAATTCTGTCTTAGAGACTGAAAATTTAACAGTGATGAATGTTGTAAGATCTGGAAAACCTGTTACACTCATTAACATTTCTCTTTATGAGCCAGCGACTGTATTTAGATGTTTCAATGAATAGTTCCACCTGTTGACCATTCCTGCTCTAGACAACTTATTTAGGAATGAAGAAACTGATAATTTGAAGAAAAACTAAATATTTGTTGTAGATAATGGTCCTTCTGAAGCTCCAGCAAGTTCTTTAGTCAGAATGGTATTGGTCCGATTAGTCAACTTCTTGAATTTGGACAAAGTTTTACAAGTTTCATTTGAAAAACTGAACTCGAAAGACAACCTAGCAGAGCGTCCTCGTGCATCCGAAAACTTAGCGCTCAGCCGACATGGTCCTTTCAAAACTAAGGAAATCTTCAGATACCCCAAAGCTAAGCCTGGTAGCAGCGAACACATATTAAATATACATGTATACATAAGTATATGTCACGCTCTGCTTTTGTAAATTCACAAACAGATAATGATACCTCATAGGCCTGTTCTCTGAATGTGGAAAGCTTTGTAAAACATTTTTGTGTATAATTACAGTCGTTAACAAAAATAGCATTTATTCGAAGTCGGAAGGATCCTCTAATTCATCATTTTGATTAAAAGAACATGTATTTTCCGATTGATTTTGAATGACGGAATAAAAATAAAATTCCCGGGTCCTAGCTTGAATTGTGTCACATGTATTTTCAATATCAGATTCGTTACTTCGAATATTGGAATCGCTGTTATCAGTCACATTCAGTTCATTATTGGCTGATGCCCAAACCTCTGGTGTTGACCCTATGCATTGTTCAAAATAGGCAACTGCTTCATTTTCTAGTTCTTCGCATCCTATGTTATTGAACCAGTCAATGACTGATTGATTGATTGTTGGTTGCTTAACGTCCAGTGGCAAATATTTTATGCATATTCAGGACGAGAACAAGTTCACACTAAATACAATAGATAGGTTGATACAATAGAGGCCATCTGGGATGATGGTCGGGGAAATTTGGACTGCCACTATAAATGAGGGTATATCGGATAGGGACAGAAATTTTGCCTTGCAACAGGCCATCTACGGACCCCTCAAAGAGTTGTTGCAAGGGTTCTTAGCGTGCAAAGAGCGTGACACTCTCTTTACACGAGGCAGCGGATTTAACGTCCCCCTTCTGACCGGACGTGACTGCGAACTTATACATCCCGCACAGCCAAACGGACGCCCCACTTCGGCAAGCGTTTTACTGCCGGTCGGGAGAAGACCAAGTGGCCATATTTCTATACCCCAGTCACCCTTGGGGGTTGAACCAGTCCATTTCAGAAATTTACTACAATATTAAAAAGCAATGAATTTAAAGACAAATTGAACCAGGAGAAATTTTATAAGACTAGTTGTGAACTCTAATGGCACAAAGCGCAACCAGTGATTTGTGACAGGTAGATCAAAATCTCAAATACTATATTTAAATTACAGTAGTTCAAATTTTAAAATAAACGGGTTTTTTAGATGAAGTTTTGGTTTATTATTTATTAATCCGACATCACAGTTTACATCTTTCATAATTGTTACATCAATCACGCAGACGGACGGACGGACGGAAAATTATAAGACCCACGGATGCATAGATCGGGAATTTTTATTGCCCGAATACTAATGTCGGGATATGAAAAAGGAGGTTTACAAAGGGTTTATCTTGAAAGTTATTAGTGTTTGACATACATGTACACATGTATTATGCAAATGTTTCCCTCTTTCTCTCAATTTCTAAATAGAAATGTCATTGAACATAAATTACACGCAAAACATTTCTAAATTTCTGAATAGATAAGAGCAGATATATTGCACGCAAATAGAACAAAAAATGCACGTAGAGCATTTCTTGGTCTTTGTTTAATATTGTATATTTGTGTTGTTTTGGTTTTTTTAATTTTCCAAAATGCAACGGTACAATGATATGAATAACATTTGACTTTATTTTGTTTTTGCGTGTGTCACTGTTTGTAGCAGAGTTTTGCAATACAGAACAAGTCGATTTAAACTACCAGAAATAGTTATTCAGAATATTACTTTAGTAGTTTAGTACTTTAGTTAAGCTTAAGAATTGTATACAGTTATTTTTTTAAGATGAATGTTATGCCACTGAACGAAATAAAAATAACTTTTACTAAAATAGATATTACTTTCACGTTTTATAAAATGTAAAAATAGATCGTGAACGTAAAACTAGTTCAATATAGAGAACGTTTTAGGAAATACATACCTTAGAAAAACAATGTATTCCTGTTTGTCAAAACTGATACTAAGGTTGAGAAATATGTTATTTAGAAAAGGACAGGATCCAGGAACATTTTTTTGTATTAAAGCAGACGACACACAGGTGACAGTTCCCAGATAATTTGGAAATGTTTATGTCGGACTGGATAAAGCGGTTTCCGTGAAAGATTATCGGCATTTTTTACTAAACTTATCAGAAATAGTATACTAGTTTTGCCCTATATGTATGAAATACGTTAGCTTAAGGCCGGATTTAATCAGATTAACATTGTATTGTTTCCCCGTATATTTTTTTTTACCAATAAAACTCCACTAAAAAAAAAATTGCGAAGGCATATTATGTTGGATTTTCAGAAATACGGAGTTAAAAGACGGAGAATCGTCTTAAGTATATTCGTTTAATTTGTCATAGTTTTGTCGCGCATTACTTTTGTTTCTCATGAAATGAACATGTATAACAATTTATCGTTGAAATACATAAGAAATTTTTGAACAAAAACAATACTAGTTATATTGCCAAAAATTTAAAACGTTTTACAACAAAAATCTATCCAATTAAACAAATATAACTGTGACAATTCTGCTTTTATTGGTACCTGGTACATTTAAATGCGAACAGAAATGTCCCCACAATAATTCTATTGAAAAAAACGTAGTTTTTAAAGATAGCGACATGTTAGCTTTTTTATATAACATCAGAAACTACCTGTATGAAAACTTGTGAAACTATCGTGACGTTATTCGGTTTGATGTCGAGTTGCATAAGGTCGATTTCTACCCGACGCGGCTCATATATTGAACTTCCAATTCCATCAGCCAAAGGAATCAAAAGATGAAAAACAGAAAATACAGAGCATTTGAAATCTGATTAAAGATCTTTGTAGAAGATTTTGAAGTCCTAATTTCCACCATAGATCAGCTGAATTCAGTTAGGCTTCAGATGAACTCAGCTCCACGTACAGCAGAATTTTTGATTGATAACGAGGAAATGCTGCACATAGGTATTTTCCTGTTCAATTTTTGAGAAAACTATCTGATTTATCATAGTATAAAAGGAGGAAAAGCAAGCAAGCACGAAGTCAAGCCGGCATTAGATAGGCCTACATATAATTGTTTGGCGATACAATTTTACGGACCCCATCACGAGTTGGTTGACCGTTATGGAATAACCGTTTCACAAATGATATCGTATATGTTCCTTACGTCGTAACTTTAATCCCCTTCCCTTTTATGAATTTGACCTACCGAATTAGACTATTTACCGGATTTGTAATCGCATAAGCAACACGACGGGTGCCGCATGTGGAGCAGGATCTGCTTACCCTTCCGGAGCACCTGAGATCACCCCTAGTTTTTGGTGGGGTTCGTGTTGTTTATTCTTTAGTTTTCTATGTTGTGTCATGTGTACTATTATTTTTCTGTTTGTCTTTTTCATTTTTAGCCATGGCGTTGTCAGTTTGTTTTAGATTTACGAGTTTGACTGTCCCTTTGGTATCTTTCGTCCCTCTTTTAGAAAACCCCTCATAAATGTGAAAAAATATCAATGCAAAATTAAATGATTTCAAAAGTGAATCCGATCAAAAAAGAGCCGATGTAAAAATGAACAAAACTATTATTGATTGATTGTTGGTTGCTTTACGTCCAGTGGCAAATATTTCATGCATATTCAGAACGAACAAGTTCACAATAAATACAATAGGTAGGTTGATATGATAGAGGCCATCCGGGATGATGGTCGGAGAAATTTGGACTGCCACTTGGAAATGAGGGTATCTTGGATAGGGACAGAAATTTTGCATTACAACAGGCCACCTACGGACCCCCTAAAGAGTTGTTGCAAGGGTTCTTAACGTGCAAAGAGTGCGGCACTCTCTTTACACGAGGCATCAGATTTAACGACCCCCTTCTGACCGGACGTGACTGCCATATATCTATACCCCAATCACCCTTGAGGGACAAAACTATTAAAAGCTTCAAGGAACTACAAATGACACAGAGGGTACTGGGGGGATTATGTTGTTTAAGAAACACAATAATGCAAGTAACAAACTATTCATGCAACCCAAGATATCAAAATCAAATAATATGTGTTTTTTCAAGCCGTGAGCATGTGAAAGGAATGACAAAAACATAACAAATACTTATAAATACTAAGGGTAGATACCAGTCCTATTGTTTGCCTTAAACTATTGGAGAAAAAAATGCTTTTTCCCCTGGAGAGGAATCTCAATTTGAAAAAAAAGTACTCAAAAAGACAACTTTTTCCCCAAACAGTGCAGTCTCAGTAGTAAGTATGCATGAATACAAACGGAAAAACACACATCATGCTTATTTAAACAATTGTCTTGCCTAAAATGACAATGTGCACATTTGAGGGTCTATTTAATTATTTTTTTGTATCATGAGTACATGTATCATTACTGACAAAATGGGGTCTTATTTTAAAGCAAAAGCTCTGTAAATTGAAGTTTCAGTCGAATTCATGGTTTATTTTAAATTTCTCAATTTGATGAAAGTGACACATATTTTCCAAATAAAAAAGGGTACAGTTGTTTTGAAAAAAGGCAAAAATATCACTGGATCATTAAAACAGAAACCTTAAATTGTTTTATTTGGCCGTATAATTACATGCAGCTATGACATTTGTATACTTTATATTTCTGTCATATTTGGCAACATGTATTACATATACATGTACTCATCTGATCATGACAAAACACATTTGGTCGAGATTTTCAGAGTTAACAGAGGAATTGTCTGATGAGATTGTCCACAAGAGCTGGATAACGAGTGAAGATGAGGTAAAATATGTTCTTGTGTGTTTATTAGTTGATATACTGCAATAGATCGTCGATTGATAATTATAGTTGGTATAATGTAATATCTCTTGTCATTAAATTGGTTAATGGAGAACTGTTGTCAATATCTCTTGCAATGTCATTAATAGAGAACAGTTGTCAATGCACTTTTAAAGTTTCTGATTAATTACATGTAAACAGACTTTGATAGATTGTATATATTTTCAATTAAGTGTAAGCATTTAAAATATTAGGAACACAAGTCAGTGATGTCAGATATTTAAAAATTGATTGATTGATGGTTGCTTAACGTTCAGTGGCAAATATTTCATGCATATTCAGGACGAGAACAAGTTACAATAAATACAATAGGTAGGTTGATACAATAGAGGCCATATGGGATAATGGTCGGATAAATTTGGACTGCCACCGGAAAAAGGGGTATATTGGATAGGAACAGAAATTTTGCCTTGCAACAGGCCACCTACGGACCCCTCAAAGAGTTGTTGCAAGGGTTCTTAACGTGCAAAGAACGTGGCACTCTCTTTACACGAGACATCGGATTTAACGTCCCCCTTCTGACCGGACGTGACTGCAAACTTGATACATTCCGCACAGCCAAACGGACGCCCCACTTCGGCAAGCGTTTTACTGCCGGTCGGGAGAAGACCAAGTGACCATATTTCTATACCCCATGGGGATTTTTAAAAAACAAAACTAATTAAATGTAGAATATACTATTGAGCTTTTTTAAGGGCATGTTTTGTTATTGGCAAAAGAAGAATCAAGTCCGGAGGCAAAGAAGGGAGAAATTCCTGACAAAGAATTATGGACCAAACATCCAGTCAGGATATTTAGTTAAACAGGTATTCATGAATTATTAAGTCACAGATAATGAGATTTTGTTTGAAAACATTACTGTTTAAATCATGATCTAATCATAATTGCTTCAGTAAATCGACGTAGGTGAAATATTTAATTAAGTAAACTCATGGGGCCTTAGAGTCATTTATTTAACTGTGACCCCATTACTGATACTGAAAAAAAATAATGTGAAATTGGACTTTATTAGCCCTGCTATAGTAATAGCTTTGAATCAAAACCAGATATTAAAGCTTGCAAATTTTCTGTCTAGCGGCAACTTTCATAGGAGTTGAAAAAGTATAGTATATTTACCGTGGTTGATGGATTTTATAGTGAATTGTGATGAGGTTTATTATTTAAACCATTTAATGTAAATATACCTTAATTTCAATAGATGATTTTGACAAGGCCCTTGAAAGAAGGGCTAGATCCATAAACACATCAAATGTAGACACAAATGAAGAGGATGGGGTGGAACAGCCAAGAGAAGTGAGGCCTCCTTTGAGATTGTTAAATGACCACAGTGATTCTGTAGGTAAAATATAAAGTCAATGTATCATAAAAGAAAGTTTCATAAAAAATTGTCCTTTTGCTTAAAACCAAATTTGCCTCCATTTAAGATAGGTTGAAAATCAAAAACAAAATATCTTTTCTACTTACCTTATTTTTGGGATCTTTGCTAAAGCAATATTTTCCTAAGGCCTGACAATAATTGATAACATTTCATTCATGAAAAGAATCAATGGAGATTACATAAAATGCTCTCAACAGGTAATTATCATTTTCAATTAATTGATAATAATGATGCCCACTCTCAGTCACATTCTCATGAAAAAGACTTTTCTCTGTTTAGTGAAGGAGTACCAGGATCTACTGATCCAATTCAATGGAATAATTTTCTCCATAAATTGACAACTAAATTAAAAATAGATTGTTCAGAGAAAACTGAAACAGAAACAGTCAGAACTTCCTATTTGCCTTCAAGACTGAATTCTGGTTATTGATGACACACCTGCCAACAAGTCCAGAAGATGGGATGCCTTGCATTGCATTCAATCACAATTAGCAGCAGTACCACTAAAAGATGAGCAAAGAAATAGGAATGTTATGGTGCTAGGTACCTCTGACAAGGTTGCTATTCTGGATATAGCTAAACCTATTTGTGAAGATGTCCTGTGTCTAAAGAGGTATACAATTTCCAACAACTGGTTTGTATCTAAATGCTATCTAGGTTACCAGATAAATTAATTATTAAAGTGATCATTTTAAGTAATGAATGTAAATCATGATCTGACTTCAGTTTTATGTAATAAATGTCATTTTTACTGTTCAAATAATATGTATATTGACAATAATTAACCAGGTGCTCCGCAGGGCGCAGCTTTATACGACCGCAGAGGTCGAACCCTGAACAGTTGGGGCAAGTATGGACAAAACATTCAAGCGTGATACAGCTCTGAATTTGGATTGTGATCAAATTTTTGACATTACATGGGTTTTTTTTACACAAAACAAATGTCAAGATTTTACAAATCAATTAAAGATTTCTTCTTCAAACTTTTTAAATCTAAAATTAAATAGTTGACACAGCATAGGTTTCTGACACAGAATGAATGTGGTCTAATGAACTTAAAAGTTTTTTTTTGCCTTTGAGCAATTCACTATGCTGTTGAATATTAATCCTCTCAAAAAAATGTTTGAAGAAATTTTCTTTTTATTTATGAAATCTGAAATGAGAAAAATTTAAACCCCCCCTTTTTTTTCACATCCCCGTTTCCCTTTTTCCAAAACTGATATCAATTCAAATTTCTAATGGAGTTTGCAACAATAACTACTCTTTTAAATACATCATAAAATATTAAAATGTAAAATAAAGCGCTTGTTATCACTGAATGGTAAAGATTGGTTGGTAGTAAAAGTGAATATACATTGTTTATTGTATAAAACAATAAAAAAAACTTCATCAGCAACATTTTATATTGGCAAATTACCAATGAAGTTATTTACATAAAGTTATTGGCAAATAAAAATAGAAAATGACATCATAGTCATGTCTGGCAAATGTCCAACATACATTATCTAAAAACATTTTAGATAAGATAAGGAAAAAAAGCTTCATCAGCAACATTTTATATTGGCAAATTTCCAATGAAGTTATTTACATAAAGTTATTGGCAAATAAAAATAGAAAATGACATCATAGTCATGTCTGGCAAATTTCCAACATATATTATCAACTACTATTCTATACAAAGAAAGATAACTCCAATTGAAAATTAATTGCTATTGCACAATATTGTGCAATTAGATATTTCTTGCTATTGTGCAATACTGTGCAATTGAAAATTTCTTGCTATTGCACAATACTTGATATGGAATCCTGATTTGGACCAACTTGAAAACTGGGCCCATAATCAAAAATCAAAGTACATATTTAGATAAAGCATATCAAATAAGCCCAAGAATTTAATTTTTTTTAAAATTAAACTTAGTTTAATTTTGGACCCTTTGGACCTTAATATAGACCAATTTGAAAACTGGACCAAAAATTAAGAATCTACATACACAGTTAGATTTGGCATATCAAAGAACCCATTTATTCAATTTTTGATGAAATCAAACAAAGTTTAATTTTGGACCCCCATTTGGACCAACTTGAAAACTAGGCCAATAATTAAAAATCTAAGTACATTTTTAAATTCAGTATATCAAAGAACCCCAAGGATTCAATTTTTGTTAAAATCAAACTAAGTTTAATTTTGGACCCTTTGGACCTTAATGTAGACCAATTTGAAAACGGGACCAAAAATTAAGAATCTACATACATAGTTAGATTCGGCATATCAAAGAACCCCAATTATTCAATTTTTGATGAAATCACACAAAGTTCAATTTTGGACCCTTTGGGCCCCTTATTCCTAAACTGTTAGGACCAAAACTCCCAAAATCAAACCCAACCTTCCTTTTATGGTCATAAACCTTGTGCTTAAATTTCATAGATTTCTATTTACTTATACTAAAGTTATGGTGCAAAAACCAAAAATAATGCTTATTTGGGCCCCTTTTTGGCCCTTAATTCATAAACTGTTGTGACCTCAACTCCAAAAATCAATCCCAACCTTCCTTTTGTGGTCATGAACATTGTGTTTAAATTTCATTGATTTCTATTTACTTAAACTAAAGTAATTGTGGGAAAACCAAGAATAATGCTTATTTGGGCCCTTTTTTTGGCCCCTAATTCCTAAACTGTTGGAACCAAAACTCCCAAAATCAATCCCAACCTTTCTTTTGTGGTCATAAACCTTGTGTCAAAATTTCATAGATTTCTATTAACTTAAACTAAAGTTATAGTGCGAAAACCAAGAAAATGCTTATTTGGGCCCTTTTTGGCCCCTAATTCCTAAAATGTTGGGACCAAAACTCCCAAAATCAATCCCAACCTTCCTTTTGTGGTCATAAACCTTGTGTTAAAATTTCATAGATTTTTATTCACTTTTACTAAAGTTAGAGTGCGAAAACTAAAAGTATTCGGACGACGACGACGACGACGACGCCAACGTGATAGCAATATACGACGAAAAATTTTTCAAATTTTGCGGTCGTATAAAAAGTTGCACAATTTTTTTGGTAAACAACACATTCTGTGTATTTTTAGCTCACCTTGCCCGAATGTTTCTCGAATCAGAGCTAAACTTTTACTCGTATATGACAATGCTGTTGATTAAAAATTAATTCGTTCCACGCCCTTTTGATTTCCAAATAATTAATATTATCAATAGTTGGTCAATTCCAAGTCGACGGGTTCAAACATAAAGATTTTGAAAGCAGACAAAAATGTGTACTTTATAATCAACCGACTTTATCAGATGACAGCACTGAAAATCTACCCTTAAAATACGGCGTATAGGTACTGTTTCCATAATATCAAAGAACTTTTATGTTTTTATATTTTAGGTCTGAAAATTTCAGGGCAGATAGATCTTAAATTGGTGAATAGTTTTACCCCATGTCAGATTTGCTGTTAATGCTTTGGTTTCAGAGTTTTAAGACAAAATCTACATTATACCCCTAATTTTGAATAAATGAGAAGATCCCCCCCCCCAAGAACTTGGATATACTAAATTAAAGGTATCCAATAAAACTACTATTGTAATATGATGTTTTACTACTTTCTTTGATCTTTTGTGTGCGTTAAAATCTGATGTTTTGGAAAGGAGTGCATTAACCTCCCAATTTGAACGTTATTTCACTGTCGTAGGATCATTCAACAATCTTCCATTAGAAAACCATTGGTGGGAGGAGTCAAAAAGCAGTGCATTAACTTCATTGAAAGTGCACAGTAAGGCTCCTCCTCTTTTTTACATAAACAAACTTAAAAAATGAAATATTAAATACTAGTACTGTAATTTATACATTCAAGTGAAAATATTTAAAAGCCCACCGTTATGCTTTACATTAAATGAAACAAATTCATAACTCGGCAACATATTAATTCAATGATAATAAAAGTTACAATTTGAGAATGTAACGGCACTACACTCTCATTTTCCAGTGGCAGTCTAAATTTCCCCGACCATCATCCTAAAAGGCCTCTGTTATGACAACCTACCTATTGTATTTATTGTGAGTTTGTGAAAATAAAAAAAAACTTCCAACTGCTTTATCATAAGATCAGGTGTGCATAAAGTTTTTTCACCAAACACAAAAAGTATTCAACTCATTTTCTCCTGGTTTAACCAAAACCTAAGGACAAAGTCACATACATGAAGCTCCCAAAAAGACAAATTTCACCCTAATTTAACTGTCTAATGAAAAATTTAAAAAAAAAGTATTTAGACAGTATTTTTAAGATAATCTAAGTCATACCAATTTTAATACAAAGAAATAATGAGAATTGTTTAAAAAAAGACAAAAGAAAAATAATAACACCAAAAAATTACACTGAAATACAGGGAATCTAACAAGGTAGGGGGACAACACAATGAAAATTGAAGGTAGATAACTGCGTCCCCATATAAATATATTAACAAAGAATATTGCTAAAATATGGTACATATGTTTTAAATTTAGATATCTAATGTTTAAAGATACCCTCATTTTCCAGTGACCGTCCAAATTGCCACGACTATTATCCCAGGTGGCCTCCATTGTATCAACTTACCTATTAAATTTATTGTGAACTTGTTCTCGTCCTGAATATGCATGAAACATGTGCCACTGGACGTTAAGCAACCAAGAATCAATCAATCAATCTAATGTTTCTATAATAGTATTGTTATCCATTAAGTTTAATACTGACAATAAATCATCATCATTTCTTGTCCATTCGGTTTTTTACACCTTCAATGTCAACCGCATGACCAACATTGCTACTAAATGCATGACAATAGAAAACAGAGAGTAGCCAGCAAAAATCTTCAAGCAAAGAAAAGAGTGAAACCATTACAGGTAGAAAAAAAGAAAAGAAAGGGAAGTGGTCGAGTTGGTAGCACTGCTGAAAAGATTCGAAGGCTACATACCGACAAAGGAATAGAGCAGTTGCAGTCAACAAATCAAGGTATTCAAAATAGCTTTCTCTTTTTTTCGAGCCTGTGGGACATGGTTATTCTTAAGTCTATGTTGAAATTTTTAGGGACATCAATAACTTTCTCAAACCTACATGGAATTTTATGAAATTGAAACAAAAGCTTTATTTATTATCAAACTTAATTTCAGGCTTTTAACCTCGACAACAGCTTTCATCTGAGATGATTTTTTTTTTTTTAAATGAGATTGTTATTATTTTAGGTACATATGCAGTTTGAACCGAAAACCCTTTTTTTATTAAACTACTATTCCGAAGACCCGTATTCTGACATTTTTCTTATTGGTCCATTACTAGTCTAAAGCATGAGACAAGTGGCTAACCATGCAGACTGCATATGTAGTTATTCATTGTATTCAATATTCTTTTTATACGAAATTATACTGGGTTAAAATCATTAATAGCAGAAACCTGTTCATGCATTGATAAAAATGAATAAAATTTAGTTGAACACTACATGTACATTGAAGCTCACATTTTCATATTTGTACATTCAATTTGTTGTCAAGGATAATGAAAATGAACTTTAATTATTCAGGAGTAATTCTAATTGGTGATTCACGTGAAAATTATTCTCTTTATTTCAGATGTTAAAGCAGAATGTACTTGTAGGTTTTAAGGATGATTCAGTGGCAGTGGCACACAAAAAATGGCTAGAAGAAACATTGAAGGGGTAAGAACTGACAGAAACACATTATTTTAGCTATTTAAAGCATTGACTGCTATGCACCCAAAATCAATTGTTGTAAATTTGGGCAATAATAAATCTACTTTGGAAAAGGTACTCACATTTACAAAACATTAAACAAAAACCAACAATAGTTGTCTGAAATAAGTAGAAACCTATTTGTGAAACCAGTAAACAGTTATCACATGTAGATTGAAACAAACATATCATCATCATATGCATTAAATGACAAAATATCTAATTTATCGATAAATAATGAAATTGTTGAAAAATGCCCAATAGAATTATTTATGAATGTCCAATATTTTAAGGGAAGAAACAATCAGCAAACACACATTTATATTTCACTCCGAAATTTTTCTATATACATATAACTTTTTAGAAGTATTAAATGTTAAGATCATTGTCTAAATTTTTTTCCAAAGGATACTGCCTGTTGGTGGCCCTTTAACAACCAGCGTGCCAGAGCAAAAAAGGGGGAAGTAACTGACGAGGAAAGGTGGGTGATTTATTCTTGTTTGTATATTTGCATCTACAGGTACAGAAATTTTTATCTTACTAGTATTAAGAAGTTAGAAACACGACAATGTTTAGACTATAAGAGCTGAACCCCCTTTACTTTGAGCTCACAAGCTAAATGAAATTGTTTAATACTGTAAATTAATGAAAGCTATTGTGATGTCAGAACTGTGCCACTTGTGCCATAGATTTTATATTGAACTTTAAAAATATAAATTTGATGATTGTTTTGAAAATTAAATAACATATTTTTAGCCAAACTAGAAAACTGATTGTGCTTGACATTTTATAACACACGTAACTATACATTGTATACAAGTTTGTTTTATGTCTTTACAAATTAATCCTTTTGAATTTGCAGATTCATATGAAATGGCTGTAATGAAGTCAAAGTTAGCTTTAGACACATCCAATGTAGAGAGTGAGGATCAGGGGGAAACCCAGAGAGACAGCATTGTCAATGTCCAGGCAAATAGCCCTGTCAATGTTCAGTCAGTACAGACAACATCTAGGAAAATTAAAAGACCTCAAAATATGCCAATACTCCAGATGGCAATATTTGTATATATATATTTGTTTAGTACTGTAATTTCAGAAATTATTGGGTGCATCTATGATTGCGATTTTGTCATTTTAGGCTCAAATGCTATTTTAAGTTTTGCGATATTGAGAAAAATCCTGTTTAAAGCACAAAATTTGAACATGTGAGTTTCAATTACAATGTATTTTGAATTTTCCTCTGAGTTCAGTATTTTTTTTGTAAGATTCTATTTGATATATTAATTGATTACCAATACAAGACATTTTAAGATAACAAATTATATTTCATTTGCATATTTATACAGGCTGGACCACCTTCACCAACTCCAGCAATGTCACCAACCCCAGCACTGTCACCAGGACTGTCACCAACCCCTGCACTGTCACCAACCCCAGCACTGTCACCAACCCCTGCACTGTCACCAACCCCAGCACTGTCACCAACTCCAGGTTGTAGACTTTCAAGACATGCTAGTCATAGACAATTATCTAGATCTGATGCATATTTAGCCAATTCGTTTTTTGTTATCATAACCTCCATGTTCATGCATGTACCAAAGTACCTCATACAGTTTACCCAATACTTGTGTATATCATTTGTTGCTAGCTTGTGCCAAAAACATTCCAATTTTAACTCAATGTGAAGTTCAAGTGGAAATCTTACAAGTTCCCCATACACCATTAAATTTGGCGTAGATGATCGCACCCCCAAAATGCCCTTACAAAACTGTCGATATATTTTTTTCAGTATTATTTTTATTTTCCAACCCCCATATTTCCGAGAAGTAGGTCAATATAACCGCCAATGCATCAAATACAGTCTACCAACTTTTTTTTCGAGCTTAAGAGAAGTTTCCGTTGTAATTACAGAGCAGACCAAGATAAATATATGAATCTTTAATTTCAATAATGTCATTACATTTAAAAGTAAAATCCTTATAAACTTTCTCTTTGAAAAAATTACAATCTTTGTTTTTGTCAGTGTATATTTGTTAGAATGTTTAATGTATAAAATATTATTTTTTAGTGTTTGCTATTTGGGTCTTCTTTTTCTGCTATTTGAGTGTGTAGTAGTTTAAATGTGTTATTTATATGGCATGAATGTTTGTTGTGAAATGAAATGCAAGGTTTTTAGTGATGTATAAGAGTTTTACGTACAGTTTTAGTGTTTACTTTTGTTGTATTTGTTAACTGCATACATACGTGTATATTTTGTTGTGAATATCACACCGCAAATAAAAGATCCATGACTGTTTTGTTTTTATTTTTGAGCAGTTCAATTAAGTTCAATTGTATACAAGAGATTACACAATGATAACATTGTTTATTAAACAATTAAACTAAGTCAAGTCTTTTTCACCCAAATAATTTGTGCCACATGAACCTTAAATTTCGCACAGGTAGACATAAAGTAATTTTGTCGTTCAATGTATGTACTTGAGATTTCGCCAATTTAGACGCACACCTTTGAATGACTGCAAGAGTATAGCGGATCCATGAACACTCCCTAAGGATCAATGGAGATGTGACCTTTAAAATATGTTCCCTACCACCAGAACAATTCCCACCCAACGCCGCCCAAATGGAGCGTGAAGACAGTCTGTTATTATTGTGGAGGAAGCCGCAGCACTCGGAGAGAACGTTATTGCAATGTCCAGCATGTTATCTTCAGAAAAAAATACATATGCTATAAAATTCAAACTCTAAAAAATCATTTATCTAAGAATGATGAACCTACTAAAATTATTGATTTAATTGAACTAAATGCATTTCAATATGTAGCCATGGACAGTACATACAACTGATGTTTCTAGAGAAGTTTCATGGAAAATGAGTTTAGAATTACTCCTAAAAATCTTAAAATTTAAAACCGCATTTCAGTCTAAAATAACAAAATTGCAAATAGTACATGCATTCAATAATTTCTGAATCTACAAATTTGAAGGGTTTTAGAACCGCTGAAGGCCCAAGAAGCTATAGACCTGCTAAGTTATTTATTTTCAATACATTGCAAGTCAGGTTATTTATTTTCAAACTACCACAGAACAAACCATTTATTTTTGTGATTATCAAGGCTGAGTTATTTATTTTCAAAATCCTCCTGCCCCCCCCCCCCCCCCCAGAATATCAAATGGTCGTCCCCTTACCTGGCATGTGTTGGAAGATGTATTTGTAGATAGAGATAGTGACATAGAAGATGAGAGACACTGTGTAGGTTGAAAAATCATTTTATGTCATTTTCTCCTGGTTAATGTGGTTAATTTAAAAAATGCTTCATAAACTTTTCAACAGATTGTCTGCTTATTGATCAAACATAGCTGTTCCCAAAGGGACCGGTCAAAATTATCGTCTCATAGGACCGGTGCTAAAACAAAAAAATAATCAAAGTTACAACCCTACGGCTTTCTGACTGAAAAAAGAATTATGTCCTATGCCAACTTATTAATAAAAAAAGTTGGTGTCCTATCCTACTTTTCCAATGTATTGTAGAAAAGTATACTGAATAGAGGCATGTAACATATGTTGTCTTTATAATATGAGCAAAAGCAACAGTTTCATGTTTTATTTTCTGAATTTACAAACAATTACAGGCAGGCATGGCATTATTATAAATTATACTATGAATATAGCATTGAAAAAAACAAAGACATTGCATAATGCAATCAAACCACTAAAAGGTGTTAGTTAACTTTCATAGTAATTTTTTCCCACTGTAGATATATTTTTTATTTTGGTTTTTTTTATATATTTTTTAATGTTGAAGATACGTGATAATGAATGTAGGAGCTTCTGACCAGCACAATAGACCAAAGATAGTTGTGCAGCACTGTTTGCACATGTGGATAGTTTTTGAGAATTCGACACTGGATGAAATCGAGCAGGTTGCCTCTTTACGGTTTTTTGGTAAAGAGTTTTAACGAGGTTAACAAAACCCTTTGATATAGAAAATGAGAGTGGAACGTCATCTTGTCAATGTATGGATTGGATGAATAAGCACTTGCCCTGCAAACTTTTATTAACAGAACTACGCCAATTGTCCAATGCTTGGAATTTGATTTCATTCCTCTACAGGGACAATCCATACATATTTCTTGATGTTGAGAGCTTTTCTCTTGATTCCGCAGAAGATTCATCTGGCTTTGTTGGTGACAACATATACGAGGTGAACATCTTTAGCATTGAAGGTGAGGTGTATCACATAGAGAGCCTACCAATACCACCTAGGCAAATAATAAAGAATGATAATTCAAAAATATGCAATATTCTGAAAATAATTAAGACCAGATGTTATGAGAGTGACCAGCTTCTTGTATTGGAGAAAGTATCACAGACATTTACTTCAAGTGAAATGTTAAAAGAACTACCAAAAGAGTGTAATTTTGTGTTGCCACTAAAAAGCCAAAAAGAGAAAAGTTCAGAAGACACCTGAAAAAAATCCAACGGATACCATTTACCAGAAAGAGCAAGCTACAATGGTCAGGTAAAGTATTGCTGCTCAAAGGAGAAGATCATTATACTTGAAGGAGGGAGTAACCAAACTCATAGGCCTGTATTTCCTTTTTGTTTGAATATCAATTAAAGCTAAGAGATGACACTGACGAGTTACTGGTTATAACAAACCAAGTGACCATTAATGTTTTTCAATGTAAAATGCTAGCTAGCTCAATTTCCGTTATTGCTGTGCGACATTACAATTCTAGAATACACTCTCTAAACTGCTTGTATAATCGTTAACTGCACCTCTCCATACTATTAACGACAATATTTATTTCAAATTACCTGCGTGACAAATTTATTGTTTACAAGAAATAATTACAAAATACCCTAGAGAAAGTACTGTCTTCATTCTGAAAAATAAAATTTCAGCACAATTCATTCATAGTATCCAACTTTACCAAACTTTTCAATTAAACATAAAAAAAAATAGTTGTCACTTCATGTCCTGTAACATGCTCACATCAAACATTATATTTAAACGACCAACATGAAAGACAATCGCTAGCGATACAGTGATTAAAGTTCATTTATTGGCGGATTATACCTTTTCAAATCATAAATCTATTACATAATACAATCTCACGCTCAATGTGGATACGCCACTGTTCTGTAACGTGAACCTTTATGGGCTAGGCAGAATAGAGTCAAACAAAATAAATAGTTGATATGTTCTATTACTAAAATATCATAAATCAAAAAAATACATGAAATGATTATCAGTAATGTCATTATCCGCACATATCCTCTACTAAACAAGTGTATCCATCAAACTATCGAATGTCACTCGTTTATTCACTGAAATAATCCAAATAATAGGATTGCGAATCGTGACTTTTTATAGCACTAAATGTAATTTTTTCTCTACAATGTGTTATTTGGCCTGTACTGCTGTCACGTTTTCTCTTACTGTTTTGAAATATAAGCCAAAAACTGCACTTGACCCCCAAGAAGCTTTGGAAAACATAATGAACAGTCCTTTCCGGAACAGTAGCCGTTCTACGGATGAAAATGGTGTTCTGGCAATTACTATATATTACACAACAATTCAACAGGCAAACGCACAATTGTCAGAAGAACTATCACCTGTTTTCGTAAACTTGTTTCAAAAAGAAAAGTCCGATTGCAATACAGATTTAAACACATATGAGAAACTTTTCTCATATTTTTATAATATAACAGTTGATAATGAATTCCAATCTAAGATATCTGCAATTGTTTCAGCTGAATTTGAGAACATTGAATGTGAAGGTGAACTTTCCGCTACCAAGCGAGATAGCACAATGACAAATTCAGATCAATCAGTGGTATACTACATTACAGGGTACATAATTTCAAAACTTCAGAAGAAAACATTCCAACACAAAAAACTTGAAAAACTAGAAAATTCGTGAAGCTATGACCAATTTTGTGTTTAAACAATCATCAATGTTACAAGAGCATGTACAAAAGTTTGCGGAGTGGACTAGAAATAAAACAGAGGAGGACTCAAAATTCCAAGTAACAACTTTTACTTTTTCATTTCACAATATTTAAATTTTGGATGATAATGAATTTTCTTCATACATCATGGAATCCTGTGTTTCTTTATTTTTAACAATCCGTGGATATTCCTTAGCGCGTGCAGTGCAACTGCAAATGCCTAACAGCACATCACACCATAAGGAAGGTTTTAAAAGACCAGGCTGATAACCGCAAACATTAGTAAAATTAAACATTTGTGACTTTTGAAGAGACCATATTAATTATGTGTATCTTAATTTGTTATAGTTTTTGATTCTTTTGGTGCTTTATTTTTTTTCATACATGTATGATTTATATGTATGACAACATACTGTTAGATTTGTTTTTGTGTTTCTTTACCATAAAATGTCAGTGCTTCTCTTGGATATGTAAACGCATTGGTGTTTTTTTTTAGTGAGCAGACGATAAATAATGCACGGATTTCTTTATGCTAATTTTTTTTAAACAACTATGTAATTGAGGTACCATGAGACTGTCATATAAGTGAGAGGTTTAGCTAGCTATAAAACCAGGTTCAATCCACCATTTTCTACATTAGAAAATACCTGTACCAAGTCAGGAATATGACAGTTGTTATCCATTCGTTTGATGTGTTTGGACTTTTGATTTTGCCTTTTGATTTTGGACTTTCCTTTTTGAATTTTCCTCGGAGTTCGGTATTTTTGTGTTTTTACTCTTAACCATATATGTTGATGTCGTTAATGAGTTTTTGCTAGTAAAATATTTGTATTAGAATTTACAATGAAACAAAATAATTTTGATGTTCATAGTTATTGTTTTACATAGATATTCAAAATATTGTTTGTATGTTACATTTTCTCCTGGGGATCTAATTTGGTAAATTACAATCTTCTAGCCTATTCTTCTCATAGTACACAGTAGTGAATCTAAATCAGCTAAATTTTAAGGTTCTTTTACAACTCAAAAATATCATTTAAAATTGGATGAAAAGTCAGTAGACATTAAGTGTTGAATATTTTTTGCACGTCACACAGGTGATGGAAAAATAAATTTGTCGCGTCTCGATCATCACAGCTGAACGACTGTGCAAGTCCTCATTATCCCGCTGCGATGACGATATATTTTATGATGATCAAATTTTTTCATACCCTTCATTATCACTTTATATATACTTGTGACGAAGTCTAAAAAGTGTGGTAATGTAATAATCTCCACTCGATACAGTATAAGCTTGTCTCTTGACGTTTACCCAACACAGACGATGAATGCCAAGTACATGCTAGGATGAAATTTGAAAAAAAAATGGCAGGACCGGAGTTTTGAGTAAAACAAAAACGGCAGGATGAGACACTTGTAAAACAAATAATCAGGATGACAATTTATAATGTATGTAAAAAAAAGTCAGGATAAAATAAAAATAAAAAGTTGCCCACACATGTGCGATAATACTTGGGACGGTTGAACTTTTAACTTTGAAAAATCTATAAAAAAAAAATCAACCTTAGAAAAATTAAAAAAAAAACACAACCTGAACACAAATATGACTTGACTAGATTATACATGCATCTTGCTTAGTGTACCAGAAAAAAATGGAAACAGACCACACAAACACAATTAGGCACTTTAAAAATTAAATGGCACAAGACTGCGATTATCTTTTTCGCATAATTATAATAATTAAAAAAAAAATGACTATACCTATACAATCATGACTGGATATATTTATCAAAAGTTAGAGACAATGTCTAGCTCCAGAGGTAAGGCTGTACACTGATTTCTTCTAGGTGAGCAAACACCTCACCTGCCGAATTGATAACAAAATCCTCCAAGTTGAAATTGTTCATGTCTATATGGCTGCTAGTTGCTATCCTTTGTTCTCGCACTGTCACAAGTTCTCCTTTGTCATGATCCCAATAGGTCTGTTTAATAAGATTCAATGAGATTATATCGACTTTCATCTCTTTCTGTCCGGCTAACGTACCATTGTTTTTTTTATGTCTTGAATAACTTCATTTACCTCGTGTTTAACCTTCTTTGAACTGCTCGGGCCAGTGGAATTAGCTTCTTTTGTTACTTTTATTTCCTCTCCCTCAGTTTTGACATTCCTTTCCTGGGCTACCTAGCACTTGACCACCCCTCGAACGGGATCTTGTTTCTCTCTAGGAATTCAATCAAACGTAGCATTTGAAACAAATCTTTTCGCTCCCGCCTCACTGCATTTGTGTGTACAGCAAAGATGTACTTGTAGATACTCGCGTCTATAAAAATATCTGCGACAACCAATTTCAGGACACATAGTTGCTCTGACATTTTCCTCATGATGTGAATTAATGTGTCTATTCAAATACTATTATTATTTGTATTATATGTGATATTTAATGCAGATAATGTATAATTGGCTGTAAAGTCCTAGATTTGTATCTGATATAAAATCGATATTGCATATCCAAATTTTCTCCTATAGTATAGGGAATACTCGTACAACAAACCTTGCATGAAAGTGTCTTTCATTTTTTTCTTTATTAATTTTATAGGATATACAAGTGCAGTTGCATGAAAGTGTCTTTCATTTTTTTCTTTATTAATTTTATAGGATATACAAGTGCAGTTACAAATCTTTGGATAAGTATGAAACAGCTGTGAAAAGAGTTTTCCCTACATCTCTTATTGCTCAATTAATATATAAATACGAAGATCTTTAAGTTCTCTTTATCCAATGAACAATAACCCCTGTTAATTTAATTTAATTTAACTTACACTTCTTTTATTCAAACAATTTATTAAACCTTTCATTTCAGGTCTCAGAAGATGCTTCATTATTTACCACAAAACAGATATAATGCTAAAAGTGGTAAAAATTTAACTGGTGCACTAAGACATCTAATTTAAGATGGTGTGCATTTAACTGGTCAAAACTAAGTTTCAGCATGATTTTGACTTAATCAAGCATACATTGTGAATCCAAAGGATTGTTGCTAAAAAAAAGTATAAAAGAGGTGAAAAAAATTGAAATGAGATTATAATTGTACCAGGTATATATTATAAGTGGTTGGAGTCTCATTTTAGCTGGGATCTTCTTCAACAAAAATACACTAACCAGCCTGTGTTTAATTTAGACACAGATGTTAATGAAAAAACCTGCAACACAGACAGTTGAAAAATTTTCACCTGCTAATAGCGACATAAAGTCCGAAATTTCATTAAGAAATGAATGTGCAGACATCATTCAACAAAATCCAATGGGTATATTGCCTATCATCCGCAGATACTTCATTTCTGAATAATGTGGATAGCTAAATAGACAGCTGTATTTTAACACTTTCAGGGCTATGTTACCGACAGAAGATATCAAGGAATAAGAAACATAGAAAATCTGTACCTACTCATTTGAACAGTTAGAAAAAGAGCACACACTCATTTTAAGACATTTATATGACCAATGAACAATAGCAGAAAATTCCAGTGAAATATCCTCTTCAGTAGTACGGAGCATAAAAGTTATCAAATATTATAATTTAGTACGCCAGACGCGCGTTTCATCTACATCAAACTCATCAGTGACGCTCATATCAAAATATTTATAAAGCCAAGCAAGTACAAAGTTGAAGAGCATATCGATCCTGGGATTAACCTAAATCAACATGAAATTGAAAACATATAAGTTGGCTTATACAATTGCTAAAGAAGCACTACATAATTTAAATTACTACTGCCTTCTTCACTAACAATCATTTTTTTAAAACTAGGCATTTCTATATTATGCTTGATATACAATTAACAACAAGAAAAGGAAAAGAAAAAGCGGATGCATCAATTGGTAATCAAGAGTGTACTGGTGATAATATGAGAAAAGGTAAGTACTTTTTATTTGCTCTTATTTATTGTAGAATAAGGAGACGAGTTGTTATTAGAAAAGTTCTTATGTATCAAGAGGGGTTAACATTTCAGTAAGTGTTACAATGATAAAAAAAAATTATTTCACCATCATTTTGGTCAATCTAAACCAATGCCTGGGCAGTGAACCACTGGACTTAATTCAGTGGTTCACATTCCTCTCCAATAGTTGATGAGCTTGATTGTGTCAAGATTTCCAACAAGCAACAAAAAGCTGATTTAGTACAATCTTTGATCTTTTTCATGCAAAGGAAGAAAAGAAATCTACTAAAGTAGAAGTCGTAATTTATTTCCATTACTTACAACTGTTAAGGCTGATCGAAGCCGTACAGCAGTATGAAAGCACCAATATCTATATTACAAACATTTCAATCTTCAATTAATTGGAAATAACTGTAAGGACTTGTTATATCAGCAACTTAAACATTAGTATGACCAATGACATAGCACACAATATAAATCATAAATAGAACTCATTGATGTGTCTTGATTATGTGTGACTTGAAATTACATTGTTATCAATCTAAAATTCCTCAGTAGTGTAAATGTGTCTTATCTGCAAATTTTCTAAACTTCACTAGTATATTTATTTTAAAAATTAAAATGTTTCCATCTAGTAAATGAGTCTGTTGTGCCATATCATATTTATTCACTTATGCACACACAAAAATGTAGTAATATGGAAATGAATATAGTCTTTTTTATTTATCAACTAGCAGGCTGTTTGTTGTTGTATTCGTGCTTTGTCGCGAGATGTGTTTGTTCTCGTTGTTGTATTTTGTGTACTTCGTATTTTTGATAGAGTTTAGCCATTTTAATTAATATTTTATAGTGCGTCATTTCTTGTTGTAATGTTGTACTGCTGTATAAGGTTGAGGTCAAAGGTTGGTGTCTGTTAAAATCTTCAAACCGGCACCTGCATATATTATATGCACCTTTCCTAAGTTAGGAACCAGCAGTGGTTGTCGTTTGTTGGAATGTTTCATAGATGTTTCTCGTTTTGTAAATAGATTAGACCGTCTGTTTTCCTGTTTGAATTGTGTTACACTGATTATTTTGCGGCTGTTTATAGCTTACTGTACGATGTGAGTTAATGCTCCGTGTTGAAGGTCGTACTGAGACCTATGATTGTTAACTTTTTTAACATTATGACTTGGATGGAACCTTGTCTCATTGGCACACTTATCACATCTTCTTATTGATTGTTATTTAAACCTTCCTAGATTTTGTTTAAAAGAAATTTGGCATAATTCCTTGTGCTTCAACGTTTATAACATGGTGATACATCCACATGCCAAATTAACGCATATATATATAATGAATAAAGTAAGGAAAAGTAACACCTTGAGGTCAATGTCACATTAAGATCATCGTGGCACCGGACACATCATCTCACGACGATATATTCACATGCAATGAGGCCAAAGAATACAAGCCTATGTCAAATGAGAAAAAGTCATGTCCTGGTCAAGCGTTTTTAGACTAAATCTGCATTAGCTGTAGGTGAAAAGGGGGAGGTTGAGATTCACGAAACACCCGTTTTTAACCCGCCGCATTTTACTTGTCTCTTTGGTAGCAATACACCAGAGGCGGATTTAGGGGTGTGTGGCCAGGCCCCCCCCTCTTTTTGGAAAAAAATGTGGTTGCTTTTAGAGGGAATCACTGAAGCGTGACTGAAGTGGGCCCCCTCTTAGGTCAGTCAGTGGGCCCCCACTTATGAAAATTTCTGGATCCGCCACTGTACACAATTAGGATTCGACCCGGAACGTGTTAATTATTGGTATTATATATTAATATGAGGAAATCAAAACGGCCGGGAATGGTGAAAATTTAGTTAACACCTTTGTCCTATATTAGTGGCGGGGGTCATTAGTTACATATAAAGTAAAATTCTTTAATTCGTCCGGCGTTTTCAAGTCATGGCGGCTGACATTTAATTGGACCTGGCGATCGTTATTTTAGTATTATAGATGTAAGATATCCTGAAGTTATAATAAATAGTAAAACGGCTTGCCATACATATTGTTTATTCCATTTTTAGTAATATCGTTTTAGCGGGGCTCGATATTTATACATCCCGCCAGTGTCCTGTTGTGTTATTGTTAATCATATTTTTGTATTCTTGTTTTTAATTTTTTTTTTTTTTGGTTAATGATGACGTCTTTTCTAATTATTTTTGTTTTTTTTTTTGTTTTTATACACTTAATTTATCCCGTTTTTATGGTATTTAAAATTCTAACACTGTCTGTATTGACTGCTGTTCCCCGATTTTTGATTATTGTCAATATATGTAATACTATGCGTCTATCATACCAGTAAGAGTTTTAGTTAAATTTAAGCCACCACTTCTACATAAGAAAATGTCTGTACTAAGTCGTTTTATGCGTTAAATTATTGTCACTGGACATAATAAAAAGATTATCTATTAATGGTCTTCATGTCTCTAATATACACTAAAACTCGTTGCATTGTTATATGCACCCATCCTATGTCAGCTCTTTGTTCAGTGATTGTCGTTTGTTGGTGTGCCTTATAGGTGTTTTTGTATCTCGATTTATATATAAAGATAGACTTTTAGTTTTCCTGTTTGGATTACTTTACACTGGTCATTTTGGGGCCCTTTATAGCATGCTCTTTGTTGCAAGCAAAGACAATGTGTTGAAGGCCATACTATCACCAATAACGGTTTACTTTAATACATTGTGACTTGGATGGAGGTTTGTCTCATTGGCATCACATTTTATTTATATTAAATTCATTACCATGAAATTTTTATCAACTTGAGGAAACAGAAAATTTCTAACAATATGCACATCTCCATTCAGTGACCCCACATTGCTTTAGTACACTTGTACTACTACTTAAAATATAACTTATAAGTCATAAAGTGTTATAAAAGAAATACTTCAGGAATAATCATACAAATTTAAATTTTAACTGAACATATGTCAATTAATTAATTACGTATGCTGTTATACTGTTGATATCATATAAATAGATATCAGTAATAAATAAACAGCCAAAACTCCCAGAAAGGTCTCAAATTATTATTAAAAATTAAGGGGCAGCTTTTTGTTGAGTCATTGTTACAAACAAGCATCTTATGAGCAGTAGTGTATTGTATGTTGGACAGACCACAGACTGACATAATGAAACATCTATATCACCCAAACTTAGTTTAAAGGTATTTAAAAATACTCTGGAGGGATCAAGTGACATTGTATACCCTAGACTTTGTAAGGAGCTAACCATTGATAAGCAGAAACGATAAAACTGTAGACTCAAAGCACAGAATAGGTAGGTTCATATTGAATCTTAAAATTTGAAAGTCAACCTATTGTTATCAATCATTTGTGAATGGTAATAGTTGATCAAAGGTTGATTATGATCAATTAATAAATATATTAAAGCAATAATGAATTAAAATAAAGAACAAAACATCATAACATTTTATTAAAAAGTAAAGTTTGATCATCAGACCAGAGACCAATAAAATAAAAAATACAATTTGTATAAAATGAGAACTTAAATAAATAACAATGCAAGTTATGATTGCAATTAAAATATAACTTATAAGTCATAAAATGTTATAAAAGAAATACTTCAGGAATAATCATACAAATTTAAATTTTAACTGAACATATGTCAATTAATTAATTACGTATGCTGTTATACTGTTGATATCATATAAATAGATATCAGTAATAAATAAACCGCCAAAACTCCCAGAAAGGTCTCAAATTATTATTAAAAATTAAAGGGCAGCTTTTTGTTGAGTCATTGGTCATTTTTTCTCCAACATATCTCATAGATTTTAATTTGATTGCTAAAAACTACAATTTACCATTTAGGTATCTGCAATAAAAAATTATTATAAATACTACATATATATGAATTATAATACTACATGCACCTTTAAATTCTGAAGTCCAGTTTCACTAATTACAATTAAGGCAAAATATGTACTGTGTGCCACATTTTTAGGCTTTTAGGTTTGCAGAAGCCTCCATTAATATTTGTTTCCTATTTTGAACACAGACTGTTTCCAAGTTGGATGATAATTTCTTCCATGTGTGGTAATTTAGTCAACCAAGAACATTTATCCACACTACACAGTACCCCAATTGCACTTTTATCCATGTTCAGTAAACCATGGAATTGGGGTCAAAATTCTAATTTGGCATACAAATTAAAAAGATCACACCATAATGAATATTTGTACTTTTAATTAGTTTTAATTCTATGTCACTCACTTGCATTTTTTGGCAAACATGATGAACAAATTGTGTAAAATTGTATTTAAAGGGCAATAACTCCTTAAGAGTTCCCTCCACAACTTTTGGTGAATGTGTCACTTTAACTCCTTGTCAGATTTCTCTTCATGCTTTAGTTTTTGAGACATAAGCCAAAAACTGCACTTCACCCATTTGTTCTATTTTTTGCCATTGCAGCCATGTTTTTAGAAGAAACAGAAAATAAATCATAAACTTAATTCTAGATACCCTAAGAATCATTCAGCTAAAGTTTGGTTAGAATTATTTCAATACTTTCAGAGGAGATTTTTAAAATAGTTTATGAGGGATGACAATGGATGCCAAGTAGAAATGGCTAAAGCTGAAATTTTTTTTAAGGAAACATGAGCTAAAAATACATTTTTTTTCAGTGGTCTAAAAGTCGACGCTAGGGGCCATATTGATCTCATAGTAGGATATGAATGATTTGTTCATTGTTGAAGACTCATTGACAGACAAGTTGAACAGAAATAAAAGACCTGTTTATTGATAATTTTTATTTTTTCTATGCATTTTGTAAGTACATTTACTAAATATCCCTTTATTTTCTAGAAGTGTTGATGTATGAGATTCTGCTTAATATGCGACAAAACATTTTCATCACACATGAAAAAAACAATGCAACATATAGTGATCCATAATTTGGTTTACTCATACCTTTTCTTTTGTGTGTAAATACAAGTGTGGTTTGTCTTTTTCATATTCAACAACTGTGTAAAGACTGCCCCTTCACCCTTATAGTTTCCAAGGAAATACTCCATCCTCTGCAGTTTTCCTTTGAAGTTTTTCCCATTTGGAAAAAAAATATCCACCATCTCCTGGAGGACTTGGTTTTGTGTTAAACATTTGTTCATTTGGATGGGTCGAGGCCCAATGTTAAACTGTTTTGTGCTGTTTTTCATTAGAATATACTTATTAATTGAATAAGAGTAGTTTCTGCCGTTGTTTTTCAAGAACGAACAGAGCCTAAATAGTACGATTTATGTATGAATGGAAATCTAAAATTGCAAGCTCAGCTTTCAAAGGTTTTTTTCTAGAAGGTTCAACATATTTAAATTTTTTCCAGGTCTTGTGTTGGCTTTTACGTGTTGATACGTGAATTAGTCTTCCCGATGCTACTACCACTGCTTCAGTGTCAATACACGTCTATTCAGTACAAACTACCCGATGTAATAAAGTTTTATTCTGTACATATACTGGGTAGTGTGGTTCTAAAATGATTTTATTAACTAGAAAATTCACATTTCTCTTATCTACCAGTGGTTTTTCTAGGTTGTTAATGTCGGCATTGTAGGATTTCAAATGCTTCCTTTGATTTTGTCTGCTGATCAATTTATTACACATAATATTTATCGGTAATCTTGTTAGTCTTTTTCTTATATGTTCATCTTGTTCGAAACACGAAGTGTCCTTAAACACTCCAAAAAGACACTTATTAGAAGCATTCATGAACTTGAATAGTACATTAAAATCTCTATCTCAAGAGATGTAACACGATGTCCAGTGAGGAGTAATATCTCAAACATTGTTTGCATATAACGTATTATATTTAATCAAAGTTTCTCTAAATTGTTTCAACCGGTTTAGAAACCGCAGCAAAAACAAAATTGACGAACAGACGCGGATAAGTCCCGACCACTATATCCCAACCGCTTTAGTAAGCTGGTGGTAGAATTTAAGAAATTGTGAATGACTGACAATCAATCACGCATTAAAAACCGTTAGAACTTATATTAATATATAGACCGTTCTTACAATTTTGACACAATTAGTACTTATACCCCACGCAACGGGTTGCGGAGAGTATGTTTTTGACCCGTCCGTCCGTCAGTCCTGTTTCTTGTCATCGCAACTCCTCTAAAACCACATTACAGAATTTCACGAAACCTATTCAGATAATAAGGACATACTATGTAGTGGTGCATAACGACGGGAAATAGCGATTCAATTTTTTTTCTAGGAGTTACGCCCCTTTGAACTTACTTACTTTAATGTACTACTGCAACTTTTTGATATCGCAACTCCTCTCAAACCACACAACATAATTTCACTAAACCTTTTCAGATAATAAGGACATACTATGTAGTTGTGCTTATCGACGGGAAATTGCGATTCAATTTTTTTTTAGGAGTTACGCCCCTTTGAACTTATTTACTTTAATGTACTATTGCAACAGTTTGTCATCGCAACTACTCTCAAACTTTCCAACAGAATTTCACGAAACCTTTTCAGATAATAAGGACATACTATGTAATTGTGCATATCGACGGGAAATTTGCGATTCAATTTTTTTCTAGGATTTACGCCCCTTTGAACTTATTTACTTTAAATGTACTTCTGCAACAGTTTGTCATTGCAACTCCTCTCAAACCACACAACAGAATTTCACGAAACCTTTTCAGAGTGTTTTACATATGTCATAATATCTATTAACTTTATTGTGCTTTAATTAGTATGAAAGTTAAATGATACTTATACATTTGAAAACTTAGCTGTGAGAAATTTCATGAATGAAGCATACTTTACATCCACAAAGTCATCCAAGATTACCGGAACTTACAGTATGAATGATCCTGTTGAATTTGAAAGTACAGCTGCTGTACCAACAATTATTGTTCGTACTGTAGCAGAAGTTTAAACTATATAAAGTTTTTGGTTTTAAATCCTGTTCAAGAAAATTACAAACTCTTTTAATAGAAGGAAAGTGCAACATTTGTTTCGCGCTGCATTAAACATAATACCAGATGTTTTTGATTCCTTAACGGTTATGTAGCTTCATGAGAAAATATGAACAAAGCTTTATTGGAAAATACACCTTTTAGACAAAACGCGCAATTGGCTTATATTCATTAATCCTGGTATCTGTGATGATTTAACTCTTAAGACTCTCATAGGGAAATTGTAAAGTACATTTAATATATTGTCAATAAATGAAAATGTTATTTCTAATAATTGGACACACATACAAAAATATTGTCAATAAAAAAAAAGGTCTATTTTCATTATATCGGGCACAGTAAAAAATGGACCACCCACCTGGTTTTCCTACTTCAGTGAAATTTTTATGGGGAAAAAATGTCAGTTCAAATGGTTTCAGTTCATTTTTACACAAATAAAGTCCTTTGAAATTATATTTGGGGTAACTGGGGTACAGAAATATGGTCACTTGGTATTCTTCCGACCGGCAGTAAAACGCTTACCGAAGTGTGGCGTCCGTTTGGCTGTGCGGGATATATCAAGTTCCCAGTCACGTCCGGTCAGAAGGGGGACTTTAAATCCGATGCCTTGTGTTAATAGAGTACCACGTTCTATGCACGTTAATAACCCTTGCAACAACTCTTTGAGGCGTTCGTAGATGGCCTGTTGCAAGGCAAAATTTCTGATTTTATCCAATATACCCTCATTTTCTAGTGGCAGTCCAAATTTTACTTACTTACTAGGAATAGCTTTGAGTTGGATATGAGCTATAAAAAAGTCATCGGTAAACAGATTTAATATCAACATTTATTGTCCTCAATAATTATAAATGGTACAGACATTTCATAGATAGAGAAATATCTTATCTCTTTTAAGTAAACACTTTTACTCACCGTACTATCCCAGATTGAATTGAAATTGATGAAAACATTTTCAGGTAAACGAAAAACTAAATGTGATAATGTACATGTATATATAAAGAGAAGTAAACAATATCCATTGCCCGAGGTGAGCTCTGCAAAACTGACAAGACTTCCGTTTTAAAATCCGGATAGGTAGCATAACGTTTTGTCAATTCTAATACACACCCACACGTGTGGGCTATCGGACGTCTGGCAATTCCCTGAAGATCAACAACACGAACTGAAATGCAATCTTATATCATTAGATCTGATCCTATTTTGGCCTAAAATTTCAGTTTCATCTGACGAAAGATTTTGATCACTTTTTAGACACTTAAGTGTCAATTTCATTTGATTCAATTAATTTATGTGAAAGATTTTACTTATTTAGTCATTATAAACGATCCAATACAAGCTCAAATATGAAAAATCTACCAAATATGCGAAAAAATGTCACTTTTCATATGGTTTTTGTAAAATTAAAAGTGGCCGCATCCGTGTTCATCCCCAGTACTTATATATGTTATATATTATCATTAAATACAACTCCCATTTCAATATTTTGGATACACACGAATGCGGCCTCCTTCGTTTTACACAGAAACCGTCTAAAATTTTACTAAAATGCTGGAATTGTGAAGATTTCAGTAATTTAGCATGACTTAATGGTGCTAGTTCCCAATATATGTGCATTGAAATGTCAAAACCGTCCATAATTATGTAGCAGAACCATTCTACTATCCAATAAATAACTAAAAGTTTACATTTTAGCAATTTTGTAAATCGGCTATATTTTGGGGCCAAAAAGGGGTCTTACTGGACCCAAATCCTTTAAAAACGTCACCTAATCACATCGTTAACAATACAATTGAGATTCAAGTTACATGCTATAGAAGGATGACTTGCTACTGCAACATTGTACCTGATTTACTATTTCAATGAGAATGACAATACATGAGTGAAAATTATTTTATCATTTAAGATGTGTTGTATTTTGTTAAGTGATTAACTAAAACCTTTCCTTTACAACAGCATTCCATTTTGCAGTAACTACAGCATCTACACATCTCACATTTACATACATCACATTCATTCACATCACATGCAGAAGATGTTGGGAGGTTTTCATCCATGCCATCCAAGATAAAAAAAAAAAAAGACTTAAAATATGATTGCGAAGGCATCCCTTTTCTTTAATTAGGTCTTTCATTTTGTTGTCAGAGCATAGTGACAAACTCCTTGCATAATGATAAGTATAGGTATAACCATCAGATCCATTCCTAGCGCACCGGCCTAGTTCTTGCCAAAATATCATAGCTGAAGATGAGACACAATAACAGACAACAAGGCCTAACCCAAAAGCTACTGTAGCAAAGATTATTTTTATAGTGCTTTCAGAATTTTTAAAGTCACTTAGTATTCTGTGCATACTACTTTCATCTGTTCTGCTATGATACATTTCTATCATTCGGTTATTTATGTTAACCACACTATTTAAATATGCTAAACTTTCTAGTTCTTCCATTAGCCATATATACAAAGTTTCATATTGTCTGAGATTTTGTCAATACACAATTGTCCTAGGAGTTGTTGACTGTAATTCAGACACCATATTAATTATCCACTGCAATTGTATTTCATGGTTTTGACTACAGGGTTGCTGTTCAACATGTATAAATACATTAGGTCTGCAAACAGTTTATCAATTTACTT